>CM055122.1:636188202-637623110 GCA_029206835.1 Rana muscosa | reverse complement strand
CAAAAAGTTCCTTGGTGTGGGCCTTTTTTGAGGCTAGTGCATCAGATCGCACAGCTGCTGTTTGCAACATATGTCTCAAGCGTATATCGCGTGGCCAAAACATCAGCCGCTTGGGTACCACATGCCTGACCAGACATATGTTGACCTGCCATGCAGCTCGTTGGCAAGCCTACCTCAAAGACCCACACCAAAGAACAAAGCGGACCTCTCCTTGCACCGCATCAGCTGGGATCTCCAACCCCACTATAACTTCAGTCCTCTCTGAAACATGCACTGAGAGGAATGAAGGTGTAGAATTAGGTGTGTCACAGCCAAGTACTTGCGGCCACTCTGCTAGCAGTACACCGACGTCCGATTCTAGCAGGCAAATTTCCCTGCCCCAGCTGCTGGACCGTCGAAAGAAGTTCACTCCCAGCCATCCACATGCCCAGCGGTTGAATGCTAGCTTGGCTAAATTGCTAGCGCTTCAACTGCTGCCTTTTCAGTTGGTAGACTCGGCCCCCTTCCGTGAGTTTGTGCAATGTGCGGTTCCTCAGTGGCAGGTTCCCAAACGCCACTTTTTCTCACGGAAGGCTATTCCGGCTCTCTACCGGCATGTGGAAGGCAATGTCTTGGCCTCGCTGGACAGGGCGGTCAGCGGTAAGGTGCATATTACCGCTGACTCATGGTCCAGCAGGCATGGACAGGGACGTTACCTTTCTTTCACGGCCCATTGGGTCACTCTTTTGGCAGCTGGGAAGGATGCAGGACAAGGTGCAGTAGTGTTGGAGGTTGTTCCACCGCCACGCCTCCAAAATGCTACTACTGGTTGTGACACACCTCTCTCCTCCACCCCCTCCTCTTCTTCTTCCTCCATGGCCTCTTCCTGTGGTTTGTCCTATGAACCAGCGGTGCTCCGTAGCCGTTCACGGGGCTACGCAAGTACGCAGGCAAAAAGATGCCATGCCGTGCTTGCGCTGGTGTGTTTGGGGGACAGAAGCCACACTGGGGCAGAGGTCCTGTCTGCTCTGCAGGGCCAGGCCGAGAGGTGGTTGACGCCACGCCAGCTTAAGCCAGGAATGGTGGTTTGCGACAATGGCACCAACCTCCTCTCCGCCCTCCGACAGGGACAACTGACCCATGTGCCCTGTGTGGCTCACGTCCTTAACCTGGTGGTGCAGCGGTTCTTGGGCAGGTACCCGGGCTTACAGGATGTCCTGAGGCAGGCCAGGAAAGTCTGTGTACATTTCCGCAGATCTTATAATGCCAGTGCTCGCCTGGCTGAGCTGCAAAAGGAGTTGAACCTGCCCAAGAACCGCCTTATATGTGACATGCCCACCAGGTGGAACTCAACGTTGGCCATGCTGCAGCGGCTGCACACGCAGCAGAGGGCCATCAATGAGTACCTGTGCGACTACGGCACCAGGACAGGGGAGCTTGTTTTTTTTTCTCCACGCCAGTGGGGCATGATCAGGGATGCATGCACTGTCCTGGCACCATTTGAGGAGGCCACGAGGATGGTGAGCAGTGACAGTGCATGCATCAGTGACACTGTACCTCTTGTCCACCTGTTGGAGCACACGCTGCGTGGAATAATGGACAGGGCACTTGAGGCAGAACAGAGGCAGGAAGAGGAGGACTTCCTTGCTTCTCAAGGCCCCCTTTACCCAGACAGTGTTCCTTCTGTCCCACCCATCGCACAGGAAGAGGAGGAGGAGGAGGAGGAGGAGGATTGTGTCAGCATGGAGGTGGAGGCTGGCACTCAGCATCATCAGCAGCAGTCTTTTAGGGATGATTTACAGTCCCAAGAAACCAGTGGACTTGTACGTGGCTGGGAGGAGGTGGCTGCGGATCATGTCGTCCTTAGTGACCCAGAGGACTCCGGAGCGAATGCCTCAGCAAACCTACGCTGCATGGCCTCCCTGATCCTGCAAAGTCTGCGGAAGGATCCTCGTATTCTTCGGATCAAGGAGAGGGACCATTACTGGCTGGCCACTCTCCTTGATCCACGGTACAAGGGTAAGGTTGCGGACCTTATGTTACCGTCGCAGAGGGAGCAGAGGATGAGACAACTCCGGGAGGCCTTGCAGAAAGGTCTGTACAACGCGTTCCCAGAGACTGGGAGGTTACAAACTCCTGGTCCTGGACAACGAGTTGCTGAGGCTTCGGCCAGTCAAAGAAGGAGCGGTGGGGAAGGTGGCCGTCTGACCGATGCGTTCAGACAATTCTTTAGTCCGCAGCCCCAAAGTATGATCGGTTCCAGCAACCATCGCCAGCGTCTGATAAACATGGTGCAGGAATATCTAGGGGCAAGGTCAGACTTGGACACCTTCCCCACCGAAAATCCTCTGGCTTACTGGGTCTTGAGGATGGATCACTGGCCAGAGCTTGCACAGTATGCAATTGAGCTACTGGCCTGTCCTGCATCCAGCGTTCTTTCGGAACGCACATTCAGTGCTGCTGGAGGATTTGTCATGGATCACAGGGTGCGTCTGTCCACCGACTCGGTTGATCGACTGACTTTCATCAAGATGAACCAGTCTTGGATCACCACCAGCTACCACACACCTGATGCTGATATAACAGACTAATTGATTTTAACATGTCACATCCCTTCAAGACTGATGCTGAGTGCCTGTGCTGTTATGTTGACTGGCTATCCTCCTCCTCCGAGTCCTCAATGATACGATTGATGATGATAGCTTGGAAGATCATTTTTGTTTATGGGTGCCGCCACCAGTGGCTAAGGCCCAATTTTTCAGCCCCTGTTTTACAGGGGCGTGTAATTACAATTTTCTTAGCAATAATTTGCCATAGGGCTCATTGCTGTGCTCCAAGTACAGTATCTGTGAGGGGTTGGAGTGTTGTGGCACCAGTGCCTAAGGCCCAATTTTTCGGCCCCTGTTTAAAAGGGGCGTGTCATTACAATTTTTGAAGCAATACTTTGCAACAGGGCTCATTGCTGTGCTCCAAGTACAGTATCTGTGAGGGGTTGTAGTGTTGTGCCACCAGTGCCTAAGGCCCAATTTTTCAGCCCCTGTTTAACAGGGGCGTGTCATTACAATTTTTGAAGCAATACTTTGCAACAGGGCTCATTGCTGTGCTCCAAGTACAGTATCTGTGAGGGGTTGTAGTGTTGTGCCACCAGTGCCTAAGGCCCAATTTTTCAGCCCCTGTTCAACAGGGGCATGCAATTACAATTCTTGATCTAATAATTCACAGGAGGGCCCATTGCTGCACACACCAAGAGTAACTCTGAGGGCTTACAGTGTTGTGGCAACGCCACCACCACCACCACGAAAGGCCCAATTTTTCAGCCCCTGTTCAAAAGGGGCATGTAATTACAATTCTTGATCTAATAATTCACAGCAGGGCCCATTGCTGCACCCACCAAGAGTAACTCTGAGGGCTTACAGTGTTGTGGCAACACCACCACCACCACCACCACCACCACGAAAGGCCCAATTTTTCAGCCCCTGTTCAACAGGGGCATGCAATTACAATTCTTGATCTAATAATTCACAGCAGGGCCCATTGCTGCACCCACCAAGAGTAACTGTCAGGGCTTACAGTGTTGTGGCACCAGCACCACCATCAAAGGCCCAATTTTTACTACCACTGTTCAACAATTATATGTAATTAAAATTCCTGATATAATAGTTGACAGCAGGGCGTTCCAGCACCAACCAAGAGTAACTGTGAGTGCTTACAGTGTTGTGCCAACACCAACAACTAAGGGGCCTATTTCTGCAGAGTATATACGGCAGGTCCCTACTTTCAAACATCCAACTTACAAACGACTCCTACTTGCAAACGCAAGAAGACAACAGGAAGTGAGAGGAAATCTACCCCTAGGAAGGGAAATTTTCTCCTGTAAGAGTTAATATGGGAAAAAAAGTGTCTCCTCTCCACTGATGCTTTATCACCAATTCTTGTTTCAATAAAAACCCCAAATTTTCAAAACACATTTGTCATTAGGACGGAAAGTGAGGTGAACTGTTCTGAACAGGTGCACACTGCACAGACAGCAAAACAAATGTTACAGGGGTGATAACCCTTCCCTATGTTTTCCAAAAAGCTTAAAAATAGATTTTTTGGCTGGAGCTACACTTAAACAATGTACCTGTTCAAAATTACAAACAGATTCTACATAAGAACAAACCTACAACCCCTGTCTTGTATGCACCGCCTGTATACTGCTGTTCAGAGTATATAGGGCCTTTTTATTTTATGTGCGGGGTTCCCCTTAATATCCATACAAGACCCAAAGGGGCTGGTAATGGGCTGGGGTAGGGGGGGGGGGTCATGGGGTAGCTATGCCATTTTTCTTAAAGATTTTCATCCATATTACCGGGACCAGACATTACATTAAAGCCGCAAGCAGTTTTAAATGGCTTTTTTCCCCTTTAGAAGTGTCATTTTGTGCAGGGACAGTTCTAAACACGGGAAACACGTGGCACTTCACAGGCATACTTTAGACACCCCCCAGGTACGATATTTAAAGGAATATTTGACTTTTTTTTTTCACTTTATGCATCATTAAAATGACTGCTCCCGAAAAACGACCGTTTTTAAAACTTCTTTTTGCATTGATACATGTCCCCTGGTGCAGAACCCGGGTTCCCAAACCCTTTTTAGGACAATAACATGCATAATAGTTGTTATAATTAGCACTTTAGAATTCGAACGTTCGCATCCATTGTATTTAATAGGGTTCTAATGTTCGTACGAACTTTCGGTCCGTTCGCGGGTTCTGGTGCGAACCGAACCCGGGGGTGTTCGGCTCATCACTAGTCTGTATGTGCGAATACGCTCACATGAGCGCATTACAGCAAAACCGACACCGGGGGACATCTGACAACATGAGTAATAAAATTTTCCACAACACTATTCTGGAATTGCAGAATATCAGAGCTGGTGGATGAATATATGGAACAGCTTGACGGAGGCACTCTGCTGGGGACACCTGAAATGTAAGGAGGCACTCCGCTGGGGACACCTGAGATGTAAGGAGGCACTCCGCTGGGGACACCTGAGATGTAAGGAAGCACTCCGCTGGCTGGGGACACCTGAGATGTAAGGAAGCACTCCGCTGGGGACACCTGAGATGTAAGGAGGCACTCCGCTGGGGACACCTGAGATGTAAGGAGGCACTCCGCTGGGGACACCTGAGATGTAAGGAGGCACTCCGCTGGGGACACCTGAGATGTAAGGAGGCACTCCGCTGGGGACACCTGAAATGTAAGGAGGCACTCCGCTGGGGACACCTGAGATGTAAGGAGGCACTCCGCTGGGGACACCTGAGATGTAAGGAGGCACTCCGCTGGGGACACCTGAGATGTAAGGAAGCACTCCGCTGGGGACACCTGAGATGTAAGGAAGCACTCCGCTGGCTGGGGACACCTGAGATGTAAGTAAGCAC
Organism: Rana muscosa; assembly: GCA_029206835.1. Lineage (NCBI taxonomy): Eukaryota > Metazoa > Chordata > Amphibia > Anura > Ranidae > Rana > Rana muscosa. Next base: position 637,617,709 of record CM055122.1, on the reverse strand, counting down.
TCCGCTGGGGACACCTGAGATGTAAGGAGGCACTCTGCTGGGGACACCTGAGATGTAAGGAGGCACTCCGCTGGGGACACCTGAAATGTAAGGAGGCACTCCGCTGGGGACACCTGAGATGTAAAGAGGCACTCCGCTGGGGACACCTGAAATGTAAAGAGGCACTCCGCTGGGGACACCTGAGATGTAAAGAGGCACTCCGCTGGGGACACCTGAGATGTAAGGAGGCACTCTGCTGGGGACACCTGAGATGTAAGGAGGCACTCCGCTGGGGACACCTGAAATGTAAGGAGGCACTCCGCTGGGGACACCTGAGATGTAAAGAGGCACTCCGCTGGGGACACCTGAAATGTAAAGAGGCACTCCGCTGGGGACACCTGAGATGTAAAGAGGCACTCCGCTGGGGACACCTGAGATGTGCGGAGGCACTCCGCTGGGGACACCTGAGATGTAAGGAAGCACTCTGCTGGGGACACCTGAGATGTAAGGAGGCACTCCGCTGGGGACAACTGAGATGTAAGGAGGCACTCCGCTGGGGACACCTGAGATGTAAGGAGGCACTCTGCTGGGGACACCTGAGATGTAAGGAGGCACTCTGCTGGGGACACCTGAGATGTAAGGAGGCACTCCGCTGGGGACACCTGAAATGTAAGGAGGCACTCCGCTGGGGACACCTGAGATGTAAGGAAGCACTCTGCTGGCTAGGGACACCTGAGATGTAAGGAAGCACTCCACTGGGGACACCAGAGATGTAAGGAGGCACTCCACTGGGGACACCTGAGATGTAAGGAAGCACTACACTGGCTGGGGACACCTGAGATGTAAGGAGGCACTCCGCTGGGGACACCTGAGATGTAAGGAAGCACTACGCTGGCTGGGGATACCTGAGATGTAAGGAGGCACTCCGCTGGGGACATCTGAGATGTAAGGAAGTACTCCGCTGGCTGGGGACACCTGAGCTGTAAGGAAGCACTCCGCTGGGGACACCTGAGCTGTAAGGAGGCACTCCGCTGGGGACACCTGAGATGTAAGAAGGCACTCTGCTGGGGAAACCTGAGATGTAAGGAAGCACTCCGCTGGCTGGGGACACCTGAGATGTAAGGAAGCACTCTGCTGGGGACACCTGAGATGTAAGGAAGCACTCCTCTGGCTGGGGACAGTGACATCAGAGCTCCCACTGATTCTGATTCTGCGTTATGGTGAGTTGAATGATTTTATTTTATATTACCAGGTAATAATAGAAATAATGCGCTTCAATCACCCTGACACCATAACAACCATGGTGCTGGGATGATTGAATTGCTAACACCAGGTGTTTGGAGTATCTTTATCTGCTGATTGTTAAACTTTCTGGAATACACATATTGCTATTGCGGTGTAGGATCTGGGCCTGCTGTCCCTCCATCCCTCTTTTTTTACTTCCTCTCTCTCTCTCTTTCTTCCTTTGTTTCTCCCTCCATCCCTTGTTCATCTCAGACTCTAACCACACCCCTTTGAGTCACACCCCTTGAAGCCATGCCCAATATTACGATTAAACCACGCCCATTATTCACGGATCAGATAGAGGGCCCCTTAGCAGAATTTTGCTTAGGGCTCCAGGGAGGTCAGGATCGGCACTGCATATATGAGTTATGTTGGCAGGAAGGAGTTAATGTAAAAGCAAGCATCTTGTAGTGTCTGCTCTGTTTTAGGACTTTTAACTGTTAAAATGGAGTACAGGTTTACCAAAACACGTACAAGTAAACAGTAGCGTTGATTTACTAAAACTGGCGAGTGCAAAATCTGGTGCAACTCTGCATGATAGCCAATTAGCTTCTACAGTAGAGCTTGACAGTAAAACTTGGAAGCTAATGGGTTTCTATGCAGAGCTGCACCAGATTTTGCACTCACCAGTTTTAGTAAATCAACCCCAGTGTATAGTTTTCCTACTAGCTAGAACATTATTATTTAGTGGTAAATGACCAGTTTCCTGATTAATTACTAATTATTCAATGCTACTGGCTGATTCGGATTTGTTGTTAGGTATAGCAGGCTTGTGCCTATAGGCAGCAGAAGCAAGCTAGTCTTTTCATAGTTATCGGTCATACATTTGTTTTCCACATTATTAACAGAAATACAGTTATTTTACATATATATATTTTTTTTTACTGTGCTCATTATTACACTATTTAAAGACAAGTAAGGGCCAATAAAACAAGAAAATGTTTTGTGTAATAGAGGTGATCCTACTAGAGGAGTGTTGGTTTGAGCACCAAAGTTTGGCACACAGGCTCCAGTATGGAAATCAGCCTTTTGATCATTCATCTTAGTTATACTTAACTACTGCTTACTGTAGATGAGCATTGCACCGGCTTACTAAATAAGCCTTATATTACAATGTTGTTATTAAACTTGAGTAGAGCTTAAAATGTCACATTTTATAAAAATGCTGATATATGATTTAGTGGACGTTACCATAGATATTTATAGTATTGTAATAAAACTGCTACCATGTTTTATCCAATAGAACATTACATTATATATCATCATTTTATTATAAATAGTAGAGTGCTTCCATATAATGGAGAAAATCCCGGAGATTGTGTAGTGGACCCTGTTAGTTTAATTAATGTCATGTCTTTTTTCCTGGTGACATAATAGTTTAAATATAGCTGCACTGTGTGTTACTGGAATTCAGTGTTTTCCGAATCTTGAAGGATGGATCTGTTGTTGCATACTATTCAGACATCTTCCTTTTTATACAAATCCCACTTTCACAACTTCTCTTTGACGTTACTGTGAGTCAATATCAGAGCCAAAACTTCACTTTTGATGCTTTCTCCATTAGATGAGTCCTCACATGTCTTGGGAAGATGAATTGAGACTTAGAAAAAGGCAAAGAAGAAATATACAAGACAAAGAAAGCTGCTCTCACCTGCCAAATTAGCCTTTATACTTAACCAGTCTGGATAAGAAAGGGTTAAAGCGAGTGCAGTTTCGAAGCCCAGAGCCCCCCTCCACTACCCTAGCCCTTTGTAGATCTGACTTGTGTACACATGGATCATAAAATTTAAAATACTTTTCTTGGCATATTTGGGAAATTGAAGTCACTTGATAAATAGCTCATAATTATTTGAAGGATTTGTGATGTCTTCTCTCTAATGTAATTAATTTTTAGTGCCTTATCGCATTTACACTAAAAGAAAAGAAATTGGTTTGTTGAAATTTTCCCCTTCAGCCACGCCGCACATTGGAGTAAAATAGAGCAATATCACTTCAAAAATGCCTGTAGAACATAAAATCTCTAATACTAATGGAGGTTTTCAGCCAGTGCTTAGCCCTTTTATAACAAGAACATTTGGGCCTTTGTACTTGTTCTCATGCACTTTGTTATTTTTTTAGTTGAAATCACTGTGGTATTTCTAAGGATGAAAATTGCTTGTACTTATCAACTCTTAATATACATGCCTTCCTCTTGAGTAGTCCGACATTTTATATAATTGTTTTGTCCTGCTTTTTCAATCATTGTTCCCTTTATTTATGAATATCATAGTTACATGTGTTGACGCATTTCTCATAATCCAGCAATGTTGGCTGAAATGTAAACAAAAAAACCTGGGGTCTCTTTATTTATACCCAGGTATAAGTGCACAATTCCATAAGGACTCTTATTGGGCCCTTTGATAACATCTGTTTGTACATTGGATGTACATACTGGTATTAAATATTTTCTTATAAAAAGCTTGTATTATTTCTATACTTGTGTGCATCTATATGCTTATGGTTAATGTTATGTAGCGCTACGCCTGTAGAAGCCGCTGGATAGAATGGGTCCTCTGTTCTTTGCCTTGACCTTCTCAAGAACCTCAGCCCCTCTGACACACCAGGTTGAGTGTACAAACATACAATATCACAGGAATTCACTGAAAGTATTACAGTGGAACCTCGAATTGCGAGTAACGTGGTTAACGAGCATTTTGCAATACAAGCAATTATTTAAAAAAAATCCTGACTCGGTTTGCGAGTGTTGTCTCGCAAAACGAGCAGGATTCAAGCCTCTGCAGTAAGGCATTGGGCCAGAGGTGCGGGGGCACAGGGGGCACTCGGAGACGTTCGGAAATACTCGGAAACACTCGGAAGTTCTCGGAAATACTCAGTTCTCAAGTGTTTTCAAGCCTTTCCAAGGCTTTCTGAATGCAGCCAAGCGGTCTCCGAGATTTTTAGGAGTCTCTCCAGCGCCCCCAACCTCTGGCCATATGCGGTATTATATATAGGTATGTAAAGAGGGCTATAATGTGATTTACCACGTCAAGGCACAATGAAGTAATTGCTGTTCAGCCCCTATCTGCATAAACAAAAAACAAGAAAATTCCAAATATGTAACAGCAAAAGAAAGTGTATATACCAAGAGACCGATCCCAGGGATCGGTCTCTCGGTATATACACAGCTTTTGCTGTTACATATTTGGAATTTTCTTTCCCTGAGACCCCTCCCTAAACTACTTGGCGTCCGGACGTGTCTCATTTGTTTTGTTCATTTTATGTTTGTCCTGTGTGTGTTTTTGTGTGATCCGGTACCTCTTTCTTGACCGAGATCATTTTTATACATATTTTTTCCAGTCCCCTGGATATAGCCCACGTTACCATGCTTTATAATTAATTAATAAATCCATTTTGATATTTTTGCCTCCTTTTTTTTTTTCAATCGTCTTTGATTGAAAGGTTTTTTGTCCATATCCACCTCCCTACTGTGCACGAAAACCCCCTTCCTGCCCAAGCCATTTTTCAGCTTTCAGCGCTGTCACACTTTGAATGACAATTGCGCGGTCGTGCGACGTGGCTCCCAAACAAAATTTGTGTCCTTTTTTTCCCACAAATAGAGCTTTCTTTTGGTGGTATTTGATCACCTCTGCGGTTTTTATTTTTTGCGCTATAAACAAAAGAAGAGCGTCCAGTTTGGAAAAAAAACACAATTTTTTACTTTTTGCTATAATAAATACCCATTTTTTTTTAAATAAAATTTTCCTCAGTTTAGGCCGATACGTATTCTTCTACATATTTTTGGTAAAAAAAAAAAATCGCAATAAGCGCGTATTGATTGGTTTGCGCAAAAGTTATAGCGTGTACAAAATAGGGGATAGATTTATAGCATTTTTTTTATTAGTAATGGCGGCGATCTGCGATTTTTTATTGTGACTGCGATATTGCGGCGGACACATCGGACACTTTTGACACATTTTTGGGACCATTCACGTTTATACAGCGATCCCTGCTATAAAAATGCATTGATTACTGTATAAATGTGATTGGCAGGGAAGGGGTTAACCACTAGGGGGCGGGAAGGGGTTAAATATGTTCCCTCAATGTGTTCTTACTGTGGGGGGAGGGGACTGACTGGGGGAGGTGACCGATGGTTGTCCCTATGTACAAGGGACACACCATCAGCCTCCTCTCCCTCACAGGACGTGGATCTCTGTGTTTACACACAGAGACCCACTTTCCTGCTCGTTTCCCGGGCAATCGCGGGTGCCCGGCGGCAATCGCGGCCGCCGGGCACGCGCACCGGGGCCTTGTGAACGCGGCGGGCGTGCGCGCGCCGCTGGCGGCGAGCGCGCGCCTTCTAGCTCGTTTTAAAGGGAGGACGTCATATGACGTCCTCCCAGAACGAGAGTGTCCTCCGCCCGCCGTCAATTGACAGTGGGCGGTGGACAAGTGGATATGCGGTATTGCATGTCATAGAAGTCAATGTGAAACAAATTATCTTCGTTTACATTGACTTCTATGGGAAAACTCGCTTCGATATGTGAGTGCTTTGGATTACAAGCATTCTCCTGGAACGGATTATGCTGGTATTTCAAGGTTCCACTGTACTTAGTACTTAAAAGCGGCACTATATCAGAGATAACAGGCACCAAACCAGACAGTAAAGGCAAACGAAAATATATTGTTACCCATTATTCTGCAGATCTTGACAAGCTAATCCAGATAAGTCAAAAGATAATAATATGATCAGCTCCAGCAGTATACTTGCGATAACAATGGAGACAAGGCATACTGAAGGAGGGTGGAGCTATACAGAGCACCGCCTAGCTACAGAGAGAGGTAGGGACAAAATATTTAAAAGAAAAGAAACAGGCAAAGAATGTGTAACATGATAGAGACCATGCACTGTGATGCTATTCTAAAAGCAGTAGAATGGTCTTGTGACTAGTACCTAAACTACACATTTCTTTACTAGGTATGCCAAACCCCAATGCCATGTGACATTAACTTCCCTCTTCCTGCTTTTCTACCAACATTTTTAAAGACTCTGGTGTGAAACAAAGAATTATTATAGACACATTTTAAAAGGTGAAGAGTTAACTGGGAGAAAACTTATTTTAATTAGACAGTTTAAATGTATCAAGTATATTTTTCAACTTGTGATGTTTCTTATATTGCCCAAAGTACTGATTTAAGCCATTTCATTCAAATGAAAAAGTTGTTACCACTAATTTGAAAACAGCTGTTTATATATGAGTATACCATTCAAATAATAAGTACTTTATACGTTAGTTTAAAGCATGTGTTTTTTTAGTTTCCTGACTCCATCTTCAGTAGATATAAATCCACTTGCATGCAAGTTATGCTTTGTTTAAAAGAAAGAGAAACCTAACATTTCAAGCTGAACAGGTATATATTTGCAATTTTCAATTCCTGGAACCCATAGGGAATGTATAGCTATTTCATTTACATAGTTGCCAACATTTCAAAAAGTTTCCAGCGACACTTTTTCTGTGTGTGACCAGAAAGGCAGTGGCGGAGAATGACCTTTAATTAGGGGTGGCGCATTCATTTAAATGGGCGTGGTTCTACAAGAAGCATATCAGTAATTGATATCCTATGGCTTCCAATACCATTTCTACGCTGACAACACCCAAATGTATCTTTCTACACTCAGCTCACTCCTTCAGTCTCCTAGCGTATAACTAATTTACTAACAGACATATCAGCCTGGATGTCACACCACTTCCTCCAACTCAATCTATCCAAAACCGAGCTCCTAATATTTCCCCCCCAACATGCCTCTTCCCCTGATTTCTTTGCCAAGATTTATGGCACAACTATCAGCCCATCCCCACATGCCAAAGTTCTAGGTGCAATCCTGGACTCTGAACTATCCTTTCGGCCCACATTCAATCACTGTCCAAATCCTGCCGCCTAAACCTCCACAACAATTTCAAAATATGCCCCTTCCTAACCAATGTCACCACAAAGCTCCTAATCCACTCCCTGGTCCTCTCCCGTCTCAACTACTGCAACTCGCTCCTCACTGGATTACCTTTCAAGGGGAGTTCCAGCCTTTTTTATGTTTATTAAAAGTCAGCTGCTACAAAAAGTGTAGCTGCTGGCTTTTAATAAACAGACACTTACCTGTTCCACTGTCCAGCGACACGGCCGCCCGGAGCATCGCTCCTCTCCCCCTCCTCTCCGCCGGTGCCTCCATTCCAACTGTGGGCACCCGGCTGTGACAGCTTTCAGCTTCACGGCCGGGCACTCACTGCGCATGCGCGAGCGGCGCTGCGCTCCCCGAGTGGACAGGCGATCGGCTGGAACCTGTCACAAGTTCCAGGTGATCGCCTACAGGGAGGGGCCACCAAAAGGCGATATGACGAGTCGCCTAAGTGGTCCCTGGGCGGAAGGAGGAAGTGGGACAGGAAGTCCCACTCCTACTGAAGCCCCCACCCCCCCCCCAAAAAAATGACATGCCAAATGTGGCATGTAAGGGGGCGAGGATTGGTTTAAGTTGAAGTTCCACTTTTGGGTGGAACTCCGCTTTAAATAGGCTATCCTCCCTTCAGTCCATCATGAATGCTGCTGCCAGACTCATCCACCTTACCAACTGCTCTGTGTCTGCTACTCCTCTCAGTAAATCCCTCCACTGGTTTCCTCTCACCCAACTAATTTAATTCAAAATACCAACAACAACTTACATGCACAACTCAACCCCCAGCTATATTACTAACCTTGTCTCAAAATACCAACCAAATCGTTCTCTTCGTTCCTCCCAAGACTTCCTGTTCTCTAGCTCTCTCGTCATCTCTTCCCATGCTCTCCTCCAGGACTTTTCCCAAGCCTCACCCATCCTATGGAACTCCCTCCCCCAATCATTCCGACTATCAAAACTAGACAAAGAAAACGGGTTCACAAAGGAATAGTCCACAGTACTATAGTATGCACTCATATATCACTCACCAAATAAGGCGTTGTTACCGTAACCGAAACAAATAGTACAAAAGAAGCCCGGTATGAGACACCAGGAAGGCATAGGGGTTACTATTGATAACAAAAGGATCATACTAGAGTGTGAGCTAAAAATATAAGATTTTTTGATGTCAAACATATAAAAGAGCAAAATATACTGCTGCTAACTTCACAGGTTCACAAAATCACAGATTTCCACATCTACACTTCAATGGGTGCATAAGATGTGGACACCAAATAAACACTAACAAAAAACATGACAACATAAACACAAATAAGGCTGGAAGCAATACACAGATGTGATGTCATGCGAAAATAATCGCTTGGGTATTAGTATACATTAGGGATGAGCCGAACACCCCCCCGGTTCGGCTCGCACCAGAACCTTTGAACGGACCGAAAGTTCGCACGAACGTTAGAACCCTATTAAATACAATGGACGCGAACGTTCGAAATCTAAAGTGCTAATTATAACCACTAATATGCATGTTATTGTCCTAAAAAGCATTTGGGAACCCAGGTTCTGCCCCAGGGGACATGTATTAATGCAAAACAAAGTTTTAAAAACGGCCGTTTTTCGGGAGCAGTCATTTTAACCACTTAAGCCCCGGACCATTTTGTAGCTAAAGGACCAGAGGTGATTTCAGAATTTTGCACTGCGCTGCTTTAACTGTAAATTGTGCGGACATGCAATGTTGTACCCAAACGAAATTTGCGTCCTTTTCCTTCCACAAATAGAGCTTTCTTTTAATGGTATTTGATTGCCTCTGCGATTTTTATTTTTTGCGATATAAACGGAAATAGACCGAAAATTTTGAAAAAAAAAGATATTTTCTACTTTTTGTTATAAGAAAAATCGAATAAACTCAATTTTAGTCATACATTTAGGCCAAAATGTATTCAGCCACATGTCTTTAGTAAAAAAAATGGCAATAAGCGTATATTTATTGGTTTACGCAAAATTTATAGCGTCTACAAACTAGGGTACATTTTCTGGAATTTACACAGCTTTTAGTTTATGACTGCCTATCTCATTTCTTGAGGTGCTAAAATGGCAGGGCAGTACAAAACCCCCCCAAATGACCCCATTTTGGAAAGTAGACATCCCAAGGAAATTGCTGAGAGGCATGTTGAGCCTATTGAATATTTTTTTTTTGTCTCAAGTGATTGAATAATGACTAAAAAAAAAAAAAAAAAAAATTACAAAAAGTTGTCACTAAATGATATATTGCTCACACATGCCATGGTTATATGTGGAATTACACCCCAAAATACATTTTGCTGCTTCTCCTGAGTACGGAAATACCACATGTGTGGGACTTTTTAGGAGCCTAGCTGCGTACGGGACCCCGAAAACCAAGCACCGCCTTCAGGATTTCTAGTTACAAATTTTTGATTTCACTCCTCACTACCTATCACAGTTTCGAAGGCCATAAAATGCCAAAATAGCACAAACCCCCCCCAAATGACCCCATTTTGGAAAGTAGACACCCCAAGCTATTTGCTGAGAGGCATGGTGAGTATTTTACAGCTCTCATTTGTTTTTGAAAGTGAAGAAAGAACATTTTTTTTTTTTTTTTCAATTTTCAAAACTTTGTGACAAAAAGCGAGATCTGCAAAATACTCACAATACCTCTCAGCAAATAGCTTGGGGTGTCTACTTTCCAAAATGGGGTCATTCGGGGGGTTTTGTGCCATCTGGGAATTCCATGGCCTCCGAAACTGTGATAGGCAGTGAGGAGTGAAATCAAAAATTTACACCCTTAGAAAGCCTGAAGGCGGTGCTTGGTTTTTGGGGTCCCGTATGCGGTTAGGCTCCCAAAAAGTCTCACACATGTGGTATCCCCGTACTCAGGAGAAGCAACAGAATGTATTTTGGGGTGTAATTCCACATATGCCCATGGCATGTTTGAGCAATATATCATTTAGTGACAACTTTGTGCAAAAAAAAAAAAAAATTGTCTTTTTTCCGCAACTTTTTTTTGCAAGAAGATTATGTTGAATCCCCAAACTTTATATATATTTTTAAAGCAAAGGCCCTACAGATTAAAATGATGGGTGTTGCATTTTTTTTCTACACAGTATTTGCGCAGCGATTTTTCAAACGCATTTTTTGGGGAAAAAATACACTTTTTAATTTTAATGCACTAAAACACACTATATTGCCCAAATGTTTGATGAAATAAAAAAGATGATCTTAGGCCGAGTACATAGATACCAAACATGACATGCTTTAAAATTTCGCACAAACGCACATTGGCGACAAACTACATACATTTTTAAAAGCCTTTAAAAGCCTTTACAGGTTACCCCGTTAGATTTACAGAGGAGGTCTACTGCTAAAATTACTGCCCTCGAATCTGACCTTCGCGGTGATACCTCACATGCATGGTGCAATTGCTGTTTACATATGACGCCAGACCGACGCTTGCGTTCGCCATTGGGCAAGAGCAGGGCAGGACAGGGGTGCTTTTTTTTTTTTTTTTTATTCATTTTGCTTTTTTATTTTATTTTTAAATTGTTCCTTCCATATTTTATTTTTTTTTAATAATTTTTATTGTTATCTCAGGGAATGTAAATATCCCCTATGATAGCAATAGGTAGTGACAGGTACTCTTTTTTTGAAAAAACTGGGGTCTATTAGACCCTAGATCTTTCCTCTGCCCTCAAAGCATCTGACCACACCAAGATCGGTGTGATAAAATGCTTTCCCAATTTCCCAATGGCGCTTTTTATATCCGGGGGGGCATTCCCTCCCACTGCTTGTAAAAGCAGTCCAGAGGCTAATTAGCCACTAGGATTGCTTTTACATGAAAGCCGGCCGCTGGCTGAAAAGAATGATACCAAGATGATACCTAAACTCACAGGCATCATTCTGGTATAAACATTCAAAGTCCAGCAACATACCAGTACGTTGCTGGTCCTTGTTGGACATGTATTGTAATCTTTTTTTTTCATGCAGCCAGTTGGCTGAACGAAAAAAGAGATTGATCGGTGGGTATGCCCACCATTAGAGTACCGCCCTTCATCCACCCACTTCTAATGATGGGCATACATGCACCATTTATATATGCCGAAGCATGGGGGCATCCTCCCGCAAAAAAGTTATGCCGCACACACATGGTCGGACTTTTCCACGGGCAAGCCTCCGTCGGAATTTCGACCGTATGTACGCGGCATTAGGAGCAAAATCGCTCCTCCGCCCCTGCTGCCCCAATGCTTTGGCATATATGCTTTTTTTTTTAACTGTGGTGGTGAAATCACCTCCTACAGCACTGGAGTCGCAGGGATCAGGCCTGTCTCTGCGAACGCTGCAGTTATGTGTGTTGTGTTTTGTAAGTGACAGTGATCGATCGATACTGCACTTGGGTAGCCTGGGCTGGACGGAGGGGCAAAACGCAGGTGCTAGCAGGTATCTGGGCTGATTCCGCTAACACTGCGTTTTTGGGAACCCTAAACTGCTGGGGACGCTAGTATAGATCTGATCAGATCAGATATTGATCTGATCAGATACTATACCACTAAGGGGGGTGTATGCTTCACGCGTGGGTGTTAGCGTTACTGGCACTAACCTGACGCTGCCTGGGGTGTGACGCAGACCCTCTCTGACGCTAAAACCTAATTGATATCACCCGCCGGGCGATCAGGGGGTTAAACCTTTATTGGGTTATATATACGGCGGGTGCCCTGACACTATAAAAAGCAAACTAACTAACCAGCGTCACCCGTAACACTTATATGGTGATCACTGGTGAAAGGGTTAACTAGGGGCAATTAGGGGGTTAAAACCTTTATTAGATAATATATGGGGGTACCTGACGCTATAAAAACCTGCGGCGAACCTAAAAAAAATTACTGGCTACCGATCTGCATCACCGACGCTAAGACAGCGATCAGAAAAATGATCGCTTAGCGACGGCAGTGCTAGGGGGTGAAAGGGTTATCTGGGGGTGATCAGGGGGTTAAACCTTTATTAGGGGGGGGGTTAGGGGGCTACACTGGACCTAAAACTAACTTTAGTGACACTTTTACAGTCACAAATGTCACTGATTGCAGTGATCAGTAAATAAATGGTCACTGTGACTGGGGGCTGGGGGGTGATCTGGGGGGGCCTGGTGGGGCGATTTGTGTGCCTATGTGTCCTGTTGTCAGTGTAGTGTTAGTGCACTGACCTGTGTGTCTTCTCTTGTACGGCGCTCGGTATATGTGAGCGCCGCATGAGAGATGACATCACTTCCTCCTGCTTCCTCTGCCTGTGTTTACATTACACAGCAGAGGGAGCATTTTCATTCGACGGGAGCGATCGCGGGGGGGGGTGGCCGGAATCGAATGGCTGCCCCCTCATCTCGGATCGCTCCCCAACGAATACCGACCGCTCACTGTATAGGAGGGGGGTCCGATCGGACCCCCCAACTGTACAAAGGCAATCATGTACACTGTACGTGATTCTGCCTGTCGGTGCCATTCTGCCGACGTACATATACAGTGAGCGGTCGTTAAGTGGTTAATGATGCATAAAGTGAAAAAAAAAAGTCAAATATTCCTTTAAATATTGTACCTGGGGGGTGTCTAAAGTATACTTGTGAAGTGGCATGTGTTTCCCGTGTTTAGAACTGTCCCTGCACAAAATTACATTTCTAAAGGAAAAAAAGCCATTAAAACTGCTTGCGGCTTTAATGTAATGTCTGGTCCCGGTAATATGAATGAAAATCTTTGAGAAAAATGGCATGGCTACCCCCATCACCCCCCCCCCTCCCCAGCCCATTACATGCCCCTTTGGGTCTTCTTGTATGGATATAAGGGGGAACCCCGCACCCAAAATAAAAAAAGGCCCTATATACTCTGAACAGCAGTATACAGGCGGTGCAAACAATACAGGGACTGTAGGTTTGTTCTTAAGTAGAATCTGTTTGTAATTTTGAACAGGTACATTGTTTAAGTGTAGCTCCAGCCAAAAAATATATTTTTAAGCTTTTTGGAAAACATAGGGAAGGGTTATCACCCCTGTAACATTTGTTTTGCTGTCTGTGCACCTGTTCAGAACATGTTCAGAACATGTTCAGAACACTGTCACTGCTCACCATCCTCGTGGCCTCCTCAAATGGTGCCAGGACAGTGCATGCATCCCTGATCATGCCCCACTGGCGTGGTGAAAAAAAACCGAGCTCCCCTGACCCTGTCCTGGTGCTGTAGTCGCACAGGTACTCATTTATGGCCCTCTACTGCGTGTGCAGCCGCTGCAGCATGGCCAACGTTAAGTTCCATCTGGTGGGCATGTCACATATAAGGCGGTTCTTGGGCAGGTTCAACTCTTTTTGCAGCTCAGCCAGCCGAGCACTGGCATTTTATGATCTGCGGAAATGCACACAGACTTTCCTGGCCTGCCTCAGGACATCCTGTAAGCCCGGGTACCTGCCCAAGAACCGCTGCACCACCAGGTCAGTGCAGGTTTCAGAGAGGACTGAAGGTATAGTGGGGTTGGAGATCCCAGCTGATGAGGAGCAAGGAGAGGTCCGCTTTGTTCTTTGGTGTGGGTCTTTAAGGTACGCTTGCCAACGAGCTGCATGGCGGGTCAACATATGTCTAGTCAAGCAAGTGGTGCCCAAGCGGCTGATGTTTTGGCCACGCGAGATACGCTTGAGACATATGTTGCAAATAGCAGCGGTGCGATCTGATGCACTCGACTCAAAAAAGGCCCACACCAAAGAACTTTTGGAATAACGGGCAGAGGCAGCGCCCTGCACAGGCGTAGCTCTGCGGTGTGATTCAGTCGGTGTGCTGCCCTTACACTGGCCCCCGGAGGGCATGCTGCCTCGTTGGAGATGTGCCTCCTCCCCATCCTCCTCCTCCTCCTCTCTCCTATCAGGCACCCACGTGGAGTCAGTGACCTCATCATCCCCTCCCTCCTCATCACTGGAGCCAATCTGGCAGTATGCTGCAGCTGCTGGAACATGACTGCCAGATTGATGTCCTTCTTGAGCATCCCCTCTCTCTGCGCTCACGCTACTGCCTTCCTCTAGCTGGGTATCATCATCAGACCCTTCGAAACGCTGGGCATCCTCCTGGAGCATGTACCCAACACTGTGCTCAAACAGTTTGGGGGACTCCTCAGGAGGACATGGTGGGTCTAGGGAAGGAGTGACTGATGATGACATTGATACGAGGGAAGAGGACGCTTTGGCAGCTGCTTTGCCAGTACCCTGAGCCTGGGTGAGAGAGGATGAGGAGGATGAGGAGGGCTTAGTCATCCACTCTACCAAGTCTTCGGCATGATGCGGCTCAACACGTCCAGCTGCTGAAAATAAGGACAAGCGTGTCCCATGGCCACGTGCTGATGACAATGCACCGCGTCCACGACCAGCACTGTTGCCCCCAGACACAGAGCCTGCTTTCCCTCTTTTATTGGCTCGTGACTGTCTGCCCCTCTTTGTTGGCCTTCCAGACATAGTAATGGCCTGCAGAGAGATGGGAAAAACCAGCAATTGGGTAGTGTATATTGTGCTGGAGGCACACAACACCCACTAACTCCTGCAGATGCCTGTATTAGAGAACAGTAATGACGGGTATATACAGGTGTACACTGTGCCACTAACTCTTGCAGAGGCCTGTATTAGAGAACAGTAATGACGGGTATATACAGGTGTACACTGTGCCTCTAACTCCTGCAGAGGCCTGTATTAGAGAACAGTAATGACAGGTATATACAGGTGTACACTGTGCCAGTAACTCCTGCAGATGCCTGTATTAGAGAACAGTAATGACGGGTATATACAGGTGTACACTGTGCCAGTAACTCCTGCAGATGCCTGTATTAGAGAACAGTAATGACGGGTATATACAGGTGTACACTGTGCCACTAACTCCTGCAGATGCCTGTATTAGAG
Source organism: Rana muscosa (assembly GCA_029206835.1). Taxonomy (NCBI): domain Eukaryota; kingdom Metazoa; phylum Chordata; class Amphibia; order Anura; family Ranidae; genus Rana; species Rana muscosa. Next base: position 637,602,602 of record CM055122.1, on the reverse strand, counting down.
AACAGTAATGATGGGTATATACAGGTGTACACTGTGCCACTAACTACTGCAGATGCCTGTATTAGAGAACAGTAATGACGGGTATATACAGGTCTACACTGTGCCAGTAACTCCTGCAGATGCCTGTATTAGAGAACAGTAATGACGGAGATATACAGGTGTACACTGTGCCACTAACTCCTGCAGATGCCTGTATTAGAGAACAGTAATGATGGGTATATACAGGTGTACACTGTGCCACTAACTCCTGCAGATGCCTGTATTAGAGAACAGTAATGACGGGTATATACAGGTGTACACTGTGCCTCTAACTCCTGCAGATGCCTGTATTAGAGAACAGTAATGATGGGTATATACAGGTGTACACTGTGCCACTAACTCCTGCAGATGCCTGTATTAGAGAACAGTAATGACGGGTATATACAGGTGTACAATGTGCCACTAACTCCTGCAGATGCCTGTATTAGAGAACAGTAATGACGGGTATATACAGGTGTATACTGTGCCACTAACTCCTCCAGATGCTTGTATTAGAGAACAGCAATGACGGATATATACAGGTGTATACTGTGCTGGGGGCACACAACACCCACTAACTCCTGCAGATGCCTGAGAAAACAATATAACATAGAACACACTGTCCCTGCCTATGTATCTCTTTCCCTGCCTGCCTACCTAGCTAAGAGAACAGCAATAAAGTTTAAATCCAGGTGTATACTGTGCTGGAGGCACACAACACCCACTAACTCCTCCAGATGCCTGAGAAAAAAATAGAACACAGAACACTCTGTCCCTGCCTATCTCTTTCCCTGCACGCCGGAACACACTGCACGAGGCCGCCGCGCTGGCGGCCTTTTATAGTGTGGGGCGTGTACTGTGGCCAATTATGGCTCTCCTCGCTGCCGGCGCTGTGATTGGCCAAGCATGCGGGGTCACAGTGCATGCTTGGCCAATCATAGTGCCGGGATTGCACTGCGATGGCGCAGTGTATTGTGGGCCGTTCGCGTCACTCGAATTTAGCGCGAATGGCCCATAACGTTCGATTTCGTCGAACGAGCGAACAGCCGATGTTCGAGTCGAACGTGTGTTCGACTTGAACACCGAGCTCATCCCTAGTATACATATAGGAATTCCTGATTCAGGGAAAAGGGCATCCTATCTGTATATGGCCCCAGGGGATTGGAGCTGACTGATGATCCTGTGAATTGCAAATGTAGCCATGGATAACTAATGACCATCAAATTGTAACAAGGAGAGAAGGTGCATAGGGTGAGCTTGGGCAGGGAAAGAAATAAATTGTTCAGTTCAGAAGCTAATTAATGCATATTGATGTAACAGACCAATGATGATAGCAAAGTTGCTGGTAAACCTGGACTATCCCCTACTCGATTTGCTTTTATCAATCCCTGAAAACCCTTCTCTGCAGAGAAGCCTATTCTACCCCCACCTAACAACTGTACTTTTATTTTCTCCATCAGTTCATCCCCACAGCTATTACCTTTTATATCACTTCACCCTCCCTTCCAGATTGTAAACTCTAATGAGCAGGGCCCGCTGATTCCTCCTGTATTGAATTGTAGTGTAACTGTACTGTCTGCCCCCATGTTGTAAAGCACTGCGCAAATTGTTGGCGCTATATAAATCCTCTATAATTAATAATAATAATTTTTTTGTTGCAGGCATATATAAAGTGCTTAGAATTTATGCATTGCTTTACACATTGGGTGTAACATTTAATTTCTAAAATAATGTATATACAGGAAGATTTATCATGAGGACAGAAATACAGCTAAAAAGATATTGTTCATTAGTAAAATTATTTATGTATTTATTATTTATTTATTTCAGGTACTTATATAGCACCGTCAATTTACGCAGCGCTTTACATATACATTGTACATTCACATCAGTCCCTACCCTCAAGGAGCTTACAATCTAAGGTCCCCTACTCACATTCTTACATACTAAGGCCAATTTAGACAGGATCCGATTAGCCTACCAGCATGTCTTTGGAGTGTGGGAGGAAATCGGAGTAGCCGGAGGAAACCCACGCAGGCACAGGGAGAACATGCAAACTCCAGGCAGATGGTGTCATGGTCGGGATTTAAACCAGCGACCCTTTTTGCTGCTAGGCGAGAGTGCTATCCACTACACCACTGTATTCTCTTGCAGAGAGTCCAGTGGCAAACACCAATTACACTACTAACACATTTTGCCTAAACTATTCTGGAAACATCACTTGATATTGACCATTATGCTGAATACTGCAACTCCTTCTGTGGCTGCTGATGGGTTGACAGTTTTGGTAGGTGGCAAGTCCTGTGTAATAAGACTAGTTAGGAGGCATTACACTGTGGCAAGTTAGAGTTGTATAAAGCAAAGATGGGAACCCTTAGTAAACTAAAATACACTAGCAAACACTGTCAGATCCCAAGAAAAGTACAAATAAGCATATATCAATAACCATTTTTTGGGGGGGCCACTGCAATTAGGACAAGAAAAGTGGCCTATGCTGCTGCATTCCTCTAGTCTATATGTCCAGTTAAAGGGGTGTATTTAAAAAAAAAAGGCAAATCTATTCATCCTGTAAAACTGCATGTACATTTGTTCTGTGTGAATGGTGGCAAAAATTAATGTTTTGAGGATATTTCCTATGCAGGTTGAATGTTTTTTATTCATACAGAATAGAGTGTATGAGGAGAATACCACTTTATGGCCACTAGATGGAGGTGATGATCATAGGAAAATAAAACTTATTTAGTATGATTGTCAGTTCCATTTAGTGGCCGTTATCCAAAGAATTTACATAAGGTAACGTCCCTGTCCATGAAGACGTAATCAACACGAAACGTACGTCGGCCGGCGCAGCCTGGTCACGTGGTATACACACGCAGCGCTCCATCCTGGGTCCCTGACTGCAGCGAACGGTGGCTTCGGTGCACGCCGCTTCTAGGAGTCCATGAGCTGTGAGCTCCCTATTGTCTGCCTGCAGCCCCAGTGCCGGGATGGGCACTTTTTAATGTAAGAGGCCACCTAGGCCACATACGTTTTTTACATTATTTTTATTGCCTTTTTATAAATAAATACGGGTTACACTATGGAGTTCTTTTGCTTGTATTTCACATGTTCCGCCTAATTAACCGAGGGAGGAGTTTCCAACATTTCTCTACCAGTATTGTCCATATGTGTGCAGGCACAATCCTGCTCAAGCTGTTAAAGACCTTCTTTTTAACTAAAGAGGTCCACATCCTTTGGTAAGCGCAATCTACTATTTGTGCACTTCGGGTGTTAGCTTCATATGAAGATTTGGTGAAGGATTAACTCTTTGCACTACTTTGAAGAAAACAATCACAATATATCATGAACATTATTTGTTGAAGATTTGTTCTAGCTTCACATGAAGATTTGGTGAAGGATTAACTCTTTGCACTATTCTGAAGAAATTAACCTCAATATATTATGAACATTATTTGTTGAAATAATTTTTCACTTTTTGGATTTGTTACACATTTGATTTTTCATTAACTTAACCTTAATTGAGTGTTTTAGATTTCTTTGATTGTTGTGGGCTTGACAGCACGCTATTATTACGATTGGGACTAATCGATTTATATGTGGTGACTTTCAATTCACCTTTTTGTATATAGGCATCACAGGATTGTGTTGGTGTTTATATTTAAGAATTATTCACACAATAATTTATTAGATAAGTTATCACTTATTAATTAAGTTTGTTAAGAGTATTTGAGCGCCCCCTTTTTCTTATATATACACTTATATGGACCATGAGTCAGCGGTAATATGCACCTTACCGCTGACCGCCCTGTCCAGCGAGGCATGGACATTGCCTTCTACATGCCGGTAGAGAGCCGGAATCGCCTTCCGTGAGAAAAAGTGGCGTTTGGGAACCTGCCACTGAGGAACCGCACATTGCATAAACTCACAGAAGGGGGCCGAGTCTACCAATTGAAAAGGCAGCAGTTGAATTGCTAGCAATTTAGCCAAGCTAACATTCAACCGCTGGGCATGTGGATGGCTGGGAGTGAACCTCTTTCGACGGTCTAGCAGGTGGGGCAGGGAAATTTGCCTGCTACAATCGGACGTCGTGTACTGCTAGCAGAGTGCCCGCAAGTACTTGGCTGTGACACACCTAATTCTACACCTTCATTCCTCTCAGTGCAGGTTTCAGAGAGGACTGAAGGTATAGTGGGGTTGGAGATCCCAGCTGATGAGGAGCAAGGAGAGGTCCACTTTGTTCTTTGGTGTGGGTCTTTAAGGTACGCTTGCCAACGAGCTGCATGGCGGGTCAACATATGTCTAGTCAAGCAAGTGGTGCCCAAGCGGCTGATGTTTTGGCCACGCGAGATACGCTTGAGACATATGTTGCAAATAGCAGCGGTGCGATCTGATGCACTCGACTCAAAAAAGGCCCAAACCAAAGAACTTTTGGAATAACGGGCAGAGGCAGCGCCCTGCACAGGCGTAGCTCTGCGGTGTGATTCAGTTGGTGCGCTGCCCTTACGCTGGCCCCCGGAGGGCATGCTGCCTCATTGGAAATGTGCCTCCTTCTCATCCTCCTCCTCCTCCTCTCTCCTATCAGGCAACCACGTGGAGTCAGTGACCTCATCATCCCCTCCCTCCTCATCACTGGAGCCAATCTGGCAGTATGCTGCAGCTGCTGGAACATGACTGCCAGATTGCTGTCCTTCTTGAGCATCCCCTCTCTCTGCGCTCACGCTACTGCCTTCCTCTAGCTGGGTATCATCATCAGACCCTTCGAAACGCTGGGCATCCTCCTGGAGCATGTACCCAACACTGTGCTCAAACAGTTTGGGGGACTCCTCAGGAGGACATGGTGGGTCTAGGGAAGGAGTGACTGATGATGACATTGATACGAGGGAAGAGGACGCTTTGGCAGCTGCTTTGCCAGTACCCTGAGCCTGGGTGAGAGAGGATGAGGAGGATGAGGTGGGCTTAGTCATCCACTCTACCAAGTCTTCGGCATGATGCGGCTCAACACGTCCAGCTGCTGAAAATAAGGACAAGCGTGTCCCATGGCCACGTGCTGATGACAATGCACCGCGTCCACGACCAGCACTGTTGCCCCCAGACACAGAGCCTGCTTTCCCTCTTTTATTGGCTCGTGACTGTCTGCCTCTATTTGTTGGCCTTCCAGACATAGTAATGGCCTGCAGAGAGGTGGGAAAAACCAGCAATTGGGTAGCTTATATTGTGCTGGAGGCACACAACACCCACTAACTCCTGCAGATGCCTGTATTAGAGAACAGTAATGACGGGTATATACAGGTGTACACTGTGCCACTAACTCTTGCAGAGGCCTGTATTAGAGAACAGTAATGACAGGTATATACAGGTGTACACTGTGCCACTAACTCCTGCAGATGCCTGTATTAGAGAACAGTAATGACAGGTATATACAGGTGTACACTGTGCCAGTAACTCCTGCAGATGCCTGTATTAGAGAACAGTAATGATGGGTATATACAGGTGTACACTGTGCCAGTAACTCCTGCAGATGCCTGTATTAGAGAACAGTAATGACGGGTATATACAGGTGTACACTGTGCCAGTAACTCCTGCAGATGCCTGTATTAGAGAACAGTAATGACGGGTATATACAGGTGTACACTGTGCCACTAACTCCTGCAGATGCCTGTATTAGAGAACAGTAATGACGGGTATATACAGGTGTACACTGTGCCAGTAACTCCTGCAGATGCCTGTATTAGAGAACAGTAATGACGGGTATATACAGGTGTACACTGTGCCAGTAACTCCTGCAGATGCCTGTATTAGAGAACAGTAATGACGGGTATATACAGGTGTACACTGTGCCAGTAACTCCTGCAGATGCCTGTATTAGAGAACAGTAATGACGGGTATATACAGGTGTACACTGTGCCACTAACTCCTGCAGATGCCTGTATTAGAGAACAGTAATGATGGGTATATACAGGTGTACACTGTGCCACTAACTACTGCAGATGCCTGTATTAGAGAACAGTAATGACGGGTATATACAGGTCTACACTGTGCCAGTAACTCCTGCAGATGCCTGTATTAGAGAACAGTAATGACGGGTATATACAGGTGAACACTGTGCCACTAACTCCTGCAGATGCCTGTATTAGAGAACAGTAATGACGGGTATATACAGGTGTACACTGTGCCTCTAACTCCTGCAGATGCCTGTATTAGAAAACAGTAATGATGGGTATATACAGGTGTACACTGTGCCACTAACTCCTGCAGATGCCTGTATTAGAGAACAGTAATGACGGGTATATACAGGTGTACAATGTGCCACTAACTCATGCAGATGCCTGTATTAGAGAACAGTAATGACGGGTATATACAGGTGTATACTGTGCCACTAACTCCTCCAGATGCCTGTATTAGAGAACAGCAATGACGGATATATACAGGTGTATACTGTGCTGGGGGCACACAACACCCACTAACTCCTGCAGATGCCTGAGAAAACAATATAACATAGAACACACTGTCCCTGCCTATGTATCTCTTTCCCTGCCTGCCTACCTAGCTAAGAGAACAGCAATAAAGTTTAAATCCAGGTGTATACTGTGCTGGAGGCACACAACACCCACTAACTCCTGCAGATGCCTGAGAAAAAAATAGAACACAGAACACTCTGTCCCTGCCTATCTCTTTCCCTGCACGCCGGAACACACTGCACGAGGCCGCCGCGCTGGCGGCCTTTTATAGTGTGGGGCGTGTACTGTGGCCAATTATGGCTCTCCTCGCTGCCGGCGCTGTGATTGGCCAAGCATGCGGGGTCACAGTGCATGCTTGGCCAATCACAGTGCCGGGATTGCACTGCGATGGCGCAGTGTATTGTGGGCCGTTCGCGTCACTCGAATTTGGCACGAATGGCCCATAACGTTCGATTTTGTCGAATGAGCGAACAGCCGATGTTCGAGTCGAACGTGTGTTCGACTTGAACACCGAGCTCATCCCTAGTATACATATAGGAATTCCTGATTCAGGGAAAAGGGCATCCTATCTGTATATGTCCCCAGGGGATTGGAGCTGACTGATGATCCTGTGAATTGCAAATGTAGCCATGGATAACTAATGACCATCAAATTGTAACAAGGAGAGAAGGTGCATAGGGTGAGCTTGGACAGGGAAATAAAAAAATTGTTCAGTTCAGAAGCTAATTAATGCATATTGATGTAACAGACCAATGATGATAGCAAAGTTGCTGGTAAACCTGGACTATCCCCTACTCGGTTTGCTTTTATTAATCCCTGAAAACCCTTCTCTGCAGAGAAGCCTATTCTACCCCCACCTAACAACTGTACTTTTATTTTCTCCATCAGTTCATCCCCACAGCTATTACCTTTTATATCACTTCACCCTCCCTTCCAGATTGTAAACTCTAATGAGCAGGGCCCGCTGATTCCTCCTGTATTGAATTGTAGTGTAACTGTACTGTCTGCCCCCATGTTGTAAAGCACTGCGCAAATTGTTGGCGCTATATAAATCCTCTATAATTAATAATAATAATTTTTTTGTTGCAGGCATATATAAAGTGCTTAGAATTTATGCATTGCTTTACACATTGGGTGTAACATTTAATTTCTAAAATAATGTATATACAGGAAGATTTATCATGAGGACAGAAATACAGCTAAAAAGATATTGTTCATTAGTAAAATTATTTATTATTTATTTATTTCAGGTACTTATATAGCACCGTCAATTTACGCAGCGCTTTACATATACATTGTACATTCACATCAGTCCCTACCATCAAGGAGCTTACAATCTAAGGTCCCCTACTCACATTCTTACATACTAAGGCCAATTTAGACAGGATCTGATTAGCCTACCAGCATGTCTTTGGAGTGTGGGAGGAAATCGGAGTAGCCGGAGGAAACCCACGCAGGCACAGGGAGAACATGCAAACTCCAGGCAGATGGTGTCATGGTCGGGATTTAAACCAGCGACCCTTTTTGCTGCTAGGCGAGAGTGCTATCCACTACACCACTGTATTCTCTTGCAGAGAGTCCAGTGGCAAACACCAATTACACTACTAACACATTTTGCCTAAACTATTCTGGAAACATCACTTGATATTGACCATTATGCTGAATACTGCAACTCCTTCTGTGGCTGCTGATGGGTTGACGGTTTTGGTAGGTGGCAAGTCCTGTGTAATAAGACTAGTTAGGAGGCATTACACTGTGGCAAGTTAGAGTTGTATAAAGCAAAGCTGGGAACCCTTAGTAAACTAAAATACACTAGCAAACACTGTCAGATCCCAAGAAAAGTACAAATAAGCATATATCAATAACTATTTTTTGGGGGGGCCACTGCAATTAGGACAAGAAAAGTGGCCTATGCTGCTGCATTTCTCTAGTCTATATGTCCAGTTAAAGGGGTGTATTTAAAAAAAAAAGGCAAATCTATTCATCCTGTAAAACTGCATGTACATTTGTTCTGTGTGAATGGTGGCAAAAATTAATGTTTTGAGGATATTTCCTATGCAGGTTGAATGTTTTTTATTCATACAGAATAGAGTGTATGAGGAGAATACCACTTTATGGCCACTAGATGGAGGTGATGATCATAGGAAATAAATACTTATTTAGTATGATTGTCAGTTCCATTTAGTGGCCATAATCCAAAGAATTTACATAATGGAATGGACATAATGGAGAGAAAATAATCGAATAACATTTGATTTTTCCCTCAATGCAAATGCTGTTTCACAGGATGAATATTTTATAAATGTATCCTCAAGTGAGGCTGGAAAGTAAGTAGGGCTGGCATTCAGCAGGGCAGAGGACTGGGCATCAGCAGGGCAAAAGATAGGAGGGTCAGGAGGGTGACGTACGGGGGTCAGGAGGGCACAGTTTAGAGGTTCAGAATTGTGTAGGGCACATTATAGGGGTTCAGGAAGGCAGAGTACAGTGGAGTTAGCAGGGCACAGTACAGGGGGGTCGGGAGTGCACATTACGGGGGGCGAAGTCTATGGTACATAAGCTGTTTACTAGTACAGAAGCTGCTGTCAGTGTTGGATTTATAATGGCCAATAGGGGGCGATTGCCACGTGCCCCTCCTGCCAGAGGGGGCCCCAGACTTCCTTTATAAGAAGATTTACTAATTATAAAATTATTTTTTTTATTTAAAAAAATTAACAAAGTGTTTATGGATGACAGGATACACAATTATACCTGACTTTAGAGGCAAAGATAGGGATGAGGGTTTCTCATATTATTTTACTATTTAAGATGTTTTTTTTACCATCACTGTGTTTCTGAATTTATTGTTTTGTTAACAAGAGATAAGTGAGTAGGGACAAGGGAAATGTTTGAAAAATGTAAAAAACTTCCAGGCAACAGCCCCAACTCCAGTGGCGTACTAAGTTGGGGGCAGGGGATGGGCCGCCCCCCTCCGCGACTGTAGCAGAGACAGCGCCGTGGGTTTAGGCAGTGGCACCGCGCGGTCACAGAACACACACGGAGAGCCCGAGGTAGTGGCTTTGCGGGGGGTGCGAGCCGCACCCAAGTGACACCCGTCGGCACACCCAGGACCCGGCGCAACCATCCCCTTCTCTCCATGATCACGGCTGAGGCTCTGATCAGTCTCGGCAGTGGCTGTCACAGACGCGCAGAGTGAAGCCGCCTCCCCCTCCTCCTTTATGTCTACACAGTGCTGTGCATGTTCCGAACAGACATGCACAGCACTGTGTAGACATAAAGGAGGAGGGGGAGGCGGCTTCACTGTGCTCAGCTGTGACAGCCGCTGCCGCGACTATTTAGAGCCGCGACCACAGAGAGAAGGGGATCATTGCGCTGGGTCCCGGGTTTCCCGATGGGTGTCACTCGGGTGCAGCTCGCACCCCACCTGCAAAGCCACTACCTCGGGCTCTCCGTGTGTGTTCTGAGGTACATTATTGGTATAAAGGGGGGGTCTGCACTGTAGGGGGGTCTGTATTGTAGGGGGGGGTCTGTGCACTGTAGGGGGGTCTTTACTGTAGGGGGTCTGTACTGTAGGAGGGTCTGCACTGTAGGGGGTCTGCACTGTAGAGGGTCTGTACTGTAGGGGGGTCTGCACTGTAGGGGGGTCTGCACTGTAGGGGGGTCTGCACTGTAGAGGGGTCTGTACTGTAGGGGGGGTCTGCACTGTAGGCGGGTCTGCACTGTAGGGAGGTCTGCACTGTAGGAAGGGGGTCTGCACTGTAGGGGGTCTGTGTAACATGCAGGGAGTCCAGAACTGTTAGGGGGGTGTCTGTGTAACATACAGTCGTCCAGAACTGGGGGGGGGCTGTGTAATGTAAAGGGGTCCAGAGGTGCAGGGTGCTGTCTAATGTAAAGGGGTCCAGAGGTGCAGGGTGCTGTCTAATGTAAAGGGGTCCAGAGGTGCAGGGTGCTGTGTAATGTAAAGGGGTCCAGAGGTGCAGGGGGCTATGTAATGTAAAGGGGTCTAGAGGTGCAAGGTGCAGTGTAATGTAAAGGGGTCCAGAGGTACAAGGGCTGTGTAATGTAAAGGGGTTCAGAGGTGCGGGGTGCTGTGTAATGTAAAATGGTCCAGAGGTGCAGGGTGCTGTGTAATGTAAAGGGGTCCAGAGGTGCGGTGCTGTGTAATGTAAAGGGGTCCATAGGTGCAGTGCTGTTTAATGTAAAGGGGTCCAGAGGTGCAGTTGTGGGAAGGGGTTACACAGTAGTGACAAAAAGATATTGAAGGATGCAGAGTTAGGCAGGGGGCACAGTGGGGTGTTTTAAATTTTAAGGTGGGGGGGAGGTGCCAGATACAGAATCCACTCCAGGTGCCAAATGCTCTAGGTACGCCCCTGCCCAACCCTATTATGTGGGAGTGAAGTTAATGACCAGTATTGATTTATCACAGTGAGAAACATGAGATAGAAGCTCACTCCTCCGCTTGACCCTGATTGGGTAAAGGGGTGAATCCGATACTTCGCAATCTTGTATAGGGTAAAACTTTGTTAGCAAGTTTTACCCCAATTTGGGACAGGCATTGCCTTGGATCAGAATTGAGCCAGAAAAACATAGCAGAGTGTTGGACGAAATCAGTATAGAGTAGAGGACCTTCCTTCCTTGCGCGTGTGCAGGCACCCACGCAGCACTGTCATCAAAAGTCCCAAAAAGTCTGTGGTGCTGGTCTTTGAATGACACACAAACGAACAGTACTTACTGGCACTACTCTGCTGACTATCTGTGATCAACCTTGAATAATGGGATGCAGTCCGGGACAACTTTAAAAAATCTGTGACTTTTTTCTGGCAATTTTGGGACAGTTGGCAACTATGCATTTATATTGTTTTAACATGGTCAGGTTTATAAAATAAAAATATATATAGCCAGCTGAAATTAGATTTTTTTTAATTATATGTTCTCTGTTCTTATATGCAGCCCCTGATAATGAGTTCTAGTCTCCAACAACTTGTTGTCTTACAGAGTTCAAGCTGAAAATTATGACTCATCCCATTCTATCAATGACATATATAAGGCTATTGTCACGTACCTGATGGTTATGAGCCCGATATTGCAGAGGAGGGCCTCCCTTATGGCTCCCACTTGCGGCCCCTGGTAAAGTAACAGGAGGCGCGGAAGTAATAAGTGGTATGAGTGCCTGGCAGGATCAACAGAGGTGATGGTAGTCCAACGCCCAGGGTGTCTGCAGGAACTAGGAGACAGGAGCTGGAGCAACTAGGAGACTGGACTGGAACCAGGAACAACAGGAAGCTCAGCTGGCTGGACAGGAACCAGGAACAACAGGAAGCTGCAGCAGACTGGAATGGATCAGCAGACTGGACTGGAACTAGGAGCCACAGGAAGCTTCAGCAGACTGGAATGGTTTAGCAGACTGGACTGGAACAAGGAGCCACAGGAAGCTTCAGCAGACTGGAATGGTTCAGACTGGACTGGAACTAGGAGCCACAGGAATCTTCAGCAGACTGGAATGGTTCAGACTGGACTGGGACTAGGAACCACAGGAATAATCAGACAGATCGGTTAACAGGCTGACAGCAAGGTACGGGGGGGACAGGCAAAGGAATCGTCACAACAGGAATAGGTCAGGTGCAGGCAGAAGGCTGGAGTGGTCACAGGCAAGCCGGGTTTTTCACAGGTACAAGTCACGGATTGGGTTTCAGATACACAACGCTGTAGAGCAGACAGCAGAGACTGTGAGAGACAGGCAGGTTTAAATAGGCCGCCCAGTGCCAACAGAGGTGCGCGCGCGCGTGCATGGGCGCACGCGCCCGCGAATGCGTGGTTGCACCCGCGATCGGGAGCTGGATAGTCTGAGGCGCCTGTTACTGGCAGGATCTTCATGACATTGCCCCCTCCCAAGGGGCAGCCTCCGGATGCCCATCCGGGTAAATTTCTTAGGATGAGACCTTCTGAAGGACTGAACCAGACTCCTAGCATGGATGTTTCCCTCGGGCTCCCAAGAATTTTCCTCGGGACCATACCCCTTCCATTTAATCAAGAATTGGTTCTGGTTATTTCTTCTTCTGAAATCCAGAATAGCCTCCACTTCAAAATCCTCCTCTCCGTCTACAATGACAGGATCAGGGAGAACCGAACTTCGACCTGGAAATGGATTGGGAATAGAAGGCTTCAACAGGGAAACATGGAAAACCAGATGGATCTTTAGAGTATTAGGAAGTTCTAGTTCATAAGCCACTTTGTTGATCTTCCTTTTAACAGGAAATGGCCCTAAGAACTTGGGGCCCAGCTTCTTTGAAGGACATGCCATCCTCAAATTCATAGTGGATAGCCATACCAAGTCGCCAGGTACCAGCACTAATTCACCCCGTCTTTTCCTGTCGTAGGTTATCTTATTGTGCTCCTGTGTCCTGGTCATGGTTTCCTGTAAAAGTTGGTTGTTGGAAGAGAAAACGTTAATTTTTTCCTGGACTGCTGGTACCGTACAATCGGGAAGGGAATTGGGCAAAAATGCAGGATGAAAGCCATAGTTGGCGAATAAAGGAGTCTGCTTGGTGGCGGAGTGAATGGAGTTATTGTAGGCGAATTCGGCCAACGGGAGTAGGGAGATCCAGTCATTCTGGGCAAAAGAGAAGAAACAGCGCAGATACTGCTCGAGGGTCTGGTTAGTCCTCTCGGTTTGCCCATTGGTCTGGGGATGATAAGCAGAGGAAAATGATAATTCTATATCCAGGGCCTTGCAAAGGGACTTCCAGAACCGGGAGGTAAACTGTACCCCCTGATCGGAGACAATGTTGGGCGGAACCCCATGGAGTCTGATGATTTCTTTGATGAAAACCTGTGCTGTTTCAGGGGCAGAGGGGAGTACCTTTCATCGGAACAAAATGTGCCATCTTCGACAGACGATCAACTACCACGAAGATAGTGGTATGATCTTCTGCCGGGGGTAGTCCAACAATGAAGTTGATGGACAACATCCTCCACGGTCTGTCTGGGACAGGTAAGGGTTTTAGTAGCCCCCAGGCCTTGGTTCTATAGCTCTTGTTTCGGGTGCAAGTTTGGTATGATCTTCTGCCGGGGGTAGTCCAACAATGAAGTCGATGGACAACATCCTCCACGGTCTGTCTGGGACAGGTAAGGGTTTTAGTAGCCCCCAGGCCTTGGTTCTATAGCTCTTGTTTCGGGTGCAAGTTGTGCAAGAGTCCACAAATCTTTTGCAATCTTCACGTAACCGAGGCCACCAGAAGGTGCGCTGTACTAGATCGGTGGTCTTGGTTATATTGAAATGCCCGGCTAGTGCATGGTCGTGACAAAGCTCCGTCACGGATATTCGTAGGGCTTCGGGTATGTAGATCTTGTCCTGGTACCAAAGCAGTCCATCTCTAGAATGCAATTCTGATTCGGAAGGAGGTGTCTGCCCTGTGGAAGCTTGTTTGATTCGAGAAAGCAGGTCTTCTTGAAGTAAGAGAAAATTTCCAGGAGCCAGGATAGTATCAGGAGGAGAGACTTTCTTGGATTTGTGGAACATTCGAGACAGGGCATCGGGTTTAACGTTTTTGGAACCAGGGCGATATGTGACGTGAAAGGAGAATCTGGAGAAAAAGAGTGCCCACCTGGCCTGTCGTGGTTTTAATCTCTTTGCAGCTTTCAGATATTCCAGGTTCTTGTGGTCGGTGAATATCAGGATTGGATGGGCAGCTCCTTCTAGCAGATAACGCCATTCTTCCAGTGCAGACTTAATCGCCAGCAACTCCCGATCTCCTACATCGTAGTTCTTCTCTGCCGCTGTCAATTTGCGGGAGAAGAAGGCTACTGGGTGAAGCAAGGCCCTGGTCCCTTGTCTCTGGGAAAGTATTGCTCCTACCGCAATTTCGGAGGCATCCACCTCAAGTACAAATGGCAAGGAGGAGTCTGGATGTTTCAAAATGGAAGCAGAGGTAAAGAGACCCTTAAGGACCTCAAAGGCCTTTTGGGCCTCAGGGGACCAATGGAAGCGGGTCCCTTGTTTGGTTAGCTGGGTGATTGGTGCAATAATGGCCGAAAATCCTCTAATAAATTTGGATAAAAGTTGGCGAATCCAACGAAACGTTGGATTCCCTTTTTGTCTGCCGGAACCGGCCAGTCCAGGATGGCAGCAATCTTCTGAGGGTCCACCTTGATGCCTTTACTGGAGATAATTAACCCCAAAAATTATATGCTTTCCTGCTCAAATTCACACTTTTCCGCCTTCGCATACAGGCCATGCTGACGGAGCCAGGCCAACACACTTCTGACGTGCCTGCGGTGAGACTCAAGGGAAGGAGAGAAAATTAGAATATCGTCTAGGTAGACAATGACAAACAGGTCTAAAAAGTCCTGAAGCACATCGTTGATAAAGTACTGAAACGTGGCGGGGGCATTACATAGCCCGAAGGGCATTACCAAGTACTCTAAGTGCCCAAATCGGGTACGGAAGGCAGTCTTCCACTCATCCCCATCCTTGATACGGACTAGGTTGTAGGCTCCGCGGAGATCAAGTTTGGTGAAGATGATAGCGGCCCCCAGCCTCTGGAATAACTCTGGTACCAAGGGAAGAGGATAACGTTTTTTTACTGTAATTTTGTTTAATTTGCGGTAGTCCACACAGGGTCGAAGAGTATGGTCCTTCTTTTCTACAAAAAAGATGCCCGCGCCTGCTGGGGATGTAGATGGGCGGATGAACCCCTTCTTTAAGTTCTCATCTATGTACTCCTTCAATGCCCCCTGTTCTACCTCTGTCAGAGGGAAAACTCTGCCAAATGGAATTTCAGCTCTGGGAAGCAGGTCAATGGGACAATCATAGGCTCGATGGGGTGGTAAGGTCTCTGCTCCTTGTTTACTAAATACGTC
Organism: Rana muscosa; assembly: GCA_029206835.1. Classification (NCBI taxonomy): domain Eukaryota; kingdom Metazoa; phylum Chordata; class Amphibia; order Anura; family Ranidae; genus Rana; species Rana muscosa. The sequence goes on along the minus strand of CM055122.1, from coordinate 637,587,270 downwards.
AAGAAAGTCATGGTAAGTCTCTGGAATAGATTGACGTATTCCGTCTTCGGTATCCAGGCACAATAGGGTGGAAGGCCCATGGAAATCAGGTGAGCCACAGAACTGCTGGCAGTAAGGTGAGGAGAAGGTAACTACCCCTGTGGCCCAATTGATGGCAGGATTGTGGGCTTGTAACCAAGGCATACCAACGATTACAGGAAACAAGGGGGAGAAGATAATGTCCATCCGTAGAAATTCTTGGTGGGTACCAGAGATGGTAACGGGTATAGGGGCAGTCTCTTGGACCACAGGTCCAGATTTAATGGCAGACCCATCAGCCAGGTGAACGGACAGTCCGTGAGCTTTGGCAAGAAGAGGAATCTGGTGTTCATTGGCAAAGGAGGAATCCATAAAACAGCTGCAAGCTCCGGAATCAATAATGGCGGGTATTTGCAAAGTCTTTCCTGGGAGCTGTAGTGAAACAGAGAGAGCGACATGAGATGTGGTCTTGGCTAGAGAGTTGGTATGGTCAGGAGACACGGAAAAACACTTACGGAGCTTCAGCGGGCAATTTCTGATGTAGTGTCCGGGTTCCCCGCAGTATAGGCACAGATTATTCATCCGGTGACGTTGACGCTCCTCCTGGGTAAGTGAAGGGCGAAGAACTCCAAGCTGCACGGGCTCGGGTGCATCGGGTATGGGGGCAGAGGGTGCAGCTGGTGCTGGGTGTAGATGGCTTGGAGCTCTTGGAAGCATCCAGGTCGGGCGTGAGAAACCCGTGGCCCTCTCAGCCCTTCGCTCCCTTAGGCGCCGATCGATTTGTATAGATAAATCGATCAATAGGTTCAGAGTCTTTGGAATACCAACTCTAGCCAGTTCATCCTTCAAAGGATCGGAGAGTCCTATGCGGAACTGATGGCGGAGAACGGCATCGTTCCAGTTAGTATCTGCGCTCCACTGCCTAAAATCAGCTACGTAGTCCTCTGCCGCTCTGCGTCCCTGCTGAAGGGTACGCAATGCAGTTTCTGCGGTTGCTGAAAGCTGGGGGTCTTCATATAGCTGGGCCATGGCATCAAAGAAGGTGGTGAGGTTGGTCAGTACTGCATCTTTCTGTTCTAGGAGACGGTGGGCCCAGCTCTGGGGATCTCCAGTAAGCAAGGAAACAACGAAGCCCACCTTGGTGACTTCTAAGGAGAAGGTGCGTGGCTGAAGGGCAAAGAATAGTTCACAAGAGTTACGGAAGGTCCTGAATCTGCTTCGATCCCCAGAGAATTTTTCAGGTGTAGGGACCCTGGGTTCTGGAGGAAGCATAACAATCGTTGGTGTTGATCCTGCCCCGGCTGTAGAGGTAGAGGCATGGGGCCCCCCTTGGGTTCCAGTGGGGTTAGAGAGGACCTGCACCCGTTCTTCCAGCCGGGTATAGCCTTTCTGAAGATTATTGACTGCTTCAGCCAATCCTGCCAGGTGTCGACACAGTTGCACCATAGGAGAGGTTCCCTGCTCGGGCTCAGACATGGCTGTCTGCTACTGTCACGTACCTGATGGTTCTGAGCCTGATATTGCAGAGGAGGGCCTCCCTTACGGCTCCCACTTGCCGCCCCTGGTAAAGTAACAGGAGGCGCGGAAGTAAAGAGTGGTATGAGTGCCTGGCAGGATCAACAGAGGTGATGGTAGTCCAACATATGAAAGTGAAAAAACTGTGCTAAAACCCAAGAGTATTAGCTGCCACACTCAAACAAAGTAATAAAGCAAAATATGGACAAATAGTGCAGCGCTACAAAATATAAAATATAAGGGTTGCCCCTGAAAGCAGCTATAATCAACATATAAAACTTGAATGGAAAGTGCAATATGTGCTAGTGAATGAACAAATATGTGAATAAAGTTCATGTAAAATCCACTCCCATGGGTTGCCTCACAATTGAAATGTCCTTCATAGAAGTCATAAAAGTGTGATCCCCATGAAACTGGAGTGAAAAAACAATAAACAAAAGTCCAAATATATATATACAATAAAAAAGGATGTCTTCTCGTGGACATCACCTCCACAGCATAAAATGGCAGGGGAACCCCAAAGTTGATAGTGGGACTCACGATAAAAGGCACAAATGGTGTAGTTGGGTACTCTTACCGCAGATGGTGGACCCACCTGTCGTACGACAGTGGGTCAGTAAGGCTTAATGGTCACCGTGACCAAGATTGGTGGTACTGGATGTACTGGATGCCTCGGACCGTCTCCAACACGATGGTTCGATGGGCGATTCTCACGATGAAATTCCTCCAATCATGCAGGCTCCAAACCAGTCCAAAACAGACACAAGGGTGGGAGAAAAGAAAAAAACTCCAGATGGTGCAGGTCAATAAAACCAATGGGAGGTTTATTGAATAAAATTTGTCTTACAGATATTTAGACAAAAAATAAAAGTGATCACAGAAAAAAGGTATAAAAGCAATGTGGGGTGCAACATCGGCAAGCCCTACGCGTTTCGACTACAGCAGTCTTCAACAGGGGCATGCCCACGGGTCACGTGAGTGGCGTGCAGTGGCCGAGAAAAGAGAGAATACGCGCTGCCTGGCCAGTGCCTGCCCTGGGGAACTACAGGTAAGGACTGTTCTGCCATTGACCTTATGCAATGTCAAAGAGATATACTGGGAAGCTGGCCTGTTTCCTTCCTCCTCTTTGTTTCTTGCACCAGTTTACAACTAGTTACATTTCCTTTATTTGTTTAAAATGCAGCAACAGCCCCCCCCCCTGATCATTTGTACCGACGATATGGAGGTAGGACTGCATGACAAACAACGCAAAAAAAAAAAGTTCGGGAGTTCTTGGGAGCCTAGAGCAAAAAAAAAAAAGAATAAATACAATTAAATAGATTGTTAATTCAGGGTTTTAGAAATGTGTGACTTAAGTGTTTTTATACCATATATATAAAAAAATACTCAACTTAACAAAAGGGTTCATTAGGGTCAAGAATGTAATCATCAGTGGCTTTTACAGGAGTAAATATAAAGAAAAAACACTTACATTCCCCATACAGGCTAACAAGGTACATGCATAGGGCGCCATGATAAATTGGGCACAATTATTTCACCTACTTTTTTTTTATTAAAGCAGGCCTGATTTTTTACAAGCCCCCCCAACGCAAATATGACTAAGCCCCTCCCTTTCAGGGGCCGGGCATGGATGACCTTAAAATGACGCCCCCCCTGGAAAAATATCAGCGGACGCCCATGTATGAGCCTGCTGTACCATGTACTTGTATGAAAAAGTATCCTATTCTCTTTGTATTGCTTCCTTCGTGTGAAATCCCTGGTGTTCCTGCCAGTCCCTCTGCTTTCCTATTAGAAACTGCCCACACTAAGCAAAAGCACACACCGTGGTCAGTTCTCTTCAATTGTGCGGTCGTGTGACGCTGTACACAAATAAAATTGATGTCCTTTTTTCCCACAAATAAAGCTTTCTTTTGGTGGTATTTGATCAGACTGCGACATTGTGGTGGACAAATCTGACACTAAGTGACACTTTTTGGGGACCAGTGACACTAATACAGTGATCAGAGCTAAAAAAATATGCATTGTCACTATACTAATGACACTGGCAGGGAAGGGGTTAACATCAGGGGCAACCAAAGGGTTAAATGTGCTCCTAGGTGTGTGATTTCTAACTGCGTGGGGGATGATTTGACTGAGGGGAAGACAGAGATCCCTGTTCCTGCTAAGCAGGAACACAAGATCTCTATCTTCCCCTCTCACAGAACAGCGGTCTGCCTTGTTTACATAGGCAGACCGCCGTTCTGCCTCACCTGAGTACGATCGGCGTGTCCTAGCAGACATTGCGTCCGCCGCACCCGTTGATTGGCTCCCACTGTGTCCAATCAGGTGGTGCGCGCGCGACCCAGTGCACAAAATCACGTACAGGTATGTGATTTCACGCAGGAGGGCCGCTCTGCTGAAGTATGTCTGCATGGGGCGGTCCATAACAGGTTAAACGCAAAGCTATGATTGTAGTTAGGGCATACTGCTGCTTTATATGCCCCCTAACCCTCTTGTATAGAATTGTATTGCTGCTATATTGTTTCTTTTTATATTGTAAAGCGTTGCGCAAACTGTTGGCGCTATATAAATCCTGTATAATAATAATAATAATAATAATATGTCAGCTCCTAAATCTTTTCTTCATAGTTAGTAGGATGTAGTACTCTTGTGAACAGAAACCAACACATGAATGACAATCTGAAAAAAGCATAAACAAACCTTTACTTATTGTAGTGAATATAGTCAGGTAATGTTGATTATAACTTTAATTGTTAAATTTATAAGAACATTCACAATGACATTTATGGGAAGACATTTTAAAGAGAACAATTTGATTAATATTGAAACATTATATAAATAATGATAGTTGCAGAAAGACCTTTTATATCTATCATCACCTTGGCTGAGAAGGTATCGTGTTATGTAAAAACAAAATAAAAGTGACAGATAAGTGGAAGCCAAGTTAACATCTCTAGCATGTAGACAGTAAAAGCCTAATAACATTAGATAATTATAGAGCTGAAATAAAAAATCACTTATGTTTCTTTATAGCTGCCAGAAGTCTGCGCAAAGCCTAATCAGATTTTTTTCCACATCTCCCTCCTCTGACTAATGTGTGAACTGCAGGCATATTCTGTTTTATCACAGCAAAGCAACTTCAGTCTTATTTATTATACTTTTTGTTGTACAACAAAAGCCTGTCTAAAAAAGAAAATATATAGACTAAAGACAGCCATGTTAAAAGTAGATGTTAGTGGGCCATGAACTGGAAGCAATGTTGCAACCCATAATTGTTTTCTACAGAGAAATTTGTGTAACAAAGCTTAAAGAACCATGCCTGTTATTGGGGAATGGGGACATACTAAAAGGAATGACTGAATGGAATGCCCATAGACTTTAACAGGGAGATCGAATGCCCATAGAGAATAATGGAAAAAGCAGCTCTATATCTCATGGAGATTGTGTAGCTCAGAGGTAAAGAGCCCACCCTGCATACACAAGCCCAGGTAGGTCTGCATTGCGGACAGGGACTTTGCAGGGACTTTGCAGGGAGATTCCGGACCTACCCTTGGGCATCTCTGCACTTTTTACCCAAATGATTGCACCTTTTGCCCAAAATTACGCAAAATCAGACTTTTTGCCAAAAATACCCAAAATTGCACTTTTTGCCCAAAATTGCCCAAAATCACACTATTTACCCAAAATTGCCCAAAATCACACCTTTTGCCCCAAATTACCCAAAATGGCAGATTTGCCCCAAAAAATACCCAAGATCACACTTTTGCCCAAAATTACCCAAAATCACACCTTTTGCCCAAAATTACCCAAAATTTTACTTTTTGCCCAAAATTGACCAAAATCACACCATTTGCTCAAAATGACCCAAAATTGCACCTTTTGCCCAAAATTGCCAAAAATCACACATTTTTCCCAAAATCACATTTTTTCCCCCAAAATTACCCAAAATCACACCTTTTTTGCCCAAAATTACCCAAAATTGCACTTTTTGTCCAAAATTACCCCAAATTGCTCAAAATCACACTTTTTATCAAAAATTACCCAAAATCACACTTTTTGGCCAAAATTACCCAAAATTGCTCTTTTTGCCCATAATTACCCCAAATTGCACCTTTTGCCCAAAGTTACCCCAAATTTTACTTTTTGCCCAAAATTACCCAAAATCACACTTTTTGCCCACAATTACCCAAAATTGCACTTTTTGTCAAATTGTACCTTTTGCCCAAATTTTGGATAATTTTGGGCAAAAAGTGCAATTTTGGGTAATTTTGGGCAAAAAGTGGGATTTTGTGCATTTTTGGGGCAAAAGTGCAATTTTGGGTAATTTGGGGGCAAAAAGTGTGATTTTGAGCAATTTTGGACAAAAAGTGCAATTTTGGGTAATTTTGGGCAATTACTAGTAAAAAAATAAAAATAAATAAAAAAGCAATAAACCAATCCCCTATTTTGTAGACACTATAACTTTTGCGCAAACCAATCAATATACGCTTATCGCGATTTTTTTACCAACAATATGTAGAAGTATACGTATCGCCCTTATTAATGGAAACATTTTGTTTTTTCATAGATTTTTTGGGGATATTTATTGTAGCAAAAAGTAAAAAATATTTATTTTTTTTCAAAATTGTTGCTCTATTTTTGTTTAGAGCGCAAAAAATAAAAACTGCAGAGGTGATCAAATACCATCAAAAGAAAGCTATTTGTGGGAAAAAAAGGATGTCAATTTTGTTTGGGAGCAATGTCGCATGACTGTGCAATTGACAGTTAGGCCTCATGCCCACAGACATTTTTACAGCCGCGTTTTTTTACAGCTTAAAAACACCTGTCCATGTTATTGTATATATTTTTTGACTTTTTTTTTCGAAAAAAAACCAAAAAAAAACATTGGAGCTCAAAAACGCAATCGCAGCGTTTTTGTGGGTTTTTGCACGTTTTTTGATGCTTCGCGTTTTTTTATGCCTAACGCCGACGCCGAGGAACGCACTGGTCCTGGGTTTTTTTTACAGCTTAAAAACGCCTATGCTATTTGCAGCTCAAAAACGCCTAGGTGGGCATGAAGCTATAGACTAACATGGACAGGCATTTTTAAGCTGTAAAAAACGCTCAAAAACGCAGATGTAAAAACGTCCGTGGGCATTAGGCCTTAAAGCGAGGCAGTGCCGAATTGCAAAAAGTGCTCTGGTAAGGAAGGGGGTAAATTCTTCTGGGGCTGAAGTAGTTAAGTTAAAAAGCCCCCTTCAACAGGCACTCTATTCACTTGAATGGGTCATGTTGAATGGTGGCACAGTAGGATTTGTCACCCTCACATGTTTATATCAGTAAACTGAGCTTTGGATTGCAGTATATAATAGAATGATGATCTCCTTGTGCCCCCCTCAGAGGACTCTATATAGGTAAGAGCAGACAATAGGGGAAGGCTCGGCTCTATAGGAAGATGTATCCACCGTCAGGGAGGACACCAGCCTCTCCTATGACAGAAATTATAGTACACAGCCCCAACTTCTCTCACCGTTTTGCTGGGCGGCGGGGGGACCCGTGGCGGACATGCTGACAGTTCTGCAAGGAATTCACATGGACGTTGCATCACCGATACGTGCCACCATCCCAGGGGGGCCCACAGACCCACACGTCACCACCGCATCCACCGGATTGTGGGAGGAGCCAATGGCCACCTCTCAGAGATCCGGAACATCATGTGACCTACTCGCAGCCTGCCACTAGCGAAAAAGACGTGTGCTGACATGACGGGACGACACCTAGAGGACGGAGAAAGAGATAGAGCTAATGATTGCCTCAGACAGGGCCAGCAAATGGGTTTTACAGAACGATAATGTCGTCAGTCATGTCTATTTATATATATATATATATATATATATATATATATATATATAACAAGCGCGTCCGATAGAATAACATAAAATCATTACTGACACAAGCAGCTCTATATTTCATGGAGAGGGTGTAGCCCAGTGGTAGCGAGCCTGTCTTGTGTGTGGCCCAAGGTTCGATTCCTGGTCATGCCATGGGCGTGAATTTTTTTTCCCTCTGATTTTCCTTGTAGCATGAATTAGAATTCACATTGGGATTGATTTACTAAAACAGGAGACCAGTGCTAATATTGGGGACACACTAAAAGGAATGACTGAATGGAATGCCCATAGACTTTAACAGGGAGGTGGAATGCCCATAGAGAATAATGGAAAAAACAGCTCTATATCTCATGGAGATGGTGTAGCTCAGAGGTAAAGAGCCCACCCTGCGTACACAAGATCCTTGGTTCAAGGCCCAGGTAAGTCTGCATTTCGGACAGGACTTTGCAGGGAGATTCCGGACCTACCCTTGGGCATCTCTGCACTTTTTACCCAAATGTTTGCACCTTTTGCCTAAAATTAACCAAAATTGCACTTTTCGCACAAAATTACCAAAAATTGCCCAAAATCACACTATTGGCCCAAAATTGCACTTTTTGCCTAAAATTACCAAAAATCACACATTTTGCCCAAAATTACCCAAAATTTCACTTTTTGCCCAAAATTACCCCAAATTGCCCAAAATCAGTGTGATTTTGGGTAATTTTGGTCAAAAGGTGCAATTTTGGGTAGAATAGTGTATTCTACCCAAAATTGCACCTTTTGACCAAAATTACCCAAAATCACACTTTTTGCCCAAAATTACCAAAAATTGCCCAAAACCACACTATTGGCCCAAACTTGCACTTTTTGCCCAAAATTACCCAAAATCACACCTTTTGCCCAAGATTACCCAAAATTTCACTTTTTGGCCAAAATTACCCAAAATTGCCCAAAATCACACTATTTGCCCCAAATTACCCAAAATTGCACCTTTTGCCCAAAATCGCACCATTTTTGCCCGACATTGCGGCGGACATATCGGACACTTTTGACACATTTTTGGGACCATTCACATTTATACAGCGATTAGTGCTATAAAATTGCACTGATTACTGTGTAAATGTGACTGGCAGGGAAGGGGTTAACACTAGGGGGTTAAATGTGTTCCCTAGTGAGTGATTCTAACTGTAGGGGGAGGGGACTCACAAGGGGAGGAGACCGATGTGTGTTCCTCTCTACTGGGAACACACATCGGTCTCCTCACCTGACAAGACCGTGGATCTGTGTGTTTACACGGCATCGCTCGGGACCCGGTGCACGTGCCCAGCGGCCGCAATGTCCGCCGGGCACCCGCAATTGTCCACGATCACGGCAGGACCATGGATCTGTGTGTGTAAACACACAGATCCATGGTCCTGTCAGGTGAGGAGACCAATGTGTGTTCCCAGTACAGAGGAACACACATCGGTCTCCTCCCCTTGTAAGTCCCCTCCCCCTACAGTTAGAATCACTCACTAGGGAACACATTTAACCCCCTAGTGTTAACCCCTTCCCTGCCAGTCGCATTTACACAGTAATCAGTGCAGTTTTATAGCACTAATCGCTGTATAAATGTGAATGGTCCCAAAAATGTGTCAAAAGTGTCCGATATGTCCGCCGCAATGTAACGGTCACAATAAAAATCGCATATCGCCGCCATTACTAGTAAAAAAATAAAAATAAATAAAAACGCAATAAACCTATCCGCTATTTTGTAGACGCTATAACTTTTGCGCAAACCAATCAATATATGCTTATTGTGATTTTTTAACCAAAAATATGTAGAAGATTACGTATCGGCCTAAACTGTGGAATTTTTTTTGTTTTTTTATAGTTTTTTGGGGGATATTTATTGTAGCAAAAAGTAAAAAAATATAGATTTTTTTTTCAAAATTGTCCCTCTATTTTTGTTTATAGCGCAAAAAATAAAAACCTCAGAGGTGATCAAATACCACCAAAAGAAAGCTCTATTTGTGGGGAAAAAGTACGTAAATTTTGTTTGGGAGCCACATTGCATGACCACGCAATTGTCAGTTAAAGCGACGCAATGCCGAATTGCACAGAAATTACGGAAATTATAGTACACAGCCCCAGCTTCTCTCACCGTTTTGCTGGGCGGCGGGGGGACCCGTGGTGGACATGTTGACAGTTCTGCGAGGAATTCACAAGGACGTTGCGTCACCGATATGTGCCACAGTCCCGGGGGGCCCACAGACCCGCACGTCACCACTGCAACCACCAGCTTGTGGGAGGAGCCAATGGCCACCTCTCGGATCCAGAACGGCATGTGACCTACTCGCAGCCTGCCACTTGCGGAAAAGACGTGTGCTGACATGACGGGGCGACACCTAGAGGACGGAGGAAGCATGTCTTACCAGAAAGAGATAGAGAGCTAATGATTGCCTCAGACCGGGCTAGCAAATGGGTTTTATAGAACGATAATGTCGGCAGTCATGTCTATTTATATATATATAACAATCACGCGCGATAGAATAACATGAAATTATTATTGACAGAAACAGCTCTATATCTCATGGAGTGGGCGTAGTTCAGTGGTAGCAAGCCTGTCTTGTATGTGTGTGATCCTGGGTTCAATTCCTGGCATGCCATGGGCATGTATGTGTCCCTGGCCATCTCCACAATTTTTTTTTCCGTCTGATTTTCCTTGTAACATGAATTAGATTGATTGGGATTGATTTACTAAAACAGGAGACCAGTGCTAATATTGGGGACATACTAAAAGGAATGACAGAATTACCAGCTTAGTTACTGTTTACAGTCGTGAGCTAAGGGTATGGGAAATCCACCTCCATCTCATGGCTTTCTGAAGCCCTTAAAGGGCCGGTTGGAACTGGAGGCAAGGGGTTTATTATCCAGAAAGCCTCTTCTGTGCCCTTCTATGATTTAGTTACACCTTGTTAACAGAGTTCTGACTTCATGGATACATTTGCCATTCCTCTTTACAATGACAGCGCACTAACTGGCTACTAAAGCAGTCTCATTGGAAAGTGCAATAGTAATTGTGAAGTCAGAAAACTGTATCTAAATCACAGGGTACAGAAGAGGAGTTTCTTCCTAATTAAAGTAATAGTAGTAGGCATCTTGTAGTGTCTTTTTTTCACCAGTCTTGTTTTAAAGAGGCTCACTTTGGTATGCAGCACAGGGGCCACAGAATTTTAGAAATTATTATTCAGTGGGGAAAAACATGAGATTACTTGAAATCATTTTCTTGTAGGTCCAGGGTGGATTCCCTGAAGCCTGACTAGAGCGATCCACCACATTCTGTGCAGAATCTAGGACATTTTGAACGTGGCATCAGCATTTAAGGCATGCCCCCAACATCTTTAGAAATTAGTGGTGTTTCTCAGTATGCCCTCCTTGCCCCTGTAAAACCAGCTGCTTGTAGGCAGCCCCGATTCTCTGCTGGCTCCTTCCACTCTGGCCAGGGGCACCTCCCTTATTCTGTGAGTTCAGGACTAGGGCAGGGGACACACGTGCCTGTATTTGGAAGACATTCCTCCATCTTAGCTGCTTGCAATCTTCTGGCCTAAGGCTTGAAATTCATATGCCTGGGGATTTCTTATAATAAATGATTATTAGACATGTGCACAACCAAAAAATTAGTTTCCTATCGTTTCGTTTCGTCTCATTCCGTATGTTCGTAAAGATTCGTAATTTCGTAAGACGCGAGTTTTCCTATTCGGACTCGTTCGTATGTTCGTAACAGTTTAATTTTCGTTGATACTGAATGATTCGTAGTTCTGTCTAAGTTATTTTCGTTGATTTGAAATTCGTAATTTTGTTGATATTGAATGATTCGTATTTCTGTTTAAGTTATTTTCGTACTTTCGTAACAGTTTGATTTTCGTTGATACTGAACGATTCGTAATTCGTAATTTTGTTAGATAATAATTTTCGTTTTTCTGTACACTACTCTGCCGTTTCTGTTGATTCGTAACATTGTTTTGTTTTCCTTGATTCGTGTCTACTACCGTGTTTCGAATGGATTCGTAATTTTTTTATACTTTCGTAAATACATCTCGGCGCGGTCATTCGCAATCTCGCGTTACTAGTTATTTTTATTTTCAACACGCGGCTATAGCCGCGTGTTGAAAATGAAACTAAAATACGTCCACGTGCTTCGAATGCATTCGTACTCCCGTAAATACATCGCGGCCATTCGCAATCTCGTATTTTAGTTTCGTTTTCAACAAGCGGCTATAGCCTCCGCCCCTGTACGCCATTTTGAGAGGGTGTAAGTGGTGTGGTGAGGGAGGAGCAGAGAGCAGTGCAGAGAGTGATATTGTGGTTTTTGTAGTTGTTTTTGTGTGGTTTGGTGGTTTTATTGCAATTAGAATGTCATAGTTGCCAACAGTCACGGATTGGCCGGGACGTTCCCGGGATTCAAACCCTTTTCCCGGATTTATTTTGTCCCGGCCAATGTCCCGGCCAATCCGATTTTTCCCGTTTTCCCCGAATTTGGACGCCGCAGGCCGCCGCCGCTAGAGGTCCACGGCTGGCGGAGACAATGTCTCGGCCGGCCGCCATGTTCAAGAAGACCAAAACACGGATGTAGTACAATAGAAAATAAAGCCGCTGCAGCGCCGCCCACACCCCGCACCTCCCCGGGGGTGGGCGGCGCCGCAGCAGCTTTATCTTCTATTGTACTACATCTGTGTTTTGGCTGGCCGGCCGGTCACCCCCCCGCCCCGCCCCGCCCCGCTGCAAGTCTGTCTGTAATGGAAAGGGGCGGGGGTCGGCAGCGCCACAGCTTAATTTTTTATTTTTTTTGCAGCCACACTGTCGGCTCCGCCTCTATTTTGTTCCCCTTCGGGGAAGGGGAAACAATAATGGCGGCCGAGACAGGAGACGCCTGTGGTTAAGGGGGACTCCGCTGGGGATGCCTGTGGTAACTGGGGACTCCGCTGGGAACGCCTGTGGTAAGGGAGGACTCCGCTGGGGACGGCTGAGGTAAGGGGGGACTCCGCTGGGGACGCCTGATGTAAGGGGGGACTCCGCTGGGGACGCCTGATGTAAGGGGGGACTCCGCTGGGGACGCCTGATGTAAGGGGGACTCCTCTGGGTACACCTGATGTAAGGAAGGACTCCGCTGGGTACGCCTGATGTAAGGAGGGACTCCCCTGTGGACACCTGATGGCATCTGGTGGCAGGCGACGTGGCAGGTGACACACTCGGGGCTTCCACTGATTCGGCATTTTGGTGAGTTGAATGATTTCATTTTATATTAAAATGTAATAAGAGAAATAATGCACTTCAGTCATCCTGACACCCTAACAACCATGGTGCCGGGATGATTAAAGAGCTAACACCAGATGTTTGGATTATCTTTATCTGTTGATTGTTAAACTCTGGAATACACATATTTCTATTATGGTGTAGGATCTGGGCCTGCTGTCCTTCCATCCTTCCTTCTCTTTCCTTCCCTCCCTCTTTCTTTCTCCCTTCATCCCTCATTCATCTCAGACTTTAACCACACCCCCTTTGAGCCACGCTCATTTAAGCCACTCCCACTACCCGCGTAAACCACGCCCACGCTTCGTGCGCCACTTTTTTCTCCTAAAGTATAACACACCTTCAAATGAATGCCCCACCCCCTAATTATACCAAGGCTCCGCCTACATGCGAAAAAGTGTCACGGATTTTTTTTTTTGCAATGTTGGCAACTATGGAATGTCTGGGAGTGAGAATGGACGTGTGAGTCTTGTAAGTGAGAATGTTGGTGTTAGTGAGTGTGTTGGTATGAGAGTTGGTGTTGGTGTGACTGAGAGTGGAGGGATTGAGGACTGGAGTATTCTTATTTTACCGGTCCATGCAAAAAAAAAAATATACTAATCTACTTCTCCTACCATGAATACGTAGTATATGCTGCCTGGGCTGGCCTAGTAGTGGCACTGGCTAACACAACAAAAAAAATAGGTAGGGGCAGACAGACAGCAAAATAATAAAACACAGTCCCAGAAAAGGGAAAAAAACTAACTTTAGAAAATCCTAGGAGTAATAGAAATAGTAAGAAATTTATAATTTCTATATCAATCTCTTTGAATGACTCACAAATCAAACACCACCCACACCCTGTCTAGAATGTAGTCTGACAAAGAAGAAAAATACAATATGTCAGAGATATTACATAAATAAAATTATAAATTAGAATGTAGACTCTAGAATCTCAATCTAATATCCTTAAGAAACAAAGAATTTCTCTCTCCCAAGTAAAAAATTTACTCACAAAATCCAACAGAACAGTGCAACCTACCCAACCACACCCTATCTGGACTCTGGATGGAATGCACTGCAGTCTAACACAGAAAAACACACATACACACACATTATAGCACATGTCTATAAGAAACAAGCTCATTGGGGGGAAGAGACGACCTCTTCAGGGGAAGGGACAAGCTTATTGGCCATTGGCCAAAGTCCAGAACTAATTCAGAACTAACGAAATAGAATTTAAGTTTTTACGAATTGTCGTTGTTTTCATTTCCGTTTTCCGAAGATTCGTAATTTTTTTTCCGTTCATTTTGATATTCGTTAATATGGATCTTTGTTCGTTATTCGTTGTTTTGTTTTTCGAATATTCGTAATATCTCGTTTTCGTTCATTTTTATTTTCGTTATTTTTTATCTTTTTTCTGTGTTTTCGTTGTTTTTATGTTTTCGTTTTTCACTTTTTCGTTTTTTGTTTGTTTCAAATTTACTAAATTCGTATTTTATTTGTTTTCCATATTCGTTCGTTTAGATTATTCGTTGTTCGTTTGTAATGTTATCGAACCGTTCGTTCATTCGTATGTTTACGAATCAACGAATATAACGAATTTTGACGGATAACGAATTCGTAACTAAACGAATTGCACATGTCTAATGATTATCCACACTGATAGCTTTTCCAGATGCTTTACTTGGACTGTTACAACAACACAGCACATTGCCAAGCCCTTTTCCTCCAATACTTAGCAGGCACTTACAAGAACCGGGGAGTATCGCACATTCTTTCCAAATAATCAAATGTTCCCCAGCAACAGTCCTTAAATTGGGTCCCTTCAAATAAGAATGCCCAGACCTACCCCAAAGTCTTGTTCCTAGTTTCTTTTCGGCCTACATAGTGACAAGTGACTGCATCAGGCCAATCCTTTCCACACATCTCAGAGACTCCACCTCAAGTAGGACTTAAAGTGATTTGTAAACAATCACCTTGTAAAACAACCCATTTAGTTTAACCTCCCTGGCGGTTTTCCCGAGTGTGGTTCGGGGTTAAATTTTAGTACCATTAGCGGTATCCCCGAGCCTCGGGATTGCATTGCAGGATCCTGGTGCAGGTTACTTACCTTGTCCCCAGAATTCTGCAATGTCCTCCCACTGTGTCTGCAGGCTGTGTCCTCCGCCTGATGCCTCTGTGTGCCAGGCTCCGTTCCCTGCGATCGTTGCGCCGCACGGGGGAGGAGCATGGTGGCAAATTCGAAAAGTACTAAATTCCTAACACATACAGTACACTGTAATCCTACAGATTACATTACTGTATGAAATCATTTCACCTCCCCTTTGTCCCCAGTGCTTTGTCCAGTGCCCTGCATGCACTTTTATATTATATATACTGTTTTTTCTGCCTGGAAACTTGAGATTGTCCATGGCAACCAAAAAGTGTCCCTTTATGTCAAAAGTGGTTTTAGAGCAGCTAGAAAACAGCGATAGTAAATTAGAACACTTGCAGAATTGAGCGATTGTGAATCGTGGGGAAATTAATTTTATTATTATTATTATTATTATATTATTATTTTTATAATTATTTATAGTTATTTATTATATTATAATTTATGACTTTGTGTTTCAAACTTTATCATACCCCGGATATCTACTAGACCAGGGATATGCAATTAGCGGACCTCCAGCTGTTGTCAAACTACAAGTCCCATGAGGCATAGCGAGACTCTGACAGCAGCAAGCAGTACACCCAGAGGCAGAGGCATGATGGGACTTGTAGTTTTGCAACAGCTGGAGGTCCGCTAATTGCATATCCATGTACTAGACTCTTGTTTGGACAGATTTAAGTGTGTTATTACTAAGAATAACAGGCCTACAATCTAAAATGCCAAATTTCTGATCATTGGAGGAGAGTACACCGAGTTCCCAGCATAGCTACAGAACTGACCACACTGTGCTCTCCTGCTTAGTGTGGTCAGGGGATTTTACACAAAGGAAGCAATACAAAGAGAACAGGATACTTTCTCATACAAGTACATGGTATAGCAGGCACATAGCAGGAATTTGAAGTATTGGGGTAACAAACGCTTTAACTATTCAGGGACTTAAGCCCTGCCTTCATGCTGATCTCAGCTGTTGCTGATTGATAGATTGACTTGTGTACAACCAGGTTACCCATACACAGATTGAAATTTGTCTGGTTCCTACTGAACCAGCCGAATTTTGATCCATGTTTGGCTGGTTTTTGTCTAGGTATACACGCTGAGATTTTTTTCTTGTTTAGCTCCACAGGCTGGACAAGAAAAATCAATCAATTTCTCCATCCACAACATAGATGGAGGAATCTCTCCTGAAGGCCAGCTCCTTTTGACTTTGAAATCAGTTTTTGTTCTGACAGCGCCCCCCACTCAGAGGCGGCTCTTTAATTAGGCAAATTAGGCGATCGCCTTGGGCCTCGCCCACAGAAAAGGCCTCGCCGCCGCGCAATTGCCTAATTTGCCTTTCAGGTGTGTTGTGTAAACTGTTGTTGGTGTGGGACTGCCCAGACTGAGACTCGCAAGCGGCGGGCACGCTGCACATAGACATAGCCGCAGACTGAGTGAGTAGCTGAGCCACCTCCGCGATCCGTGGCGGCAGACGAGGCGGGAGGGGACAACACAAAGTTTACAATCTAATATGGATGGTGGATGGTGGGCAGGCTCAGGCTGCCTGCGTCCAATAGAAGGCTCCTAGCCTTTCCCCTAAAGTCGGCGACGGCGGCTCCAGTGCATGGCGGGAGTTGTAGTTCTCCCACAGAGCACAGGCAAACAGACTTCAACTTGGCCATCTGGTGCCTGTGCTCTGCAGAGACTACAACTCCCAGATTGCACTGCAGGGCAGTTAGAGAGAGAGAGAACGTTACGTGTTGCTTCTCCGAGTCCTGCAGTGCTGCCTTTAGTAGTGGAGGAGGAGGACCAAGTCACAGAGGCGAGGAGCAGGAGTAGGTAGTCTATAAATAATATAACTATATTATCTTATCAGTGGCAACTTTTGATGGGCACAGTATCAGCAATTGATGGGCAGTGTCAGCAATTGATGGGCACACTGGCAGCAATTGATGGGCACAGTGTCAGCAATTGATGGGCTGCCCATCAATTGCTGACACTGTGCCCATCAATTGCTGACACTGTGCCCATCAATTGCTGACACTGTGCCCATCAATTGCCGCCACTGTGCCCATCAATTGCTGCCACTGTGCCCATCAATTGCTGCCACTGTGCTCATCAATTGCTGCCATTGTGCTCATCAATTGCAGCCACTGTGCCCATCAATTGCAGCCACTGTGCCCATCAATCGCAGCCACTGTGCCCATCAATCGCAGCCACTGTGCCCATCAAATGCAGCCACTGTGCCACTCAAACACAGCTACTGTACCCATAAATTGCCACCACTGTGCCATCAAACGCAGCTACTGTACCCATCAATTGTTGCCAGTGTGCCCATCAATCGCTGCCACTGTGCCCATCAACTGCTGCCAGTGTGCCCATCAATTGCCGCTATTGTGCCCATCAATTGCTGCCAGTGTGCCCATCAATTGCCGCCACTGTGCCCATCAATTGCTGCCACTGTGCCCATCAATTGCTGCCACTGTGCTCATCAATTGCTGCCATTGTGCTCATCAATTGCTGACACTGTGCCCATCAATTGCTGACACTGTGCCCATCATGGGCACACTGGCAGCAATTGATGGGCACAGTGTCAGCAATTGATGAGCACAATGGCAGAAATTGATAAGCACAGTAGCGGCAATTGATGAGCACACTGGCAGCAATTGATGGGCACAGTAGCGGCAATTGATGGGCACACTGGCAGCAATTGATGGGCACAATAGCGGCAATTGATGGGCACACTGGCAGCAGTTGATGGGCACAGTGGCAGCGATTGATGGGCACACTGGCAACAATTGATGGGTACAGTAGCTGCGTTTGATGGCACAGTGGTGGCAATTTATGGGTACAGTAGCTGT
Source organism: Rana muscosa (assembly GCA_029206835.1). NCBI lineage: Eukaryota > Metazoa > Chordata > Amphibia > Anura > Ranidae > Rana > Rana muscosa. The sequence continues at coordinate 637,569,622 of CM055122.1, read as the reverse complement.
GTTTGAGTGGCACAGTGGCTGCATTTGATGGGCACAGTGGCTGCGATTGATGGGCACAGTGGCTGCAATTGATGGGCACAGTGGCTGCATTTGATGGGCACAGTGGCTGCATTTGATGGCACAGTGGCTGCAACTGATGGGCACAGTGGCTGTGTTTGATGGGCACAGTGGCTGCAATTGATGGGTACAGTGGCTGCAATTGATGGGCACAGTGGCTGCGTTTGATGGGCACAGTGGCTGCAATTGATGGGCACAGTGGCTGCAATTGATGGGCACAGTGGCTGCAATTGATGGGCACAGTGGCTGCAACTGATGGGCACAGTGACGGTGTTTGATGGGCACAGTGAGGATGCAATTGATGGGTTTTTTTCAGTTTGTTTGCGCCCCCCAAAAAACTTTGAGCACCAGCCACCACTGGTTCAATAACAGGCTGAGGGCATGTACATTCCAGTTGAATGCCGTTGAATGAGGTTGGCTGTCATTCAAACTGGAGGGCTTATTTTATTTTTAATTTTAATCATTTTAATTATTTATCTTGCTGCAGTTCTGCTTTCAAAATTAACGCAAGGGAAACATCTATTCACACACATATGTGAAATGTTTCCCCTACCAAAAGATTTATAATTCTGTGCAGCTATTTTTGCGATTCATATTCCTCTGTCAGACAGTACACCCAGAATGGTGTACCAGTACCACCTTCTCTATTACAGTTAAGTAATACAGAAGTGTTATTTACCCTCTCCCTAAACCTGCTGACGATGAAAAAGCATTACATTGATAAGTTATCAATTATGCTCATTCTGTTGTTATCATGGCCGCGCAGTCTCTGACCATCGCCTGTATCATTGTCCGCACACAGTCTCTGACCGTCTCCTGTATCATTGTCCGCACAGTCTTTGACTATCTCCTATATCATTGTCCGCACAGTCTCTGACCATCTCCTCCTGTGTCATTGTCCGCACAGTCTCTGACCGTCTCCTGTATCATTGTCTGCACAGTCTCTGACCGCGTCCTGTATCATTGTCCGAACAGTCTCTGACCGTCTCCTGCATCTTTGTGGCATGATTGTCTGTTAGCACCTTGTCTGTGGCTCCAAAGTTTGATACCGTGTTAGCCAGGTAAGAGTTTGCTTGTCATTATCATAATAAAACCATCTCCTGTATCATTGTCCACACCCAGTCTCTGACCATTTCCTGTATCATTGTCCAGACACAGTCTCTGATCGTCTCCTGTATCATTGTCTGCATAGTCTCTGACAGTCTCCTGTATCATTGTCTGCACAGTCTCTGACCGTCTCCTGTATCATGGCTGCACACTCTCTGACCGTCTCCTGTATCCAGTCTCTGACCGTCTCCTGTATCATTGTCTGCACAGTCTCTGACCATCTCCTGTATCATTGTCTGCACAGTCTCTGACCGTCTCCTGTATCATTGTCTGCACAGTCTCTGACTGTCTCCTGTATCATTGTCCGCACAGTCTCTGACCGTCTCCTGCATCTTTGTGGCATGAGTGGGGCCTCATGTCTAAGTTTTGCCTAAGGCCTCACAAAGTCTAGAGCCGCCTCTGCCCGCACTGCTCAAATTTTCAACAAATCAGCAGACATCGGATGAAATTCAAGCTGTGTGGTCATCATAAACCTGCACCCCCCCCTCCCCCCCACACAAAAAGAAACTAAAACATATTTACATAGTAGGTTACATAGTAGGTGAGGTTGAAAAAAGACACAAGTCCATCAAGTCCAACCTATGTGAACCTATTTGATTATACAGTATGTCAGTATTACATTGTATATCCCTGTATGTTGTGGTCGTTCATCATAACTCATTTTGATAATTAACTAATTTATGCAACACAGATTTGCTGATGGAGTTTTGGGCCATATTTTTGGACAGTTGCCAGTGGAGAGAACTTTGAAAGTGTTATTAATTTCTAGTAAGTATTGTTTATTTCACATATTTACATTGTAAAATACGCTGAAAGTAACTTTTCAAAAAAAAAAAAAAGACTGTGCCTTGAGTTGTATGTGTAAACTTTGATTCCAAAAAAGTTATATCCCCTGGAACTCTGTTCATCTACATGCCAGTATCTTTCATGAAAAACCACAAGAGAATCCCAGATTTATTAAATAAGACAGTCATTACTGGGAAATTTGTATAACATGATTGTTTTCCAGTATAGAGCTATTTTTAAAATAACTTCCGTTCTCATGATACTGTTCTCATGTACCCTACAATAATTGTCATAATCTGTCAAGATTCCACTAAAGAATTTTAACCCTTTTGGTGAGATGACAGTATTTTATTATTAGCGAAGATCTTAATTTCAAGCTAAGTAGACACGAAGAGCAGATATACCATAGCATCTGTAGACATGGGACATGGGATGCTGACTTTCTCATTAATGTTTCCTTGTTTGTTATACTATGTTGTTTTCTCTTGTTTTGTATTTTTTTTTCAGGTTGTAAAGATAGTTTCTAGTTTCTCTGTAAAGTAAGTACATTTAGTCCAAATGAGTTACATAATATAGATAATACATAATAAATAAATGCCCCCCACTATACTGGTTAATTCCTAAGGGTCCATTCACATGAGGCGCTCTACTGCGGGCCCCATGCAGGTCAATGTTTTACCAGCATGGGAATGCACATGTGTTACATGCATCCCGTGCCGGAATCCTGTTTATTTCTATGGGAAATAGAAATATATGGAATGTCTACAGGGGGATGCACCCAACACTTGTGCATTCCCATGCTGGTAAAAGCCGGCCCTGCACGGGAGACAAGGTTTGCGCCCTGTGTAAATGGACCCTAACTCTCTGGCATCTTTTTTTCAAATGGACATCATCAGTTCAGTTGCTAAGAAAAAACTGATGACTACAGATTCAGGTTATATCAGTGTACATCAGTTTGCACATCTGTCTTCAGTTCAGTTCAGTTTATATTAGATTGCACTCCAGTTCTTTTCATTTCTCTTTAGTTCAGTTAAGCTTACAGCAGTATATCAGTTTTTTTTCTAGTTGTTGCAGAAACCATTCAAAGGTACATACATGTTTCTTACTTTAACAGACATGAACAGAACTGATGTTAACGGATGACATCCCTTTACCTCCCTTTACATCTGTTCAGATCCGTCTAAATCAGTGGTCTCCAAACTGCGGCCCGAGGGCCAGATGCGGCCCTTTACTTGCCTTTATCCGGCCCTTGGGCCAGTATCCCTCCCACTGATACGAGACACTATTCTGACATCTGACACCGACAGTGGAGCAACATTTTACCCACTGACACCACTAATGGGGCACTATTCCTCCCTATGATACCAACAATGGGGCACTATTTCACCCCCTAATACCATATGTTTAGTCCCACTGATGCTAGGAAATTTTCTACCCCCCGCTGGCCAAAGTCTGGCCCTCCAAGAGTCTGAAGGACAATAAACCGGCCCTTTGTTTAGAATGTTTGGAGACCCCTGGTCTAAATGGAAAGAGACACAGCCCTGTTCCATTTTAAAAAAAACAGACCTGAATGGACATGGATGTAGGTGGATGCAAACGGATGATAATCTGTTTACAGCTGCCCACCCGTAGACATAGGTTGTGGTTAAAGTGGTTGTAAAGTCATAAGGATTTTTATCTTAATGCATTTATCTTAAAATCTTCTGTGTGAAGCAGTCCCCCTAACAATTACCTGTGGCCCATCTCTCTCCAGCAATGTCCAGGAGTTCCTCGGCTGTCCAGGACTCTCCTCCTGATTGGCTGAGACACAGCAGCGCTGCTGACAATCAAACTCAGCCAATCAGGAGAGAGAGGGGGCAGAGCCGAACCAGGGCTCCCTGTCTGAATGGACACAGGGAGCAGTGACTCGGCTCTGGTGCCCCCATAGCAAGCTGCTTGCTGTAGAGGCACTCGACAGGAGGGAAGGGCCATCGAGAGCCAAAGAGGGACCAGAGAAATGGAGGATCGGGGCTGCTCTGTGCAAAACCACTACACAGAGCAGGTAAGTATAACATGTTTGTGATTTTTAGAGAAAGAAAAAACTAGACTTTACGATCACTTTAAGTCTGGATCCATCTGGAAAACTGACAGATGGGTTGAGGTTGAACACCTTTGTGAAGGCCCAGCTCACATGGGGTGATGTGCTCTGTGTGCCGTGAAGGGCTGTCTTTTACTGGCACAGAAATCCACAGGTACTGCATGCATCCCTGTGCTGCCGTCCCATTTTAGTCTATTGAGACAGGCGGTTGCACTGACACAGCTGCTGTGTCCCTATATAACATGCGGGTGCAGGGCATGTCATATAGGGAAACAGTGGCTTTGTCCTTGCAGCCATGTGTTCCAATAGACTAAAATGGGATGCCAGCACGGAGATGCACGCAACCCCTGTGCATCCCTGTACTGGTAAAAGATGGCCCTGCATAGGATACGGAGCTAATCACCTCATGTGAATTTGCCCAAATAATGTAATCTCTTCATCACGTGCATAACCATAGCAGCGATGACATAAATAGTTTGGATGGGCATGTGGATTGGTAAAACATCAGTTAGATCTTGTTCACCAGTTGTGCATGGGCCTGGTAGATGCACATGTCATAGCTCATGTAAGGAGTTAAAGAATATAACCATAGGCGTGCGCACAGGGTGTGCCGGGCGTGCCTGGGCACACCCTAATCACATCATGAGCATTAGCGTTATCCAAGGGCAGCATCAGCTTAGTGGTCAGGGGTGCCAGTGGCCAGTGTAAATGCCCCCATTATATTAAAGGCTAGGTTAAACTTTAAGGAACACGTTACACCCGTATTTAGGGTGTAACGTAATATGCTTCCGATCAGCTGTCTCTCAACACCACAGCCTCCTCCCCGTGACAGCAGGTGGTGCTCATGTGTGTTTGAGCTATGGGATGCACACCCTAATGCCATAGGCTGCGCACACCTATGAATATAACCTTTACAAAGCAAAGGACCTTCAGCTTCAACTGCACAAATATATATATATATATATATATATATATATATATATATATATATATATATATATATATATTGTGAGGGGGTTAGCTTGGCAGCGGGTGTGTGTGACCCCCGGGATGGGCTCCCCACACAAAAACAGGCCCAGCAAACGGAGGTTGTGGTTTTCAAAATCAAAAAAAGGTGCAGTTTATTTTCTATTTACAGTGACAAAACACAGCAAAGCCAAAAGAAACATAAACAAAATAAATCCTGGTCAACTTGACCTCTGACTAAACATACAGGTTTCCTAACTAACAACTGGGATCAGCCTAGTGCTGTCCTAGTCCCTAAGTCCCTGGTTTTAAATGTCCAAGCAAATAGCCACACAGGCTTTGTCTCACCGCACAAGGGTTCACTCTCTCCAGGAAGTCCACACAGGTCTGCTTCCAGGCATGAGCTAACATCTAATGAAGCTGGGAGTTCTTATAGAGGCCTAAATGAGCTGACAAGCTTCAGCTGGTCTCATCAACTCCCTGTCTGCACGACGCCCCACACTCTCCCTAGAGGTATGAGTCATCCATGAGCCCACTAGCCTTAGCTGGGCTTATACAACTCTCCACCTAGTTGTATAAGTCGGCGTAAAGCCTGAATCTGGGCGAAATATATCTACCCCCCTGGATGCAACCAGGTGACTTTACCTTCCTGCTGTCACATACCCCCCCCTCTTGTTTTAACCTCGGGGTTGGAACACCAGCAATCAGGCATTCATGTACTCGAGACAAAGCATCCACATTCCCCATTTGAACGCCAGGGCGATGCTTTACTGTGAAGTTGAATTCCTGGAGGGCCAGGAACCACCTATTCACTCTTCTATTTGTTTCCTTGTTTTGAGCCATCCACTTTAACGGAGCGTGATCCGTAACCATGTCAAAGTGCCTACCTAGCAGGTAGTACCGAAGGGAATCTAGAGCCCACTTCACCGCTAAACACTCCTTTTCAACGGTGGCGTAATTTACCTCATGGGACTTCAACTTCCTGCTGAGGTAAATGACTGGGTGCTCTTCCCCGTTCCAGACCTGGGACAATACTGCTCCTAACCCCACATCTGACGCATCACTTTGTACGACAAAGTCTTTAGAGAAGTCGGGTGAGTACAACACTGGCTGGCTACATAAGGCTTGTTTCAAGAATTGGAATGCTGCCTCAGCCTCGGGGGTCCATTTAATCATGACCGACCCTTTCCCCTTCGTTAGGTTGGTTAGGGGCACAGCCTTAGAGGCAAAGTGGGGAATGAATCGCCGATAATACCCAGCGATTCCCAGAAAGGCTCGTACCTGCTTCTTGCTGTTGGGACGTGGCCAACTCTGGATGGCCTCGACTTTGTTGAGTTGGGGTTTTATTACTCCCCTCCCAATGGTGTACCCAAGATATTTGGCCTCCTCCTGCCCAATGGTACACTTCTTGGGGTTAGCCGTAAACCCCGCTTCCCGAACAGAGTCCAGGACTGCTTGCACTTTTGGCAGATGTGAGGCCCAATCTGTGCTATGGACAATTACGTCATCCAGGTAAGCCGCAGCATACTTCCGATGGGGCCTCAGCATCTGGTCCATTTTCCGCTGGAATGTGGCCGGCGCATTCTGTAACCCGAACGGCATTCTTTTATATTGGAACGCCCCGTCTGGGGTTACAAATGCGGTTTTCTCTTTGGCCAATTTGGCCAGGGGGATTTGCCAATACCCTTTTGTGAGGTCAAGAGTCGTCATGTATCGGGCTGTTCCCAGCCGGTCGATCAACTCATCTATACGTGGCATGGGGTAGGTGTCAAATTTTGTAACTTTGTTCAACTGACGAAAATCGTTACAAAATCGCCAGCTCCCATCCGGTTTAGGCACCAACACAATGGGACTAGACCAATCACTTTGGGACTCCTCTATCACCCCTAAGTTCAGCATTTTCTGTACTTCCTCCCGTATTGCCTCCCGTCGGGCCTCTGGGATCCGATAGGGTTTTAACTTCACCCTTTCACCGGGCGGGGTAATGATGTCATGCTCTACCCCAGATGTTTGTCCCGGCAGCTCAGAGAATACCTCCTTGTTGCGAAGCACAAACTCCTTAACCTCCTGTTGTTGGGGTTGTGACAAGGTGGCTGCTATTCCAACCTCAGGAATCACGCAACCAGTTTGAGCTGGTGACCAAGTGTCTGCGACTAGGGACTCTCTATCCCTCCAGGCTTTCAACAGATTAACGTGATAGATCTGTTCGGGCTTTCGCCTTCCTGGTTGTCTGACCTTGTAATTCACTTCGCTCACTTTTTCCATTATCTCGTAGGGGCCTTGCCATTTGGCAAGGAATTTACTTTCAACCGTAGGGACAAGTACCAGTATCCTATCCCCCGGGGAAAAGGTACGGGTCTTGGCTCCACGGTTGTACACTCTCTGCTGTGCTAACTGCGCTTGGGCCAAATGTTCCTTCACGATGGGCATTACCTGTGCAATTCGGTCTTGCATCAGGGCGACATGCTCAATCACACTCCTGTGGGGAGAACTCTCACTTTCCCAAGTTTCCTTGGCAATATCCAACAGCCCTCTTGGGTGTCTCCCATACAGTAACTCAAAGGGGGAGAATCCCGTAGAGGATTGGGGCACCTCCCTAATAGCAAACATCAGATAAGGAAGTAGACAGTCCCAATCCTTTCCATCTCTATCCACCACTTTCTTCAACATTTGCTTTAGGGTTTTGTTGAATCTTTCAACCAGCCCATCGGTTTGGGGGTGATACACAGATGTACGTAATTGCGTCACTTTGAACAATTTACACAGCTCCTTCATAACCCGGGACATAAAGGGTGTACCTTGGTCCGTAAGCAGTTCTCTACAAATACCCACCCGGCTAAACACAAGAGATAGCTCTTTGGCTATGGTTTTGGCCGAGGTATTTCGGAGAGGGATCGCTTCTGGATAACGGGTGGCATAGTCCATTATAACTAATATGTACTGGTGCCCCCTAGCGGACTTGATTATAGGACCTACCAAATCCATGGCGATCCTCTCAAACGGGACCTCAATGATGGGTAGAGGGACCAGCGGGCTACGGAAATGTGGCATCGGGGCCGACCTCTGACACACCGGGCAGGAGGAACAATAATTTTCTATGTCCTTTATCACCCCCGGCCAATAGAATCTCTGTAATACCCTCTCTCGGGTTTTCTCTGTCCCCAGATGACCTCCAAGAATGTGCCCATGGGCCAACTCCAACACCAACTTCCTGTAAGGTTTGGGCACCACAAGCTGCTCAACGGTTTCTTCTGCCCTTTTTGCCACCCGATACAGTAGGTCCTTCTCTACGCTGAAGTATGGGTAAGTGCAGGTATTATCTGGGTTCACTAACTCGCCATCTATTTTCACTACGTTTTCCCGTGCCTTTATTAGGGCGGGGTCTTTCAACTGTTCTGTGGCAAAGTTTTCCCTGTGAACCTCAAGATCAGAAAACTCCACAGACGGTAGGTTTTCGTCTGAGGAGGTGGGCTCCTCTCCAGTTTCTTGAGTCTCCCCTGCCAATACTGATAAGGGAAATTCCGGAGAGTCCTCACCACTCTCAGGGGAGTTCTGGCTATCCCATTCCTGGTACATAGGGGCACCAGTGGGGGGCTCAGGATCATCCCACAGTTCCCAGAACTTCGGAAAATCCCTTCCCACAATGGCGTCATGCGGTAACTGAGATACTAAGCCCACTGGATGAGAGAGGGTACCTTTGGGGGTCTCGAAACACACTGTAGTCACTGGATACTCTCGGGTGTCCCCATGCACACAAATAACAGCTACCTTGCTATTCCCAGAGACCTCTGTTTTAACTAACTCAGCCTTTATCAGGGTCACAAGGCTACCTGAATCCAGCAATACCACAACATTTCTACCATTAACACACATTTTGCATAAATGTTTCTCAGTTCCTCGAATGGCAGTGCATGCGACTGTCGCACACAGCGACTGACGTCTGCCCGTCAGAAAGTCACACTGCATGGGTTCCTCCACAACCGGGCAATTGGCTGCAATATGTCCCGCTTGCCGGCAGCGGTAGCAAACGATCCTTCTTGCCGCCTCTTGAGCCGCTGATTTCCCAGGCTGTTCTCGCCAAACTTGGGGTAGAGCTCCCACCCTCTCACTCTCTCCACCCTCACCCCTTGGAATCCTCTTATCCGCCCCTGGGGATGGTCTGGTCTTAGGGTGGAAAGTCCGAGTGTCTCTGGAAGAGGCCGTCAGGTTCTCTGTAGCCAAGTATTTCTCCACACGATCCACAAGACCATCGGCCGTCTCTGGGTCTCCATGGCTTACCCACTTTTGGATGGCAGTAGGAAGAGCTCTCAAAAACCGATCCATTACAACACGTTCCACAATCTTTGGTGCGGACAAAGTCTCTGGCTGTAGCCACTTTCTGCTCAGGTGAATGAGATCATACATTTGAGACCTGGGGGGTTTTCCAAGCTGGAAAGTCCAGTTATGCACACGCTGAGCCCGGACAGCCTGGGTGACACCCAGCCTTGCCAATATTTCAGCTTTTAGCATCACATAGTCTTTTGCTTGGTCAGGCTCTAGGTCATAGTAAGCCTTCTGCGATTCACCAGTTAACAGAGGAGCCACCAGTCCAGCCCACTGCTCCTCAGGCCACTTTTCTCTTTCAGCAGTCCTTTCAAATGTGGTCAAAAATACCTCTGGATCATCCTCTCCAGTCATTTTTGTCAATAAACGACTCACCCCAAAGGACGCGGTATTAGTGGGACGGCTTTCCTCACTGGTCTGCGGACGTTGCTGCATTACTGCTTCCATTTGTTGTAGTCTCTGCTCTTGCTTCTGTAACAGGTCTATGAAGCGGGCCTCAGATTGCTGCTGGGCTTGTTGCTGAGCTTCCAGACTCTGTTTGTGAGCTTGCTGCTGGGCTGCAAGGCTCTGTTGATGAGCTTGCTGCTGGGCTGCGAAGTTCTGTTGTTGAGCTGCAAGGCTCTTTTGCAAACCTGCATTTGTCTGCTGTTGATTGGCATTTGCTAGAGCCAGCTGCTTCAGTATCTCCTCCATGCTGGCTTAAAAAAAAACTGCCACTGGTTCTCCACCAACTGTGAGGGGGTTAGCTTGGCAGCGGGTGTGTGTGACCCCCGGGATGGGCTCCCCACACAAAAACAGGCCCAGCAAACGGAGGTTGTGGTTTTCAAAATCAAAAAAAGGTGCGGTTTATTTTCTATTTACAGTGACAAAACACAGCAAAGCCAAAAGAAACATAAACAAAATAAATCCTGGTCAACTTGACCTCTGACTAAACATACAGGTTTCCTAACTAACAACTGGGATCAGCCTAGTGCTGTCCTAGTCCCTAAGTCCCTGGTTTTAAATGTCCAAGCAAATAGCCACACAGGCTTTGTCTCACCGCACAAGGGTTCACTCTCTCCAGGAAGTCCACACAGGTCTGCTTCCAGGCATGAGCTAACATCTAATGAAGCTGGGAGTTCTTATAGAGGCCTAAATGAGCTGACAAGCTTCAGCTGGTCTCATCAACTCCCTGTCTGCACGACGCCCCACACTCTCCCTAGAGGTATGAGTCATCCATGAGCCCACTAGCCTTAGCTGGGCTTATACAACTCTCCACCTAGTTGTATAAGTCGGCGTAAAGCCTGAATCTGGGCGAAATATATCTACCCCCCTGGATGCAACCAGGTGACTTTACCTTCCTGCTGTCACAATATATATATATATACATATTGTGAGATGGGGGTTGTTTAGCTCAAGTGGTAGTTGCGTTTTTTCAGCGATTCAAGACAGTCAGGAACTATATTTAAGGGCATGGTAGCCCATTTTTATTAAAAAGGCAAAATAAAAGTCCAAACAAAGGTTTCCCACGCAGGGGTTCTTCTCCATCACATACACATAACAGAAAATGCTAGCCCACCTGGCTCTCTGTAGCAGTACTTCTGCACTTTATCCTGGTCAGCCAGACCACCGGACTCCTCAAAGTAGACAGCTTCCCTTTAGCGTCCACAGCTCTGCCTCTTGCAGTCACCAACTTTCTGGCTGCCTCTTGCAGTCACCAATTTCTGGCTGTCTCCTACAGCCTCTCTGACTCCTGAAGACCTCCTGTCTCTTGGTGTGGAGCCGTCTCCAACTGGGAGCCATGAGGTCTTCCCCATACATTCATTATAAGGGCTGTGCTCACCTGAGCACACACCCTGCTGGTAATCAGCAAAGTCTGGACACAGGGTTCGAGATCCCATCCCTCCCAAGACACTGTGGAATCTCCAAACTACAAAGCCCCTTTCCAGAATACAAAAACCTGGAGAAAGCTGCGAAAGCAGTCTTCTCCAGTCCACATCTACGCTCTGTAGTCTTGCACCTTGCAAATGTGCAGACCCTGTGTCCAGCAAACTGTCCATTTTACCGTGACAGTAGCTCCTACTGTCACATATCTTCCCCCCATGTTTCGGACCTGAAGGGGGCGGAACACACAAGCCTGAATCCTTGATTGGGGCACCTCTGTGCCAGCTGTTCGCTGCGTAGGCCCAATCTTTTTTCCGGGTGCGTTTCCAGGCACGCCTTACCCAGGATCGCAACGGGGTCCTACCTTTCTGTATCCCCAGCCTACTCCCTCTGTCCTTGGGGTTCCTGAGCTCATGTTTCTTTTCTGGCAGCCCCCTGCCTTTCCTGCTACTTCCTTTAAACTCAGTTTCTGGATTCTGTAAGGAACCTGCTCCAGACACTACGCCTGATGAGGAACCACCTTTTCCCTCACTGGTACCCGTTTTCCCCATCACAATAGGTCCCTTGAGTTTACCAACTCCTTTGCCCTTGACTAGCAACTCCCCAGGGCTCAACATCTGTGTATCACACTAATTTTCCAAGAAGTTATTCATTTTCATATCCAGGCCATTATTTACATTAACATTTAGTAATAAGTCACCATTTCTCCAATTATCAATATCATCAGTTATTTCTTGTTCAGGGTTTGTTAGGGCCAAGCCCAAGGAGGGACAACACACAGGTGAGCAGCTATCCCCTATGAGACCTTCACAAGGCTTCACTTCACCTGTTGTCCAAATCTCTGTGGGCAGTTGTCCCAACAACTGACATTGAACAACGCATGACCCATTTGTAGCAGTACCAATCTTTGCCAACTCACACTTTTCCATGTTACAATTTTTGTTCCTCTCCATACTATATTTGAGAGCGTCTCCGGGTACCCCAACTTGTACCTCTCTGCAGGTGACAGACAGAATCTCTGCTTTTGCCGCATCCATATCTGGCCCTTCCTTCTTAGGAGGTCTAGCGGGTGAGGCAGTATCAGCGCCATTTACTAATCCCTGCTCAGCCGCACCTCGGACCGCACTAGCAGACATGTCCATCACCGCATCAGGCGGAGAGACCTCTGTCTCCAGCAGCCCCCCAGAGCGCCTTCCGTACTGAACCGTATCCGGAAGCACCCTCACAGGCAACCGGGAGATCATTTGCCACACTATTAGAAAGCACTGTACCAACCAGTTCCACTGGTGATTAATTTTAACTAGCACAGGTTGTACTACCTGACTCGATCCATTGGTACCACGCAGCACCACCACATCCGACTGTAATGGAGGCACCCAGGCATACAAGGACTGTGCTTTCACCATTTCAAGCAGTTCCACTAACATATCTGTAATTTCTACACACTCCACATCAATATGCAAAACATTTTTGGTGACCTTAACCTTATCAGAGACATGGAGGGGCTCATTCACTGCAGCTTGAGGGGCCGAGACATTTAAAGGGGCCTCCACCTCACTGGCGGTACCCATCACAGCCTGATGCTCCTCTGGAACACTGTCAGACGCATATCTTCCACTCATCCCTTCCAACTCAACATTTGTTACATTGTCACCTTCACACTTGACATTCTGCGGCTGGGCTGTGAACACAACATCTGCCATGCATGCGCCCTGATCTGGTCCTTCCGACCGGGGGGAAACAACCCTTGTAGGGACCAACGCACCCTCAACCATCGGTCGCTCTGCGATTTCCCTGTCTGGCATAGCAGTTGTTGTATTCACACCCCTGTAGCTCAACATAGCCTTGTCTACCATGGCTAGTAATTGTTTGGCCCAACTGTCTCAATCCGTTGTGCTTCCATTATGAGGGCTCAGCAGTACCTCATCATCGGCTCTAGGAGGCACCTGGGATTCTGCAGCGCAAACAGTAACTTTGTCAGTTCTATATAAATCACATTTTGACAACATGCTTTTACTATTTGCTAAGCTTCAAACAAGGCAGGCTGCAATACACCATCACTACCTTGCTCTGGGGGCGCTAACACACTCAGCTGTGTACCTTCAGCTCTGGCCAGCTGACTTAACCCCTTACCAACTGGGTTACACATATGATAAATGGACTGCTCACACAAACTCTCACTGCATGGTTTGTTCCATCAGAGCAATATCAGGGCTGTCCTGGACAATCTCTGGCTCCAACACCTGGAGACCCCCAGAGATTTCCATGGACAACACTGTGGCTCCGCTTCTGGTTGCCAAGGGATACATCCCCCTTTCCTCATTACTAAAGAACACATCACCATAAGTACATGTATCATCAGCAATACCTTTATCATCAGCATTCATAAACATAGCAGTTTCATAAGCTCCATCAGGTTTTCTTTTGTCATAACGCATGGCACCCTGCGTGCCACTCAGCACACCACCCTTCCTCTCCAAAGGAATTATTTTTCCTACTAGGGCGTCTTCACAGTTGTCCTGGGAAACCACTTGCCTCACCATTGCGGGCTCCTTGGCGGTTTCCCTTGGCAACTCTGCAGCACCTGTCACTGTCACTAGGGAACATGGCACACCAACTGCTTTGGTTACCCCTAGCACATCTCTCCCAGCACTCTGCTGGATTACCTTAGGTGCACACAGAGTCCACATGTCCTTTTCAGTCCTTGACCTAGCTGCAAGCAGGGTTTTAACCTGTGTCTCCCCGCTGATCTGGGTAGCACACTGCAGCAAGTCCATTTTTACACCTGCGGATCTCCCCACCGAACACAATGCCACTTCACTGGGATCAGACCCACAAATTGCAACAGTCTTACCATATCCTGTAGCAGGTAACTCTGGATTTCCAAAACCGAAGTCTACCGGTGACACTTCTCCCATCCTGGAGCATTGCTGGCGGCCCATGATACGATGGAACTCTCCTCTGAGAAGGATTTCCTCTTTAAACCTGCGGTAGTCATCCTGGTCCCCATCCATCAAATGGTAAACCAACTGTTACTCTATCCGTAACAATGTTTGCAGCAATTTTGGCCACCGGTTCCTAGGCCATTTTCTCTTTACAGTAACTTTTTCAAATCTTAGCAGGAAGTCCCCAACCTCCTCTGTAGGCAGCATGGGTTGCATATAGTCAGAGGCCTCGATCACAGCCCCTTGCACTGCATCCCAGTCTTTGCGATTCCGCTTGAACCATCCATTCACTGTCTCACGCATCACTAGGCCTTTTGGACTGACCCTTCTAGGTGGAGACATCTTCTCAGGCCACGCTGAGCTCACTTCCACAGGTACACCACCTGTATGCAACACAGTCCATCAATTGAACTCCTGTGCAATGCAGTTCGCCTGGCTGCCACACACAGCTAGCAGCAGTTCACCGCAGAAAAAAATAATTGAGTTTTCATTCACAGGTACACCACCTGCAACACGCAATGCCATTTGCCTGGCTGCACTTCCACACACAGCCAACAGTTCCTGACCTGAACTCACTGTGGAGCAAGGACTCGGATTCCACCGTCATGTGCCTGCTGAATCCACCACTTGTGAGATGGGGTTGTTTAGCTCAAGTGGTAGTTGCGTTTTTTCAGCGATTCAAGCCAGTCAGGAACTATATTTAAGGGCATGGTAGCCTATTTTTGATAAAAAGGCAAAATAAAAGTCCAAACAAAGGTTTCCCACGCAGGGGTTCTTCTCCATCACATACACATAACAGAAAATGCTAGCCCACCTGGCTCTCTGTAGCAGTACTTCTGCACTTTATCCTGGTGAGCCAGACCACCGTACTCCTCAAAGTAGACAGCTTCCCTTTAGCGTCCACAGCTCTGCCTCTTGCAGTCACCAACTTTCTGGCTGTCTCCTACAGCCTCTCTGACTCCTGAAGACCTCCTGTCTCTTGGTGTGGAGCCGTCTCCAACTAGACATGTGCAAAAGGAAAACATTTGTTTCGTTTCGTTTCGTTTTAATTCGTTAATCAAATCATTTCGTTTAGTTAGATTCGTTAAATTTGTTAAATTCGTTTTCGGATTTCGTTTAGTTTTCGAGCGAATTCGAAAAATCGGTCGCATTCGAAAATATTTCAACCGAATTCGAAAATATTTCTACCGGATTCTAAATTATTTCAACTGCATTCAAAACTATTTCAACTGGATTCGATAATATTTCAATCGGATTTTTTGCAGATTACTATTTATTTCCATCAGATCTCCTGCAGTCTATTAACATCTATTTCATTTTATTTTATTTTTTTGCAGGTCTCATCCGAAACAAATAGTAATCTGCAATTTTTTTTTTAAATGAAATAGATAGTATCTATATTCTATTCTGTTGTTCTATTGTTTTTCTAGTCTATTTTCTATTTCTATTCTAATCTTTTCTAATTGGAATTCGAAAAATCGGTCGCATTCGAAAATATTTCAACCAAATTCGAAAATATTTCTACCGGATTCGATAATATTTCATCCGCATTCGTTAATATTTTAACCAAATTCGATAATATTTCTACCGGATTCAAAATTATTCCAACCAAATAGAAAAGATTATAATAAACCATGTTCCGACATTCGAATTTCGTATAGAATGAATTCAAATTCCAATTAGAAAAGATTAGAATAGAAATAGAAAATAGACTAGAAATAGACTAGACTAGGGAATTTCATTTTTTATTTTTTTTTGCAGGTCACCTGCAAACTATTAGCAGCCATTTCCCTAGTCTAGTCTATTTCTAGTCTATTTTCTATATCTATTCTAATCTTTTCTTATTGGAATTTGAATTCATTCTATACGAAATTCGATTGTCGGAACATGGTCTTTTCTATTCGGTTGGAATAATTTCGAATCCGGTTGAAATATTATCGAATTTGGTTGAAATATTAACGAATGCGGATGAAATATTATCGAATCCGGTAGAAATATTTTCGAATTTGGTTGAAATATTTTCGAATGCGACTGATTTTTCGAATTCCAATTAGAAAAGATTAGAATAGAAATAGAAAATAGACTAGAAAAAAAATAGAACAGATTGGAATAAAATATAATATATATATTGTATTTTATTCTATTCTGTTCTATTGTTTTTCTATTCGATTCTTTCCAATATTTTCTATTCTATTCTAATTGTTTTCAAATTCGATTCAACTAGAATTTTTTTCGAATCCAATTCGATTTTTTTTCGAATTCGATTCAAATTTCGTCCGTGGTTTTTCGATTCGAAACGTTATTTCGGATTCCGTTGAATTCGTTAGCATTGTAATTTGTTAATTCGGATGCATCCGAACGTCCGAATAATGAAAATTAGTCCGAATTTCGATTCAGAACGAAACGAAATGCACATGCCTATCTCCAACTGGGAGCCCTGAGGTCTTCCCATACATTCATTATAAGGGCTGTGCTCACCTGAGCACACAC
This sequence comes from Rana muscosa, assembly GCA_029206835.1. NCBI lineage: Eukaryota > Metazoa > Chordata > Amphibia > Anura > Ranidae > Rana > Rana muscosa. Next base: position 637,553,008 of record CM055122.1, on the reverse strand, counting down.
CCTGCTGGTAATCAGCAAAGTCTGGACACAGGGTTGGAGATCCCATCCCTCCCAAGACACTGTGGAATCTCCAAACTACAAAGCCCCTTTCCAGAATACCAAAACCTGGAGAAAGCTGCGAAAGTCCACATCTATGCTCTGTAGTCTTGCACCTTGCAAATGTGCAGACCCTGTGTCCAGCAAACTGTCCATTTTACCGTGACAGTAGCTCCTACTGTCACAATATATATATATATATATATATATATATATATATACTGTTAGGGGGTTAACTCGGTAGCGGGTGTGTGTGACCCCCTGGTTGGGCTCCCCACACAAAAACAGGGCCAGCAGACGGAGGTTGTGGTTTTCAAAATCAAAAGGTGCGGTTTATTTCTCTATGTACAGTGACAAAAACACAGCAAAGCCAAAAAGAAACAAACAAAATAAATCCTGGTCAGTTTGACCTCTGACTAAACATGCAGGTTTCCTAAACTAACAACTGGGATCAGCCTGGTGCTGTCCTAGTCCCTAAGTCCCTGGTTTAGTAAAAGTCCAAACAAATAGCCACACAGGCTTTGCCTCACCGCACAGGGGTTCACTCTCCCTAGACAGTCCACACAGGTCTGGTTCCAGGCATGAGCTAACACCTAATGAAGCTGGGAGTTCTTATAGAGGCCTAAATGAGCTGACAAGCTTCAGCTGGTCTCATCAACTCCCTGTCTCACGACGCCCAGCACTCTCCCTAGAGGTATGAGTCATTCATGAGCCCACTAGCCTCAGCTGGGCTTCATCAACTCCCTAGTTGTATAAGTCGGCATAAAGCCTGAATCTGGGAGAAATATATCTACCCCCCTGGATGCAACCAGGTGACTTTACCTTCCTGCTGTCACATACCCCCCCCCTCTTGTTTTAACCTTGGGGTTGGAACACCAGCAATCAGGCATTCATGTACTCGAGACAAAGCATCCACATTCCCCATTTGAACGCCAGGGCGATGCTTTACTGTGAAGTTGAATTCCTGTAGGGCCAGGAACCACCTATTCACTCTTCTATTTGTCTCCTTGTTTTGAGCCATCCACTTTAACGGAGCGTGATCCGTAACCATGTCAAAGTGCCTACCTAGCAGATAGTACCGAAGGGAATCTAGAGCCCACTTCACCGCTAAACACTCCTTTTCAACCGTGGCGTAATTTACCTCATGGGACTTCAACTTCCTGCTGAGGTAAATGACTGGGTGCTCTTCCCCGTTCCAGACCTGGGACAATACTGCTCCTAACCCCACATCTGACGCATCACTTTGTACGACAAAGTCTTTAGAGAAGTCGGGTGAGTACAACACTGGCTGGCTACATAAGGCTTGTTTCAAGAATTGGAATGCTGCCTCAGCCTCGGGGGTCCATTTAATCATGACCGACCCTTTCCCTTTCGTCAGGTTGGTTAGGGGCACAGCCTTAGAAGCAAAGTGGGGAATGAAGCGCCGATAATAACCCGCGATTCCCAGAAAGGCTCGTACCTGCTTCTTGCTGTTGGGACGTGGCCAACTCTGGATGGCCTCGACTTTGTTGAGTTGGGGTTTTATTACTCCCCTGCCAATGGTGTACCCAAGATATTTGGCCTCCTCCTGCCAAATGGTACACTTCTTGGGGTTAGCCGTAAACCCCGCTTCCCGGATAGAGTCTAGGACTGCTTGCACTTTTGGCAGATGTGATGCCCAATCTGTGCTATGGACAATTACGTCATCCAGGTAAGCCGCAGCATACTTCCGATGGGGCCTCAGTATCTGGTCCATTTTCCGCTGGAATGTGGCCGGCGCATTCTGTAACCCGAACGGCATTCTCTTATATTGGAACGCCCCGTCTGGGGTTACAAATGCGGTTTTCTCTTTGGCCGACTTGGCCAGGGGAATTTGCCAATACCCTTTTGTGAGGTCAAGAGTCGTCATGTATCGGGCTGTTCCCAGCCGGTCGATCAACTCATCTATACGTGGCATGGGGTAGGTGTCAAATTTTGTAACTTTGTTCAACTGACGAAAATCGTTACAAAATCGCCAGCTCCCATCCGGTTTAGGCACCAACACAATGGGACTAGACCAATCACTTTGGGACTCCTCTATCACCCCTAAGTTCAGCATTTTCTGTACTTCCTCCCGTATTGCCTCCCGTCGGGCCTCTGGGATCCGATAGGGTTTTAACTTCACCCTTTCACCGGGCGGGGTAATAATATCATGCTCTACCCCAGATGTTTGTCCCGGCAGCTCAGAGAACACCTCCTTGTTGCGAAGCACAAACTCCTTAACCTCCTGTTGTTGGGGTTGTGACAAGGTGGCTGCTATTCCAACCTCCGGAATCACGCAACCAGTTTGAGCTGGTGACCAAGTTTCTGCGACTAGGGACTCTCTATCCCTCCAGGCTTTCAACAGATTAACGTGATATATCTGTTCGGGCTTTCGCCTTCCTGGTTGTCTGACCTTGTAATTCACTTCGCTCACTTTTTCCATTATCTCGTAGGGGCCTTGCCATTTGGCAAGGAATTTACTTTCAACCGTAGGGACAAGTACCAATATCCTATCCCCCGGGGAAAAGGTACGGGTCTTTGCTCCACGGTTGTACACTCTCTGCTGTGCCAACTGCGCTTGGGCCAAATGTTCCTTCACGATGGGCATTACCTGTGCAATTCGATCTTGCATCAGGGCGACATGCTCAATCACACTCCTGTGGGGAGAACTCTCACTTTCCCAAGTTTCCTTGGCAATATCCAACAGCCCTCTTGGGTGTCTCCCATACAGTAACTCAAAGGGGGAGAATCCCGTAGAGGATTGGGGCACCTCCCTAATAGCAAACATCAAATAAGGAAGTAGACAGTTCCAATCCTTTCCATCTCTATCCACCACTTTCTTCAACATTTGTTTTAGGGTTTTGTTGAATCTTTCAACCAGCCCATCGGTTTGGGGGTGATACACAGATGTACGCAATTGCGTCACTTTGAGCAATTTACACAGCTCTTTCATAACCCGGGACATAAAGGGTGTACCTTGGTCCGTAAGCAGTTCTTTACAAATACCCACCCGGCTAAAAACAAGAGATAGCTCTTTGGCTATGGTTTTGGCCGAGGTATTTCTGAGAGGGATTGCTTCTGGATAACGGGTGGCATAGTCCATTATAAGCAATATGTACTGGTGCCCCCTAGCGGACTTGATTATAGGACCTACCAAATCCATTGCGATTCTCTCAAACGGGACCTCAATGATGGGTAGAGGGACCAGCGGGCTACGGAAATGTGGCATCGGGGCCGACCTATGACACACAGGGCAGGAGGAACAATAATTTTCTATGTCCTTCATCACCCCAGGCCAATAGAATCTCTGTAATACCCTCTCTCGGGTTTTCTCTGTCCCCAGATGACCTCCAAGAATGTGCCCATGGGCCAACTCCAACACCAACTTCCTGTAAGGTTTGGGCACCACCAGCTGCTCAACGGTTTCTTCTGCCCTTTTTGCCACCCGATACAGTAGGTCCTTCTCTACGCTGAAGTATGGGTAAGTGCAGGTATTATCTGGGTTCACTAACTCGCCATCTATTTCCACTACGTTTTCCCGTGCCTTTATTAGGGCGGGGTCTTTTAACTGTTCTGTGGCAAAATTTTCCCTGTGAACCTCCAGATCAGAAAACTCCACAGACGGTAGGTTTTCGTCTGAGGAGGTGGGCTCCTCTCCAGTTTCTTGAGTCTCCCCTGCAAATACTGACAAGGGAAATTCTGGAGAGTCCTCACCACTCTCAGAGGAGTTCTGGCTATCACATTCCTGGTACATAGGGGCACCAGTGGGGGGCTCAGGATCATCCCACAGTTCCCAGAACTTCGGAAAATCCCTTCCCACAATGGCGTCATGCGGTAACTGAGATACTAAGCCCACTGGATGAGAGAGGGTACCTTTGGGGGTCTCGAAACACACTGTAGTCACTGGATACTCTCGGGTGTCCCCATGCACACAAATAACAGCTACCTTGCTATTCCCAGAGACCTCTGTTTTAACTAATTCAGCCTTTATCAGGGTCACAAGGCTACCTGAATCCAGTAATACCACAACATTTCTACCATTAATACACATTTTGCATAAATGTTTCTCAGTTCCTCGAATGGCAGTGCATGCGACTGTCGCACACAGCGACTGACGTCTGCCCGTCAGAAAGTCACACTGCATGGGTTCCTCCACAACCGGGCAATTGGCTGCAATATGTCCCACTTGCCGGCAGCGGTAGCAAACGATCCTTCTTGCGGCCTCTTGAGCCGCTGATTTCCCAGGCTGTTCTCGCCAAACTTGGGGTAGAGCTCCCACCCTCTCACTCTCTCCACCCTCACCCCTTGGAATCCTCTTATCCGCCCCTGGGGATGGTCTGGTCTTAGGGTGGAAAGTCCGAGTGTCTCTGGAAGAGGCTGTCAGGTTCTCTGTAGCCAAGTATTTCTCTACACGATCCACAAGACCACCGGCCGTCTCTGGGTCTCCATGGCTTACCCACTTTTGGATGGCAGTAGGAAGAGCTCTCAAAAACCGATCCATTACAACACGTTCCACAATCTCTGGTGCGGACAAAGTCTCTGGCTGTAGCCACTTCCTGCTCAGGTGAATGAGATCATACATTTGAGACCTGGGGGGTTTTCCAAGCTGGAAAGTCCAGTTATGCACATGCTGAGCCCGGACAGCCAGGGTGACACCCAGCCTTGCCAATATTTCAGCTTTTAGCATCACATAGTCTTTTGCTTGGTCAGGCTCTAGGTCATAGTAAGCCTTCTGCGATTCACCAGTTAACAGAGGAGCCACCAGTCCAGCCCACTGCTCCTCAGGCCACTTTTCTCTTTCAGCAGTCCTTTCAAATGTGGTCAAAAATACCTCTGGATCATCCTCTCCAGTCATTTTTGTCAATAAACGACTCACCCCAAAGGACGCGGTATTAGTGGGACGGCTTTCCTCACTGGTCTGCGGACGTTGCTGCATTACTGCTTCCACTTGTTGTAGTCACTGCTCTTGCTTCTGTAACAGGTCTATGAAGCGGGCCTCAGATTGCTGCTGGGCTTGTTGATGAGCTTGCTGCTGGGCTGCAAGGCTCCTTTGCAAACCTGCATTTGTCTGCTGTTGATTGGCATTTGCTAGAGCCAGCTGTTTCAGTATCTCCTCCATGCTGGCTTAAAAAAAACTGCCACTGGTTCTCCACCAACTGTGAGGGGGTTAACTCGGTAGCGGGTGTGTGTGACCCCCTGGTTGGGCTCCCCACACAAAAACAGGGCCAGCAGACGGAGGTTGTGGTTTTCAAAATCAAAAGGTGCGGTTTATTTCTCTATGTACAGTGACAAAAACACAGCAAAGCCAAAAAGAAACAAACAAAATAAATCCTGGTCAGTTTGACCTCTGACTAAACATGCAGGTTTCCTAAACTAACAACTGGGATCAGCCTGGTGCTGTCCTAGTCCCTAAGTCCCTGGTTTAGTAAAAGTCCAAACAAATAGCCACACAGGCTTTGCCTCACCGCACAGGGGTTCACTCTCCCTAGACAGTCCACACAGGTCTGGTTCCAGGCATGAGCTAACACCTAATGAAGCTGGGAGTTCTTATAGAGGCCTAAATGAGCTGACAAGCTTCAGCTGGTCTCATCAACTCCCTGTCTCACGATGCCCAGCACTCTCCCTAGAGGTATGAGTCATTCATGAGCCCACTAGCCTCAGCTGGGCTTCATCAACTCCCTAGTTGTATAAGTCGGCATAAAGCCTGAATCTGGGAGAAATATATCTACCCCCCTGGATGCAACCAGGTGACTTTACCTTCCTGCTGTCACAATGTATATATATATATATATATTAGACATGTGCACTGCCGAAAAATTCGTTTTATTTCGTTTTCGTTTTTTTCGTATTTTTGCTTTTTTCGGAAATTCGGGAAATTCTAAAAATTATTTTTTTTTCGTTTTTTTCATTTTTTTGCTTTTTTCGGAAATTCGGGAAATTCGGAAAAATCGTTTTTTTCGTTTTCGTTTTTTTGCTTTATTCGGGAAATTAGAAAAATTTGTTTTTTCGTTTTCAGTTTTTTTCGGAAATTCAGGAAATTCGGAAATTCGGAATTCCGAATTTCCGAATTTTCGAATTTCCGAATTTCCAAAAAAACTAATAAAACGAAAACTAAAAAAAAGAATTTTTTGAATTTCCGAAAAAAGCAAAAAAAGAAAAAAACGAATTTCCGATTTTCGAAAATTCGGAAATTCTAAAAATTCGGAATTCGGAAATTCAACTTTCCAAACTTTCCATTTTCGAATTTTAGATTTTCGAATTTTAGATTTTTGAATCTCGAATTTTCGAAATTTCCAATTTTTCGAATTTTCGAATATTTGAAGTTTCGAAATTCCAAATTTCTGAATTTCCGAAATTCGGAAATTCAAAATTTTGAAAATCCGAATTTCCGAAATTCGGAAATTCCAAATTTCAGAAATCCGAAAATTCGTAAATTGAAAAATTTGGAAATCAGAAAATTCGTAAATTGAAAAATTCGGAAATTCGGAAATTCGATATTTCGGAAATCCGAAAATTCGGAAATTGAAAAATTCGGAAATTCGGAAGTTTCGGAATTAACGAATTTCTCTAAATTCGTGAAAAAACGAATTAGAAACTAAACGAATTGCACATGTCTAAATATATATATTCTTTGTGTGTTTGTTTTCCCTAGACATTTAATTACATTTTACAACTTGATATCAACAGATACTGCATGCAAAAAACCTTATCTTTCAAAGTAAATAATCCAGTGCTTTGGAATGCACAAGGCAGATAGATATAAGAAAATTATTATGTAGGCTGTCAGTGCAAAAACTTTAGCTTCCCTTGCAGCATTCTATGGAGTGTTTTTCAGCCAATTTACCAGTCCTATCTCTTTCTACTAGAATTCTCTGCTGTGTAGTGACTGTGTTGTGTAACAATGATCAGACCAACAGAGATGAGGAATGTAGGTAGTGGTGGCCGGTCCATAAGGGGGGCAGGGGCGTCGCCCCCCAAAGTTCCCAAAGTTAGTTTGCCAAAGAAGAAAGCTACTTTAACGTGTTAAAAACTGTTAGTCAGAAATAAATCGTTCATATGTGTGTGCACTGTGCGGGGCGCCAGACTAATGGGTGTGTCTTAGGTCCGTAAATTTTTGAAAAGCATGTGATTTGAGGCTGACGCTCTAATTGGCTTGCTTCAGGTTGTCCTCGGGGCACAAAGCACTTTTGATTTTAGTGAATCAATATTCGCCATTGGTCACTTCCAGCTTTTTGTGCCATGGAAGGTGTCCTCTGGTGAGTGCGGACCTGGAAAGCTTTGTTTGTGCCGCCTCAATTTTTTTTAAGCACCAGATGCCATTGAATGTAGGATAATTTCACCCCACTGGAACTTGCAGTCCCTGGCAAGTTAGAAGCCCAGAGGAAGTCTTGTGTGAAACTTTCAGGATGCTTTCCAAGGTTAGACCTCTGGAAACATCCCTGATGTGGCCTCCTGTGCACTGGACATATTGGAAGGTAGTGGATATTGGCGTTGTACGATGAGACCAAGAATTTGGGCTGTTTGATTATCGGATTCTAGAACATTTTGGATTTGATGACTACTCTGGGAAGCCTGTGATGCAGTGACAGAGGGACCAGGGTTAGCCACCATTGTATTTTGGTGGAGGTGGCATTTGAGGCCAGAGCCAGCTTCCTGTTGTTCATCTTGGGAGCCCAGCTAGGGCCTTTAAGATGATTGAGTAGTTTATGATGTAGAAACCTCTACATCCAGATCAGCATGCAGATAAACGTTTTGCATGTCCTGTTAGCTTGTGAGTGGCTGTTTGAATGCATGATAACTGACAATACAAATTGGTTGTTAAAACAGGTATAAAACAGGCAACAAAATAACAGGTAGAGTCAATCCACATAATAACAGATACGTCAGAAAAGTTTCCAGCACTTGGCCACTAGGTGACAGTATAGAATAACAGGATTGTAAACACTATCAGAAGAATTAAAAATGGATTTAACGCCACTTTTCTGGTGTGATCCGTGAAAAAAATATATATGTGTAATAAATAAATCAGAATGAAGCAGTCCTCTATTGTGACCACACACAAATAACAGTCCAAAAGTGTGACACCCCAGATGATGACTGTTTAGTTGAAACGCGTCGGGTGGACCCATTCACACACATCGCTCTTGCACTTTGCGATATGCCTATGATGTTCTTCCAAATGTGAGTGTACATTTTTTAATCTTTTTTAATAAATACTACCTTGTACGGTATCACACTATGTGAGTTTTTTTCCCATTACGCATGTTATGTGGTTACCGTATCTCTGGCTCCAACAAGACTACATGTATTTACACTTCCTGGTGTTTACGGGAATTTGCGGTGCCGACTGATATGCGGATTCAGGACCAGCTGGATACATCTTGCTGACTGATTATATAAGCCTGTTTTGACTTGGGTGGTATACACCTCACCAAGTCAACACCATCTGGTAAGCCTCCTCCTTACATCGGTGGTGGTGTCTCTATCCTTTCACAGAGAGGGTCATATCCATGTGGCACTCTTCATTTCAACCTTGCCGTTTTTCTACACTTTTGGACTGTTATTTGTGTGTGGTTACAATAGAGGACTGCTTCGTTCTGATTTATTTGTTACATATATATATATTTTTCACGGATCACACTCAGTCACTTGCTGTCACTGAAATTAAAATTTCATATATATGTATTGTGAGGGGGTTAACTCGGTAGCGGGTGTGTGTGACCCCCTGGTTGGGCTCCCCACACAAAAACAGGGCCAGCAGACGGAGGTTGTGGTTTTCAAAATCAAAAGGTGCGGTTTATTTCTCTATGTACAGTGACAAAAACACAGCAAAGCCAAAAAGAAACATAAACAAAATAAATCCTGGTCAGTTTGACCTCTGACTAAACATGCAGGTTTCCTAAACTAACAACTGGGATCAGCCTGGTGCTGTCCTAGTCCCTAAGTCCCTGGTTTAGTAAAAGTCCAAACAAATAGCCACACAGGCTTTGCCTCACCGCACAGGGGTTCACTCTCCCTAGACAGTCCACACAGGTCTGGGTCCAGGCATGAGCTAACATCTAATGAAGCTGGGAGTTTTTATAGAGGCCTTAAACGAACTGACAGGCTTCAGCTGGTCTCATCAACTCCCTGCCTGCACGACGCCCAGCCCTCTCCCTAGAGGTATGAGTCATCCATGAGCCCACTAGCCTCAGCTGGGCTTCATCAACTCCCTCCCTAGTTGTATAAGTCAGCATAAAGCCTGAATCTGGGAGAAATATATCTACCCCCCTGGATGCAACCAGGTGACTTTACCTTCCTGCTGTCACAGTATGTTTGCAACATTTGATATGTGTTGGTAGCTGACTTTTTTACAAAAATAAGCGCTACACTTTTTCATATTCACCATTTTTTGCTTTGTCTCAGCTGTGTTGGCAGCTAATTTTTGTGTTCACTTATTGCACAGCGCAGTATATCCCACATATAATTTTTTATTGCTATGGCAGCAACAAATTCTTAAAGAATTGCACCAGTTCTCCATCTAGGAAATTGGCGGTAATTAAGACCAACTCTTAACTGGGGTACAGAAGAACGCCAGCATTCAGAGCGGGCAGTGCGTGCCTATGTTGAGAAGCTGTCCTGTGTGTGACAGCTTCCTGCGCAGTGCTATATCTCCTGCCTTAGATTTCCCAGCCGAAAACTAAATGTAAACAAAAGGGCCGGGAATACAGATGATAAAATTACCCAAATTTGGGCAATATTGGCAAAAGACTTGTCACTTGGTGGGCAGGCCTGATCAGGAACTGAGAGACTAGTTTCTCATTAGGTCTACTTTACTTTTGAATGACAGTAGACAGCGGTGAGCAAATTTGAAAGTTGCTGTTAGACTGATTTACAGTTATGGATTCCTCTGCTTTGCACTGTCAGTAAGAATGTGGAATGGACCTGATGGGGAGCTACTCTCTCAGTTTATCATCAGACTCCACCTACCGCTAGTATAAAAATCCTCGGCCATACACTTGTCAGTGTGACGATCACAGAGGTCATGGAAGGGAGGATGGGAGTTCACTGGGGAAAGAGTGTGCAGTGTGGATACACCTTCCCCAGTGCAAATATGGATGAATTCATGTACCCTGTCTGTAACACATTCGGGAAGTTCTTAAAGCGGAGCTCCACCCAAAAGTGGAAGCTCCACTTATCTGCCTCCTCTGCCCCTCGGGTGCCATATTTGGCATCTTTTGGGAGGGGGAGCTGGTACCTGTTTTTGACAAGTACTTTCTCCCACTTCCAGGTGATCTCGCCGCGGCTCCCCTCCTCCTTCCCCCGCCACAGGGGCCATTCACAAAGCGCAGCATGCTTTGTGAATGCGCAGTAGAGAACCGGTTGTTAAGCCGCAAGCCGCTGGGGTGAAGACACCACGGGATCCCTGGACATGTAAGGCCCCTTTCACACTGAGGCGCTTTGCAGGCGCTATTGCGCTAAAAATAGCGTCTGCAATGCGCCCCAAAAAGGCCGCTCAATTGTATCCAATGTGAAAGCCCGAGGGCTTTCACACTGGAGCGTTGTGCTTGCAGGAGGGTCAAAAAACTCATGCAAGCCGCATCTTTGAGGCGCAATAGGAGTGGTAAAAATACCACTCCAATAGCGCCCCTGCCCATTGAAATCAATGGGGTAGCGCCTCGAAAACGATCATAAAACGCTGCAAAGAGGCGTTTTTGCAAGCGTTTTTAACCCATTTTTGGCCGCTAGCGGGGGTTAAAATCCCCCCGCTCGCGCCCGCAAATCACGGCAAAAACGACAGTATAATGGCGCTAAATATAGCGCCATTATACCGCCAGCGCATCCAGCGCCTCAGTGTTAAAGTAGCTTAAGTGACCTAATATTAAAAGTCAGCAGCTACAGTATTTGTAGCTTCTGACTTTTAATTTTTTTCTGAAGGAGGCTGGACCTCCTCTTTAACCACTTAAGGACCGTCTCATGCCGATATACATTGGCAGAATGGTACGGCTGGGCACAAGCACGTACAGGTACGTCATCTTTAAGAAGCCTAGCCATGGGTCGCACGCGCCGCTGGCGGCGCACTCGCGACCCGGTCCTGAGCTTCGTGACCGCGCCCGCGGGACCCGATCGCCGCCGGTGTCCCGCGATCGGGTCACAGAGCTAAAGAACGGGGAGAGGTAAGTGTAAACAAACCTCTCCCCGTGCTTCCTAGTGTGAGTGTCACTGATCGTCTATTGCCTGTCATAGGGAACGACGATCAGTGACAACACGCGCCAAGCCACGCCCCCACACAGTAGTAATCACTCCCTAGGAAACACTTAACCCCTTCAGCGCCCCTACAGGTTAACCCCTTCACCAGTGTTGCCAACCCCCTTACTGGCAAGGATGCCAAAATTTCTGTACGGCACCAATTTCTTACTGGCAAAAATAATGAAGATTACTGGTAGAGCCGCATTTTTTACTGACGCTGCAAAAAAGTACCTACAATTACTGTTTTTAGTGCTGAACAGTGCAAATATCAATATTTCAACTATAAACACACAGCTAATGCTAATATCAATGTGTTTAAGTTAAACAAAAGTAAAAAAAACATATTTCTCAATTCACATGAAGGTTAGGATACTATAACCCAGCCAGCACAGAGTTCCCTCTTACATCAGAGTCTGCAGGATTCCCCCTTACAGTGCAAGGGAACTCTTATGTAAAGGGGAATGCTGCAGATCATGATGTAAGGGGAAACGCTGATGTGGAGGGGGGCTCTGGTGAATAGAGACCACCTTCCACAGAGTGAATACACTAAGGTAAGGGGGGGGACTAATATAAGGGGGAAACCTTTATATCAGTGCCCCCTTACATTATTGTATTCATTCACCTCTTTACATCAGTGACCCCCCCCCCTCAGAATGGCCTGGCGGCACTGTCACTTACCTCCTCTCAGGTGCACAGTGTGGGGCTCAGTCAGACGGCTCCAGCTTGGTGGCTCTGATCTCCTCTTCCCAGTCCACACGTCTGTTTCTTCCCAGGCCGTAACCCCCATCCCGGCGGCACTCCCACTCTTGACTCCTTTCTAGGATCCCCTCAGAGACTGTAGACATGACAAGAGATGGTCAGAAGCTGCGGACACACGATACAGGAGGGGGACAGAGACTGCAGACACACTACAGGAGGGGGACAGAGACTGCGGACATACTACAGGAGATGGACAGAGACTGCGGACATACTACAGGAGGGGGACAGAGGCTGCGGACATACTACAGGAGGGGGACAGAGGCTGCGGACATACTACAGGAGATGGACAGAGACTGCGGACATACTACAGGAGATGGACAGAGACTGCGGACATACTACAGGAGATGGACAGAGACTGCGGACATACTACAGGAGATGGACAGAGACTGCGGACATACTACAGGAGGGGGACAGAGAGACTGCGGACATACTACAGGAGATGGACAGAGACTGCGGACATACTACAGGAGGGGGACAGAGAGACTGCGGACATACTACAGGAGGGGGACAGAGAGACTGCGGACACACTACAGGAGGGGGACAGAGAGACTGCGGACACACTACAGGAGGGGGACAGAGAGACTGCGGACACACTACAGGAGGGGGACAGAGAGACTGCGGACACACTACAGGAGGGGGACAGAGAGACTGCGGACACACTACAGGAGGGGGACAGAGAGACTGCGGACACACTACAGGAGGGGGACAGAGAGACTGCGGACACACTACAGGAGGGGGACAGAGGCTGCAGACATACTACAGGAGGGGGACAGAGGCTGCGGACACACTACAGGAGGGGGACAGAGGCTGCGGACACACTACAGGAGGGGGACAGAGGCTGCGGACACACTACAGGAGGGGGACAGAGGCTGCGGACATACTACAGGAGGGGGACAGAGGCTGCGGACATACTACAGGAGGTGCCGGTGGAGACAGGCTGTGGACATGATGGTGCCCCCCTCACAGTAGCCTCCTCCTCTGTCCACCACCATATTACTTCTGCACATCATCAGTGTGCTGTGTCCTCCTCCTGTGCCCCTTTCACCACTCCACAGGTCAGGGCAGCACTGTGCTGCCCTGACCTGTGAAGAGGTGAAAGGGACACAGGTTCCAGAGGAGGACACAGCACACTGATGATGCTGTCCCCTTGTATCCCCCCAGTTTCACTGACCTCAGGCTCAAGTCCGTCCTCCTCACCCCTGGCTGGGCCCTGTCAGTGCTCCGAGTCCTCCACCGACCACCTATGATGAGTCACTGCAGGTGTCCCGCCGGCCGCCACTGCCGCCAGCCACTGTGGCCTTTTCAAAAATGGCGCCAGCGGCGCCATCACGTTACTGCGTGTGCGCCGCCCAAGTTTCCCTGAGCTCGGCCGGCGCATTCGGAACGGCGCATGCGCAGTTGTATGGCCGGCTCGCGGCCATCTTTTTTATGGGCGCCGGTGCCCATAAACGGACTTTAACGTACAGCCCGAAAAAGGGGTTAAATCGCGGGCTGTACGTAAAAAGACCTACGGTTGGCAACACTACCCTTCACTGCCAGTGTCATTTTCACAGTAATCAGTGCATTTTTATAGCACTGATCGCTGTAAAAATTACACTGGTCCCAAAATGGTGTCAAAAGTGTCCGATGTGTCCTCCATAATGTCGCAGTCACGATAAAAATCGATGATCGCCGCCATTACTAGTAAAAAAAAAATATTAATAAAAATGCCATAGAACTATCCCCTATTTTGTAGACGCTATAACTTTTGCGCAAACCAATCACTAAACGCTTATTGCAAAAATATTTAGAAGAATACGTATCAGCCTAAACTGGGGAAAACTGGGGATATTTATTATAGCAAAAAGTAAAAATTATTGTTTTTTTTTCAAAATTGTCGCTCTATTTTTGTTTATAGCGCAAAAAATTAAAATCCGGAGAGGTGATCAATTACCACCAAAAGAAAGCTCTATTTGTGGGAAAAAAAGGAAGTCAATTTTGTTTGGGAGCCACGTCGCACGACCGCGCAATTGTCAGTTAAATCGAGGCAGCGACGAATCGCAAAAAGGGGCCTGGTCCTTTAGCAACAAAATGGTCCGGGTCTTAAGTGGTTAAGGGTGTATGTCTACAAGACTCTTTATGAATTCCTTCGTATGCGTTAATAGAGCAAGGTCTGTGCTGTTGTCAAATACTTGCAGTTTTTTTTTCTCTCCTATGTCAGGGGACCAAGTGCAAAGGAGGGCCCTGGTCGCTGAAGACAGGAACCCTGCAATATTTACTTTTTGAAATATTAATATAATTTTTCTTAAAAAGGTTTTTTCTTTTATAGCATCTGTCAAAAGAAATTTATACTCTTATCTTATGTATTGATTTATTTGTTTTTCTATCCCTCCATTTTATTTACCGTATTTATCGGCGTATAACACGCACAGGCGTATAACACGCACCCTAACTTTAAGAGGGAAGTTTCAGGAAAAAAACTTTCCACAGCCCCCTGCGTATAACACTCAGGCACAATTTACCCTCTATTTTCAGGGTAAAAAAGTGAGTGTTATATGCCAATAAATACAGTATCTTATGCATTATCTTATTCATGTTTTTCTTTATGCTTTTAAAGTGGTTGTAAACCCACTTTTCTTTTTTTTTTTTTCCCCCCCCACCTGCAAGAGAAAGGCATAATGAGCTAGTATGACTAGCATATTAGCTCATTATGTACCACTTACCTTAGATCGGGGCCCCCGAAGCAGTCCGCGTCCCTCCATCTAAACGTATCCATCGCTGCGGCGATAGCCGGAATGTTAGTTCCGGGTATCGCCGCACCAGCCAATGACAGCGCCGCTCCGGCACTGTGATTGGCCGGAGTGGCGAAGATGTGACTCTGCGCATGCGCGCATGACCCGTCGAATTCGGCTACGTCGTCAAATACTGCGACCTAGCCAAATTTGTGAATGGGATTAACCCCATGCGCGTGACGTCACCGTCGCCGCATTTAAATGCAAATATCTCCTTAACCGTGTAGGTTAAGGAGATATTTCATGCACCTACAGGTAAGCCTTAATCTAGGCTTACCTGTAGGTGTTTGTTTACAAAGTGGGTTTACAACCACTTTAACTATAGGTACTTTATTTTCAAATAGTTATGTTTCTACTATATTTGATACATTTTTGTTACAATTGTAACTGATCTGAGTTCTCTCGTACATATGACAGCAGCTGTTAGTCCTGTATGTTATAAGTAATATTTCTCCATCTAGTGGCCATATAGTGTTATTTTAGCATTTTCCTGACAATTCTAGGCCCACCACCTTTTTTAGTATATATTTTTTAATGATTTATCAAGACATAGCCATACAGAATCAGCCCTAATTACAGATATCATTATACTACTAGTGCATAGATTGTTTTTATATTCTTTAGTATAATTTCTTTGTAATGATATTCTTATTCGTATGTTTTGTTGTAATTTACATTGCCTAATTTTCATTTTATTCTTGTGACACTTGGTTTACCAATTCTATTATGCCCTCAAAAAGTGTTTTTTTCAGTGGATCGTGAAAAATGCAGCACCCCCTAGTAGACTATAAAAGGTCTGTAGGGTTTAATCACTTGCCTACTGAGCACCTTTACCACCTTCCTGTCCAGTCCGATTTTCAGCTTTCAGTTCTGTCACACTTTGAATGACAATTGCTCAGTCATGCAACACTGTACTCATATGAAATGTTTATATATATTTTTTTCCACACAAATAGAGTTTTCTTTGGTGATATTTAATCATCACTGGGTTTAAAAAAAAAAAAAAAAAAGTTTTCCTTAGTTTCTGTTATAATTTTTTTTTCTCCTTCACTGCTGTGCGCTGATGAAGCTGCACTGATAGGCACTGATAGACTACACTAATGAGCACTGATGGACACTGATGAGGAGGCACTGATGAGGCTGCACTGATGGATACTGATTGGCAGCTCTGATGGGCACTGATAGGCAGCACTAATGGGCGTTGTTGGGGCTGCACTGATCATCAGGACACTGATGTTGTAAGTGACACTGAAGGTGTGGTGAGATAGGTAAGATTCGAACCAACGCAGCCATGGAGACCAAGCAAATTTCGTTTTTTGAAGAGCAGGGCGTGGTCAACTGTATTAAAGGCAGCGGAAAGGTCCAAGAGCAAGAGTACGGAATAATGACCATTGGTTTTGTCTGTTATATTATTATATTACATTACTGAATATCAGTGCACACTAACCTTGTGGGTTAAGCTTGCAAGTTTTTACTGAATCCAATTTTGATGATCCAGACAAAATATGTAATGCATTTATACAGGTCATTTTTATATATTCATAAAAATCGGAAATACGTAATATGCAGCTCTCTTGTGTCTCATCTATAACAACATTGTTCAGTAGTCTTTAAACTACAGATAACTTGTGCTGTTACAGTGTACGGTTTTCTTAGAGCTCCTTTGATAACTGTAAACTGTGTGCTGCACGTGCAAACATCACACAGTTCTTTTCTCTGTTAACATAAACTATACCTCGTTGACTGCTTGACTTGCCAAACTGGAAATGGCAGAGAAATTGGTAATTACTACTGACTTTGGAAATAAGGGCATTGAAAGTTATCTGCAAAATAAAGAACACAAACATAACAAAACCCTTAATAAAAATACTCACTTTCTTTCTTTATATGTAAAGAAATAAGCTATGGTTATTGTATTTTTTTTTCCGGTTATTCAAAATTAATTAGTTACAAAAGTAGTTCTGTTTTATATTCAAATTGGTACATCGGATACCCCCCTCTCTGGTGTTTTAAATACTTCATTATTTATAACATTTATTATGGATGTGATAGTAAATTATCACTGAATTTATTACATATCCAAGTTGTGCTACAGTGCCTTGAAAAAGTATTCATACCCATTGAAATTTTCCACATTTTGTCATGTTACAACAAAAAACGTAAATTTATTTTATTGGAATTTTATGTGATAGACCAACACAAAGCGGCACATAATTGTCAAGTGGAAGGAAAATGATAAATGGTTTTCCAAATGCTTTACAAATAAATATCTTAAAAGTGTGACGTGCATTTGTATTCAGCCCCCTTGACTCTGATACCCTAACTAAGATCTAGTGGAACTAATTGCCTTCAGAAGTCACCTAATTAGTAAATAGTTAATCTCAGTATAAATACAGATGTTCTGTGAAGCCCTCAGAGGTTTGTTATGCCTTGTACACACGATTGGATTTTCCGTCGGGATAAACTGCGACGGATTTTTCCGTCGTAATTCTGTTCAAGCTGTCTTGCATACACACTGTCACACCAAATTCCGACCGTCCAAAACGTGGTGACTAAGGATGAGCTTTGAGTTCGAGTCCAACTCATGTTCGACTCGAACATTGCCTGTTCGCCCGAACAGCGAACAATTTGGGGTGTTCGCGGCAAATTCGAAAAGCCGCGGAACACCCTGTAAAAGTCTATGGGAGAAATCTAAAGAGCTAATTTTAAAGGCTTGTATGCAAGTTATTGTCATAAAAAGTGTTTGGGGACCCGGGTCCTGCCCCAGGGGACATGTATCAATGCAAAAAAAAGTTTTAAAAACTGACGTTTTTTCGGGAGCAGTGATTTTAATAATGCTTAAAGTGAAACAATAAAAGTGAAATATTCCTTTAAATTTCATACCTGGGGGGGGGGGGGGGGTGTATAGTATGCCTGTAAAGCAGCGCTTGTTTCCCTTGCTTAGAACTGTCCCTGCACAAAGTGTCATTTCTGAAGGAAAAAGTCATTTAAAAGCACTCGCGGCTATAATGAATTGTCGGCTCCCGGCAATACAGAGAAAAGTCATTGATAAAAAAAAAAATGCGTGGGGGTCCCCCCAAATTCCATTACCAGGCCCTTCAGGTCTGGTATGGATATTAAGGGGAACCCTGCGTCAAATTTTAAAAAAATATGACGTGGGGTTCCCCCCAAATATCCATACCAGACCCTTCAGGTCTGGTATGGATTTTAAGGGGAACTCTACGCCAAATAAAAAAAAAAATGTTCCCCCCAAAAATCCATACCAGACACTTTATCCGAGCACGCAACCTGATGGGAAAGTGAGAAGGGGCGGGGTCTATTAATTTATTACACTGCGGAGGAAGTTCCCCATCAGGTCCGCTGAGCCAATGACGTAGGCGTGTGGAGTGGAGACTGCAGCGCTGGGCATCGGATCACCGCGGGACACTGGATTACATCGCTGGAATGGGTTTTTTATTTTTTTATTTTTAATAAAGGACTTTCCCAACTGAGTCTGTGTGTTTTTTTGCAATTGTTTTACACTTTCTTTGTATAAGGGTAGGGGTACAATGTACCCCTTACCAATTCACATAGGGGGGACCAGGATCTGGGGGTCTTCCAGATTCTGATAAGCCCTCCGCCCGCAGACCCCCACAACCACCGGGCAAGGGTTGTGGGGATGAGGCCCTTGTCCCCATCAACATGGGGACATGGTGCTTTGAGGGGTCACAGACCCCCAAAGCATCCTCCCCATGTTGAGGGCATGTGGCCTGGTACGGTTCAAGAGGGGGGGGCGCTCTCTCGTCCCCCCCTCTTTATCTGCGGCCTGCCAGGTTGTGTGCTCGGATAAAGGGTCTGGTATGGATTTTTGGGGGGAACTCCACGGCATTTTTTTTTTAATTTGGCGTGGAGTTCTTTTTTTTTTTATCAATTACTTTTCTCTGTATTGCCGGGGGCCGACAATTCATTTTCCTGGTGCCTTCATGGCAGCATACTAAGGGTTAATGGCTCCGCCCCAATTAACTCACAGGACCACGTAACTCTATAAAAGAAAGAGTTACTCCCCCCTCAGGTATTCTTTTTCCTGTCCTCATCCAACACTGCAGGATCACAGATCAGCCCTACCTCACCGTCATATGGTGTAACCATTGCAGGTTCATGCTCTCCTGCAGGATGGAGTCCCATCACTTGGATTGCTAAATGCATCACATAAGTATGGGAGCCTGTTTTTCTGTGGATCTTTTTGGGGCCTGTCTAAAACATCCAGGAGCACCTCCTTCTCCTCTGTGGCTTTTGGCTGACTATTCCAGGGCAAGACAGCACAAGGTACCTTTTAGAGCACTTCAGTGGCGTTCTTTTTTTTCCCTCATGTGTACCTGACACTGCATTCATGCGTGACACTGCATTCATGTGCAACTGTCTCCATGTGCACCTAAACACTGCAGCCATGTGTAACTAGCGCTGCCTCCATGTGCACCTAACATTGCATACTTGTGCACCTGCCGATGCTTCCATGTGCACCTAACACGGCATCTATGTGTACCTAGTGCTGCCTCCATGTGCACCTCACACTGCATACATGTGCACCTGGTGATGCCTCCATGTGCACCTAACACTGAGTCGATGTGTATCTGGTGATGCCTTCATGTGCACCTAACATTGCATATATGTGCACCTGGTGATGCCTCCATGTGCACCTAAAACTGAGTCCATGTGTACTTGGTGATGCCTCCATGTGCACCTAATTCTACAATTAATGAATTTCTGGCCTAACATTGCCTCCCATATGTACCTGGGTGTACACGGTGCTGTGGCGCTAGACGCTATACTCATAGGCGCTGCCTCCAGGTGCGGTCCTCTCCTGAAGATTCCTTCCATTGGTGGGAGCCGTGAGTGGCCTGATAATACCGCCGGGTGCGCCGCCATTCCCCCCCCCTCCCTGTGGGTGCGGGCACTTCGCGCACGTCTCCTTGCACAGTCTCATCATCTCAGGGGTGGAGTCACAGCGGAACGTCACAGCGCATGCGGAAGGCCCAATTCGGCGATATAAAAAATATATATATATTTTTTCCCTAAGATAGGAGAAGAGATTTTGCCTCACGGTCAGTTACCAAACAAAGATCAAGAGAGAAGAGCCTGGGAAGGCTCACGAGCCACCTTTCCCAAATTGGACAATTCTTAAGACCGCGTCTTCGTCGGTTGAGAGCCAGAAGTCCTTCTGACCCCCCCCTGATCCACAGGTCTGGCAGTAACATCAGGCCTTCCGTCTAGGTTTGAGTGGGAAAACTGCAATGGTCCATGCAGCCTCCACGATCCTTTAAGGGCTTATTCTTTTTTGGAAGTTCAATCCATCCTCCACCCCACTTCTCTCCGACCCACCAAATTCTGATCTCCAAGGGCGAGAAGGAAGCTCTCTTTCAGTGTATTAAAATACTTCTACACCAACAGGCAGTATTGCCAGTACCAAACTTGGAGAAACACCCGGGGCTCTACTCCCCAGTCCTTTCTTTTAGTTCCCAGGAAATCAGGGGCTGGAGACTCGTGTTGGATCCAGAGAGGTTGACGGATACGTTCGGGTAGAACATGTCATTCGGTATCCCTAGACACCGTAATTCTGTCAGTACAGCCAGATATTTGGATGGTCTCTAAGTCTCCAGGATTTCTTCCCTTCACATTCTCATCCATCTTTCCATTCTTTTTCCCGGGTTGAAAGTAGGCGATCTGCGCCTCCACTTCCAATATCTTCCCTTAGGGATTTCATCAATCCCCCAAAACCTTCACCAAGGTCTTAGCAACC
Organism: Rana muscosa; assembly: GCA_029206835.1. Lineage (NCBI taxonomy): Eukaryota > Metazoa > Chordata > Amphibia > Anura > Ranidae > Rana > Rana muscosa. Next base: position 637,532,437 of record CM055122.1, on the reverse strand, counting down.
ACCCTGGCTTCCTTCTGGGAAAGGAGGTCAGGGTTCTGCACTTCTTCCAATTCGAGTGACTTATCTGCTCAGTCAATTGACGCCTACGGGTGCAGCTGCAAACTTTAGTCAACATCCCAGTGAAGGCGGTGTCACTTCCATCAGAGGATCCCTGAATTGGTACAGAAGGTGGAGGAAGTGAACAGTTGGTGTTTACAATCTCTGTTTGGACTTTCTGGCACAACGAAGAAAGAGGCACCGAAGACAAATGAGAGTTATCGGTGGAAACCAGCCTTGGGGGTGGGCACGGCCTCCCAACCTCCTAGTTCACCGCTCCCTTGACCCATTCTTGCATCTGAAGCAAGTCAACTGGACTGGGGGGTGACACATCACCAAAAGAACCAGTTAGTACAAGGAAGATGGTGTTTCAACTCGGAGAGTATGATTTCCGATATCCTAGAGCTAAGAGTGGCATGGATGGCGCATCTAGTCCCTCTTCTTGGGAGCCAGTCCATACTGGTTCAGACAGACAAGACGGCAGTGGCCTATGTTCAAAGCCTAGATGGGATGCACAGCAGGTCTCTGTCCAGCGACGTGGCCCCAATTCGTTCGTGGGCGGAGGACAATTTGGTCAATCTTCAGGCGGCCTACATCCCAGCCCCTGAGAATCAGCTAACCGATCGCCTTTCAAGGTCTTTCAACAGCAACAACGAATAGTCACTAGGCCCGTGAATTGTCCGGTGGATATACCAACAGCGGGGTACTCCCCATTGAGAGCTTTGAGCTTCCCACTCAAAAGCGAAACTCCTTTGCTTTTTATGAGATTCCCTCAAGATTACTCTGATACTGAGTTTCCTCCAGCTTCTATTGTCGGAGAAGGTCACTATCCTGGCAACCATGCCATACTGGGAAAGGGGACAATGGTTTCCACTCTCAGTCAAAATGGCTCGGGGCAGCCCACTTCCGATTCCACACACGGTTTCCACTATTAGTCAAATAGCTCAGTACAGCCTCCACACACGGTCAACCTCCTATATCAAGACGACTTCTTTCTCCCACGTCCGGGGATCCTGGACTTGAAGCCCTGAAAGCTGAGCAGAGCAGACTGGGTGACCTAGGGTGCTCACATGGTGTCACCCAAACATTATTACAACCAAGAGAGTCCTCCACCTATGCCATCTTATATTAGGTTTCGAAGGGGATTCACAGAACTGGCAGAATCCAACCATTTCAATCCACTAGGCGCTGGGCTCCAAAGATTCTACTCTTTCTTCTAACTGGTCTGGACTTAGGCTGAAGTCTAAAGCACTCTGAAGGTTCAGCCTGTAGCCTTGTCAGCTTTGCCGGGCGCACGCTGGGCACTGAATCTTCTCGTAGAACGTTTCCTGAAAACAGTCAAAGTCCATGTCCTCCCGGGAAGACTGATTCCCCATATGGGTGTCTGACAGATGTCTTAGCAGACCCTTCCTTTGCACCCACTAAAGAGTGTGCGTTGGGAGGCATTACATTGGGAACCTACCTTGCTGATTGCCATCATATCAGGTCGTAAGGTGTCAGAAACACAACCTCTAGGGGCACAGGAACCCTACGTCACCTTTTTCCCAGGCAGGGTAGCCCTACAGCCTATTCACCAGCATGTCTCCAAAGTGTCTGCACTCTACATTCTCAGCTGGGTATGGCTTCTCCTGACTTTCGGAGAAGATCAATCTCCTCAAACTACACGATTTGGATATAGCCAGATCCCTGAGGCGTTACTTAGAACTAACACAACAGTTTCGCAAAGATCAATGTTCATTCGTTATTGCCAAGGGCGCAAAGAAAGCAATGACGCCCTCCAAGCTAGTCCAAGGACGAATCGGGCTAGTGGTCTCCCAGTCCGAAGTGCGCCGAATGCACACTCATCACGGGGAAGGTCCTCTGCCTCGGCAACGTTTGGGCTAGGGTCTCTTCGGAGGCAATTTGCAGGACGGCTAGTTAGTCATCCTTCATCACCTTCATGTCGCACTATACCCTAGGCGCGGCAATCCTTATCTCCTGAGATTTGGGAGGAGGTCTCTTGGAACTATCAGTTCTGTAAACTCATTTAATTGTATTATTGCAGTACCCTCCCTGTAAGCGAGTTAGGTACTCTTAGTATGCTGCCATGAAGGCACCAGGAAAACGGAAAATTGTATACTTACCTTTCCGTAATTTTCCTTTCCTGGTGCCTACCATGGCAGCATACACCCTCCCTTCTATAATCCTTAAAGTTCCTGAGGGGGGAGTAACTCTTTCTTTTATAGAGTTACGTGGTCCTGTGAGTTAATTGGGGCGGAGCCATTAACCCTTAGTATGCTGCCATGGTAGGCACCAGGAAAGGAAAATTACGGAAAGGTAAGTATACAATTTTCCGTTATAGCCGCGAGTGCTTTTAAATTACTTTTTTTCCTTCAGAAATGACACTTTGTGCAGGGACATTTCTAAGCACGGGAAACAAGCGCTGCTTTACAGGCATACTATACACACCCCCCCAGATACGAAATTTAAAGGAATGTTTCACTTTTATTGTTTCACTTTAAGCATTATTAAAATCACTGCTCCAAAAAAAAGTCTGTTTTTAAAACTTTTTTTTGCATTGATACATGTCCCCTGGGGCAGGACCCGGGCCCCCAAACCCTTTTTATGACAATAACTTGCATATTAGCCTTGATAACTAGCACTTTTGATTTCAAACGTTCAAATCCATTGTATTTAATAGGGTTCTAAAGTTCGCACAAACTTTAGGTCTGTTCGCAGGTTCTGGTGCGAACCGAACAGGGGGGTGTTCGGCTCATCCCTAGTGGTGACCTACAACACTATGACGAGCCGAGAAAAATTAAGTTCAATGCGTCGACTTGATTCTGAGCATGCGTGTTTTTTTCTCCGTCGGTGTTCCACACAGACGAACGGAATTTCCGATAGGAGTTTATTCCATCGGAAAAAAAGAGAACATGTTCTCTTTCTAAATTCCGACAGAAAAAAGTCCAATGGGGACCACACACAGTCTGAATATCTGATGAAAAAATTCCGTCTGACTTTTTCCATCGGAAATTCTGATCCGGCATTAGAGAACCTTAGTGAGCAAACAGCATCATGAAGGCCAAGGAACACACCAGACCGGTCAGGGATAAAGTTGTGGAGAAGTTTAAAGCAGGCTTGGGTTATAAAAAAATATCCCAAGCTTTGAACATCTCACGGAGAAATGTTCAATTCATCATCCGAAAATGGAAAGAGTATGGCACAACTGCAAACCTACTGAGACATGGCTGTCCACCTAAACTGACAGGCCGGGCAAGGACAGCATTAATCCACGAAGCAGCCAAGAGGCCCATGGTAACTCTGGAGGAGCTGCAGAGAGCCACAGCTCAGGTGGAAGTATCTGTCCACAGGAAAACTATTGATCATGCACTCCACAAATCTGGCCTTTATGGAAGAGTGGCAAAAAGAGGTCCCATTTGAAGTTTACGAGAAGCCATGTGGGGGACACAGCAAACATGTGGAAGAAGGTACCCTGGTCAGATGAGACCAAAATGTAACTTTTTGGCCTAAAAGCAAAACACTATGTGTGGTGGAAAACTAACACTGCACATCACCACCGTGAGACATTGTGTTGACAGCATCATGTTGTGGGGATGCTTTTCTTCAGCAGGGAAAGGGAAGCTGGTCAGAGTTGATGGGAAGATGGATGGAACCTTAGAAGAAAAGCTGTTGTGCCCTGTACACACGATCGTTTTTGCCAATGAGAAAAGTCAGATGTGTGGGCCCCATCGGAATTTTTTTCCATCGGTGTAAAAAAATAGAACATGTTTTAAATTTTTCCGGTGGAAAAAAAACTGATAGGAAATTCTGATCGTTTTTGTGGAACTCCAACGGAGAAAAAACCCACGCATGCTCAGAATCAAGTCGACACATGCTCAGAAGCATTGAACTTCATTTTTCTCGGCTCGTCTGAGTGTTTTGGACGGTCAGAATTTTGTCTGATGGTGTGTATGCAAGACTGATGGAAGTCAGCTTCATCGGAATTCCGACGGAAAATTCCATCGGATTTTATTCCATCGGAAATCCGATCGTGTGTACAGGGCATTGGAATCTGCAAAAGACTTGAGACTGGGGCAAAGATTCACCTTCTAGCAGGACAACGACCCTAGACATACAGCCAGAGCTACAATAGAATGGTTTATATCAAAGCATATTCATGTGTTAGAATGGCCCAATCAAAGTCCAGACCTAAATCCAATTGAAAATCTGTGGCAAGACTTGAAAATTGTTGTTCACAGACGCTCTCCATCCAATCTGACAGAGCTTGAGCTATTTTGCAAAGAAGAATGGGCAAAAATGTCACTATCTAGATGTGCAAAGCTGGTAGAGACATACCCAAAAAGACTTGCAGCTGTAATTGCAGCGAAGGGTGGTTCTACAAAGTATTGATTCTGGGGGGGCTGAATATAAATTCACGCCACACTTTTCAGATATTCATTTGTAAAAAAAATTGAAAAGCATTTATCATTTTCCTTCCACTTCACAATTATGTGCCACTTTGTGTTGGTCTATCACATAAAATCCCAATAAAATACATTTACGTTTTTTGTTGTAACGTGACAAAATGTGGAAAATTTCAAGGGGTATGAATACTTTTTCAAGACACTGTATGTTTTATCTTCATCGCATTTTTAACACATGCTTTTAAAATGTAACTCTAGCCATCTATTTATCTTTTTATATGGGGAAACTTAGAATATGTCAGATTTTTATAGCTGTCTCTGTCAACTTTGGGGTGATTTTCCTCACATCCGATTCCCTGACCACAGTCACTGGGCAAGGAAACAAGGAGAATCTTTTCAAGAAGGGAAAAGGTTGATGTAAATATTTGATAGATGTTCTTCTACAGATTCCAAGAATGTAAATCACTTTATACAAAAGAAAAAAAAAATGCTTTGGTTGGAATTAAGCTTCAAACGTGTATCCAAGTGCTTTTACTACAAATATAGGCCTCACACCGCTAAGTTACTTACTAGGGAACTTAGGTTAATTAGTTCCAAAAAAATAAAAATAAAAATAAAATAAATACTTCTAGCAACACAATCCCCAGGCTTGCGTTGGTGAAGACAAAGGACAAACAAGAAAATGACTTTATGTCAATGGTAATCAACCACTAAGAGGGAGCAGTGAGTTTAGATTAGGATTTGTTTTCTGTTTTTCCATTTTCTTCCTAAGCCATCTTATTTCCCTTTTTTTAAACCACAAACCTGTTTTGAACTTGCACTTTCCACTCCAAGTTAAATGCATTTCTGATAAACAAAGAGCCCCCGCTCCAGGCAAGCCTGCCGCTAAAATCCTCCACTCATCTCAAAAGATACAGCCCAGTTCATGTAACTATACTCGTAGAAAGCCAAAAAATCCAGATGGCTGCACCCTGTAAAAAGCATCCACCTTTACTGGCACAATAAAAACACTTAGATTGAGCACCTTGACACAATGGGGACAGAGTAACCGGTCACCGCATTTCGTGCTATCTCAGCGCTTACTCATGACATTCATGAGCAAGCTTTAAGTGAAACCCTTTTCTCTTTCCCCATTGTGTCAAGGTGCTGTATCTAAGTGTTTTTATCGTGCCAATAAAGGTGGATGCTTTTTACAGAATGCAGGTGTCCAGATTTTTTGGCCTTCTTAAATGTATTTCTGTACTTATCTTGTGGGTCTCTATGGATCTGGGCATTAATTTACACAGTCAACTTAACATGAAACTCTATTTGTTTAACGGCTACTTTCTACTTGAACTCTTCTGTGTGGTTGATTTACTAAAACTGGAAAGTGCAAAATCTGGTACAGCTGTGCATGGTAGCCAATCAGCTTCTAACTTCAGCTTGGTCAATTAAGCTTTGACAGAAATACCTTGAGGGTGGTTTCACACTGGTACCACACGACTGTTGTACTACTGTCATCCTACTTTGCCCTGGGACATCGGTCCTACATTGGTCCTACTTCGGTCCTACTTCCATCTGACTTGAATGAACAAGATAAGATTTTGCTCCGACTTTGAGATAGTCTGACTTGTCCTTCGACCAATCAAAACAATCCCAGAGTGAGATAAATTCCTTTTACTGCTGCTGTAATCACCATGTCGGATGTCACAAGTCAGATGGTTAGGACAAGGATCCTACTTTGATCCGACTTCAGTGATATTCAATGGGCTGAAGTAGGATCAAAGTTGGACCAAAGTAGTGCAGGGAGCATTTTCATGTAGGACCAGTTAAGACGGCTCTCATAGGGAAACATTGATTTTCACACGTTGTGCGACACGAGCTCCAAATGTTGGAGCGTTTGTCGTACAAGTGTGAACCCAGACTTAAGCTGATTGGTTTCTTTGCAGAGCTGACCAGATTTTAGACTCTCCAGTTATAGTAAATAAACCTCTGTATGTGTCATTTTGATATCTGAGCTAGAATGCCCTTGTGCTACCCTCTATGTGACCAAAGTTTCTGGAAACCAAGATGGTCCAAAACTGTAGCCAAGAGTCTTTTCTAATCACTTGGACAAATCCTTACACCATTTAAGATCTTTCGTTTTGGTCCTCTTCACTGGAGTTAACCAGACTTGTCGCCTCAATTTAGTTTTAGTCCAGAATGAGCTATATGAAAAGAATGAAGTTCAAAAAGACTGGACTTTCTGAATGCAAGACTCTGTATTGATGCATGGCAAGGTGCACAGATTTCTTAGCACAGGCACATGCTTCTCTCATTGTTCATGACGATATATAAATGAATTGTGTGATTCAATTATTTACATCATCCTTTCAACAATGAAGAACATACAGGGTAACTCTGCTTTCCCAATAATTTAGATATACACACACTTATGGAATAGGTTAATTGGAAGCTGATCATTCTACCAACATTTTTTATTTACAAGAGGAAACCACAGCATTCAAGGACTTTATAATTTCCCTGACGATAACATTCTAGTGACAATTGAGTCCACAATCCGAGTGCTACAAAGCAAGAGTATTAATTGCTTAGTCACTATCAATTTCATACAAATTTCATGGGTAAGTGACAATCCAAATACTCATCAAGCAAAGTAACAACAGTGGTCTCTTCTACATCGCTTTAAAACATCCCAAGGCACAAAGATGCCAACAGGTTTTATTCCCAGAGATTATATCAATGTTATTGGAAACTCCCTGCAGCTTATGTTAAAGTTGAACTGAATGTGTTGGACTGTCAAAGTAGGTAACTGGAAAAACAAAATGAGTACACATGCCTTAAAGTAGTAATAAACGCCCAAAAAACATTTTATTGCAACTCACCACTTCTAATGCCTTGTACACACGATCGGAATTTCCGATGAAACAAGTCCGATAGACTTGTTTCATCTGAAATTCCGATCGTGTGTGGGGCCCATCTGACTTTTTTCCATCGGTGTTTAGAAATAGAACATGTTTAAATTTGTCCGATGGAAAAAAAAAATTATAGGAATTTCCTATCGTCTGTGTGGAACTCCGACGGAGAAAAAACCCACGCATGCTCAGAATCAAGTCGACGCATGCTCGGAAGCATTGAACTTCATTTTTCTCGGCTCGTCTGAGTGTTTTACCTCACCGCGTTTTGGACGGTCAGAATTTAGTCTGACAGGGTGTATGCAAGACAGCTTGAATGGAATTCCGATGAAAAATTCCATCGGATTTTAGACCATCTGATACTCCGATTGTGTGTACAGGGCATTAGATGTGGTGACTGTATTCATTTTCTTTTTCTAGTCTTTCTTTCTTCTATTTTCATCTGGTGATCTAGCCAGTAAGTTTTTTGTTTTTCAAAAGAACAAGCTCTCCAGCAGAATGTATCAGGTAGAGAGAGACAAACCATTTAACACTAGCAGGGGTGCTTACAATGATCAGCTTTTATTTTTTTTATGTAAAACCTATATCCCAAGAGGATGAAAACAGTTTTCGGTAACTGCTTATAAAGTATTGTAATAGATTTATCCCTGGTCCAATTCCAGGATGTATGCTCTATTCTGCCTCTGACCCAAATTCAAGGTGATGTGTATGCATGCATGCAAAAAGAATCACACTGGGACACACCGGCCAGTACAAGCTCTTCTCATCAACAACAGGGTTTATTCAGGTCACAGCCCCTTATATAAACAAAGTGACATAAGCAAACGTCATCACATATGTGTGCATATCATTGGTTCATCTTTATATGGTCCCTTTCCTGTGAAGTCTGTTCTTGCTACGAGACTCCACATTCTTTAGCTCATTGCCATCTTGCATTGCACGGTGGGAGGAGCGGAAAGGAGTAGGAGTGGAGGAAATATCTGTTTCTCATTTTAAATAAGGAGTGAATACCTCTGTCATATTTTTAGTCAAGGAAAATACTGCTGGCTGGTTTTAAGACTACTAAAACACACATACACACACACACACACACACACACACACACACATCTATATATATATATATATATATATATATATATATATACATACATACATATCGCAACAAGAAAGAAAAAAAACAATAAAAATAATAAAGAAGAAAAGAAAATAACAATATTTGAGTGGTTAGAAGAGAGAGATAACAGTCAATTTATTAGCTCCATCACAGTCCCCCCTTAAAATTACTATTTTATTAGTACTGTCCCTATGCTGTATGGCCTTACTTGGCCCTCCCAACATCAGGATCTTTTTTGTATTTCGCATATAAGTCAGACATGGCCAGGAGAACAGTCAAGCACTATTCTTTCCGTTATCATTTGAGAATGTTGTATGTATTATTAACAGGCAAGGACTGCAATGGAGCATACGGTCCCTCTTCCTCCTCCTTCATTGGATCTCTAATATCACCCAAATTCAAAAAGGTAGGGGTTACCTCTTTAGCTGCTTTTCCCAACAGCTTCTTCATACAGGGCAGAATACAGCAAACCACTATCGCAACTAATGTAAGCAGCATCAAAATTGCTATGCCTATTTGAGTACAAATGCGTTGCCACCCACTCATCCACCCAAAATACTGATCCCAGGGATCAGTCAGCCCCAAATTTCTTTTTAACTCTTTTGAGAGATCCTCTAATTTCTTTATAGCCAAGGTTACCTTACCATTTGGGCCTGTATTGTCCGGAATGTACGTACAACATGTACTTGTCCCAGGTAACATTTTACACACACCCCCCTTCTCAGCTAAAATCATGTCTAAGGCCATTGGAAAGTCATTTGTGAAGTGGCCTCTAGTTGTTCAGCTACACCCTGAAGTGCATCCCTGGTATAATTAATGAACCTCTGTTGGTTATAGTAGATATAATTAATCCAATCTACATTCTTATTTATAGTGATTATAGGAATCAGGGACTCAAAACCTGCCTTTACTTGGTCTTGGGCTTTAAACTCATCTGGGACCCCCCTTGGGACTCCTATGGCATCTATATATACATGAGGGTCAAAACTACCAGCTGGGGCACTTCTGCGCTTTCTGCTGGATTCGGATGAGTGCTCCCCTTCTGCTACTAGGTCACCTCCCAAAAAGATGTGCAGGGGCATTATGACTTTGGCAAGTGCACATTCCCCTGTCCATTGGTCTGTTAACTTAATCCTAATCCTCATGTCCCCACAGATCCAATACACGTCTCCCAAAGCTTGAGTTTGATTCTGCACCACATCTGTGGATACACTGCTGTAGGAGGCACAGTATCCCATAGAGAAGTTCCCTAAGAACTTCCCTGCTCCCTGGTAGTTCCCATAACATGTGTAATTACCAGGATATATAGTGATACCCACTCCGGGCTTGGATGTCTTGGTTACTATGGGATATTCTCTTTTCCATGTTTTGCACTGGGAGTAGTCAGTGGAAGTATTGGTGAACAGGCTCAGAAAGCACTCCTCTTGAGTGGGAGGTATGTTTAATGGCACTGTTCCCAAATGGGGTCTAGCTCCACCACACACATAACAGTTGGACCTGTTATGTTTCCTTGCATTATACCTCATCCATTCAAGCCACAGGTTGACATCCGAGAAACCAGTCTCTGCTGCCATTGTGTCTTCAAATGTGGGATTAGCTATGGCCACCATATCTTCTAGGGTGCGCATATGTACATGTGGTTTAAGGGTATCGTTTGCTGTTTGAAGTTCCTGCCATTCAGATGAATTATACATGTCTTTAAGTTGGAACTGTCCTCTTGGTCCCCTATTCTCCCCATCATACCGTACCCCCATAACATATGTGCCTGCATCCGTAGGACTGGGATTCCTTATGGTTAGGGTGAGTTTCGTGCTATGTCCCGTCCTCCCATCACTTGACCGTGTGCCTGTTTTTAATAAGGTCAGTCTGCTGAGTAATGACTCTCCATTATTGTCTTTCCTGTTCAGGGCACTCTGTGGCTTATATCCCCAGTCATCCCCTGTATTCCAACCCACAGATTCCCAGTGGTCACAGTCGTCTGTGACACATATATATATGGTTCCGGAGGCAATCTGCGGCCGGTACACGTTACACTGCCAGTCAAATGGAGGGGGAAAGATTATAGTACAGTAATCAAATATGAAGGTAGCTACATGTGTGTTTGATGAATTATACTAGAATTGTGTTACACCATCTACTTGTTTGATAGCCACCTCCTGTGTGTGTACAGTTGCTATAAGAAAAAAGATATATCATTTCATTCTGATGCGGGTGGTGCACGGTCCTCAGGAACTGGAGCCTTTTTGCAGTGGGAAGCGTGTATCCAAGTGTTCTTTCCGGCCAAATTAACTGAAGTGGCTGTTGTCAGCAACACTTGGAATGGACCATCATATCTTGGCTACAGGAAATTCTTTCGGGGGAACTTCTTAACCATCACCCAGTCACCAGGAAGTATGCTGTGAGTACCGGTATCTAGATCAGGATCTGGAATGGAAGAAAATACTCGTGCATGGATAGGGTTGACATCCAGGGGCTGGTATGCAAAAAACGGTACACAATTGTCAACAACACCAAAAAACGTTTGCAAAAAATTGGCCTGATTGCACAACAATGTCCGTATTAGATAAAACAATCAGGCCAATTTTTTGCAAACGTTTTTTGGTGTTGTTGACAATTGTGTACCGTTTTTTGCATACCAACCCTTGGATGTCAACCCTATAATGTGAATTGGCACAGTTTTCTATCTCCATTCCTTGTTTGTGCTTATCCTACTATTGCTGCTGCCTTTGTTCTTTTTAGTTTTTTAATTGTTTATCTAAGCGCAGTTTTCCTTGTTTATTTGCTTATTGATATTATTGCTGCAGCTGTGACTCATTTTTCCCAAAATGGATGTATTTGAATTTAGGGCCACTAAGGTGGTGAATATTGATGGGGTCTTTGAGTCATACAAAGATGAGGAGGGTGATCTAGGTGGGATTTTCACCCGGTTGAAAAACCTGATGGTATCTGAAAATCACACTAAATGGGACATTGCGTACCTTAAAACCTATATCAGACATTTATTGGTCCCTATGAGCCTAAGGTGGTAGGTGGCACCCCAAAAGGGCGATACTGACCTGAAGGATTGGTTTAAATATTTCAACCAGGCTGGAGTTTCTTTCCTCCGCTTTTTGGTGGAGAGGAAGGCCACCAAGTTAGCTAAATTGGATGAAGAAATCAAACTCATTAAAGATAAACTTAATCCCATTAGAGATGGTGAGGAATATAGGGAGAAATCCCAGAGTCTTCTTAAGACCCTTGAAAGGGAGGACAAGGATCAAAGGGTTAAAAAGAAGAAAAAGTACAACAGAAACCTCGCTGACTATCATGGGAATATTGTGTTTGAGTGGCAGAAAAAACTGCTGGAGGAACAATCCAAACTTAATAATATTGAGATGGAGGTTTCAGTTCCAACAAGTGGGTTATCTCATAATAGTTTGGGACAACAGCCCACCCTCCCCATAGTGCCCAAACGTGGTTCATCTGCCACGAAACCCTCTAGGGGGGGCGGGTATCTACCTTATCAGTCACCCCAGAGAGGTCATAGTGGTAATAGGGGGGCCCCTTACAATATGGGCCTACTCGATCATCTGGTCCCTCTAGACCTACTCAGGGTCCAGGTTATGATCAAGGACCCTACCATTTTGGCCCACCCTCTAACCAGAGAGGGCAACCCTCTCGGGGGAGAGGATGGGGACAATATAATCAAAGAGGATGAGGGCCTTATGTTGACAATTTGGAAGGGTGGAGACAGGGCCCTAATAACGATTGGGATCCCTGGTCTCCCTCTTGTAGCCAGGTAGAGGGTTGGGATTACAATGTCTCTACCCAAAACTCCTTCTTTCCTCTCAGGGATAGAGACGTTCCTGAGAATGAACCATGGTTTGGTGGTCCTCATTACTACCAACAAGGTGGTAGGGCCAATTCCAATTCCGCTTATCAGGGATCTGATAGGAATTTTCCGCCTAGGGGGCCGCTTGGGCCACCAACATCTAGTGGCCAAGGAAGTTGGGGTTTTCACAGACCCACCCAAGGGACAAAAAGGCAAGGAGAAAGAGGAGAGGAACCAGAGGGGGGAGGCGGGCACGAGCAACAAAAACGACCGAGAATGTAAAAGGACAGGGGATTTTTAATTTAAGCAGTAAGATACTATCGGAATCTGAAAAATTAGTTTTAGATAGGGGCCTCAAATTCACGCCTCCTAAAGGCCTTGATAAATTCCATACATTTATGGATATACATAAATTTGTGCGAAAGCTGAACATTAAGCGCTACATGATGGGCATTACACCCAGTGTTCAGGTAGGGCATACTGATTTTGTTCATTCGGGTATGTCTAACGCATCTCTATTCAACCCTCCAGGTGCTCTTGCAGCATCATTGAGGGTGTTTTGGAATGTGCTTATTAGAGATTTAGATGCCTTAGAGGTAAAAAAGGGCAAGATTAAAAATCTTACAGGAGGGGCTGGATTCCTTGTGTAACAATAAGGATCTGGTCATCAGGCCAGCTGATAAGGGGGGTGGGATTGTGGTCCTAGACAGGGCAGACTATATGGCCGAAATGCATAATATTGTCAGTGATTCCAGCACCTACACACGGCTGTTGTCTGACCCTAAGGCTAAATATATTAGAGACCTGGAGGCCTTAGTATCAATGGGGTTTTATGAGGGGATACTCAACCCTAAGGAGAGGCTTTATCTGATTCCACAAGCCCCTCGTACCCCCACCATTTATTATCTTCCGAAATTGCATAAGAATCCTGTCTGCCCCCCGGGATGTCCCATAGTTAGTGGGATTGATTCCATAACGTCCCGGGTGGGCAGATATATTGATTTTTATTTGCAGCCGCTTGTGCGCTAAATGCCCTCCTTCGTTAAGGATTCTAGACATATTATTAACTTATTGTCTGGGATTTCTCCAAGAAATGGTATCTGGTAGACATGTGCGATTAGTTTCGTACGAATCGGAAATTCGTACAAATTTTTTGAAATTCGTACATTTTTACGAATCCGAATTACGAATATTTACGAATACGAATTCTGTACGAAATACGAAATTTCGTTTACGAATTTCGGCTCCAAATTATCCGAATCCAAACTACCAAATAAGGAATTTCAACTAATATGAAATAAATTATAGCGGATATAACGAATGATCCGAATGAATTCGAGATTCAGTATAACGAATATCGACACTCTACGAATAATAACGAATTCGTTTTCGGTCCAAATTTCTTTACTACAGAAACATGTGACTGTTGGTTGACCTATCAGAGGGTTTTTTCTGATGCTGAGGCCTACAGGGCAGGCCCGATCATGTGACTTCCCTTTGTGGGTTAGTTAGTGTAGTGGAGCAGATCACACAATTATTTGTCTGTGCATCTGAGCGAATATCTTTGCAATCCTTTGATTTTCGTTGTTCATTTTAGTTTATATCTCTTGTAGTGTGCGAGTGTATCATCTGTTAGTGTTTAGTTTCTGGTTTTATTCGTTTTTTGGTTGGTTTTGAGAGATAATTTTCTTTTTTTATTTCTTGTTTCATTTAGTTAATATTTTGATATTTTCTGTTGGTCTACTTATTTTTTTTGTACATTTGGTGATTTTGGTGTTGGTTTGCTGCGATCAAAATCATATTTTTTTTTGTCTATATTTTTCTAACTTTTAAAGGAAAAATTAGCAGCAAACAAGGCCAAAAAAGCAGCAAGAGTGCTGCTGGGAGAGGGAGAGCTATGAGCAGTGTACATGAGCAGCAGGTGGGACGTTCTGTCTCTGTGCCATTACATACAGGGGCGGAGACTATAGCCAGTGCCACATGTCAAAAACGAAAGTAAAAAAATCGAGATTTCGAATAGTTACGAATAACCGCAATGTATTAGAAAAGTATGAATCCATTCGAAGCACGCAGCGCCACTGTCAGACATGTAAATTTACGAATCAACGAACCAAAAAAAAGTTACGAATGTATGAATCCATTCGAAGCACGTTAGACAGCGCCATTGTAAGAGACACGTAAAATTACAAATCAACAAACAAAAAAAAGTAACTAATTTACGAATCCATTCGAAGCACGTTAGGCAGCGCCATTGTAAGAGACACGGAAAATTACGAATCAACAAACAAAAAAAAAAGTTACGAAAGTAGGAGTTGTGTCCAGAATCAACGAAAACAATGTACTCTACCGAAATTACGAATTATAAATCAACTAAAAATAAGGCTTTCAGAAATTCCGAATCATTTGTTATTACTCGTTATTATTCGTAGAGTGTCGCTATTCGTTATCAAAATTAACGATTCGCACGAAATTCGTATTTCGTATAAATCCGAATTAAATTCCGTACACGAATTACGATTTTTTTTAAATACGAAACAAAACAAATTTTTTGACAGCTCCCATGTCTAGTATCTGGATGGTGACGGTGGATGTGACGTCCCTCTATACCATCATTCCGCATGAGTTGGGGTTTAGTGCAGGGTTTTTTAGAACGGGATTCAGACCTTCCTCACAAACAGTTGGCCTTTTTAATGTTATTGTTAAGATTTGCTGCTTCTTCAAATTACTTTTGGTTTGACAACCATTTTTATAGACAGGACACTGGGGTAGCAATGGGGGCCAAATATGCTCCCAGTTTGGCAAATCTTTTTATGGCCAAATGGGAGGAGGATGTCATCTATACTGGAAATATACCACAATTGGCCTTTTGGGCCAGGTATATTGATGACATCCTCCTCCTGTGGGATCTCGTGGAGTTCATGGAGTCCCTCAATTTAAACCAGAGAGAGATATGTCTCCAATACGAGGCGAGCCAGGTTGAAGTTTACTATCTGGACCTTAAGGTTGAGATCAAGGATAATTCCTTTGTTACCTCTACTTTTTTTAAGGGGACAGATAGAAATTAATTTATTCCAATGGGCAGCTGTCATCATGACCCTTGGCTCAAGGGGGTTCCCAAGAGTCAATACCTCAGGCTACGCAGGAACTGCTCTGACCCACATCAGTTTCTGGTACAGGCCGAGGTCCTCACCAAGAGGTTCCTTGAAAAGGGGTATCAGAGGGACTTTCTGGTTGATACCCTTGAAACAGTTAGGGCTACCAAGAGGGAGGATCTATTGGTGGAGAGGGAGCCTCGTGATGATGGTTTCAACTCTCTGGGGGTCCCCTTTATCACATCTTACTCCCTGCAACATAGGAGAATCTAATCAATAAACATTGGCATATTGCAACCAATGATGCCATTCTGAAAGACATTTTGCCGGAGAAACCGAAGGTGATTTTTTGTGGGGTTCCATCTCTGCGTAACCAAGTAGCTCCCAATGTCCTCAACCCACCGGTTACCACACAGGTTTTTTTTGACCAATTGCTCCCTTAATGCATCTAGGGAGAGACGGGTTACAACCTTTTCGTCTACTGTCACACAGGGACAGTTCACCATTAAACCCTGCATTACGTGTGCCACTACTGGGGTGGTCTACATGTTACAGTGCCCTTGTGGCCTGCAATATGTGGGGCGAACCAAACACCCTTTGCAAGTCCGCCTCAATGAACATATCACAAACATAAAGGTAGGGTTTAAAAACCATTCAGTGTCTAAACACTACCTGTTAACACAATAGAGACCCCTCTGGAACCCTCTTCTTAGGTATTGATAAGTACAAGCCTCATTGGAGGGGGAGTCTTTTAGTCAGGGAGATCTCCAGAATGGAGATGGTTTGGATCCATAGATTTAAGACCTACGCCCCTATGGGTTGAACATAGAGACAGATGTTAATGCCTTTATCAATAATGTATAGAATGTTTGACTTGATGTGTGATGCTAGGATGGATCTAATTCATATTTAAATTCATTTTTTTCATTTTTTTATTAATTTTTTATATATTTTTTTTCATTTTTTCACTTTTTCACTTTCCACACATAATTTTTTTATATTATAATTTTTTTTTATATTATATAATTTGTTCATATTATATATATTCATTCACACCCTATTATTGCTATATTGTGGTTATTCACAATTGCCATAATCACATTGGTATTAACCAATATATTCACTTTTTATATATATCATTCATTTAATTATAATATTTGCACATTTACTTAATATTTATATGTTTATCACACTGCACATGGTGATCACTACAGTAAATTAATATGTGTTGTTTATTTCACATGGATTGTGCACGCATGTGTCATTATCCTATTAGTATTTATCCAGTGGCGTCATCTGGCTCGGCTGTTTGTGTATAATTCATCTTTTAGTTAGTTAAATGGTTGTGAGTTGCTCTTTTTTTGTATTAATTTTAAAGAATTTTTAACTCCCAATATGTCATTATTAGCTCCTAAAGGTGATATTGGCATCTATGCCTATAATCAATATGGCACTTGTGATCCGATCCTCGCATCTCACAGCGAGGCTTGGCCTTTATATAGTGGTGTGTCAGAACGTCGCCATATCCCCATTGAGAACGTCTGCTGTGACGAAACACGTATGGGAGCGATGTGCTGACGTCACCACGCTTAGCAGAGGAGAAGCGCTTCTGTATCTTGCCGGCCGGCTTATCCTTTTACGAATTTTAATCTACTTTTATGTAAGTGTTCTACTATTTTTTATACAATAAATACCCTGCGGTGTTACACTTTGGTCTGTGTTCCTTCCTCCCCTTGGTTCACTGTAATGGTCGTATATATACTGTGATCGGGCGGAACACAATCAAATTGGTCTCCTGCCTTCTGGGGTCAACGCAGTTCCTGGTGCAGTTCTGGTGTCTCTACACGCAAGCCAAAGGCCGCGGCTGGGGTACAGCCGACTGCTTTCTTGGGCTTGCCTCTGGTAAGCGGACAACTTATTACGGTGGTGGGCACCTTCCGTTTGTATGAATCACCGGGTGATGTGCATTTGAACTGTCTGCATAATTGAATTTATCTTCTGCAATCCAACAATCTTCAATATCATCTGGATAGTATTGTCTTAGTTTGTGCATACATCCTATAGATTTTTGGTTTGATATACTAACTTTCATAAGCTTATGCACACATCTGGACTTTGTTTTATCTAATACGGACATTGTTGTGCAATCAGGCCAATTTTTGGCAAACATTTTTTGGTGTTGTTGACAATTGTGTACCGTTTTTTGCATACCAGCCCCTGGATGTCAACCCTTTAATGTGAATTGGCGCAGTTTTCTATCTCCATTTCTTGTTTGTGCTTATCCCACTATTGCTGCTGCCTTTGTTCTTTTTAGTTTTTTTATTGTTTATCTAAGCGCAGTATTCCTTGTTTATTTACTCGTGCATGGATATTAGTTAATTCTTTTGCAAGAGCGGTCACATAATCTATCAAAGTATCAGACTGCAATTGCAAATGTTGTGGGTAATAACAACCTAATCTAGGGGCTGTTCCAAACAAGATTTCAAAAGGGGATAAAGAATGCTTCCCCCTTGGGGAGTACCGTACGCTGAATAAGGCTATTGGCAGGCTTTCTGGCCAGGACATACCTGTGTCCTTGGCCATTTTTAGCATTCGGGTTTTAAGTGTCTGGTTCATTCTTTCCACTTTCCCTCTACTCTGAGGGTGATAAGGTGTGTGAAATGCCAATGTGGTACATAGGGCCAACCATATTTCTTTTGTGACTGTAGCAGTGTACGCAGGGCCTTGATCACTCTCTATCACCTTGTGTACCCCATATCTGCAAACCACCTCCAAAAGCAATTTCTTGGTGTGGCCGTGGTTTTCGCTGTCTGATTTGCGACTGGATAAGCCTCGGGCCATCCTGAGAACATGTCTACCACCACCAGGGCATACTCAAATCTACCACTCTTTGGCATTTGTATGTGATCAATCTGTATCCTCTGGAAGGGATAGAGCGGTCTAGCTGAGTGTTTCGGGGGTGGTTTTTCTAGCCTTCCAGGGTTGCATGCTAGGCAAGTGTGGCAGGACTTGCAGTATTGATTAGTTAAAGTAGTTATTCCTGGAGCTACATAATGTTTGTTTATAAGTGAGTTCATCAAAGTCTTTGAGAGATGGGTTGCTCCATAGGCCCATTGTACCACAGCTGGGTACAAAGCTCTGGGGAGACATGGGCGGGTTTGAACAATCCAAAGATCATCCACCCGTACTGCTCCCATCTTGCTCCATGTTGCTTCCTCTTGGTCTGCAGCATCTGTTTGAGTTTTTCGTAGTAGGGCTTTGATTACCGCTTCTGGCTGCGGATGATATATTCCCACAAATTCTGTGGTTTCAGCCCCTAAGGGGTTCATGGCTGCTTGTTTTGCTGTTTCATCGGCCAGGTGGTTTCCTCGGGCTTCTGGTGTGGTTATCTTCCCATGGGCTTTAATTTTGAGTATTGCTACTTGTTCTGGGAGTTGGAGTGCTGTCAGGAGCGCATCTATGGCCTTGCCATGCTTCACTGGGGTACCTGCTGTAGTCAAGAAGCCTCTTGTCTTCCATATTAGTCCAAAGTCATGGGCCACACCCAGTGCATACTGGGAATCGGTGTAGATATTTGCTGTTTGTCCTTCTGCAAGCTGGCAGGCTACTGTAAGGGCATGGAGCTCAGACTCTTGAGCAGACATGGATGCTGGGAGCGAGGCGGCTTGCATAACTGTAGTCTCTGTGGTAACCGCATATCCTGTGTGGAAATTGCCGGATGAATCTGTGAATCTGGAGCCATCAACATACAAGGTCAGTTGAGGCATTGGGATCGGGGCATCCAGGACAGACGGTAGATGGGTGGTTTCCGCGTTCATGAGTTCAAAGCAATCATGTTCATCTTCATCTATGGTAGGAGCAGGTAGGTCTGCGTCCTTCTTCCTGTTCGTCCAGAGACATGTCATGGTACCCACCTTTGACAAGAGGAAGGAGAGTAGCAGGGTTGAGTTGTTGGCATCAAAGTAGCGTCACATTGTCAGGCATGAGTAAATTGCATTGCAACTGGAGGTGGCGGGCAGAGGATAAATGCTTGGGTTGCACCTGATTCAGAATGGCAGAGATATCGTGAGGGGCTAACAGCATAAGGGGATGGCCCAGGGCAATATCTGAAGTTTTGTCCAGCAGGGCCTGGGCAGCAAAAACTGCTCGGAGACATGATGGGCCTCCTCTGGCAACTGGGTCCAGGTGGGCTTAATAGTAACCGATAAGGCGGTTACAGAGTCCATGACTTTGTGTCAACACCCCTGAGGCGTGGCTCTGTGTCTCAGATATGAACAGGCGAAAGGGCTTTCCATAATCAGGGAGACCGAGTGCAGGAGCAGAGCTGATGGCGTTTTTCGAAAGGTGAAAGTTAGTGAGCGCTTCTTCGAACAGCGCAAAGGGGTCACATTGCAGGTTGTCATACAGGGGTTGCATGAGAAGGGAAGCCGCAGATATCCAGGCTCTGCAGTAAGAGATCAGTCCCAAAAATGCATGTATGGCCTTAGCATTGCCGGGGGGCGGAATGGCCTGGATGGCTTCAGCTCGTTGTTGTGTGATGTGCTTAGCGCCATGGGATATGCAATGACCCAGGAAGACAACACAGGAAGCGCACCTCTGTAATTTTTCTTTAGAGGCCTTGCAGCCTTGTTGAGCTAGATACACCAGGAGGCTCAAAGATGATTGTTCCGCTGTTTCCTGAGAGGGTGCACACAGGAGCAGGTCATCTACATACTGCAAAACCACAACCAGGTCCGGGTTGGGGTTATCCCAGTCGGTGAGGATTTGGGACATGGCCTTGGTAAACTGGTTGGGCGAGTTCTGTGCCCCTTGGGGCATAACTGCCCAAGTATACTGTTTGGAAGCGTGCGTGAATGCGAACAGGTACTGACAGGAGGGGTCCAAGGGCACACTAAAGAAGGCGTTCGCTAAATCTATGACAGTGAAAAACTTTGCAGACCGGGGCACCCCTGACAGAAGAGTGTGTGGATTCGGGACAAGTGGTGTCTCCAAAAGGGTGGCCTCGTTCACTGCTATAAGGTCCTGTACTAGCCGGTATTTATTCGGTTGGCCCTTGGGGGTCTTCTTCTTAACTGGAAACAGAGGGGTATTGCACGGGGAAGTACAGGGTATTAAGGCACCATTTCCCAGCAAGACATTTATCTGCTCTGTAATCGCCTGAGTCTGGACCGGTTTGAGTGGGTATTGGGCCCTTCTGGGAAGAACAGCCCCTGGTTTTAGAAGGACCACTACCGGGGGGACTGACAATCTACCTACATCCTCCGGACCGGTGGACCAGAGGTGGGACGGTATTTGGTCAAGGAAATGTTCCGGGATAGGGGTAGGTGAAACCTGCAGGGTCATCAGTATGGGGAGGGAACACAATGCTGACGTGTCTCCCTCACTCAGGGCAGTAAAAACGGAGATGGACCCATCGGCATTATATGAGATAGAGGCCTGAAGCCTGGAAAGAACATCTGCCCCCAGTAGATTGAGGGGACAGGTGTTCAAGACCACAAATCTAGATAACAATGCTGGGGTAGTGCCCACCTGTAGTGGTCTTGTGAGGGGGCTGGACTGAGATATTCCATCCACTCCCACACAAGACACATCTATTGAGGATAAGTAGGAGGGATCTGGGATTTCTGCCTCCCGTAGCACGCTATGGGCGGCACCTGTGTCCACGAGAAAACAGGTGGGGTGTCCCTTTATAGGAATCATAATGTTTGCTAGAGATCCCCCCACCGACCGGGTGGAAATGGCCATCATTGGTAGGGAAGTGGAGGAGGCAGAGGACACAGGTTTGCCACTTCCCTAACCGAAGAGTTCCTGTTGCTCCCCCCGGTGAGGAGAAGGAAAAGCCCTGGCGTTCGGGTGCTGAACATACCTGAAGTTTGGGTGCTGATCATACCTGAAGTTTGGGTGCTGATCATACCCAAAGTTTGGGTGCTGATCATACCCAAAGTTTGGGTGCTGATCATACCTCCGGTCATTTTGGGGGGGGTATCTTCTAGGCTGTCTGGGGGCCCTAAGTCCCTCCTGTAGCGACCCGGTGTCCCACAATTAAAGCAGACAACAGGGGATCTCTGGAGCGGGGCGGGAGTCACAGCCATTGGCAGGGTGGGAGTCACAGTCATTGGCAGGGTGGGAGTCACAACCATTAAGGGTGTCACTTCCTTGAGTGGTTGTTGGGTTTCCAGACCTCTTGCAACAGGCAATAGGGCTTCTAAGGTTAATGTCCTGTACTCTGGTCGGGCCACTATCAGCCCCTTCCGTATCGGTTCTTTCAAACCTGCTACGAAAGCACTTGATAGCATGCGATAATGTGCTTTGTAATGTAAAGAGAATCCTAGATCTGTAAAGACCTGAGTGAGTCTAATGTAAACATTTTCCACTGACTCCAGCAGGTCCTGTGTCACATCCTGTATGCTAGTTGCTTGATCTGCTAATTTACCTCTAGCCCATTCCTGTAACTGGTCACAAAATACAACCCCTGGGTTATATGAGACCTCGCTCTCCAACCGGGCATTGTTAAAATGTTTCTCCATGATGGGTTAATAGGCATCACCTGATTTTATTTCACATAAGCTGGCTAAGTCCCTCCATGCCGACGAGAATGTCTTTTGGATTTGTGCAATCCGACGGTAGAACGGCATGGGCTGCCGCTCGGTGTCAGGGAGGGAAACTACTAGGGTGGATGCACGTGTAGCACTACCCCCGAAGGAGCTGCTGGTTTTGTTTGGGTCTGTACTCTGGCTATCAACCCCAAGAACTTGGCTCAAACCCTCCCTTGGCACAACTGGTCTGCACAGAGATTGTGGAACCCACTGGTAATTGGGAACCACAATAATGTCACACAATAATAAAATGGTAAATTAAGTTGTTACCTTGTAGTGGCACTTATCAAACAGGGCAACAGATAAACTCCACACAGTATTCTGCTTAACCAAGGATATATTTTACTTGGTAAGAAAAGCAACAAAGTTAGACAGAAATACAGTTGACTCTTACAGGGCCCTGCAAGAGTCAATGGTATAGCAGAAAATATTGGTTAGAAATAATCAAACACAAAATCACAGTTCTAGTGTACACTCTCTTCTATATTTATGCTATATGCTCGCGAGCTCCCTCTAATGGGCAATACTGTAAACGTGTCCCGGTACTATCTGCTCTGGGCAGACTTGACTATGTTCAGTGTAAAGTTCCTTCCAGTAGTAAGAGTCTTCGCTAGCAATTGTTGGTGGACATAAAATATTTGTAATCCACAAGGTTAATAAGAAAGGCAGAAAAACTGAACATCCACAATGTTCGTGAAAATGTAGAACTACTGACGGTGCAAACGCCAATCTTTAAAACACGTGGCCACTGCGAGATGCATTAGGTCTTTGTATTTGGCACACTACTTTAATAATAACTGCAGGCCTTCAATGTCGCTTTCCTACACAACAGTCAGTCAATGTTGGGCAGGTGCCCCCTCACCAAAGTAGGCCTCGTCCGCCTGGCACGTCCCGCTGTTGGCGTTACGGTCCCCGATCTCTCCGTAACTTACAGTCTCTGGTCCCTCACACAGCCGCACAAGGTGTCGGTAGATGGACGACTCCGGTCTCTGTGGAACGAGAGCTGGACACTCGGAAAAGGATCCCTCCTTAGGCTGAGTGATCCTACTTGGTGTAAAAAAGGGGGGGGGGTGTATACTGCGCTGAGAAAAATGCAAAAAAAAAGCCGCCAACACTGCCGTAGATAAAAAGCATAAAGTGTGTGTAAATAAAAGTGTAGCGCTATCTTTGTGAAACAGCATATAGTGATAAACCATAAACAATTGTGTGTATAACAGGTGATTATACATGTGATGAACCAAAAAACAATACCAAATCTAACATGTGGTTATACATGTGATAAATTATACGGTAATGTGTATCAAACAATACAGATTGACTCTGAAAAGGTGTGTTTGAATAAAGTCCAGAGAAAGGGAAAAAATCCAGAAATAAAGTGACTCTCCAGAAAACAAGAAATGTTCCAAAACTGAAGTGCCAAACTTGCAACACAAAAAATTCTTGTGAAAGAAGGATGCTGTATAACACCGCCACCAAGAGTGAGTTGAGAGGAGGCTTGCCGGAGGTCTCGGACTTGGGGGGGCATATGCCACTCAAGTCAAGATGCGCTTGGGGGTTGGTTAAGCCCAATATATACAGCTGGTCCTAGATCTGGGGGGTTGGTCCACCTCGATCGATCAGAGCATCAGATAAGTTGGTCGCATATTCATGGGTATAGACAGAGGCCCGGTATCCGTATATCATGCGTGTTAGGGTAAAAAGAAGCTTGCATAGCGTGATACCATATGGAAAGGTTTTTAATAAAATTAAGAATACAAATTGAACACTCACATTTCAGATGGTCATATAAGCATATAGACTAGGGTGCAGGTACAGGAGCGATGTGTGTAGATACGTCCACCCGACTAGTTTCGACTAATGAGTCATCATCTGGGGTATGGACCCCATCATTTTCAGATGGTCATATAAGCATATAGACAAGGGTGCAGGTGCAGGAGCGATTTGTGTAGATAAGTCCACCCGACTAGTTTCGACTAGTGAGTCATCATCTGGGGTATGGACCCCATCTCATACAGACATCCACTGAAATAGCCACATTCAAGTCAAAACAGAACAGAACATAACATGAAATAGCACGCCTCGATTCACTGACAGCCATAACTAGGTCGGCTACGTCCAGAACGCAATCCAGAGTCCACATTGGGCGTCAAAATGTAATAGATTTATCCCTGGTCTAATTCCAGGATGTATGCTCTATTCTGCCTCTGACCCAAATTCAAGGTGATGTGTATGTATGCATGCAAAAAGAATCACACTGGGACTCACCGGCCAGTACAAGCTCTTCTCATCAACAACAGGGGTTTATTCAGGTATAGACATGTGCAATTCGTTTCGTTCCGAATTAGTTTTTTAACGAATTTCGACAAATTCGTTAATTCGGAAATATCCGAATTAACGAAAACTCATTTAACGAATTTTAACGATTATTTGTAAATTCAAATTTACGAATGTACGAATTTACGAATATACGAATTTACCAATGCACGAATTTACGAATGTACAACTATCCGGAAATTCGTAAATTTGAATTTACGAATTCCCGAATATTCATACATTCGTAAATTTGTACATTCGTACAATCGTAAATTAGTAAATTCGGAAATCTGAAATAATAATTAACTAATAACTTAACTATTACTAACTATTCAATTATAGGTATTGTAATTTCCTTTCAAATTTGGCTGTTAGTGAACTTAACGAAGTTACGAATTGTTTTCCGACATAATGAATGTCGTATCTAAACGAATGGAACGTAATGAATTAATAATAATAATAAATAACAATAATAATAATAAAAACGTTTTATTATTATTATTATTAATTTGTTCTGTTCCATTTGTTTAGATGCGGCATTTGTTATTTCAGGTTATGCGTAACTTCAGATAAATTTGTATTCGTTACGTTCGCTAACAGCCAAATTTGAAAGGAAATTACAACTATAATTTAATAGTTATTTTTTCAGATTTTCAAATTTTCGGGTTTTCGAAAATATCTAATTTCCAAATTTCCGAAATTACGAATGTATAAATTTACGAATGTATAAATTTACGAATGTACGAATTTACGAATGTATAAATTTACGAATGTACAAATTTACGAATGTACAAATTTACGAATGTACAAATTTACGAATGTACAAATTTACGAATGTATAAATTTACGAATGTACAAATTTACGAATTTACGAATTGCGATCATAACGAATGACCCGAAAAACGAAAAAAAAAAAAAACGAATGAAACGAAAACGAAAACTAACGAATTTTTTGGCAGTGCACATGTCTATTCAGGTAACAGCCTCTTATATAAACAAAGTGACATAAGCAAACGTCATCACATATGTGTGCATATCATTGGTTCATCTGTATATGGTCCTTTTCCTGTGACGTCTGTTCTTGCCACGAGACTCCACATTCTTTAGCTCATCGCCATCTTGCATTGCACGGTGGGAGGGGCGGAAAGGAGTAGGAGTGGAGGAAACATCTGTTTCTCGTTTTAAATAAGGAGTGAATACCTCTGTCATATTTTTAGTCAAGGAAAATACTGCTGGCTGGTTATAAGATTACTAAAACACACACACATACGGTATATATATATATATATATATATATATATATATATATATATATATATATATATATATATACACACACAGGTGAAATTCGAAAAATTTGAATAACGTGCAAAAGTTCATTTATTTCACTAATGCAACTTAAAAAGGTAAAACTAATATATGAGATAGACTCATTACATGCAAAGCAAGATAGTTCAAGCCGTGATTTGTCATAATTGTGAGGATTATGGCTTACAGCTCATGAAAACCCCAAATCCACAATCTCCAAAAATTAGAATATTCCATGCAATCAATAAAACAAGGATTGTACACAGAACAATATCGGACCTCTGAAAAGTATAAGCATGCATATGTACTCAGTACTTGGTTTGGGCCCCTTTTGCAGCAATTACTGCCTCAATGCCACGTGGCATGGAAGCCATCAGCCTGTGGCACTGCTGAGGTGTTATGGAAGACCAGGACGCGTCAATAGCGGCCTTCAGCTCCTCCGCATTGTTCGGCTTATGTCTCTCATCTTTCTCTTGGCAATGCCCCATAGATTCTCTATGGGGTTCAGGTCAGGCAAGTTTGCTGGCCAATCAAGCACAGTAATCCCACGGTCATTGAACCAGGTTTTGGTGCTTTTGGCAGTGTGGGCAGGTGCCAAGTCCTGCTGGAAAATTAAGTTGGCATCCCCATAGAGCTCGTCTGCGGAAGGAAGCATGAAGTGCTCCAAAATCTCCTGGTAGATGGCTGTGTTGACCCTGGACTTAATGAAGCACAGTGGACCAACACCAGCAGATGACATGGCTCCCCAAATCAACACAGACTGTGGAAACTTCACACTGGACTTCAAGCATCTTGCAGTGTGTGCCTCTTCATTCTTCCTCCATACTCTGGGTCCTTGGTTTCCAAATGAGATGCAAAATTTGCTCTCATCAGAAAAGAGGACTTTGGACCACTGAGCAACAGACCAGGTCTGTTTTTCTTTAGCCCAGGTAAGACGCTTCTGACGTTGTTTGTTGTTCAGGAGTGGCTTGACAAGAGGAATACGACATTTGAAGCCCATGTCCAGGATCCGTCTGTGTGTGGTGGCTCTTGATTAGGGTGACCAGACATCCCCGGTTTCAGGGGACAGTCCCCGGATTGAGGACACTGTCCCCGGACCAAGTCTGTCCCCAGTTTTGTCCCCGGATTGGCTTTGAACAGGGGCCATGGGGCAATTTCACAGACAGTCAGTGCAGGGGGGTGTATTTTTCCATTTTCTGTGCCCCTTTCTGATGATCATGTGCTGGTCGGAGCGAAGGTAATATTTCTTCAGTTTCGGGTGCATGCCCATTCAGCTCCGCTCGCATGTTCTTCTGCCTTGGCTCAAGTCCCAGCCAGCCGCCTGCTTATCTCCTTGCCTTCCCTGGTGGAGTGATCTTCCTCCACTCCCCACCCAGTAGTAGCCGGGGCCCAGAGAGTAAGACTTGACAGGCTGTGAGGCGGGCGGCGGCGATGAGCAGAGAGTCGCTGATTGCCGCCATTACTAGTAAAAAAAAATATGTCCCCGGATTTCATTTTAAAAATCTGGTCACCTTACTCTTGATGCACTGACTCCAGCCTCAGTCCACTCCTTGTGAAAGTCCCCAACACTTTTCCTGACAATCCTCTCCAGGCTGCGGTCATCCCTGCTGCTTGTGCACCTTTTTCTTCCACACTTTTCCCTTCCTCGTAACTTTCTATTAACCACTTCAGGCCTGGGCAAATTCTGACACTTCGTTTCAATATGGGAAAATCATCATTTTTTTGCTATTTTTTGCTAGAACCCCCAAACATTATATATTTTTTTTTAGCAGAGACTCTACAGAATACAATGGCAGTCATTGCAACTTTTTATCTCACACGGTATTTGAGCAGCAATTTTTCAAACGCGTTTTTTTTGGAAAAAAAAAAGTTCCATGCTTTAAAAAAAAAATAAAACAGTAAAGTTATCCCAATTTTTTGGCATAATGTGAAAGATGAAGTTATGCCGAGTAAATAGATACCTAACACGTCACGCTTCAAAATTGCACACGCTCGTGGAATGACGCCAAACTTCGGTACCTAAAAATCCCCATAGGCAAGGATTTAATTTTTTTTACTGATTACATGTTTTGAGTTACAGAGGAGGTCTAGGGCTAGAATTATTGCTCTCGCTCTAACATTCACGGCGACACCTCACATGTGTGGTTTGAACACCGTTTTCATATGTGGGCGGGTCTTACGTATGTGTTCGATTCTGCATGCAAGCACACAGGGACAGGGGCACTTAAATTGTATTTTATTTTTTCATTATTGTTAATTTTACTTATTTTTATTTTGACACTTTAAAAAAAAAAAATTCTGATCATCCTCAGTTTTCCCAGCAGACACTGTGTTGGGTGTTCTGCCAATCACAGACGTCTGCTGGAAAACTGAGGATGAGAGAACGTTCGTGATAGGCGGAGAGTGTCTGCTGAGACTCGCCTATCAAGGAAGGAACAGGAAGAGACCGCGGAATTTGAACGATGGACGCCGCGGAATTTGAACGATGGACGCTGCAGCCGCATCTTCTTTTCAGGTAATATTTACAATGTAAAAATTTCTATGACTCGAGTATAAGCCGAGGGGGGGGGACTTTCAGCCCCAAAAAAAGGGCTGAAAATCTCGGCTTATACTCGAGTATATACAGTAACTAAATTTATTAGCTCCAACACAGTATTGGCTCGAGTTTGGATTACATTTTCTAGTGTATTTAATCTGCTAGCTAGGACATCTACCACTACCCTCCCCCTAGACCGACAACACTGCTGTCCAAAGGTGCCCCCTGTGCTCATTCATCCAGTTGTGTTATTGGCCAGATCACCAAGTGAAAACAGAGATGAAAAGCCAAAGAAAAGAAAACTGATGCAGCCACCATATCTAATAATTGGTAAGCTGCAATTATATTACATTTTTGGTTTTGGGTTTATTACTGCTTTAAGCAGACAAAAAGAATTTACAGTATGCTTTAAATTCTTGTAGTTTCCAGAAGAGAATTAACCACTTCAGCTTCAGGTTGAAGGATTTACCCCTTAATGACCAGGCCATTTTTTGCATTACGGCACTGCGTCGCTTTAACTGACAATTGCGTGGTTATGCGTCGTTGTACCTCAACAAAATTGACGTCCTTTTTTTCCCACAAATAGAGCTTTATTTTGGTGGTATTTGATTACCTCTGCGTTTTTTTTTGCGCTATTAACAAACAAAATTTTGAAAAACAAAACGTTTTTTTTTTTTACTTTTTGTTATAATACATATCCCCCCAAAAAATATAAAATAACACAATTATTCATTAGTTTAGGCTGATATATATTCTTCTACATATTGTTGATAAAAAAAAAAAAACGCAATAGGCGTATATTGATTGGTTTGCACTAAAGTTACCATGTCTACAAACTATGGAATAGATTTAGGGACTTTAATTTTTTTTAAATGATTTTTACGAGTAATGGTGGCGATCTGCGGTTTTTAGTGGGACTGCGACATTGTGGCGGACAAATCTGACCCCAAATGACACTTTTTGGGGACCATTGAGATTATTACATTGATCAGTGCTATAAAAATGCACTAATCAATGTAAACATGACACTGGCAGGTAAGGGGTTAACACTAGGGGCGATAAAGGGGTTAAGTGTGTTCCCTGGGTGTGTTCTAACTATAGGGGCATGAGCTCACTGGGACATGACAGAGATCACTGTTCCCGATCACTGGTGTAGCGCCCTGCTCCTGATGACCAGGCGCTGTTTAAATTTAGTGGGTGTCTGAGCTGGTATTTAGCTCAGACTTTGGTGATTAAGGCTAAATCAGTCTCTGTTCCGGCTATGGCTGTGCTTGGAGGGATTTCCCATTGTTTGCCTGAAGGTGGCGTTATCACCACAGGCCAATGTTGGAACACAGGCAGGCCAGAGTGTATTGGGTATTTTTCCTTGGGGACAGCCCAGTGGGAGTGGTCTCCCTGCTGGGCATGCTAGGGAAGGGTACTTAAGGGGCAGACGCCATTTTTCAGGGCTCTCTTCGCCTCGTGGCCCTCCTGGCTCGAGGTATGTGACAGTGAAATTTCAGCCGCAGAGCCATGTTGGCCCGAGGCTGCATCTCTGCCAGGTAGGCCCAGTTGTCCTGACTGGGGCCTGCACTATGAAGGTGATCCTGTGCTGTCTGTCCTGCGGGAGGAAGCCACTCAATGGAGGAAACCAGGGGAGGACCTGTCCTGGAGAGGACCAAGCGGAAGGCTGGTATCTTGGGGAAGGCCTGGTTACCTTATTGGAGGATGCACTATAGCTTATGATACCTTACAGTGTGCCGGGTTGGCTTAAAGGCTCTAAAACTGTAAGGCCGGGTACTAAAAATCCTGTGGCAGAGGATTATTGAACAGTTCATCGTTATCGTCCTAAAGTCTGTGGCAGAGACTGTTATTTCTTATCTGTTCGTGCATCATCCCGGCTGCTAGGTCAAGTGAGAGGGACCTATCCGGGTGAGCAACACCCACTTGAAGTTAAGTGGTAAGCGTGACTTTTGAGGCTTAGAAGTTTCCCCAGTAATCTTCATCGTGTGCCTGAACCTTCCCCTGACCCTCCATCCCTCTACCTATGCAAGTTTGTGTGAAATAAAACCTAACGAAAAGGATTTACAACTTGTGTGGACATTAAAGTTTCTATAGACTCTCATCCCCCAGACAACGAATAGTGAGGTAACGTGCAAGGCCCAAATCTAAACCAGCAGCTCCTACGGGGGTAGTGCTACACTGGGAACAGAAGATCTCTAACATGTCCCCTGTCAGAACGGGGATCCGCTTGTTTACACTGGCAGATCCCCGTTCTGCCTCTGTACTAGGTGATCGCAGGTGGCTGGCGGACATCGAGTCCACCCGACCTGTGGGCACGCTCCCGCAGCGTGCAGCCCGCCTGCAACTGCTCCTGTGCGAGCCACCATACAGGTATGGTGATTCGCACAGGAGAGTCGGCCTGCCACCGTATAACGACGGTGGCTGGTGGGCAAGTGGTTAAAGCTTAACTCCAGCCAAAATAACAAAAATATATAACCCCTTAAACAATAAAATAGCAAAACTTGCCCTTGCTGGAAAATTCACTTTTTGTCCGGAGATTTCCCCTACAGTACTTCTTTCTGCCACTAGATGTCCTCAGTCTAATGTCCGGCATTATTCAAACCACCTTCTCTGAGCCTAGGTCATCCTAGATCTACCCCAGCTTGTGACTGAACAGTGAAAAAGAGGAATCGCAGAGATGAGCTAATCTCCCTGTCACTCTGCTTTCTCTTCCTATCAGCATGCTTCTTGTGAGCAAGCAAAACCTAAATGTTCCGCTTTTTGTGTTACTGCTTCTTTTCACACACCAGCCCTACTTCACAGGGACTGCAAGAAGCTGATACCTGGTCATGTTCAGGTACTTGACTGCTTGTATTTAAAAATACATTTAATGATGTATTAATGATTAAAGAGCTGCATTAATGTGTGTTTTTTTTTTATCTGTCTTGAGTTCAGCTTTAATTATATACAGTATGCATGAAAATGAGCTCTGCATGCACACCTCATTTGAACTTCCTGCTATAGAGTCGTACATAATTCATTTTGTTTTCTATGGATGGAGTTTTTTATGGAAATGATCCATTCATAATCCAACATGAAGATAATGGCCTGTCATAGAGTATTATGAAGAGTGCACTGGTTAACTTGACTAATCATCTGGGAAACAAACTGGGAGGAATGTCAGAAAAAGAAAGTTTTGAGATTAGGCTTTAATTAATTGGAACAATGTATTTGTGCAGAAGACTCAACAACAGTTGTTATATAAAGCAAGGTCTCTTATTATGATTTGTGTTATATCATAGTCATTTCACAGAAATGATCTATCCAAAAGCTGAAATCTGGCATTAAGGAGTTGTATATTATTATTATTGTATATTATTAATTCTTTTTAATGCATAATGTTAACATAGTAACCCACATCCAATAACAGACCTAAAGTTGAGACCTACGTTATAAACAGCTGTCAGAAATGGCATATTCACATTTTTTCATGAAATAAGTTAGGTCTAATTGTCGTATCCAGCCACGGTTTTGATTGAACCGTCTCCTAAGTAATACATGATTTTGTCCAATAATACAGTCTGCTTGCTATTGCTTCCAAGTTTGGAAATTCAGAGCAGGAACACTTTGTCATAAGAATTGTTTAGTTTGTCCTTCAAAAAAAAAAAATTTTGTTAAGTGTTCAAAAATTTTGTGTGCCTGATTAGGCATACAAAAAAACGTGAAGTGCACTGACTTCTCTCAAATAAATGTATTTATTATTCACTTAATTCAGTTTGGAGGTTTTCAATGTAGACAGTGCACAGGTGAAGGAATATTGTAAATCTTTATTTTTCTTGTTCTGACTCAGGGCAAGCCAGAGGTTCTATATAAAAATAAACTAAGCATTGGCATTGTGAGGGATAAACACTTCACCTGCTTTGCCCTTAAATTATTATCTAAAAGCAAAACTTTTCTTTTGTTTTGGACAGAGTGGTCAATGGTTAGAACCCCTGTCAGGTTTTTATTGCTGTCTTTGTCTCCACTGGAGAAATTCCTCCTCCTTGCCCTGGTTTGTCCAGGTGATCACAGTCATTAGTACTCAAAGTTGTTGAAAATCCCAAATTTTCAGTCATCAGAGCAGGAATAAAAGGCAAAACAATCCAATAGTGGCACTTCTCGATATATTTCAAAATATTTTTACTGATCTTTTGTTGTGTCTTTAGAGCAGAAAGTGAATGGAAATCTCCACAATTGGAAACATATAGCAAAAAAAAGAAAAAATTGAAAATGATAAAAATGAATGGGCATTGAGGTTGGAGCTGGGATTCTTGCAAAAACTTAGCATCTGGAGTAGATGACAGCAATGAGAAGCTACATGGTCATTTGCTTTTCTTGCATCCACCTCTGGAAAAGAAACTTCCTATAATGAGCTACTTCCTCCTAAACATGAATTTTGGATATAATTATACCTGTGCCTAAATTGTCCTAAGTATGTGTGTATAAGCAGTGTATGCAGATGTGTTGTCACATTCAGCATACCGGTCCAAAGTCCAAGCAATTGGGGACAGTTGGGGAAAGAACTGTCAACCTGTTTTGTAAAAAAAATAAAAAAATTGGCAAGAAAATTCTATGGAAAAGGCTTGTAAGTATATCAGTCACGGTGCACAGTGAGCTGGTCAACAGAATCTCAGAGAGCCAGATATCACTGAACGGATATATATATATATATATATATATATATATATATATATGTAGCGGGGTCTCTAAATTTAGGTGGAGTACACCTGGGTGGTAGTATGATCCAGGTGTGTAAATTATGGGAGTAATTGGACCATTTGTATTCGTGGAGGATTGGGCGGTGTAATAGTCTCCTTGGTCTGTGGGTGGCAGGTGCCCGCAGGCTCAAGGTAGATTTGCTGCCATAGTGCTGTCCTTTTTGTCCCTTCTCGGAGATGGTACAGCGAGGGCAGGGAACCTGCCGTGGCGTCAATGGAGGGGATAAAAGGGGGAGACGCCCTGGTCACGGGGTCTTGC
This sequence comes from Rana muscosa, assembly GCA_029206835.1. Classification (NCBI taxonomy): domain Eukaryota; kingdom Metazoa; phylum Chordata; class Amphibia; order Anura; family Ranidae; genus Rana; species Rana muscosa. The sequence goes on along the minus strand of CM055122.1, from coordinate 637,499,334 downwards.
TCTTTTGGAGTTCCTTCATCATGCGCCCAGGCACCTTAGGCCTGGGTGCGGGCGGTTCTGAGTTCCGGCCCAGGTGCCCTAGGCCTGACCGGAATGGAGTTGGAGTCCATCCCAGGCACCTTTAGCCTGGGGTGAGGTACTAAACCAGGAGGCCTGGGGCTCAGTGACTTCGACTGGGTCCCGCGAGGGTGGAGAAGTCCGAGGGTCCCTGAAGTGGATGGGGCCCATGTCTGAGGTGAGGAGGCCGGGGAGGTTACCCCATTCGGAGAGTCTGGAGCAGCATCAACCCAGTGACGGATGGGCCTCCGGTAACTCCCTTGGAGGGACATCTTCCCCTGACAGGGGCCACAACGCAGCAAAGGTACTCCTATCTACGTTCTCTTGAGTCGCTGGTAGAGACTCTCAAGTTCTAAGTTCTCTCTAGCCAAGGCTATAGTAACCACTGGTGAAATCACAGTGGTTTAGCTGACAATCAGGATAGTGCCTCGACCTGCTCATCCCACCATATCAAACTGTTATTGGGTCTCAACCAGTTGAGTTATGCAATAAAACAAGAGTTGGACTATGATCGGTGTGTGGAACTCTGGTTAATGGGAGCAAAGGGAAGTGTTGGCATGGCAGGACTTGATCCTTGACAAAAACACACAGGCCCAAGGAAAATATCTGGTACTGGCCTTCACCTCACCCACAGCTATGGGGAGGACATGGGCCATAGCGTATCTCACCCTGTCGTATGTGATACCCCTAGACAAAAGAGATGGGGTGAGGCCGCTACATATATATATATATATATATATATATATATATATATACTGTATACAATCCTACATGAATAGACAACTGTGGGTTTAAAGAGGAACTTCAGTCACTCCTCAAATTTTGAAAAAGCAAATACAAAAAAAAATCTAAAAACTGCAGTGATGTCACTTATGTTTAATGCTCCATTCTGCAATGTAAACAACAGCTTGTAACTCCACTTACCACATATGTCACAGTGGTCATTTTAACTGAAGCTAGCACCCTCAGTTTCTGGGCAATTTATGCGGCTTCTCTGCCCTTGGCAATATGAATCCGTGCATGCGCAGTACATAGAAAATGCACACACGCGCAGCACAATGAGAGAGGGTCTGCGCATGCGCAGTATATATCAGAGTCCGTCCTCCACCCATCTCCGCCCACCTCTGCTTGTCCTCTGTCCTCTTCCAGCTCTTCTCCGCCCTCCTCCAGTTCCACTCATACTGTAGTTACATAGTTACATAGTAGGTGTGGTTGAAAAAAGACACAAGTCCATCAAGTCCTACCTATGTGTGTGATTTTATGTCAGTATTACCTTGTATATCCCTGTATGTTGTGGTCATTCAGGTGCTTATCTAATAGTTTCTTGAAACCATTGATGCCCCCCGCTGAAACCACTGCCTGTGGAAGGGAATTCCACACCCTTACCGCTCTTACAGTAAAGAACCCTCTACGTAGTTTAAGGTTAAACCTCTTTTCTTCTAATTTTAATGAGTGACCACGTGTCTTGTAAAACTCCCTTCCGCGAAAAAGTTTTATCCCTATTGTGGGGTCCCCAGTATGGTATTTGTAAATTTAAATCATATCCCCTCTCAAGCGCCTTTTCTCCAGAGAGAATAAGTTCAGTGTTTGCAGTCTTTCCTCATAACCAAGATCCTCCAGTCCCTTTATTAGCTTTTTTGCCCTTCTCTGGACTCTCTCCATTTCCAGCACATCCTTCCTGAGGACTAGAGCCCAGAACTGGACAGCATACTCCAGGTGCGGCTGATCCAGAGTCTTGTAGAGTGGGAGAATTATTGTTTTATCTATGGAGTTAATTCCCTTTTTGATGCATGCCAATATTCTATTGGCTTTGCTTGCAGCAGCTTGGCATTCCGAGCCTGTCATCTTCTAGGACCCTCAGGTCCTTTTCCATCCTAGATTCCCCCTGAGGTTCTCCCCCTAGAGAGTAGATTGCATTCATGGTTTTCATTTCATTAAAAACTGTTAGTACATGCTGTTCATACTCCGTCCCTATGAGATTCATTTTTTGGAATCCACAAAAATCCTGGTTGATCCTGCTGTTCATTGTCCTTCCCTCCTTGTCTGTGTCCCCGCTGCAGCCTGAGATTGTGTAGACCAGCCATTGCCACATCTATTACGCATGCTCCAATTTCAGTTGCCTTCTAAGCTGTTAATTTACTCCTTTTTCTTAACTGAGACCGAAAAGTTTTCATCCTATTCTAGAATCACCATTTAGACATTTGTATATTTCTATCATATCCCCTCCTAAGTGTCTCTTCTCTAGGGAGAATAAGTTTCATGTTTGTAGCCAGTCCCCTTATTAGCTTTGTTACTCTTCTTTGGACTGCAACAGTCCTTTGGGTCTCGTCCCGTACTGTCACTCATAGTATGCATCAGCAATTCATTATTTTATGTTATCAAATGTGTCATTCTATTGAAATTCCCACTGAAGATTTTTTTTTCTTTTACCGTTCTCTAGGTATGATATTGTAAGGTACCTGTGATAGGTAGTGTCCAAAGTGGAACTTGTGTGCTGAGGATTCAGGCGAAAACGTAGTCAGGCAGATTAGGTTGGCAACAGATCAGGCAAAATGGTACACGATCGAAATCCAGAGAGTGGTCAGGCAGGCAAAGGTCATACACGAGCTGGCAGTGAAGTACAAAATCAGCAGGCTGGAGAGTAGTCAGGAATTCAGGCAGAAGTTCAACACGAAAATCAGGATCAAAAGCAGTCACAACACCCAGGGAGCTATTCCACACAAACGGGCGCTGAGAGATAGCATCACTTCCTTTTTAAGGGCTGCTTTGATTGAAAATTGTCCACAGCTGGCAGCAGGTGGGGCTAGTGAGTCCAAGGTAATGTTTAACACTGAGAGGACATTTCCAAAAGTCCAGATCTGCTCAGTAGCGCAACAGGTAAGGCTGCAGCTTTGGGACCAGGAAGATCCCGATTCAAATACACCCAGGTACATGACAGGGCCCCCTCCCCAGTGGACCCCTCCGGGGGCCTAGCGGGGCTTAGTGGGAAAGGAGGCATGGAAGTCTCAAATAAGAGAAGGGGCATGCAGATCTTTGGCTGGAACCCAGGAACGGTCTGTGACAGGATATCCCTTCCAATGAACCAGATACCGAAGGCCACGACCCTGTCTTCAAGAATCTTGGAGACTTCAAACTCATTTTGTCCATCAACAAGAACAGGAGGAGGTAGCTGTTGCGTTCTGGAGTAGCGATTGAAAATTGCTTTTTTGAGGAGGGAAACTTGGAACACAGGATGAATTCGGAGAGAGGAGGGTAATTTCAACCGATAGGAGACTGGCCCCGACTCGAGCAATAATTCTGTAAGGACCAATGAATCGAGGGCCCAATTTGGTAGAAGGTTGTTTCAGTCTCACATATTTGGTTGATAGCCAAACTCTGTCCCCCACCACATATGGAGGTATATGGCGTCTTAGTTTGTTGGAAAAAAGTGCATACTTGCCTGCTGACTTCCGTAGTAATAAGCGAATCTTTTTCCAATGTAGCAGAATATTTTTAACCCGCTGATCTGCTGCTGGTACACTAGAAGAAGGCTGAAGTAGGGGAAAAGTCTGAGGGTGATAGCCTAGGGCTGCGTAGAATGGTGTGGTATGAAGAGCACTGTGCCAACGGGAATTAATGGCGAACTCAGCTGAAGGCAAATACTCAGACCAGTTGGAGTGTAAGGCATTGACATAATGTCGAAGATAGGTTTCTAGGGTCTGGTTCATGCGTTCGGTTTGACCATCTGTTTGAGGGTGATGTGAGGTAGAGAGTGAAAGCGTTACTCCCAGTTTCTTGCAGAACGCTCTCCAGAATTGGGAAACAAACTGGGATCCGCGGTCTGAGATGACATTGGTAGGTATGCCATGATATCTCACAATATGGGAAAGGAAGAGAGTAGACAGTGCTTCCGCTGTAGGTAATCCCGGGAGCGGCACAAAATGAGACATTTTTGAAAAGCGATCCACTATGACCCATATAGCAGTCATGCCCTCGGACTTGGGTAAGTCTGTAATGAAGTCCATAGTCAAATGGGTCCAAGGCTGACGAGGTGCTGAAAGTGGTTGTAACAGTCCAGTAGGCAATGTACGGGGTACTTTATTAGCAGCACAAGTTGGGCAGGCAGCCACATAGTCAGTAACATCCCTTTTCATATGAGGCCATCAGACATGACGCTGCAAGGTCTTAAGAGTGATGGTGACACCAGGATGACCAGATAAAACACCATCATGTGCCCAGAGGAGTACAGGTTTTCTGAGGCTAGGGGTACGAACAGGCGACCTGGTGGTATCTTCAAGCCTTGGGGAACACAATTCTGGGTTTCTTGTAACTGTTGGGAAAGAGCCGTAGAGATCTGTGCGACAATTTTGTGAGGTGGGATTATATACTGCTCGGTAGGTTGGTCTTCTTCAGAGGTAGCAAACTGTCTGGAAAGAGCATCGGCTTTCTTGTTTTTATGCCCAGGAACATAAGAAAGAACAAAATTAAAACGGGAGAAAAACAGAGCCCATCGAGCCTGACGTGAGTTCAAACGTCTTGCAGTCTGAAGGTACAGTAGGTTTTTATGGTCAGTGAGGATAGAAAAAGGTTTGGGAGCCCCTTCCAGAAGATGTCGCCATTCAGACAATGCCAATTTGATGGCCAGTAGTTCTCGATTCCCAACATCGTAATTCATCTCCGCTGGAGAAAACTTTCTAGAAAAAAAAGCTACTGGATGGATTCTACCAGACTTAGGCTGTCTCTGGGAGAGCACGGCACCTGCTCCTACCTCAGAGGCATCAACCTCAACTATGTACTGGAGATCGGGATTTGGATGCTGAAGAATTGGAGCTTTGCTGAACATGTCTTTTAATTGCTGGAAAGCCAATTCTGCTTCTGAGGACCATACCTTGCAATTTGTACCTTTCTTAGTCATAGCAGTAAGGGGGGCCGCAATGGAGGCAAAACCTTTGATGAAGCGTCTGTAGTAATTTGCGAACCCTAGAAAGCTTTGGAGCCCTCTTAAAGTGGTCGGTTGGGGCCATTGCAAGACAGCGGAAAGTTTTTGAGGGTCCATTTGGAAACCGGCAGCACTTATAATGTATCCAAGGAAAGGAATACGGCTTTGATGGAAACTGCATTTCTCAATCTTCGCGTAAAGATGGTTTTCTCTCAGTCATTGCAATACCTGCTTTACATGCGAGATGTGCTCTAGATGAGTCTTGGAAAAGATTAAAATGTCGTCCAAGTAGATGATCACAAAACTGTTGCTGAAATCATGAAAAATTTCATTCATGAAACGTTGGAAGACAGCAGGGGCGTTACACAACCCAAATGGCATAACCAGATATTCAAAATGTCCATTACGAGTGTTGAATGCTGTCTTCCACTCGTCCCCGTCTTTAATTCGAATTAGATTATAAGCCCCTCGTAGGTCTAGCTTGGAGAAGATAACAGCCCCCTTAAGTACATCAAACAGTTCAAGAATGAGAGGCAAAGGGTAGGAGTCTTTTACAGTGATTTGATTTAACCCTCGATAGTCTATGCATGGTCGAAGACCCCCATCTTTTTTTTCAACAAAGAAAAAACCTGCCCCTACTGGAGAAGAAGAGGGTCGGATAAAACCTCTTTCCAAGTTGTCTTTTACGTATTCCTCCATGGATTTTTGTTCAGGCAAAGACAGGGGATAGGTCCTTCCTTTGGGAAGAGGTGCTCCAGGAATCAATTTAATTGCACAGTCAAAAGAATGATGTGGAGGTAAAACCTCTGCCTTTTGCTTGCAAAATACGTCTGCAAACGCATGGTATTCATGAGGCAAGGTAGGTGGGACGGCCACGGAAGCCAACATACAAGCAGGAAGTCTTTTGGGTTGAGACAAACAGTTTGAATGACAGAACGACCCCCAAGAGGTTAGTTCTCCATTTTCCCAATCAAAAGAAGGGTTATGTTGTTGTAACCATGGGTAACCAAGGATAACAGGCAGAAGTGGAGAATCAATAAGAGACAAGACAACTTCCTCTTTGTGGAGTACGCCTACCTGAAGGGTGATTGTTATAGTCTCAAATTTTACAATGCCATCTCCCAAGGGTTGTCCATTCACGGTGGTAATGTTCAGGGGTCTAGATTTTGGAACAAATGGGATATTATTTTTTTCAGCAAAAGTGTAGTCCAAGAATATGCCAGCAGCTCCAGAATCCACAAAAGCCTCACAGGAGACAAGTTTAGAGGGTAAATGGATAATTGCAGGAATGGTAATCTTGGTCTTGGAGGATATACCTGTAAGGTCTAAGCCAGCTCCTCCAACACTGGTTAGACCCTGCCTTTTACTGGACGGGAAGGGCAGACAGATAATAAATGTCCTTTAAGTCCACAGTATAGGCATAGGCCCAATGCACGCCTCCTTTGTTTCTCAGACTCAGTTAGGTGGAGACGGCTTACATCCATGGGTTCCACAGGTGTCTGGGGTTCAACTGAGATTTCAGGTTCTGGCTGAGGTGGTGCTTGGAAGTTAGGGGCCAAACGGTAGACTGGCCGAGGAAACTTGCGAGTTCTAAGTCTCTCTTGGCACCTTTCATGATACCGGACATCCAGACGAACACAGAGCTCTATGAATTTCTCTAGGTCTTCTGGGGAATCCTTATAGACTAATTCGTCTTTGATGCGATCTGCAAGATCTTTTCGGAAGGCTGCACGTAATGCCCTTGAGTCCCAAGTAGTCTCAGCAGCAAGGGTACGAAACTCAATAGCATATTGTGCCACAGACCTGGTGCCTTGTTGCATGTCCAAGAGTGAGTACTCAGCTGCAAAAGCTCTATCTGGCTTGTCAAATACAGTCTGGAGAGAAGCCAGAAATTTGTCAGCGTCTTGCAGCACAGGATCATTGCGTTCCAGATAAGGAGAGACCCAGGCCAGGGCCTTCCCCTTTAACAAGGAAATTACAAAAGTCACTTTGGCAGAAGAAGTGCTAAAGGTCCCAGGGTTGTTGCGGAAATGCAAACATTTAAAAAGCCTCTGCAGTCCTCAGTATCACCACCAAATTTGTCAGGCATAGGAAGTTTGGGTGGTACAGAAGAGGTGGGTTGGATCGTAGCAGGAGTAGGATCCAGAGTCTGGACCGTTGCAGAGGAAGCAGACAAACAAGATTTAAGCATAGTACAAAGTTCATCTAACTTGGCGTCCAGGGAAGAAAGATGCTGTTCATGAGCTCCAATCAATTGTCCCTGACGTGAAATCGCCTTAACAATCTCAGCAGGGTCCACTGTCATTGTGGCCCGTTTGTAATGTAAGGTACCTGTGATAGGTAGTGTCCGAAGTGGAACTTGTGTGCTGAGGATTCAGGCGAAAACGTAGTCAGGCAGATTAGGTTGGCAACAGATCAGGCAAAATGGTACACGATCGAAATCCAGAGAGTGGTCAGGCAGGCAAAGGTCATACACGAGCTGGCAGTGAAGTACAAAATCAGCAGGCTGGAGAGTAGTCAGGAATTCAGGCAGAAGTTCAACACGAAAATCAGGATCAAAAGCAGTCACAACACCCAGGGAGCTATTCCACACAAACGGGCGCTGAGAGATAGCATCACTTCCTTTTTAAGGGCTGCTTTGATTGAAAATTGTCCACAGCTGGCAGCAGGTGGGGCTAGTGAGTCCAAGGTAATGTTTAACACTGAGAGGACATTTCCAAAAGTCCAGATCTGCTCAGTAGCGCAACAGGTAAGGCTGCAGCTTTGGGACCAGGAAGATCCTGGTTCAAATACACCCAGGTACATGACAGATATCAACAATATGTTGAGTAATTTGCCAAGTAACTGTCAATTCCTATCTCAGAATTCTTGACTTCATTTCATTATAGTATGCCTTTATATGCATTGAATTTCCCTTTTTTCCTAAATGGTTCAACCATGGCTTGGAAATTGGAATCATACTTCTCATTAGGGCTGCTGCCAAACAGGTCTTCTACATAACAGGCTATGCTTTTCAGTACTACATTTGTTTTATCTCATTTACTTTGAAAATATCCTGTGCAGGTGAGAGGGCAACTTCTTTATGGGTATATCAATACCTTCCCTGCAGTGAGTTTAATGTACTACAAAGCATAGAACTGTCTTAGTCTAGCTTCATTTGTCAACTTCTTTACATGGTATTTAGAACACTGAAGTATTTGGAACCCGAACAGTGTCCTAGAGATATATACCATGTAAACTTTTGGGGATTATAGCTCCACGTGACCAAGTGCATAAACCCTTGAACATGAACAAAAAAGCATTTATTTGTAAATAAACCAAAAATAAAGCTTCATTCAGCACACAGGAAAAATATAAAAACAAAGTCCGCTTATCTCCAGCATAAAGTAAAGTCCTGCTTGTCTTCAGCACAAAACAAATTAAAGAAAAGGCACATACAGTTTTTGTAGAGGGGTCTTCGCCCCAGAACTTCCAGAGCCCTTGCTGAATCCTTAAAAGCTCCCAGCAGACACACAGCTCATCTTCACAGATGCAATCCCCATACTCCTTCACACCACCTCTAGCACCACTTCCTGTTTTATGAGCTGTTTCCTAAAAGCCTTTAACCCCCTGTGTGCTGACTCCCAGTGGTCAGGTGTGGAGGCTCTATCCCACCCAAATATCACTTTAGAGCCTCCAAAATTCCAGGCCCCAAATAACTCTCTATCAAGACAAAGAGGACTGCGAGCCAGTCCTCTCTGGACTACTTATTTTGCCGGGAATTCCTCACCCACTCTGGGTGACCTCCTGAACACCATCACAACTCCTTAAAGGGATCACAACCCAAATATTGTTGCTATATAGCACCCATCCAGGACCCAACCATGGACGTACATATCCCCCCCCCCCTGCCTCAACGCAGAGGTGTTGGAGGCACCACTCGACATCATACAATGGACTCGGGAGAGGGCATCGGCATTCTGATGTTGTCTCCCGGGTCTGTGCTCTACCAAGAAACTAAACTCCTGGAGAGAAAGGAACCACCTTGTTACCCTGGCATTGGTGTGCTTGTTTTGCCTCATCCAGGTAAGGGGAGCGTGGTCTGACATCAAGCGAAACCTCCTACCTAGGAGGAAATATCGTAGGGAGTCCAAAGCCCACTTGATGGCAAGACACTCCCGCTCTACCACAGCGTAGTTTTTCTCAGCTGCCATCAGCTTCCTACTAAGAAAAACTACGGGGTGCTCTTCCCCATTGATTTCCTGCGACAGGACTGCTCCCAACCCCTCACTTGAAGCGTCTGTCTGCACTACAAAATCCTTTGCGAAATCCGGAGCTACAAGCACCGGATCCTGGCACAATGCCATCTTAAACTTTTGAAAAGCTTTCTCGGCCTCGGCATTCCACTTTATCCTCACTGACTTTCTGCCCTTGGTCAAGTCAGTCAGCGGTGCAGCAATAGTGGCGAAGTTGGGAACAAACCTCCTATACTAGCCAACTATGCCCAAAAACGCTCTGACCTGCTTCTTGGTTAGGGGACGGGGCCAGTCCTGTATGGCTTCCACCTTACTCATTTGGGGCTTCACCAGCCCCCTACCCACAATATACCCTAGGTACTTGGCTTCCTCGACCCCAACGGCACACTTTTCTGGATTAATGGTGAACCCTGCTCTTCTCAAGGAGTCTACAACTGCCTAAACCCGGGGAAGATGGGACTCCCAATCAGTGCTGAAGATGACTATGTTATCTAAGTAGACGGAAGCGTACTGTTGATGTGGACACAAAGTTTTGTCCATGGCCCTTTGGAACGTGGCAGGTGCAGAATGTAGACCAAATGGCATCCTTTTATTTTGGAAGTGGCCTTCCGGGGTAGAGAAGGCTGTTTTCTCACTGGCTTCCTTGGTCAGGAGAATCTGCCAGTACCCTTTTGTAAGGTCCAGCGTGGTAATATACCTGGCAGGACCCAACCTCTCAATTAGCTCATCTACCCATGGCATGGGATATGCATTAAACTTGGAGACTTCATTAAGTTTTCTGAAGTCGTTACAGAAGCGGAGGGTGCCGTTGGGTTTGGGTACCAACACGATTGGACTCGACCACTCGCTCTGTGACTCTTCAATGATTCCAAGTTCGAGCATTCTTTTAACCTCTTCAGATACTGCCACCCTATGAGCTTCTGGGATACGGTAAGGCTTTAACAGGATTTTTACATTGGGCTCGGTTACAATGTCATGCTTGATGACGTTGGTGAGACCGGGCAATCCTGAAAACATGACCCTATTTCTTTGCAGAAACTCTCTTGCTTGCTGGGTTTGGGGTCTAGTTAGGGTGGCAGCAATTTGCACCAGGTCGATCCCTGCATGGTCCCCTGACTGTACCCCTACCACCGCGGATACCGGTTCTCTGTCTCTCCAGGGCTTCAACAAATTTACGTGATAGATTTGGTAGGGTTTTCTTTTCCCTGGCTGGTGTACCTTGTAGTTCACCTCACCTACTTTCTCTACTACCTCAAACGGGCCTTGCCACTTGGCCAAGAATTTGCTCTCCACCGTGGGTATTAGAACAGCCACCCGGTCTCCTACTTGAAACTGTCTAATTTTAGCCGACCGGTTATAGACTCTTCTTTGGGCATCCTGAGCCTTCTGCATGTGCTCCCTCACCAGCGGCATCACCTTAGCCACCCTCTCTTGCATTTGAGAGATACGCTCTACCACAGTTTTATGCAGTGAGGACTCACCTTCCCACGTTTCCTTTACTAGATCGAGCAACCCCCGGGCCTTCGTCCATACACTAGCTCAAACGGTGAGAAGCCCGTGGATGCTTGTGGAACCTCCCGGATGGCAAACAACAAGGCAGGGAGTAACATATCCCAATCCTTCCCGTCTTTCTGGACCACTCTTTTCAACATGGACTTTAGAGTTTTATTAAACCTCTCGACCTGGCCATCTGTCTGCGGGTGATAGACGGACGTCCGCAACTGCTTAATCTGAAACAGTTCGCACAAGTCTGCCATCACCTTTGACATAAAAGGGGTGCCCTGGTCCGTCAGCATCTCTTTGGGGAACCCAGTTCATGAGAACATTTGAAATAACTCCCGGGCAATGGCCTTAGAGGAAGCTTTCCTCAACGGGATTGCTTATGGATACCTAGTTGCGTAATCTAGGATGACTAATATGTATTGGTGCCCCCTTGCCGACTTTACCAGGGGTCCCACAAGATCCATAGCGATACTCTCAAATGGGACCTCAATAATTGGCAAGGGTACTAAAGGGTTTCTATAGTGGGGCAATGGGGCAGTTAACTGGCAAATGGGACAAGATGCACAATTTCTTTTAACCTCGGCCTTCACCCCTGGCCAGTAAAACCAGTTATCCTAGCCTCTGTTTTCTCCGTCCCCAGGTGTCCTCCCAGTGCATCATTGTGGGCTAGATCAAGGAGCATCCGCCTATACAGTTGGGGAACCAGCAACTGCTCTACAGTTTCCCCTCGGCTCTCAGCTACTCGATATACCAAGTCCCCCTTCAACGCAAAATGAGGAAACCTCTGATCTGCACCTGGCATTTGTAAGACCCCATCAATAACAGAAACCTGCTCTCGAGCATTTACCAAGGTAGGATCCTGTAATTGGGCAGTGCCAAATGCACCCCTGGATACATCCAGGTCTGGATGCACTGGCCTCGAGGATGTTTCCCCCTCATCCTCCTCAACTGGAGAGAGCTCCTCATCATCCTCCCCCAGCATAACTTGTAATGGGAAAACTTCCCCCCTCAGAGATCAACTCGGTTTTGAGACCTGGAACAGGAACATTATCATCAAAATTAGCATTCTCTGTAATTTCATTATCAGTGACGGGTATCTCAGGGGGGTGTGTTGTCGGGGTTTCAGGCCCGGACCCCTCAGACACTGTCCCTTCCAGGCCCAGTGTCCCCAGTTCTCCTGGCAGCCCCATCTGTACCTGGTTCCATAGTTCGAGAAATAGTGGACAGTCCCGCCCCACTATGATGTCATTAAACTTTTTACCACCCTAACCTCTTGTGTAACTGAGGAATGGCCACAGGAAACCTTCACCGGGACCAGGGGGTACTCCCTGGTGTCCCCATGGATACACACTACCCGTAGAGTCTTATTTACTGGGCCGAGTCTCCCGACCACCCTGGCATGTACAAGTGTTACCATGCTACCGGAGTCCAGTAGAGCCCTGGCAGGAAGGTGGTTCACCCACACTTCACACTCGAACCGTCCTGCAGCCAAATCAAGACGAGTGGCACACGCTCTTTGCACATAGAAGGAGCTTCTCCGACCAGTCCCACAGTCCATAGGCTCCTCCTGCAGTGGGCACTGTGCCCGGGTATGCCCCCAGGACCGACGTCGCCAACACTGTAGGTTCCCCATCCTTGGGACAGGAACTAACCTTCGGGGTTCTGCGGAAGATGATGCAGGTTTGCGGGTTTCAATGTTAGGCAGGGCTTCTCTCCTAGGTGCTGTGGCTGGTCGGGTTGCCCTTGGTGTGGGTTCCCAATGATTTGCAGGCCCAAGCAGGTCCTCTACCATGGTATATCTTTCGACCAACTCAACCAGCTGGTCAGCAGTTGCAGGGTCTCCATGGTTTACCCAGCGCTGTAGGTCATCTGGCAGGGACCGCAGGTACCAGTCCATCACCACCCATTCCACCATTTGTGGGCCCAACAATTTTTCCGTCTGCAGCCATTTTTTCACCAGCTGCACTAGTTAGTGCATTTGGGACCTAGGTGGTCGGTCAGGTTTGTACCGCCAGTGATGCACCCTCTGAGCCCGGGTGGCTGTGGTCACTCCCAGGCGGGCCAGGATCTCTGCCTTCAGCCACTCATATATCTTTTGACCAACTCAACCAGCTGGTCAGCAGTTGCAGGGTCTCCATGGCTTACCCAGCGCTGTAGGTCATCTGGCAGGGACCACAGGTACCAGTCCATCACCACCCATTCCACCATTTGTGGGCCCAACAATTTTTCCGTCTGCAGCCATTTTTTCACCAGCTGCACTAGTTAGTGCATTTGGGACCTAGGTGGTCGGTCAGGTTTGTACCGCCAGTGATGCACCCTCTGAGCCCGGGCGGCTGTGGTCACTCCCAGGCGGGCCAGGATCTCTGCCTTCAGCCACTCATAGTCGCTGATGTGCTCAGATGGGAGATCAAAATAAGCCTTTTGCGGGTCACCAGTGAGGAAAGGGGAGATAATGCCAGCCCATTGGTCACGGGGCCACCCCTCTCTCTCTGCTAATTTTTCAAAGGTAGTAAGAAAGGCCTCTACATCATCACTGGGTGTTAGCGTTTGTAAAAAATGGGTGGCTCACACGGACACTTGGTTACCAGCGGCAACGCCTGCTTGCTCTCGTCCCTGAGCCAGCCGCTGTACTGCCTCCTGCAAGGCAGCCACCTGTGCTTGAGTGGACTCCCGCTGGGCCATAAACTGGGCGGTTAGCAGCCGTGTGCTTTCCTCATGGCGACGGTTTGCCTCTGCTAAAGCTTTCTGCTGGGTCGCAGTGGCTTGCTATTGGGTCGCAGTGGCTTGTTGCTGGGTTGCAGTGGCTTGTGCCAAAGCCTTGATGACCTCGTCCATGCCTTTGTCTGCTGTTTGCAATGTCTGAGCTGACTTCAACCAAGACATATATAAAGATAAAAAACAAAAAAAAGAGACAGACCTCCACACACCTATATGAATTATATTACAAATATTTAATAGCCTACATCAGGCAAATACATATTATAAAACACTACAATATCCCAAAGAGACATATGACCAAAATAAAGAACCTATAGAGAGGTCACCAAGTCACTATGAATCCCTTCAGCCGGAGGGAATCCCCCCAGTGATTGGTAGCTGGTGAACCCACTCCCTCCCCCCCTGTGAAGAACACCCCTGTAGGTGCTCAATATACCCCAAGAGTCCCCTATAGAAACCACTAGTTAACCCGTGTACTTCCTAAACAAAAGCAGCATGTGTTTGAAAAACAACGTATATCTCTGCTAGTGAGTGGAAGACACAGTCTGGATAGGATCCCCATACAAAAAACTAACCCCCAGTCAACAGTCAGTCATTGGGAGGGTCTAACACTGTTAGGAAATTATCCACATTGATCCAGCCATAGGAAATGTGTAAATGTATCTGGATTAAAGTAATATAGGGGAAATAAACTGTATAAGAACAAGAATCACATCCACTTCAATTTACATGAAAGTCCAATCACTGGTATATCTTCAAAGTCCGCACCAAGACTTGATTCCTATGGGAAGTATATATGCAACTAATTCCCAACTGATAGGTATATCTTAGGGTAAATTCCCAGGTGCACCTGATTGGTGAGAAGAATATATAGTATCGTTATGATAGTTCATGTCCTCACAATAGTTGTTATCGGTGGTGTATTGAACCAGCAGTGGGTCTCAACGTTTATCCCAAATGTTTTCTATACTCTTCAGTGGGGACTATAATAACATATAAGCTTATATGCATGGCTTTAATGATTATTTACTCACGCGACCTGCATAGATAGCTTGGAACATATAGTGTGGGGTTTATTTCAAATCTCCTAATCGGAGTATTCCCATAGTTGCTCTCCTTTTTTTGTATTCAACCAAGACATGCCATAAGCACACTGTCTCTTTAAGTGTCAGTTTGTTTTAAACGGTTTTTGCAGCTGCAAATGCACTTTGTCAGCATCCAAGACACCAGTTGTAAACTTTTGGGGATTATAGCTCCACGGGACCAAGTGCATAAACTGTTGAATATGAACAAAAAGGCTTTTATTTGTAAATAAACCAAAAATAAAGCTTCATTCAGCACACAGGAAAAATATAAAAACAAAGTCCGCTTATCTCCAGCATAAAGTAAAGTCCTGCTTGTCTTCAGCAGAAAACAAATTAAAGAAAAGACACATACAGTTTTTGTAGAGGGGTCTTCGTCCCCAGAACTGGCAGAGCCCTTGCTGAATCCTTAAAAGCTTCCAGCAGACACACAGCTCATCTTCACAGGTGCAATCCCCATACTCCTTTCACAACACCTCTAGCACCACTTCCTGTTTTATGAACTGTTTCATGGAAGCCTTTTACCCCCCCTGTGTGCTGACTCCCAGTGGTCAGGAGTGGAGGCTCTATCCCACCCGAATATCACTTTAGAGCCTCCGAAATTCCGGGCCCCAAATAACTCTCTATCAAGACAAAGAGGACTGCGAGCCAGTCTTCTCTGGACTACTTCTTTTGCCGGGAATTCCTCACCCACTCTGGGTGACCTCCTGAACACCATCACAACTCCTTAAAGGGACCACAACCCAAATATTGGTGCTATATATCACCCATCCAGGACCCAACCTTGGCGTCCTGTACAACCAGAATAGACATTTAATAGTGCATTTTATTTGCATCCTATTTTCTGCTTCTGGGGTCCAGCCAAATACATAGCTTACTTGTTGATGTTTTTTTTTTTTTTTTTAACTATGACTATTAAATGTACCCATTCTGTGGGCTCATCAACTAAAAAAAAAAAAAACCAAACCAAGTTTTTCCTTTTTGAATTATTAGAATTTGTTTTCTTTCTTTCACAGCTAATAACATTACATGGAACATACACTATTGGGCTGAAGTGACCATGTTGCTAATATAAAAAAAAAACCTGCAAAAGAAAACCTTTTCTACTCTTCTATCCCAAAGCCAATTCCTTGTGTCTTTACTCTGTTCAAGAGCTACAACCTCTGGCAGAATCTTCACATCTGGCACGCTACAAACTCACTTTTGAAAGACTATAATTATCAACAATATACTGTATGTTTGAACTCCAAAGAGTATCTGAGTACCAGCACTGAGATTAACAAAGTAACACTTCAACTTTTGTTTGTTGCCTTTGTAGGGACAAATCAAAGTGCTTGTGCCGTTCAAATTGAGTTGCTCTCCACCATTTCCATTAAATCTTTGTTAAGTACAAATAAGTGATTTTGAAAGTCTTTCCCTAATGCAATTTTTGTAAAAACATTTGATTGCATGTCTGCCTGGCCAAGCTAGGGGACATATTTCTCTGATCTACAACGAGCCTCCCACCATTTTAAAAGTATCATTACCATGTATTAATTTGGTAAAAAAAAAAATGTATAATTTTTTTTAATTAGATTTTCATACAGTACAGTACAGTACAGTACAACAATTAAACACATACCTGGGTAGGCAACATACCTTCCCGACAGTGGCCATGTAAGGCCCAACCTACTAGAACTAACATAACTCAACTGTAACTATAACCCCCCTTCCCCCCCTCCCCCCCCCCATCCCGACCAAAGCCACAAAATATGCATATCACATAAAGACCTAAAAAAAAAAAAACATGCACCCTACATGCATCGATCTTAACATCACAGTCTGTCCTCCTACAATACCATCCACAAACCTCCAGAAGATTCTATGATTTTCAGGAAAACCATGGAGAAACACATGTCAGATATACAGTAATAGAACTACAAGCATGTTACCTCTGCCCAACCACCAATACCCATTGATCAGATCAGCCCACCATTGCAGAAGAGTCCAGCCACGCCTGCCAAACCTTTTTAAACTTTTTCACACATCCTCTTGCCCTGTACGTAGCCTTATACATATGTAGCGGGGTGTTCCCCTTTAATCAGAGACAGGAAATTCCAGAGAGAGGGGAGTCGGGGGGAAGGAATATAAGGAGGGGGCGAGGCCTAGCTCTTTCTCTTTGGACACGGGGAGGCAGAGAGAGAGACACCTGTGCGGATCTGTGCTGTTCCAGGCCTGAAGCCTGGGGCCTGTGGAGCGAACCAAAGAGCCTTCCACCCCCTTTGCGAGCCTGGGTGGCATCCAGACTCATCTCTTCTGAAGTTATCTGGATCGGGGATCCGATCGCAGAAGCCGCTGTGGACGAGAACCGACACAGCCGGTGGAAGTTCCGGACTGAGGGAAGTGTTCCGGAGTGGTGAGCGAGCGAAAGCTCATCTTTAAACTGTTACTTTTATACTTTGTGCCTACTAGACTTCCGAGGCCTAACACCTCCGGTGAGGGAGAATTACCCCCCCTATTGGATTACAAATACATGGTTTTAAATACTTCAAGTGCACCACCTTTACAGATCCTATGCCGGTGAAGATTTGTGTTTCTTCTAAGACTGAGTTTCATGGTTAGGGATCAGGCCTGATCCGTTAGATAGTTATAAGTTAGTTATCACACCACAGGGTGTTTAGGTAACGGTCGCCCCACGTGGCGTTCCGTCCCCTTTTCCATTGCTGGTACACACGCACACAGTATTGTAATTTATAACTGCAGGGACCTGCTTATGTGTTGTGAATCAAATGTTACATGCATGTTATCCCCTTTTATCTTACCACTAGCAGTAAAGTCAGTTATTATTTACAACATTGTCTATGAGTCTGAGTTATAAATTCACACACCCACATTTAAAGCATAAGTGATTGTTTATGTGAAATTGCTGTGGGTTAACTGTGCCAGAGCGGGTAGAGCAGATTGCCGGGGGGTTGAGGAAGCTGTACTCAGGGCCCAAATCAAAACTTGCGGCTCTCTTAAGTTGAGGGTATCGCTACACGTGGGGGCTCGTACATCCGGGATTACTGAGACAGCGGTGAAACCGGCAGAAGCTACCGGCATGGACCCGATAGAGGTGGGACAGTGGTACAAGAGATGGGGCGTAGACCCAGCCAGGACGGCAGTTATAGAACTCCCGGGGATATGGCAGACACAAGCAATGATACAACTCATAATGTCCCTATCACCGATTCACAAACCATGGGTGATAGACGTGAAAACTAATGGGGGACTTTCACATGTCTTACTGGAATGGCAGGCAGAAATTCCTGAACAGTTTAGAGGCAACAGCATACAAGATGAGGACGATCAGGTCTATCATTTGCTGCATGCGCTGCCGCGCACAAGAGACAGCCCTCAGACAAAAATAACACTGTCACCGCAGCCATCTTCCCCGTCATCCCCACAGAAGGACACAAAGAGTCCCAGGACAAGCCCAGGCACCCTTAGTGCAGAATTATGCGCTGTTCTGGGGGAGATTGTAGCTCAGTGCAAGAAAGGGCCCACAGATTACCCGATGTCGGGGTACAGGAAACTCCGGATGTTTTCAGGGAGGAAACCAGTACCCTTGGAAGAAGAGGGATTTGAGGAGTGGCTAGACAGCGCAACTCAGGCACTAGAGGAATGGGAAGTTCCGGACCGCAGAAAGAAACAGAGGGTTGTGGAAAGTTTGAAAGGGCCTGCTCTAGAGGCCGTACGCAACCTGAAGATGAGCAAGGCAGATTGTACTGCACAAGAGTGCCTCGATGTGTTACAGAATGTGTTTGGTGGGACAGAGAAAGTCACGGAGCTTGCTTATCAGCTGGAGCATTGCTACCAGAAGGAAGGTGAGAAACTATCAGACTATATGGGACGCCTGGATAAAATACTGCATAGGATGATCCTAAAGAAGGGGATCAGCCCAGGGAAAGTAGATGAGGCCCGTGCTCAACAGGTAGTGAGGGGAGCTCAACCCATGGATCCAATTGCGTGGACACTGCGTGCCCGGCAGGATGGGAAGAATCTGGAGTACCCTGACCTCATCCGAATGATTAGAGAGGAAGAGGCTATATTGGAAGAAAAAAAAAAAGAAAAAGAACGCCTGATAGAGCCCGTCAAACAGCCGGTAGCAATAGTTACACCGGCCATGACTCCCGATAGGGGAGCGGAGGTGGACACTTTGAAGTTGCAGATGTCCCAGATGATGGAGATGATGACTGCTATAATGGCGAAAGGTGAAGGTGGAGCAGGGAAACCAAGCCCCAGAAAGGAGTTGTTCCCAGATACGTCAATACCGAGTCCCACTCGGGACCGAGAAGAGATGTTATGCTACAACTGCGGAGGCAGTGGCCACTTTGCCAGTAGGTGTTCCAGTCCTAAGAAGAAGAAAATGGATAATCGCCAGCCGGCGGGAAACGCCAGAGGGCCCCGGTGAGGGAGTCAACCGGGTGCCCATCTCTTTCAGTGAGCTCCAAACTGAATAGAAGGAAGAGGAAGAGAGAGAACAAAATTCCTCAGAAGGAATCTAGGGTCTCTCAACCAAGATACATACCAGAGAGAGGGGACAAGACCCCTCAGAAGAAATTTAGCACTCCCAAGAAGGAATGCCGACAACCAAGAGACAATAACATCCCTCAGCGGGTTTGTACTCCCATTAGGGTGGGGAAGGTCAATGCATACCGGGCTCAAGAGAGAATAAAGTCAAAAACAAACTGGATGAAGACAAGTCCTCAGAAGAAAGTGACCTCAACCCGGCCGTACCCAGAAGAATTGGTCGGCCCGTCCCCCACTGTATCTATCCAGGTGGAAGAAGTATATACGAAGGCCCTCCTGGACACTGGAGCTCAAGTGACTTTGTTGTACAGAGACTTCTACGATAGGCACTTAAGCCATTTGCCTATACAGAAGATAGAAGAGCTGGAGATATGGGGCCTGGGAACGCAGAGGTTCCCCTATGATGGTTATCTGCCCATAAAGCTGACATTCGACCCCTCTGTGGCTGGGAAGACAGAAGTGTTCGACACCCTGGCAGTTGTGTGTCCTAGACCACCCGGGGCCAGCAAGATGTCCCTCATCATAGGCACCAATACGGATCTAGTGAGAAGACTTCTGACGCCCCTGGTGAAGATGAGGAGCCATCAAGATCCAAACATCCATCCCATGCTGAAGACAGCCTACCAACGGTTAGTGTTGGAGCAGAAGACCCCAGGAGAGGGGATAGGGAAGGTGTGGAGACTGGGGAGAGAAGGAGTGGTGCTGCAGCCCGGACAGGTGGCTTGCCTCAAGGCCACTGTGAAGCTCACCTGGGAGCAGCCTGGCCCCTTTGTCATGCTGGAATCCGACCCAAGGGAAGATCACTCAGGCCTGGAAGTGATACCGGAAGTGATTCCAATCAAGGCCTTGAAGAAAGCCAGGGGAAGAGTCCCGGTGAGTGTAAGGAACTCTACAGGAAGGGCCATAGAGATACCTGCCCGGATGTTGCTGGGACAGGTGAGTCCTGCTGTCCCAGTCAGCTGGTCAGAAGTGAAGCAAGCGGGTGAAGAAGAAGATGTTTGGGAAAAACTTTCCATTGAGAACCCGAACATGCCTGGGGCCTGGAAGGAGAGAGCCAAGGCCCAGCTGACTAGATGGGAGAAGATTTTCTCAAAAGATGAATTCGATGTGGGGCGTGCGAGGAGTGCTACCCACCGCATCCGTCTGCAAGAAGACAAACCGTTCAGGGAGAGAGTCAGGCGGGTTCCGCTGGCAGATCTGGAGGATCTGAGAGAACAGCTTGCAGAACTGAAAAGGACTGGGGTGATTCGAGAGTCCAGAAGCCCTTATGCCTCTCCAATAGTGGTGGTCAGGAAGAAGAATGGGTCGCTGAGGCTCTGCATTGACTACAGAACTCTCAACAGGAGGACCACCCCTGATCAGTACACCACGCCAAGGATAGAGGACGCCTTACAGAGTTTGTCTGGAGCTAAGTGGTTCAGCGTGATGGACCTCAAGAGCGGGTACTATCAAATTCCCATGCACCCAGAGGATAAAGAAAAGACCGCTTTCATAACTCCTGTGGGGTTCTTTGAGTTTAATAGAATGCCTCAGGGCCTATCTGGGGCCCCAGCTACTTTTCAACGTCTCATGGAGAAGACTGTCGGAGATATGAACCTCATAGAAGTCCTTGTGTACCTGGACGATGTCATTGTCTTCGGGAGAACTTTGGAAGAACATGAGGCCCGATTGGAGAAAGTGTTGAGAAGGCTTAGTGAAGAGGGACTAAAGCTTTCCCCCGAGAAGTGTCGGTTCTACCAGTCTTCGGTGAACTATCTGGGACACATAATGTCTGAAAAGGGGGTGGCTACTGATCCTGAGAAGTTGGAGGCAGTTACCTCCTGGCCAAGACCCACAACAGTCACTGAACTTAGATCTTTCCTGGGCTTCTGCTCCTACTATAGGATGTTTGTGGATGGGTTTGCCCGTATTGCCAAGCCCCTAAATGAACTGCTCAAGACTGAAGGGGAAGAGGATGGCCAGGGACCCAGAAGACCCGGGGAGTCGGTTCAAGATCAGTGGACCCCCAGGTGTGAAGAGGCCTTCAGAACCCTGAAGAGGAGCCTCACCACAGCCCCAGTATTGGCCTATGCTGATCCCACCAGACCATACGAGTTACATGTTGATGCTAGTCATGAAGGCCTCGGTGGAGTGCTCTACCAAGAATATGAAGAGCAACTGCGACCAGTGGCCTATGTGAGTCGGAGTCTGACCCCCTCGGAGAAGAACTACCCCACTCATAAGTTGGAGTTCTTGGCCCTCAAATGGGCAGTGGTGGACAAACTAAGAGACTACCTCTATGGGGCAGAGTTTACAGTAAAAACAGATAACAACCCTCTGACTTACCTATTCACCACTGCCAAGTTGGATGCCACAGGACACAGGTGGCTGGCTGCATTATCTGGGTTCAACTTCAGTCTTAAATACAGACCAGGGACTGGAAATAGGGATGCAGATGCCCTGTCCCGAAGATCTCATACCATGGCTGATGACTGGGAGGACTGGACTCAGGTAGCACCGGAGGGAGTGCGAGCCCTTTGTCAGGGGGCTGAATTTCAAGCCAGAGGGGGCTCCAGAGCCGAGGAGATAGGAGTTACCACAGTGGGAGTCCCAAAACACTACTGCGGGGTGACTCAACTTGAAGAGGAATGCTTACCGAAGCTGTCTAAGAAGGAACTGAGGTGCGACCAATTGGAAGACCCCATGGGGAGATTGGTCTTTGAAGCATTGGAAAACGAGAGTCCAGAGAAACTTTGACATCACCCCTCCAAGGAGGCTCGTCTGCTAAGGAGAGAGCTAGACAGGCTACAGGTCCATCAGGGAGTGGTCTACCGAAGGGGCCCCTCTGATGGCTCCGAGGATAAATGGCAGTTGTTTCTCCCAGAGAAGCACCGAGAGACTGTGCTGGTTGCCTTACATGACCAGCATGGTCACCTGGGAGCTGAAAGAACCTTCCAACTTGTCAGAAGCCGGTTCTATTGGCCCTGTATGAGGGCTGAAGTGGAGGAATATTGCCACTCCTGTGCACGATGCATCCAGAGGAAGACTCTACCCCATCAAGCTGCCCCAATGGGCCACCTACAGAGTCAAGGCCCAATGGATCTGGTATGCATTGACTTTCTCTGCCTCAAACCCGATTTGAGTGGATTGGGAAATGTTCTGGTGGTAACCGATCATTTCACCCGTTATGCACAGGCGTTCCCCACCAGAGACCAGAAGGCTTCCACTGTAGCTAAGGTGCTTCTAGAAAAATACTTTGTCCACTATGGATTACCACAGAGAATCCACTCCGACCAAGAAAGGGACTTTGAGAGTCGCCTGATTCGGAACCTACTGGACTCCCTGGGAGTGGAAAAGACCAGGACTACCCCTTATCATCCACAAGGAGATGCCCAGCCTGAGAGGTTTAATCGGACTTTGTTAAACATGCTGGGGACTCTGGAGACAGAGAAGAAGCAGCATTGGAGTCAACACATATCCACTTTGGTGCATGCCTACAATTGCACCACCAGTGATGTGACGGGTTACTCTCCCTACCGCCTCATGTTTGGGAGAGAAGCAAGATTGCCAGTGGATCTGGCCTTTGGCATTTCTCTAGACTATACCTCTGCTACCTCCCACAAAGGATATGTAGACAGACTTAGGTATAATTTGAAAGCGGCCTATGAACAAGCCCAAGCGGCCTCAGACCAGAGAGGGGCCCGAAATAAAAGGAACTATGATTTGAAGGTTCGAGTGCACGACCTGCAGCCTGGAGACCGTGTTCTGCTACGCAACCTAGGGATTCCAGGGAAACACAAACTTGCTGATAGGTGGAGGTCTGAGCCTTACGTTATTTGTAGGAAACTCCCTGGACTACCGGTGTACAAGTTAAAGCCAGAGGGGAGAGTGGGACCCTTGAAGACCTGGCACAGAAACCACTTACTCCCGCTTAAAGAAGCAGTCAGGATACCTCCAGTGAGGAACCTACCGGAATCTGTTTCCATCTTGGATACTCCCAGACCCAACACTCGGTCTCAGACCTCTCGATCTAGAGGTGGACAGGTTTCTCAACCAAGTGAAGATGGGAGAGGAGAACTGGAGTGGCTATGGCCTTCCCCAACCCCGGAAAATCCCACCATAGACCTTCCACCCACTGAGGATATGCAGGATGGGACCCTGAACCCAGAAGCTACAGAGTTCATTCCATCCAGTGGCGTGCCTGAATGCTGGGAAGATATTCCGGGCCTGTACTCAGATGAAGAAGAGACAGAGGCCCCAGAACCAGTGACGATGTCAGAGAGTGTTCCTGAAACAAAGCCTGTGGCACCAAAGCCTGAAGTCCCAAGGGAACAGAGAGCTCGCAGAGTCGTGAGGCCTCCCATGAAGTTAACCTACCCTCAATTGGGAAAGAGCTCAGAGGACTCTGTTACCACCGCTAGAAGAAGTACCGAGTGCTCCAATCCTTCCACTGTTCATTTGGTGGAGGGCAACCCCAGCTCACTCTCTGGCACAGTTAGGCAGGCCACTCATGCCAGTGTGACCTGTGGGACAGGGAATCCCACCTCTGAGTTTTGGTGGCAATTCCCTGTACCAACATCATACTCCGCACCCTCTAAAATGGTTCAGAAATTTTGTTGAAATGTTATCTTTGGGGACCAAAGAGTTTTAGTGGGGGGAGTGTGTAGCGGGGTGTTCCCCTTTAATCAGAGACAGGAAATTCCAGAGAGAGGGGAGTCGGGGGAAGGAATATAAGGAGGGGGCGAGGCCTAGCTCTTTCTCTTTGGACACGGGGAGGCAGAGAGAGAGACACCTGTGCGGATCTGTGCTGTTCCAGGCCTGAAGCCTGGGGCCTGTGGAGCGAACCAAAGAGCCTTCCACCCCCTTTGCGAGCCTGGGTGGCATCCAGACTCATCTCTTCTGAAGTTATCTGGATCGGGGATCCGATCGCAGAAGCCGCTGTGGACGAGAACCGACACAGCCGGTGGAAGTTCCGGACTGAGGGAAGTGTTCCGGAGTGGTGAGCGAGCGAAAGCTCATCTTTAAACTGTTACTTTTATACTTTGTGCCTACTAGACTTCCGAGGCCTAACACCTCCGGTGAGGGAGAATTACCCCCCCCTATTGGATTACAAATACATGGTTTTAAATACTTCAAGTGCACCACCTTTACAGATCCTATGCCGGTGAAGATTTGTGTTTCTTCTAAGACTGAGTTTCATGGTTAGGGATCAGGCCTGATCCGTTAGATAGTTATAAGTTAGTTATCACACCACAGGGTGTTTAGGTAACGGTCGCCCCACGTGGCGTTCCGTCCCCTTTTCCATTGCTGGTACACACGCACACAGTATTGTAATTTATAACTGCAGGGACCTGCTTATGTGTTGTGAATCAAATGTTACATGCATGTTATCCCCTTTTATCTTACCACTAGCAGTAAAGTCAGTTATTATTTACAACATTGTCTATGAGTCTGAGTTATAAATTCACACACCCACATTTAAAGCATAAGTGATTGTTTATGTGAAATTGCTGTGGGTTAACTGTGCCAGAGCGGGTAGAGCAGATTGCCGGGGGGTTGAGGAAGCTGTACTCAGGGCCCAAATCAAAACTTGCGGCTCTCTTAAGTTGAGGGTATCGCTACACATATGTATAACCGAATTAACCAATCCCTTCCAGAATGAGAGTGTGGGGGGAATAGCGTTCTTCCACTTTAATAAAATAGCCTTTCTGCCATAGAACAACCCAATATTTACCAATGTGCGGTGTGCCAATGACGGAACTACCTCCTCCACCAATCCTATGAGGCAAACCCGAGGTGTCATAGGGACCGGAGCCCCAAGTACCTCCGACATGCACCCCACCACCCCAGACCAGAAGGTTTGAATTTGCGGGCATGTCCAGAAAATATGTTTCGAATCCGCCGGGGAGTGTGTGCAATTCCAGCATTGACTGCTAGAGGATGGATAGATACGAGAAAGCCTGGCAGGAGTGAAATAAATGCGGTGCAGAAATTTGAACTGTATTAAACGGTCTCTAGCGGAAACCAAATGCTTAAATGGGTGATCCCACATATCCTCCCAATCCTCCCCCTGTATATCCAGGATTTCTCTTTCCCACCGCTCTCTACACCTAGATACCCCCAACGGTACCTTTTTAAATAAGGATTTGTAAACAGTGGACAGGGGTTTGGCCAGGTCCTCATCTTTCAAAAGGGTCTCCAGTGCTGATGGAAGGGACTCAATTCTTTGGCCACTGAACTACGCCTGAAAGGCGTGGCGCAGCTGCAGATAGCGAAAGAAGAAGGTATTTGGCAGGTCATGCCTTGCTTTCAATTGATCAAAAGAAATAAGATCACCTTCCCTAGTAATATCCTCCAACACCTTAACCCCCCCACAAGCCCATATCATTGGATCTGGGAGGGAGCAAAAATCAGATAGATTTGGGTTCAACCACAGCGGGGCCGAAGGCGAGACTCCCAGATAGGATGGTGACATCAGTGCAGTGGTGACCTCCCAGGCTCTAATGGTGGCTTTCATAGAAACAGTTAGGGGCAGACTGGATTTAGGGCCCCTGTAGAGGGCCAGTCGCAGGCTCTCATACGACCCCAAGTGTGCCGCTTCCAGGACCGTGGCAGAATCGCCTTCATCAGCCAACAGCCAGCGCCTGGCAAACACCATCTGGACGGCCAGATAATACTTTTGCCAGTCCGGAAGTGCCAACCCCCCCTGCCCCCAAGGCTCCTGCAGGACCGAAATACTAATATCGAGGAGACTGTGGAGACCAGAGAAAGGCCCCTATTATACCATTTAATGTATTAAAGAAATCTTTGGGGATCCACACTGGAGAGTGACGCAGAAAATCTAGAAGTACTGGCAAGAATTTCATTTTAATTAGGCAGATTCTCCCCAATAAGGAGAGAGGCAGTTTCCGCCAAACCTAGGTTCTTTGTTTGAGGCCAGACACCAGCAGGAGAAGGTTCAGAGCCATGTAATCCCCAATATCAGCAGTTATTCTGACACCTAGGTAGGTAATAGAGGACACCCACTGCAACGGCAACTCGTTATCTCTAAGTGTCTGTGCCTCAGGACCCAGCGGCAGAATGGATGACTTGCCCCAGTTCACACACAGGCCTGAAAAGGAAGCAAACAAATCTAAGATCTGTAAGGCAGCCCTGAGAGAAGGCCCCGGATCCCTAAGGAACAGGAGCAAGTCATCAGCGTATAGCGCTACACATTCTTTAATTGAGCCAACCCGAATTCCCCCCACCTCACTGGAACGTCTAAGTACTCTAGCAATGGGTTCCATCATTAATGCAAAAAGAAAGGGGGAGAGCGGACACCCCTGTCTAGTATCCCTACCTAATGGGAAAAACTCAGAGACTGTTGCACCGAGCCGGAACACCATCCGAGGATCCGTATATAATAGAGTGATCCACCGACGGAAACCGGGTCCGAAACCCATTCCCTCCAACACCTTGTGCATGTAACACCAGTCAACCGAATCAGGCTTTCTCTATATCTATCGAGACAATTACCTTGGCCAGGGAGTCTGCAGTACCCAGCTGGAGATGCGTAAATAACCTCCTCAGGTTAGTGTCTGTCGACATGCCAGGTATGAAGCCCGTCTGGTCAATGTCCACCAGGGTCGAGATTACCCTGGCCAACCTTGACGCCAGCACTTTAGCAAGGATCTTCAGATCCACATTTAGCAACGCAATAGGGCGATATGATGAGCACTCTAGAGGGTCCTTTCCCGGCTTCAGGAGGAGTACCATGTAGGCCTCCATCATTGACGCCGGCAAGGCCCCCCGTTCCCAGCAATGTCGAAAGAGCACATTCAGTCTAGGGGCCAAGCGGGACCTAAACGCTCTGTAGAAATCCGCCGGGAATCCATACGGCCCCGGCACCTTCTGTGGAGGGAAAGCGAGCATGGCTTCTTCAATTTCCATAACAGAAATAGGTTCATCTAACATTGTAGCATCAGTATCAGATAGTCTCGGCATGGAGAGGCTCAGTAACAACTCATCCAACTCCAAGGGATCATAAGAAGGGATAGGCGAGTACAGGGACGAGTAAAATCGTACAAATTCCCCTAGAATATCCGTGGGATCTGTAATCAAGGTCCCCCCTCTATCCCGTACCACAGGTATACTAACTGGCGTTTTTTGGTCAGCGGCGAGGTTAGCTAACAACTTGCCATTTTTGTCCCCCTCAGCGAACACCGTTTCTGCCCTCTGACGCACCTCCGTGTCCGCTAGGTTCGTAAAGTGCAATGCAACTGAGCGTCTAGCTTCCAGTAAGGATACATAATTGGCCTCCGAGGGAGAGTCTGCATTTGCTTTAGCACTCTCTCGCTCATGAGCCATGAGAAGCTCACTCTCCTGGTTATGGTCCTTCCTGACTGACTTTATGGTGGAAATACACTCCCCCCACGCCACTGCCTTGAAAGCATCCCATACCAAAGAAGGGTCAGCCGAACCCTCGTTAGTCTCCCAGTAGGCGTCCATGGATTGTTGAACATGAGCAAGCACTTGATCTTTCAACAACCAACCTGGTGATAATCTCCACACCCCTTTTTCTCCCCAGAGGAAAGACCAGGGTGATCATAAGTGGGTTGTGATCCGAAGCTCCCCCAGGTAAGTAGTTTGACTCAGACA
The DNA here is from genome assembly GCA_029206835.1 of Rana muscosa. Classification (NCBI taxonomy): domain Eukaryota; kingdom Metazoa; phylum Chordata; class Amphibia; order Anura; family Ranidae; genus Rana; species Rana muscosa. The sequence goes on along the minus strand of CM055122.1, from coordinate 637,471,654 downwards.
CATACTGCAGGATGGAAGCATTGCCAAACACCAAATCAATCCTAGCGGAGGATTTGTGAGTGGAAGACAGATGAGAGTAGGATACGGCATCTGGGTGCTTCCACCTCCACAGTTCAGTCAGACCCGCCATAGACATCCAGGAGCAGAGGTCCGTCGAGGCTGGTCTCCCAGCATTGGAGGAGTCCAGCACCGGGTCCAATATGGCATTATAATCCCTAATGAGAAGCATCGGAAGATGGAGATACGGGGCCAGTGTTACCAACAAATCACACAGTAAATTTACCTTGAAAGGAGGGGGCAAGTATATATTCACCAGCAGGATTTTATGAAAGGATACGTCTAAGAGGACTGCCACATATCGACCTCCCGGATCAGTAAACACCTGATGCATTGTGCACGGAATTGCCTTACTTATTAATATGGAAACCCCTCTAGAGTAAGTGGAATAGGTAGCGTGAACCGCCCTTTGGATCCAGGGCTTGCGCAACGACAATATTTTACTGCCCTCCAGGTGGGTCTCCTGAAGGAGGACGATATGTGGTTTGACCTGCTTGAGGTATTGGAATATTGCAGCCCTCTTGAATTTATTATTTAAACCCCTGACATTCCAGGAAAGTATCTTAAGTTTACTATCCATTATAGAAATCAAATGAAAATGATGACCATATGAAAACAGTTAGTGGAGGGAAGACAGTTGAAGTTGTCACATAGGAGGACAAACACATTTCAGCCGACAGCAGTGCAGAACCAGGAGATGCTCCATGGCTTTGGTCAGAAAAACAAAAAAACACCCCTGCTGTCATACCAGAAACTACTAATCTACCAAAAAAAATTAACATAAAATCAAAAACAAGAACAAAAGCAAAAATCGACCGGTATGCAGCTCTATCCCCGAAACAAACAAACCTGTAGGGGTTCAACCTGAAGCGTTGACAGTTCGGCATGGGAAGATGGAGAAAAAAAAAAGAAGAGAATTCTGTGTCAGTCGCGCCAGACTCCATCGGCTGTCCATGATAGAAAAGTAGCAGCTGACTGTGCACAGAGAATCCCATGAGGGTTCAACCTGAACTGTGAGGTTTTAACATTGTGTAGTAGCTACCACAAAAGTACAATGCAGCAGCCACATTTTTGTGTATCACTGAATAAAAGTACTCACAAAGGGATAAGGAGATGGTGGCACCACAGTAAAAGCAGATCCAAGGGCTCCGGATATCGGCCACAACAATGGGGTCCCTGGGAAGAAAAACAGCAAAGAGGGCAAAAGAAAAAGTCAAGCCCCCCGTTCATGATTCGGAGTATATAGCAATGTGTGGTGCCTCAAAAAGAAAAGGGGAAATAGGAGAAGTCAACAAGAGTAACAAAGGCAGTCCCCTTGTTGAAAACAACAGACCAAAAAATAAAATAATAAGGGGGACAAGCAAACCTCGTATGGTAAACGGCATCACGGATTCTGATCCAACCAGTCGCAGGCATCTTGTGGAGTTTCAAATAACTTTACTGAGCCCTTGTGCTGCACACGGAGACGGCTGGGGTACAACATACTGTATTTCAGATCTTTCTCTCTGAGCCTTCTCTTCACATCAGTAAAGGAGCGACGCCTCCTCTGAGTCTCCGCCGAGAAATCCGGGAAGAGCATGATGCGTGCATTTTCAAATTTCAGCTCTTTATGTTTCCTTGTCTCCGCCAGTAACATGTCATGGTCCCTGTAATTTAGGAACCGGACCAGAAAAGGACGAGGAGGGGCACCCGACGGCCGAGCACCAGTGGGGACCCTGTGCGCTCTTTCAGCAACATAAGTGGGGGGGAGATCCCCTAAGGCCAGCAAGGATTTGAAGAACTGCTCAGCAAAGGTAGTTGTGGCGACCCCCTCAGCCCCTTCAGGCAACCCCACCACTCTTATATTGTTTCTCCTCTGGCGGTCCTCGGCGTCATCCGCTCTGTGTTTCAAGAACCGGACCATATCTTTCAGCTCCCCGAGTTGAAAACCCTGGGTGTGGGAAGCGTCTTCCACCCCAGAGATACGATCCTCCGCGGTAGATAACCGACCTCTGATCTTGTCCATATCATGCCGGATAAGGTTGCACTCTGAGGCCAGACAGTCTATGCGTGTCATAAGCTCTGATTTGGATGCCGCAATGGCTTCAAGGATCGGACCCGTTATGGCTGCCGTATCCACCTCAATTTCTTGCGGCAGGAGAGAAGGGGCCTCTTGGACCTGTGATGCCGTACTCACCGGCTACGCCATCTTGGAGGTCTGAGGTTTGGCGCGCTAAGCCGAGGAAACAGGAACCAAGATGGTGTGGGCGGAGCCAAGCGCCATGCTGCCCTGGGAGCGTAACTGCCTCTGTTCTAATGGCGGCTGATTATGTTGCTTCTGCTGCTTCTTTGAAGCCGAGGATGGCATCGTTAGGTGCCGCGGCGATTCCCCTTTCACAAGATTAGGCTTGCAGCGTGTGTACAATAGTTAGTCAGCTGCAATCAGGATATAGAACCGGAGGAAAGCCGGAGCTCCGGGAAGACACGTCCTGCAGCAATCACATCTGGTCACGCCCCCCCCAATTTGGTACATTTTCGTTTACACTTTGGATGGTCTTCGATGAACATAAAACTGTCCCTTCTGCTACTGCATAAAGTATGCAACTATGACAAAGCTCCCATACTTGGAAAGTGCGCTGTACACACTTTGCATTCTAGTCTATGATCTTTCCTGGAACAGCTATGGTGTTGTGCCTGTTTTATGTCAAGAATTCTCAGAACACATGAAGGACAAGTTTATTAGATTGTAATTGATAGATAACTTTCTTCTAGTCACAAAACTTCTACATTACTGATTTGGGTTATAACTTTCCTGAGAAGATGGACAACCCAAGAGCTCCCCAGAGCTCAGGGCAACAGAGACAGAATATCCCAGTATTCTACTCATCCTCTCCATTCAGTAACTTTTTTCCGCTCTCTACACTCAAGATAAAAAAAAAAATCATAAAGTATGTTTCCTATATGCAGGTGGTTTCACAAATGAATGGGTCTTGGTACCAAGTATTATATTGCATTGGTAGATAGGGTAAAAAAAAACAAAAAACATCTGATTCTCTTCTGGGGTGGGCCTCCACTGTATAGCAGAATCTTGTACTCTGCAGGATGGTGTTGCAGAGTATGCATGACATTTGCTCGTTATTTTAAAGTATGCAAGCTTTCTTGTTAAAAAAAAAGTATGCAAGCTAGATCATGTTGGGTTGAACGTTACTCCATCTGTGTACTGCTATCACTGTTTGCAGGTAACATCTTAGCGTGGGGTTCAGCAAGTCACCAACTGTGACTTTGGATTATCTGCTTGATGATTCTGTCATGTCTGCGCTATGATTCTTTTATATTTTGACTAGGTCCTACTTTGGTGATATGCATCAACACCAGTTGTCAATACTTGGGAAAACCTGAGGGTTGAAGGTTGAATGTAATGAGCAGTGAAACCCATATTTTATTGAGAAGGTTTTTGGTGAAAACTGGACTCAAAGAATGGAACCCACATTTTACAACTGTAAAATGTTGAATTTTCAATCTTTCTATACTGATGATTGACAACAGTCACTAGGACAACTGATAGGGCACATCTACTCAATGGGGACAGAGACAGTAAAGGAAACCTGACAGAGATTCTAAAACTTGCACACTCTATCGAAACAAAAAAAGGCTTTAGATATACAGTAAAACCTTGGTTTGCAAGCATAATTTGTTCCAGAAACATGCTTGAATCCAAAGCAGTTGTATATCAAAGCATTTTTTTTACAAGGTATAAAAGAGAAGAGAGGCACCTCTAAGTGTAGCAATAAGTTGCTAAATGTTGTACCTTCATTAAATATAACCATATTGCTACACTTAGAGGCTCCTCTCTTCTTTTTTATACTGAGTTGTGACATGACGCTGCTCTTATATCAAGACATTGCTTGTATATCAAGGCAAAATTTGATAAAACATTTTGCTTGTCTTGCAAAACGCTCTTAAACCAAGATACTCTCAAACCAAGGTTTTACTGTACTTTAATGACAAGGAGAAAACAAAGTATTTAAACTAGAAAACCTGTGTATATGCTGTATATTCTTTATTTGAGCTATTAAATGTTATACTTTCAATAACATTTCGATAATGATAAACACCACTTCTGTCCTGTTAATAAGGCTAATGTGATAATTTAGTACATTTGCTTCATATTTCTTGTGTGTGATAGTGTGTTACGTTTAAAATTATGTTTTGCTACTTTTTTTGGTTGACCTACATCAACCCAATATTCAAAATGGTGGACTGGTTACATATATACATTGCTACTGTGTATTTTACTTAGTTCAAGCAGCAATATATTATTCCAGGATGAACGTCATACCTAGATACTACTAAAAGCTGTTTGCTTTTATGGGTTACACAAGCCTATGCTTTTACAGGAAGTTTATTTTTAATGTCACATAATGTTCTATCTATTATTTGTTTACCTTCAGTAGCAAACTATATTGAACATAGTATGCGGTTTCCATATTGACTAGAGAAAAAAACAGAGGGTACATTTGTAAAGTATAATAAAAATGGTCTATGGGTACCATGCCTAATTTTAAGCAAGACCAAATATCCTTCAGCCCGATAGGCTTCCAGGTAGGATGAGGGTACACAAAAATAGGGTTCTTATTGTACCTCACAGAGATAGGAAAACACAAATACAATCAATAACAGTTTATTACAAAGATTAAAAAGTGCACTAGTAAAGACTGACAATCTGTAAATATTTTCATTAGACTGTGTGAAACAAATATGTAAGTATAGTTGTTCAAAGTATAGCTGGTTATGTGTGATGTTGTCACGTACCTGGTAGAAGAGCCTGACACGATGAAGAAGGCCTCTCTTACTCCTCTGACTAGGGGCCCATGATAGAGCAAACAGGAGGCGCAAGGAGTACAGAGTGCCATAAGTGCCTATAGGTCTTGCTAGTAGCAGGGCTGGATGGACTCTCTGGATTAAGCAGGAGAAGACCATCAGTAGATCACAGCAGGGAAGGAGTGATGGATGGATGCCAGTGAGCAGGAGATAAGAGCAGGCTGGCACTGGCGAGAGCAGACTGGTACATGCTGGAAGCAGACAGGCGGTGAGCAGGCACTAGAGGAATATAGGCAGAGGCCCACAGAAGGCAGTCCAGCAGCAATGGGGACAGAGACAGAGTCAGACGAGGTAGACAGATCAGGTGCATATGCATGGGCAGGAGCGAACTCAGGATACAGGCTGAGTCGGTAACAGATCTGTGGAGCAGCAACAAGGGGCAAAGGCAAAAGCAAGGTCAGAGGCAAGCAGTGGTCGGTGCAGGTGATGTTCAGGAGTAGTCAAGACTAGTCGGTTCGTTAACAGTAGCCAGATGCAGAGTAACAGGTTGCAGGTATGCACGGCGAACGCTGTAGACAGGACAGCACTGAAGCATAGCACAGGCACAGTTTAAATAGCCCACTTGGTGCCAAAGTGAGCAACAGATGCACGCGCGTGAGCAACAGAAGTGCGTGGATGCGCATGATTATGCACAGTGTGCGTGTATGAGCATCTGCACATTTCCTATGTGCATGTAAAGGAATTAGCAATTTATTTGTTTCCTCAGGATCCACATATATACCTGGTTATCCATTCTCAAAACATGATTATCCCCTGTATGAAAATTAAAGATTACAACCAAGACTCAAGGGCAAGATCAAGGATCTGATACGATACTGAGAACCAGGAGGATACTGACTGAGGATCAAGATGGCAAACCAACAGCTGACCCCCATATACAGATATAGGGGATTATTCATGCCCAAAGATCACTAGGCACATGACACATCTCCCCATATGGACAAACCATAAGTCCCCAAATGAAATGGTCCCCCCCTAGATATAACTTCCTTCTTGGAGTATTTGGCCCATGTCAAGGAGAAAACATCCCTCTGGAGAGTTACCAGAGGCCCTCACCGTCACCACGACTCTGCGCTGGGTCTTCGGAAAGGGTTACCTCCTTGGCCTCCTCATCCCAGATATGGGTCCCTTCGCAAGGCGGCACCCTGGGAGTCCTCGATCCCTAGCAGACCCCAGCCGAAGGTTGCTGGGCCCCGGGCCTTCAAAATAGTACCTCACCCCAGACTGAAGGTGTCTGGGATGGAACAGGAACTCCACTTCCGGGCCTTGGGCACCCGGAGACGACCCTCCTCACCCCCAGGCCGAAGGTGCCTGGGAGTGGACGAACCACACACACCCAGGCTTAAGGTGCCAGGGCGTGGACCTCGAACGGAAGATGTCCGCCCCTTTTATACCATCTCCCGACAGGCACAGCCGGTTCCCCGCCCCGCCGTACTACTGCCGAGAGGGGACACAAAAAGCGCAGCCCTCTATTGGTGGTTCAACCCTGGCCCATGGCGACAGCGCCACCTGTAGGCCACAGGGAAATGTACACCAATACTATCTCCCATGAACAGAAATGGTCCATTACCCTAACAATCAGGGTGTCTGAGCCTAATTACCACTCAGACACTCCCCTTAAATGGAACACCCCGCTACACATATTAAAATGTATATCTGCTCCCTCATTTAGCTTTACCAGTCTGAGCCTGACAATTCAGCCTGATCTTGCATTTGCTGATGATCGAGTATGTGTGTAGCGCCCATCCCAATTTATGGGACGCTATATGTGAAAATTTAGGGGTGGTCTGAGCTAATAGTTCGGCTCAGACCTATTGATTGTGTACAAATTTGCTTCTGCCTTGGTGTGATTCTGCCTGGCAGTACAGTTCCCTGTGGCCCGTGGGTGGCACTGTCGCCTCAGGCTCAGGTTGAGCCACAGGTAGCATTACAGCACTATTGGGTGTCCTCTCTCTGCAGTTGTACAGTGGGCGTGGTCTACCCGCGGTGCATGCTGGGAGAGGGTACAAAAGGGGCAGACGCCATTATTCGGGGAGCAGTTCACGCCTCCCGGCCCTCCAGGCCAGGGGTGCGTGTGTGTGTACCAGCCCCAGGCACCTTTAGCCTGAGGCTGCATCGCTGTAAGTAGGCCCAGCACCTTTAGCTGAGGCTTACCCCCGAAGAAGAGTCCCAGGGTACCCGAGTAAGGGGTGACCTACTCTGAAGGAGAGGAAGCCAGGGGATGATCGGTCCCAAGGGGATTAGTGAAGGAAGTCACTGTCTCGGGAAAGGCCTGGCTACCTATCAGAGGGAAGGATTCCTATCCGACAAAAGCCTGGTAACGTACCCCATTGGCACCTAAGGATTAAATATTACTAGGCCGGGAGGTTTGGGACTGAATAATCCTGTGGCAGAGGATTCCTAATCGCATCCCCATTTCATAAAGGAAATTTTTAATCCGTGCTCCACTCCGGCTGCTAGGACCGCTCTTAAAGGGACTATCCGGGTGAGCTATACCCACTCAGGCTTGAGTGGCGACAAAAGTGTTCTCTAAGTGTTGCATGCCTGAACCTTCCCCCACTCTGTGGTTTCTACTCTCTCTTTTCCAATTTTTACCTAAAGAAAAGAATAAAACCTTGCTGCTTAGGTTTTACACCTGTGTGGACATTGGCTTTATTACAAAGGGACTTCCGCCTAGACAACGGAGACCAGGAACCCACTCTGGAGAGGTAACTCGCCGCAAGGCCCAAAAATCTAACACTGCTCGCCTCTCCATATATGGAGTTGGATACAGGGCAAGTAGCAGGTGTGACTTACTGCAAAAGGATGAAGCAGGAAGGGTCTGTGTGCTACACGTGGGGGCTCGAGTCTGGGATTTGTGGCTACCTCACCCAAGAGTGGATTATCGTTTTTGTGACTGGAAAGTCGGCCATTGAAGGAATTGGACTGTGTTACGGCAATAGGAGAGAGAAAAATGGGTTAAGGGGCACAGAATTGTGGTTTTTCCAACTGCGTAGTTCATGGGCCTGTCTAGAAAAAGAAAAGCCTGCGAGCTGCAGGAAGAAGAAAAGGGAAGGAGTTCCTGCCACTTGTGTGTTGCACGTGGATACTTTGGCGCCAAGAGACAGAGAGAGTTGGATCGAGTGAGCAGCAACATGTCCGCTTTTCCCAGTGCCTCAATTTTGTCGGGCCCCCGGATGTCTCCGATGCTTTCTTCAATGGACATTGCTGCTCTCACCGCCACGCTTACGGATACGGGGATCCGGCTCAAACCCTGAGGCTGCTTTGCACTGTACGTCTGCAGAGATGCGGAGGCCCTGGGCATGCTCTGTCCCAAATGCCAAGGACTGGCTGTTCAACTACGGCCGTTCAGAAGGTGTGCATCCTGTGGAGAGTTCCTCTTCGAAGTGGACCAGCCCACTGATAAACCACGGGTCTACCGAGTCAACTGCCTTACAGGTACCGTCACTTCAGAGGAAGAAACCTGTACTCCCACAGCCAAGCCTACGCGCACCGCATCGACTGCCATGGATGTGGCCAATGAAGATGTCTCAGCTGCTGCAGAGCCATCGGCGGATCCTGCAGTTGACGCTGCCTCCGCTACTACAGAGGAACGTATCCCGCCAGCCAAGCGAAAGGTGGGACAATGCACTGAATTGATTTTTATATAGTATCTTTACTTGCTTTCATTTCATACATTGGGCACCTTCATTGGACTTTGTTATTATCTTTGTACAGGCATACAGTGGCATCACTAGGGTTGGTGTCACCTGGTGCGGTATAACATGGTGTCACCCCCCCCCCCAATAATTTTTTTCACCCTAATAACACTGCATATATTGGCAACAGTAGTGCCGTTAATAACTATCAATCAACTAGCAAATTTGAATAACAAAATCATATGAAAATAATAGAAATCAAAGCTTAAACTGTTAAAGAACTGTATTTATTTTAACTTTAAACTTTACTGAATTAATAAATAAATAACACAAAAACAGGAACAAATATGAAAGCATTTAGTTAACATCTAAATCAAAACTTTGCTTTTCTAGCCTTGACAGCTGCAAAATTGTGAACAACATCATCAAAATCAATACATTTCGCTAGTTCACTTTCAACTGATAATATTGCAAGATCAGAAAGCCTTGCCTGTCCCATCGTTGAACGCAAATAGTTTTTTATCAGCTTCAACTTTGAAAAGCTCCTCTCACATGAAGCCACAGACACACAGATTGTCAGAAATATTTTTAGACATAGTGAAAGGGTTGGAAGAGATTCAATGAAGTCCCATTCTGCTATGAAGGTCAAAACTTGTAAAGCCGACCAATCTTTGACTTCTTCTAGGTTGATCTTGGCTGCTTTGAGATGTCTCCTCAGTCTGGGTATTACCATTAACAGCTCACTCTCAGATATTTCGTCATAAAAAGTGGTCAGTTTTGGAATGGACACCTTTAATGTTTCTTCAGTTTCATATATGAGACTCTTTGCTTGAACAGCCTCAAACATGGCTGCAACTTCCATGATGGCTCTTAATCTGATCTGGAGTTCAGAATGGAAGCGATCAATGCACTCAAGCATTGCCCTCTTGTTCTCGTCTTGTAGACTTATGCCTCCAGCATCACGTGCCTGTTCCCCTGCCATCCTCTTCTTAAACCTGGCTCTTCTCTCTACGGCAATTCCATATTCTTTAGATTTTAAATGTGCCTGCTTAATTGCATGTTCCACTAGGTGACTGCGCTCTTCAAACAGAAAAAGTCTTAGTGTACTCCTGGAGAGTGGAGAGGAGGAGGGCTGGGCACTGTGGGCAGCGACCGTCACACACACAGCAGCCGCACCGCCCGGGCGGAGAAAGTTGTGTGTGTGCTGCAGTGACGTGTCGTCACATCATCACAGTGCAGTGTGATGATGTGACAGACTGAGTCGCTCGCTGGCTCTGTAGGGTAGGGAGGAGGATTGGAATTTAGGAATAGGAAGAATAAGGAGCCGGAGGACACACACCAGGCGCGGCCGCGGCGCTGGAGGTGTTGTTCCAGGCTTCCAGCCCAGCGGGGTGAAATTAATCAATGAATGGGTCAGCTGTAAAAAAAAAAAAAAATAATAAAAAAAAAAAAAAAAAAAAAAAATTAAAAAAAAAAAAAAAAAAAAGGGAGGGTGTCACCCCTCTAGCGGGTGTCACCCGGGGGCGGACCGCACCCCCCACACCCCCCTAGCAATGCCTCTGCAGGCATACCCCACTTTTAAGTACACAATGGGTTTTGTTTACTAAAGCTGGAAAGCCCAAAATCAGGCTAATTTCTGCATAGAAACCAATGAGGTTCTAACCCCAGCTTGTTCAATTATGCCTGGTAATAAAACCTGGAAGCTCATTGGTTTTTATGCAGAAGTGAGACAGATTTTGCGCTTTCCAGCTTTAGCTTAATCCCATTGTGTACTTAAAAGTGGAATATGCCTGTATATTGTTTTATACACACCGGTCATTATGCACATGTGACAATATTTTTTTGAATTGTGACTAGTGTGTTCATACCTAGGTCTACACATTTAGGCCTTTCGTGGCCGCACACCTTCACATATTACTATATGCCCAGATTCATATATGCTTTTGGGCCTTTTCTATTCATTTAGTTTTTTTTAAGGCGCTGCATTTTTTATGTTTCACTTTTTATCTTTGCAATATGTCTAATTGCTGATGCTGGCAGCCACTTTCTCACTCGTTCACCCAGTAGCGCAACTTTTTCCTTTATATTATGAAAGGTGGGATATGTTAAGGCCTCCCACGGCCACGGTCAAAGCCTGCCCCAGCGCCTACCAGATCCGGACCTCGGGAGCGGGAGGAAGCCCGAGAAGTCCACGTCGGGTGATGGTAAGGAGGCTGGGACTGTGATGTTAAGTTTGCCGGGGAAGGGAAAGAAGCGTATGCCCCATACTACTGGGAATGTGTGGACAGCCGAGCCTCGGGAACTATTACCGTCCGGGGAAAATGTGTCTGTGTCTACCCAAAACTACTTGCCCGCTGAGGAATATGACACCTCAGACTTGGACTCATCATCCGATGTGGGTGACGATGCAGAGATAGATGACATTTTCATCAAAAAGGGATGGGACAAGGTAAAAACTGTTGCCGCAGCCAGCAGTTTGAAATTGGGATCGCCTATAAGCTCGGGGAGCACTACATCCCGTGTGGAGGTCCTGGCCCTGGAGGAGAAAGCTGTGTCTTCCCCAGGTGAAGAACCCCTACCAGGGCCTGATACGGTTACAGTCCGGAGATCGCCAGACGCCATTGTACTCGCTGGAAGTGGGGATTGCAAAACTCTTCCCCATCTTGCCCGCTTGCAGCGAATCCTCAACAAGAGAGAGGCCAGTGAGTATGGCTGGGAGTACCCCTATGTGCCTAAGGAACTGTTGTTTGAGATAGAAACTTATCGAGAAAGGTGATACTCCGAAGCTATATGGGACTACCTTGAAGTGCCCACGTCCCATAGACACTTTGCTTGCTCCGCCGCCATGACTGACCAATTTAAAGGTTGCCGCAAGGAGTGGAGCTATGGTCGGCATATCCATGCTGACCGGGTGGTGATCTGTTGTCCTGGGAGAGAAGACGCTGTCTATTCTATAGAAACTCTGGACAAACAGTGGAAGACTCTTATTCTCCCGGATCCCCACTACTACCTCTGAGACAGGAACTTGTGTTTTTTTTTAGTTCTTCATCCTGTCTTTGCAAGGACAAACCGTGCCCTGGATCTAAGTGACCTTGCTCTGCTGAAGGAGACGTTTGCTCCACGGCGGACAATTAGAGAGCTTGTTCTTGGTTTTTTTTCCTCTCCTAAAGAAAGTGACTATTTCTTTCCTCTTAAATTGAACTTGGGGTAGTCAGATAGGAGTTCATGTAAAAATATGCCGTGGTTAAAGACTGCAGTGTTAGGAGTGATGTGCAGTCCTATGCGCAACTTGTGCAGAACATTGAGGTCCCGCCGACGCTAGGTGGCGGTGGTCTGCCAGATAAATGGTTACCATTAGGATAAGAAATGTTTAGAATGTTTTTTTTTTCCTTTCCTCCATGCTAGGCTTAGCATAGGTAAACTCTTTAGAAGGAAATTGTTCCCTCCCGAGGGAATAGTATTCTTCACCTGTAGAATAGATTGTGAATAGTGGATAGGATGTGTATATTTTTAGATTGTGCATGTAGTTTGTGTTTGTTTTTCAGGTACCGAAAGCTGCTATCAAAACCACCGGAGAATGGGGTGGGTTAGGTAGTTAGCGGAGGGGTGGAATGTATAATTGAAATGTGACATTTGAGAATGGGATGTCATTTATATGTTTGTTCTTCTTTTCTTTCTCTTTTTCCCTTCCCACCTTCCAAAATGCTTGGTTCGGGCACCATTTCATTTTTTGTATTATAGTTACAAAGAAATCAACGACCTTCAGGATTGAAGGGTTTTGGGTTCTTTAGCCACTGGGGACAGTGTCTTTTTCAGGAGGGGGTGTGTGTAGCGCCCATCCCAATTTATGGGACGCTATATGTGCAAATATAGGGGTGGTTTGAGCTAATAGTTCAGCTCAGACCTATTGATTGTGTACAAATTTGCTTCTGCCTGGGTGTGATGCTGCCTGGCAGTACAGTTCCCTGTGGCCTGTAGGTGGCACTGTCGCCTCAGGCTCAGGTTGAACCACAGGTAGCATTACAGCACTATTGGGTGTCCTCTCTCGGCAGTTGTACAGTGGGTGTGGTCTACTCGCTGTGCATGCTGGGAGAGGGTACAAAAGGGGCAGGCGTCATTATTCGGGGAGCAGTTTGCGCCTTCCAGCCCTCCAGGCCAGGGGTGCGTGTGTGTGTGTGTACCAGCCCCAGGCACCAGGCACCTTTTAGCCTGAGGCTGCATCGCTGTAAGTAGGCCCAGCACCTTTAGCTGAGGCTTACCCCCGAAGAGGAGTCCCAGGGTACCCGAGTAAGGGGTGACCCACTCTGAAGGAGAGCAAGCCAGAGGAGGATTAGTGAAGAAAGTCACTGTCTCGGGAAAGGCCTGGCTACCTATCAGAGAGAATGATTCCTATCCGACAAAAGCCTGGTAACGTGCCCCATTGGCACCTAAGGATTAAATATTACTTGGCCTGGGAGGTTTGGGACTGTATAATCCTGTGGCATTCCTAATCGCATCCCCATTTCACAAAGGAAAGCTGTAATTCGTGCTCCACTCCGGCTGCTAGGACTGCTCTTAAAGGGACTATCCGGGTGAGCTATACCCACTCAGGCTTGAGTGGCGACAAAAGTGTTCTTTAAGTGTTGCGTGCCTGAACCTTCCCCCACTCTGTGGTTTCTACTCTCTCTTTTCCAAGTTTTACCTAAAGAAAAGAATAAAACCTTGCTGCTTAGGTTTTACACCTGTGTGGACATTGGCTTTATTACAAAGGGACTTCCGCCTAGACAACGGAGACCAGGAACCCACTCTGGAGAGGTAACTCGCCGCAAGCAGAGGCGTATCTAGTGAAAATTGCGCCTATGGCAAGCACTGAAACTGCGCCCCTGTCAAAACATTTGAAACCCGTCTTTCAGATAATACTGTCAGTATATACAGGTATAGAGGGAGAACAGTAAGTTAGTTGTTGGGACTTGCCTCACTTGGTTTGAATCTGGGCCAGGAAGCTATCTGCATGTAGTTTGCATGTTCTCTTGGTGTGGGCACACTCCAAAGCCATGTTGGCAGGTGATGGTCCCCTGTCTGTATGAAGTGGCAATGTACATGGGCGATCACATTCTGCATGCCACCCCCCATGTCCGAAAAATGATCCAAGATGAGCGCTGGCACAAAATCTGCCAAGAGCTGGACAGGACTGAATGGAAGTATACATAGATATGTGTAGGGTCCTCTATGATTGAAGGGTCAGTGTAGAATGTGATAAGCCATGTACACTGCCAGTCTGTACACAGGGTACAATTCACCTACCTGCATGTGTTTGGAGTGGAAGAGGAACCCCACTGGGAGAACATGCTAACTCCATGTAGCTAGCGTCCTGGGCAGGAGTGGAGCCCAGTATATACATATATAATGGGGTAGACATTGGTGGGGTACCTGCTTCTCCATGCTCTCCTTGCCCCCGCTGCCCACTATGGGTGGGGGGATCCTCTCGCAGCTGGCACCCTCCAGCATGTAGAGTCCGGAGGGTCGGGCGCTCTGCTCTCCCTTGAAGCAGAAGAGGACATTCTGGAAGAGGGAGAACCATTTGTCATGCCACCTGTTGGTCTTGGCCGCCTTATTGCTGAGTTGCCCCCTCTTGGTGCCCTCCTTGCAGGCAAGGAGAGCCAGGTACAGAGCGTGACCCTTGTTACAGCCCACACTCTTCTACATGATACCCGAGCAACGGTACGATCAGCGCCATCCGTCCCCGCCGATCACTCCGGGACAGCGCTGTGCCACCAATCACAGCACAAGTGGCCCATGAGTCTCCTGCCACTGCGCTGTCACTCCGTCTTCTGTGCAACAGTGGTGTCTCTAGCTTTCAACACAAAGTGCCAGCTTAGGTGATATACAGTAGTGCCAGGTTAGGGGGTATAGTGCCAGGTTAGGATGGTAGTGCCAGGTTAGGGGGTATAGTGCCAGGTTAGGGGGTTATAGTGCCAGGTTAGGGGGGTATAGTGCCAGGTTAGGGGGTATAGTGCAAGGTTAGGGGGGTATAGTGTCAGGTTAGGGGGGTATAGTGCCAGGTTAGGGGGTGTAGTGTCAGGTTAGGGGGTATAGTGTCAGGTTAGGGGGGTATAGTGCCAGGTTAGGGGGGTATAGTGCCAGGTTAGGGGGTATAGTGTCAGGTTAGGGGGGTATAGTGCCAGGTTAGGGGGGTATAGTGCCAGGTTAGGGGGCTGTAGTGCCAGGTTAGGGGGTGTAGTGCCAGGTTAGGGGGTGTAGTGCCAGGTTAGGGGGTATAGTGCCAGGTTAGGGGGTATAGTGCCAGGTTAGGGAGTGTAGTGCCAGGTTAGGGGGGTATAGTGTCAGGTTAGGGGGGTATAGTGCCAGGTTAGGGGGTGTAGTGTCAGGTTAGGGGGTATAGTGTCAGGTTAGGGGGGTATAGTGCCAGGTTAGGGGGGTATAGTGCCAGGTTAAGGGGCTGTAGTGCCAGGTTAGGGGGTGTAGTGCCAGGTTAGGGGGTAAAGTGCCAGGTTAGGGGGTATAGTGCCAGGTTAGGGGATGTAGTGCCAGGTTAGGGGGTGTAGTGCCAGGTTAGGGGATATAGTGCCAGGTTAGGGGGTATAGTGCCAGGTTAGGGGGTGTAGTGCCAGGTTAGGGGGTATAGTGCCAGGTTAGGGGGTGTAGTGCCAGGTTAGGGGGTATAGTGCCAGGTTAGGGGGTGTAGTGCCAGGTTAGGGGGTGTAGTGCCAGGTTAGTAGGTATAGTGCCAGGTTAGGGGGTATAGTGCCAGGTTAGTAGGTATAGTGCCAGAGTAAATACATGACAACATGAATAGATAAGCTCCTGTTCCTCTCTTCCTCTGTCACCTGCTGCTCTAAAAGTCTAAATGAATTCATGGCTGTCCCAGTGTCCCTGCTGCTGCTGCAGAACCTCCTTCTCCCCCAGGCTCTCTGAAGTAAACATAAAGAAAGAAAAAAAACTCACATGGGTAGAAGCTGAGGACTGATTCTGGCTTCTTCTTCTTCCTGGAACTGAAGTCAAAATGTGGCAGGTGGGAGGGGAAGAGGGGGGGGCTGCAACATGGGCAAAGTATGATTGGCTAACAGTGAGATGAAATGCAAAGATCCCCCTCCTCCCTGTGATGGTCGGGACACTGAAATTATCATCATGCAGCCCCCTGAATCTGACTGCTGTGCTGTGCTGTGAACCCTTTTCTCCACACAGTACAGGTTGGAGATGTTCTGCTGGAGCTGGCAGTGGCTCTGCCTTCTGTCATTCTGACAAGCAGGAGCCCCCGACACTGAGGATCGGATGATCAGCATGGCAATTACAGAGCGATTCTCTGTGTTTCTATCCCTCCAGCAGCTGAGAGCTTACAGGAGGGGGGAGGGAGACACACACAGGGAATCGCTCTATTGCTGTGACAATCGTTTTAATTTGGGGGGGGGGGGGCACAGCTGTGCAACAACTCCGCTCTTCCTCCCACATGCAGCAACTTCCTCCCGCCGCCCAGCCATATACACTGCACGGCCGCAGAGCGGAGAGTGAGCGCCCACCCTGCAGAGAAAACATCGGGATGTGCCGGAGGGGGGAGTCACCTGACCCACACACTAAACACTTTACCAGACCTTCCCGGGAGAGGAGGAGAGCACCGACTGTGTAATGCTGGGGGTCATCTGAGCAGTGTGTAAACTTCCAGCTACTCACCAGCGCCCCCTTCATGTAGCGCCCATGGCACGTGCCCTGTCTGCCATACCCTGGATACGCCACTGGCCGCAAGGCCCACAAATCTAACACCGCTCGCCTCTCCATATATAGAGTTGGATACCGGGCAAGTAGTAGGTGTGCCTTACTGCAAAAGGATGAAGCGGGAAGGGTCTGTGTGCTACATGAGTATATCTCTTTTCCAAAGCAACCCTTGACTCTTTTTGAGAACAATTCTTTTCTTTTCCACTGTTCATTGAAATAACTGCCATATAAGTACAGCTAAATGAACAAATTATAAGGGTACTATTATATTTACATGTATGTGGAATGGAAAGGTTCACTTTAAAGTAAAAAAAAACATTACTTTCCACTTTAGTTCCTTTGAATTTTTCTTTTATATTTTCTGTTTTAATACATATACCGTAGATACTAGAGTATAAGCCGACCTGAATATAAGCCGAGGCACCTAATTTTACCACAAAAAACTGGGAAAACGTATGACTCGAGTATAAGCCTAAGGTGTCCATCTGCATGCGTCACTGTGCCTCACTTTGCCTCACTGTGTCCATGCCTCACTGTGCCCATGTCCATGACTAGACTGACGTTTAACATGGGAGTCTATGGAAGGGGTCTCCGGCTTTGAAAAATCGTTGCTCCCCGGCCCTAGGTCCCCCAGACAAAAAACTTTCTACACGTATAGAGGAGAAATGGGGCTACATGTGTGCCAAGTTTAGGGTCCAGGGGACTTACGACTGGCCGGTACCGAGTCCCCAAAATCACCAGAGAAATGACCGTTTAACATAGGAGTTTATGGAAGGGGTGCCCGGCTTTGAAAAATCGGTGCTCCCCGGCTGTAGGTTCCCTGGACAAAACACTTTGCACACTTGTAGAAGAAGAGTGGGGCTACATGTGTGCCAGGTTTGGGGTCCAGGGGACCTACGGCCGGCCGGTACTGGGTCCCCAAACTCCGGGAGATCAGGCGCAAAAAGGTGACTCGAGTATAAGCCGAGGGGGGCATTTTCAGCACAAAAAAAGTGCTAAAAAACTTGGCTTATATTCGAGTATATACGGTAGGTTAGTATAAGCTTCTCCAAGTACAGATGATATTATTTTCCTTTATTACCCATTGAAATGTATTGAGGTATATAAAAATTCTTTCATACCGACTTTGAATGTTTGAATACACAGATTACTAATATCTGTGTATTCAAGTTACATATTTGTGACTTTGGGTTTTCTAAAATAAAAGTAAAGTTATCATTGCCTTCATATATATGTAGCGCTACCCCCAGTTAAGAGAGCCGCTGATATTGATTTGGGCCCTGCAGTGCACCGCTGTCAACCCCCGGCAATCGGCTCTAACCTCCCGTGGCACAGCTGGTGATAGAGAGATAGGACCGCGTGATCGCAACTGTTGGTGACGCAGTCCTATAACAAACATACACAGAATATACTTTAAAACTCCTATTAAAGTAAGCGGAACTGACACCAAATGTACTTTACCCAGATATTTTACTGAGGCTAATGGGCAAGTAATAAACAACAGTATAACAAGTTGCAGATCCCTGCAATAAACAGTAATAAAGATAAACAGAGTAATCAGAATAATAAAGTATTGCTATGCAACTCTAGCGCTGCCCTTTTTCAGCTACTTCCCCTCATGGGTAGACTACTAACACCCAGCAATGTCTACCTATGCAGTCAGGCCTGACTGATCTAAATGGAAGTTCAGTGAAACAATATTCGCTAGCAATCTCTCGGTGGTGCACTTGAAGAACAACTTTGTAATCCCAACGAATAGTAAAGATAAAGTATCTGTCTTTAAACAGCTCTCACCACCTGGACAAGTCCAAGTCCCTTTCCTCCATCGATTCGTCTAGGAACAGGAATCCACCGACATCCAAGTCTTCAATCCTTCTGGTGTACTGCAGCAAGGAGGATTAGATGTCTCTAAGGCTCTGCTAGGCTGGCAGAGGGCTCTTTGGAAAGGAGCACACGGCCCGGGCTTCAGGCCTTGTGCACACAGCAGTTCAGCACAGACATCCTCTTGCTAGGAGAGGGGGGTCCAAAGAGGCTGACCAAAACTCCGCCTCCCCTTTATAAAGTCTGCCCCAGCAGTCTCTGTTCTGGAGCAATGCACCCTGGGTGCTGCAAGATGTACTGGGAGATGTAGTCTCTCTCTCCTCTGCTTTCACTTCCATAATGTCTCTTTACTTCCTCCCGACTCACCTCTCACCTGGAACTTCTTGTCTCTCTGCATTAAAGGGGAACACCCCGCTACACACTCCCCCCACTTGAACTCTTTGGTCCCCAAAGATAAACTTCAACAATTACTGTTTACCATTTTGGACAATGTCGAGCATGATGTTGGCATAGGGAATTCCCACCAAAACTTTGGGATGGAACTCTCTTGCCCACAGGTCACACTACCATGAGTGGCCTGCCTAACTGTGCCAGAGAGTGAGCTGGGGTTGCCCTCCACCAAATGGACGGTGGAAGGATCAGGTTGTTCAACACTTCTCCTAGCCGTTACAACAGAGTCCTCTGAGCTCGTCCCCATTTGGGGGTAAGTTAGTTTCTTGGGAGGCCTGATGACTCTGCGAGCCCTCTGCTCTCTTGGTACTTCTGACTCTGGCACCACAGGCTCTTCTTCAGGAGTAAGTTCAGGTAACATTGCTGGTTCTGGAACCTCTGATTCAGAAGTCGACTGACGTATGGAATCTCTAGAGTCCTCCTCTGCGCAAGTGTCAGGAACATCTTCCCAGTAATCAGCTGAGGGACTGAAGGGTATGAATTCAGTAGCCTCCGGATTCAGCGTTGCATCTGGGGTATCCCCTCCATTTGGGAGATCTATGGCGGACGTTCCCAGAGTCGAGGGAGGCCACAGCCAGTCCAGTTCTCCACCTTCTTCTGTACTCAATTGGGAGGCCTCCCCATCTTTGGCTCGAGAGGTCTGGGACCGAGTGTTCGGCCTAGGAATATCCAGGATAGAGGCCGGTTCAGGGGAGTCTCTCACGGGAGGTATTCTGACTGCCTCAGCAAGTGGGAGCAGGTGGTTCCGATGCCACGTCTTCAGTGGACCCACCTTTCCTTCTGGCTTTAGTTTGTAGACAGGCAAACCGGGCAACTTCCTACAGACAACATAGGGCTCAGATCTCCACCTGTCGGCAAGCTTGTGTTTTCCAGGGACCCCCAGATTGCGTAGCAGTACTCGGTCCCCGGGCTGCAGATCTTGCACTCGAACCTTCAGATCAAAATTTCTCTTGTTGCGGGCCCCCCTTTGATCCGAAGCCGCCTGGGCTTGTTCATAGGCCACCTGCAAGCTACGTCTAAGTCTGTCCACGTATCCCTTGTGGGATGTAGCTGAGGTATTGTCTATAGAAGTGCCAAAGGCCAGGTCCACAGGTAGCCTTGCTTCTCTCCCAAACATAAGTCGATAAGGGGAGTAGCCAGTGGCGTCACTTGTGGTACAGTTATAGGCATGTACTAGGGCTGATATGTGCTGACTCCAGTGTTGCTTCTTCTCTGTTTCTAAGGTTCCCAACATGTTGAGCAGGGTCCGGTTAAATCTCTCCGGCTGAGCATCTCCTTGTGGGTGGTAAGGCGTGGTTCTGGTCTTCTTTATTCCTAATGAATCCAAAAGTCTTCGGATCAACCGACTCTCAAAGTCCCTTCCTTGATCTGAGTGGAGTCTCTGTGGTAGTCCGTAATGGACAAAATACTTCTCCATAAGTATCTTGGCCACGGTGGATGCCTTCTGGTCTTTGGTTGGGAAAGCTTGAGCATAGCGGGTGAAATGGTCGGTTATTACCAGAACATTCCCCAATCCACTCAGGTCGGGTTCGAGGCAGAGAAAGTCAATGCATACCAGATCCATTGGGCCTTGACTCTGTAAGTGGCCCATTGGGGCAGCTTGATGGGGTAGGGTCTTTCTCTGAATGCATCGTGCACAGGAATGGCAATACTCCTCTACTTCTGCCCTCATGCAGGGCCAATAGAACCGATTTCTGACAAGCTGGAAGGTCCTTTCTGCCGCTAGGTGACCATGATGGTCATGCAGGGCAATTAGTACAGTCTCTCGGTGCTTCTCTGGAAGAAATAACTGCCACTTATCTTCTGAGTCATCAGAGGGGCCCCTTCGGTAGACCACTCCCTGATGTACCTGTAGCCTGTCCAATTCCTTCCTCAACAGGCGAGCCTCCTTTGAGGGGTGATGTAGGAATTTGTTGGGATCCTGATTCTCCAGGGCTTCGAGGACCAATCTCCCCATGGGGTCTTCCAATTGGTCACACCTCAACTCCTTCTTGGACAGTCTCGGTAGGTTGTCTTCCTCCAGTTGAGTTACCCCACAATAGTGTTTGGGGACTCCTACCATGGTAACCCCTATTTCTTCTGCTCTGGAGCCTCCTCTGGCTTGGAATTCAGCCCCTTGACAAAGGGCCCGCACCCCGTCCGGTGCCACTTGGGTCCAATCTTCCCAGTCATTTGTCGTGGCATGAGACCTCCGGGACAGGGCATCTGCATCCCTATTTCCGGCTCCTGGTCTGTACATCAGATTGAAGTTGAATCCAGACAATGCGGCCAACCACCTGTGTCCGGTGGCATCTAGTTTCGCGGTGGTGAAGAGGTAGGTCAGGGGGTTGTTGTCTGTCTTCACAGTAAACTCTGCCCCATACAAGTAGTCTTTTAGCTTGTCTACTACCGCCCATTTGAGGGCCAGGAATTCCAGCTTATGAGTGGGGTAATTCTTTTCTGAGGGGGTCAGGCTCCTGCTCACATAGGCCACTGGTCGCAGTTGTCCTTCATGTTCTTGGTAGAGTACACCACCTAGACCCTCATGGCTGGCATCCACATGTAATTCATAAGGTCTGGTAGGGTCGGCGTAGGCCAGGACTGGGGCAGTGGTTAAGCTCCTCTTCAGAGCATGAAAGGCCTCTTCACACCTTGGGTTCCACTGATCTTGAACTGACTCACCAGGCCTCCTGGGCCCTGAGTCATCCTCTTCCCCTTCTGCCTTTAGCAATTCATTCAACGGGCGGGCAATCCGAGCAAACCCCTCCACAAACCTCCTATAATAGGAGCAGAACCCCAGGAAGGATCTGAGCTCTGTTACTGTGGTGGGTCGTGGCCAGGAAGTGACTGCTTCCAACTTCTCAGGATCTGTGGCCACCCCTTCTTCAGACACTATGTGCCCCAGATAGTTCACAGAAGACTGGTAGAACCGACACTTCTCGGGGGAAAGCTTAAGTCCCTCTTCGCTGAGTCTTCTCAATACTTTCTCCAACCTGACTTCATGTTCTTCCAAGGTTCTTCCAAAGACAATGACATCGTCCAAGTACACAAGGACTTCTATAAGATTCATGTCTTCAACAGTCTTCTCCATAAGGCGTTGAAAGGTAGCAGGAGCTCCAGACAGACCCTGAGGCATCCTATTGAATTCGAAGAATCCCACCGGGGTTATGAAGGCTGTCTTCTCCCTGTCTTCTGGGTGCATAGGGATTTGATAGTACCCACTCTTGAGGTCCATCACACTGAACCATTTGGCTCCAGACAAACTTTGTAGGGCATCTTCTATCCTTGGCGTGGTGTATTGGTCAGGGATGGTTCTCCTGTTGAGAGTCCTGTAATCGATACAAAGCCTCAACGACCCATTCTTCTTTCTGACCACCACGATTGGGGAGGCATAGGGACTTCTAGACTCCCGGATCACACCAGTCTTCTTTAGTTCTACAAGTTGTTCCCTCAGATCCTCCAGATCTGCCAGGGGGACCCGCCTGACCCTCTCTCGGAAGGGCTTATCTTCTTGGAGGCGGATCCGATGGGTGGCACTTCTTGCACACCCCACATCGAATTCATCTTCGGAAAAGATCTTCTCCCACCTGGTCAGCTGGGCCTTGGCTCTTTCTTTCCAAGCCCTGGGTAGGTTCGGGTTTTCCACGGACAGTTTCTCCCAAACATCTCCTCCGTCACCCGTCCCCTTGACTTCGGACCAAGTGACCGGGGCAGCAGGGCTCACCTGACCAAGCAACACTCTGGCAGGGATCTCCATGGGTCCTCCCGTAGTGTTCCTAACACTCACCGGAACTCTGCCATGGGCCTTCTTCAGGGCCTTGAATGGAATCACTTCTGGTATCACTTCCAGGCCTGAGGACTCTTCCCTTGGGTCTGATTCCAGCATGACAAAGGGGCCAGGTTGTTCCCACGAAAGCTTCACAGTGGCCCTAAGACAGGTTACTTCTCCGGGCTGTAGCACTACTCCTTCTCTGCCAAGTCTCCACACCTTCCCTATCCCCTCTCCCGGGGTCTTCTGCTCTAAGACCAGTCGTTGGTAGGCCGTCTTTAGCATGGGATGGATTTTGGTGGCTGAATGGTTTCTCTCTTTCACTAGAGGGGTCAGGAGTCTCCTGACTAGATCCGTGTTTGTCCCAATGATCAGGGAAATCTTGCTGGCTCCAGGCGGCCGGGGACACACAACTGCCAGGGTGTCAAACACTTCAGCCTTCCCAGCCACGGATGGATCGAAAGTCATCTTTATGGGCAGGTACCCATCATAAGGGAAACTCTGGGTTCCAAGTCCCCATATCTCCAGCTCTTCTATCTTCTGGATAGGCAGATGACTCAAGTGCCTATCATAGAAGTCCCGGTATAGTAAAGTCACCCGTGCTCCGGTGTCCAAAAGAGCTTTAGTATAGACTCCTTCCACTTGAATGGGCACAGTAGGAGACGGGCCCACCAGTTCCTTTGGGTATGGCCGGACTGGGGTCACCTCTTTTTTTTTGCTTTCGACCCTTGCCCTGCTCCTTTTGGACTTTAATTTTTCCTGAGCCTGGCATGCATTGACTTTCTCCCTCTCAATGGGGGCACAAACCCGCTGAGGGATGTTATTGTTCCTTTTAGGTGGATGTTCCTTCTTTGGGGTGCTGTACTTCCACTGAGGGGTCTTGCCCCCTCCCTCTGGGGTACATCTTGGTGGGGGTGTACTATACCTCCTCCTAGGAGTTTTGTCTCCTCCATTCTTGGCCTTTTTTTTTAGTTTGGAAAATGATGGGCACCCGGTTGACTCCTTCACCGGGGCCCTTTGGAGTTTCCCGCCGGCTTGCAATTATCTGTTCTCTTCTTCTTTGGGCTGGAGCATACGTTAGCAAAGTGGCCACTCCCTCCGCAGTTATAGCAAATCACCTCTTCTCGGTCCTGTAGGGAGGCCGGTGCTGAGGTGTTCGGGAACAACTCCTTTCTTGGGCTTGGTTTCTCTCGTCTTCTATGATCTTTCTCCATCAAAGAGGTCAGCATCTCCAACACTTGGGCCATTTGCGATTTCAGAGTGTCAACCTCCGCATCTCTTTCTGGGCTCTTGACCGAATGGACCAACACTGGTACAGGTGTGACATTCGCCTTGGCCACCTGCTGATCTTCCTCCAGCGCCTCTTCGTCCCTAATAATTTTTATTAGATCAGAGTAGGTTAGTGACATTCCTCCTCCTGAGGTTTTCAGGTGCAGCCAGACCGGGTCTGAGCGCCGCGCTCCCCTCATGATCTGCTTCATGCGTGCTTCATCTGCATCTTTGGGCAGCATTCCCTTCTTCAGTACAATCTTGCATAACTGCCTGTTCAGCCTTCTAACATATTCTGACAGTTTCTCATTCGGCTGCTGGAGAGTGTGTTCAATTTGATAAATCATCTCTGACACCTTCTCCAGCTGACCAAACTCTTCCTGCAGCATGGCCAGGCAATCTTGAGCTGTACAGTTTTCATTTCCAAACCGGAAGCTCTTCACCGCTTCTGCCGCGGCACCTTTCAGACTTTCTAAGACTCGCTGTCCCTTCTGTGCCTCAGGCACCTCCCATGCTTCTACTGCCTGCAATGCCTGTTCCACCCAAGTGTCAAAATCTTCCTCCCCCGCAGGGACGGGGAGCTTCCCTGAGAAGGTGCTAAGCTTCCGGTAACCGGCCTCCACATGCACCGTACTGCTTTTCTGGCACTTAATTACAAGGTCTCCTAGAGCATTCAACAATTCAGGCCCTATAGCGGCCAGCGGTGATCCCGGGCTTAATAGTTCCTTAAGCTTTTCTGCTTTAGAGGATAGTGGTGGAGATAATTGTGGGAGTGATGGCTTTGGTGTCTGAAACCATTCTTCCTTCACTGGCAGCGTATGTATCAAGTGATAGATCTGATTATCTATGGCTTGTATACTCTGACTTTTAAAATGCTCTGGGATTTCGTTTTTCCATTCTACCAGTGCGTATGTAAACGAGATCACTGGATCTGGCCTAAAATCCATCACCCATGCTTTGTGGCTCGGAGACAGTAACAATACGAGCTGTTTTATCTCCTCTTCCTTCCATCTTTCCCCCGGGAGTACAATGACTACCGCCGCGGTTGGATCGGCGCCAATCGCTGCGCACCACTGTGACATTGCCAGCGGGTCCATGCTGGTACTTCTGACCGGCTTGATTGCAGCGTGCAACGTACAAGGATCCCGGACTCTTGCCCCCACGTGTAGCGCTACCCCCAGTTAAGAGAGCGGCTGATATTGATTTGGGCCCTGCAGTGCACCGCTGTCAACCCCCGGCAATCGGCTCTAACCTCCCGTGGCACAGCTGGTGATAGAGAGATAGGACCGCGTGATCGCAACTGTTGGTGACGCAGTCCTATAACAAACATACACAGAATATACTTTAAAACTCCTATTAAAGTAAGCGGAACTGACACCAAATGTACTTTACCCAGATATTTTACTGAGGCTAATAGGCAAGTAATAAACAACAGTATAACAAGTTGCAGATCCCTGCAATAAACAGTAATAAAGATAAACAGAGTAATCAGAATAATAAAGTATTGCTATGCAACTCTAGCGCTGCCCTTTTTCAGCTACTTCCCCTCATGGGTAGACTAACACCCAGCAATGTCTACCTATGCAGTCAGGCCTGACTGATCTAAATGGAAGTTCAGTGAAACAATATTCGCTAGCAATCTCTCGGTGGTGCACTTGAAGAACAACTTTGTAATCCCAACGAATAGTAAAGATAAAGTATCTGTCTTTAAACAGCTCTCACCACCTGGACAAGTCCAAGTCCCTTTCCTCCATCGATTCGTCTAGGAACAGGAATCCACCGACATCCAAGTCTTCAATCCTTCTGGTGTACTGCAGCAAGGAGGATTAGATGTCTCTAAGGCTCTGCTAGGCTGGCAGAGGGCTCTTTGGAGAGGAGCACACGGCCCGGGCTTCAGGCCTTGTGCACACAGCAGTTCAGCACAGACATCCTCTTGCTAGGAGAGGGGGGTCCAAAGAGGCCGACCAAAACTCTGCCTCCCCTTTATAAAGTCTGCCCCAGCAGTCTCTGTTCTGGAGCAATGCACCCTGGGTGCTGCAAGATGTACTGGGAGATGTAGTCTCTCTCTCCTCTGCTTTCACTTCCATAATGTCTCTTTACTTCCTCCCGACTCACCTCTCACCTGGAACTTCTTGTCTCTCTGCATTAAAGGGGAACACCCCGCTACATATATATATATATATATATATATATATATATATATATATATTTTTCACTTCACAAAGTGTGTTGACAAAAGCAAAGGCATCAAGTCCAGCAAGGAGGACTAATGCATTGTTCTTCAGGTCAAAAAATGTAAACTATTCGTAAATTGATGTAGATAACAGAGCAGCTCCTGCAACTTACATCACAACTTCCCAAGCCAGTAATTGTTGGGGCTGAATCAGGTCTATTTGCACTATTGGGTGTCCTCTCTCTGCAGTTGTACAGTGGGCGTGGTCTACCCGCGGTGCATGCTGGGAGAGGGTACAAAAGGGGCAGACGCCATTATTCGGGGAGCAGTTCATGCCTCCCGGCCCTCCAGGCCAGGGGTGCGTGTGTGTGTACCAGCCCCAGGCACCTTTAGCCTGAGGCTGCATCGCTGTAAGTAGGCCCAGCACCTTTAGCTGAGGCTTACCCCCGAAGAAGAGTCCCAGGGTACCCGAGTAAGGGGTGACCTACTCTGAAGGAGAGGAAGCCAGGGGATGATCGGTCCCAAGGGGATTAGTGAAGGAAGTCACTGTCTCGGGAAAGGCCTGGCTACCTATCAGAGGGAAGGATTCCTATCCGACAAAAGCCTGGTAACGTACCCCATTGGCACCTAAGGATTAAATATTACTAGGCCGGGAGGTTTGGGACTGAATAATCCTGTGGCAGAGGATTCCTAATCGCATCCCCATTTCATAAAGGAAATTTTTAATCCGTGCTCCACTCCGGCTGCTAGGACCGCTCTTAAAGGGACTATCCGGGTGAGCTATACCCACTCAGGCTTGAGTGGCGACAAAAGTGTTCTCTAAGTGTTGCGTGCCTGAACCTTCCCCCACTCTGTGGTTTCTACTCTCTCTTTTCCAATTTTTACCTAAAGAAAAGAATAAAACCTTGCTGCTTAGGTTTTACACCTGTGTGGACATTGGCTTTATTACAAAGGGACTTCCGCCTAGACAACGGAGACCAGGAACCCACTCTGGAGAGGTAACTCGCCGCAAGGCCCAAAAATCTAACACTGCTCGCCTCTCCATATATGGAGTTGGATACAGGGCAAGTAGCAGGTGTGACTTACTGCAAAAGGATGAAGCAGGAAGGGTCTGTGTGCTACACGTGGGGGCTCGAGTCTGGGATTTGTGGCTACCTCACCCAAGAGTGGATTATAGTTTTTGTGACTGGAAAGTCGGCCATTGAAGGAATTGGACTGTGTTACGGCAATAGGAGAGAGAAAAATGGGTTAAGGGGCACAGAATTGTGGTTTTTCCAACTGCGTAGTTCATGGGCCTGTCTAGAAAAAGAAAAGCCTGCGAGCTGCAGGAAGAAGAAAAGGGAAGGAGTTCCCGCCACTTGTGTGTTGCACGTGGATACTTTGGCGCCA
The DNA here is from genome assembly GCA_029206835.1 of Rana muscosa. Lineage (NCBI taxonomy): Eukaryota > Metazoa > Chordata > Amphibia > Anura > Ranidae > Rana > Rana muscosa. Next base: position 637,444,539 of record CM055122.1, on the reverse strand, counting down.
AGAGACAGAGAGAGTTGGATCGAGTGAGCAGCAACATGTCCGCTTTTCCCAGTGCCTCAATTTTGTCGGGCCCCCGGATGTCTCCGATGCTTTCTTCAATGGACATTGCTGCGCTCACCGCCACGCTTACGGATACGGGGATCCGGCTCAAACCCTGAGGCTGCTTTGCACTGTACGTCTGCAGAGATGCGGAGGCCCTGGGCATGCTCTGTCCCAAATGCCAAGGACTGGCTGTTCAACTACGGCCGTTCAGAAGGTGTGCATCCTGTGGAGAGTTCCTCTTCGAAGTGGACCAGCCCACTGATAAACCACGGGTCTACCGGGTCAACTGCCTTACAGGTACCGTCACTTCAGAGGAAGAAACCTGTACTCCCACAGCCAAGCCTACGCGCACCGCATCGACTGCCATGGATGTGGCCAACGAAGATGTCTCAGCTGCTGCAGAGCCATCGGCGGATCCTGCAGTTGACGCTGCCTCCGCTACTACAGAGGAACGTATCCCGCCAGCCAAGCGAAAGGTGGGACAATGCACTGAATTGATTTTTATATAGTATCTTTACTTGCTTTCATTTCATACATTGGGCACCTTCATTGGACTTTGTTATTATCTTTGTACAGGCATACCCCACTTTTAAGTACACAATGGGTTTTGTTTACTAAAGCTGGAAAGCCCAAAATCAGGCTAATTTCTGCATAGAAACCAATGAGGTTCTAACCCCAGCTTGTTCAATTATGCCTGGTAATAAAACCTGGAAGCTCATTGGTTTTTATGCAGAAGTGAGACAGATTTTGCGCTTTCCAGCTTTAGCTTAATCCCATTGTGTACTTAAAAGTGGAATATGCCTGTATATTGTTTTATACACACCGGTCATTATGCACATGTGACAATATTTTTTTGAATTGTGACTAGTGTGTTCATACCTAGGTCTACACATTTAGGCCTTTCGTGGCCGCACACCTTCACATATTACTATATGCCCAGATTCATATATGCTTTTGGGCCTTTTCTATTCATTTAGTTTTTTTAAGGCGCTGCATTTTTTATGTTTCACTTTTTATCTTTGCAATATGTCTAATTGCTGATGCTGGCAGCCACTTTCTCACTCGTTCACCCAGTAGCGCAACTTTTTCCTTTATATTATGAAAGGTGGGATATGTTAAGGCCTCCCACGGCCACGGTCAAAGCCTGCCCCAGCGCCTACCAGATCCGGACCTCGGGAGCGGGAGGAAGCCCGAGAAGTCCACGTCGGGTGATGGTAAGGAGGCTGGGACTGTGATGTTAAGTTTGCCAGGGGAAGGGAAAGAAGCGTATGCCCCATACTACTGGGAATGTGTGGACAGCCGAGCCTCGGGAACTATTACCGTCCGGGGAAAATGTGTCTGTGTCTACCCAAAACTACTTGCCCGCTGAGGAATATGACACCTCAGACTTGGACTCATCATCCGATGTGGGTGACGATGCAGAGATAGATGACATTTTCATCAAAAAGGGATGGGACAAGGTAAAAACTGTTGCCGCAGCCAGCAGTTTGAAATTGGGATCGCCTATAAGCTCGGGGAGCACTACATCCCGTGTGGAGGTCCTGGCCCTGGAGGAGAAAGCTGTGTCTTCCCCAGGTGAAGAACCCCTACCAGGGCCTGATACTGTTACAGTCCGGAGATCGCCAGACGCCATTGTACTCGCTGGAAGTGGGGATTGCAAAACTCTTCCCCATCTTGCCCGCTTGCAGCGAATCCTCAACAAGAGAGAGGCCAGTGAGTATGGCTGGGAGTACCCCTATGTGCCTAAGGAACTGTTGTTTGAGATAGAAACTTATCGAGAAAGGTGATACTCCGAAGCTATATGGGACTACCTTGAAGTGCCCAAGTCCCATAGACACTTTGCTTGCTCCGCCGCCATGACTGACCAATTTAAAGGTTGCCGCAAGGAGTGGAGCTATGGTCGGCATATCCATGCTGACCGGGTGGTGATCTGTTGTCCTGGGAGAGAAGACGCTGTCTATTCTATAGAAACTCTGGACAAACAGTGGAAGACTCTTATTCTCCCGGATCCCCACTACTACCTCTGAGACAGGAACTTGTGTTTTTTTTTAGTTCTTCATCCTGTCTTTGCAAGGACAATCCGTGCCCTGGATCTAAGTGACCTTGCTCTGCTGAAGGAGACGTTTGCTACACGGCGGACAATTAAAGAGCTTGTTCTTGGTTTTTTTTCCTCTCCTAAAGAAAGTGACTATTTCTTTCCTCTTAAATTGAACTTGGGGTAGTCAGATAGGAGTTCATGTAAAAATATGCCGTGGTTAAAGACTGCAGTGTTAGGAGTGATGTGCAGTGCTATGCGCAACTTGTGCAGAACATTGAGGTCCCGCCGACGCTAGGTGGCGGTGGTCTGCCAGATAAATGGTTACCATTAGGATAAGAAATGTTTAGAATGTTTTTTTTTTTCCTTTCCTCCATGCTAGGCTTAGCATAGGTAAACTCTTTAGAAGGAAATTGTTCCCTCCCGAGGGAATAGTATTCTTCACCTGTAGAATAGATTGTGAATAGTGGATAGGATGTGTATATTTTTAGATTGTGCATGTAGTTTGTGTTTGTTTTTCAGGTACCGAAAGCTGCTATCAAAACCACCGGAGAATGGGGTGGGTTAGGTAGTTAGCGGAGGGGTGGAATGTATAATTGAAATGTGACATTTGAGAATGGGATGTCATTTATATGTTTGTTCTTCTTTTCTTTCTCTTTTTCCCTTCCCACCTTCCAAAATGCTTGGTTCGGGCACCATTTCATTTTTTGTATTATAGTTACAAAGAAATCAACGACCTTCAGGATTGAAGGGTTTTGGGTTCTTTAGCCACTGGGGACAGTGTCTTTTTCAGGAGGGGGTGTGTGTAGCGCCCATCCCAATTTATGGGAAGCTATATGTGCAAATATAGGGGTGGTTTGAGCTAATAGTTCGGCTCAGACCTATTGATTGTGTACAAATTTGCTTCTGCCTGGGTGTGATGCTGCCTGGCAGTACAGTTCCCTGTGGCCTGTAGGTGGCACTGTCGCCTCAGGCTCAGGTTGAACCACAGGTAGCATTACAGCACTATTGGGTGTCCTCTCTCGGCAGTTGTACAGTGGGTGTGGTCTACTCGCTGTGCATGCTGGGAGAGGGTACAAAAGGGGCAGGCGTCATTATTCGGGGAGCAGTTCACGCCTTCCAGCCCTCCAGGCCAGGGGTGCGTGTGTGTGTGTGTGTACCAGCCCCAGGCACCAGGCACCTTTTAGCCTGAGGCTGCATCGCTGTAAGTAGGCCCAGCACCTTTAGCTGAGGCTTACCCCCGAAGAGGAGTCCCAGGGTACCCGAGTAAGGGGTGACCCACTCTGAAGGAGAGCAAGCCAGAGGAGGATTAGTGAAGAAAGTCACTGTCTCGGGAAAGGCCTGGCTACCTATCAGAGAGAATGATTCCTATCCGACAAAAGCCTGGTAACGTGCCCCATTGGCACCTAAGGATTAAATATTACTTGGCCTGGGAGGTTTGGGACTGTATAATCCTGTGGCATTCCTAATCGCATCCCCATTTCACAAAGGAAAGCTGTAATTCGTGCTCCACTCCGGCTGCTAGGACCGCTCTTAAAGGGACTATCCGGGTGAGCTATACCCACTCAGGCTTGAGTGGCGACAAAAGTGTTCTTTAAGTGTTGCGTGCCTGAACCTTCCCCCACTCTGTGGTTTCTACTCTCTCTTTTCCAAGTTTTACCTAAAGAAAAGAATAAAACCTTGCTGCTTAGGTTTTACACCTGTGTGGACATTGGCTTTATTACAAAGGGACTTCCGCCTAGACAACGGAGACCAGGAACCCACTCTGGAGAGGTAACTCGCCGCAAGCAGAGGCGTATCTAGTGAAAATTGCGCCTATGGCAAGCACTGAAACTGCGCCCCTGTCAAAACATTTGAAACCCGTCTTTCAGATAATACTGTCAGTATATACAGGTATAGAGGGAGAACAGTAAGTTAGTTGTTGGGACTTGCCTCACTTGGTTTGAATCTGGGCCAGGAAGCTATCTGCATGTAGTTTGCATGTTCTCTTGGTGTGGGCACACTCCAAAGCCATGTTGGCAGGTGATGGTCCCCTGTCTGTATGAAGTGGCAATGTACATGGGCGATCACATTCTGCATGCCACCCCCCATGTCCGAAAAATGATCCAAGATGAGCGCTGGCACAAAATCTGCAAAGAGCTGGACAGGACTGAATGGAAGTATACATAGATATGTGTAGGGTCCTCTATGATTGAAGGGTCAGTGTAGAATGTGATCAGCCATGTACACTGCCAGTCTGTACACAGGGTACAATTCACCTACCTGCATGTGTTTGGAGTGGAAGAGGAACCCCACTGGGAGAACATGCTAACTCCATGTAGCTAGCGTCCTGGGCAGGAGTGGAGCCCAGTATATACATATATAATGGGGTAGACATTGGTGGGGTACCTGCTTCTCCATGCTCTCCTTGCCCCCGCTGCCCACTATGGGTGGGGGGATCCTCTCGCAGCTGGCACCCTCCAGCATGTAGAGTCCGGAGGGTCGGGCGCTCTGCTCTCCCTTGAAGCAGAAGAGGACATTCTGGAAGAGGGAGAACCATTTGTCATGCCACCTGTTGGTCTTGGCCGCCTTATTGCTGAGTTGCCCCCTCTTGGTGCCCTCCTTGCAGGCAAGGAGAGCCAGGTACAGAGCGTGACCCTTGTTACAGCCCACACTCTTCTACATGATACCCGAGCAACGGTACGATCAGCGCCATCCGTCCCCGCCGATCACTCCGGGACAGCGCTGTGCCACCAATCACTGCACAAGTGGTCCATGAGTCTCCTGCCACTGCGCTGTCACTCCGTCTTCTGTGCAACAGTGGTGTCTCTAGCTTTCATATTTAGGAAGGGCACAGGAACAAAACTAGGGGGGGCCACAATTATAAAAATGTGTGTGTGAGATATATATATATATATATATATATATATATATATATACACACACACTGCCTTGAAAAAGTATTCATACCCCTTGAAATTTTCCACATTTTGTCATGTTACAACCAAAATTGTGAATGTATTTTATGTGATAGACCAACACAAAGTGCCAGCTTAGGTGATATACAGTAGTGCCAGGTTAGGGGGTATAGTGCCAGGTTAGGATGGTAGTGCCAGGTTAGGGGGTATAGTGCCAGGTTAGGGGGTTATAGTGCCAGGTTAGGGGGGGTATAGTGTCAGGTTAGGGGGTATAGTGCAAGGTTAGGGGGGTATAGTGTCAGGTTAGGGGGGTATAGTGCCAGGTTAGGGGGTGTAGTGTCAGGTTAGGGGGTATAGTGTCAGGTTAGGGGGGTATAGTGCCAGGTTAGGGGGGTATAGTGCCAGGTTAGGGGGTGTAGTGCCAGGTTAGGGGGTATAGTGCCAGGTTAGGGGGTATAGTGCCAGGTTAGGGGGTGTAGTGCCAGGTTAGGGGGGTATAGTGTCAGGTTAGGGGGGTATAGTGCCAGGTTAGGGGGTGTAGTGTCAGGTTAGGGGGTATAGTGTCAGGTTAGGGGGGTATAGTGCCAGGTTAGGGGGGTATAGTGCCAGGTTAGGGGGGTATAGTGCCAGGTTAAGGGGCTGTAGTGCCAGGTTAGGGGGTGTAGTGCCAGGTTAGGGGGTGTAGTGCCAGGTTAGGGGTATAGTGCCAGGTTAGGGGGTGTAGTGCCAGGTTAGGGGGTATAGTGCCAGGTTAGGGGGTATAGTGCCAGGTTAGGGGGTGTAGTGCCAGGTTAGGGGGTATAGTGCCAGGTTAGGGGGTGTAGTGCCAGGTTAGGGGGTATAGTGCCAGGTTAGGGGGTGTAGTGCCAGGTTAGGGGGTGTAGTGCCAGGTTAGTAGGTATAGTGCCAGGTTAGGGGGTATAGTGCCAGGTTAGTAGGTATAGTGCCAGAGTAAATACATGACAACATGAATAGATAAGCTCCTGTTCCTCTCTTCCTCTGTCACCTGCTGCTCTAAAAGTCTAAATTAATTCATGGCTGTCCCAGTGTCCCTGCTGCTGCTGCAGAACCTCCTTCTCCCCCAGGCTCTCTGAAGTAAACATAAAGAAAGAAAAAAAACTCACATGGGTAGAAGCTGAGGACTGATTCTGGCTTCTTCTTCCTGGAACTGAAGTCAAAATGTGGCGGGTGGGAGGGGAAGAGGGAGGGGCTGCAACATGGGCAAAGTATGATTGGCTAACAGTGAGATGAAATGCAAATATCCCCCTCCTCCCTGTGATGGTCGGGACACTGAAATTATCATCATGCAGCCCCCTGAATCTGACTGCTGTGCTGTGCTGTGAACCCTTTTCTCCACACAGTACAGGTTGGAGATGTTCTGCTGGAGCTGGCAGTGGCTCTGCCTTCTGTCATTCTGACAAGCAGGAGCCCCCAACACTGAGGATCGGATGATCAGCATGGCAATTACAGAGCGATTCTCTGTGTTTCTATCCCTCCAGCAGCTGAGAGCTTACAGGAGGGGGGAGGGAGACACACACAGGGAATCGCTCTATTGCTGTGACAATCGTTTTAATTGGGGGGGGGGCACAGCTGTGCAACAACTCCGCTCTTCCTCCCACATGCAGCAACTTCCTCCCGCCGCCCAGCCATATACACTGCACGGCCGCAGAGCGGAGAGTGAGCGCCCACCCTGCAGGGAAAACATCGGGATGTGCCGGAGGGGGGAGTCACCTGACCCGCACACTAAACACTTTACCAGACCTTCCCGGGAGAGGAGGAGAGCACCGACTGTGTAATGCTGGGGGTCATCTGAGCAGTGTGCAAACTTCCAGCTACTCACCAGCGCCCCCTTCATGTAGCGCCCATGGCACGTGCCCTGTCTGCCATACCCTGGATACGCCACTGGCCGCAAGGCCCACAAATCTAACACCGCTCGCCTCTCCATATATAGAGTTGGATACCGGGCAAGTAGTAGGTGTGCCTTACTGCAAAAGGATGAAGCGGGAAGGGTCTGTGTGCTACATGAGTATATCTCTTTTCCAAAGCAACCCTTGACTCTTTTTGAGAACAATTCTTTTCTTTTCCACTGTTCATTGAAATAACTGCCATATAAGTACAGCTAAATGAACAAATTATAAGGGTACTATTATATTTACATGTATGTGGAATGGAAAGGTTCACTTTAAAGTAAAAAAAAACATTACTTTCCACTTTAGTTCCTTTGAATTTTTCTTTTATATTTTCTGTTTTAATACATATACCGTAGATACTAGAGTATAAGCCGACCTGAATATAAGCCGAGGCACCTAATTTTACCACAAAAAACTGGGAAAACGTATGACTCGACTATAAGCCTAAGGTGTCCATCTGCATGCGTCACTGTGCCTCACTTTGCCTCACTGTGTCCATGCCTCACTGTGCCCATGTCCATGACTAGACTGACGTTTAACATGGGAGTCTATGGAAGGGGTCTCCGGCTTTGAAAAATCGTTGCTCCCCGGCCCTAGGTCCCCCAGACAAAAAACTTTCTACACGTATAGAGGAGAAATGGGGCTACATGTGTGCCAAGTTTAGGGTCCAGGGGACTTACGACTGGCCGGTACCGAGTCCCCAAAATCACCAGAGAAATGACCATTTAACATAGGAGTCTACGGAAGGGGTGCCCGGCTTTGAAAAATCGGTGCTCCCCGGCTGTAGGTTCCCCGGACAAAACACTTTGCACACTTGTAGAAGAAGAGTGGGGCTACATGTGTGCCAGGTTTGGGGTCCAGGGGACCTACGGCCGGCCAGTACTGGGTCCCCAAACTCCGGGAGATCAGGCGCAAAAAGGTGACTCGAGTATAAGCCGAGGGGGGCATTTTCAGCACAAAAAAATGTGCTAAAAAACTTGGCTTATATTCGAGTATATACGATAGGTTAGTATAAGCTTCTCCAAGTACAGATGATATTATTTTCCTTTATTACCCATTGAAATGTATTGAGGTATATAAAAATTCTTTCATACCGACTTTGAATGTTTGAATACACAGATTACTAATATCTGTGTATTCAAGTTACATATTTGTGACTTTGGGTTTTCTAAAATAAAAGTAAAGTTAACATTTCCTTCATATATATATATATATATATATATATATATATATATATATATATATTCACTTCACAAAGTGTGTTGACAAAAGCAAAGGCATCAAGTCCAGCAAGGAGGACTAATGCATTGTTCTTCAGGTCAAAAAATGTAAACTATTCGTAAATTGATGTAGATAACAGAGCAGCTCCTGCAACTTACATCACAACTTCCCAAGCCAGTAAATGTTGGGGCTGAATCAGGTCTATTTGCAGCTAGAAAAAAGAAAAGAAAAAGGAGGGCGCACCAACCTCGTGCATTACCACTTAAAAGTTGTATTAAAATATAAATAAAAAGCAATGGTCCTACTCACAGACGGAGCTTAAGTACAAGCTTATCGGACAATTTAGGCTGGAAATTCTTGCCACCCACCGACCGAACTTGATGACAGAGACCTCAAACATCTATACAGCTGACGCGTTTCAGGGGCGCACCCCTTTCCTCAGAGCTAAGATGATCCATACTAAGTGCTGCCGGACCCTCTCTGTCATCAAGTTCGGTCGGTGGGTGCCAAGAATTTCCAGCCTAAATTGTCCGATAAGCTTGTACTTAAGCTCCGTGTCATGGATATGCATTAATGTCTGTCTGCCATCTTACCTTCCTCCTCATGTGTTCATCTAGAGACCAGACCTCCTTCACCTGGCTTCCTTTATAATCTCCTCCCAGCCTGACTCCACCCCAGGCCCTATCACTGAACACTATATTAACCTGTGCACTGCAAGCCTGCTTTGCTGATCAACGTGTTTGTTAGGCATTGTGTGTTTGGGTTCCTGCCTGCCGTGTGCTACGTCTGTCTCTCTGTTACGTTATTGGCTTGTCCCCGACCATCCCTGTCTGCTCGTGACCCTTGACCTTCGGCTCGTTCTTCGTTATCCTTGTCTGCTTGTGGCCCCTGACCTTCGGCTTGTTATTCGGTTCTCTCTATCGTGTGCTGCTGCTTCCCCTTATCCTACGGGGCGTGAGCTAGGAAACTCCAGGGGCCGCGACCTGGTCCCAGCCTGCAGCGTAACATCCTCACCACTAGAGGCCCTGGAGAAGACCAGCTGGGTCTTAGACTCCGCGCCCTGGGGAATCTTGGCTCTCGCTTCCGTTGGGATCCCGGTTGTGCTCCTCTGGTCCCGCTTTCCACAACCACCCAGTTTCCTATCCACAGAAGCCAGCCATAGGGTTCACTACCTCGCGGTGCACTCCTGTCCCCCTACGGTGTGCATCTGTCACCTGGCCACAGGTGACCCTGACAGTTTGATCAGCCATGAACCCGGCTGACATCCCGCTACCCGCGGATGATCCATTGCAGGGCATAGTTTGCAGACTTGAAACCCAGGAATCGAATCAGACTCAGGTGATGCGATTCCTCCAGGATCTGGCTTCTCGCTTCGAGCAGCTTCAGGCCTCCTTGGGAACCCTGAATCCGCAACCTCAAATACAATCAGCGGCTGCACCTATTGCACCAGTCGCAGCCACACACTCGCTACAACTGCCAGCTCCGTCCCGTTTCTCTGGGGACTCCAAGGCTTGCAGGGGGTTCCTTAGCCAATGCACGATTCATTTTGAGCTCCAGCCCCAAAACTTCCTGTCTGATCGGGCTAAGGTAGCCTATATCATTTCCCTCCTCTCTGGTGAAGCTTTAGCCTGGGCAGCCCCTCTGTGGGAACTGAATGATCCAGTGGTTTCTAGCCTGTCTGGTTTCTTGAAACTTTTTCGGAATATCTTCGAAGAACCGGCTCGTGTCTCTTCAGCGGCCAGCACCCTTTTACGTCTCCGCCAAGAGTCTGCTTCTGTGGGACAGTATGCCCTTCATTTCCGCATACTGTCGGCTGAGTTGAGCTGGAACAATGAGGCCTTAGTCGCAACCTTTTTGCATGGCCTGTCTGATAGAGTGAAGGATGAATTAGCTGGAAGAACCATCCCCACTGATCTGGCCGGCGTTATCTCCTTGTGTAACCAGATCGATATTCGCTTTCAGGAGAGGACCTTAGAAAAGCAACGCCAGCCCTCCTTGGTTCTTAGTCAGCCTGAGCTCCCCTCTCTTCGACCCGTAGAGCATCTCCTACCAGCTGAGGAACCCATGCAGCTGGGTCGGACCAGGCTATCCCCCGAGGAACGTGCTAGGCGCAGAACTCTTGGTCTGTGTCTTTACTGTGGGGGCAAAGGTCATTTTCGTGACACTTGCTCTCTTTGTCCAGAAAAACGTTCGGGTCCACTTCATCTGGAAAGTGGAGTATTGGACCCAGAAATATCACCTTCCCCTTCTCGTCTTCTGCTTTCTGTGTTCCTTCATGTTGGTGCTTCTTCTCATTCGGTCTCAGCATATCTGGATTCCGGAGCCGCTGGTAATTTCATGGACTGGGAAATCGCATCGTCCATGAGACTTACTCTTTTGCCCCTCACCACGCCATTGGTGGTCTTGGCGATTGATGGTACTGTTCTCCCAGGGGGACCTATCCGCTTCCAGACCCTCCCTGTTAAGATGTCGGTAGGGACACTCCACCAGGAGTGGATATCCTTCCTTATCTTACCCAAGGCCTCAACGCCTATAATTTTGGGTCTCCCATGGTTACAGCTCCATTCTCCTCATGTGGACTGGACTACTGGACAGATCCTGGCTTGGGGTCCCTCCTGTTCCTCCTCCTGTCTACCCAAGGTTGCCCCCTGTGAATCTGAGCCGGTCATTCATTCCAGGTTGCATAACCATTTACATTTCTCTGTCCCTAACCACCCTTGGACGCACAGCCAGGCTAGCTTGTCTACAAGTCCTGCAGTCGCTACGTCTTGCGATGCGATTCAGGTAGTCGCTACACCTGACTCAGCTATTCACTCTGCCTCTGTACTAGTTATGCCAGTCCAGCCCATGCCCAGTGAGCCTCTTACTTTTTCTTGTTCGGGACATTCTGCTTGTCCTTCAGCTATTCAGCTTGACTCCGGCGACATGTCACCTTCTAACCAACCTGACTTCAGGGTTCCACTGACATCTGCCCAGTCTGATGGTCCTGTGCAAGATGACCAGTTCCCCTTTAAGGGTCTAGGGGACCCTCCTCAGATTCCTGTTGATCCTCTCATGCCCTTGCTTATTCCTAGAGAGCCTTTGGTCCTCAATAGATCTTCTTGTCATCTCCCTACCTCGTTTTCGGTCTCTGAGGATAATTTTAAGTACGAGGTTAGACAAGTTCTGGATTCTCGGCTCTGCAGAGGCATTCTTCAGTACCTTGTGCATTGGAGAGGTTTTGGTCCTGAGGAGGCGTCTTGGATCGCTGCATCTGATGTCGCTGCACCTCATCTGTTGAGAAGGTTTCATCAGAGATTTCCCTTTAAGCCTGGGTCCAGGCGGGGGAGGGCCCATAAGAGGGAGGGTACTGTCATGGATATGCATTAATGTCTGTCTGCCATCTTACCTTCCTCCTCATGTGTTCATCTAGAGACCAGACCTCCTTCACCTGGCTTCCTTTATAATCTCCTCCCAGCCTGACTCCACCCCAGGCCCTATCACTGAACACTATATTAACCTGTGCACTGCAAGCCTGCTTTGCTGATCAACGTGTTTGTTAGGCATTGTGTGTTTGGGTTCCTGCCTGCCGTGTGCTACGTCTGTCTCTCTGTTACGTTATTGGCTTGTCCCCGACCATCCCTGTCTGCTCGTGACCCTTGACCTTCGGCTCGTTCTTCGTTATCCTTGTCTGCTTGTGGCCCCTGACCTTCGGCTTGTTATTCGGTTCTCTCTATCGTGTGCTGCTGCTTCCCCTTATCCTACGGGGCGTGAGCTAGGAAACTCCAGGGGCCGCGACCTGGTCCCAGCCTGCAGCGTAACATCCTCACCACTAGAGGCCCTGGAGAAGACCAGCTGGGTCTTAGACTCCGCGCCCTGGGGAATCTTGGCTCTCGCTTCCGTTGGGATCCCGGTTGTGCTCCTCTGGTCCCGCTTTCCACAACCACCCAGTTTCCTATCCACAGAAGCCAGCCATAGGGTTCACTACCTCGCGGTGCACTCCTGTCCCCCTACGGTGTGCATCTGTCACCTGGCCACAGGTGACCCTGACACTCCGTCTGTGAGTAGGACCATTGCTTTTTATTTATATTTTTGCTTTGAATGCTACAGGGTCTCACGCTGTGTAATAGATTGGTTCTGGTCCAAGTACTATTCGCTTTTCTGCCACTGGGTCAAATCTATGCTGAAGTGAGGGCATGCATGTTTCAAGAATTTATAAACTGAGGACAGACTCATCAGTATAGCTTCTTCCTCCTCACTGGCTCAAGAGGAGGTTCCTTTATTCAGATTCAGCTTATATAGACAAAGTGACATAAGCAATCGTTATCACAAACGTGTACATATGATTGGCTGATTCCATATATGTTCGTCTTCCTCTTGAGTCTCTTCTTCCACATGTCAAGCCACATGCTGTTCATTCTTCAGCTCGGCAGCCATTTTAGCTTAGACGATGGGTTGGGCCGGAAGGAGGGAGTTTGAAGAAGACATCTGTTTCTCATTTTATCTGTTTTTGTCATTTAAGGAATCTCACTGCTGGCTGGTTATAAGATTACTATAGCACACATATGATAATACTCTAACTTATATCCTTAGTTAGCATACATTAACTTTCTGGTTCCCAGTATGAACATCAATAAGCTTCTTATTGTATAAATATATCTTGGTGTGTGTATATCAGACTCTCTTTCAAAAGAGCACTTCTATTATTCCTTGCAAACACAGCTCATCTCAGAAGTGTGGCCAATTACTCTAACATTCCTAAAGGGGTGGGCAGTAAACCATGTGAGCAACTGAATAATTTCTAAACCCATATTTGAGTGGATAATAGAGAGAAAGATCATTCATATAAAATAATCATTTTATAAACTCCATCATAGCTGGCACTGACATTATACCTTTAACCTTTCGAAACGTATGTACTAAACAGCTAATTCTGATCATCTTTATGTTCTCATACTTGTCCTTGGCGGCAGATAACTTTGTACCTGTGAAACACAACCAGCGTCTTCATTCTAAAAGCAGGAAGTTTAAAGCGGAGGTCCGCCTAAAAAAATACATATTAAAAGCCAGCAGCTACAAATACTGCAGCTGCTGACTTTTAATAAATGGACACTTACCTGTCTAGGGTGCCCGCGATGTTGGCAGTCGAGGCCGATCAATCGCTCGGCTCTCGGGTGCCCCTGCCGCCATCCTCGGTGAGGGAATCAGGAAATGAAGCCTTGCTGCTTCACTTTCCGGTTCCCTACTGCGCTTGCGCGAGTCGCGCTGCGCGTCCTAAATGGTCCCTGCTATCTTCTGGGACCTGTGTGTTTCCCAGAAGACAGCGGGGGACAGGACGGGAAGGGGCGTGACTCCCACAGGAGTCTATGCCAGGAAGTGGGTGCAAATACCTGTATTATACAGGTATCTGCAACCCCCTCCCCCCTGAATGGTGCCAAATGTGACCCTGGAGGGGGTTCTGAAAAGCAGAGTTTCCATTTTTGTGTGGACCTCCGCTTTAATGGTATCACAGCTTTTTTAAAGTGCATTTTCAGGATACTCTATGGTCAATAGCTATTGTTTAAGTGGGATTTTACAGACACTTTCCCCCAAATATTAAAACAACTGCTGTTATTATAAAATAAAATCATCCTCATTTTTATATTTTATCATTAAAATCCACATCTACAAAAACCGATACAATCATCTGTGTGAGTGCAGGTGCAAGTCCCCAAACACACATTGTGTTCGGGGGCCCACACGCATCTGCACAAACACACACACACACAAATGTGAAATTAGGAGTAGTGGCTGTGTCTGTGCAGCCACTGCATCCCAATTGACATGAATGAGACTGCATGCACATGCATGGAACATCTATGCATTCTGTGCAGGGAGAACACAGCTCTATTATGGGTGTACAATTGAGTATGCCCATGTAAACGAGGCCTCACACACACAATCTTATCACAGTCTTATCAGTTGTTGTACGTTATACATTATATGTTGCCTCTAACCATGTGTGTTTGTAGGCAAAATATAACATTAAAAAAAACAGTTAAGCCAGATTATGGAAGATTTGTAATTGTTATTAAACCTCTAAATATATATTTGAAATGCAGTCTAAGTATCTCAAGAGGGGGAAGGAGAAGCAGCTGGTGTTGTAATTCAAGCAGCATGATCATAGTAGGGTTGAGCCTAAGAGCCCATTCACACACACACACACGATCCGACTTCAAGTCACCCCAAGTCGCCTCAAGTCGCGCTGCATGAGAAAATCAATGTAAGTGAATGGAGCTGTCTTAATGCACACTACTGCAGTCGCTCCGACTTCAAAAAAGGTTCCTGTACTACTTTAATCTGACTTCTAGGCAACTTGTACCCATTGATTTCAATGGAAGTCGCCTCAGAAGTCGGATCACTGTCTTAACAGAAGCAACTTTCCAGGAAGAGAACATACATTTCTCAGGCAAACCCCTCCCTCCCCCTCCCTCCCACAGAGCTGATTCTTGTTTGATTGGCCACTGGAAAGCCTCCTGTCCTTGAGGCGACTTCAGTCGTGTTGTAAGTCGCCCCAAGTCGCGCTGAAGTCGCCCCAAGTCACGCCGTGATTCAAACTCAAGTCGTGTCCAAGTTGCCTCCCAAAGTCGCGCTGGAAGTCGTGTTGCCCCTGTGTGAATGGGGTCTAACGGTGTGTTATATTTCCTTTCACTGTCTAGTTACAGGGTGGGGAGGAGACCTGCAAGTGAATGTGAAACTGCAGCCAAGAATTATCAGGTCCCATCTCGTGTACAGCACAACTGTGTAAAATGTCATCTTTAAATGCAATAAGACATCTAATTTTTCGAATTTACTTCTCAGGCAAAATTCATGAAGCATTAAAATCTTACATTTCTGTAGTTATTTACTAATAACTGATTTGCTGTAATCATGTAGCTAAAAATAGGTTCAGGGAAATTTCTCAGGATATATTTAAAGCGTCACTAAGCCCTGGACCCTGCATTTACTATATTTGGTCTCCCACAGTACACAGAACATGGAAATGCATTTTTTTTTTTAGTAAATATAAACTGCTAAGTACCTTTTCTCATCAGCAGTATATAGCAGTCCTCTGACTTCTATCAGTGTCTGGCCGAACACTGGTTAAAGCTTGTAAGAGGAGTTTCACTCTCCTGTGACTTTTCAATGAGGCTGCATGACCCCTGACTTTCTGTCTGGACAGTGCTGATTGGCCCTGTGCTGATCTCATGCACCCTCCCCCCCCCAAAAAAAACTCTCTAGCAATACACACCAAACTGAGCATGTGCAGAGTGCCTGCAAAACTCTGGACTATCAGGAGATTGATTGGGGACTGTGGAATAAGGGGAGGCTCAGAGAAGACAGGATCAAACAGCCTTTTTTACACAATGCGCAGGATTAAACACTCCACAGTGAGCATAACAAGCATGCTTTACTACATATACAGACTGATTTTACTGTTGTGGGTTTAGTAACACTTTATTAAGTGGATATATTAGGCAAAATCAGTCCTACTACAGGATTTTTGTATCTTTTTGATATTTTTTGTACAGGCACAATATTTGCAGACACTACATTAGAGTAGCACTCAGGCTGTTTAAAAGTCCTCCTACAGCTTGCTTTAAAATTGGAATAAATGCTGTAAACACATTTCTCTTTCACTTGGTCAAATGCATGGTTTATATGAACAGAGTAATTTAGCTCTTCGAGCATAGCTGATAGAAAGACTGGGAAGAGCTGTGCCCTTTATTACAGAAAGCGTGGCTCATGCCACTGCTAGTTTGCTACCATTGCTTTTGCAGAATATTCACTTGATTCACAATTACAGTTTCTCATTCAGATGCCACCCTTCTAGCATGAGTACAGATTATAATCCAAGGCAAAAAATGTACAATCTTTTCAGGGGAAATATTTTCTAGAAAAATAGGCTGTAAAACACATGTCTGAATGTATTCCAGAAACATATATAAAACCTGTTACTGTAGCTCACATACTGTATATTAAAGGGCAATAAGGTTCACATTAGATGCCTATTAGAAAGCCTATATAGAGGATGGATTTATAAATACCTAGAGAACAGCATTTGCAGTGCAGCAGGAAGTGTCTTATATCAAGTACTAGCAAATGTAAGCCCATCCATGAATGAAGTCATTTTGGGAGTGAGAGCTGGTTTCTCTATAATACCATTATACGAGACTCGTAAGTCTTTATGGCAGTTTAAGATTGTCATCTTTCTCTGACAAATACCTACTTGCTTGCTACACAGACACACATCAATTTTAAATTAAATTTTTCTATTGTTTGGGATGCAGTTTTGACAACTTTGACATGTGTTAGTAAGACTGTATATATCACTGCAACTACGTAGTGTATCCACGTGAATTATTATTTGTTTTTTTTTTCAGGACAAATTGGGCTTTCATTTGGTGATAAATTGTAATGGATATCTTCTGGTATTTTTTTGTTAAGGCACAAAAGAGTACATTTAACTATATATTTCTTACTATTACCAAAGAACAACCCAAAATAAATTCTTCTGCTTCTGACATTCTCAGCGATACCACACACGGACATGTATGTTATTTCTTGCCTGTTCCTGTAGTACGACCCAGAAACAGAATTGCACATTTTGCTTTTTTATCCTCCCTAAAACCCTGACCTTGACCTAGATCAAACCCTGATCTAGCTATTTTTCCTTTATTTTTTTGTTATTATTATTATTATTATTTTTTTTACACACTTCTATGTTTACACTTTTCTCCTCTAGCAAGGAGAAAAAGATTCCATGTATGTTTTTCTCCATTCAAGAGGAGAGAAAAACACACAGAGGCAGGCTAAATGGTGACTGATCAAAACAACAAAAAGGGCGCTCTGTGAGTATGGGCTAAAAGCAACAACAATTTATTCCAAATCCACATACATTAAAAACTCCTGTATGCTGTTTACTTGGCTGGCGCGGTGGACTGAATGACAGCCGCAAGGCACAAGCACGGACTCGCCGCAGGGAAGGAGAACGCCGGCGGTGTCACAGGCTCTCACACACCTGTAAGTGGATTTGGAATAAATTGTTGTTTCTTTTAACCTATACTCACCTGGTGCCCTTTTGCTGTTTTGTTTGCTCTTGGGGTGTTCCAGACCCTGTCTAGGAGCTGCAGATGACTGTATGGGGTTAATTTACTAAAGGCAAATTGACTATGCACCTTGCAATTTGCAGTTGCACTTTGCAAGTGCAATTGCTCCAGAGCTTAGTAAATGAGATGAAGGTTCACTTAGCAAAAAATACCCAATCCCATGCAAGGACAATTTAAAAAAACATTTTTGCTTGAACATGATTGGATAATTAAAGTCAGCAGAGCTTCTGCTCATTTACTAAGCTCTGGAGCAACTACACTTGTAGAGTGCAACTGCAGTCTACTTGCCTTTAGTAAATCAAACCCTATGTGTCTTCTTCGCCCAATCCTTGAACTGTTCATCCTGCCATCTCACCTCCATTGCCTTTCCAGCCCAGTATGGACTTAATGGACTTAAAGAGCTCACTCATTTACTAGTCAATAGTTTGTGTATTTTCTTAAATAGTGACTGATCACTGTCATAGTCATTTAGAGACGATTGATTGAGAACCATTTTAAAGGTGCCCCTACATGGTTAGATATTAGATATTTTAGTGCCATATTAATACTTACAGCAAAATTGCACCACTTAAGGGATGGAAACAATTGACCAATGGAAGCTTTGTAGGGAATCTGAGGCCACAATCATTTGTTGAGTTTTCCATTCATCTCTGCAGATAAAATAGAACCGTCCTATAGCTGTATGCTACAGTCCCATAAGCATAATAGGGAAAATTCCCAGCAAGCACAAAATAGTAGAAGTGTATTTTAGGTGAACGCATGGTCGATATTTATTACCAATGTTAGAATTAAGACAAGAAATTAGATTATACAAAATTGCATATTTGCATTAGTAAAAATGGTGGGCAACCTATAAGCTTTTGTTGGGTCTCTTTTGTTTCTAAATCACTCAAAGGAGGCACAGATATTCTCTAGCTTTTCATTGAAAATATATAATAATAATGCAAACTATCGGTTCATGCCAATATCAACACATTTGCTTTAGAGGCCTTAAGTAAATGATCACAGCAAAAGGGCAAATACTTGTGTTAGGCCATATACAGTGCCCCATAGCCAAACCTATTCACCTAGTTTAACTTTTCTTTTTAATGCATTCAGATAACATGATTATTATACTCTTCTTTGGGAAAAGGGGGTCATTCCTCATAAAGCTGGCCATAGATCGATAGAATTTCAAATATTCTTAGGAAAAGTCTTAGGAAAATTTGTACGAAAATTCTCAAAACATTTTCCGAATTTTTTTGTCATTCAAAAGATTTTGTTTGCTTTTAACATATGAATTTGGAATTAAAGAAAACCAACACTGTTAGGAATTTGTTTGTTTGAGAAAAAATTTCCATCCTGTTACTTTGAATTTTCCTGTCACTGCATTAAAAAATCAAATGTCGATTTGACCCACTTATAATCACAAAAATCGACAAACCTTTTTAAAACCTTCTTTTCCTAAGAATTTTTGTTTGAAATTCTACCCATTTAAGGCCAGCTTAACTCTATGAGAACCTGCCTTAAACATACATTTTACACTGGATGTGTGCCTCACTCCAATGTCTACATAGTCTAAATTTTGGGTTCTTTAATGTACTCTTGTATGTGCCATCTTTCAACTCTGCATAAGTGCTTCTTCACCTCTCTCATCTAACCAGAAGCCAGTATCTTATGCAAGATAACATTGTGTGCTACAGAAACCTAGAATAAGGCTAGAAAATGTTTTTTTTTTAAACCATATTTATGTAGTAAAAAGTTAATTCATGATAGGTACAGTTAAAGGAAACCTAATTATAAAAGTTCAAAAAGTAATGAGCTAAGTGGAATGTGAAATATTTTTGCCAACATCCCAAACTCAAAAAACCCTGTGCACAACTGTGCAGAAAAGCACCCCTCTGGGACTCTAGGGGCAGAATGAAGCAAATCTATTTTCTATGGCTAAAAGGCATGTGACAATTTTTATTAGAAAATATAATAAATATAGTAAAACAAACGACAGTCCAGTAAAATTATTGTTAGTAACAAACAATATGTATAGAAAAGAAAGAGGAAGACAATCTCATAAATATATATACATCAATACCCTAATACAGGGGTAGGGAACCTTGGCTCTCCAGCTGTTTCGAAACGACAAGTCCCATGAGACATTGCAAGACCCTGACAATCACAGGCATGACTCCTAGAGGCAGAGGCATGATGGGATTTGTAGTTTTGAAACAGCTGGAGAGCCGAGGTTCCCTACCCCTGCCCTAATACATCAATATTTGCCCCAAGGGGCAGTCGGCATGATACTTGGTCAGTTTGGGAGAGAATCTTGAATGAATCTCG
The DNA here is from genome assembly GCA_029206835.1 of Rana muscosa. Taxonomy (NCBI): domain Eukaryota; kingdom Metazoa; phylum Chordata; class Amphibia; order Anura; family Ranidae; genus Rana; species Rana muscosa. The sequence goes on along the minus strand of CM055122.1, from coordinate 637,425,014 downwards.
ACATGTTTCGGAAGATTTCCTTCTTCAGGGGATATTTGTGGGTATGAAAATTTCTAAAATCACAATATGTCATGATTAATGTGAGAGTATACAAAATGTATCATAATTGGCATACAATACAAAAGATTCAAGTACATACAAGAGGCTATTGTATATGACAGTCCACTTACAATCAATAAGTCAGAAAATGAACACAGATAAGTCCTATCAGATGGGGCTGGTGTAGGCTACCCTCCAACCAGTGGGCACAGGGACCCTAGATGTACATGCAGCAGTGTCAGTGCGTGGGGAAATGTTCTGTAAATAAAGACCTTGGACATAGGGTTGAGATGATATGAGTAGGGGTGGCTCTAGTAGTAGTATATATGGAGAAACAATTTATAAATAAAGTATGTAGATGGGTCAAAAAGATATAGATCCATCCATAAAACAAGTCACAAAAAAAATCACTAGCAAAAAAAGAGGGGTATCACATTGAAGCCCCTTGGGGCATATCTTGATGTATTAAGGTATACATGTTGTTTGTTACATACAACAATTTTATTGGACTGTTTTTTACTCTATATTTTCTAATAAAAATTGCCACTTGCCTTTGAGCAATAATAAATATCTTTCCTTCGTTCTGCCCTTAAAGCTCCAGAGGGGTGTTTTTCCACACAGTTGTGCACAAGGTAAATTATAAAAGTTCTCTGTGATCACCATTTTTTACTTTTGTTGCACTTGCTATTGTTCATATTTAACTAATAATGGCTGCTGTGGTCTAATAGTATTGATAATGTCAATCAGTAACTGAGGATTGCTAGCACCAACAGTTACCACTGGCACAACACCTGGACAGCAATGACAAACGCAATTATATATATATATATATATATATATATATATATATATATATATATATATTAGGGCTGTTACTGATTAAAATTTTCGTGTTCGATTAATCGATTTTTTTAAAATCGATTAATCGACTAATTTTGATTAATTATAACGCACATACAGATCCAACTACTTTTAGCTGATCTCCTTGCAGGCCGATTCCCAGTGCAGCTACCAACCACTGGAAAAATGGATAGCAGGATACAAAAAACACACAAAGGCAGCGCTCAATGGGAATAGCATTAAAACTTTTATAGTCTTCAAGTAGATAACAAAATAAATATTGCACTGGAGATAAAATAGCTACATAAACTGTAAAAATGGTGCGAGTAATACCAAACGGTAGCAAAAGCAGTCATAAAAACATGTAGCTAAGTAAGATACTGGTATAAAAGTGTGCACAACGATATCACTGCTGAATCCAGATGAGGAGGGGCTAACATCAGTCCGTCGGCATGTAGATGTCCCGTGAAGGGAACTATCACAACTCCCAGTGGATGGCTGTAGAATCCCAGGTTGATAGAGGGAAGTAATAGAGGGAAGTGTAACAGCCCTTGCGTGTGGCAGATAGTAAGGTCCCGCCAGCATGCAGATATGAAGGGACAGCAAAGGAGCCCTTCAGATGGACACGGCAAGCCCCGCCGGTGTCCGTGACATCACCGGATCTCCCTGAAGACCCAGAAGTCGGGGGAGAGGTGAGTATCGATCAAAAGAATTTGTATCGATCAAAAGAATTTTAATCGATCAAAAGAATTTTGATCGATCAAAACAATTAATTGATTAATCGAGGAATTAATAGTTAATTTCCACAGCCCTAATATATATATATATATATATATATATATATATATTATAAAAAAAAATCACTTTATTCTCAAGGAAAACTGAAGAAGGCTGCTGACAAACTGTCAATGACATAAAAAAACAATATAAATATAACAGGTATACTGAACACATGAGAGGCACAGTAGTTGCACAGAAGGTTTGCTTGTGTTTCCTAAGCCATCAACTGGACATCAACTGGACCCCACTGAATTAACATTGTTTAAATTTCAGCTAAAATTATTTTTCAATTATTTTTTGCTGTGGTATTGTGTTCCCTCACCAGAACACTCTGGTCAGAGTTCTCAGCCATTGGCAGAGATTTTTTGGTCATGCCCCATCGACAGAAGTTGGCCAGTTTCTATTGAAGCAGCCGATGCCGCCCAACATTCGGCCTGTGTGTACTAGGCTTAAGCTACAATTATTATTAAGCTAAAACTGCAGGAATTACTGCAATCTTAGCTTAATAATAAATGTAGCTTAAGCCTAGTACACACGGGCCGAATGTTGGGCGGCATCGGCTGCTTCAATAGAAACTGGCCGACATTTGGCCCGTGTGTATGGCAGCCAGTACGACAGAAGCCAGCCAAATGGCCAACTTCTGTCGATGGGGCATGACCAAAAAATCTCTGCCAATCGGCTCCTGATCAGCACTCTCAGCCAATGGCTGAGAGCTCTGACCAGAGTGTTCTGACGGGGGAACACAATACCACAGCAGGGGAGATCATTGTACTAACATCACATAGTTAGTACCGCAGCTCCTCCTGAGCTGTCAGTTTTTTTGGTTCAGTCCTGCTCGGGTGAAGGAAAAATAACTTCTAGTGTGTACTAGGCTTTAAGGGGTTTGTTATCCAGTTATGAATTAAATATGTAAATAATTTTCAAAAGTTATTTTAACACTGTTGTCAGCATGGCTGAATGGTCCTCAAATATATCCTAAAGGACATACCAGCAGTGCATGTTTGTATATACAAACGGAGAACTGCCAGCTTAATTATTAGCTCAGTTGGATAGATGAAATTCACTGTAAGTGTTATGATAGGATTAGGAACTATTTGAGGGGTTTGGAGACAAGCTCACAGCAGATTGATCAGATTATTAAACACTGCTTTTTCACTTTGCCCTATGGGTAGGCTTATAATAAGTCTTACTTGTAGATGCCCTGAGCTAAACCTGCTTTGTTTAGTAGATATACAAATCAGCTCAGGCCAATGATGTCAGTCATACTAGCTCATTATGACAACAATTTTGAATATAGTTATCCTTTAAATGCAAATCGACAACACCTAGTTAGGGAGTTACCATACAAACAATATATTTATAAAAGCAAGTTATGGTTTATAGAAACTATGAAAATGTGTTCATGTTTGCTCAAAACAGCTAACTATATTTCCATTCTCCTACTTTAGCTGCACGTTAGACAATTGCAGCTGGAATCCCATCGCTTGCCATTGGTACAGAAATGTTTCTTTTCTTTAGTCTTTATACATGACTCCCATGATATCACTGCATCATTGTGTCTATTTATGTGTATGCTCAAAAATTCAGGGAACATCAGCTTGACAAATTGTATCTGTTCTGGTTATAAATTAAAGATACTTAAAGTGTTACTAAACTAAGGTGACCAGATTTTTTTAAATGAAATCCGGGGACATATTTTTTTTTATTGGCAATAAAGAGCACGCTACATAAAGAAAACAGGGTTAAAGAGCACGCTACATAAAGAATACAGGGCTAAAGAGCATACTACATAAAGAATGCAGGGCTAAGGAGCGCGCTACATAAAGAATGCAGGGCTCAGGAGTGTGCTAGATAAAGAATGCAGGGATCAGGAGTGCGCTAGATAAAGAATGCAGGGCTCAGGAGTGCGCTAGATAAAGAATGCAGGGCTCAGGAGTGCGCTAGATAAAGAATGCAGGGCTCAGGAGTGCGCTAGATAAAGAATGCAGGGCTCAGGAGAGCGCTGGATAAAGAATGCAGGGCTCAGCAGTGCGCTACATAAAGAATGCAGGTCTCAGAGTGCCCATCTATGTAGCCTGACCAGTGCTCAGCAATGCAGCCTTACCAGTGCCCAGCTATGCAGCCTCACCAGTGCCCAGCAATGTAGCCTCACCAGTGCCCATCTATGCAGCCTGACCAGTGCTCAGCAATGCAACCTCACCAGTGCCCAGCTATGCAGCCTCACCTGTGCCCAGGAATGCAGCCTCACCTGTGCAGGGGATCAGAGAGGAGAGCCAGCCAGATCATCACAAAGGCCGGTGTCTCCCGCTGTGTCAGCTTTAATTTGAATTGCCGGGCGCATGCCGTCACACAAGTCCTGCCTCCTGGATCGGCTTTAACCTATGATAGACAGCACTTTGGACAAGTGTGCTGTCTGTCAAAGGAGACAAACTAGGAGGCAGAACTTTATGTGACGGCGGGCACCCGGCGAGATTCAAATTAAAGCTGACACAGCGGGAGACGCAGGTCTGACACCCCCCCAGTGTGTGTTACCTGGGGGCAGACCGCCCCCATCTCTGTCTCAGCACCTGCCCGGCAATCTGGGGACAAATCCAGGCTCAGACGGGCGCCCGCGACAGTGTCCTGAGTCTGGGCACTGTCCCGGGAAACCGGGGTCGTCTGGTCACCCTATACTAAACCCAAGATCCTGCATGCACTATATCTTGTTTCCCACAGTGGACAGAACATGTAAATGCAATTGTTTTAGTAAGTATAAACTGTTAAATGCCTTTTCTCATCAGCAGTATATAGCAGTCTTGTGTCTTCTCTTAGTGTCTGAATAAAGCTTGTAGGAGGAGTTTTCATTATCCCTTGATTGTCCTTTGAAGTTGCATGACCCCTGACCCTCTGTCTGGACATTGCTGATTGGCCCTTTGCTGATCACATGCACTCTCCCAAGAAAAAAAAAACTCTCTAGCAATCCACACCAAACTGAGCTTGTGCAGTTTGCCCCCAAGGCTCTGTTCTATCAAGAGATGGTTTGGGGACTGTGGAAAAAGGGGAGGAACAGAGAAGACAGCCTTTTTATACAATGCAGAGGATTAACCCCTTAGGTTCCACAGTGAATATAACAAGCATGCATTACTGCATATACAGACTGATTTCACTGTTGTGGGTTTAGTAACACTTTAAAAGGAACAGATGAAGACAGAAATATGGGAGCTTGTGTTAATGACTGTTTTTGAAGGTGGAAGCTCTGGAGATTTCATTATCTTTGTTTCCTTACTTGGTGAGTCACTGACAAGGAACTAGTATGTATATGTGTAGCACACGGACCCCTTTTCCTACCTTTGGCTCACTTGCAGGAAAAGGGCACACCGTACTATATGCCCGTACCCTCTTGTTTGAAGAGGTTGAGCGGTGTCATGTATTTGGGTCCCACAGCTAGGTTCTCCATCAGTTGGTTTTCATCTCCTAGGGTATACGGACAAGTCTCTGTTTTCCCCCCAAGTAATTCCAATGTCCACACCACTCTAAACGCCAATGTTGAGTTTATTTTTCTTCAATATTAGCAGATAGGAAAGGGTGGGTAAGAGACAGGACAGCAAGGTTTTGGGAGGTAGGTCCAGGCACAAGTAAATGTTACAATCACCACTCAATCCCTGAGTGGGTTCCGCTCACCCGGATAGTCTCCTGTAAAAGTGGATCCTAGCAGCCGAAGTGATGCTCGGACGCTTAATTAGGTTCTTTCCTTATCCGATCGGGAGACCCTCTGCCACAGAATCTATCATGTCCCGAACTTCTCAGCTTTTGCAATACAAGGACACGTGCCAGCAACAGCACATTACTAGGCCCTTGGTGGATAGATGAATCCCTCCAGAAAGTTCCCGGGCCCCTTCCTTCACCGAGAACTCTCACCGGTCCTTCAGAAAGGTCCTCTCCCGGCCTCCTCTTCTTAGAAGGGACACCCTGGGATTCCTCTTCCCAGAAGTGGGCCCCAGCAAAAGGTGCTTGGCCCAGTGTTGAAGTTGCAGCCCCAGGGCTAAAGGTGCCTGGGACTGATGCGCACGGGGCACCATGGCCTGGAGGGCCATGCGCCATGCACTTGGATTCCAACTCCTCTCCTCCTTGCAGACCCCCTCCCAGGCGGCGTCTGCCCCTTATGTATCCTCTCCCAGCATGCACAGCAGGCCAACCATGCCCACTGTACCGCTGCCGAGAGAGGACACCCTAAGGCACAGCACTGTTACCAGTGGTTCAACCCTGGCCAGTCATGGCAGTGCCACCTACAGGCCACAGGGAACTGCACACCAGTATACCACCTGCGGAAACAAAATAGCACAACCTATCAATGAGAACGGTCTGAGCCTAACTACTAACTCAGACCAGCCCCCTAAATTTGAGTATATAGCACCCCTAAAAGGGGTGGGCGCTACATACACCCCCCTCGAAAGGAGACACTGTCCCCAGTGTCTGGAAAAAACCCACGCTCCTCAAGCCTGAGCCAGCACAGATTTATTTTCAAACTATGTACAAATTTGAAATCCTTGTGCCGGAACCAACATAATGGGGAAGGGACATGAATAAAAGAGATGAAGGAAGGATTAACAAGAATACAAACATGGACATCCCATACTCAATGTCACATTCACATAACACAATACATTATCAATACCACCCCTCTAGACGAACTATTCCACCCATTCTCCGGCAGTTGCTAGTAGTCCACCTGCAGAGGGAGAGAAAACACACAGAACAAATAAACATCCTACCGATATCTATATGTACACCAAGCGAGCCATCTTCCCGAGGAAAGATGACTCCCTTCAACTAAAGTTGCATATACTAGGCCTAGCATATGTAGTAACGTTCCTCAAGGGAGATGCATAATAATAATAAAAAAAGTCCTGCAAATCACTGCCACCTGGTGGTAGTGCGACCGTCATAGCACTTGACACTACCTAACATAGTAATGTACCACTGTTATACATTCCCCATCTTGAACACGGTGATCTCAACGGTGAACCTAGCTACATCTACCCCAAAGTTCAGTTATCTTGTGGTGCTGTAAACGGAGAGAAATAGCAACAGCTCTCCTGACTCTTGGCAGAGCAGATTACCCCAAGCAGTGAAGGGCAAAATCATTGAGTTCCCGATGGAATAAACTTCCAGAATGACAAAGGAAAAAAACAAAGTCTTGTCTTTAAAGATAGAAGCGAGGATCTGGTAAAACAAGGAGTTCCCATTTTGTGTCAAAGGTCTCTACAGAGTATACGGCATTTTCTCGCTCCTTGTTACAAACGACCACCCGATCCGCATGTATGTGCCGGCCATAAATCCATTCCTGTTTGCATCCTTTAAACCGTTTGGTCATAGCAGTGGAGCACACAAAGTATCTGCGGGCGTTAGGCACTTTTAGGTGGTTCCAAACAAAGTCCGCATACCACCTCTCACGATATACTTCAACTTCAAACAATAGGTCCCTGGGAACATAGGGATACTCCCAGCCATACTCAACGGCCACTCTCTTATTAAAGAGCCGTTGCAGTCTCGAAAGAGGAGGAAGGGTTGCACGGTCTCCTGCACCCAGTAAAACAAGGGCATCCGGGGACCTAGGCACTTTCACTGCCTCAAGTCTTGGCAAAGGGGCCCGCAGTGGCACACGTTCAACCACAGCAGCAGGCGCTGGCGATGCGGGTGCGGACAATGCAGGCACGGGAACATTTCCTTCCTCACATGTAGGGGCCTCCACCCGTGGTGTAGTTTCCCCAGAATCCATGGGCGATCCCTGTCTAATGCTTCGGGGTGCGGACAACAGGGTTTTGTCCCATCCCTTCCTGGCAAACAGTTTATCCATGTCAAAATCATCTCCCACGTCGGAAGACGACTCCAAATCGGAGGTGTCATACTCCTCCGCTGGCGGGTAGTCTTTAGTTGACACAGACTCACTGTCTCTCAAAAGTTCCCACGGGTCAGGCACCCAAGCGTCTCCTATAGTACGGACACTGAGACTCTTCCCTTTCCCCGGCAAAATTTTCACTGTCATGCCCCCAGCCTCCTTACCGTTGCCTGCCGTGGATCTCCTGGTTGGTCCCTCCGGGTTGGAGCTCCGGTTCAGGTAGACGCTGGGGTGTACCTCGACCGCGGCCACGGGAGGCTTTCACGTAGCCCACATTCCACTGGGGAGGTGGAAGGGAAGTCTCGGTAGCAACAGAGACAGCATCCGCCGGCTTCTCCGTCTCCGGGTCCGCAGTAACCGGAATCTCGAGCTTGACTTCCTTCTTAGTCACAGTGATGCACGTGGGGGTGGCTGTGGAGGCGCAGGTTTTTTCCTCTGGAGTGGTGGCGCCTGTTAAGCAATTCGCCCGGTAGGCCCGGGGCTTTTCCGTGGGCTGATCCACCTCAAAGAGGAACTCTCCACATTTAGTACATCTCCCGAAGGGCCCAAGGTGCACCACCAGTCCCTGGCACGCGGGACAGACCATCCCCAAGGCCTCCGCATCTCGGCACGTGTACAGTGCAAATCGGCCCCGAGGCTTCAACCGATCTGTCAGAGGGGCAGCCAGTGAGGCAACGTCCATGGTGGAAGCAGAAACCGAACTCCATGGGACAGCAGACATGTTGCACACTCGCTATTCCAGCACGCACTGTCCACTTGGTGCTAAAGTCATCACGTGCAACTCACGATATGTCGGGGGTCCTCCCCCTTCTTCTTGTTGCACGCAGCTCGCAGCCTTTTCTTGTTGAGACACGCCCACAAACTACGCAGCCAGAAATACAGTTTAGGCCTGTACCTCCATTACTCTCATCAGTGGCGCAGTTCAAAATTCACCAAAATGGCCGACCTCCACGGAACCACACGGGGAAACAAAGTCCAACCTCTGGGGGTGGTATAGCTGCAGAATCCCGGACTCGAGCCCCCACGTGTAGCACACGGACCCCTTTTCCTACCTTTGGCTCACTTGCAGGAAAAGGGCACACCATACTTTATGCCCGTACCCTCTTGTTTGAAGAGGTTGAGCGGTGTCATGTATTTGGGTCCCACAGCTAGGTTCTCCATTGGTTGGTTCTCATCTCCTAGGATATAGGGACAAGTCTCTGTTTTCCCCCCAAGTAATTCCAATGTCCACACCACTCTAAACTCCAATGTTGAGTTTATTTTTCTTCAATATTAGCAGATAGGAAAGGGTGGATAAGAGACAGGACAGCAAGGTTTTGGGAGGTAGGTCCAGGCACAAGTAAATGTTACAATCACCACTCAATCCCTGAGTGGGTTCAGCTCACCCGGATAGCCTCCTGTAAAAGTGGATCCTAGCAGCCGAAGTGATGCTCAGACGCTTAATTAGGTTCTTTCCTTAGATACGATTGGCAGACCCTCTGCCACAGAATCTATCATGTCCCGAATTTCTCAGCTTTTGCAATACAAGGACACGTGCCAGCAACAGCATAGGTGGATAGATGAATCCCTCCAGAAAGTTACCAGGCCCCTTCCTTCACCGTGAACTCTCACCGATCCTTCAGAAAGGTTCTCCCCCGGCCTCCTCTTCTTAGAAGCGGGCTCCCTCGCAAGGGACACCCTGGGATTCCTCTTCCAGAGAGGAACTTGCTCTACATGTTACGCGTACGACAGGGCGACTACAGGGAGTGCCCATAATGAACCCCAGGAAGCAGAAAAGCATTATCTCGGTGTTCAGGCTGACTGTTGTTTTACCTAACATGGCCATTTTTGTGAGTATTGTTTTGATCCTCTGTTTCAATGTGTTTGATAAATCAATGTGTAGGTAGCATTTGAATAAATAACCTATATATACACTTTGGTATATACAGTATGTGTGCCTCAACTAAGGGGTTCTCTTTTCTGCTTCCTGGGGTTCATTATGGGCACTCCCTGTAGTCGCCATGCCACATATTGGCAATTATTAATGCATTATGATGATCTTTTATGTATTAAATGATGTTTACTTATTTTCTGTTTGTATTTAGTTTATTAGATTTATATGCTTATGCTCCTGAAGAAGCGTATTCGTACGCGTAACATGTAGAGCAAGTTCCTCTCTGCATCAGGACCCACTTCATGGTTACCCACTCTACAGTTGTATCTCCAATTTTTTATTTTATTGTACTCATTTGAGTCTCTATATTATAACTATGCACTGTTGGAAATACTGTTGGAAATGCTATGAAAACCTATATGTGGGCCAGTCAAGAATGTTGATATAAACAATTTTATATGTAAAATTGTTTTTACAAAATTTCTATAGTAAAAAACCCCTAGTGTTTTACAATATTTACCCCGTGTGCTTCTAAAAGTCCAAATTTCCTTAGTTTTTAGCTAAATCTATACATATTATCGGGACGTTGGCACACTGTTACTGGTGTATCCACAGTGTCACCCTGTGAGGATACACATAAACAATAATTTTTTTTCATATGTAGGAATTATAGTAGAGCAATGACATCTACAAAGCTTCCACCTTCAAAAAAAAGTCAACAACAGCATTCCCATAAAGTGCAGATCAAACACGTGCAAAGACTAAGCACTTGGAGCTTGTATGCTCCCCTTCAGCAGAGCTCATATGGCCAGGTTCATAGGCCAACACTGAAGGGAGACCACAGTAGATCTTCTCCAGGTAAATTCAGTCTTTTTAGATTTTTGTCACACTAGAGGGCCTTCTTTGGCTTTCAAACGACACTATCAAATTGTTACTCAGTTGTAACCAATTTTACACTGTGAATAAATAACTTTACAACTATTGCAGAAAAACCTTTAAAGTGTGCTGCACCGTTGTAATGACAACCAGCTACAAGGCTGGCTGACTCCTCTATTAAAGGGTAGAAATCCTGCAGTGAAAAGCAATGGGGTTCCTCGAGATTTGGAAGACTCAAGTTATCTCTCTTTGATATTGTCTGCACCACCAAGTCATCAGATGTTCAGGTTATTCCGTTTTGTAATTTTTGAACACTGAAAAACGACAAGCTTCTGAAAACAACGAAGCTAGTACAATGGTATTCTATACCATTTTATATTATGGAAAAATGTAGGCTGCTGTTTCTGTTTTTCCTTCTAAAATGCTACTGGTTTAGATTCCACGTTGATTCGGCAACTTCAATATTATTTACAATATAAATTATAAGTGCTCATGAGAAGGACACTACTAACTTTAACCACTTGTCCCCCGCCCACTGTCAATTGACGGCGGGCGGAGGACACTCTCGTTCTGGGAGGACGTCATATGACGTCCTCCCTTTAAAATGAGCTAGGAGGCGCACCCGCCGCGTTCCCAAGGCCCCAATGCGCTTGCCCGGCGGCCGCGATTGCCGCCGGGCACCCGCGATTGCCCGGGAAACGAGCAGGAAAGTGGATCTCTGTGTGTAAACACAGAGATCCACGTCCTGTGAGGGAGAGGGGACCGATGGTGTGTCCCTTGTACATAGGGACAACCATCGGTCACCTCCCTCAGTCAGTCCCCTCCCCCCACAGTAAGAACACATTAAGGGAACATATTTAACCCCTTCCCGCCCCCTAGTGGTTAACCCCTTCCCTGCCAGTCACATTTATACAGTAATCAATGCATTTTTATAGCAGGGATCGCTGTATAAATGTGAATGGTCCCAAAAATGTGTCAAAAGTGTCCGATGTGTCCGCCGCAATATCGCAGTCACAATAAAAATCGCAGATTGCCGCCATTACTAATAAAAAAAAAATGCTATAAATCTATCCCCTATTTTGTAGACGCTATAACTTTTGCGCAAACCAATCAATACGCGCTTATTGCGATTTTTTTTTTACCAAAGATATGTAAAAGAATACGTATCGGCCTAAACTGAGGAAAATTTTATAAAAAAAAAAAAAATGGGTATTTATTATAGCAAAAAGTAAAAAATGTTGTTTTTTTTCCAAACTGGACGCTCTTCTTTTGTTTATAGCGCAAAAAATAAAAACCGCAGAGGTGATCAAATACCACCAAAAGAAAGCTCTATTTGTGGGAAAAAAAGGACACAAATTTCGTTTGGGAGCCACGTCGCACGACCGCGCAATTGTCATTCAAAGTGTGACAGCGCTAAAAGCTGAAAAATGGCTTGGGCAGGAAGGGGGTTTTCGTGCACAGTAGAGAAGTGGTTAATGTCTTGATTTGTATTTTAACTGTACGGTCTTTCTTTGTTTTGTAAAACTCTGCGCAAACCGTTGCCGCTATATAAATCCTGTATAGTAATAATAAATATTACTTAACCACTTAAGGACCGGCCACGGCATATATACGTCGGCAGAATGGCACATACAGGCATAATCACGTACCTGTACGTCCCCTTTTACTGCCTGCCGTGTGGTCGCGCACGCATCGCCGGCGGCACGCTCGCGACCCTGCCGCCATCCCCGTGAGTCGGACCGCGGATCCCGCAGACTCGATCGCTGTGGGGATCCCCGCGATCGTCTCACGGAGGGATGGAGCAGGGAGATGTTAGTGTAAACACAACATCTCCCCGCTCGACTACTGACACTGTCACTGATCTCCGCTCTGTGTAATCAGAGCGGAGATCGGTGACGTGTCACTCGTAGCCACGTCCCCCCTCAGTTAGAATCACTCCCTTAGGCACACTTAACCCCTTCAGCGCCCCCTACTGGTTAACCCCTTCACTGCCAGTGTCATTTTTACAGTAACCAGTGCATTTTTATAGCACTGATCGCTGTAAAATTGATAATGGTCCTAAAATGGTGTCAAAAGTGTCCGATGTGTCCTCCATAATGTCGCAGTCACAATAAAAATTGCTGATTTCCGCCATTACTAGTAATAAAAAAAAAATATATTAATAAAAATGCTATAAAACGACCCCCTATTTTGTAGACACTATAACTTTTGCGCAAACCAATCAATAAACGCTTATTGCGATTTTTATTACCAAAAATATGTAGAAGAATACGTATCGGCCTAAACTAAGGAAAAAAAAAATTTTATATATTTTTGGGGAATATTTATTATAGCAAAAAGTAAAAAATATTGATTTTTTTTCAAAATAGTCGCTCTATTTTTGTTTATAGCGCAAAAAATAAAAACCGCAGAGGTGATCAAATACCACCAAAAGAAAGCTCTATTTATCAGAAAAAAACGACGTCAATTTTGTTTGGGAGCCACGTCGAACGACTGCGCAATTGTCAGTTAAAGCGACGCAGTGCCGAATAGCAAAAAGTGGCCTGGTCCTTAACCAGCCAAAATGGTCCGGGGCTTAAGTGGTTAAGGCGAATTTCCACCCTAAAAAAGGAACTTTCTATTAGCAGCTTGACTTTAATGTAAAAAAATAAATAAAAATTAATATTTTTTTACTAACTTCTATCTGGCTGTTACTAAGCAGATTTCGTAATCTGCCTAGTTCCTAGTCCTACGTGGTTCAACTTCCTGTCCTAAGACCCCATTGCCTCCTGGGAAATGATGACACCGATTTCCCAGGAGTCTCTGTGCATTACTGTGCCTAAAAATCGCACAGCATGCACCTCTCCCTGAAAACCAGGAAGAAAAAGGAACAGGGCTTCACATGCCCACACATATGATGGTTACGGCCACAACATGAGCTGGAGGATATAAGGCAAGTGTTTGCAATGATTTCTGGAACGATTGGGGAGCTAATAATATGTTTAAGGGACTATTTAATGTGATTAATTTTAGCTTGCAAAAAAATAAAGAAATTATGCCCGAAACCCCGCTTTAAGCCAGACAACTATGCAATTTTGCTCTGACTTGATCTGCTGCATGCCTTCTTCCTTCATATTTTCTCAGTACAGATTTCCTTAACCACTTAAGCCCCAGAATATTTGGCTGCTCAATGACCGGGCCATTTTTTGCGATACGGCACTGCGTTGCTTTAACTGACAATTGCGTGGTCGTGCGACACTGTACCCAAACAAAATTGATGTCCTTTTTTCCCACAAATAGAGCTTTCTTTTGGTGGTATTTGATCATCTCAGCGGTTTTTATTTTTTGCGCTATAAACAAAAAAATAGCGTCAATTTTGAAAAAAACACAATATTGTGTACTTTTTGCTATAATTTTTTTTTTAAAAAAAAGCAATTTTTTTCCTCAGTTTAGGCCGATATGTATTCTTCTAAGCTCTTCTACATATTTTTGGTAATAAAAATCGCAATAAGCGTAAATTGATTGGTTTGTGCAGACGTTATAGCGTCTACAAAATAGGGAATTGATTTATGGCATTTTTATTATTTTTTTTTGTCAATAACTTTTTTTATTGAAAGCCATATCGGATACAAATCAATTGCAATAGTTTTACAACCAACAGGATAAACGTTAACACGTCTGGGTATAGGGTCGCAACAGTTCCTGAGCGTGTAATCACTGTATCTCTGCTATCTGCTTTGTTATCTAATCCCTTCTAGTTATCATAACAGGAACATGGTATGTTATCAACCAAATTTCGAGCCAATATAGTTGTTATGTGCATTAGTGCTAGGGTCCCAGAGGGGCTCCCATGAACAGGGAAAAATAAACAAGAGAAGAAAAGAAAAGAAAAAGAAGAATGAAAAAGGGGGGGGAGAGGGAGCGAAGAGATAATAGTAGGGTGGGGGTAGAGGGGGTGTGGGGGGGGTGTCGTCAAGTTATACCTGGCTCCAAGTCACCGCGTTCCTCCCTTCAGTGCCAGAGCTCCCAAACCATGTTATGCGTGTCCAGCCGATCCTGAATTCTTGCGGTCATCCTCTCCATTACTTCTACATCTCTAATCCTGGCATACAGCGCTCCCTCCGAAGGAGGGGAGCTGCGCTTCCAGTTCAGTGCCACTAGGCAGCGAGCTGCCGTAAGGACATGACTAGCTAGCTTCTTATGTGGGCGTGGGGCCTTCAGAGACATCAGTCCTAGTATGAAAAATTTAGGGGTCATAGGGACCTCCGTCTCAAGGAGACGAATTAGTAGTTGGTGTACAGAAGTCCAGAAGGGGGCTATCAGCGGGCACTCCCAGTAAATATGATATAGAGTCCCCTTTGCCCCATGCATCGCCAGCAGCGATCTGAGCTGGCCGGGCGAATGGCATGGAGAACATCCGGGGTCATGTACCAGAAGTACATTATTTTGTAAATATTTTCTTTGTAGAGCGTGCATAGCGATGTCTTGGACGCCTGGGTCCAAATGGCCCGCCATTGGTCCACGGGTATCTCCTCACCCAAAGCCTTTTCCCATTTAATCATATATTTGTGTTTGCCCATTGAGTCAAGGGGCCTCTCATTTAGTATTTTGTATATATCTGAGATCAGGCCTCTCTGAGCTGATCCTGCCAGAATAAGGCGCTCAAAAGGGGTAGGTGGGGAGAAATGCAGGTTTGGAGCAAACGTTAGGGCATAGTGGCGGATTTGGAGATACCCGTAGAAAGCCTGTTTAGGGAGGTCATATTGTGACTGCAAGTCCTCAAAAGAGCGTAGCTTACGGGTGCGTGGGTCTATCAAGTTTCCATAGTGGAAAAGGTTTCTCATTGTCCAGGGGGAGGACATTTGGTGGGTTAAGCTATCTGGCATGTCTGGGTTACAAGCAAAGGAGGTCAGGAGCGAGCTGTCCGATGACAGTTTGTGTTGTCGTGTTAGTTTACGCCATAGCCTCCGGAGCTGTGCCATCGGGCCCAGCAATCGGGCAGGGTCCACCTCCGCGTTCGCGCTCCATAACAGGTTGTTTGGGTGTATCGGGGCTAACCACAATTTCTCTATCTCTGTCCATTTATTATAAGAGCGGAGTGTGAACCAGGAAGTTATCGCCCTCAGTTGTGCCCCCTGGTAGTATTTAACCAGGCTAGGGAAGGCCAGGCCCCCGTCAGACCTAGCTGCTTGCAATACTGAACGTGGGATTCTGTGCCTCCCGTAGTTCCATGTGAATTGCAGTAGGTCCGCTTGTAAGTGTTTCAGTTGGCCGTAGGGAACAGGGATACGTAGGGTCTGGAAGAGGTACAGTAATTTCGGGAGGATCGTCATTTTCACAGACGCGATCCTTCCAAGCAAGGAGATGTGGTGTTTTTTCCATTGTTGGAGAAGGGTTCTGATATTGTGGAAAAGAGGAGGGAAATTCTCCCGGTAAAGGGTGGCGAATTGTGGGGTGATATTAATTCCTAGGTACTTTAGGGCAGTGGTTTTCCAGCTATAGGGGAAATTGGCTTTCAGGTGTGCTACCTCCTCCCCCGGTGTGTTGATTGGAAGGGCCTCCGACTTAGAGGTATTGATTTTATATCCCGATAGAGCCCCATATCGATCTAGTTCTGCATGGAGATTTGGGAGGGAGGTTCTAGGTTGGGTTAATGAGAGAATAATGTCGTCTGCGAACAGGGAGATTTTAAACTCCCTGTCTCGTACTTTTATGCCCTTAATGTCCGGGTTATTACGGATTGTGGCTGCTAGGGGTTCCACACACAGTGCAAATAGCAGGGGTGAGAGCGGGCACCCCTGTCTGGTGCCATTTCACACCGGTAGTGGAGCTGACAGGGCGAAGGGGGTCCTGACCTGGGAGAAGGGGTTTGAGTATAGGTGTTGTATGGCTCTATAGAAGGGTCCCCCAAATCCCACGTGGCGGAGTGTGGCGAACAGGAAGGGCCACCCCAGGCGGTTGAACGCCTTTTCTGCGTCTAGACTCAGTAACAGGGCTTGTGTGCGCTCCCTGTTCGCCACCTCCACCAAGTCTATGACCTTCCTGGTGTTGTCTCCTGCCTGGCGAAGGGGGACGAAGCCCACCTGATCCTTATGGATCAGGGAGGGCAAGACCGTGTTCAGGCTTATAGACAAGAGTTTGGTGAATATTTTAAAGTCTGAATTGAGCAGGGCAATTGGCCTATAATTAGCGCAGATGGAGGGGTCTTTCCCGGGCTTGGGGATCACTGTGATAAAGGAACTCTGCATATCCCTCGGGATCGGGGAGTCATGTAGGAAAGCATTAAAGAGTCTGCCCAAAGAGGGGAGCAGGAGTGGGAGAAATTCCTTGTAGTACTCATAAGGAAAGCCATCTGGGCCTGGGGCTTTACGATTGGGTAGGGATTTGACTGTCTGTTCTATTTCCTCGTGTGTTATCGGGGCTTTCAGGGAGTCAAGATCTGTAGATCGGAGTTGCGATATTCCACTATGGTCCAGGTATTGCTGGATACGTGTGGCCGTTTCGGGCGTGGGGGGGTTTGCGGGAATATCAGGATTGTTATACAGGGCCTCGTAGAATACCGCAAAGGATTGTGCTATGTCCGTAGGGTGGGAAACCAGGGCGCCTGAACCGTTTTGAATCTGATGTGGGGTCGACGCCTGGGTGTTGTCACGGAGCTTCCGAGCTAGCAGTGTATGGGCTTTGTTACCCTTGTCGTAAAACTTCTGCTTTAGTTTAATAAGGGCTTTCTCAACTCGGCCCAGGGCCAGGTCACTTAAGGTTGCCCTAAGGGATGTTATTTTTTTTAGGAGAGTCAGAGTGGGGTTGGATTGGAGTTGTTTTTCAAGGGTTCTAAGCTCTTTCTCTGTCTGGGTCTGCAAGGCCTGCGCGTCCCGTTTCATGGCAGAGGAGAGGGCCAAGCATCTGCCCCTCACCACCGCCTTATGGGCTTCCCATAGAGTGGATGCGGTTACATCCCCCGTGTCGTTTTCTGCCATATAATGTTGTAGTGTGGAGGACAGTTCTATTTTCGAGGGGAGGTGTTGCAGCAGGAATGTGTTAAGTCGCCAGGTGCATGGTCCTCGCGTCGGGGCGCCTAAGTCCAGGGTCAGCACCACCGGGGCGTGATCCGACCACGAGATTGGCAGAATCTGTGCGGTTCGGGCCATGCGCAGGGTGGCATTATTAACAAAAACTTAGTCTATACGGGAGTGCGTTCGGTGTGGGGCAGAATAGAAAGTGTACTGTCGATCACCAGGGTGGAGGGCCCGCCAGGCGTCAAAGAGGGAGTACCTTCTGGTTATTTGGCGGAAGAGCCTAGAGTCTCTAAGTGCTTGAGCAGTAGGCGCCCTGGGGCCCAACCCCTGGCGATCCGCCAGCTCTGAGTGGGTTAGGTTAAAGTCCCCCCCACCACTAATATTCCATGGTCTGAGCGGAAGAGGTGAGCTAGCGCTCTATTAAGGAATCCCGTCTGCCTGACATTTGGGACATAAACTACACAGAACGTGATCTCCCTGTCCAGCCACAGGCCCCGGAGGATAAGGAAATGGCCCTGAGGATCACTATAGTGGGACGAGTATCTGAAGGGGGACCCCTGTTTGATCAGGATGGCCACACCCGCTCTCTTGTGGGGCCCTGAGGATAGATAAACCTGTGGGTAATACCTGGAGGCGAACGCGAAGGTGCCCTCCTTGTCAAAGTGGGTTTCCTGTACCATTACAACACTCGCCCCCGACTGCCTAAACTCCCTCAGTGCCAGATGTCTCTTACGATTAGAGTTCAGGCCGTGGACATTTAAAGATAATATCTTAGCCATGAGTGTTCGGGTGGGGGGTGTATATACTCATCTGGTGGAGGCGGAGATGTTCCGGGCAGCCATGGTTGGGAGCTGGTTTTGCACTGGAGGAGATCCGGGAGTATCGGTGGGGGAGCCAGGTGACGACAAAGGAAGGGAAGGGGTTAAGGATAGCTAAGAAAAAGAGAAGAGTAGTTAGTGCACAAAATCTATGTATGAACACAAAAAACAACATTATCAGACCTAAGGAGACCAGCCGGCCCAGGTCCAGAAGGCTTCCCGTGGGCCCCCCCGCCCCCACCCCATCAGGGTGAGCCAGGGGGACCCAGGGGAATCCAAAGTCCACCATGCAAGACATTGTAAACCCGCTTGCTCTGGTAGTCCAGTAATCCAAAAAAGGGAAGAAAAAGAAAGAAAAAAAAAAGATAGGGGGGGGAGGCAGGGGTAACTCAGACAGTCTCTCTCTGAAGTCTCTTCCGAGACTCGCCCATAGTGTCAATCTGGGTATAGCTAGGGTGCCAAAGGTGGGTCAGTGAACAGCCTGATGCCAGGGATGCTCCACCTGGATGTGCATAAAAGAAAAAACGAAGAAAGGGGGTGAAGGAACGGTCCTTCAAGCATGCAATGAGTTAGTGGGGTGACTTGCTCATGATCTTCGCTGGTGTGATCCCCGGCCTCTCGGGGATCTCTCCGGTCCTCTGGAGCATTTAGGTGGAGGGACCGTCTGCCACACTGTGGGCGGTGGGGGCGGGGTGGCTATGAGGTCCCATTCGGGAAGCTGGGGTGCTCTAAGTTCCAGGGTGTTGCAAAAAGGCTTGAGGTCCTCCGGGTATCTCAGGGTCGCCGTCTTGCCCTGATGTTTGGCTGTGAGGCTGAAGGGGAATCCCCATCGGTAAGGTATGTTCTCTTCCTGGAGCACTCGCAGCAGTGGTTGGAGAAGCCGTCGTTTTTGCAAAGTGATCCAGGACAAGTCCGGGAATAGTTGGATGTGGTGGTCTCCTAGGGTTACTTTGCGTGCTAGGCGGGCTTGCCTCATGATATCTTCTTTTAAGGGGTACGATGACAGCCTGCAAATAATATCTCGGGGTCTGGCAGCGGTGCCCTTGGGCCATAGTGCTCGGTGTGCTCTATCCATTTCGATAGTGTGGTTTGGGGCCGCCCCAATAAGGTCATTAAAGAGAGATTGTAGCGTGTTCTGGACATCTTCCGGGCCCTCTGTTTCTGGGACCCCCCGGACACGGATATTGTTCCTGCGCCCCCTGTTGTCCAGGTCCTCTACGTGGCGCTGCATGTCTCGGAGGAGGGTACGGTGTTCCGACCCCTGAACTTGAGTTCTATGTATTGCAATTTTGGTTTCTTGGATTTCCTCCTCAGCCATCTCCACCCTGTCTGCTAAGTGTTTGAGCCCCGATTGGAGGGCTTGAATCTCTGATCTGCAGGTGGACTTCACTTCCTCGACTAGTTGTCTGAAATCGTCCTTAGTCGGCATTGCTTGGAGATATGCCTGCCACGGCGGGGGTAGCTGGGGGGGGATGCTCCTGTCCCAGTGCCCTGGGGTTGTTGTTCGGCTGATCATGGGGATAGTGGGGGTATAGGCTGGCTCCCCAGAGGGGATTTGGTGAGGTATAATGGGCCCCCTGGTATTCCCATGGGTCACTCCAGTCCAGGCTTTGCGGGGGTGGAAGATTCCTGGCAGGGGACTTCGGGGCTTGAGGAGGGGGAGGGGGGCTTGCTGCCTGGGCATATGAGAGGGCTGGTGCTGCATGTGGGCCTTGTGGAGGAGGGGCCCTCGACCTGGATTGCCTCTGTGCCCTGGGTGATAGGGGGTCCGGTACGGTGGTCTTAGTGGGGGTAAAAGTTCCCGGCGATCCGCAGGTCAGGGGTGTGTGAGGGAGGCTTGGCAGGGATGGATGGTTCTCTCCTCCTCCAGCATAGGGCTGCAAGCTGGCAGCTGTTTCCGTTAGGCCCGGATCCGAGGCGGTACGGAGCAGCTGCGGGAAGGCCCCAGAGCACTGGGTGTACGGCTGAGGCCTCGTGGGGAGTCCCAAGATGGCCGCCGGAGATGAGGGGCGGCTGTCTGCGGAATGAAGCGTTGGCCCGAGGGGGGGACTCACCGCTCCCTGGACCCGGGCCGGCTCCCCGGTCATCTGCTGTGAGGTGCCTGGGCCCAGGGGATCCCGTTGTTGCTGGGAGGTCGGGATGGAGTCCGGATGGAGAGCTGCGGCCTGCTCCGTGGCGCCGGCCGGCGCCATCTTGATCATTCTGCTCGGCGGGAGGTCGGGGTGATTAAAGTACTCCCGGAGGTCGGATGACGAACCCGGGGGGGTTGCGAGGACCCCCGAGGCTTTGTGGAGCGGGCGGGTCGCTCTGGATCCACCCATTTTGGAGAGGTATGGCACCCTTTTTTTTTATTTTAAGCTGCGGGCTGAGAGAGAGCTGCAATGTTACGCTGCCATTCAGGTCAGGTTCCGGCCACGGCATTTTTATTATTATTATTTTTTTTACTAGTAATGCTGGTGATCTGCGATTTTTATCGGGACTGCAACATTATGCAACATTATGGTGGACAGATCGGATTTTTGGGACCAATGACAACTATACAGCGATCAGTGCTATAAAAATGCACCGATTACTGTATAAATGTCACTAGCAGGGAAGGGGTTAACTGTGTTCCCTAGTGCGTGTTATAACTGTAGGGGGATGGGACTGACTAGAAGAGATGACAGATCACTGTTCCTAGCTTTTAGGAACTCACAATTTGTCTCTCCTCTCCTCACAGAACAGGGATTTGTGTGTTTACACACACACGTCCCTGTTCTGGCTCTCGTGCCTGCGATCGCGTGTGGCCGGTGGTCGGCCACGCGCATCGGCACCCCCGCAGTGCAGCGGGCGTGCGCGCGCCTGCTATGCCACTTAAAGGAGCCGACGTACAGCTATGACGGCTCGCGGGATCGTGCCAACCTGCCGCAGTATAATGACGGCGGCTGGTTGGCAAGCGGTTAAAGTTAAATCTGAGCCTACCTGTTGCAATTTTTTTTTTTTTTATAAAAGTGCATCTATTTACAGCAAAAAATGTGCATTTACTATTTTTTGTTAAATGAGCCTGAAAAGCATTGCAACCGTGATCAGTGGATCATAGGTTCAATGACAGGCTTCTTCCAAATCTATTTCCATACTGAAGTACGGATGTTCAGTTACAGAGCTGGAGGAAGTGTCAATGGACTGAGACAGAACCCCTGCACGCTGTCAGGCAAATTGGGGGTTGGCTTGGATTTGGGGGCGTGGGGTCAGCTTGGCACCATGCTACATGTGACTAGTGATGAGCCGAACACCCCCGGGTTCGGTTCGCACCAGAACCCGCGAACGGACCGAAAGTTTGTACGAACATTAGAACCCTATTAAATACAATGGATGCGAACGTTCGAATTCTAAAGTGCTAATTATAACAACTATTATGCATGTTATTGTCCTAAAAAGGGTTTGGGAACCCGGGTTCTGCACCAGGGGACATGTATCAATGCAAAAAGAAGTTTTAAAAATGGTCGTTTTTCGGGAGCAGTCATTTTAATGATGCATAAAGTGAAAAAAAAAAAGTCAAATATTCCTTTAAATATCGTACCTGGGGGGTGTCTAAAGTCTGCCTGTGAAGTGCCACGTGTTCCCCGTGTTTAGAACTGTCCCTGCACAAAATGACACTTCTAAAGGAAAAAAAAGCCATTTAAAACTGCTTGCGGCTTTAATGTAATGTCTGGTCCCGGTAATATGGATGAAAATCTTTAAGAAAAATGGCATAGCTACCCCATGACCCCCCCCCCCCCCCACCCCAGCCCATTACCAGCCCCTTTGGGTCTTGTATGGATATTAAGGGGAACCCCGCACATAAAATAAAAAAGGCCCTATATACTCTGAACAGCCGTATACAGGCGGTGCATACAAGACAGGGACTGTAGGTTTGTTCTTATGTAGAATCTGTTTGTAATTTTGAACAGGTACATTGTTTAAGTGTAGCTCCAGCCCAAAAATCTATTTTTAAACTTTTTGGAAAACATAGGTAAGGGTTATCACCCCTGTAACATTTGTTTTGCTGTCTGTGCCCCTGTTCAGAACATTTCACCTCACTTTCCGTCCCAATGACAACTGTTTTTGAAATGTGGTGTTTTTCTTGAAACAAGGATTGGTGATAAAGCATCAGTACAGAGGAGACACCTTTCTCCCATATTAATTCTTACAGGAGAGAATTTTCCTTCCTAGGGGTAGATTTCCTCTCACTTCCTGTTGTCTTCTTGCGTTTGCAAGTAGGAGTCGTTTGTAAGTTGGATGTTTGAAAGTAGGGACCTGCCGTATATACTCTGCAGAAATAGGCCCCTTAGTTGTTGGTGTTGGCACAACACTGTAAGCACTCACAGTTACTCTTGGTTGGTGCTGGAACGCCCTGCTGTCAACTATTATATCAGGAATTGTAATTACATATAATTGTTGAACAGTGGTAGTAAAAATTGGGCCTTTGATGGTGGTGCTGGTGCCACAACACTGTAAGCCCTGACAGTTACTCTTGGTGGGTGCAGCAATGGGCCCTGCTGTGAATTATTAGATCAAGAATTGTAATTGCATGCCCCTGTTGAACAGGGGCTGAAAAATTGGGCCTTTCGTGGTGGTGGTGGTGGTGGTGGTGTTGCCACAACACTGTAAGCCCTCAGAGTTACTCTTGGTGGGTGCAGGAATGGGCCCTGCTGTGAATTATTAGATCAAGAATTGTAATTACATGCCCCTTTTGAACAGGGGCTGAAAAATTGGGCCTTTCGTGGTGGTGGTGGTGGTGGCGTTGCCACAACACTGTAAGCCCTCAGAGTTACTCTTGGTGGGTGCAGCAATGGGCCCTGCTGTGAATTATTAGATCAAGAATTGTAATTACATGCCCCTGTTGAACAGGGGCTGAAAAATTGGGCCTTAGGCACTGGTGGCACAACACTGCAACCCCTCACAGATACTGTACTTGGAGCACAGCAATGAGCCCTGTTGCAAAGTATTGCTTCAAAAATTGTAATTACACGCCCCTGTTAAACACTGGTGGCGGCACCCATAAACAAAAATGATCTTCCAAGCTATCATCATCAATCGTATCATTGAGGACTCGGAGGAGGAGGATAGCCAGTCAACATAACAGCACAGGCACTCAGCATCAGTCTTGAAGGGATGTGACATGTTAAAATCAATTAGTCTGTTATATCAGCATCAGGTGTGTGGTAGCTGGTGGTGATCCAAGACTGGTTCATCTTGATGAAAGTCAGTCGATCAACCGAGTCGGTGGACAGGCGCACCCTGTGATCCGTGACAAATCCTCCAGCAGCACTGAATGTGCGTTCCGAAAGAACGCTGGATGCAGGACAGGCCAGTAGCTCAATTGCATACTGTGCAAGCTCTGGCCAGTGATCCATCCTCAAGACCCAGTAAGCCAGAGGATTTTCGGTGGGGAAGGTGTCCAAGTCTGACCTTGCCCCTAGATATTCCTGCACCATGTTTATCAGACGCTGGCGATGGTTGCTGGAACCGATCATACTTTGGGGCTGCGGACTAAAGAATTGTCTGAACGCATCGGTCAGACGGCCACCTTCCCCACCGCTCCTTCTTTGACTGGTCGAAGCCTCAGCAACTCGTTGTCCAGGACCAGGAGTTTGTAACCTCCCAGTCTCTGGGAACGCGTTGCACAGACCTTTCTGCAAGGCCTCCCGGAGTTGTCTCATCCTCTGCTCCCTCTGCGACGGTAACATAAGGTCCGCAACCTTACCCTTGTACCGTGGATCAAGGAGAGTGGCCAGCCAGTAATGGTCCCTCTCCTTGATCCGAAGAATACGAGGATCCTTCCGCAGACTTTGCAGGATCAGGGAGGCCATGCAGCGTAGGTTAGCTGAGGCATTCGGTCCGGAGTCCTCTGGGTCACTAAGGACGACATGATCCGCAGCCACCTCCTCCCAGCCACGTACAAGTCCACGGGTTTCTTGGGACTGTAAATCATCCCTAAAAGACTGCTGCTGTTGATGCTGCTGAGTGCCAGGCTCCACCTCCATGCTGACACAATCCTCCTCCTCCTCCTCCTCCTCCTCGTCCTCTTCCTGTGCGATGGGTGGGACAGAAGGAACACTGTCTGGGTAAAGGGGGCCTTGAGAGGCAAGGAAGTCCTCCTCTTCCTGCCTCTGTTCTGCCTCAAGTGCCCTGTCCATTATTCCACGCAGCGTGTGCTCCAACAGGTGGACAAGAGGTACAGTGTCACTGATGCATGCACTGTCACTGCTCACCATCCTCGTGGCCTCCTCAAATGGTGCCAGGACAGTACATGCATCCCTGATCATGCCCCACTGGCGTGGAGTAAAAAAACCTAGCTCCCCTGACCCTGTCCTGGTGCCGTAGTCGCACAGGTACTCATTGATGGCCCTCTGCTGCGTGTGCAGCCGCTGCAGCATGGCCAACGTTGAGTTCCACCTGGTGGGCATGTCACATATAAGGCGGTTCTTGGGCAGGTTCAACTCCTTTTGCAGCTCAGCCAGGCGAGCACTGGCATTATAAGATCTGCGGAAATGCACACAGACTTTCCTGGCCTGCCTCAGGACATCCTGTAAGCCCGGGTACCTGCCCAAGAACCGCTGCACCACCAGGTTAAGGACGTGAGCCACACAGGGCACATGGGTCAGTTGTCCCTGTCGGAGGGCGGAGAGGAGGTTGGTGCCATTGTCGCAAACCACCATTCCTGGCTTAAGCTGGCGTGGCGTCAACCACCTCTCGGCCTGGCCCTGCAGAGCAGACAGGACCTCTGCCCCAGTGTGGCTTCTGTCCCCCAAACACACCAGCGCAAGCACGGCTTGGCATCTTTTTGCCTGCGTACTTGCGTAGCCCCTTGAACGCCTACGGAGCACCGCTGGTTCAGAGGACAAAGCACAGGAAGAGGCCATGGAGGAAGAAGAAGAGGAGGGGGTGGAGGAGAGAGGTGTGTCACAACCAGTAGTAGCATTTTGGAGGCGTGGCGGTGGAACAACCTCCAACACTACTGCACCTTGTCCTGCATCCTTCCCAGCTGCCAAAAGAGTGACCCAATGGGCCGTGAAAGAAAGGTAATGTCCCTGTCCATGCCTGCTGGACCATGAGTCAGCGGTAATATGCACCTTACCGCTGACCGCCCTGTCCAGCGAGGCCAAGACATTGCCTTCCACATGTCGGTAGAGAGCCGGGATAGCCTTCCGTGAGAAAAAGTGGCGTTTGGGAACCTGCCACTGAGGAACCGCACATTGCACAAACTCACGGAAGGGGGCCGAGTCTACCAACTGAAAAGGCAGCAGTTGAAGCGCTAGCAATTTAGCCAAGCTAGCATTCAACCGCTGGCCATGTGGATGGCTGGGAGTGAACTTCTTTCGACGGTCCAGCAGCTGGGGCAGGGAAATTTGCCTGCTAGAATCGGACGTCGGTGTACTGCTAGCAGAGTGGCCGCAAGTACTTGGCTGTGACACACCTAATTCTACACCTTCATTCCTCTCAGTGCATGTTTCAGAGAGGACTGAAGTTATAGTGGGGTTGGAGATCCCAGCTGATGCGGTGCAAGGAGAGGTCCGCTTTGTTCTTTGGTGTGGGTCTTTGAGGTAGGCTTGCCAACGAGCTGCATGGCAGGTCAACATATGTCTGGTCAGGCATGTGGTACCCAAGCGGCTGATGTTTTGGCCACGCGATATACGCTTGAGACATATGTTGCAAACAGCAGCTGTGCGATCTGATGCACTCGCCTCAAAAAAGGCCCACACCAAAGAACTTTTTGAATGACGGGCAGAGGCAGCGCCCTGCACAGGCGGAGCTCTGCTGTGTGATTCCGTCGGTGTACTGCCCTTACGCTGGCCACCAAAGGGCATCCTGCCTCGTTGGAGATGTGCCTCCTCCTCATCCTCCTCCTCCTCCTCTCTCCTATTAGGCACCCACGTGGAGTCAGTGACCTCATCATCCCCTCCCTCCTCATCACTGGAGCCAATCTGGCAGTATGCTGCAGCTGCTGGAACATGACTGCCAGATTGGTGTCCTTCTTGAGCATCCCCTCTGTCTGCTCTCACGCTACTGCCTTCCTCTAGCTGGGTTTCATCATCAGACCCTTCGAAACGCTGGGCATCCTCCTGGAGCATGTACCCAACACTGTGCTCAAACAGTTCGGGGGACTCCTCAGGAGGAGGACATGGTGGGTCTAGGGAAGGAGTGACTGATGATGAGTCTGACATTGATACCAGGGAAGAGGACGCTTTGGCAGCTGCTTTGCCAGTACCCTGAGCCTGGGTGAGAGAGGAGGAGGAGGAGGGCTTGGTCATCCACTCTACCAAGTCTTCGGCATGATGTGGCTCAACATGTCCAGCTGCCGAAAAGAAGGACAAGCGTGTCCCATGGCCATGTGCTGATGACAATGCACCGCGTCCACGACCAGCACTGTTGCCCCCAGACACAGAGCCTGCTTGCCCTCTTTTATTGCCTCCTGACTGTCTGCCTCTCCTTGTTTGCCTTCCAGACATTCTAATGGATGGCCTGCAGGGAGATGGGAAAAAAAGCAATAAGGGCTACCTTCAGGTGTCCTTCTCTGTCCCTTTACTTAAGAATTTCTAAATATGGTTGAGGATGATTGCTTTCGCACAGAATAGCACAATGACAATTTCCCTGACTGTCCAAAAAACAAGGATTTCAAAGATGGTTGATGAGGAATGCTTTAGCACAGTATAGCACAATCAGAATTTCCCTCACTGTCCTTCCCTGTCCCTACAAACAAGGTTAAGCACAGTAAAACACACTGACACTCTCCCTACCTATAGTTTTCTGTCCCTATAATTTTTTTTTTTTTAAAGATGGTTGATGAGGAATGCTTTAGCACAGTATAGCACAATGAGAATTTCCGTCACTGTCCTTCCCTGTCCCTACAAACAAGGTTTAGCACAGTAAAACACACTGACACTCTCCCTACCTATAGTTTTCTGTCCCTATAATTTTTTTTTTTTTTAAAGATGGTTGATGAGGAATGCTTTAGCACAGTATAGCACAATGAGAATTTCCCTCACTGTCCTTCCCTGTCCCTACAAACAAGGTTTAGCACAGTAAAACACACTGACACTCTCCCTACCTATAGTTTTCTGTCCCTATAAAAAATGTTTTTTTTAAGATGGTTGATGAGGAATGCTTTAGCACAGTATAGCACAATGAGAATTTCCCTCACTGTCCTTCCCTGTCCCTACAAACAAGGTTTAGCACAGTAAAACACACTGACACTCTCCCTACCTATAGTTTTCTGTCCCTATAAAAAATGTTTTTTTAAAGATGGTTGATGAGGAATGCTTTAGCACAGTATAGCACAATGAGAATTTCCCTCACTGTCCTTCCCTGTCCCTACAAACAAGGTTTAGCACAGTAAAACACACTGACACTCTCCCTACCTATAGTTTTCTGTCCCTATAAAAAATTTTTTTTTTAAAGATGGTTGATGAGGAATGCTTTAGCACAGTATAGCACAATGAGAATTTCCCTCACTGTCCTTCCCTGTCCCTACAAACAAGGTTTAGCACAGTAAAACACACTGACACTCTCCCTACCTATAGTTTTCTCTCCCTATAAAAATTTTTTTTTTTAAAGATGGTTGATGAGGAATGCTTTAGCACAGTATAGCACAATGAGAATTTCCCTCACTGTCCTTCCCTGTCCCTACAAACAAGGTTTAGCACAGTAAAACACACTGACACTCTCCCTACCTATAGTTTTCTGTCCCTATAAAAATTTTTTTTTTTAAAGATGGTTGATGAGGAATGCTTTAGCACAGTATAGCACAATGAGAATTTCCCTCACTGTCCTTCCCTGTCCCTACAAACAAGGTTTAGCACAGTAAAACACACTGACACTCTCCCTACCTATAGTTTTCTGTCCCTATAATTTTTTTTCTTTAAAGATGGTTGATGAGGAATGCTTTAGCACAGTATAGCACAATGAGAATTTCCCTCACTGTCCTTCCCTGTCCCTACGAACAAGGTTTAGCACAGTAAAACAGACTGACACTCTCCCTACCTATCCTTCTCTTTTCCTAAACTAAAGGAATCCAGGTTAAGCAAGAAAAAAAAAATGTCACTGTCCCTGCCTATGCTTCTCTTTCCCTGCTCCGGAACACACTACACTAGGCCGCCGTGCTGGCGGCCTTTTATAGTGTGGGGCGTGTACTAAACACCCTCAGCAATAATTGGCCACAGGCATCCTGCCTGTGGCCAATCATTGCTCTCCTCTCTGCCGGCGCTGTGATTGGCCAAGCATGCGGGGTCACAGTGCATGCTTGGCCAATCACAGCGCCTGGATGACACTGCAATGGCGTAGTGCATTGTGGGCCGTTCGCGTCACTCGAATTTGGCGCGAACGGCCCAAATCGTTCGATCTTCGTCGAACGATAGAACAGCCGATGTTCGAGTCGAATGTATGTTCGACTCGAACACGAAGCTCATCCCTACATGTGACACTCTAAATGTAGGTATAACATGTAACATTGTCTTAAAGTTGGAGTTGGTTGATGAAGTTGGATTGAATTACAGCAATCAGAACAAAGAAAACTAAATTAAATATGGTATTGTTGAACAAAGCAGCACCTTCATTTTCATTTCTTACAGTATGTGATGCAAAAATATAGGCTGCTCTCTTTCAGCTCGGTTCAGTTTATTGCAGCTTTTCAAAATCAGCTCCCGAGTTCTGTTTTGTCTTGGAATGGACACAGTTGAGGCATTGACCTCTTATACTAGATCCAGTAGTGTATTTAGGATTTGTGCTGCCCTAGGCCTGGCTAAACTTGTGCACCCCTAATTTAAATATGACCCACCCCTTCCTGTCAAGGCCACACCCGTTTCTGTTTAAGACCCGCCCTGAACATTTCGAGTGGGGACACTAGTTCTGAGGGGGGTACTGGATTCCCTTAATTTGCATAGATTTCCTCTTACTTCATGTTTGGCTATGGGACAGGAAGTCTAGGGAAATCTCTGCAATGGGACAGGGATGGTAAAAAATAAACTGACTGGGGTTATAACCCCACCTTACTCTATC
Source organism: Rana muscosa (assembly GCA_029206835.1). NCBI lineage: Eukaryota > Metazoa > Chordata > Amphibia > Anura > Ranidae > Rana > Rana muscosa. The sequence goes on along the minus strand of CM055122.1, from coordinate 637,395,899 downwards.
CAAAATGGGAAAAAAAAGTGTTGCCTATAGTTCTACTTTAAGCAAGAATTTTGGATAATTTTATGGAGAGGACTAAGAAGATATAACCATACCAATGGTGCAGCAGAAAACATATAGCACAGTGAGGAAGGTTTGTGGTCCAGGATGATAGGACAGTTAAAATTAGAAGCAGCCCCCCCCCCCCCACAGTTGCGGAATGCCGGCCGGCTGCATACTGGAAGCAGTGCGGCCGCTTTATGGGGGCATTAGACTAAATTGCCTCTCAGCCCAGTCCACCCCATAAGACTGGCGCTACACTAACAGTGTAGCACAAGCCGGCGGGGGCTCTTTTCGTGCTGCCCCCCTGCAAAGTGCTGCCCTAGACCTGGGCCTTGTTGGCCTAGGCCAGGATACAGCGTTGACTAGATCCTCAGATTTTCCGGAGTCAAGGAAATAATTGGAAAGGCCAAAAGGATTATTAAATTTTTTGGTTTGCAAGCTTGCATATTTGGAATAACATCATTATGCAATTAAAAAAATTATGTGGGTTCTCGTGAATGATTACAGATGGTTGCTTGCTCATATTAACCAGTTTACGACCATGCTATAGCAGATTTACTGCTACAGGGTGGCCGTTCTGTGCAGAATCACATATATATACGTGGTTTCTGCACTTTTGCATGATTAGTCACAGCAGAAGCCGATCAGTGCGGTGCCGACCAATGGAAGACCACCGGCACCCACTGATCGTCGAGAAGAGACACAGGACAGAGCTCTCCATATGTAAACAATTCAGAGTTCTATCCTGTCAGCAGGGTTGTGGTGGATTTTGTTTCCCTGCAAACCAGGGAATTAAAATCCAGCACATACATTAGTAAAAACACCACACTGTACACACATAAACATTGGTTAGGCACCCATTTAACCCTTTGATCACCCTAGATGTTTAACCCCTTCCCAACCAGTGTCATTAGTACAGTGACAGTGCATATTTTTAGCACTGATCACTGTATTAGTGTCACTGGTTCCCACAAAGTGTCAGTTAGTGTCAGAATTACCTCCACAATATCGCAGTCCAGCTATAAGTCGCTGATCGCTGCCATTACTAGTATAAAAATAAATAAAAATTACAGTATATATACCATAGTTTCTAGACGCTATAACTTTTGTGCAAACCAATCTATATACGCTTATTGGATTTTTTTTTACCAAAAATATGTAGCAGAATACATATTGGCCTAAATTTATGAAGACATTGAATTTTTTTAATGAATGTGTTTTATAGCAGAACTGAAAAAAAATATTTTTTTTTTATAGCGCAAAAAAGAAAAAACCCAGTGGTGATCAAATACTTCCAAAAGAAAGCTCTATTTGTGGGAAAGAAATTAAATAAATGTAATTTAATTGTCAGCTAAAGTAACACAGTACCGTATAGCAAAAAAATGGCTTGGTCATAAAAGGGGGTAAATCTTCTGGAGGTAAAGTTGAATATCAGCATCTATAAAACGAAAATGCTATCCTTCTGCCAGACATCAGTGTAACACGGAATGTTGTTGTTTTCTCTAAGTGTGGTTTTTCACAACTGCAATCCATCTGTGCTCTGAAATCCTGCACGTGCCATTGTGCTTATGACTGTACAGTGTGAACAATATGCTCCTTGATTTATAGAGCAGATACTCTAACTGGGTAAACAGATTGTGGGCTTGACGTATGTTAAATGTGGATGGAATCACACTTATGACCTGTGTACTGGTTTTCTATCTGACACCTGCTGTGCTAACAGTCTTTAACTGGCACCATGCAATGCAAGAGGCAGGTGTGAAGTATTGTAGTTATAGTATTAAGCTGGGTAATACACTATTAGAATTTCAGACAAAAATTCATATGAAAAATTGTATGAAAATTCTCAGTACAGTGGAACCTCGGATTGCGAGTAACGCGGTTAACGAGCGTTTCGCAATAACGAGCACTGTACAGTATTTCCTAAAATCCTAACTCGGTTTGCGAGTGTTGTCTCGCAAAACGAGCAGGATTCAGGCCAAAGCGGTGTGCAGTACCGCGTTTGGCCTGAGGTGGGGGGCGCCGTTCGGAAAAGCACGCAAAGGCCCGAGGACAGCTCGGCTGACCTCGGCAAACCTCAGAAAGGCTCTGGAACGGAGTCTTTCCGAGGTTTGCTGAGGTCGGCCGAACTGTCCTCGGGCCTTTCCGGCAGTTTCCGAGGCTCTCTGGCTCCCCCCGCCTCTGGCCACATGTGGTATTGCATGCCATTGGAGTTAATGCGGAACAAATTATTTTCGTTTCCATTGACTTCAATGGGGAAACTCGCTTTGATATGCGAGTACTTTGGATTACGAGCATTCTCCTGGAACGGATTATGCTCGTAATCCGAGGTTCCACTGTACATTCAAATGTCATTCAGGAGTAGTTCAAGATTTCACTTGCTTTAACATTTTATTTTGGAATGAATGGCCTTAACCACTTCAGCCCCGGATCATTTGGGTGGCCAAAGACCAGAGCACTTTTTGTGGTTCGGCACTGCGACGCTTTAACTGACAATTGTGCAGTTGTGCGACGTGGCTCCCAAACAAAATTAACGTCCTTTTTCTCCCACAAATAGAGCTTTCTTTTGGTGGTATTTGATCACCTCTGTGGTTTTTATTTTTTGCGCTATAAACAAAAATAGACCGACAATTTAAAAAAATAAGCAATATTTTTCACTTTTTCTATAATAAATATCCCCAAAAAATATATAAAAAAAAATTGTTTTCCTCAGTTTAGGCCGATACGTATTCTTCTACATATTTTTGGTAAAAAAAATCGCAATAAGCGCTCATTGATTGGTTTGCGCAAAAGTTATAGCGTCTACAAAATAGGGGATAGTTTTATGGCATTTCTATCTTTACTGCGACATTATGGCGGATACCTCGGACACTTTTGGCGCTGTTTTGGGACCATTCACATATATACAGCGATCAGTGCTATAAAAATGCACTGATTACTGTGTAACCACTAGGGGGCTAGGAAGGGGCTAAGTGTGTCCTCTGGAGTGATTCTAACTGTTAGGGGGCGTGGCTACGAGTGACACATCACTGATCGCTGTTCCCGATGACAGGGAACAGACGATCAGTGACATGTCACTTGGAAGAACGGGGAGATGTTGTGCTTACACTGACATCTCCCCGTTCTTCAGCTCCGTGACACGATGGCGGGACACCGGCGGACATCGAGTCCGCCGGTCCCGCGGGCACGGTCACAGAGCTTGCGGCAGGGTCCACACGGCGGCAAATTTAAAGGGACGTACCTGTACGCCCATTTGCCTGTCCGTGCCATTCTGTCGACGTATAAGTTTGTGCGGCGGTCGGCAAGTGGTTTTTAAAATGGTAGTAAAGCCCACTTTGTTATTTTTGCCTACAGGTAAGCCTATAATGAGGCTTACCTGAAAGTAAAATTAATATTTCCTAAATGGAGATATTCACCCTGGATGCAGCCAGTGACATCACTAGTGCATGCGCTCTGAAGGTCCGGCATACCTTGCCGGAACTTCAGAGCTTTGTGCCGGAATCGTACGCAAACCCAGAAGGAAGACCGGGGGAAGATGTCTGCCCTCTCAGCGGTGACTGGGCACCCCTGGAGGACTTCATTCTAAGGTAAGTATTCCATAATGTATTCCATTATACAATTGCCTTACAGGTGGGGTTTTTTCAGCCGCGGTTTACAACCGTTTTAACCGAACAAAGTTGATATGCACTCTTAGAAGTTTGTACAGTACAATATCTACAGTATCTAGACTAATATTTCACTATGAGGCTCTAGGAGTATTGCAATGTCATAGAAGTCAGGACTACTAGCTGTTACATGCCACGTAAATCTCAATCGTGACTTTTATCATGATTATAATCATTATTGGCTTAAAAATGCTTCTTTTTCATAAGGTAGTGGTGTCCAACCTGCGGCTCATGAGCTGCATGCATCCCAAGACGGCTATTAATGCAACCCAACATTTTTTGTAAAAATGCGTTTACACTCATCGAACATATGTGGCCAAAGTACATTTTTACAGGGTTTGAACTTAACCAACAATTGACTTTACGATGTGACAGTAACTGAACGTGACAAATCCTCCACCGTCTATGAGAAATGCATTCTTACCAGATCAGGTGGACCATAGAGTTAACTTATGGTCAGATACGCTTGTTTCCCACCACAGCGGAGATGGTAATGATGTGAAGAATCCAGCAGGTGGCATGCAGACATCAATAGGTGACAGATGGTGAATGGAATGAAGGGAAAAAACACAATCTAAGTGTAGACTGGTAGTTTATTTTCACTGGTACAAAACATTCAAAAAGCATCCAAAAATAGGCACAACGGCCGAATAAAAGCAGCAACAGGATAAAATGAATGTTGGATAAGCGGTATAGGAACCGCAAGCAGCATATGGGTAAGGCGGAGGTGAACCGCAAACAGCATAATTGTGTTTTTTCCCTTCATTCCATTCACCATCTGTCACCTATTGATGTCTGCATGCCACCTGCTGGATTCTTCACATCATTACCATCTCCCCTGTGGTGGGAAACAAGCGTATCTGACCATAAGTTAACTCTATGGTCCACCTGATCTGGTAAGAATGTATTTCTCATAGACGGTGCAGGATTTGTCATGTTCAGTTACTGTCACATCGTTTGAAAATTACCTGCTATTCACGGGTTGTTCCATTGCTATTTTTCCACAACTAGTTTATGGACTTATTATTTTAATTTTTGCGCTGCACTGTCCATTTTATATACATTGTACTCAAGGTGTTTGTGTGATCTGCCTTTTGGTGTCCAGCCTGCATTTATTGTTTCATTTATTAGCTTATGTGCGCTGATTGCTATTTTTTCCATTAATAAAGGTAATGAACAAAGATAAACATCCGTAAAGTTCCTGAGGATATGTGTGCCTGCAGCTCGCTAATGGTGTCTGCGCCAATACTTAGGCTCGCGGTCACCGTGAGGTAAACTAGGCCGCTACGAGTGACGCATTTACTCAAAGAATGGCTGACAAAGTCTAAAGTCACTTTCCTCTAGGGCAGGGGTCTCCAAACTTTCTAAGCAAAGGGCCAGTTAACTGCTCTTCAGGCTTTAGGGGGGCTGAACTTTGGCCAGTGGGAGTAGTAAATACCCCGGCAACAGTGCCCCATCATTGATTTTAATGGGAGAAATAGTGCCCCATTGTTGGTATCAATAGAAGAATAGTGCCCCATTGATGGTGTCAGTAGAGGGAAAGGGGGAATGGTTCCCCATCATTGGTGTAAGTGGATGAAATAGTGCCCCAAGGGCCAGATAAAAGCAAGCAAAGGGCCACATCCGACCCTCGGGCCGCAGTTTGGAGACCACTGCTCTAGGGGAACTAGTCAATTCTGGGCAGGTGCCCTCTCACCAAGCAGGCCTCGTCTCCCTGGATGTTCCGCTGGCAATGTCCCGATCCCTGGTCCCCCCGCTCCTCGCTGTCTCCGGTTCCTCTCACGGCCGCACTGGGTGTCGGTTGATGGACGACTCCGGTCTCTGGAAGCGAGAGCTGGTCACACAGAAGGGGATCTGTCCTTTTAACCGAGAGATCCTCCACACTAGCTGTAGGCCCAGGCTTTGGGCCTAAACGCTCCGGCAGCAGGCCTCACTCAGACTTCCTGCTTGATTGAGGGCGAAGTCCAAAGAGAGTGAGCGTGGCTCCGCCCCTTATTTAAATATCCTGACCCAGAAGGCTTTGCGGTGAAACAATGCACCCTGGTAGCACTGCTGCACTATGGGTAATGTAGTCTATCTGCTACCTAAGCAAAGGAGTCTTTTCTCATTGTACCATCAGTCCCAGGATGCACTGCTGAACATGTGTAAACAAAACAGTCTATAGGGTTGTAACTGGAACACCGGAGGGAGTTTGGGGAATATTCCATATAACAATAGTCTATATCTACAGTATATGGCAAAGTGGAACCCCGCTACATAAAATAAGTGGACTAGCCCAGGGTTGCCAACTTTCAGTAAATTTACGAACAGTTTGTAAAATCCGTACTTTTTGCATCTGTCCTTGAATGTCCATTACAGACATGTAGGCTGCATGTCCGTAACTGACATTCATGGACAGATGCAACAATTATGGATTTTAAAAACTGTTTGTAAATTTACTGAAAGTTGGCAACCCTGGACTAGCCCCAACCAACAAATTGAATATTCATCTTACAACGATCTAACTACATTTAAATATAATTGGTTTCTACAGGTTACTGTACTTTTCTTGTTACATTGTCTTTTGGATAGGCTAAATAATGTTGACTTAGAAATCTTACAGTATGCTGGGTAGAAAAAAAAAACTATTTTTAGTAACTAGCATAAACGCATTGAAAAATAACTTGTATCCAGAACGAGTTAAATGAACAATAAAATAAGAAACTGAAGTTGTCATGGTTGCTCAGCAGTCGTTCTGAGAATGGGGACTTATTGAAAAGACAGATACCATAAGCAGACAGTTTGAGGCTACATAGCAATAAGGGCTGAGTGCTACCTTGTCTGAAATTCTCAAACCAGCCCTGTGCTTTAATATTGCATCTACAAGGAAATGTGTCAATTTTTCTTATGTGATCATTTAGGTCGGGGTGTCCAACCTTTTGACCTTCCTGGGCTATATGGAAAGAAGAGGAATTGTCTTGGGCCCCACATAAAATACACTAACAATAAGGATAGCTGATGAGTAAAATAAGTCAGGCAGATCACAAGTTAACAATCAATGATATACTGTAGATCATATACCTATCTGAGTAATAAAACTTCATTTTTTGTAATATTTTTATTATAAACGTAAAAGAGGGCAACATAAAACTAGTGCAATATTTGACATTTGGGTTTGATAAACAAACACATTAATATCTAGTTTGATGGGTGTAACAGCAATTCTCAATGAATTCTCAAGGTACTTATCAGATATTTTGGTTTTAATTTTGCCCATTGTGTGCTTCATTCTTTAATATACCGTATTTATCGGCGTATAACACGCGCCGGCGTATAACACGCACCCCAAGTTTAGGAGGGAATTTTAGGGAAAAAAACTTTTAGGAGGGAAGTTTAAGGAAAAATAACTTACATTTAAATGCAGCCTTATTAGTGTCCATTGCAGCCTTGTCACAGTGCAGCCTTGCCCCAATGTCCATTGCAGCCTTGTCACAGTGCAGCCTTGCCCCAGTGTCCATTGCAGCCTTGCCACAGAGTCCATTTCAGCCTTGCCACAGAGTCCATTTCAGCCTTGTCACAGTGCAGCCGTGCAGCCTTGCCCCAGTGTCGCCTTGCCGGAATTTAAAATTGGCGCCGAGACTGGGCGGAGCGGGGCGAACGCCGCCGAGAATGCAGGGACTGGGCGGAGCCGAGATACACATAGCCGAGTGTACTCGGCTATACTCGGCTTTTCTCGGCTCCGCTCACAGTCATGCCCAGTCCCGCCCTATGATGGACATAACACAGGTCCAATAGCGGGACTGGGCGTGACTGTGAGCGGAGCCGAGAAAAGCCGAGTATAGCCGAGTACACTCGGCTATGTGTATCTCGGCTCCGCTCACAGTCAGCAGGGACCGCCCGGGATATGTGGGTATCGGCGTATAACACGCACCCACGATTTCCCCCTGATTTTAAGGGGAAAAAAGTGTGTGTTATACGCCGATAAATACGGTAGTTTCTTACAAATATACTGTAGGTGATGCTAAAAACTGATGGCATGAATAAGGCGTGATTATGAAGAGTGGGATATTTTTCTTTGGGAAGATAAAACTTATAAAAGCCCAGTAAAGAGATACTGTAGATAGTAACTGTTACAGAGTAGTGCAGAATCATGCAAATAAGGTACATAGGGTCAAGCAGTAAAGAAGAATGCATTTTATGAACCCTATTGTGTACTGGACACCACAAATACACATACCCGGAATCAGCAGTCACTTATTTGACTACTTCAAAATGATCTTCCATCCAGGGGTACCAGTGTAGGGGAGGGGGGACAGGGGGTGAGAGGGGAGGGAATAGGGAGGGGGTGGGAGATAAGGGGTGGAAGAAGGCACTCATGGTAGTAAGTCGTAAGTTATAGGACCCTCACGCCATCCACTGCGACCAAATGCCATCAAACTTTTTGGGACATTTCCTGTTCAGATATGTCATTCTATACATCGGTAAGGCACTGTTAATGGACTTTTCCCAAAGAGTCACCATTGGGGGAGATGCAGAGTTCCACTCAAGTAAAATAACTTTCTTAGCATAATAAAGAAGATACAAAATCAGGAGTTTAGTATAACAGGGTCTCTGATCATCTTCCTGTATACCAAGAAGAGCTAACTCTGGAGACAGAGTCAGGGACAACTGGAGGCGCTTGTTAATGGCTTCAAAAACTGCTGCCCCGTACTGTGCCACCTTGGGACAGCTCCAGAACATATTGAAATAAGTGCCGGTGTCCAGCTGGAATCTACTACAGAGGGAATCTCTCTGGGGGTACAGTCTGTGCAGTCTTTGCGGAGTGTAGTACACTCAATGTAGGAACTTGGTTTCTATCAGTTTGTCCCTGGAGGAGATAACCAGCCCCAGACTATCCTCAAAGCAATCATTCCAATCCTCCCTCTCCAATGTGGGGATGTCCGTTTTCCATGAGTGCAAACTAAGTAAGGACATATAGAGGGAAGAGAGAGGCTTAGGCAGTGACTCCTCATGTGCTAAGAGCTCCTCTGTGGGATCCATGGTCATGGCGATAGGCTCCGGAAATTGGGTCCTAGCTGCATGTCTCAGCTGACAATAATGGAAGTACATCCATCTAAGCAGATTAAATTTGGTTGAGAGGTAGGGTGACCACATTTCCAAACTACCATTCAGGGGCACCCTCCCTTCCCAAAAATCAGTTTGTGCTGTAACGAATCACAGCACAGTGATTGGACACAAAAGGCGGGATTTATGATTTCTCCAATCACAAGCAGGGGGCGGGATTGTGCTCCTCCAGGCATTCCCGGCCAGGACAAGTACTGTCAGTGAGTAAAGCGGTGATGTGGCAGCCTTTTTTGGGGGCATCAGATTGGCCCGGGGGTTGGCTGTGTCAGTTTCATTCCGGGACACTGTATTGTCCTGGAATGAATGTGCCCGGGACAGACCTGCAAAATGCGAGACAGTCCCGGGCAATCCGGGACACGTGGTCACCATCCTGAGAGGTTCTGGTACCCCAGCAGAGTCCCCGTCGGCATAACATCCCTAAGGACCCTGTAACAGGAGGGCCCATGGAACACAGAATCTCTTAGAAAGTATGTGGTTTTCAAGTTCAATTTAAGAGTCATTAGATCTCATTGTTGCTTGTGCTAATTGACCCTGCAATTGTGTGAAGATGTATTTGTGATAATGTTGATTGTGTCTTCTGACACAGACGGCAAGTCTAGCCTAAAGGTCATGTCTCTGAGTCATCAGCTGCTGTAAGGGATTAGTTAATTCGCTTATGTTAATTAGGTCTGGTCACAGGTGTATTTTCAGAGTAATATGAGCAGGATATGTATGCACCTCCTCTTTTACTGTATATAACCCTGTAGCCTCTCAATAAAGGTTGTCATTCCTGCTTGAACCTCATACAGAGCGTCATCTTGTATTTGGGGGAGAATTATTCGTATGGGGTCTTATTCGGCTGGTTGGAGTGTCTGGTAGTTGCCTTGTGTTCGGGAATGGAATATCCTAAACAACTTTAACCCCTTTCATACACGGGGTGTCGTTACAGACCCTGACACCATATTTTGACCAAACCTGTGGGTCCGGAACAGTCCGGAAGTGTGGAAGTCTAGGGTTGCCCCATAACAGTTGAAAGGGTGACCAGGTGTTCTGTCTTAGGAACCTCTTCCTTGCGACTCCCCCATACTCTCAGAGTCGTCTTAGACGGGTATGGGAGGTCAGCGTAGGCCCCAGGACCCCAATATACTAAGTTCCCCATGTCATTGAGAGAGCCCAGTAGCCCAGTAGCAACACACACCTAAGTTGGCTCTAGAGCGAACAAACCACCAGCGGACCGAGACTAATATAGCCGCCCAATAATAAACCTGGAAATTAGGCAACGCCAACCCCCACACCTCACCGGTTGACATAGGGTAGATCTTGCCAAACGGGGAGCAGAGCCCCCCCAAATAAAGGCCCCAACGCATCTGTCCAGGTCCTCAAAGAAAGCACCCGGAGTCCATACTGGGGAGTTTCTAAAGAGATAGTTGAACTTTGGGAGAAATACCATTTTTATAAGACTAATGCGCCCCAATAGGTTCAACGGCAGAGTCCCCCAGGAGGCGCACTTAGCCTTTAACTGCACTAGGACGGGGTGTACATTAAGGTCATAGAATTTCGTAGGATCTCGTTGTATGTCGATGCCTAGGTATTTAAATCGATCAACCCACTGCAGCTGGGTAGCGGCCGCAGTGACTCGTGACAGGGGGTCTAGGGGAAAAAGTACATGTAGTGGCCCCATTGGTTTTGAGTATATATAATGAGAGGAGAGCTTCTGACGGGTGCAGTACTTTTATTTCTTTTGCCTCAAAGGTGTGCATTAAGGTTGAACACCACAGAGATTAATCTTTTAACTCCTTAAACACCAAAAGCACCATAAGTACCCTTTGCACCATGAAAACTGTAAAATGACATACAATACATTAGTTTACAGAGATCACCAAAAAGGGGGTTACAACAGAATTAAAAATGTGGAGTTACAAAGTGGTATTCAATTTTCTACATACATATATCTAAATAACATTAAACATCTAAAGAAACATGACTATATGTTCAAAAAATGTGGATTGTCTACAGCATATCTTTTAACTAACAGCATGGACACAATTTATGCCTAAAACATATATACTGACAATGACAATGCACCTTTACTGCATTACCTTGCTCCGATTGCCAAGGGGTGTAAACTTTATACTTTAGAAAACTTCCATAAACCATCACCTTCCTCCAAGGAGACGATCCGCAACCCCTCCACCTGCTGGGAGGCCCTAAGCAAAATGGCCAGCGGCTCTAACGCCAGGGCAAAAAGAGAGGGGGCACCCCTGACGCGTACCCTGCTGCAGCGGAAACCCTTCCGAGACCCTACCATTAGTCCTTAAACAAGCCATGGGGGCTTAATAGATTATTTTCAGCCAGAGCAGGAATCGAGGGCCTAACCCATATCTGCACAGTACCTCCCAAAGTAACCCCACTCAGCCGAGTCAAATGCCTTTTCAGCATCCAAAGAGGCAATGACTCTGATTCCCCCGTTGTCATGGGCAGTGGACATGTTGAGATGAAGGCATATTAAATTGATATCAGTGCCCCTGCTGGGCATGAACCCCGTCTGATCCACATGGATGAGCTCATCCAGGACCTGTGCTAAACGGTTGGCCAGAATTTTAGCCAGTAGTTTCGTGTCAACGATATGATGCACAGTTCTTGGGGTCCTTTCCCAGATTGGGCACTAACACAATAATAGCCTCAGACATAGACTCTGGCAGGGATCATATCTGGGAGAACTGAGCAAATATTTTAGTGAGCCTAGGGGCAAGGAGTTCCTGATACGTGGAAAAAAAATTCAACTGGAATTTCATCCGCACCGGGAGTCTTGCCAGGCTGCAGTTGGGCCATAGCAATCTGAACCTCTTCCAGAGTTATATCCCGGTCTAACTAGACGTTACCTTCTTGAGACAAAGTAGGGAAGTCCACCCGTCTAGTTAGGTCTCGAGTTCTAGCGTGTCATAGTCTACCTTAGTGGAATATAGGGAGCTGTAGTACCTCATGAACCTATCATTAATTTAATCAGGGCTCGTAAGGGGGGTTCCCCTCTCATCCTGGATCCTCCCATTATGAGTACTAGAAAAATGCTATTGCGACAACCACGACAACATCTTACCATTTTTGTCTCCATATTCAAACACACTGTTGGGCTGTACTGAGAATTGATTTCTTAGTCATGTCTACTCTATGCAGTTCCACCGCCATGAGTGCCTATTGCCATGATCCATAGTTAAGGGGAGTTGGGAGGGCAACAAAACCAGCCTCCTTAGCACTGAGCTCTCTCTCCAGCTCCTCCAGTGACGCACAGACTGCTTCCGGCTGCTAGCAATACGGGAGATATATTCCCCCCCCCCCCCTCAGCCACCCCTTAAAAGCATCCCAAACTGTCAAGGAGCCTGCTGAGTCAGCATTTTCCAACCAATAATTACATAATGCCTCCGGCATGTCCTCCTGGACTTTTGGGTCTGCTATCCAGTGCCCAGACAGTCTCCACAGTTTCCGACCAATGGGAGGCCCCTGTAGCATGGTTACCATGAGGGGGGCATGATCTGAAATGCCCCTGGAGAGGATTTAGGATAAGAATCTTTAGTTGCCAAAGAAAACATGGTGCAGCTAAGCAAGAAAAGGTTGAAATAACTTGTATCTAGGAGGTGTGTGTCCTTGAGGTTTACACTGGGCTGCGGGAATGAAGCCGTGCGAGTTTACCGGTCAATCCCGATTTCGGCCATGATATCAAATCGTACCAATGTGAACCAGGGCTTGGGTTCCTTTTGAACAGCTCATTTGGAGCACCTGAGGCTCAATGTGTTAGCGATCATCCCTCCCTGTTCTTTCATTAAGAGGATTGTGGGGACCTATTGATCAGAGTACCTATAGTTGTGAACCACCTGAGGACCAGTGCTTCTGAACCGGGTGAACTGAATTAAGGATCAATTGCTGATGTAGTATACTTTATTTGGTCAACTCTAGTAATGCGAGTTTGTGGTGTGAGATCTCTGTAAAACTGATGTTCTGTATTAAATTGTGTATTTCTGCCTGCAGCTTGCAATCACTATGCTGTCATACAAGACAGTCTTAATGGCATGGGTAAACGAGCCAGTTGCCATAGGTCTAAAAGCCAGCAAGGCTCTAACACAGGGGTGCCCAACCAGTGCCTTCTGATGTGGCCCGCGACCTCCTGCTCTGGGATGACTGGTTGGCAAGCCCAGACTGAAGCTTGCCGACCCGCCACCCCAGAGCATCAGTGTTGTAAATGAAGCCGAAGGTAGAGGAAGCAAGCAGCTGCGGAACAGAGTCGCATAAACCGATGATTTCTGTATAGCGCCGCCTCCTGTCACAGGCAGAGTGATAGCAAATGCACTTTGCCTGGGACAGCAATAGCTGGCGATACCTGAATGGAAGACTGTTATTAAAGGTAAGTTTATTACTAAAATCACAGTGTGTATATATGTGCATATCTGTTCTGCACTGGTTACTGGGCTGCTTTCAAACTGATCTGCAGGTGCAGCGCAGTGCTTACCTGCACTGAGCCATAGACTTCTGTTATTACCTTCAGGTTTGGTGCCCTACACCTGCAGATTATAATAGAAGTCTATTGCAAAGTACAACTAACCCACAGGAAAGCACGCTGCACCCACGTTACGGGTAAATCGCAGGGCATTAGTGTAAAAGCAGCCTCAGGCCCTTTTTACACAATCGGTCTGACCCAGTCAAACCCTCCATTCACCACTATGGAGCTGCAGATGTAAAACGGACTTGTGTTCTTTTTCACCGACCTACCTCCTAAATCCGTAAAAAAAAAAATGGGATCCATCCTCTTCGATCTGATCGGATCGGAGGGCCCATAGAGTAGAGCAGTCTGTGTCAATGTCCACACTACATATGCAGAGTTGACACGGACCTGTCATCCACCCACCCTGCTCATTGTGGCCCGAGACCAGTTACTAAGTCACTTAACCCCCTTGGTGGTATTCCCAAGTCAGGCTCGGGGTGAGTTTTTAATGCTAAGAGCGGTAACCCCCTGGATCCTGCAATGTCTCCCCGCAGTGTGTGCGAGCCGTGTCTCGCTTGATCCACACTGCCGAGTGCCGAGCTCCGTTTCCTGCGACATTGCGGCGCAGGGGGGGCGGAGTTCGGTGCCAAATTCAAAAGGTGAAAAACACACAAAACATACAGTATACTGTAATCTTACAGATTACAGTACTGTATCAAATAATTACACAGCCCCTTTGTCTCTAGTGGTCTGTCCAGTGTCCTGCATGCACCTTTATATTATCCACTTAACGACTGCTCACTGTATATATACGTCGGCAGAATGGCACCGACAGGCACAATCACGTAGAGTGTACGTGATTGCCTTTGTATAGTTGGGGGGTCCAATCGGACCCCCCTCCTATACAGTGAGCGGTGGCTAAGTGTCCGGGAGCGTTCTGGGATGAGGGGGCAGCCATTCGTTTCTGGCCACCCCCTCGCGATCGCTCCCGGCGAATGGAAATGCCCCCTCTGTCTGTGTCAGACAGAGGGAGCAGGAGGAAGTGATGTCATCTCTGGTGCGGCGCTCACATATACCGAGCGCCGTACAAGAGAAGATATCAGGTCAGTGCACACAACACTACACTGACACCAGGACACATAGGGACATAAATCGCCCCCCCAGGCCCCCCAGACACCCCAGATCACCCCCCAGATCACCCCCCCCCAGCCCCCAGTCACAGTGTCACTGATTGCAGTGACCATTTATTTAGTGATCACTGCAATCAGTGACATTTGTGACTGTAAAAGTGTCACCAAAGTTTAGTCTTAGGTCCAGTGTAGCCCCCTAACCCCCCCCTAATAAAGGTTTAACCCCCTGATCACCCCCCAGATAACCCTTTCACCCCCTATCACCACTGTCGCTTAGCGATCATTTTTCTGACCGCTGTCTTAGCGTCAGTGATGCCGATCGGCAGCCAGTAATTTTTTTTAGGTTCGCCGCAGGTTTTTATAGCGTCAGGTACCCCAATATATTATCTAATAAAGGTTTAACCCCCTTGATCGCCCCCAGGTAACCCTTTCACCCCCTATCACCACTATCACTAAGCGATCGTTTTTCTAAACGCTGTCTTAGTGTCTGTGATGCAGATCGGTAGCCGGTAATTTTTTTTAGGTTCGCCGCAGGTTTTTATAGCGTCAGGTACCCCAATATATTATCTAATAAAGGTTTAACCCCCTTGATCGCCCCCCAGGTAACCCTTTCACCCCCTATCACCACTGTCGCTAAGCAATTGTTTTTCTAAACGCTGTCTTAGTGTCGGTGATGCAGATCGTAGCCAGTAATTTTTTTTAGGTTCGCCGCATGTTTTTAGAGCGTCAGGTACCCCAATATATTATCTAATAAAGGTTTAACCCCCTTGATCGCCCCCCAGGTAACCCTTTCACCCCCTATCACCACTGTCACTAAGCAATTGTTTTTCTAAACGCTGTCTTAGTGTCGGTGATGCAGATCGTAGCCAGTATTTTTTTTTAGGTTCGCCGCAGGTTTTTTAGCGTCAGGTACCCCAATATATTATCTAATAAAGGTTTAACCCCCTTGATCGCCCCCCAGGTAACCCTTTCACCCCCATCACCACTGTCGCTAAGCAATCGTTTTTCTAAACGCTGTCTTAGTGTCGGTGATGCAGATCGGTAGCTGGTAATTTTTTTTAGGTTCGCCGCAGGTTTTTATAGCGTCAGGTACCCCCATATATTATCTAATAAAGGTTTTAACCCCCTAATTGCCCCTAGTTAACCCTTTCACCAGTGATCACCATATAAGTGTTACGGGTGACGCTGGTTAGTTAGTTTGCTTTTTATAGTGTCAGGGCACCCGTCGTGTATATAACCCAATAAAGGTTTAACCCCCTGATCGCCCGGCGGGTGATATCAATTAGGTTTTAGCGTCAGAGAGGGTCTGAGTCACACCCCAGGCAGCGTCAGGTTAGTGCCAGTAACGCTAACACCCACGCGTGAAGCATACACCCCCCTTAGTGGTATAGTATCTGAACAGATCAATATCTGATCTGATCAGATCTATACTAGCGTCCCCAGCAGTTTAGGGTTCCCAAAAATGCAGTGTTAGCGGGATCAGCCCAGATACCTGCTAGCACCTGCGTTTTGCCCCTCCGTCCAGCCCAGGCCCCCCAAGTGCAGTATCGATCGATCACTGTCACTTACAAAACACAACACACATAACTGCAGCGTTCGCAGAGACAGGCCTGATCCCTGCGACTCCAGTGCTGTAGGAGGTGATTTCACCACCACAGTTAAAAAAAAAAAAGCAAATATGCCGAAGCATTGGGGCAGCAGGGGCGGAGGAGCGATTTTGCTCCTAATGCCGTGTACATACGGTCGAAATTCCGATGGAGGCTTGCCCGTGGAAAAGTCCGACCATGTGTGTGCGGCATAACTTTTTTGCGGGAGGATGCCCCCATGCTTCGGCATATATAAATGGTGCGTGTATGCCCATCATTGGAAGTGGGTGGATGAAGGGCGGTATTCTAATGGTGGGCATACCCACCGATCAATCTCTTTTTTCGTTCAGCCAACTGGCTGCATGAAAAAAAAAAGATTACAATACATGTCCAACAAGGACCAGCAACGTACTGGTATGTTGCTGGACTTTGAATGTTTATACCAGAATGATGCCTGCGGGTTTAGGTATCATCTTGGTATCATTCTTTTCAGCCTGCGGCCGGCTTTCATGTAAAAGCAATCCTAGCGGCTAATTAGCCTCTGGACTGCTTTTACAAGCAGTGGGAGGGAATGCCCCCCCGGATATAAAAAGCGCCATTGGGAAATTGGGAAAGCATTTTATCACACCGATCTTGGTGTGGTCAGATGCTTTGAGGGCAGAGGAAAAATCTAGGGTCTAGAAGACCCCAGTTTTTTCAAAAAAAGAGTACCTGTCACTACCTATTGCTATCATAGGGGATATTTACATTCCCTGAGATAACAATAAAAATGATAAAAAAAAAAAATACTTGGAAGGAACAATTTAAAAATAAAATAAAAAAGCAAAATTAATAATAAAAAAAAAAAAAAAAAAAAAAGCACCCCTGTCCTGCCCTGCTCTTGCCCAATGGCGAACGCAAGCGTCGGTCTGGCGTCATATGTAAACAGCAATTGCACCATGCATGTGAGGTATCACCGTGAAGGTCAGATCGAGGGCAATCATTTTAGCAGTAGACCTCCTCTGTAAATCTACTGGGGTAACCTGTAAAGGCTTTTAAAGGTTTTTAAAAATGTATGTAGTTTGTCGCCAATGCGCGTTTGTGCGAAATTTTAAAGCATGTCGTGTTTGGTATCTATGTACTCGGCCTAAGATCATCTTTTTTATTTCATCAAACATTTGGGCAATATAGTGTGTTTTAGTGCATTAAAATTAAAAAAAGTGTATTTTTTAACCCAAAAAATGCGTTTGAAAAATCGCTGCGCAAATACTGTGTAGAAAAAAAAAATGCAACACCCACCATTTTAATCTGTAGGGCCTTTGCTTTAAAAATATATATATAATGTTTGGGGGTTCAACATAATTTTCTTGCAAAAAAAAAATGTTTTCATGTAAAGAAAAAGTGTCAAAAAGGGCTTTGTCTTCAAGTGGTTAGAAGAGTGGATGTAAGCTTCCTAATGTTGTGTATAAAATGCCAGAACAGTTCAAAACCCCCCCAAATGACCCCATTTTGGAAAGTAGACACCCCAAGCTATATACTGAGAGGCATGTCGAGTCCATGGAATATTTTATATGTTGACACAAGTTGCGGAAAAACGACAATTTTTTTTTTTTTTTTGCACAAAGTTGTCACTAAATGATATATTGCTCAAACATGCCATGGGCATATGTGGAATTACACCCCAAAATACATTCTGTTGCTTCTCCTGAGTACGGGGATACCACATGTGTGAGACTTTTTGGGAGCCTAGCCATGTACGGGACCCCAAAAACCAAGCACCGCCTTCAGGCTTTCTAAGGGTGTAAATTTTTGATTTCACTTCTCACTGCCTATCACAGTTTCGGAGGCCATGGAATGCCCAGATAGCACAAAACCCCCCAAATGACCCCATTTTGGAAAGTGGACACCCCAAGCTATTTGCTGAGAGGTATTGTGAGTATTTTGCAGATCTCGCTTTTTGTCACAAAGTTTTGAAAATTAAAAAAAAAAATATATATATATATATATTTTCTTTCTTCATTTTCAAAAACAAATGAGAGGTGTAAAATACTCGCCATTCCTCTCAGCAAATAGCTTGGGGTGTCTATATTCCAAAATGGGGTCATTTGGGGGGTTTTGTGCGATTTTGGCATTTTATGGCCTTCGAAACTGTGATAGGTAGTGAGGAGTGAAATCAAAAATTTGTGCCTAGAAATCCTGAAGGCGGTGCTTGGTTTTCGGGGTCCCGTATGCAGCTAGGCTCCTAAAAAGTCCCACACATGTGGTATCCCCGTACTCAGGAGAAGCAGAAAAATGTATTTTGGGGTGTAATTCCACATATAACCATGGCATGTGTGAGCAATATATCATTTAGTGACAACTTTTTGTAATTTTTATTTTTTTTTGTCATTATTCAATCACTTGGGACAAAAAAAATTATATTCAATGGGCTCAACAGGCCTCTCAGCAATTTCCTTGGGGTGTCTACTTTCTAAAATGGGGTCATTTGGGGGGGTTTTGTGCTATTTTGGCATTTTATGGCCTTCGAAACTGTGATAGGTAGTGAGGAGTGAAATCAAAAATTTGCGCCCTTAGAAATCCTGAAGGCGGTGCTTGGTTTCCGGGGTCCCGTACGCGGCTAGGCTCCCAAAAAGTCCCACACATGTGGTATCCCCGTACTCAGGAGAAGCAGCAGAATGTATTTTGGGGTGCAATTCCACATATAACCATGGCATGTGTGAGCAATATATCATTTAGTGACAACTTTTTGTAATTTTTTTTTTTGTCATTATTCAATCACTTGGGACAAAAAAATAAAAAATTCAATGGGCTCAACATGCCTCTCAGCAATTTCCTTGGGGTGTCTACTTTCCAAAATGGGGTCATTTGGGGGGGTTTTGTACTGCCCTGTCATTTTAGCACCTCAAGAAATGAGATAGGCAGTCATAAATTTAAAGCTGTGTAAATTTCAGAAAATGTACCCTAGTTTGTAAACTCTATAACTTTTGCGCAAACCAATAAATATACGCTTATTGACATTTTTTTACTAAAAACATGTGGCTGAATACATTTTGGCCTAAATGTATGACTACAATTGAGTTTATTCGATTTTTCTTATAACAAAAAGTAGAAAATATCATTTTTTTTCAAAATTTTCGGTCTTTTTCCGTTTATATCACAAAAAATAAAAATCGCAGAGGCAATCAAATACCATTAAAAGAAAGCTCTATTTGTGGGAAGAAAAGGACGCAAATTTCGTTTGGGTACAACATTGCATGTCCGCACAATTTACAGTTAAAGCAGCGCAGTGCAAAATTCTGAATTCACCTCTGGTCCTCTAGCTACCAAATGGTCCGGGGCTTAAGTGGTTATAAAAACTGTTCTTTCTGCCTGTAAACTGGAGATTGTCCATAGCAACCAAAAAGTGTCCCTTTACGTCAAAAGTGGTTTTAGACCAGCTAAAAATCAGCGATTATAAATTAGAATCACTTGCAGAATTGAGCGATAGTGATTTGTGGGGAAATTCGTGATCAAACACTAAATCTAATGACAGCGACAATTCTGCAACTGAGAAAATTTCAGTGTTTTTGATTTGATTACATTATTGAATAATTTTTTTTATAATTACATTAATATTTGTTATAATTATTTATAGTTATTTATTATATTATAATTTATGATTTTGTGTTTCAAACTTTATCATACCCGGGATGTCTACTAGACTCTTGTTTGGTCAGGTTTAAGTAAGTAATTACTAAGAATTGCAGGCCTACAATACATAACACCAAATTTCCATGAAAAATAATTGTACCGCTTTTGGTACATAATTCCAGACAGAATCATACCGCCAGGGAGGTTAAGTGGCCCTCGCTCTTCAAAAGGTTGGGCCCCCCCTGCTCTAACAGATGCATATGCTTATTGACTGGGGTATTAAAGCAGCGGCAGGTACTTTTTAGACGTGCATGCTCCTATTAGCATCCTAAATTTACTGACAGCAGGGGTTGACAATATAATTGACATCAGTGATTGACACTCTATTTCTCTATTCATCAGAGGTGCTTTTACTATCATCGAAGGTTTTCACTTTTAGTTTTTAGAGGCACCTATTTACTTACAAAAATACAATGCTGTGAACACTTCCCTTTGGATGAACATGGTGAGATCAGCCTGCTGTCATTGCCATTAAATACTGGTTGGATAATAAAGGTAGTTTACCTGTCTTCTTACATATATAAATAGGGTTGCCACCTCATCCCTTTGAACCCAAACGCATATGAATTACACAGGTTCTGAGGCTAATTTAATGCAGATAAGGCACCAAGTGAGTTTAATTACCGCTTTAATCACCCACAAAACCTGTGTAATTAATATGTTTTCGGGTTTAAAGGGATGGGGTGGCAATTCTATATATACATCTTCTAAGTATTATAAAATAATTTCTAGGAAATAATCAAAAATATACCAAATAGAAGAATCCATCTCCAAGAGATCCTACTGTGTCAATGCTGTTAGAGCAGACAGCATGTTTGTGCTCACATTAATCCTTGCAGACTCCTGCCGACCTTCACTTATCCAAGCTTGTCATCTCAACATAAAACTCTCAGAAAGCTGAATCATCAGCATGACAGAAGCTATCAATACACCTGTTCCTATTCGTTTCAAAATGACACACTGCAAAGATGTAGATATCATCACCTCTAGTTCATGCTGCACTTCTACAGTTTGTGCGTCACTGGCATATTATAATTCTGAAGCATAAGTTTGAGCCATTCAGCATTATGCATCTGCCCATTCATTATTGCTTTGAATTATTTTTCTTTTCTTTTCTTTTTTTCTAGGCAGCAAATCTCGTAGCACATGAAATGGTTATTATTTGTAAAGTTGTACTGAACTGTTTTCAGGTAATAGAGAAGGATCTGGAAGGGAAGGTAAATTATTAGACACCACATCCCAATTTTGTTGAAAAAAGAGAGGGGGGAAAAGAGGGGTCACAGGGCCCTGGGATTTTAAGGGTGTTGATGGTGTATACAATCAGATAGTTAAATACTGACTGAGCACAATTATTTAGAAAAATAGAATATTTTATTACAAAAAATATATTCATATAAAAATACCAATACAGTATACATCCATAATTAATTGTTTCCTTATACAGTGAATAACAAACACAGGGGTGCCAGTGTACTAAACGTTTCGCTCAAAGGAGAGCTTCCTCAGGAGATTCACCACGGCATCACATGATATGCTAAAGGCAAAACAGAAAAATAGGATATAAAAGCTTGGTGTAAAAAACATCAAAATGTTTATATTGATGTTAAAGATAGGCATACATAAAAGATATATATGCAAAGATTTTTTGTATTTATACATATAGAAAGAAGAGTCATAGGAACATCGTTCAATTGGTCTATATATACTGTACATATTGTGAAAACATACAGAGAGGAACCCACCTGATACTGTATTGAAAATGTATGGATGAATAAAAGCACTCCAAAATAAGGAGTGCAGGCCTGACTCAAACCAAAACGATCCCATATATCCAGAGAGGACTTGCAGACGAAAAGTATGTATATATGGAGGTAGAAAAAGGTCCTAGTAGGTTGAGAGAAAAAGAAAACTTAATTGTATGTAGAGAAAATAAGCAGCGGTAAACAGTGCACAAAACAGAAGATTATGCAATAGATACCTGCTTGAATTAATATAGAATCAATGAGATTTCATTGGTCACGAATTGAGGTCCAGAAATCCATGTTTCAGCGACAGAAATCCTTCCAAAACTCATAGGGCTTAAGAAAAGTAAGCCTACAGAGTAAAGTAAATAGCAATGGAATTAACCATGATTGGGCAAAAGGGAAGTACGAATAACATCTAATAGAGCGTAAAAAGACGCAATAGTACCTGTTAGCAATGAAGTCGATGCATAGTCCAGGGACCTGAACGGGTCCGAGAGCAGCGATGTGCGCTCTGCAGCCAGTTCACAAGGAATGACAGATAATCACGGCAGAATATGCCGTTTATATTTCCGTCTGGCGTGCATGCGTCTGACGTCACACGCACGCCGTGGACGTAGTGGAAACCCGGAACCCCGGCGGGCTGTGAAGATGGAAAATTCACACCGCAGTCGCCATTTTGGAAGAGGGCCATTTTCCAGGATAGGATATTCCTGTAAAGGCAAAGATGGTAGATGTGTGGGATGGTTCCCAAAACATACCGAGCATTTCAGAAAGGGCAAAACGAAAGGGTGGCCGAAGGAATGGGCTGGATACGGGGAAAAAGCAATTACCACGTAAGGCATATGCAATAATGTTTAGAGGGGCAAACATCAATAGGGAAGACATTGATTGGGTAACCCCATTTGAGTTGCCCCGAGCGTCCATGCAAGTCCTACTGAGGATAGAGAGAGGGAAAGCCTGTTCTGAATAAGTGTACAAAAGTAAATCAAAATACGTTTCTGCATGGAAAACAATAAGGCAATATAAAGAAAATTTGAACATAGTTAGACTAATATCAAAATAGCATTTTAGATGGGTTACCACTGTGCTCACAACATCCACAGATTAGGACAGTAAAACCACAAGTATGTTACATAATTTCATAGACAGCAGATATATATAAAGTAAACTTGCTTCTTATTCAAAATAGTAAGTAATCTTGAAGGCAGACCTCCATGCCTAAGCATTATTAGCAGTTTCGGGTACAAAATAAAAAAGAGAAAAAGAGAGAAGAAAAAACATAATTTATAAATTTATAAAAAGGGTTTAAAACTAAGAGCTTCGTTTAAGCCAGGGTAATTAAGGGCATTTAAATTGGAGATCCATTTTGCCTCACGTTGAAGAAGGGTTTTATCAAAATCCCCTCCCCTAATTGTGGGGGGCACATGTTCTAATGCAAAAAAGTGCATACATGAGTCCGCAAAGTCATGATGGAGACCCATATGTCTACTGATGGGCGTCTCCATCTTTTTGCCCAAAACTAAAGAGACATGGTCCTTGATCCTATTAAAAAAGTGTTGTTTTGTCTTACCAATATAGAAAGCTGAGCATTGGCAAATCATGATGTAGACAATGCCCACCGATTGGCATGTCGCTAAAAATTTGGGTTTGTACAGGTGACCATCTGGCAAGAGAATGCTGCTGGATGAAAAAATATAGCGGCAAAATTTGCATTTATGGCACGGTCTACTCCCTAAAGATTTGGATGCTGAACCTTTGGGAGAAAAATGACTCTGAACCATCAAGTCTTTTAGTGATTTTGATCTACGGAATGTGATTTCAGGATGATCTTTCAGGTGTTTGGAAACGAGAGGATCCCCCAAAAGGAGGTGCCAGTGTTTTTCCAATAGGTTACGCATTTGGCGATGGTGACCAGAGAAACGGGTAATTAGCCTTAGACCTTCATTAGTTTTGGGTTTTTTTGAACCATGGATGAGGGGCTTACGATCCAAATGTTTGGCTCTTAAATAGGCTTTTTTGAGGCAGCGCCTACTATAGCCTCTCTGTAGAAATCTATTTTGAAGGGTTTTAGCCTCTAATTTAAAATTTTGATTATTGCTGCAGTTACGCTTTAGCCTGAGGTATTGTCCAAAGGGAATACTGGCTATGAGCGGCTCAGGGTGGGAGCTAGCTGCATGGAGCAGAGAGTTTCCTGCTGATAGTTTTCGGTACAAAGTAGTTCCGATTATTCCTTGAGGATCTACATAGATCGTGATGTCTAGAAAGGTCAAACTTGATTGACTCTTTTTGACTCTTCTTGAATGTATGTATTGTCGCCGGCGCCGCTGCCGCCCACTATTCAGATGGCCGGCCCCCTGGCGAGCGCCGGCCATCTGAATAACAGCAGTTGGTTGGTTTTTGGAAGTGTCTATCAGAGCCAGCGGCTCTGATAGGCTTCCCGATTACAGCCTGTAGGCTGTAATCGGCTTCCAAATAGTTAACCAGGGGACGCACGGGCTGTGCGTTCCCTGGTTAACACTGACACGCGTCTCAGCCAATCAGGTTCACCGAGTCTGGTTACCGGTAACCTGATTGGCTGAAGCGAAATCGAGGGCGGGAGAAGACATCGAGGACAGAAGAAGACATGAGGGAGCATGGAGGAGGACGACGCTGACCCGAGGAAGGTAAGTGCAGGGCTGGGGGGAAACTGGCTGCATTTGGGGACACACTGGCTGTATTTGGGGACAAACTGGCTGTATTTGGGGGGAAACTGGCTGTATTTGGGGACAAACTGGCTGTATTTGGGGGGAAACTGGCTGCATTTGGGGACAAACTGGCTGTATTTGGGGACAAACTGGCTGCATTTGGGGACAAACTGGCTGTATTTGGGGACAAACTGGCTGTATTTGGGGGGAAACTGGCTGTATTTGGGGACAAACTGGCTGCATTTGGGGGGAAACTGGCTGCATTTGGGGGAAACTGGCTGCATTTGGGGACAAACTGGCTGTATTTGGGGACACACTGGCTGTATTTGGGGACAAACTGGCTGCATTTGGGGAAAAACTGGCTGCGTTTGGACACAAACTGGCTGCATTTGGGGGGGAAATGGCTGCATTTGGGGACAAACTAGCTGCATTTGGGGACAAATTGGCTGTATTTGGGGGGAAACTGGCTGTATTTGGGGACAAACTGGCTGTATTTGGGGGGAAACTGGCTGCATTTGGGGACAAACTGGCTGTATTTGGGGACAAACTGGCTGCATTTGGGGACAAACTGGCTGTATTTGGGGACAAACTGGCTGTATTTGGGGACAAACTGGCTGCATTTGGGGGGAAACTGGCTGCATTTGGGGGGAAACTGGCTGCATTTGGGGACAAACTGGCTGTATTTGGGGACACACTGGCTGTATTTGGGGACAAACTGGCTGCATTTGGGGAAAAACTGGCTGCATTTGGGGAAAAACTGGCTGCATTTGGGGGGAAACTGGCTGCATTTGGGGGGAAACTGGTTGCATTTGGGGACAAACTGGTGGCGTTTGGGCACAGTGGCTGCGTTAAATGGGCACAGTGGCAGCAATTGATGTTTTTTTTTTTTTTTCAGTTTTTTTGCGCCCCCCCAAAAATTTTGAGCACCAGCCACCACTGAGTGTAGGTGCAGTATACCTAATGTCCTGCCGCCAGTAACTCAGTCTCTGCTAGCAGTGTTACCAGTGGGCAGTGCCCTCTCACCAGTTTCTGTGGTGCATCAGTGAACTCTCACTGCAGGAAGGGGGCCCTTCAGTCTCTCCACAGGATGCCTCCAGAGGTTATGTGATGGGAAGTAGAGGGTGAGAGGATGCTCTGGTCTCCCTGCAGCAATGCTGCAAATGTGGTCATTGCAGTCTGTGTTGTACTGCCTCTGGTTTCTCTGCTGATGTGGCCTCTCAGCAGTCTGGTCAGTATGAGGTAGATGTGCTCTCATTGGTTTACTCAGTGCTAAGAGGACACAGTCTGTACAACAGTCTAGGAAAGCAATTCCACCACTCTCCCTCTGCCTCACGATGCTCTTAAGAATTGCAGTGAAAAGAGTACATGAGTCCATGAGTCACAAATTCTCTCCCCCTCAAATACCCCCTCCTAGCACAAATCCCCCTCAATTCTCCCTCTTAGACCAAACCCAACCCCCCACAGCACAAATCCCCCCTCCCTTCTAGCACAAATCCCCCTCCCCAATCTCACCTCCTAATACATGCCCTTCATTCCTACTCCTAGCACAAATTCCTCCCCCCAAATTTCCCTTCCCACCATAAATACCCCTCCCTCCTCCACAAACCTCTCATCCCAAACACAGAGCGATCCTGTGTCATTTGCTGTATGGAGGTGCTAGGGTTGCCACCTGTCCAGGATTGACCTGGACAGTCCGGGGTTTGAATCATGTGTCCGGGTTTCAGACCGCCTGAAACCTGGGCACATTATTCAGAATGGACTGCAGTTCCTCAAGTAACTGAGTACCACAACCGCCAAGTACATAGGTGGGCCCCACCCCCATACATGGACAGGAGAGGAGAGATGACTCAATCTGCTTCGCCTCCTCCCACCCTCACCCCTCTGTCTGTCCACCCACACTCCAATCCCTGTGTTCTGTGCCTCAGGAAAGGGATGGGCGGGCTAGAAATTTGAAGCTCAGCAGCCGGCAGATACATTGTGGATTAAAGGTGTCGATGCCTGAGCCTCCATCCTTGGTTGAGTGAGCTCACCATCCAATGTCTGTGAGTACTAAGGTAAGGGGGACTCAGATGTAAGGGGTGCCCTGTGGACTCTGATGTAAGAGGGGCTTTGGGAACCTTGATTTAAGGGGGAATGCTGGGAACTCTAAAGTAAGTGGGAGTTTTGGTGAGCAGAAACACCTTTAAATCAGAGTTCTCCTTTACACCAGAGTCCACAGCCCTCGCCCTTAAAAAAAAATTGCTGTGCACAGCTAAAGTGTTCAGGTTTGGCTTGAAGAAAAGGTGGCAACCCTAGGAGGTGCGCTGTTCTGACAGGAGGGGGGAGAGAACAGCACAGCCCCCACCTCTTCCTTGCTGCTGTCACTCCTGTCTTGATTTTATTGTTTACTTTAATTCACTGCTCCAGGCTGCCCTCATCCTTGTCCAGACATGGGAGCAGTTCTCAGTAGTGCACACATACATATTATGCATATGCAGTCATGTTGGAGGTGTAACTAATTTAATTGGCTAAATGTTTCTCCAGCCATGCACATGAGCAGAATATGGTGCTGTGTATATTTAAAAGCACTTAATTGAAGTGGAACCTTACTATTTTCTGGGTGAAGGGCTCTTGTCATAGTGTGTTTGCAAGCAGGTGCAGTCTGCTTCCTCCACTGAAGGTGGCTCCCCGCTGTAGCGGCATCACAGCCTGGAGAGGAAATCAAGGGAAACTTGGTTTCTCTGTGGCTTCCTGGTTCCTGGAGGTAGAGTTCTATTGGCCGTGTGACCCTTGGCAGCCATATTTGGGTCAGCAAAGTCCTTATAAGTCCGTGCCCCCAGATTTGCATGTGGGTAGTGTAGGGACAGGTCACCATCTGTCAGGGACTGCATTAGTGGCAAAGACAGGTTTTAGACAAGTAGGGAAAGCTTAGGGCTCACAATCTCTTTGGACATCTTCTCATTTGGGTATGAGATGGCCAGGTTGCATTCTGCCCCTCCAGACAGACACTGTCAGTTTGGCTGATACCTGTGAGTGTTTCCGGGTTGGACCTTCGCTCACTGGGTTTGTTGTGAACTACTGTTTTGCCTCTACTACTATACATGTTCTAGTAATTTCACTTTGACTGTGTGTGTGTGTTATTGCCACCGCACCACGCTGCACCTATGCACATGTATGCTTTCTTCCAGCAATGGCATGTCCATGACCAGTGTACTCGAGATACCTCCCCCCACCTTACCCATACCAGTTTACCCCTCTTAACCACTATCTTAACTTATCCAATCTATAGTAATTTAGACCACACCAGAGTTGGAGTATAAAATGGCCACAACAGCCTTCTTTATTAAAACAACATTATGTAAAAACTCCAATATAAAATATATATTTTTCAATAACTTTATTAACACAAATTTAACATTATAACTCCCAGTCTGTTGGTCTCTGACGGCACCCCTAAACTTTTTAACCCCTTTTTACACCAATACACTGCGGGACCAAATTTTTTAACCATACCAGGCCTCCAGCCGTATAACAGCTCGGAGATAACCCCTTCCCACAGTGCAACCATACCCATACTCCAGCGGACACCATTCCACTGGAATACACCAGAGGGGCACATACCACCGATGAGCCCCCACCACTTTCATACCATCTGTTTTCTGCCACCGTCAAAGACCAAAGACACCGCCAACACACAGCTGTTATGACGACCTTCTCCTTTTCAACCTGAAAGACAAGAAAAAACAGTCAGAAAAACACCAAAACTTCCTCTCCTTTCTGCCCCCACACAAAATGATGCCGAGTGCACCCGCCCCCAGCTATTTAAAGCGCCCCTCCCCTCTCATTAAAATTTACCTCTGCCTCCACCCACTCACTTCTTCTCCAAATGTTAACCCCGTCCTGTCTGTACTCTCCACCTAGTCATGCACGGCCCTTCATTATTTTCTTTTTGTCTCTTCATTCCGGGCCTCCCTTGCTGGCTGTTGCTGCTTTGTCCTGACATCTTCTCTGCAACGTCTTCAAGAACCATGTCCTTTCTCTTTGGTCATCATGTGTCCACTGATGACAACCAACATGCCACTTGGCTCTATTCTTACAGATGTTGGAAATAGACCTGGGAGTGTACACTGCACATGTGCTGCAGGCAGAATACGCAGAGAAAAAAATTACTAGGTGCCCAGGGAAAAAAAATTTGTGGCAGAAGGGACAAACAAAGAAACTCTACCTCCTAGCAATCTTTTTATTTACAGACTTATCTTATGGCTCAGCAGAATCCAGGTGTGCTCATTAAAAAAATGTACATTAATGCAAAGTAGTAAGACAGAAAAAAATGTGATTCAATTATTGATTATGGGGATGTTCTGGCAAAAATAAGTGCAGGACAGTTAAAAATATACAGCTCTGGTGCAGCATACATAAATGTATTCATTAAGATTCTATATAATCTTTTCTACTTAATTAGCTCTCTGCGGTTAATTTGCTTCCAGAGCCTTAGGTCCATAATAAACAACTTTATATTTTGAATATTCTTTTCTCATTTAATCCTTTTTCATTGTTCGTTCTTAAGCAGGCCATACACGGTCGAATTGCGAACAAATTTTATTTTCAAAATCAGAAAGTTCGTTTTTTTTGTGATCCGATGATGCCACCCTTGATTTTCGAAATTCGGCCGACCAAGCCTTCATGTTGCTACAGAAAACAATTTTCATGGCCGGGAATATTCTTTTCTCTCTGGGAATTTTCTTTTCTTGCACATGCGCATATTTTTTTCTATTACATTTCTCGCACGATTCTCCCATCATTGATTAGAAAATCGTTTTTTTTTTCAAAAAATTTCCAACATGTCCGATTCCTCAAATGTGATTGCCGCATGAAAATCGGCAGTTGCTGCAGCCCACTAATGGTGCGAAATTCGTACGAAAATTCTTTGATACGATTTTCGAAAGAAAATTCTTTCGAAATTCGAACCATGTATGGCCGGCATTAGATGTGTTTCATAAAATCAGATGAACATACACCGATTGCCATCAACATGCAGGTATAGCCCATCTTAAAAAATATAGTGGTCTATAATTTTAAATCTCAATCTCTCCTACCCATACACTCCTACCTATTCCCAAAATGTTAAACAGTACAAACATTTTACAAGTAATTTTTTTTACATGCCTAACTCCATTGTCTTCTCTGGTAGTGGAGACAGGTGTTTTGCTGCTGCTTTCTGGGCCCGCTGACCAGTCTAGTGCTGATTCTTGCCTCATGATATCATGTCGCTACTAGTTTAAAAATAAAGGACCTGTGATAAACATTCTCAACTGAGCTCACATTCATAAGTACTAAAACAGCACCAATACAGTTCCTATGTTTTTAGGTATCATCACTCCTTGACTTAGGCCTCATGTACACTGCTGCTGGTAAACAGACGTTTAGGAGCAGTTGAGCATTTTTTTGAACTGCTCCTGAACCCTCCTCTATGTTATCTTATCAGTACATGTACACTGGTTCGTTTATAGTCGTTTCTAGGCAGTTATGTTTAGAGGCTTTTTCTTGAACCAAAAAAATGCGTTCAGAAGCTGTGTTTAGAGGCAGTTGAAGCGCCAAACGCGGCTTAACGCGGCAACTCGTGTTTAGCAACGTTTCGTTTAGAGACGTTTTTAATTATAACAAAAAAAATAAAATATTTTCAAATGCTTCTAGACGCAAACGCGGCTAAACGCGGCATGTAAACGCGGCTAAACGGACATTTTTAGACACTGGTTTCTAGCTGTTATGTTAAATCGTTCAGGAGAGGTTGAACAATGTCCCGTGTACATGAAGCCTTAAGCTTTTCCATGATGTCTGCCATAGAATTGGCTCGGCTTTTGGCTCTGAAAGTAGCATTCTCTTTTCTTTTGTGTGACCCAAACATGAGTATGTGCCTTACCCTACTTCTTGTGCAGTTTAATTACGTTCTCAAAGGACTCTTTTGAGAAAGTCATTCGTTTATGAAACTCACTATTGTAGGGAGAAGAGGAGTGTGTTTTAATAACGTGTTGTAGTGCTATCCCCAAAGAACCTTCTTGATAAATTTGGGTTGTCTGTTCTGTGTCTCAACTTCAAGAAAAAAAAAAAAAAGAAAGCCACGGGAATCAGATATATAGACGTAAGGATAAATACCTTTATTCTGGCTGTGGCTCTCTACCAGGAAATACACACACACACCTGTTTAGTGGTAGATGCACTCAATATATTGATACAGGTTAGAATAAATGTCAAAAATGATCACACAACTGGTAAACTCGGACACAGTGTGCTAGACAGAATAATAATACTATGTCAAAGTGGCTACAAATCAGGTTCTATACCACTAACTGAAATCAACAAGTGAATAGGCAAATCAGCAATAAATGGGACAAATGAACATTAACTGCAATATGAATAACAATACACTGGATTGCTACAAGGGATTTCTCAAGGTATGGCGGAGCGTCTCCTGAGAGGTACTTCTTAAACTAAGCAAAGGGCAAAGGTCTCTAGGTAGCAACTGTTAAGGGGCAGTCTTTACTCCTGACTCTTCAGCCGACTAACATTGGGGCCCAAAAATCATTGACGTGCTTAGAGATAGTCAATAAGGCCTGCAGGTAGTATTATAGCTACAAGGTAGCTGGTTAGATAGTTCCTAAGGGCTCAGTCTCTAGTGGTGGCATTAAGTAATGACTGCAATGCCCTCTCTCCAGACGCAGCAACACAACAGCAATGGTCCCTCTGACTAGTTGTCTGCTCACTCTGGGTTGCCTATGGCAACTGCAGTAGGCATCAGAGCAAAGTCTGTATCCTGGAAGTGGCTCAGTTTTTCTGCACTCAGATCACAGCTTTGAACTCGGAAAAACAAACACTCCTGCGCACAAGTGAATACCGGATGGATTAAAGCTTGTAATGGATAATGTCACAGGCCTTGCTGCCCTCAAGGATAGGGGTATCCTAGCAGTTAACGAAAAAAGAAAAGAAAGAGGGCGCACCACCCTTGTGCATTATCCTTGGGTTGTTTTATTAGAATAAAATATAAAGAACTACTTACAAACAAATAGTAAAAGCTTGCGATACAGGTGATCTCCAGAAGAAAAAAATCTATCTTGAGACAACAGACTCCAGGTGGTAACGGAGGATATTCAAGGGCCACTGCCGGCTGACGCTTTTCGAAGGAGTACCTTCTTCCTCAGAGCCCAGCAGTGTTACCTCCTTCAGCTACACATGTATATATAGAAATAGGAACACACAGGCACCAGCATGGATTCAGGAGACCCCTCCCAAGGGGAGGTGTATAGGGGAGGGCGAGTGGGAGGAGGGGGGTCTTATGGGGACCCCCACCCCTCCCCCCCTCTCCCTCCCCTATACACCTCCCCTTGGGAGGGGCCTCCTGAATGGCTTTTAATAGCCATCATTACTCCTTACTCTGCCTTAAGCTGGCCACACACATTACAATTACAATTTGATTTTACAATCTAAAAACAATTTAATTTGGACTTTCCAACAACTATGTAGCCTAAGGGTAACTCTATAAGGAAAATATACAATCAGCTCCTCTTTAAGTGAAGCACACAAAGTTTTAATTGAGCCACTGTCAATGCTTCTCTATAAGCCTAAAAAAAGCCTGCAGACGCCGTTTATAGGCTTTGTTTATGCAGATCAGAGCTCCCGCATCACAGACTCACCCACCTGAAGAAACCTACACCTACCTACAGCGGCGCTTTGCGGGTGGGTTTAACCCTTTTTTGGCCGCTAGCAGGGGTTAAAGGTGCCCAGCTAGCGGCCGAATACCTCTGCAAAAACTATGGTAAAGCGCCGCTAAAAATAGCGGTGCTTTATCACCGATGCCGCCCGCGCCCCAGTGTGAAAGCAGCCTAAGTAATTGAACCGCACTGTATTTTTCTCCTCTGTGAAAGTAGGTTGGCTGAGAGAGCTGACATCTCCCACCACCACCACACTTTTCCTTTTGTGAGATTACAGGAGGTTGATGTCAGAGTCAATTCAGGTATTTATTTTTCAGCTGCAAAAAAAATAGAAATGTAATGCATTGTAATGAGTAAATGGTGTTTTTTTTTTTATCTGTCTCGAGTTCAGCTTCAAACTTTCTACCCCAAAAACGTCGTCCCTGTGCCTATGCAATTTATTCCAAAGGCTTCTAGATCAATTTATTTGTCACCAAATCCAGCTAAAGTTCTTCGTTATTAATTTTACACATATTAAAAATTCAGATTTCATAACCTTAAGCTTAAGAAAACATTATTCACTCTTACAATCGATATGATATTTCAATAGAATACTTAACATTGTAAATCATGTCATGGCGGTTTCGTAGAGAAAGCTGCAAGCTACAAAATTAAATGATAACTGCTGAAATAGTCTGCAAATATGCTTCTATAAATATATATATTATGTAAATATAATAGAGTACCTGTATAATGCAGTAAGCTTGATCCCAACTGCCCTGCCTGTCATAGACGTACACACAGGGTGTGCCGGGGGTGCCCAGGCACACCCTAATCACCCTGTGCAGCACAGATTTCCCCTACTGCCCTGGCTCCCCCCTCCTTCCCTCTGCAGCCGGCTGTTGCTGTGGGGATGTTTTAGGATGAGTGAAACAAGGGGCTGGTAAATATGTATTTATCAGCTCCTTCCCTTTCTGAATGAACATGGTGAGTGATCGGTAGTGTGTGTTTGAGATTTGGGGTGCACACCCTAATGCAATAGGCTGCGCACACCTATGCTGCTTGTACAATGCCACAACAGTACTTACATACACTGGCAAGCATTATAGGGCCATTCCGGCACATGTGGAGTGAATGCGTACTCCAGGGGGGGGAGATCTGTGCCCAGCTGGCCTTAATTCATTGTGACCTTTTCTCTGGGGAATGCTGCCACCTCCAACTGACATCTTTTTAATAGGGCTGTAATTATTGTCCTCATTTGGAAATCCCAATTACCTGGTTGTTCTTCTGACCCACTGGCTTTGTTACTGACCAGGTATGCATATTAGTTAAGCCATCGTAGCGTTAGATATTTGAATCTGGTCTGGGTTAGTAACTCAAGGGCTGGTTCAAACCACATGCAGTCCAGTGCTTTTTTTTCTGCATCAAAATCACACAATAGGTTACATGGATTTCAATGGCAATGTACACACCTTTGCAGTACATTCCAGTCAGCAAGGAACTGCATTGAAATGAGGCAAAAGGCATCAAAAATGGACCAGACTGCATTAGAGCAATAAAAAAGAAATTAATGCTGGGGAAAAAAAATAAGAGGAGGGGGGAAAAACGCACTGGAACGCATTGAAAATGCATCAAATACGCACCGGAACGCATCAAAAATTAGCATGATGAAACATTTCTGTTCTGAGTTTCTGTGGTATGAACTGGCCCTAAAGCAAAAGGTCAGCCAGGCAACAAGCATTTTCAGAATGATTGTCAGCTATGGCATCATCCTCATTTCCAACAAAGAGGTTTTCAATAAAGATTAATGTCAGCCAATTTTTTTGTATCGTTTAGGAGAGCATAGAGAAAAGAATTAAAGCAGTATTAAACCCAAAAGCAAATACAGTAAAACCTTGGTTTGAGAGCGTTTTGCAAGACAAGCAACATTTTAAAATAAATGTTGACTTGATATACAAGTGATGTCTTGATATACAAGTAGCGTCATGTCACAACTGAGTATAAAATAAAAATAAATAAAATAAAAAGAGAGGCGCCTCTAAGAGCCGGTTTACACCAGGGCGACTCGTCAGACGACTCAGTCGCCTGACAAGTCGCGTCCCACGCTTTTCAATGGAACCGTTCCAAGTAAGAGCGACTCAGGTCGCTCCGACTTAGAAAAAGGTTCCTGTACTACTTTTGGGGGCGACCTAAGGCGACCTGCATTGACTTCTATACAGAAGTCTTATATAAATCGCCTCGGCGGGCGTCTCAAGTCGTCTTGAGATCGCGCCGCCGAGGTCGCCCCCACAAGTCGTGCCGCGTTGCGCCGCCCTGATGTGAACCGGCTCTAAGTGTAGCAATATGGTTACATTTAATGAAGGTACAACATTTAGCAACATATTGCTACACTTAGAGGCGCCTTTCTTCTCTTTTATACTCTCTAGCTCCTGCTGGATTTTGCTTCTAATCTGCTTGTGGAGGCTTTCATTTGTGGATAGACATTTTATGGTTACACAACCTATAACATTGCTATAATCTTTTTATATGGACTATAAACTGAAAGACCTATGAATAAATGGTTATGAAACAAATCATTTGAGTTTCCATTATTTCTTATGGGGAAATTCCCTTTGATATACAAGTGCTTTGGATTACAAGCATGTTTCTGGAACAAATTATGCTTGCAATCAACAGTTTTACTGTATGTAATGTAGCGCCCACCCCCTTTTAGGGGTGCTATATACCCAAATTTAGGGGGCTGGTCTGAGTTAGTAGTTAGGCTCAGACCGTTCTCATTGATAGGTTGTGCTGCTTTGTTTCTGCGGGTGGTGTACTGGTGTGCAGTTCCCTGTGGCCTGTAGGTGGCACTGCCATGACAGGTCAGGGTTTAACCACTAGTAATACTACTGTGCCTTAGGCTGCCTCTCTCGGCAGCGGTACAGTGGGTGTGGTTGGCCTGCTGTGCATGCTGGGGGAGGATACATAAGTGGCAGACGCTGCCTGGCAGGAGGTCTGGAGTCGGGAGCGAGGAGAGGAGTCAAGGTCCAAGTGCGCGGTGCCCGGCCCTCCAGGCCATGGGGCCGCGTGCGCATCAGTCCCAGGCACCTTTAGCCCAGGGGCTGCATCTTCAACACTGGGCCCAGCACCTTTAGCTGGAGCCCACTTCTGGGAAATGGAATCCCAGGGTGTCCCTTGCGAGGGAGCCCGCTGTAAGAAGAGGGAGGAGGCCAGGGGGAAGACCTTTCTGAGGGACCGGTGAGAGTTCACGTGAAGGAAGGAGCCCGGTAACTTTCTGGAGGGATTCATCTATCCACCAAGAGCCTAGTAATGTGCTGTTGCTGGCACCTGTCCTTGTATTGCAAAAGCTGAGAGGTTCGGGACATGATAGATTCTGTGTCAGGGGATCTCCCGATCGTATCTAAGAAAATAACCTAATTAAGCGTCCGAGCATCACTGCGGCTGCTAGGATCCACTTTTACAGGAGACTATCCGGGTGAGCTGAACCCACTCAGGGATTGAGTGGTGATTGTAACATTTACTTGTGCCTGGACCTACCTCCCTAAACCTTGCTGTCCTATCTGTTATCCACCCTTTCCTATCTGCTGAACATCGAGGAAAAATAAACTCAACGTTGGAGTTTAGAGTGGTGTGGACATTGGAATTACTTGGGGGGAAACAGAGACTTGACCCTATATCCTAGGAGATGAGAACCAACTGTGGGACCCAAATACATGACACCGCTCAACTTCTTCAAACAGGAGGGTACGGGCATATAGTACGGTGTGCCCTTTTCCTGCAATTGAGCCAAAGGTAGGAAGAAGGGTCCGTGTGCTACAGTAATATATTGTAGCTTACCAATCATTAGGGGCTTTTTTTCTCCTTTATTTCACCTGGTGATCCATCCAGTAACACACTTCCTGTATTAGGGTGTCTTCATTTTGGATGAAGCAGTAAAGCAGACACCTTTGGACAACATTAAAGTCGGTCTGGGGGGTTTTGGGGGTAATGTCAGCTAGCAGATTTATGCAGACTTTACTAAAAAATTAAAACCAAACAGTTTTTTCATTTTGGAATAAAGGTTTAACACAAATGGATACACAAATGTGGTTTTACACACATGGATAAAGGCCGACTACTGTAAGAACCGCCTGTCAGTGTTAAATGGTTGTTCTCAACCCTCTAACTACTAGTTTGTCTGGACCACTTGGTCTGTTAAAGGAAGTTTAAAAAAGAAGACTAAAGCCCCGTACACACGATCGGATAACCTATGGTTTTTCGTCCGATGGATTTGTCCATCAGATATCCGATGAAACTGTCTTCCATCAGTCTTGCCCACACACCATCAGTCAAAAAACCGACCGTTCCAAAAGCGGTGACGTAAAACACTCCGATGAGCCGAGAAAAATGAAGTTCAATGCTTCTGAGCATGCGTCGACTTGATTCTGAGCATGCGTGGGTTTTTTTTAAATTTTAAAACAAGTTCTATTTTTTAAAACCGATGGAAAAAAGACCGATGGGTACCATACACGATCGGTTGGTCTGATGAAAACCATCCATCGGACTGTTTTCATCAGTCAAACCGATCGTGTGTACGGGGCTTTACTGACTAGATCACCAGGTGAAAATAAAGGAAAACAGCCTAAAAAAAAGAAAATGAATGAAGTCATTACATCTAAGGATTGGTGAGTTGCAATTTAATTTTTTGTTTTTGGGTTTAATACAGCTATAATCAATTCAGTTTGTCATCACAAAAGCCCAACTGTAGACACAAGCTCTAAAACTTGGTAAGTCCTAACTTCTGTGTCTTCAAGAACTTTGCTGGCTGAAGAATGTTCAGCATCCAACACACTTCTGGGAGTGTAAAGCCCTGTACACACGATCGGATTTCCTATGGTTTTTAAACCGATGGATTTTTCCATCGGAAAACCAATGAAGCTGACTTCCATCAGTCTTGCCTACACACCATCAGTCAAAAAACCGACCATTCCAAACGCGGTGACGTAAGACACTCCGATGAGCCGAGAAAAATGAAGTTCAATGCTTCTGAGCATGCGTCGACTTGATTCTGAGCATGCGTGGGTTTTTTAACCGATAGACTTGCCCATAGACGATCGAAATTTGCTATCGGTTTTTTATCCATCGGAAAAATTTAAAACAAGTTCTATTTTTTAAAACCGATGGAAAAAAGACCGATGGGTCCCACACACGATCGGTTTGTCTGATGAAAACCATCCATCGGACGGTTTTCATTGGTAAAACCGATCGTGTGTACAGGGCTTTAGATGTCTGTTCCCCCAGCTGTGTGCTGTGGTTCCTCCTCTCTGACCTCTACATCATTAGATATGTGCTAGTGGGGGGTCTGATTCCCCCCCCCCACTAGCACATATCTTCTTTCCTCTCAAATCACTCCCCAGCACATATCCCCACACCCCCCTCTCCCCCCAAATTAAAAGATGCTCTGCCCCTTCCCACCCTGTCCCCCTTTCCTCATCCCACTCTGTCCCCCTGTCCTCATCCCGCCCTGTCCCCCTTTCCTCATCCCATTCTGTCCCCCTGTCCTCATCCCGCCCTGTCCCCCTTTCCTCATCCCACTCTGTCCCCCTGTCCCCATCCCACCCTGTCCCCCTTTCCTCATCCCACCCTGTCCCTCTGTCCCCATCCCACCCTGTCCCCATCCCACCCTGTCCCCCTTTCCTCATCCCACCTTGTCCCTCTGTCCCCATCCCACCCTGTCCCCCTTTCCTCATCCCACCCTGTCCCTCTGTCCCCATCCCACCCTGTCCCCCTTTCCTCATCCCACTCTGTCCCCCTGTCCTCATCCCGCCCTGTCCCCCTTTCCTCATCCCACTCTGTCCCCCTGTCCCCATCCCACCCTGTCCCCCTTTCCTCATCCCACCCTGTCCCTCTGTCCCCATCCCACCCTGTCCCCCTTTCCTCATCCCAGCCTGTCCCTCTGTCCCCATCCCACCCTGTCCCCCTTTCCTCATCCCACCCTGTCCCTCTGTCCCCATCCCACCCTGTCCCCCTTTCCTCATCCCACTCTGTCCCCCTGTCCCCATCCCACCCTGTCCCCCTTTCCTCATCCCACCCTGTCCCTCTGTCCCCATCCCACCCTGTCCCCCTTTCCTCATCCCACCCTGTCCCTCTGTCCCCATCCCACCCTGTCCCCCTTTCCTCATCCCACCCTGTCCCCCTTTCCTCATCCCACCCTGTCCCTCTGTCCTCATCCCACCCTGTCCCCCATTCCTCATCCCACCCTGTCCCTCTGTCCTCATCCCACCCTGTCCCTCGATCCTCATCCCACCCTGTCCCACTTTCCTCATCCCACCCTGTCCCTCTGTCCTCATCCCACCCTGTCCCTCTGTCCTCATCCCACCCTGTCCCTCTGTCCTCATCCCACCCTGTCCCTCTGTCCTCATCCCACCCTGTCCCCCTTTCCTCATCCCACCCTGTCCCTCTGTCCCCATCCCACCCTGTCCCCCTTTCCTCATCCCACCCTGTCCCTCTGTCCCCATCCCACCCTGTCCCCCTTTCCTCATCCCACCCTGTCCCTCTGTCCCCATCCCACCCTGTCCCCCTTTCCTCATCCCACCCTGTCCCTCTGTCCTCATCCCACCCTGTCCCCCTTTCCTCATCCCACCCTGTCCCTCTGTCCCATCCCACCCTGTCCCCCTTTCCTCATCCCACCCTGTCTCTCTGTCCCTATCCCACCCTGTCCCCCTTTCCTCATCCCACCCTGTCCCCCTTTCCTCATCCCACCCTGTCCCTCTGTCCCCATCCCACCCTGTCCCCCTTTCCTCATCCCACCCTGTCCCTCTGTCCCCATCCCACCCTGTCCCCCTTTCCTCATCCCACCCTGTCCCTCTGTCCTCATCCCACCCTGTCCCCCTTTCCTCATCCCACCCTGTCCCTCTGTCCTCATCCCACCCTGTCCCTCTGTCCTCATCCCACCCTGTCCCCCTTTCCTCATCCCACCCTGTCCCTCTGTCCTCATACCACCCTGTCCCTCTGTCCTCATCCCACCCTGTCCCTCTGTCCTCATCCCACCCTGTCCCCCTTTCCTCATCCCACCCTGTCCCTCTGTCCTCATCCCACCCTGTCCCTCTGTCCTCATCTCACCCTGTCCCTCTGTCCTCATCCCACCCTGTCCCTCTGTCCTCATCCCACCCAGTCCCTCTGTCCTCATCCCACCCTATCCCCCTTTCCTCATCCCACCCTGTCCCTCTGTCCTCATCCCACCCTGTCCCTCTGTCCTCATCCCACCCTGTCCCTCTGTCCCCCTTTCCTCATCCCACCCTGTCCCTCTGTCCTCATCCCACCCTGTCCCTCTGTCCTCATGCCACCCTGTCCCTCTGTCCTCATCCCACCCTGTCCCCCTTTCCTCATCCCACCCTGTCCCTCTGTCCTCCCATGAAAATGACAGGACGGGTCTTAAAAAGGAAGGGGCGTAGTCTTGACAGGAAGGGGTGCGTCATATATAAAGTAGGGGGTGCGCGAGTTTCGTCAGGCCTAGGGCAGCACAAAACCTAAATACACCACTGGCTATGGAAGTGCAGCATTTGGTGAAAAATGCAGGCATCTGACACAACCGAGAATGTCTGAGGCTGATGATTCTGCCAGAAGCTGTAGTTTATGAAGACAGTGAAGTTGAGACATGTAGCCAGCTGAGGAGGAGACATTTTCGCAGGGATTTTTTAATTACTGCAGTATGACTGCGGGTTGGAGGATGTAGTATTCTGGAACTCCATTTTGTTCTCTACTTGTGCATGTGCCTGGTGTGCACACATCGGATGTGATTGTGCTGTCATTAGCAGAACATAGTTGCTCTGTGGATGGCCAATCACAGTGATTTCAGGTGTAAACACTACTACTGTTTACATTTGAGAGCCCTCCTCTTCCTGTCACAATAGAGAAGTGAGGATATAAGGAAGGAAAGAATCAAATGATTATAGACAGGTGTCAGAGTCAAGGTGGGGTATTTTAATTATGTTAATGGTAGTAGTATTTTATTTATTTTTTACTTTTTACTGTTTTTTTTTCTACTTCTTTCACCCCCTTCCTCCTCTTAGTGCAAGCTGTACATTTTATCTCCATCTTGTCTCTGACCTATAGATTAACATTGTCACTTTCTTTAATCTGCACAATAACCCCAAATCCCTATTGCACTCTATGGGGCTGATTGAGGAAAATGTTGGCGCATTTGCGCGGGCAGGAATAATTATTGCGACATGGCGCATGCTGTCGACTTGCGCCGGATTCGCGGAATCGTTGCGCGTACGGGCGCATACACATAGTTAAATGTGAAGCAGACATCGGGCACTTGCTCATTGTAATGCTGATCATGTTAATGAGCTTTTCCTTATCACATGGAGAATATTGCTTCCACTTTTATTCCTTTCATTCATTTATTTTTGAAACAACTCAATATTCATTCTAGAGATCTTCCTCCTATCAACAACTGTGCAGATGTTTACTGGACTTGTAATTGTGCATTTTATGGTAATAGTCTATAATCATTGGTGGAGCCAAAACTTCCATGAAAACATCTTCTCAACACATGTCTGTGTATTGTGCATTCTGGACAATTCTTTCCCCATACACTGTCCAATCAGATTGGATGACATTTACATCCATTCATTTCTCTGAGCAATTCATTTCCTAATTCACACTGTGCAATCAGATTGCACAGTGTATGGGGAAAGAATTGTCCAGAATGCACAATACACAAAGTAAGGTAAATGTGTTTTTTTTTTTTTTTTTTTTTAAGAAAATGTTGGTCTATTTTACCTTATATATAGTAAAAGATACAAAAGTCTAATGGTTAATAAAGTGATATTGAACCCTCACAGTTAAAATGCCTATTGTGCTACAGAGCTTACTATCTTTGCTATGTGCCTTTTCTTTTCAGCACTGGGATTTTTGCTTTCCCCATGTAAAAATGTCCTCTCCTTGGTACAGGTTTTTAGGTGTCTCCTTCCTATTACAGGTCTCCACTAGAGACATCTTGTGCACGTTTCTGCTAACAATATGAATGCCTCCTCCTTTTCCTACCTGGTCCATTGACTGTAAAGTCACTCCTCTGCTCCTCCCTCCTCCATGCAAGTGATTGACAGTACAGGTCGAGACTGCACTATCCCTTATACAAGCTTGATCAGATGCAATCAGAACACACATTCCATCAGATGGAGGTTCGAAAATGTGGCTCTTTGAAATCTGGAGATGGCGGCAGTGCAAACCTGGATTTGTGAGAATTATTTTGCACGCAGAGGAACAAAATATTTAATGGAAATTGTTTTACAAGCTGTCTAGGATAAATTATGGACTAGTGCTACTTTAAATACAACCAAAATAGGATTTAGCTGTAAGGGGGACCTAGCTTATTTCCATGTGGCCGCCATGCACAGCTGGGCTCCGCCTATACACGTTGCAGGGTTACAAAAAAGGGATTTTTATAACAGCTTACCTGTAAAATCCTTTTCTTGGAGTACATCACGGGACACAGAGCGACTTAGTCATTACTAATGGGTTATATAGTTTACCTTCAGGTGCTGGCACTGGCAACTTCCAAACCGGAAGTACCCTCCCCTATATAAGCCCCTCCCATCCGGGAGCGCCTCAGTTTTGTAGCAAAGCAATAAGTGTCCCAAAAAGAGGGGTGGGAGCTCTGTGTCCCGTGATGTACTCCAAGAAAAGGATTTTACAGGTAAGCTGTTATAAAAATCCCTTTTTCTTTTTCGTACATCACGGGACACAGAGCGACTTAGTCATTACTAATGGGACGTCCCAAAGCAATGCCAAATGAGGGGAGGGATACACTATACATAAGCTGGGCGCCATCAGGCATGAGGATCTTTTGCGGCCTGCAACACACTGCGCCCAAAGGCGACATCCTCCTGACTTCTAACGTCTACCTGGTAGAATCTAGTAAACGTGTGTACTGAAGACCATGTTGCGGCCTTACAGACTTGAGCCAGGGAGGCCTGGTGATGCACTGCCCATGAAGTTCCAACTGCTCTTGTGGAGTGCGCCCTAACTTTGAATGGAGGCGGTCTCTTTCTCAAGCCATAGGCTTGTATTATGACCTGTCGAATCCACTTGGCTAAAGTAGATTTTGATGCTGCCTGACCCTTTCTGGGGCCTTCCGGCAGAATAAACAAAGTATCCGTTCTGCGAATCTGAGCAGTGGCTTTTAGATAAGCTTTAACTGCTCTTACTACATCCAAAGAATGCAATAACATTTCCTCTACCGAGCTAGGTTTGGGGAAAAAAGAAGGAAGAACCACATCTTGGTTCAAATGAAACCTCGATACCACCTTAGGAAGAAAGGCTGGATGAGGACGTAATACTACTCTGTCCTTATGGACAACCAGATATGGCTCCTTACAGGACAAGGCGGCTAATTCCGATACTCTTTTAGCCGAACAAATGGCTACTAAGAAAATCAATTTCCTGGTGAGAAGAACCAAGGAAATGTGTTGCAATGGTTCAAACGGTTGTTTCTGTAGAACCGACAGAACCAGGTTTAAGTCCCATGGACATATGGGAATACTAACCGGAGGGCTAATACGCATCACTCCTTGTTTGAAAGCTTTGACTAGTGAATGCGAAGCCAAGGGCCTTTGAAAAAATATTGACAAGGCCGAAATCTGACCCTTGATAGTACTCAAGGCCAGCTTCCTATCTACAGCCCACTGTAGGAAGACCAAAATCCTACCTATTACGTACTTACGTGGATGCCATTTCTTGGTCTCACACCATGTAATGTACGCCTTCCAGATCCTATAATAGATCTGCCTGGATACCGGCTTCCTGGCATTGATCATGGTAGATACCACAGGATTAGAGAGCCCTCTCTTTTTCAGAATGTGGGCTTCAATAGCCAGGCCGTCAAACCTAGGGCTGGTAAGGAAGGGTGGTATATCGGTCCTTGCGACAGCAGGTCCGGACGATGTGGGAGGGTCCAAGGACTCCTCACTGACATTTTTACAATCTCCGCGTACCATGCCCTTCGGGGCCACGCTGGAGCCACCAGAATCACTGGTTTCTTTTCTACCCTGATTCTGCGGATTAATCGCGGTAACAATTGTGGCGGTGGGAATGCATATATCAGCTTGAACTGATCCCAAGGGAACACTAGGGCATCCGAGCCGCAAGCTAGGGGATCCCTTGTGCGAGACACAAATCTGTCCACCTTTGCGTTGAATCTGGATGCTAGCAGATCTACATCCGGTGTTCCCCACCGCTGGCATATTGCCTGGAAAACCTCGGGGTGAAGAGACCATTCCCCCGGGCATAATTGCTGGCGACTTAAAAAGTCTGCTTTCCAATTTTCCACTCCTGGGATGAAAACCGCGGATATGGCTGGGACATATCTTTCTGCCCATTCCAGTATGCAATTCGCTTCCCTCTGGGCTGCACGACTCCTGGTGCCACCCTGGTGATTGATATATGCCACTGCTGTGGCATTGTCTGATTGAATTCTGACAGGGGACCCTTGGAGTTTGGATGTCCATGCTACTAGGGCATACCGGGCTGCTCGTATCTCTAAGAGATTGATGGGCAGGGCCTTCTCTGCTTCTGACCACTTGCCCTGGAGAGACCATTGCTCCAGTACTGCCCCCCAGCCTATGAGGCTGGCATCTGTAGTGACCACCTTCCAAGAAACCGGACTGAAAGGTTTCCCTTTTTCCAGATTCTGGGGCACCAACCACCAATGGAGGCTCTTGCGAACGGAAGGGGACAGGGACATTGGTAAGTCTAAAGCCTGAACTTTTTTTTTCCAGGCTGACAGTATGGCCCTCTGCAAGTTCCTTG
Source organism: Rana muscosa (assembly GCA_029206835.1). Classification (NCBI taxonomy): domain Eukaryota; kingdom Metazoa; phylum Chordata; class Amphibia; order Anura; family Ranidae; genus Rana; species Rana muscosa. The sequence continues at coordinate 637,352,365 of CM055122.1, read as the reverse complement.
AATGGAATTGACCGTAGGGCACTGCTTCGAATGAAGCCACCATTTTTCCCAGCAGCCTCATGCACAGGCGTATGGATGGTTTTCTTTTTGTACCCACTAAGTGGGTCAAATCTTTTAAAGACGACACCTTTTCTGGAGGTAAGAAAATCTTTCTCTGATTTGAATCCAGCCTTAGCCCTAAGTATTCCAGACTTCTGACTGGTCTTAGAGCTGACTTGTCCCGGTTGATAATCCAACCGTGATATTCCAGATACTTGATTGTCTTGTGAATAGCTACTTCCAGCTTTTCCACTGAGTGGTCTATTAGTAGCAGGTCGTCTAGATATGCCATTATCGTTACACCTTGTGTTCTTAGATTGGCCAATAGTGGGGCCAGAATTTTTGTGAACACTCGTGGTGCTGTGGCCAGACCGAAAGGTAAGGCTCTGAACTGAAAATGGCGCCCTTCTACTGCAAAGCGTAGAAATTTCTGGTGGGCCGGAAAGATGGGAATATGCAGATAAGCATCCCTTATGTCGATCGAGGCTAACCATTCCTGCCCTTGTAGGGCGGTGGCCACCGATCGGATCGACTCCATCCGAAAAGTCCTGATATTTAGGAACTTGTTTAGCCCTTTTAGATTTAGTATGGGCCTCACGTCCCCATTTGGTTTGGGGACTGTGAAAAGGTTCGAGTAAAACCCGAACCCACTATCTTCCAGGGGAACCTTCATGATTACACCTTGGAGCAATAGTTGTTCTAGTGCCAGAAGGAGGGATCCTCTCTTCTGGGGATCGCTTGGCACGTTTGACCTCATAAATTGGGCAGGAGGAGTGTCTTTTAACTCCAGCTTACTGCGGAGAGCACCCATTTGTCTTTGATGGTGTCTCGCCAGGTCTCTGTGAACAACTGAAGTCTTCCCCCCACCCGATTGAGTGGGGGCAACCCTTCATGACTTAGGGGGAGGTTTTGTACCTCTCTTGACCCAGGGTTTCTTGTTACCCTGTGATTGTCCCTGATTTCTGCCCCCTGAATTTGACCGCGGAGGCCGTCGGAACTGTTTCACAGCCGATGTGCCAGGGACTGGAGAAGTAGGCCTCTTAAAAGAAGGACTTCTACTCTTGTTCTTAACCGGTAAGAGTGAACTTTTACCGGCAGAAATTTTCTGGATATATTTGTCCAGATCTTCTCCAAATAAGCGTTCTCCATGAAATGGGAAGCTAACCAGCAATTTCTTACAGGGAGCTTCAGCAGACCAGTTTTTGAGCCATAGAAGCCTACGCATATGTACTACAGACAGCGTACAGCGGGAGGCCTGTTGGATTGTATCCTTTATGGCGTCCACCGCAAAACACAAGGCTCTAGGTAGGTCAGCTAGGGCAAGAGCCTGCTGATCTGGTAAGTCCCTTAAGACTTGTTTCAACTGATCTTTCACCGCTTGGCAGACTCCAATCGCTGCTACCGCAGGTTGTGTCACCATGCTTGCTGTAGAGAAAGCAGATTTTAGTAAAGACTCCAATTTTTTATCTATTGGGTCTTTGAACATTGGAACATTATCTACTGGACATGTCAGTGATTTGTTCACAGAAGAGATGGCTGCGTCCACTGTAGGGACCCTCCATTTTTTTATGAACTTATCCTCCATGGGATAGATCACCGGAAATCTCTTGTAAATATTTTATCAGGATGCTCCCAATCCTGGTAAATAAGCCCTTCCAATAAAGGGTGGATTGGGAAGGAACAGACAGCCTGGGGAGCTTTCAGCGACCCCAGCGAGGAAACCGTAGTGGTTGATGGTTCCGCTAGAGGCATTTTAAATGCTGATCGGACCATGTTAGTCAGAGACTGAACCCATAATCTTTCAGCCTGAGATGCTGAGAAAGGTTCTTCCACTGTTGATTCCTCCATAACTGAATCAACCTCATCCTGATCCCCTTCAGGTAGGTCGATCTCTGTGTGGGGCTGTTCCTCCACTAACAGGCACTCTGAAGGAGGAGACGGAGATCGGACGCGCTTTCCCTGTGACAGGGAAGCAGCGATCAATGCTGTTAATCTCTCTTCTAATCCTCCCAGAGTTGAGGATAAAACCTCCTCTGTTATATATACAGGAGCAGGTGGACTGGGGACAGCCGCAGCACCAGGCACTCCTGCGGGGTTCCTACGGCTACTGACCTCTGAATTCTCAGGGGAGATTGGTGCAGTACAAGCATGCCCAATATCCTCAGAGCCCGATGGAGACCCCTTTGGCTTCCTGGAAGACTTATTTCCGGAGCGTCTGGATGACATATCCTTTAAGCACAAAGCTGAGGTATTCCCGTCGTCATACACCAATTTTGCTGGTAATAGTCTAACACAGTTGCTGCTATATACCAGCTGGTGTCCACTAAAGTGCCTTTCTATGGGGATGCCTGCATCAACCGCCTCTGTGTGCCACTGTTTGTTGCTAGCTCTGTTTGCATCCAGCTGACACTTGTACTGTGTCTTTTATACATGCTGGGACGCCTGCACATGCGCAGAAGCGCCACGGCGCGCATCGAGCGTCATCCACCCGCCCCGCCCCTTTTTTTTCATAGGAGGCGCGTGCACGCGCCCACGCGCGCGCCCGTGCGACATTGGCGCCCTTTTCGAAAACCAAGCAGGGACTAGGAGCCAGGGCCCTTTTTGCCGGAGGGCCTGTGCGGTGGATGAGCGCAGCAACAGGGCAGAGGAAGTGGATTCCCACAGAGAACTTACCAACTGCCTGGATCTTTTGACTTGAGAAAACCAAAGATCCACATGACAAGAAAAAATGGACCACAGCGGCCTCTAGTGGTTTAACACAGGTACCGCGGTCCTCTTTTTTTTTTCTTGACTACTATTAAAATTTTACATTTTTCAGTAGTTACAGGCATACACAGATATAAGCGGGAATACCGTTAGGTAACAGACAGAAAGACAAATTAGGCTTGGGGGTCCCCCAATAGAACCAAGTTCCTGGGGGCCCCCACGTACCTGTTCCCTGCCGCAGGACTCTGTTTGGTCCACAGAAGCCCAAACTTCACCTATCACGGCAGGCATTGTAATTAAACCTTCAGGGACCGGGTTCCCAAGGATTCCACTCCCCTGGACCTGTATAGCACCCTGCACAGAAAACATCTTGGTCGTGGGTATGACCAGAGCTCTGGATCCCAGGGTCCAGCCCTCCTAAGAGAGGCATTACAGGCAAAACCTTGCTCTTCTGTTGCAAGGCCCGGGTACCGACCGTTTAGCTATGAAGCTTTTTTGGTGGGATCCGGAACAGCTTACTAAGGCCCGTAAAAGAACCTGTACGCAAGCCCTGGAAAACACATGTTACTCTTTGGCCAACACCTTAGACACTGGCAAAAAACTGAGGTGCTCCCGGATGGGAGGGGCTTATATAGGGGAGGGTACTTCCGGTTTGGAAGTTGCCAGTGCCAGCACCTGAAGGTAAACTATATAACCCATTAGTAATGACTAAGTCGCTCTGTGTCCCGTGATGTACGAAAAAGAAAGGTGTTCAGCCAAAAAACACATGCACAAATTTTGGTCTTAGACCTCTTCTCCCCATCCTCCTGGTCATGTTACTTTTAACTCCTTCCCACCTGGAGTACTCACACACATAGGTCTATGTTTAACACGTGGTTCAGGCAGAAATCCTGAAGATCACCATCATCATGGAGTAGAGGACTGTTTAATCTGTGAGAATTTCCATTACCAGATAACAATTGGGAAAACCTACAAGTATTTGTATACTGTATGAAGTTTCCTCCACCTTGATTTTATATTGAAATTGCTTAATTGTATATGTTTTTTATATGTAATAAATGATATATTTTTTACTTTAAGTTTACTATTGTTTATTATTACCGAAAGAGTCCACAATCTTTTCCATTTGGTTGGAGTGTGTGGTAGAATAGCTTCAGCAACTTTCACCACCCTCCTTCCTTTCGCTGCTTCTATATATAATTTGATGATGGTACGTTTTTACGCCTAATTGAAGGCTTTAGTATTTGAGGCTATACTCAAATTATATACAATATCATGGAGTATGGGACGTGGACCACCTAACACAAGGCTCATGAAGGGGTTCTCTATCTCACTGTCAGGCTACGAGCATCTTTTCCTCCATTACCACCCACTCCCGAGTCAACCAGGCTTGCGCCCAGTGGTGGTGCGTCCATAAACGGCGCAGGAGTGCCACCCCCTCTCTCCTGTCACCCCTCCTATCACCATAGATAGATTCATGTATGGCACTGCCCCTGGTTGGGCGCCGGGCATCTGAATTACAGCGGCATTTTTTTTTGAAGAGCTTGATTAGCGCTGTGGGCTCTAATAGGCATTCTGATTAGAGCCAAAGGCTTCCAAAATGGTAAAGAGCGGGCGCAATGCTGTGCATTTGCTGTTAACCAGTGTTGTGTTAGGGAAGTGAATAAATCGCTTTCCTAACACTGACCCGCCTCTCAGCCAATCAGGTTCTTGGGTCTGGTTACCTGTCACCTGATTGGCTGAAGCGACAGATGCTGTGATTGAACACCAGGCGTCCAATCATAGCAGAGGACGGGAAAAGGTCGGGAGAAGACACTGAGGACTCAGAGCATGGAGGACAGCCCAGTGACCTGAAAACCAAGACAGGTAAGTGTCGGGCGGGGGATGTACACTGGCAGCATTAGATGGGGCACAGTAGTGGCAGCTGATGGGCACACTGGCAGCAGGTGATGGGCACACTGGCAGCAGTTGATGGGCACAGTAGCGGCAGCTGATGGGCACACTGGCAGAAGGTGTAGCGGCAATTGATGGTGCACAGTAGTGGCAGTTGATGGGCACACTGGCAGCAATTGATGCGTACACTAGCTGCGTTTGATGGCACAGTGGTGGCAATTTATGGGTACAGTGGCTGCGTTTGATGGCACAGTGGCTGCGCTCGATGGGCACAGTGGCTGCGTTTGATGGGCACAGTAGCTGTGTTTGATGTTTTTTTTTTCCAGTTGGTTTGTGCCCCCCCAAAAAATTTTGAGCACCAGCCGCCACTGCTTGCACCAGTAAAGTACACAACTCTCTTCTCTCCCCAGGTATTTACTGTACTTAACGCACTACTTATTTAGGTCCTCACACAGAGACTCTTTGTTGCAATAAAACTTTTACAATTGCATAAATCAGCAGACAGAGCATAACAGTCCAAATTCTGGATTCGAAATTTCGGTATTTAAGGGTATCTTCAAAACTTGCATGTACTTAGTTTCTTAGGTATTTCTGAAGCAATGTGGCACTTAGAACATCTTTCTTCCTAAATCTTCCCCAGATATTGCAGAGTAGATTAGCAGCCACCCTGCCCCAAAGGGGAGAGCAAAGGGGAGCCCCCAGTACACTCTCTCTTAGCAGGATGTTTCTCCAGTACATTCTCATTTACAGCCAGCTCCACTCATCTTATATGAGCTACACCATGTCATTATTCCGCCAGTAGGAGAAGCAATACTCAAAAGGTTCTGCACCTGTCTACATATTAGACAAAAAAAAAAAAAAGATAAAATTAATTTGGGTACACCAATCTATGTTGGGGATGCAGAGAGACAGTGGGCTCTATGCTCTATGTATGGTGGATGTGTCTCTGTCTTCAGCCCTTCTGGACAAAGGTTCATAACATCTTTGCTAGAGTTGCTTCTTATACAATTGATTTTACTCCAGTGCAATACTTGCTTCACCACTCTACTCTTTCAAGGTGAAGTTATAACAAATCTTTGGCAACGTGGCTAAACAATGTATACCTTGTCATTGGAGATCTACAGACCTTCCCAATTCAGGGCCGGACTGGCCTACCGGGATAACGGGAGATTTCCGGGTAGGCTGCCTGTCCTGGGGCCGGTTTCAGTTGCGGCTGCAGTGCTCCCTGTCCCCTCACTCCTGCTCCTGTGTATCACGGAGCTGCCTGGCTCAGTCTGTGTTCGGCAGCAGCGGCGCTGTAACATGGTCCTGCCCCCCTAGACCGGCTCGTGTGATAGTAGATAGAGTCAGTGTTCAGCCTATCACAGGAGCTGGTCTAGGGGGGCGGGACCGTGTTACAACGCCGCCGCCGCCGAACACAGACTGAGCCAGGTAGCTCCGTGATAAACAGGAGGAGATTCCCGCCGTACAGCCTGCCCTGTGTGCCTGGATAGGAGGATCGGATTCGGCAGGGGGCCGCATATAGAGGAAATTAGCTTTCTATATTCCTCCATACAGCCGCTGAATGCTTGCAGAAGGGGGAGGAGGAGAGTCAAGCATTCCGCGGCTGTATGGAGGAATATAGAAAGCTAATTTCCTCTATATGCAGCCACCCCTGCTTCTCCTATCCAACTTCTTTTGCTGGCCCCTCCCAGTTCTCCTTGTGGCTCCCCCCCAGTGCTCTCCCCCACCACACTCTCCAGCCCCCCCCACAGTGCTCCCCGCCCCTGTTCTTTCTCCCCCCAGTGCTCTCCAGCTCTTCCCATCACTCTCCAGCCCCCACCCCAGTGCCCTCCAGCCCCCCGTGCTCCCCACCCCTGTTCTTTTTTCCGAAACCCATGTGCTCTCCAACCCCACGAGTGCTCTCTGCCCCCCATAGTGCTCTCCAGCCCCCCGTACTTTCCACCCCTGTTTTTTCTGGCCCTCACTGGTGCTCTCAAGCTCCCCCCCAGTGCTCTCCACCCCCCAGTGCTCTCCACTCCCCCCTGCTCTTTGTACCCCCCAGTGCTCTCCAGCCCCCGTGCTCTCCACCCCTGTTCTTTCTGCCCCCCCAGTGCTCTCAAGACCCCCCCCCCAGTGCTCTTTACCTCCCACACTCTTAGCTCCCTCAGTACTCTCCAGCCCCCCCTCTCAGCCTCCCGTGCTCTCCAACCCTGTTCTTTTTGGCTCCCCCCAGTGCTCTCAAGCTCCCCCCCAGTGCTCTCCGCTCCCCACCCCTGTTATCTTCCCTCCCCCCTGCGCTTTGCCCCCACCCATGTGCTCTCCAACCCCGCCAGTGCTCTCCGCTCCATCCTCTCTTCAGCTCCCACCCAGTGCTCTCACTTCCCCAGGACCAGAGGACAGGCTGACTGGGGCCGGAAAATGAGGATGGCTGAAGGTGCAGGTGGCCAGGGACCACTCCATCTCACAGCAAACAGATCCTCTGGAAGGAGCACTGTCCCCATCCAAAACGAGAACAGACCCTGCCTGCTGATGGCGATCATGGATATCCTGCTGGCATGGAAGGTACCGTATCGAGCATCAAAAACACACCTTCCCACAGACAGGGACTGCAGACTAGGACATGGGGCATAAGAGAGGCTGCATTCATGGGCACAGTGATACTCCATTCACGGGCACAGTAAAGCTGCATTTGATGAGTACAGTGAGGCTGCATTTATGGGCACAGTGAGGCTGCATTTATGGGCACAGTGAGGCTGCAATAGTGGGCACAGTGAGGCTGCAATGGTGGGCACAGTGAGGCTGCATTTGATGAGCACAGTGAGGCTGCATTTGATGAGCACAGTGAGGCTGCAATGGTGGGCACAGTGAGGCTGCAATAGTGGACACAGTGAGGCTGCAATGGTGGGCACATGGAGGCTGCATTGATGGGCACAGTGAGGCTGCATTGATGGGCACAGTGAGGCTGCATTGATGGGCACAGTGAGGCTGCATTTGGTTGACACTGATGAGGCTGCATTTGATGGGCACTGGTGAGGCTGCATTGAGCTCTTGTATCATGTCTGCAGCCACTGACCATCTCCTTTATCGTGTCTGCAGTCTCTGAGGGAGTCTGGAGAGGAGTCAAGAGTGGGAGCACCGCCGGGATGGGGGTCATGGGAGAAGTCAGATGTGTGTGGACTGTGGAGAGGAGACTATATAGGATAAAACCAGAGCCACCGAGCTGGAGCCGACTGACTGAGCCCTGCATGGTGCACCTGAGTGGAGGTCAGTGACAGCACCGCTAGGCCAGTCTGAGGGGGGTCGCTGATGTAAGGGGGGAGTGAATACGATAATGTAAGGGGGCACTGATATAAAGGTCTCCCCCCTATATCAGTAACCCACCCCCCCTTACCTTAGTGTATTCTTTCTGCAGAAGGTGGCCCCCCCCCACGTTCTGAGTTCCTGGGGTCCCCCTTGATGATTGACCACTTTCACCACTTTTAACTGGAATTTGCTTTTATGTATATAAAGCCCTATGTGATTTCATATCTGTCTTATCTATATATAATACACTCTTCAAATGTGCTTTAAAATGTATGGTTTTCCCTTTTATGAACAAGAAAAAAAATGACGTTATGCTGTTACGCTGGTATAATAATGCTGTGGGGCTGATATGACATTTTTTCCAGGGCTGGATTTTATTCCCAGTCCGGCCCTGGCTTTAGACACAGGAAAGTAATGTTCATACTGGTTTCACAAGCCCATTGGGTCTCTGAGCCGGTATGTGGTGAGGCGTGTCGCTTACCCCTCCCTCCGTTTTGGAGGGTGGGGTGCGGGAAAGGCCAGAGGCCTCATATCCCTGCTTTCATCTTTTTTTGCCTCCCCCTTCCCCCTTCTTTTTTTTTTTTCTCTCTTGCCTCTACCTCTCTCCTCTCCCTGGTCTTCCCTACCTCCATACAGTACCTTTCCTTTTTCTCTTTTTGATTCATAATAGGCGACCAGAATTAGTCTGAATTGGGAGCCGCTGACAGAGGGCATGACAAACACTATGGAGTCCTGCTCTCTTTCTTAAAGTGGTGGTAAATTCTGTTCTACCACTTGTACCTACAGGTAAGCCCATAATAGGGCTTACCTGTAGGTACTTTGAATATCTCCTAAACTTGCACTGTTTAGGAGATATTCAGAGTGCATGCAGCTGGTGACATCACCGGCGCATGTGCTCTGAAGGTCCGGCATAGAGTGCTGGACCTTCAGAGCCTGTGCCGCTAACGATGGCTCTTGGGTGCATGCGTGGGAGTGATGTCACCGCGCTGCTGGCCACTCATGTAGTCGGAGTTAGCGAATCCGGAAGGAAAACCGGGTGAAGATGTAAGCCTTCTCAGCGGAGACAGCGTGGCGATGGAGGGCTTCATTTGAGGTAAGTATCCCATAATGTGCTGGTATGAGAAGCATACTGGAATATTATGACATTGCCTTGCAGGTGATTTTTTTTTTTCCTCAACTGCGGTTTACTACAACGATACAGACTGAGATTGACACGTTTCACGAATCAAGTTTGCTTGATTTGTGAAAAGCGTCAACCTCTGCTGGTATATGTCTGTATCGGTGTTACCTTGATGTTTTATTGGAATAAACCACATAATTTCTTCTACACTTTGGAGTGCGGTCAACAAGTTATTTTCATTTCACTTACCCAGAATGCAGACTGGACCAGCAACCAATCAGTAGAGGAGGGTATCACCTGGAACAGTTTTTCTTGCTTTTCCTACTGACTTACTACTGCTTTAAAGAGGAAGTAAACCCTGATGGGGTTTACTTCCTCTATGTCTCCCTGCAAAGGTAAAGCATAATGGGCTACTATGCATCGCATAGTAGCCCATTATGTGACATTTACCTGCAGTAGAAGCCCGCAATGTCGCCGTCTTCATCCATGGCAGCGAGCATCCATCTTCACCCATCTTCTTCCAGGGGCCGTGAACTCCGGCTCTGTGACTGGCCAGAGTCGCGTGACGTCACTCCCGCACATGCGCGCGGGAGCTGCCTTTAACGGCATGACCCCGGCTTGAAACGGCACTTTCAAGACGGCGCATGCGCAGAAGAAGGCGTCGCTCAGGGAAATTGAAAATATCTCCGAGACCGTGTAGGTCTCGGAGATATTGCAAGCACCAACAGGTAATCATTAATCTAGGCTTACCTGTAGGTGTAACTTCCCCCAGAGGGTTTACAACCACTTTAAGATAACCTTATTTCCAGTTATATGTGACCTCTACTATAATCTTTCTTAAGCTAGATTTCTCTGGAGCTGTAGATATGCCCTTTCATTTTCCATGGATCTGTATGTACGCCTCATGTTTGCTTTCATTTTTTGATGTTCACACATTATGGTTCGATAAAACATTTATGAAAGAAAAAAAAATCATTTGGGTACAGTGTTGCATGATGGAGTAAGGTATCAGTCAAAATATCACAGCATGAAAGCTGAAAATGGCCTGGTGTTGCAGGGATGTATACAGGCTGGTACTCAAGTGGGCAAAGTAGAACTAAAGGGAAAACCTTTTTTTTTCATTTTGGAAGGAGTAAGGGAGGATTATAACCTCTGTCAGTTTTTTTTTTTACCATCTGTGTCCCATTGGTGAGATTTCCCTTCACTTCCTGTCCCATAACCAAACAGGAAGGGAGAGGAGATCAATCCAAAGTAAGGTTATCACCAGAACTAGTGTCCCTATTGGAAGATTCTCGCTCTGGTCTCAGGGCCGGTGCTACCACTAGGCAAATTGGGCAGCCGCCTAGGGCGCACTGCTGCCTAGGGATGCCCAGCCACTGGTTTCCCTCCGTGTCTGCATGCTCTGCAGGCTGCAGCATGTCACTAACTCAGGCAGCTGCTCCATAGTAGGAATTATAATTAGAGGCGCAGTGCAGCACTGGAGCCAGTGCTAGAGGAAGCAGAGCCGATGCTTCCTGTATAGCGTCGCCTCCTGTCACATGGGAAGGGCAAAGGGGGTGGAGTCAGGGGTGGAGCCAATGGGGAGGGCAAAATGAGGTTTCGCTTAGGGTGTCAAAAATCCTTGCACCAGCCCTGTCTGGTCTGGTGACTGCCAAAAATGTTGCATTTTCATTCACTTTTACTCTGTGATAAAGGTAAACAGTACATATCTTACTAATGGGGACACAGACAGCAAAAAAAAAAAAGTGACAGGGGTTCTAATTGCTCCCCACTCTATCCAAAACTAAAAAAAATAAAGTTATTTATAAACAGCCCTGCATGATGCATATGTCATAAAACCACATAGAGCCTGGGCAGTAGGGTTTGAACCCTCTGCCCTGTACACACACAGGCATTTATCATTTTGGCAGCACATTGAATGCATTTGTTAACTATGCAGTGTTACACCCAGAGGCATGCGCAGGGGGTGTGCCGGTGTGCCTGGGCACACCTTAATCACCAGGTGAGGCGCGGATTCCACCTGCTGATATTTCACCAAAGCCCCCAACGGGGCTCCTAAAAAATGGTAAAAAATAATAAAAAAATAAAATTATAAAAAATAATAAAAATAAAAAACTACTGACACCGTCCACTGCCTTACTGAGACCACTCTCTGCCCTACTGACACTGTCCGTGTTTTAATACATTTTAAAATGTTTTTTTTTTTTACATTTGTTTATAAGAGTGTCTGTGTATGTGTGTGTGTGTATATATATATATATATATATATATATATATAGTTTATATACACACACCCATGTGTGTTTGAGCTTTGGAAGGCACACCCTATTGCAATAGGTTGCGCACACCTACGGTTACACCGCAATAGGTGATAACACATAGACAGCTCTATTCTAGGTGTATTGATACATATAGGTATGTAAACACTGCCCATAAAATGAACAGTGACTTTGTATGGAGCACAGAGGCAGCTACTCCCTGACATGCTGCTTTCCTCACCCACACAACTGAATGACTGCACACAGGGCACACAGCAGCCAGCTCATTCACTGGGGCTGTCCTCGGAGCTCAGCACCGCCCTCTGCTGGAGCTCTGATATATAGGTGGAGAGGCTGAGCGATGGGCACAGTCAGGTCTGTGCACGATGTGGACACACTCATCCAGCAGTGTATGTATAGCTTGAGGTGTAGTCACACTGAATGAAGCACGTGAAGAACATTAAGGAATCATTCATGACTACTAGCTCAGGTAAGGTTCCTAAACTTGTCACTCCTAATTGTCCTACAGCTTAGAATTGACTGCATCATTTTACCTTTTTCTTTAAAATCTTCAGTGTGCTGCAAATGTTCTTATTTCTGCTAGTAATGTTACTTCATAATATCTGAAATATCAGGTATGGCACTGTATAGGTGGTGCAATGAAAGTCAGCGGTTTTACATTCTGTGCAGATGGTATGAAGTTGAGAAAGTTAGGATTTCTGTGTTTGTAATAAAGTTGTCTGTCCAGAAATGTGTGAGTGTCTATAGAGAGAGGGAGAGAGAGAAAGATAGCTAGAGAGAGAGGGGAGGGGGATAGAGAGAGAGAGAGAAAGACAGAGGGAGAGAGAAAGAAAGAGAGAGGGGAGTAAATAGGAGAGAGAGAGAGAGAGAGAGAGATGGATAAATAGGGGAAAGAGAGAGATAGAGGGAGAGATAGGAGAGAGAGAAATAGAGGGAGAAATAGGAGAGACAGGGAGAAATAGGAGAGAGACAGAGGGATACATAGGAGAAAGAGGGAGATAGAGGGGGAGAGAGAAATAGAGGGAGAAGTAGGAGAGAGAGAGAGGGGGGATAGGAGGGAGAAGGAGAGAGAGATATAGGAGAAAGAGAGAGAGAGGGAGCAATAGGAGAAAGAGAGAACTAGAGGGAGAAATAGGTGAGATAGAGATATAGGGGAAGAGAAATAGGAGTGAGAGAGAGATAGATATAGGGAGAAATAGGAGAAAGAGAGAGATAGAGGAAGAAATGGGAGAGGGGGAGAGAGAGAAGGGGGGGGATAAAGAGGAGAAAGCGAGAGAGAGGGGGGGATAAAGAGGAGAAAGAGGGGGGATAGGAGAGAGATAGAGGGAGAAATAGGAGCGGGAGAGAGAAAGATAGAGGGAGAGATAGGAGAGAGAGAGGTAGAGGGAGAAATATGAGAGAGAGAGAGAGAGAAACATAGAGTGAGAGATAGGAGAGAGAGAGAGAGGTAGAGGGAGAAATATGAGAGAGAGAGAAAGATAGAGGAAGAAATAGGAGAAAGAGAGAGAGATGAAGAAATGGTAGAGAGAGAGCTAGAGGGAGAAATAGGGGAGATAGATTGAGGGAGAATTAGGGGAGAGAGAGATAGAGGGAGAAATAGGGGAAAGAGAATAAGATAGAGGGAGAAATAAGAGAGGGCGAGGGAGAAATAGGGGAGAGAGAGATAGAGGGAGAAATAGGGGAAAGAGAATAAGATAGAGGGAGAAATAAGAGAGGGCGAGGGAGAAATAGGGGAGAGAGAGAGAGAGATAGAGGAAGAAATAGGAGAGAGAGAGAGGGAGGGAGAAATGGGAGAGAGATAGAGGGAGAAATGAGAGAGAGATAGAGGGAGAAATAGAAGAGAGAGAGAGAGAGAGAGAGAAAGATAGAGAGAGAGATGGGGGAGAGTGAAATATAGAGGGAGAAATAGGAGAGAAATAGGAGAGAAAGAGAGAGAGAGAGATAGAGGGAGAAATAGGAGAGAAAGAGAGAGAAACCTAGATAGAGTGATAGAGAAAAATATGGGGGGGCTGGGTGGAGAACTATGGAAACTAGATAGTGGGATAAATAGAAAGAGGGACACAGAGAGATAGGGGAGAGTGAGAAAGAGTGATAGATAGATAGAGAGATAGATAGATAGATAGATAGATAGATAGATAGATAGATAGATAGAGATAGAGAGAGAGATAGATAGAGAGATAGAGATAGAGAGAGAGAGAGAGATAGATAGATAGATAGATAGATAGATAGATAGATAGATAGATAGATAGATAGATAGATAGATAGAGAGAGAGAGATTGTCCATGTCTTGTGTGTCTGTAACTTCTACATGTATACACTGTATTTTTTGTATTGTAATGGAAGAGTTCAAGCAGATAATTAAACTAACATATGTTACTATTATAAAAAAATATAAAAAAAAGTTCTAAAAGGAATGGCATCTGTACCTGTATAACCATTTTGTATTAGCTGGCACAAGGCACATAGACATAGACAAAGTCTCTTTCCTTTTCTAAGTGTGTTTAAATTGTGATACAAGTGTCAGGCACTTTTTATATTTTGGTAGGAATACTCCAATATCTCCCTTTGCAGAAGTGCTGTATTATATGCTGTATTATAAAGTATTCTTGCAGTTAATGAAGATAGATAGATAGATAGATAGATAGATAGATAGATAGATGGATGGATGGATAGATAGATAGATAGATAGATAGATAGATAGATAGATAGATAGATAGATAGATAGATAGATAGATAGATAGATAGATAGATAGATAGATAGATGGATGGATGGATAGATAGATAGATAGATAGATAGATAGATAGATAGATAGATAGATAGATAGAGAGATAGATGGATGGATGGATGGATAGATAGATAGATAGATAGATAGATAGATAGATAGATAGATAGATAGATAGATAGATAGAGAGATAGATGGATGGATGGATGGATAGATAGATAGATAGATAGATAGATAGATAGATAGATAGATAGATAGATAGATAGATAGTCCATACCTTTAACTTGTACATAAATGTATGTATGTGACTTCTACATGCATATACTGTATTATTTTTATTGTAATGGAAGAGTTCTAGCAGATAATTAAACTAACACACGTTACTTTTATAAAACGTTCTAAAAGGAAAGGCATTTTCTAAAGTAACCGAATATAGATACATTATGACTTCCACAATAATTAATCTTTCCAATTATCTTTAAATGAAGAGAGAAAACACGATCTAATAGAGAAGCCTGGTTAAAAGGCAAAGTGACTGTTAATAAACAAAAACGCAATCTCTGCATCAAAGTTAACATCATGTCATCGCATCTTATGAATGTTTACTTTGTTCCAGTTTTGCTATTGTTTCCCTCATAATATTCACTGAAAAGGTAAATATAACAACAGTAACTGTAATCATATTATTACCAGTGACATTTATGTGTGCTGCACTGTCTGAACAACAGGTTATTTAAAATTTTAAGTGCAGTTTATGAAATAATGGATTTTTCTTGTACAAGTATGTCCTTTCTCAGTATTTGGAATATGTAATGTAAACAAGGATTCAGTCAGCTTCTGAACCTTATTCTGTATAATCATTTTGTAGTAGCTGGCACAATGCACATAGACAAAGTCTCTTTCCTTTTCTAAAGCCTCGTACACACGATCGGATTTTCCGCAGACAAAGCGTCGGACTTTTGTCCGAAGGGCGTGTGCCTGGATTTTGTCTTGCATACAAACGGCACACAATAGTCGATCAACCAACACAAACGTATTAACGTACTACGTGGTTTTTCAGCTCTTTAGCGCCACCCTTTGGGCACCTTCTGCTAATGTGGTGTTTGGTAAGCATTGCTTCCGAGCATGCGTGTTTGTACTTTGGACTTTTGTCCGACGGACACACGATCGGAAAATCCGACAACAGACAATTGTCCACGGAAAATTTTAAAGCCTGCTATCCAACAATTGTCCAATGGAGCGTACAAACGCCAACAGGCTGTCAACACACAATTCTCGTCGGAAAATCCGATCGTGTGTACGAGGCTTTAGTGTGTTTTGTGATACAAGTGGCAGGCACACATTTTGCTAAGAATACTCCAATATCTTCCAAGCAGGCAAAGTTTGCATAGTCTGACTTCACTTGCAGAGGTTCAAAATGCATCAACCATTACAGAGTTCATCTGATTTAACAAACAGGGCAGTGAATGGGTTAGAAGAATGCAGACAATTGTTCTTTAGACTTTTCCCTAAATTGTCTATGGAGATCAGGGGGAATTGGATTTACATTTTCAACTTTTCATTAAATGCCAGGTTATCTTTTGTGTTTGACTCAGTCACATATCAGTGGAAAGGAACAGCAATTCAGACAAAATATTCCACCTTACAGGATCTTCTGTGTTACAAGGAAATCTGCTTTGATCATTCATATGCCATACACGCTGAGACTTTCTCACATTTGTGCCCAAACTGTTCAAAATAAAATTCGATTTTGTGCACCATCACCTTTGAAGTTAAAGTAGTATTAAACACACAAACAGCTTAATGTGGTGGTTGTATTAGTTCTTTTTAGGCTTATTTTTTTACCTGATAAGCAAGTAATGCACTTCTAGTCTTAGGCTGGATTCACACCGATGCATTTTTAGTGCTTTTTGCATTTTGCAGATTTGCACTACAGCCCATTTAACATGGTTCCCTATGGAACACGTTTTGTAGTGCAAATCTGCAAAATGCAAAAAGCACTAAAAATGCATAGGTGTGAATCCAGCCTTAAGGTGTCTCCACTCTGAAATGAGGAACATAGGAGACACCTTTGGACAGCAGCATTGTCAATCTGGGGAGAGGGTATTGTTAGGTGCACTAGCAAACATAAGCCCCATACACATGGTTGGACTTTTTGCCAACAAACTTCATTTTGAGCAAGTTTGACAAAAAATCCAACCGTGTGTACGCTCCGTCAGACAAACTTTTCATCGGACAAATGTTCGGTCTGCAAACGGACAAACTTTTGGCCAACAAAAGTCTGATGGAGCAAAGTCCGACCGTGTGTACAGAAATCCATCAGACTTTTGTCCGATGGACAAAACAAATAATGTTAAAATCAACCAACAATAGCAGAAGTTGACCAAAGGGTGGCGGTAAAAAGCAGAAAAGGGCAGAAAAACCACGTGATGTTGGAAAAAGTTTTGGGAAAGTTTGCAGAAAAGTCCTTTGGTGTGTATGCTATGGGTGTTCCCGACCAACTCCGTTCGGAAAAGTCTGATGGAAGTCCGACCGTGTGTATGGGGCTTTAGGGTGTCTCCACTCTGAAATGAGGAACATAGGAGACACCTTTGGACAGCAGCATTGTCAATCTGGGGAGAGGGTATTGTTAGGCGCACTAGCAAACTTAGATATACCAATAGAAATTTAAGTAACATTTTCCCCTTTAAGGAGACAAAAACCCCACCTGGCATCATTACATTTAGTAGACTGATACACTTCTACGGGTATAGCAGTTGGAATTATTACTTACTACTCTGAATACGGAAAATCAACAGTAATATCATTTTTTTGCTCTTTGTCCTGCCTTATTAAATAAGAATGCTTGAATTTTAATGCACACATTTTATCATTGCATTAATATTGCCAGTGTGTGGACAGCATCTGAGAATAAAAGAATAATGAATGTTTTTTTTTGCAAAGTATAAGCCAATAATAAACTCTCCTAACCTAAAGAAAAACCATTGAATAAATGCAGAAGTAGCTTTGTGTAAGCGTAATCCTCCCATCTCCAGCAAACAAAAACTGCATTTACTTACAATAAAGTTCTTCAGCAGCACGTATGAAAACTAGGTTGCATAACCAAGAGCAATCCTGCTTCTGTTCTATAGATGGGTTCCTGGTAATGACAGCAAAAGTCTGTTTGTCCCCTAAAGAATATAGCCTCATATGGAACACTTGTTGTGATTCATGTCCTTGCTCTTCCCAAGTGCTGTAGTCTGTCCTTTATAGTAAGCAACTAGATGAAATCTTCAACTTGTGAGCACTACTGCTGTCCAAGCCAATCTATTTGATAGTCTCCTAGTATGTTGTTCTCTTTCTTCTGGAAAAAGGTGTGGTTGTTTGTGACGTGAACTGTCCCATTCCTTATGCCAAATGTGATATTTCGGGGCACATCTGTCCCAATCTAACCCTAGCCGAAGCCTAGCTGTTAACCTTCTGAAACTAACTGTAAAACTACACTGTCACTCAAAATTATGCATTTGTACTTACAGCCAAATAAAAATGTCACTATGATGGCAGCATGGCTTGGCTCAGTCCTATATTCATTTGTTGTAAAAGGACCAGTCATGGCCACCACCAGAGGGTGCTCTTTAGAGACTTGGGGTGAGTTTGCATAGCTGTTCCCCCAGGGCTGCTACATTTGCTCTGTTGCGAATATGCTACATTAAACATTCTCCTTCTATTTCCTTTACATGCCGAGTGTTATTCATTCATAAAAATAGAGTGATTTGGGAAAATACTGAACCATGGCTACTATATGGAGCTAAGGATTATATGAAATTTTCTATGATTTGTAGCTCCATCTAGTGGCCAAAAATGTGGTATTTTCCCCAACCACTCTATATATATAACCACATGCTGACCCTGGCTTTTTCTGACATTTGTTTACAAGTAAAAATCTGTATTTTTTGCTAGAAAATCATACCCCCAAACATTATATATATATATATATATATATATATATATATATATAAACATTATATATATATATATATATATATATATATATATATATATATATAAACATTATATATATATATATATATATATATATATATATATATAATATATTACATATATAACATTGTATATATATATATATATATATATAATATATATATAATATATAACATTATATATATAATATATATAATTATATATATAGAAGCCTATCCCACACCCACCTAACAACTGTCCCCGAACCTCCCCCATCAAATCATTCTCTGCAGCTATAACTTTTTGTACCACCACTCCCTTTAGAATGTAAGCTGTACGAGCAGGGCCCCCCTGTACCTTTTATATTGAACTGTACTGTAATTGTGTTGTCCCCCCTATACATTGTAAAGGGCTGCATAAACTGTTGGTGCTATATAAATTGTGTATAATAATAAAATAATAAATATATATATATATATATATATACATATATATATATATATATATATATATATATATTTAGCAAAGACCCTAGAGAATAAATTGGCAGTCATTGCAATATTTTATGTCACACTGTATTTGCGCAGTGGTCTTTCAAGTGCAATTTTTTGGGAAAAAATATATTTGAATGAATAAAAAAAAAAAAAAAAACAATAAAGCCCAATTTTTTTGTATAGTGTGAAAGATGATGTTACGCCAAGTAAATAGATACCTAACATGTCATGCTTTGGAGTGTGGGAGAAAACCCACGCAGGCACAAGGAGAACATGCAAACTCCAGGCAGGTAGTGGCGTGGTTGGGATTCGAACCAGCGACCCTTTTTACTGCTAGGCAAGAGTGCTACCCATTACACCACTGTGCCGCCCTTATGGGGTGCTTGAAGTTTTAGATTCTTTTTTTGTCTTATCTATTTTACTTTTAGCACTTTTATTCATATTACAATGAATGTAGACATCCTTTGCAATAGAAATAAGCATGACAGGTCCTCTTTATTGAGAGATCTGGGGTCAAAAAGACCCCAGATCTCTCATTTACCTTTAACCACTTCAACCCCGGCCTTTTTTAACCACTTCCATACCGGGCCTATTCTGGCACTTCTCTCCTACATGTACAAATCATCATTCTTTTGCTAGAAAATTACTCAGAACCCCCAAACATTATATATGTTTTTTTAGCAGACAGCATAGGGAATAAAATTACGGTCATTGCAACTTTTTTTCTTGCACGGTATTTGCACAATAATTTTTCAAACGCCTTTTTTTTGGAAAAAAAATGGTTTCATGAATTAAAAAATAACAAAACAGTAAAGTTAGCCCAATTTTTTTGTAAAATATGAAAGATAATGTTACGCCGAGTAAATAGATACCCAACACTCATGGAATGGCATCAAACATCGGTACTTAAAAATCTCCATAGGCGACGCTTTGATCGTTCTTATGGTGCGCAGAATCGCCGGCAGAAGAGAAGGATATCTGAATGATGCCTCTAGCTGCAGGCATCATTCAGATATTACCCCACAAAACCCAGGACGTCATATGACGTCCACCCAGAATGGGAGATCCCAGCTGTGGACGTCATTTGACTATGGGTGGGTAGGGAAGTGGTTAAAGGCAAAAAAAAAATAATAAAAAAAGACATTTTGCCTTTAAAAAAAAAATCCTGTTTATCTGCCCGAGAGACGGAAGTGATGTCGCTCCAGTCCTCCAAGGGCATAGAGCCCAGTGGGGGCAATCTTGCCCTCACTTGGCTTCCTACCTAGCCATCGGCTGCACCAGATGGCTCCGGTAAACTTGGGAAGCTCCGGGAAGATGCTGCCATAACCCCAGCATTTAACGTCAAAGTAATTCAATGTATTTACAGTTAGGCGATTGGCAAGTGGATAATAAGCATTCTGAAGGACTGAAAGTAAGATAGTATGTAAAGGTTTTATATATACGGTATTTATATGTATATAACCTTTACATACTATCTTACTTTCAGTCCTTCAGAATGCTTATTATATAGCCAAAGACACAGTGGCACAATGAAATCTCCCTGAGTTTATTTATAATCTCTGTTTATTATGTTTTTAAAGTGGACCTTCAGTAATTTTTTCCTCTTTCCATCTATTAAATCCTCTGCCCTTGTTGTTTTAACCTTGGATAGTAAAACATTTTTTTCTCTACCAGTAAATACCTTATACAGCCCACTTCCTGTTTCTTGTCTGGAAAAAAGCCTAGGGTTATGACATCATGCACAGCTCTCTCTCTCTAACTCTCTCTCTCTCACTCGTGTGAGAGTTTGCCAGGAAGGGAGGGGGGATGAGTCATAAGAGGGCCAATGAGAGCTGCAGAGCTGGAGGTGTGTCTGTGTAAATCCAGGAAGTGAACAGGCCGCAGCTTCAGCTGCCCACAATTAAAATGATTGCAGCCAGACTCAGTGGAGGGAGATTTCTGCAGTATATTTGGCAAGTACAGAATTAAAATATGTATAAAATAATATGCTAAGTGGTTGGAGGGAAGCTTCAGAATGGCAAAGATGTTTTATTACAAATTATGTGAGCAGACTGCAGTTCCTCTTTGCAGGAAATAAAAAGGCAATTGAATAAGGAAGAAAACTGTTATGCCCTGTACACACGATCGGAAAAAACGATCGTGTGTGGGCCCCATCTGACTTTTTTCCATCGGCGTAAAAAAATAGAACATGTTTAAAAAAAAACTATAGGAAATTCCGATTGTCTGTGTGGAACTCCAACGGAGAAAAAACCCACGCATGCTCAGAATCAAGTCGACGCATGCTCAGAAGCATTGAACTTAATTTTTCTCGGCTCGTCTGAGTGTTTTACGTCACTGCGTTTTGGACGGTCGGAATTTTGTCTGATGGTGTGTAGGCAAGACTGATGAAAGTCAGCTTCATCGGAATTCCGACGGAAAATTCGATCAGATTTTATTCCATCGGAAATCCGATTGTGTGTACAGGGCATTAGTGATACATATCACTTGATTTCTTAAAGAAATGCCAGTCATTACAGCACAATAAAGCAACCACTCACAAGACCATGTTGTTTTAAAATGTTCAAAAAACACTGTTGCATTATGAGAAAGGTCACTGACATAAAAAAAAAAAACTAAAAGCCCTATTGCCTCATAGGACCATTTGATCACTGGTAAAGCGTGTCCAATTTATTCGGCTCTAAAAAAAACTGAAAAGAAAAAAAAAAAACAACAAAGGACTGAAAAAAAAAAAATAGAAATACTGTATAGAAGTACAAGCAGGACCAAGTAAAAAAAAATGGAGGGGGGGGGCAGACAGAGGTGATGAACTTAGATGGGACCCTGTCAGTGCCCATGATTTTTATATAGATTTTCAGAATTACAGTATGTCCCAAAAGGGTGTAATAAAAGAGCATTTGCTCCAAATGTCGGTCATTGCACCACCCTCTTTGAGACACCTTCAACATAAATCCAGCCATGCTGGATCCATTGCGTGTAGGTCTGCAGGACACCTATTATTATTATTATTATACAGGATTTATATAGCGACTAGTGGTGCAATGGATCGGTGGTGATCCGTGATCCGAACGGGTCACCCTGTTCGGATCGGATCACCACGCGATCTGCGGAGCGCTCCGGAGCCTCGGCCATAGGAAAGGCCGCGGCTTCGGCCCAGTTCCGGAGCGGAGGCCATCTTGGTACACCCAAGCGCCCGCTGTAGTGACGTTTCACCGCCATCTTGCTCCCCCCCACACTCCTGCACAGTAATGATAGAGAAGGGGCCAAGCGGACATCTTGTTACACCCAACGGAGTTTTAGATTTCAGTTCATTTCAACACAAAACGGAGCTTATCAGCTTTAATACATTATTTGGAAATCCATCGGACTGTTTACATGTTAAATTTAAAAGCAGCAGCAAACCTTACATGACTGCCAATGTGACGGAACACCTCTGATTTTCAGATTTCCCATTTAGTTAAATGTGAAAATCAGAGGTGTTGCGTCACATTAGCAAGCATGTAAGGTTTGCTGCTGCTTTTAAAATTGAACATGTAAAGAGTCCGTCGGATTTACAAATACTGTATTTAAGCAAATAAGCTCCGTTTTGTGTTGAAAATAACTGAAATCTAAAACTCCGGTGGGTGTAACAAGATTGTCTTTTTTTTGCTGATCCGAAAAATGATCTGATCCGTGACTCTGATCCGAGGATCCATCCGATCCGTGAGATTTTTGATCCGTTGCACCCCTAATAGCGACAACAGTTTGCGCAGTGCTTTACAATACGAGGGCAGACAGTACAGTTGCAATACAATTCAATACAGGAGGAATCAGATGGCCCTGCTCGTTAGAGCTTTCAACCTAGAAGCCTATGCTACCAAGGTATGATCTTAAGCCCTGTACACACAATCGGATTTCCTAAGGATTTTAAACCGATGGATTTTTCCATCGGAAATCCGATGAAGCTGACTTCCATCAGTCTTGCCTACACACCATCAGTCAAAAAACCGATCGTTACAAACGCGGTAACGTAAATCACTCCGACGAGCCAAGAAAAATTAAGTTCTATGCTTCTGAGCATGCGTCGACTTGATTCTGAGCATGCGTGGGTTTTTTCTCCGATGGAGTCCCCCACAGACGATAGTAATTTGCTATAGTTTTTTTTTCAATCGGATAAATTTAAAACATGTTCTGTTTTTTAACACCAATGGAAAAAAGACCGATGGGGCCCATACACGATCGGTTTGTCCGATGAAAAAAGTCCATCGGACTGTTTTCATCGGTAAAACCGATCGTGTGTACAGGGTTTTATAGTTTTTCTCCTGGAATCTTGCAGAGATGGACATTTTATACGTTAGCTTAAAACTGGCAATACACTCTTAGTATTTTTTGTTCAGCCGTTGATTTGAAGTCAATCAAATGAATAACTTCTGTCAAGTGAGGACTGCGACACACTGATTGAAATTCATCTGGTCCCTGCTGAAACGGTTTGGAGCTTTATCCCAGTACAAAAGGAGCTTAGGCTGTCCCAGCTTCTTCTCCCATTTCACCATAACATACTTATTCTTGAAAAAGAAGCTCCCTATCTATCTTTGTTTGATGGAATCCTCAGAGGCACCAAAAAAGGATGCAGTTTTATATTTTATTTAAACCTCGAAGAGGCTTTTTACAACAAAGCAGGTAAGGGGAAAACATGAAAAGGAGCTAAAAAACTGTAGCTGCTGGCTGGAAAGAAGACTGCATAATGTTCACATGCAATATTTCAACCTGTAAGAAAAACAAATAAATAATATATATATATATTTATTTATTTTTTCAAAACATTTTTAATGAGATCAGAAAAAAGTATACCATACATATTGATATAAAACATAGGCCACATATTTTTTTTTACTTTTGAACATAATGAAAAAGTATAGAAACCAGTTTAATTCCATTTAAAGTATATCCATAATCTCACATATAAGGTCACATATTGCTGTCATGCACCAAGGTTATAAATGATTTTTAGTGTCTTATTTGTACTAGGTCCCTTACTTACTGTATATGCACAGGTCTGTCTGTAAAGTACACAAGTGTGTTTTCTCTCCATCATCTCTACCTTTCCAGCTCATCCTCTGTCTACCATCTCCTGTGCATACTTTAGCTTCCCCACCCACAGATATCTCTCTAAGCGACACAACACTTTATGCTTCTATAAAAGTACACAGACCTGACATCTCTGTAGCGCACCAAAAGCTCTATCTTTCTACTTGCATTTGCTAAGTACACAGTTCCATTTCCTCTGCAATGCACAGTTACACCAGCTACCAAATTGCAGTGATTTCTTTTATTTGAGAGAGAGTTGAAAATATAATTTACAAAAAGCTTATTAATTGTATAAAAATATCTTCGCCCTCGGATGTAGACTTTTTAAAAAAAATTGGTCTCAGTCTGACACACAAATGAAGTGTCAGTTCCTCTGTTCAGCTGCAATCTGCCTCCCTATTCCAGAGTTGTATTGAGTGCAAGAAGTCACATCACTGTGACCTAAATCAGGAGAAAGCATAGAAACTGTTGCTTCTGCTGACATTTCATACATGTGCCACATTGATCAAAACACAACAGGGTGACTTCACGCTAGACATCATCTGTCTGCAGCTTCCAAGCGATCCCTCTACTGGTGGGTGAAACCTTGATTTAAGGAGAATATATTTATTATATCTAGTGTTTGATTGATAAATGAAATAACTTTCTCCCAGTTTAGCGTATCCAAATTTGGTGTAGATGATATACCCATTAGAATATTTGGGGACCATTCAAAAGCAGGGGCAGGAGTTTGCAACCCCCCCCCCCCCCCACCAATCACCAAAATCTTTTCCTTTTAATGGTTTATAGATTTTCTGCTCATCATACAGTCTAGTAAACAAGAGAAAATTAATTACTTAAATAGTTTGCTCATGGACATAATTTCACTTGAACCATTTGTCTTAAAGGGGTTGTAAAGGGTCGTGTTTTTTCACCTTAATGCCTCCTATGCATTAAGGTGAAAAAACACCTCGCTGTCACGGGCCCCCCAGCCCCCCCCCCCGTTTTACTTACCTGAGCCCATTCACCTGCTGTGCGCGTCCCCCGGCGTCCTCTTCTCCACTGAGTCTGGCCGTTGATTGGATAGATTGATAGTAGCGGATAGCAGCGCAGGCATTGGCTCCCGCTGCTGTCAATCACATCCAATGACGCGACCGCCGGGGGGGCTGGACCGAGTCATACACTTGGCGTCTATGGACACAGACTGTATGACACAGGAGCGCACCATGTGTATGCTCCATCTGAGTTTTTCCGAGGGGAAAACTGCCGGAAAAAAAAAGAGCAGGATCTCTTTTTTCCCTTTGGGAAAAAATCCTAGTGGGAAAACCGTTCGTCTGTATGCTTTTCCGACGGGAAAAAACCACGCATGCTTGGAAACGATCCAAAGCATGCTCGGAAGCATAGAATTTAATTTTGTCGGCTCGTCATAGTCTTTTACTTCACCGCGTTCTTGGCAGTCAAAAGTTCACCGGACTTTTGTGTGACCGTGTGTATGCAAGGCAGGCTTGAGAGGAATTCCGTCGGGAAAGCCAGACGGAATTACTTCTCATTCTGTCTATCATTTTAACACGTATTTAATGGTGTGTCTGACAGATCATGTATAAATCACAAGATCTCTTCTGTGACGTAGAGGATCTAGCCTTACCTTATTCTACGCACACAAAAATAGAATTCAGCCTGTGTTGCTGTTGGATATTTTCTATGACCTCCTGTCTGGTGAAACCAATGTCACCAGAGCAGTACGTAAGTGAGCACACTCTCTAACTGTGCCTCGGATAGCAGCCAAAACCAGAAAGGGTTCTATACTTTTCTCACTGTATTGAAAACCCTTTAAGCTGAATATAAACTTTGAAGCCCAACTGAACGCTCAGTTTTAATGAGCTGTACTAAAAGGGACATTTATAACTAAAAGTGTATATTGGTAGTAACCATTCTCTGCTATATACCGTGTTTCCCCGAAAATAAGACCTACCCCGAAAATAAGACCTAGCGTTATTTTCCAGGAGGGCTGCAATATAAGCCCTACCCTGAAAATAAGCCCTAGTTTAAAATGTTTGTAACATCCTATAATCCACTCTATTACAGTAGAATATAATGTACAATGTGTGTGTTTCTGTAATATTATTGCGGGGAAGAGAGCTCCGGCGGGTCACAGAAGCGCAGAACGGCGCTATACACACACATTGTACATTATATACTAATGTAATAGAGTGGATTATAGGATTTTACAAGCATTTTAACTCAGTTCACACTGGGGATTCCTGACAGGCAGGGAGGGAGAGGGGGAGAGAAGACAGCACATTACATTTTAAGACCTACCCCGAAAATAAGCCCTACTGTGTCTTTTGTTGCCAAAATTAATATAAGACCCAGGCTTATTTTCGGGGAAAACACGGTACTGCAATGTAATCCTACACTAAGGACTGCATTTTATGACGCATTCATCAAATGCAGGTCGCAGTACGGAGCCAGCGTGTATTTTATGTAGTTTGTAAGCAGGTTGAAATACTGGTTAGTGAGAAATCTGCTACCCCAACCAGGAGAGAAACAGTTAAACTGCTCTCCTATTTTGCACACACACCTGAGTGAAGCACAGTGATCATTCTGAGTGAGGCAAGCTGTGCTGGGACGCTGTGGAGTATATTTTCAGTGTGGAGTCAGAGTCCAGAGTGAGAGGTGTGAGGACACACATGGACACTTGTTTATTGAACTCTTTATTCACCACTAGTTGATACACTGTGTTTGCTATATTTTTTGATAAAAAATTTTCTTTGTTTGCGAGACAGTGCAACCTTTTAAATTTTCTAATTATTTCCATTATCTCTTTGTTTACAAGGAGTGATAAAAGTGTAGCAGTCTACATTTAAAATTAGCGCAAGATTTTCACACGCAGCTTTTATATAAAACCTTTATCCCAAAAGGAAGAGAGAAACTGTTGCTTTAACCGCCTAAAGTGTGTTGGCTGGAGTTCAACTTTAAATTTGCTAGTGCATCTAACACTATTGTCAACCCATGTAGACAATGCTGCTGTCCAAGGATGTCCCCATTGCTCCTGCACCCAGAGTGGAGAGAACCTAAGACCAGAAGTGTATTATTGACTAGATCACCATGTGATCATAAAGTAAAAAAAGCCAAAAAGTAAAAGAAAGCTAATGCAGCCACCACATTATGAATTTTTGAACTATACTATATTATTTTTTTGTTTTGGGGTTTAATATTGCTTTAAGGGTATGCCATTTTGGACAGGAAAATTATGCCTTACCACTGCGAACAGCCAAACCTGTTTGACAGGTTTGAGGTGCATTTATTTGTACTATGTTAAGAATAAATTAACTAAAAAATATAAAGACACAGAAATAACCCCCTGTCAAAGGTAGGTGTCCTGGTTTTGTTCCCTGACAGATTTTAGAATGTTCTGTTCAGTTTTCAGACCATTGTTCAGGTGTCAGAAACCTGAAAACTTGGAAATAGGATGACAGAACAAATTATAGGAGGTCAAAAAAGGGCTGCAAAAGAAAGAGGGGAAAACAATTCTGAATTAAAACCATTTTCCTGTTGCTGGTCAGAATAGTTTATCCATTATGCCCTTCTATTATTTAATTTTTATTGAAAACTTTTATATTGTAAAGGCTGAGTAAAATTGTTACATTTCTTTTTGTAGAAAATGTATTAAATCATTTCTGTAGCTAGGGACAGCTTTAAGAGAAGTATGGGAATTGTTTTTATTTTAGAATCATACTTACCTAGGTGGATGCAGCATCAATGCTGCATCTTTCCCCCGCCGACTCTAAAGCCTCATACACAGTACTGTTTATTTATTTTTTTCCTTCATCCCAGCAGGCTGAACGAAAAAAAAAACCTGACAGCTCAGGTCGGAGCCGGTGTCATAACTATGCAATGTTAGTATAGTGATCTCCCCTGCTGAGCTATTGTCTTCTGACAGGGGGAACACTCCATTCAGCCATTGGCTGAGAGCGCCAAACAGGAGCCAGTCGGCAGACCTTTTCCAGACATGAATCTTCGACAGAAGGCGGCCTGGCTGCCATACACACGGGCCGAATGTCGGCCGGTTTCTATTGAACCAGTCGATGCCGGCCGACATTTGGCCCATGTGTACTAGGGTTAAGGCTGAGAATTGAGCGATCAAACACCGCCGATTGCGTGGTTCTCACAGCTCCTTGAGCAGAGAGCCGGTGACTGTCAGTCATCGGCTCTCTGCTCTGCCACTCCAGTGCTCACTGGAGCGCTGGCCTGTGGAGGGGATGTGAGTGACCAGCTCAGGCTCTCAGCAGCTCGCTAAGAGGCTGAGCCAGGTGCTGCTTCAGGCATGTGGGTGGATCCTCACCATATGGTCCAGTTCTTTACTGAGCCTGGACCGGCTCTGTGACGTCAGCGGACAGTGGGCTTTAACACGCTATCTGCTGAAACGGGTCACATGAGTGCAGAACGAACTGCACTCCTGTGATCCACAGGAGAAGTATAGCCAAATGAGCTTTGGCCGTACTTCTCCTTTTAATGGTTTATATAGCATTTTTCAGCCATTTCTTTCATTGTTATATTTTAAAACATGCCCCATGTCATCACTAAGTGTGCTGCCTCTCCCAGGTTATTTCTGTGGTGGCTGCCTGCAAAAGTGGGTGCTGCTGCGGTGGCTCCTTGATATGAAGATGCTGCACCAGCATCTCCTGGGGATTTGGGTTCTGCACTAGTCATTTACAGGCTACACAGCTGGAGGATGTTTTTACATTATAAAGATAATGGGTTGTATTGACTTTTTTGCCACATGTGCAGATGTGTAAAATCTTCAAAAATTGTTAATTTATAAATTTAAAAAAAGAACATTAGTAGGTATGAAATAATTGCTTATCAATATTTTATACTTGCAATTATGAGCCACTGTTTAGCATCCCCCCAAAAAATTTAACAAACCTCTGGGGTGTCATTTTGCTCATAACATATGTTGACATGATCCTGTAATGTCAAACGTCTACCTGCTCCTCTTGCCTCGATTTTATCTCCACCATTGCCATTTTGGAGGAGGCAGCAAACAAGACCAGAAGTAAACTGATCAATGGAATCTTGGTTGGTTGGTGCCAATCCTACAATTTACCTTTTTTTTTTTTTGAGTTGAGTTGATAAAGGAACGATGCATTTCTGCACGGTTCGCCTTCCTTCCAGTTTTCAGTATATTTAGGTTAAGCACATGACCCCAGCTTTTGCTCCCTTGTGTCTCTACTTAAATAATGTAGGTTGCTATTTTGTTGGCCGAAAGCAGAGGAAGGGGTTCTCTAGGGATTCTCTAGTTCTGATATCATTATCAGAACTAGAGACATGCCCCCTCATCTTCCTCTATATTATTAGGAAAGGAAAATGGGAATGTTTGCAAATCTGATTGTCCAGGATGCTTAAAAGTTGGACTTCTGCAAGGGACAGAGTATATAGATACCATAGGAATATTTATTTCATTAAAATATGTAACTGATACAGTTAAAAAGTACATTTTATCTGTTTCAACAAACATTTTATTGACATTTTTAAATCTGTATACATTCCCTTTTAAGCTTTGTGATCCAAAGCTTAAAAGCTTGGCTGCCAAAGCCAGCATGACCCCAACAAGTACACATTCTGTCCATTGAGTAAACCCTAAAAAGCAAACTGCACTGTTTCTGGTGTCAGTTGCTATAGTGATTGCAGCAGTGCAGTTTTCAGAGATGGCTGGAACTGGTTGCAAGACCAGAAAGGGTTACTTGTACTGCCAAAAATAATTAAGCTATCACACGTCTCATCCATTAGTACCAAAACCCAAGAATCCTGCCACAAGTTCCTCTCTCGGTGGTACCTAACGCCTCACTAATTGGCAAAAATCTTCCAGAGAGCAGACTTTAAGTGCTGGAGGGGATGTTCGCAAGAGGGCACTTACCTACATTTGTGGTGGACTTGTCCTAAAAATTCTAAAATAGAGGAAAGAAAGTTGTCTGGACTGCCGCACTCTGTTCAAGCATTTATTTGTCAAAAAATAGAAATATCAAAGTATCCAAAATAAAATGTCCAAAATCCATCAAAAGCAATCAAACATAGAAGTGCATGCAGGGAACAAGGCTGACGCGTTTCACATCAGGACATGATGCTTACTCATAGCTACTTTGATATTTCTATTTTTTGACAAATAAACGCTTGAACAGAGTGCAGCAGTCCAGACAACTTTCTTTCCTCTAT
The DNA here is from genome assembly GCA_029206835.1 of Rana muscosa. NCBI lineage: Eukaryota > Metazoa > Chordata > Amphibia > Anura > Ranidae > Rana > Rana muscosa. The sequence goes on along the minus strand of CM055122.1, from coordinate 637,322,607 downwards.
TGATTAGAGCAGAGCCAGCACCTGTGAGTGATGCAGGGCGGGAGCAATCAGAAGAATCTGGAACCCTAGAGTGGTACATTTCTTCTAAAATTCTAAAATGTTGGCAAGATATTTCACCATGGATACAAAAAACGCTCTCAAGCCCATTGAGTTTACCCCGCTTCATTACTTGTTTCACGCTACCCTCTCTTCTTTAAAATCATACAAACGCAGTTTCACTTCACATTTACTGAATGCGGCCAAGTGCCTTATTCCTAGTTACTGGCTTGCGGAGTACTTGCCCCACCCTGGAGGATTGGCAGAAGGAGGTAGAGAGGATAATGGAGGCAGAGAGATGGGTTTATAGTAGTCAGAATAACGAACAGCAATTCTTAGACATCTGGTATGGATGGATGTATTGTACTCTGGAAATGGACGAGGCTACAGTATGTGACAATGTAATGTACAAGTATGTGACCATACTTGTACAATATATAGCCGGAAGGGAGTATCACAGGCTTTTACTGCTGGCCTGGCTATAAGCTGACCAATAATTTTCCGCTGGATTTACTGACTCCACTCCCAATCCATGTTGCTTTTGAGTTTTGACATAGTTTTGACATAATCTAGTTTTCTTCTTTTTTTTTTTTTTTCATTTTCTTCTCTTTCCTGATTCTGGTTGGACAGGGGTCTACAAGGATGCTGTAGTGTCAGTGCCCAGTGTCCTGTGATGTTTCAGTGCAAATTTCCGGGAGTTTTTATTGCACAGTTCCCAGATAACAATGCACAAAAGACGGCCGAGTCAAAGCTGTCCTCTGGTTATCATTGTATGTGTGCAAGGATTGTGTATATCCCCATATAACTATACTGCCTGTGTATCGTATAGTATTGTTCAGTTCCACCATCTACCCTATACTGCCAGATCTTGTCACCTTTTCTTAGTGTCTTCATTTTTTTCTCTATGTTGTGCTGTGCTTTTTCTTTTCCATACTGTATACGATTGTCTGAAAATTCAATAAATTTTGATTATAAAAAAAAAAAAAAAAAGAAAAAAGGGTTAAATGTAGTGGAAGCCATCTTTACATCTATGTGGGTAATTATGTAGCTATCACTGCACATTTGAGAGCCCCTTTGTAGTTGTCTGATGTGAAGCAATGGCTTTTATTCTTTAGATGGGAATAGTTGAGATGGTGGTGGTAGTGGCTGGGAGGAGGGGTTGCTGAGTATTTCATGTCAGGTGCATGACTAAAATATGGATGTTAAGAGCCTTTTGCTCAACATACATCCAGTTGTTTGTTGGTGATGCAATAGATCTCACCCCTATACTTTACTAGGTCCAAGCTTTTAGCTGTGTGCATCACACATTGAAGAAAGATTACAGTAAATGTGTGACCTATGACATTGCCAAGAACAGTGCTTATATTTCAGCGCAGGATGTACATTGATAACAGAGTGCATTAAAGGTAGGAGAAAGGGTTGTGTACATTACAAAGAGCAGGAGCCTGAGATATAGATATGCACAAAACAAAGACACACTTTAAGTATACTTTGTCTGTTTTGTCTAAATGTAAATCAGCCCGTATCAGTAAAGGTCAAAAAGTGATGTTGTCGTATTACTACTTTCACATACGTGTTGTGTAGTGATGGGCAAATCTGCTTCTTTGATTTGGGAGGAAAATCCCATTGAAGCGTATTGGTGGCAAAACTTGGTGTTAAATCCTGGCTTCTTTTTAGGTCTAATAGGTAAACTATTGTAAAAAAAAATGGTATTTGAAGCTGAGCACTACCTTACAAAAACAAAATTAAAAACACACAAATCACCTAAATATCATGCCATGTCTTACATGGGCGTACATGGGCGTTACAGAACAGTATGATTTTAAAATCCGCATATAGTGGTAACGCATATTTGGCTCGGGAATTGATTTTTTTTCTTTTACAAGTTACCTTGGTTTAAAAACAGCTGCAGCACACCAATCTGATTCATTTCACTTAAAAAAAAAATGCTTATTTCAGGTAGCTTTGAAAACACATGCTTTATCAACAAATGGTAATAGGCTAACTTTGACTGGCAGATAGAAATTAGGAAATATTTTGCTGTGGTTGTCCCTGTTTTCACTGATACAAGAATGTGCTGCTTTTGGTCAATGATATAATATCCCATTAAGAACTAGCAAAAGTGGGGCTGAATACAAAAGTGTGAATCAGTGCACTGGTGAGTGGGTTTATAAGATTTGCAACTCATAGCATTCTGTTATTATGTAGATTGTACACAGCGTCCCAACTTTTTTGGAATTGGGGTTGTTCTACTAAGATCATTGGTTGTCGATTTACAAAGTCTAGGGGGCATCAACTGTGGCCCCTAACAGCTGACAAAGAGTATACTATTTAGTATATGATAATGACAGAATACTGTCAGAGACCTCAGATACACTAGAGAAGAGGACCAGAGACGTCAGACATACAACAGGGATGGCTGGAGATTGAAGACACACTAGGGGAGATAGATAGAGAGAGATCACTGTCATTCTAGCCTCTTTAAATGTTTTCCAATACTGACTGTGAAGAGCTGCACAGCAAGTACCAAAGAGCTGCATGTGACTCTTGGGAATCAAATTGAGCATTAGGGACTTACATAATGCCCCTATTTGAAGGTAAATTAAAGAAAACTCCAACCTCGAAAGCCAGATTGTACCTAATAGTAAGCAATTTTAAAACAAATGTAGAACAGGCGGCAGCATCATTCTTATTTAGTACCTCAGAGAAACACTTGATACCATTGTCACTGTAGCAAATCAGATATGCTAGGACAAAGAAAATAAAAATATGCCATCGTTTTGACATAATGGTTGAGAGAGAAAACTAGTTAGAGTAATTGTGTGCATTAATGAATATATGATGGGTCCCACTGCTAGCAGCAAAATACTCCATATGGACATGCCTTGTAGCGAAATAAGCAAGAAAGGTCAAATGCAGAGCAATCTCAGTTTTGCAGCATCTCTATTGTATCAAGCAATCAAGCTTTTGTTTTAGAGCCCATTCACACAGGGGCGTCTTTGGATCCGACTCCAAATCGCCCCAGGTCGCCCCTAGTCGCCTCAGGTCGCGCTGGCTGAAGAAATCAATGTAAGTTAATGGAGCCGTCCTTATGCACACTACTGCAGTCGCTCCGACTTCAAAAAAGGTCCCTGTACTACTTCAATCCGACTCCTAGGCGACCTGTACCCATTCATTTCAATGGGAGTCGCCTCTCCCTGTCTTAATAGGAGCGACTCTCCAGGAAGATAACATACATTTATCAGGCAAAGCTCTCCCTCCCCCTCCCTCCCACAGAGCTGATTCTTGTTTGATTGGCCACTGGAATGTCTCCTGTCCTGCAGGCAACTTGGAGTTGCCTTGTAAATAGCTCCAGGTCGTGCTGAGTTGCCTCATAAAATCGTGTCTGAGTTGCCTCATAAAATCGCGCTGGAAGTCGTGTTGCCCCTGTGTGAATGGGCTCTTAGTGGACAAAAAGATGTGCATTTCAATAGGTGGGTGCAAACAGTACTTAACTTGATGCTATTACAAGTGTGAAATTAATTTGCTAATCTAACCAACAAAGATAAAAAAAAAGTACAAGTGCAATAAATAATACCACTGAGAATACCTACAATTGCTATTGTCTTGTTTTTCTCATAAATTTTTAAACATAACTGTCAAATAGTATACATAGTAAGCTTACAAATGAGAACAATACTCAAACAATAAAAGCTCAGATACATGCTGGAACTCATTAATATAAAGAGAAGAGAAAGATTGATAGACTACCTATGTTAGTATAACATATGTCTTCATTTGTAAATATAAATCTTTAGTGAATGCATTTGTCACTGCAGTTTGTAACTTGTTGTGTAGAGGACAGTTCTACTCAGAATTAATGGAAAATGTTTGTAAAGTCAGATAGCTGGTAATAAGTGATTATTTCTGCATACTGATTGCAGATTGTTCATCTACTGCCTCTGTAATTAAAGGAAACCTCTATAATCCTCTAAGGAATCTCTTCAATCTTCAACAATATACAGTAAACTGGAACAGGTTAATATATCTGAAGGCTATAGTAGGTTTGGGTAAATATTGGTCTGTCAAGCCTTTTTTGGTTATATCATTACCAAAATCATTGCAAACAGATATTTTAACTAGACTTGTGCACAACGGAAAAATTCGTTCCGTTTCGGTTCGTTTCTTTCCGGTCCTGTTGATTCGTAATCATTCGTAATTTTGCTAGACGGGATTTTTCGTGTTCGGACTCATTCGTATTTTTGCAAGCGACATTTTTCGTTGAATTTTTTGTTGCTTTATAATTCGTACTTTCGGTAGAGTACGTTGTTTTTCGTTGATTCTGGACACAACTCCTACTTTCGTAACTTTTTTTGGGTTCGTTGATTCGTAATTTTCCGTGTCTCTCTCACAACGACGCTGCCTATTATGCCTAATGTGCTTCGAATGGATTTGTACTTTTCTAAATACATAGCGGTTATTTGTAACGATTCGAAATCTCGTATTTTACTTTCGTTTTTTACATGCGGCTATAGGCTCCGCCCCTGTACACCATTTTGAGAGGGTTCAGCACGGTGAGGGAGAAGCAGAGAGCAGAGCAGAGTGTTATTGTGCTTCGAATGGATTCGAAATCTCGTATTTTACTTTCGTTTTTTACATGCGGCTATAGCCTCCGCCCCTGTACACCATTTTGAGAGGGAGTTCAGCACGGTGTGGGAGAAGCAGAGAGCAGAGCAGAGTGAGTGTTATTGTGCTTCGTATGGATTCGTACATTCGTAACTTTTTCATAACGAATTATGCCGAAGACATTCGGGCATTCGCTATTTGCGGTATAATTTATTTCGGATTCGGTCTTATTCGTAATTGCTTTGTTCGGAAATTCGAATGCTTCCGAATGTCCGAAAGTTGCTAAATTCGGACGAATTTCAATTCGTTACGAAACGAATTGCACAAGCCTAATTTTAACCCTAGTCCTCAGTATACGGAAGTAACGATCAATTCAACCAGTGCATTAACATACCTTTATGAAGGATATATACTATGCGTGTATATTTACATATATATAAAGAAAAGATACAAAAGGTATCTACACAGCAGGATAGCACTAGTCCAGGCAGCAGGCAGGGACTTGGTCAGCAATGGCTTACACAATTGTCAAGGCAGCAGGCAGGGATACTGTCCATAAACAGTCCAGGGTCAGTGCAGGCAGAGATATTGTCAGCAGTGCCAAAAATATTGGTCCTGGTAGTAGGCAGGAACATGTGGTGTGGTCAGTGCGACATGCAGAAACATAATGGAAGTAAGTCCTACAGGCAGCAGGCAGAAGTAGGGCCTCGTTCAGGACAGAATGGGGACAGGGGTAGAGGCTTCTCCCACCCAAATCTCTTTGAAGCCTCCGAGTCTCCAGACCCTAATCTAGGAATGAGAAAACAAAATTGTTTTCTTCATCCAGAAAAACAATTCTGGAGCCCCTCACATATGTGAGACCCCTGTGTTGAATCCCACTAGTCCAGTAGCAGAGTACAAGATCAGTCCATGATGCAGGCAAAAACATGGTCAAACAGTCCAAAGTCAGTTCCAGATCAGGAAGAGGTATTACAGAATCGTTAGGCAGAAGCATGGTCGAATAACAGTCCAGGGTCAGTTCCAGATCAGGCAGAAGTATGTACAGAATCAGTAGACAGAAGTATGGTCGAATAACAGTCCAGGGTCAGTTCCAGATCAGGCAGTGGTATGTACAGAATCGTCAGACAGAAGCGTGGTCGAATAACAAGCCATGGTCAATTACAGAGCAGGCAGTGGCATAAGGGGTGTGAAGGTGTGTGAAGGCAGGAACTGAGGATTACGTTTACCATACTTCACGAATTATTTCGTGAAGTATGGTAACAACGAAAACATTCAACTACACCGAGTCCTGGTTGGGAAGGACACCCGGCACAATAATAAGATGTGTCTCGCCTGACTCCTCCACATCTTTTTTGATGTCGTTGGCCTGTTGCTGAGGGAGGGATTTTATCGGGAAAGTGGCGTTCGGAGAGTCGACTAAGAACATCAGATCGAATGTTTTGGGGTGGGCCGTTAGGGAATATAAGGGCTGTGACAAGGTCCTCCTGGTAGCCAAGGTAGCATTTGTGGTTTTTGGTGGAGTTGCAGTATATGATATACGAGTTATATATGGGCAATTGAAAAAAATAAATTGCGACTTTTTTTGTACCAATGGTATGTCCGTCTTATGGCAAGGTAGGGTTCGAGCATCTGGTCACTGAGGTTGACTCCCCCATAAACAAATTGTAGTCCTGGATGCATGTGGGCTTTTGGATGGTGGTGCCATTCCTTCTGGGGATTTCCACGAAGGTATCATTGTGGATGGAAGACAACATGTACACATCCCTTCTGTCCCTCCACTGCACTGACAAAACCTCCTTGTTTCGCAGACTTGCCGATTCTCCTTTTCTCAGCTTCTTATTGACAAGACTTTGAGGAAAGCCCTTCTGGTTCGTTCTTACCGTGCCACATGCTGGCGTTTGCTTCAGGTGAAGGTTGCGGAACAGGGGAAGAGATGTGTAGAAGTTATCTACGTATAAATGGTAGACTTTTTCCAGTAGGGGGTATATGAGGTCCCAAACAACTTTCCCGCTTGATCCCAAGTTGTCTGGGCAATTGGGGGGATGCAGCTGGGTGTCCTTCCCTTTGTACACTAAGAAGGCATACAGGTACCCTGTGACTCGGTCACATAGTTTGTATACCTTCACCCCATAGCGGGCCCTTTTGTTGGGGACAAATTGTTTTTTTTTAAGCCTGCCGCTAAATTTAACAAGGGACTCATCCACACATATGTGTTGGTCCGGGGTATACAACTGGGGGAATACTTATGAAAAATAATTTAGTAAGGGCCGAATTTTGAAAAGCCTGTCATAATTTGGGTGATTTCAGGGAAGGCACTGGGCATTATCATTGAAGTGGAGGAACCTATTGATCATGAGGTATCTGGTTCTGGGCATTGCCGTGGAGAAGATTGGCATGTGGTAGATGGAGCATTTTGACCAAAAGGAACGCAAAGTGTTTTTTGGGTTGAGTCCCATACAAAATGTGAGGCCTAAAAAAACCTTCAACTCCTCCACTGTTAGGTCTCTCCTCTCGTAGGGACAGGCATAATATGATGTTGGATTATTTGCAATAAATTTCTGTTCATATAGGTTGCACTGGGTCACAATTCTGGATAGCATGTCCTCAGTAAAAATGAGATCAAAAAAATTGATTGGGGAAAAATTGTCCGTGTCCATCTGGACTCCTGGCTGGGCAGTGAAAGGGGGAATGTTGGTTTCTCCTGAATTAGGAGGAAGCCACAAGGGGTTCTGGAGGGCATAGGGAAGACTGTCATGGGTCCTTGGCCTTTGGTACTGTGGTGCTGGTGGATGGCACTGTGGTGCTGGTGGATGGCACTGCGGTGCTGGTGGATGGCACTGCCTCCTCACCAGAATGCCTTCGTTTGGCGGGCCGAATATCTTCCTCCTCTGAGTCACTCAGTGTTCCACTACTGAGGACTGGCTCATAATCTGAGTTCGACTCAGAATTTGAAGGGGAATCCGAAAAAGATGGTTCGCCGTTGTTCTGGTCAGGCGTGGAAAGTATTTGGTACGCCTCCTCGGCAGAATAGCATCTTTTGGACATGGTTGCTGGTGATGATGCGACTACACAGGTGTGTGCTAAGCCTACACTGATGGGCACTGATGAGGCGGCACTAATGAGCACAGATGGGCACTGATGAATCTGCACAGATAGGCACTGATGAATCTGCACAGATGTGCACTGATGAATTTGCACAGATGGGCACTAATGAGGCGGCACATATGGGCACTGATTTATGGCACAAATGGGCACTGATTTATGGCACAGATGGGCACAGATGAGGCGGCACAGATGAGGCGGAACAGATGGGCACTGATTGGTGGAACAGATGTGCACTGATTGGTGGAACAGATGTGCACTGATGAGGTGGCACAGGTGGGCACTGATGAGGTGGCACAGGTGGCCACTGATGAGGCTGCACAGGTGGCCACTGATGAGGCAGCACAGGTGGGCACTGATTGGCACCGATGAGGTTGCACAGGTGGGCACTGATCACAGATGGCACAGGTGGGCACTGATCACTGATGGCACAGGTGGGCACTGATCACTGATGGCACAGGTGGTCAGATTGGTACAGATAGGCACAGCACAGGTGGGCACAGATCCCCAACAGGCACTGTGGTACCAATGGGGCACTGTATGGGCACTGTATGGCACTGCATGGGCACTGTATGGCACTGTATGGGCACTGTAACTCACAGGTCGCTCTCCCTCCTCACACACGGTTTCTGTGTGAGGAGGGAGAGCCAGCAATGAGAAGTGATCTCATATGTTTACATTTGAGATCATCTCTCATTGGCCACACTGATCGCGCTGTAAATAGCCACTGCGATTGGCTATTTACAGCAATCTGTGATTGGCTGTGTCCAAGGGACACGGCCAGAACAGAAGTTCCCCGATGCGCGCTCGGGAGCGCGCAGGGAACGAGGAAAGGGGAGGACGTCAATTGACGGCCACCCGGCATTGTAGGTCCGCGCTGTAGCCGTCATTCGGCTATAGCGCGGGCCTGTAGTGGTTAAAGATATAGCACAGCAGCCGCTGACTGATTTGAGGCTCCATTTGCCAGATAGAGCCATCTTTATCCACTTGTGTGACTAAATTTCATGTTTAGCTATTGAGTTCTGTAAACCAACTTTTCTCAACAAAAGGTCTAGAGAGAACTTGTATACAGGTGAAAAGCAGCCTGAACCTGTTGCCACAAAAGGAACATGTGCAAAATATTAATACACAATATTTATAATAAAGTGTAAGTATAGTCATAACTTTTTTTGTAAGTTTAGGATGAAGTAGAGAAAGATTAGACCCCCTTTAGACCCCCTGACAGTTTATTTTCTGTACCATTGGGGAAATTTTCCTTTGCTTTCTGTCCTAGAGATACAACAAAGAGTTAGAAGATATCTCCCAAAGTGGTGGAAATTTATTTTTTAGACAGTTGTCCCCAAAAAAGATGTCCCCATCAAAAGATTTCCTCTTGCCTCTCGTTCTATGGACAAAATTCTAAATTTCACCTCACCTTTTTTTTTTTTTTCTGTGACAATTGCCAGTACAAATAGAGGGGTGATTCTCCCCAGTGGAGACATATGCCACGTACACACGATCGGAAATTCCGACAAGAAAAGTTCGATGTGAGCTTTTGGTCGGAAATTCCAACCGTGTGTAGGCTCCATCGGACATTTTCTGTCGTAATTTCTGACAACAAAAATTTGAGAGCTGGTTCTCGAATTTTCTGAACAAAAAAGTTATTGTCGGAAATTCCAATCGTCTGTATGCAATTCCGACGCACAAAAATCCTACGCATGCTCGGAATCAATTCAATGCATGCTCGGAATCATTGTACTTCATTTTTCTCAGCTTGTCGTAGTGTTGTTCGTCACCACGTTCTTGACGGTCGTAATTTCTGACAACATTTGTGTGACCGTGTGTATGCAACACAAGTTTGAGCCAATATTCCATCGGAAAAAAATCCACGGTTTTCTTGTCGGAATTTCCGATCGTGTGTACGCGGCAATAGACAGAAATAAAAACCTGCATATAAAGAAAGAAAATACTGCGCTAATCTAAAATAGTGAATAAAAATAAAGCTGCTACATAAAATGTGACTAAAATTAATAAACACATAAAATGTGACTAAAATAAAAACCTGGCAGGCAAAAAAAAACTAAAGATTTTGCCTAAATTTTTTTCAACTTTAAAAAAAAACAAGATTTTTTTTTTTTCAAAGTGTCATTTTTAGAGCTGTCCATAAATAATAAATAACAGCAGAGACTGCAAATGCTTGGAACTTCTTGATTAGAAACAATAACAAGGAGGTATATCTAGCAAATGACATCCAGTGCAAGACTTTGGTCAAAGAAAAGTTAATTAGAACCTGAACAAACTAAAACACTTTGTTGGGTGCAGTGTTAACCCTAAGGCAATAAAGCATATTACGAAAGTAACCCTAGGCAGTACAAGGCTTAGGGAAAAAATCAATAATAATGAACTTCCTATAAATTGAAAAGGCAATTCCAATCCCTAACCACTGCACATTTTTGACAAAAACAGGAGTTATTATCATGCCACATCTCTTGTTATTTCTTTGCCAGTAGAAAGCTGTAAAGTATGCATATATTTAGATAAAAGTGACATCAGCTATAAACCACCTCACTGTAGAAAATCTATTGTTGTGCATCTTGAAAATATAAAATGCTTCAACAAACGGGCTGAGAAAAAAAACTTTGATTGTTTCTGTACAGACGAGTACATGGGTTCTTAATTAGTCAAGGCTTAAGTAATAGAAATGGTATGAATTAAATCTCAGGTTAAGTGTTCTACTGGATGACTGAAGATTGCCTGTGATGTTCTGTAATTGGTTTAATGAAGTTAAAGTGATTGTAAACCCTCACCTTTTTAAAACAACCAATTCAGTTTTAAAATAGAAATGAAAGGCAAAATATTTTTGTGTATAGATATAAGACATTATAAATACAGTTTTTTCCCCTTTTGAATTTTTTTTCATAAATGATCAAATTTCCTCTGTTCTCAGCTGCATTAGAGCTACAGAAGGAGAAAAAGCCATACACTGAACTTCCCAGTGAAAGTGCAGGGGGGGGGGGGGGGGGTTGTGTCAGGACAAGTGTCAGGACAAGTGCGATCGTTGGAGGAAAGCAGGCGGAGTTCCTAGAAAAACTGCAAAACTGACCATGCAGTGCTCTCCTGCTTAGCATGGTCAGTTTTTATTAGGAAAGCGGATGGACTGGCAGGAACACCAGGAGTTCCACACAAAGGAAGCAATACAAAGAGAACAGGATACTATTTAATACAAGTACATGGTACAGCAGGCACATCGGGAATATGAAATGTTGGGTTTACATACTCTTTCATGTGATCAACTCCTCTGGCTGCAGTTACCAGAATTAGGAAAATTGAATTTAACGTGTATCCTCATAGGGTGACACTGTGGATACAACAATAGCAGTGTGCCAACGTCCTGATAATATATGAATAATAGCCAGGGCCGCCATCAGGAATTTTGGGGCCCCTTACACAGCTTCAGGCATGGGCCCCCTGGAGCAGAGAACCGGGGGGGGGGGTGCCGCTGCAAATTGAGAAGCGGAGAAGCGGGGGGGGGGTTCTGCCGGCGCAAATTATTGAGGTCGGGGGGGTTGCCATCCGGGCCCTTGGGGACCTCCGAGCCTCTGGGGACCTCTGGGCCCCTTACAAAAAATAAAAATAAAACAAATAAAAAAATAATTAAAAAAAAGAAATAAAATAAAAAGGGGCCTCTGGGCCCCTTACAAAAAAAAGTGGGGGTTGTCATCCGGGCCACTGGGGACCTCCGGGCTCCTGGGCACCTTACAAAAAAATAAAAAAATATAAAAAAAATTTTTTAAAAAAAGGGGGGTTGCCATCTGGGCCCCTGGGGACCTCCGGGCCTCTGGGGACCTCTGGGCCCCTTACAAAAAAATAAAAATAAAAAAATAAATTAAAAAAGAATAAAAAAAATAAATAAATGAAGTTAAAAAAAATTTAAAAAAGTTTTTAATTTTTTTTTAATAAAAAAAATATAAAAAAGGAGGGTTGCCATCCGGGACCCTGGGGCCCTGGGGCCCCTTACAAAAAAAAAGTACAAAAAAAAAAAGGGGGGGTGCCACCCGGGCCCCTTACAGGTGTACTGCCTGTACCCCCGTGATGGCGGCCCTGATAATAGCTAAAGACTAATGCCGCGTACACACGACCGTTTTTCATGGCGTGAAAAATGCAATTTTTTAAATTGGTCATTAAAAACGACCGTGTGTAGGCTCCAGAGCATTTTTAAAGATGTGAAAAATGGGCTAAAAAAAATTAGAACCTGCTCTATTTTTTCACGTCGTTTTTCACGTCGTTCTTTTTAACATCGTGAAAAACGGTAGTGTGTATGCTTTTACGAGGGTAAAAAAAATGCGCATGCTCAGAATCAAATATGAGACGGGAGTGCTCCTTCTGGTAAAACTAACGTTCGTAATGGAGATAGCACATTCGTCATGCTGTAACGGACTGAAGAGCATGAGGCTGAAAAGCGCGAATCGGCTCTCACCAAACCTTACTAATACGAGGATCAGCAAAAGCAGCCCAAAGGGTGGCGCCATCCGAATAGAACTTCCCCTTTATAGTGCCGTCGTACGTGTTGTACGTCACCGCGCTTTGCTCGAGCATTTTTTTTCACGATGTGTGTAGGCAAGGCAGGCTTGAGAGGAAACACGAAAAATCTTCGTTTTTTCAATAACATTAAAAACGGCCGTTTGTACGCAGCATAAGAGAGTGGACTTTAAAGGCACACGGGTAAACAATGTAAAATAATTAAGGTTTTTTTATTGTAAGAAAATATTAAAACGATTATACATATAAAATCCATATCAATATTGTTAGATGACCCACACACAAGTTCTAATAACACTTCCAAAATACACAATTGGATTACTAAATCCAATGGTACAATGGTTAGATTTCCAATGACGTTAACCAGATGGGAATGTAAGCATGGAGTGGTTGAATCAAGGTGTGAGTCCAAATGCAAGAAAGGTTCGCTCTACATGTTGCGCGTAAGGATACGCTTCTTCAGGAGCATATAAATCTATCAAATATGTATAAACAGGCAAAAAAATATAGTAAGTAAACATTATTTAACATAAACATAAAATCACAATAATCAGAAAGTATATAACAATTGCTCTGATGTGACCAGGTAGCTGTCAGAAGTACCCTCAAATGGCCTCCAGGAGGCAGAGAAGCAAAACCCTTCAGTTGGGACACACATATATTATATATATATATAGAGTATAGATATATAGATTAGAGTATAGATATATATAGAGTATAGATATATATAGAGTAAAAGTACTGTTTACTGTTGCTCTATATATACAGTATATAATATACCCAGAGATAACACACGCACCCAGGCTGAAGGTGCCTGGGCGCGGACCCACGAACGACGACTCCAATGGAAGATGTCCGCCCCCTTTTATACCCTCTCCCGACAGGCACAGCAGGTTCCCTGCCCCGCCACACTACTGCCGAGAGGGGACAAAAAAGGCACAGCCCTGTATCAGTGGTTCAACCCTGGCCTACGGCAACAGCGCCACCTGTAGGCCACAGGGAACTGCACACTAACACCATCTCCCATGAACAGAAATGGTCCATAAACCCTAACAATCAGTGTGTCTGAGCCTAATTACCACTCAGACACTGCCCTTAAATCTAACACCCCGCTACACATCCCCCCCAATAAATTGACACTGGTCCCCAGTGTCTGGAACAAACCCATGCCTCTCAAGCCTGGGCCAGCATAGGCCCAATCCAAAGACTGAACTACAAAAAAAAGGACAATTTAAAAAAACTGCCTGTTTGTGCCGGAACCTAACATGGGGAAAGGAGGTGAAACATAGAAGGGAAAGAAGAAATCGCACATGTGCACATTAAAACATTAAATGTCACATAAAATACTTTCAATAGATATTTACATTTCCCTCCCGCCTGCAATAACTAAGATCCACCCCATTCTCAGTAGTCTTGCTTGGCGTCCGCCTGCAGGGGAAGAAAAAAACATACACATCTAAAATGACATGCGTTGGAATGAACAGATTCTCCCCGAGAGGAAAATCCCTTCCTTCCAAAAGTAAACTGCATCATCACTAGCAATGTAATAGTTTCACAACACTGCCACCTAGTGGTAGTGCTGTGGTTAAGACACTGATGTTGGCCAATTCTCTTCTCCTTGACTGTGGCCCTGAACTATCTACAACCCCAAAGTCCTAGTATCTTTGCGGTAGGGAGAGAGGGGAGAACAAAAAAAACAACAGCCCCCGCTCCTCCAATGAGTAGAAAACCCCTTTTGTTAGGGCAAAGTTCCTGGGTTTTAAAGAGTGCACTCTTAAAAAAAACAAAGCAAAAATAAGAGTCTTGTCTCTTAAAGGTAATAGTGTGGGTCAGGCAACACCAACGGCTTCCAATGTTTGTCAAAGGTATCAATGTGGTACTCAACAATGTCTTTGTCCTTCCTGCAAATAAGTACCTTGTCCGCATAAATGTGCCGACCCAACATCCAGGCAGCCATACAGTCTTTGTATCTCTGGGTAGCTGCAGGTGAACATGAAAAGTATCTTCGGGCCTGGGGTACTTTAATGTGTGTCCAGATAAAGTCCGCGTACCACCGGTGTCTACAGGCCTCCACTTCAAATAAAAGTTCTTTGGGCAGGTACGGGTACTCCCACCCATACTCGCTGGCAACTTTCTGATTGAAAAGTCTCTGTAATCGGGACAATGGTGGCATGGTAGCACGGTCTCCCGTGCCAGGCAAGACGATGGCATCCGGGTGCCGAGGTACTTTAACTACCTCAGGACCAGTCACAGCGGCCCGCAGCGATACCCGTCTCGTCTCAGTAGCTGATGCAGGCATTTCCAACGGTGAAAGAGCAGACAAGGGGACAGATCCCTCCTCAGGCCTTGAGGCCTCCACCCGGGGGCGTACTATCCCCAATGGACATGGGTGAGTCCCTAGCACTACGGGACAAGGACAGGGGCACCTTATCCCAACCTTTTCGCTTAAAAAGTTAATCTATAGCGGCGTCATCTCCCGCATCAGAGATGGACTGCAGATCGGAGGTATCACACTCCTCCGCAGGCAGGTAACTCTTGGTAGAGGACGAGTCACCGCCTCCGACTAATTCATGGGCATGTGAATCCCCAACACTTGGGACCTTGGACAGAGTCTCTTCCCCTAGCTTACCTCGGCTTGTAGCTGAACCAGGACGTCCGGGACTTTTCCCTTCGGATGCATCCGTTCCGGGTAAGCGCTGGGGCGTAGCTCCACCACGGCCGCGGGAAGCTTTCACAAACCCAATCTTCCTCTTGGGTGGTGGGAGAAAGGACTCTGTGGTGACCGAAGCAGCATCCTCCGGTCTCTCATTTACTGAAACAGTCTCCTCTGTGACTTCCTCCGAAGTCCCGACAGTGTGCGCAGGGGTGGCCTTGTAAGCTCTGATTCCTCCTTCCAGAGTGGTGGCGCCCGTAAGGCAATTGAGGTGGAAAACCCGAGGCTTTTCTGTAGGTTGCTCCACCTCAAACAAGAACTCCTTACATTGCTCGCATCGCCCGAATGGCTTCAGATGAACCACCAGTCCTGAGCAGCTAGGAAAAATCACTCAGAGGGCCTCCACATCCTTGCAAACGTAGAGGGCAAAACGTCCCCGGGGCTTGAGCCGAATCCTTGTATCCGTCAAGGGAGCAGCAAATGAAGTCATCTTCATGGTAGTAGTAGCCGGAACCCATGAGGCATGAGAAGCCATGTTATCCATTCGCTGTTCCATCGCGCACTGTCCCTTTCGCGCCAAAGTCCCCACGTGCAACTCCACACATGGCCAGACTCCTCCCATCTCCTGCATCGTTCGCGGGCTTTCTCTCTGGCACGCTCACGTACTACGCAGTCAGGTTTCTCCTCGTGGCGCAGTTCTCAATATGGCAACCTCCACGGAACTTCACTGGGGAATAAAGTTCAAACTCTGGGTGGTTCTTCACACTTTCCAACCGCAAACACATCCCGGACTCGAGCCCCCACGTATAGCGCACAGACCCCTGTCTTTACCTGCATTTAATTAGGCTCCTCACAGGCAGAGAGAGGCACACCGCACCACAAGCCCATTCCCTCCTGTGTGAGGAGGTTGAACTGTGTTAGTTTTGGGCCTGCCTGCGGCTGGAGTTGAATCCTCCCGAGGATGATTCTCACCTCTACCTTGAATAGATGGGAGTCTTTATTTCTCCCCAGTAATGTTACTGTCCACACCAACTGAAAGTCTAGCTTCTATATTTATTTCACACTGGATAACAAATAGTCTCTTAACAGCAGACAGGTTGGAACAAGACACAGGACAGCTTAGGTGGGAGGAGGTCCAGGGACAAACTCAAATGATTTCCTCAGACTGTTCAGGTTTCACGAACAGTTTTGGCACACAAACTCTGCCACAGACCGTGAGGTTGGTCTCTGCCACAGACCTAGTGAATAGAAGTCACTGCCACTGACTTGGTGAACGGGTCACTGCCATTGACCTGGTGAATAGGGCCTTGCCCTATGAAGTCACTGCCACTGACTTGGTGAACTACCTTCTTGAAGTATTTGGCCCATGTAAAGGAGAAAACCATCCTTTCCGGAGAGTTACCAGAGGCCCTCACCGTCACCACGACTCTGCGCTGGGTCTTCGGAAAGGGTTACCTCTCTGGCCTCCTCATCTCAGATACGGGTCCCCTCGCAAGGCGGCACCCTGGGAGCTCTCGATCCCTAGCGGACCCCAGCCGAAGGTTGCTGGGCCCCGGGCCTTTGAAAATAGTACCTCACCCCAGACTGAAGGTGTCTGGGATGGAACAGGAACCAGGCCTCCGGGCCTAGGGCACCCGGAGATAACGCACGCACCCAGGCTGAAGGTGCCTGGGCGCGGACCCACGAACGACGACCCCAATGGGAGATGGCTGCCCTCTTTTATACCCTCTCCCGACAGGCACAGCAGGTTCCCCGCCCCGCCACACTACTGCCGAGAGGGGACAAAAAAGGCACAGCCCTGTATCAGTGGTTCAACCCTGGCCTATGGCAACAGCGCCACCTGTAGGCCACAGGGAACTGCACACCAACACCATCTCCCATGAACAGAAATGGTCAAAAAACCCTAACAATCAGTGTGTCTGAGCCTAATTACCACTCAGACACTGCCCCTAAATTTAACACCCCGCTACAGTTAGATGGTATAACATACATTCCATTACGAGAGCTGAACAGCACCGCCCGGGGGGCGGTCCCTCCGGACATAACCCTCCTACCTGCAGCCAGCTGCCTCAGTTTTTTTCTGCCTTGTAGAGGAGAGGACGTGGCTCTCTTTGGAGCCAGTCTCCTGAGGACATTTTTTTTATTCCTTTTGAATTTATGTCAGCGGCAACAGGCAGTGCTACGGCACCTGCGTTCCCTATGGGCCAGTTGTCGGCAGTCCTGGAATCATTTTGTTACCAGGATGTAAGCAGTGTGCAAGCGCAGGGGAGCTAAAAAGCGCCCTCGCCCCATGCCATCTCCAGGGGAGTTCTCAGATTCAGATATGGGCAATGCTGCGGCACAGGACCCTAGCTCTGGATTTTTGGATTTTTTTGACGAAGGACATTCCTTGTGAGGAAGACTCCTTATCTGGGTCGGTAAATGACAGGTTGCTTGTTTGTGAACTCATTGATGCTGTGAGGGACACTCTCAAGCTGGATGCTGCGGCTGAAGAACCTCTGGTGGAGGCAATCTCCTTTGGTTCATTTGAAGCTAATCCTTCTAAAAAGGTTTTTCCCTATACACCTTTCTTTGACAAAATCATAGACCAGGTATGGGACAAATGCAGATGACCCTTGCGATCTCTCAGCGTCTGGCGGTTAGGTACCCCCTTTGAGGAGAGCCTGATTAAACAATGGGCCTCTCCTCCGGTTGTCGACCAGCCGGTCACCTTAATAAAACCACGACTCTCCCGGTTGAGGGGACTTCTACCTTTAAGGACCCTAATGATAGGAGGTCGGATGTGGTGGGCTGAGCCATGTTCACCATGCTGGGATCCGCGCTACGACCTATTGTAGCGGAGACCCTGGTGTCTTAGACACTCACGGAATGGGCAAGGATTTTGCACCAGACTGTGCAGGAGCATCATCTTCCTCCGGATTGCGTTACACTGGCCGACCAAATGGTGCAGGACCTGGTGTATGTGTGTGATAC
Source organism: Rana muscosa (assembly GCA_029206835.1). Lineage (NCBI taxonomy): Eukaryota > Metazoa > Chordata > Amphibia > Anura > Ranidae > Rana > Rana muscosa. The sequence continues at coordinate 637,304,720 of CM055122.1, read as the reverse complement.
CGCTATGTACGCTGTCCTCTTAATTTCTAGGACCTCAGTGTCTGCGGTGGTATGGCGTCCCCTTATCTGGTTGAAATGCTGGTCTGCTGACCTGGCCTCTAGGAAGCTCCTGACGGATTACCTTTTAAGGGCGGAAGAATATTTGGTGCTTCCCTAGATGACATCATTGAAAATGTCACGGGTGGTTAGAGCACCCTTCTTCCTCAGCCTACTAAGGCGAAGGAGCCGCGCTGCAAACTGGGCCCTTCTTTTCTCACACAGAAGTGTTTTTTTCGTCAGTCAGAGCCCACGGGAAATTTCTCCCAAACTGACAAGAGTGCGGGTGGAGGACAGAAGCGTCCCTGGATACGTATGCCGAACAAGATGGCTGACAAGCCCGCCTCCGCATGAGGTCTTGCCCTCGCCCGACTCTGGGGTAGGGGGACGACTTTGCAGTTTCCCGAATCGGTGGACCTCACGGATCTCCGACCGGTGGGTATGCGAGGTGGTTACCTCGGGGAACAGGAGAGGGTTTCTTTACAGGCCACCAGACAGGTTCTTTCCCTCAAATCTCTCTCTCCTTCCAGCGCGTTGGGCTGCCCTATTGAGGGCAGTGCAGGACTTGCTGCGGTGTGGGGTGATTTTGGCGGGTACCGTCAAAGGTGAGGTTTCAGGGATTTTATTCAAATCTTTTTGTGGTCACAGAGAAGGACGGAGTCTGTCCAATTCTGGACATCAAGTGCTTAATGCCTTTGTTAAGGTTTGAAAATTCCGCATGGAATCCATTCGCTCGGTTATTGCTGCGCTCCACCCGGGGGATGTTCTGGCGTCCCTGGACTCAAGGACACCTACTTGCATGTCCCAATCTGCGCGGGTCACTGGAAGTTTCTGCGCTTTGCGATAGGCGTAGGCCACTATCGATTTGTGGCTCTTCCCTTCGGTTTAGCGTCAGCACCGCAGGTTTTCACCAAGGTGCTTGCCCCAATCTAGATTTGCTGGGACAGCGAGGCATTGCTATCATGGGCTATCTGGCCATTCTTCTTCTGAGAGCAGACTCTGGCTCAGAATTGAAGGATTTTGTGTTGATAGCCAGTCAGGCCCTCCGTGACTCGGTTGGCTGCTGAACATTCAGTAGTCGGTCTTGGCTCCGACTCAGCGTCTGGAGTACCTAGGATTGATCCTGGACTACTCGGAGGCGAGGGTGTTCCTACCCTTAGACGAATTACAGACTCTTCTGTCTGCGGTACGGGTGCTGACGTCCCGCAAAATGGTCGTCACTCCGTTTTTGCTACTCAGGGTGGCTTCCTTCAAGGCTGTACCGTATGCTAATTTCTATACTCGAGCCTTGCTAAAGGAGATCCTGTCCTGCTGGGGCAAGTCTCCATTATCTCTGGATCGTCAGATCCAGGTGAGTCACCTGGTCAGGGCATTCCTGACATGGTGGCTGAGATCCCCGACCCTCGGTCAGGGAAGTAGTTCCTTCCTGGCCAGTGGACTATGATCACGACGGACGCCAGTCTTTTGGACTGGGATGGAGTCTGGGGAGTTCTATCAGCCCAGGGGCTTTGGACTTCGGAAGAAATCCCATCTGTAGATCACTGTCCTGGAACACTCAGACTGTGTCTCTTCTCGTGGTCGAAGAGACTACAAGGGCGCTCTGTCAGGATTCAGTCGGATAACCTAACAGCGGTGGCTTATGTCACCCATCAGGGGGGACCACGGAGCTCGGCCATATTGTCTGAGACCGCTCACATTCTGAGGACTATCTGAAACGCCAGATGTTGGGCCAGGGGGAATGGTCCTTACGTCCGGGGGTGTTTTAACTTCTTCTCCGGAGGTGGTGCACACCGGATGTGGACCTACTGGCCTCTCGACTCAATCGCAAGGTGTCGAGATTTGTGGCCAGGTCCAGAGATCCCTGGGCAGGCGCGTCAGACGCGTTGCTGGCCCCCGTGGGGTCAGTATCGGCTGATTTATGCCTTTTCTCCCCTGAAGTTGCTTCCTCGACTACTTCGCAGGGTGGAGGCCGAGGGGATTCAGGTGATCCTCATCGCTCCAGATTGGCCTCGGCGTCCTTGGTACACTGGTCTTGTGCGCCTAGTGGCGGACATTCCATGGTGACTACCGCTGTGGGAGGATCTTCTGTGTCAAGGTCCCATTCTTCATCCAGCTTTACAGTCGCTGGCTTTGACGGCATGGCTATTGAAGGCCAGATGCTGAGGGACCGAGGTCTCTCGGATTCGGTCATTTCACCATGCTGAGGGCACGGAAATCTTCCTCCAGGAAGATATACTACCGTACCTGGAAGGCCTACATTGCTATGTGCGAGGAGCTGGATTGGCGTCCACAGACGTATTCCGTTTCCAGGATCCTGCTGTTTTTACAGCGAGGAGTGGACCATAAGTTTGCTTTAAGCACCATTAAGGGTCAGATTTCAGCTTTAGCTGTTTTCTTTCAGCGGCCGCTAGCGGGCCATTCTTCATTAGTACCTTCATGCGGGGGGTTCGCCGTGTGCTTCCCCCTATTAAACCACCTCTTCCTCCTTGGGATTTGGATTTGGTGCTCTCGGTTCTTCAAAAACCTCCCTTTGAAAACATTAGAGAAATTACTCTCTTATCTTTATCTCAGAAGGTGGCTTTTCTAGTAGCCTTAACTTCTGTCAGCTAGGTTTTCTTGTCTTGCAAACCGCCATACTTGGTCCTCCATAAGGATGAGGCGGTGCTACGCCCGCAGCCTTCTTTTCTCCAAAAGGTGGTCTCGGTCTTCCACCTTACTGAGGACATTGTGTTTCCGTCTTTATGTCCTCGTCCATCGCATCCCAGAGGGTTTGCGCTTCACACGTTAGACGTGGTACGTGCTTTACGGGTGTACCTGTCTGCTACGGCTTCGTTTTGGAAGTCTGACTCGCTGTTTGTGTCTGTGTTTGGCCCAAAACAGGGCCAAGCGGTTTCGTCTGCCACCATTTCTCCGTGGATCAGGCAGACTGTCATAGAGGCCTATGCCCTTAAGGGGCGGGCGCCTCCCTTTCCGGTTACGGCGCATTCAACCAGGGCAATTGGTGCTTCCTGGGCTTTCCAACATCAAGCGTCTGTTGCAAGTGTGCAAGGCGGCGACCTGGTCGTCCGCACATACCTTTTCAAGGTTCTATAAGGTTGATGTGGCTGCATCTTTTGATGCTCCTTCGGCTGCAAAGTTTTACAAGCGGCTGTTTAATGTTGCAACTCCTCCCTTGAGGAGCTGTGCTTGTTGGGGGTGAAGTTTGGTTTTTTCCTTGATACTGTTCCCACCCCTCATTCTTTGACACTGCTTTGGGATGTCCATGGACGGTAAGAGAAAATAGGATTTTTTTGTACTCACCGTAAAATCCTTTTCTCTGACGTCCATGGACTGACACAGCACCCACCCCTCCTTTGTTGAGTTTGTACTGCTTTAATACGAACTGAGGCTGCTGGCTGCAGGTAGGAGGATTATGTCCAGAGGGACCGCCCCTTGGGCGGGGCTGTTCAGCTCTGGTAATGGAATGTATGTTAAAACATCTCACATTCTGCCTAGTCTTCTCCTATGAGCAGGAACATAACCCACTTTGTCGAGATTGAAGATGCTGTGTCAGTCCATGGACGTCAAAGAAAAGGATTTTATGGTGAGTACAAAAAAATCCTATTTTTTGTGTCCCATTCACACTGCAGACATGCTGAATGTTATTGCAGTGCATCGCACTGCAGTACAGTGACATGAATGAAGTGTACATTTAAAAATAACGTTTGTAAAAAAAAAAGGGGAAACTGTGTTATGCAGTGAATCACGCACCACACCACCCCCCTCCCGCAGTTGGGACAGACAGCTGTCAGAGAGGTAAAATTGTGAATTCAGCCTACAAAACTATTTCATGAAAAGTAGGTTACAGGGCCATTAAAGTGATATTAGACTCATGTTTTAAACACTTTCAACAGCTGATTTAATCACTTAATGGGTATGCAGCTTCTTCGTCTTTTAATCCTTGCTGGAGCAAGAAACTTGACAAATAGTTTACTGGGGAATAGTGATGAGCCGAACACCCCCGGGTTCGGTTCGCACCAGAACCCGCGAACGGACCGAAAGTTCGTACGAACATTAGAACCCTATTAAATACAATGGATGCGAACGTTCGAATTCTAAAGTGCTAATTATAATGACTATTATGCATGTTATTGTCCTAAAAAGGGTTTGGGAACCCGGGTTCTGCACCAGGGGACATGTATCAATGCAAAAAGAAGTTTTAAAAACGGTCGTTTTTCGGGAGCAGTCATTTTAATGATGCATAAAGTGAAAAAAAAAAGTCAAATATTCCTTTAAATATCGTACCTGGGGGGTGTCTAAAGTATGCCTGTGAAGTGCCACGTGTTTCCCGTGTTTAGAACTGTCCCTGCACAAAATGACACTTCTAAAGGAAAAAAAAGCCATTTAAAACTGCTTGCGGCTTTAATGTAATGTCTGGTCCCGGTAATATGGATGAAAATCTTTAAGAAAAATGGCATAGCTACCCCATGACCCCCCCCCCCCTACCCCAGCCCATTACCAGCCCCTTTGGGTCTTGTATGGATATTAAGGGGAACACCGCACACACAATAAAAAAGGCCCTATATACTCTGAACAGCCGTATACAGGCAGTGCATACAAGACAGGGACTGTAGGTTTGTTCTTATGTAGAATGTGTTTGTAATTTTGAACAGGTACATTGTTTAAGTGTAGCTCCAGCCCAAAAATCTATTTTTAAACTTTTTGGAAAACATAGGTAAGGGTTATCACCCCTGTAACATTTGTTTTGCTGTCTGTGCCCCTGTTCAGAACATTTCACCTCACTTTCCGTCCCAATGACAACTGTTTTTGAAATGTGGTGTTTTTCTTGAAACAAGGATTGGTGATAAAGCATCAGTACAGAGGAGACACCTTTCTCCCATATTAATTCTTACAGGAGAGAATTTTCCTTCCTAGGGGTAGATTTCCTCTCACTTCCTGTTGTCTTCTTGCGTTTGCAAGTAGGAGTCGTTTGTAAGTTGGATGTTTGAAAGTAGGGACCTGCCGTATATACTCTGCAGAAATAGGCCCCTTAGTTGTTGGTGTTGGCACAACACTGTAAGCACTCACAGTTACTCTTGGTTGGTGCTGGAACGCCCTGCTGTCAACTATTATATCAGGAATTGTAATTACATATAATTGTTGAACAGTGGTAGTAAAAATTGGGCCTTTGATGGTGGTGCTGGTGCCACAACACTGTAAGCCCTGACAGTTACTCTTGGTGGGTGCAGCAATGGGCCCTGCTGTGAATTATTAGATCAAGAATTGTAATTGCATGCCCCTGTTGAACAGGGGCTGAAAAATTGGGCCTTTCGTGGTGGTGGTGGTGGTGGTGGTGTTGCCACAACACTGTAAGCCCTCAGAGTTACTCTTGGTGGGTGCAGGAATGGGCCCTGCTGTGAATTATTAGATCAAGAATTGTAATTACATGCCCCTTTTGAACAGGGGCTGAAAAGTTGGGCCTTTCGTGGTGGTGGTGGTGGTGGCGTTGCCACAACACTGTAAGCCCTCAGAGTTACTCTTGGTGGGTGCAGCAATGGGCCCTGCTGTGAATTATTAGATCAAGAATTGTAATTACATGCCCCTGTTGAACAGGGGCTGAAAAATTGGGCCTTAGGCACTGGTGGCACAACACTGCAACCCCTCACAGATACTGTACTTGGAGCACAGCAATGAGCCCTGTTGCAAAGTATTGCTTCAAAAATTGTAATGACACGCCCCTGTTAAACAGGGGCTGAAAAATTGGGCCTTAGGCACTGGTGGCACAACACTCCAACCCCTCACAGATACTGTACTTGGAGCACAGCAATGAGCCCTGTTGCAAAGTATTGCTTCAAAAATTGTAATTACACGCCCCTGTTAAACAGGGGCTGAAAAATTGGGCCTTAGCCACTGGTGGCGGCACCCATAAACAAAAATGATCTTCCAAGCTATCATCATCAATCGTATCATTGAGGACTCGGAGGAGGAGGATAGCCAGTCAACATAACAGCACAGGCACTCAGCATCAGCATCAGTCTTGAAGGGATGTGACATGTTAAAATCAATTAGTCTGTTATATCAGCATCAGGTGTGTGGTAGCTGGTGGTGATCCAAGACTGGTTCATCTTGATGAAAGTCAGTCGATCAACCGAGTCGGTGGACAGGCGCACCCTGTGATCCGTGACAAATCCTCCAGCAGCACTGAATGTGCGTTCCGAAAGAACGCTGGATGCAGGACAGGCCAGTAGCTCAATTGCATACTGTGCAAGCTCTGGCCAGTGATCCATCCTCAAGACCCAGTAAGCCAGAGGATTTTCGGTGGGGAAGGTGTCCAAGTCTGACCTTGCCCCTAGATATTCCTGCACCATGTTTATCAGACGCTGGCGATGGTTGCTGGAACCGATCATACTTTGGGGCTGCGGACTAAAGAATTGTCTGAACGCATCGGTCAGACGGCCACCTTCCCCACCGCTCCTTCTTTGACTGGCCGAAGCCTCAGCAACTCGTTGTCCAGGACCAGGAGTTTGTAACCTCCCAGTCTCTGGGAACGCGTTGCACAGACCTTTCTGCAAGGCCTCCCGGAGTTGTCTCATCCTCTGCTCCCTCTGCGACGGTAACATAAGGTCCGCAACCTTACCCTTGTACCGTGGATCAAGGAGAGTGGCCAGCCAGTAATGGTCCCTCTCCTTGATCCGAAGAATACGAGGATCCTTCCGCAGACTTTGCAGGATCAGGGAGGCCATGCAGCGTAGGTTAGCTGAGGCATTCGGTCCGGAGTCCTCTGGGTCACTAAGGACGACATGATCCGCAGCCACCTCCTCCCAGCCACGTACAAGTCCACTGGTTTCTTGGGACTGTAAATCATCCCTAAAAGACTGCTGCTGATGATGCTGAGTGCCAGCCTCCACCTCCATGCTGACACAATCCTCCTCCTCCTCCTCCTCTTCCTGTGCGATGGGTGGGACAGAAGGAACACTGTCTGGGTAAAGGGGGCCTTGAGAGGCAAGGAAGTCCTCCTCTTCCTGCCTCTGTTCTGCCTCAAGTGCCCTGTCCATTATTCCACGCAGCGTGTGCTCCAACAGGTGGACAAGAGGTACAGTGTCACTGATGCATGCACTGTCACTGCTCACCATCCTCGTGGCCTCCTCAAATGGTGCCAGGACAGTGCATGCATCCCTGATCATGCCCCACTGGCGTGGAGAAAAAAAACCAAGCTCCCCTGACCCTGTCCTGGTGCCGTAGTTGCACAGGTACTCATTGATGGCCCTCTGCTGCGTGTGCAGCCGCTGCAGCATGGCCAACGTTGAGTTCCACCTGGTGGGCATGTCACATATAAGGCGGTTCTTGGGCAGGTTCAACTCCTTTTGCAGCTCAGCCAGGCGAGCACTGGCATTATAAGATCTCCGGAAATGCACACAGACTTTCCTGGCCTGCCTCAGGACATCCTGTAAGCCCGGGTACCTGCCCAAGAACCGCTGCACCACCAGGTTAAGGACGTGAGCCACACAGGGCACATGGGTCAGTTGTCCCTGTCGGAGGGCGGAGAGGAGGTTGGTGCCATTGTCGCAAACCATTCCTGGCTTAAGCTGGCGTGGCGTCAACCACCTCTCGGCCTGGCCCTGCAGAGCAGACAGGACCTCTGCCCCAGTGTGGCTTCTGTCCCCCAAACACACCAGCGCAAGCACGGCATGGCATCTTTTTGCCTGCGTACTTGCGTAGCCCCTTGAACGGCTACGGAGCACCGCTGGTTCAGAGGACAAAGCACAGGAAGAGGCCATGGAGGAAGAAGAAGAGGAGGGGGTGGAGGAGAGAGGTGTGTCACAACCAGTAGTAGCATTTTGGAGGCGTGGCGGTGGAACAACCTCCAACACTACTGCACCTTGTCCTGCATCCTTCCCAGCTGCCAAAAGAGTGACCCAATGGGCCGTGAAAGAAAGGTAACGTCCCTGTCCATGCCTGCTGGACCATGAGTCAGCGGTAATATGCACCTTACCGCTGACCGCCCTGTCCAGCGAGGCCAAGACATTGCCTTCCACATGCCGGTAGAGAGCCGGAATAGCCTTCCGTGAGAAAAAGTGGCGTTTGGGAACCTGCCACTGAGGAACCGCACATTGCACAAACTCACGGAAGGGGGCCGAGTCTACCAACTGAAAAGGCAGCAGTTGAAGCGCTAGCAATTTAGCCAAGCTAGCATTCAACCGCTGGGCATGTGGATGGCTGGGAGTGAACTTCTTTCGACGGTCCAGCAGCTGGGGCAGGGAAATTTGCCTGCTAGAATCGGACGTCGGTGTACTGCTAGCAGAGTAGCCGCAAGTACTTGGCTGTGACACACCTAATTCTACACCTTCATTCCTCTCAGTGCATGTTTCAGAGAGGACTGAAGTTATAGTGGGGTTGGAGATCCCAGCTGATGCGGTGCAAGGAGAGGTCCGCTTTGTTCTTTGGTGTGGGTCTTTGAGGTAGGCTTGCCAACGAGCTGCATGGCAGGTCAACATATGTCTGGTCAGGCATGTGGTACCCAAGCGGCTGATGTTTTGGCCACGCGATATACGCTTGAGACATATGTTGCAAACAGCAGCTGTGCGATCTGATGCACTAGCCTCAAAAAAGGCCCACACCAAAGAACTTTTTGAATGACGGGCAGAGGCAGCGCCCTGCACAGGCGGAGCTCTGCGGTGTGATTCCGTCGGTGTACTGCCCTTACGCTGGCCACCAAAGGGCATCCTGCCTCGTTGGAGATGTGCCTCCTCCTCATCCTCCTCCTCCTCCTCTCTCCTATTAGGCACCCACGTGGAGTCAGTGACCTCATCATCCCCTCCCTCCTCATCACTGGAGCCAATCTGGCAGTATGCTGCAGCTGCTGGAACATGACTGCCAGATTGGTGTCCTTCTTGAGCATCCCCTCTGTCTGCTCTCACGCTACTGCCTTCCTGTAGCTGGGTTTCATCATCAGACCCTTTGAAACGCTGGGCATCCTCCTGGAGCATGTACCCAACACTGTGCTCAAACAGTTCGGGGGACTCCTCAGGAGGAGGACATGGTGGGTCTAGGGAAGGAGTGACTGATGATGAGTCTGACATTGATACCAGGGAAGAGGACGCTTTGGCAGCTGCTTTGCCAGTACCCTGAGCCTGGGTGAGAGAGGATGAGGAGGAGGAGGAGGGCTTGGTCATCCACTCTACCAAGTCTTCGGCATGATGTGGCTCAACATGTCCAGCTGCCGAAAAGAAGGACAAGCGTGTCCCATGGCCATGTGCTGATGACAATGCACCGCGTCCACGACCAGCACTGTTGCCCCCAGACACAGAGCCTGCTTGCCCTCTTTTATTGCCTCCTGACTGTCTGCCTCTCCTTGTTTGCCTTCCAGACATTCTAATGGATGGCTTGCAGGGAGATGGGAAAAAAGCAATAAGGGCTACCTTCAGGTGTCCTTCTCTGTCCCTTTACTTAAGGATTTCTAAATATGGTTGAGGATGATTGCTTTCGCACAGAATAGCACAATGACAATTTCCCTGACTGTCCAAAAAACAAGGATTTCAAAGATGGTTGATGAGGAATGCTTTAGCACAGTATAGCACAATGAGAATTTCCCTCACTGTCCTTCCCTGTCCCTACAAACAAGGTTTAGCACAGTAAAACACACTGACACTCTCCCTACCTATAGTTTTCTGTCCCTATAATTTTTTTTTTTAAAGATGGTTGATGATGAATGCTTTAGCACAGTATAGCACAATGAGAATTTCCCCTCACTGTCCTTCCCTGTCCCTACAAACAAGGATTAGCACAGTAAAACACACTAACACTCTCCCTACCTATAGTTTTCTGTCCCTATAAAAAATGTTTTTTTAAAGATGGTTGATGATGAATGCTTTAGCACAGTATAGCACAATGAGAATTTCCCTCACTGTCCTTCCCTGTCCCTACAAACAAGGATTAGCACAGTAAAACACACTGACACTCTCCCTACCTATAGTTTTCTGTCCCTATAAAAAATGTTTTTTTAAAGATGGTTGATGATGAATGCTTTAGCACAGTATAGCACAATGAGAATTTCCCTCACTGTCCTTCCCTGTCCCTACAAACAAGGATTAGCACAGTAAAACACACTGACACTCTCCCTACCTATAGTTTTCTGTCCCTATAAAAAATGTTTTTTTAAAGATGGTTGATGATGAATGCTTTAGCACAGTATAGCACAATGAGAATTTCCCTCACTGTCCTTCCCTGTCCCTACAAACAAGGATTAGCACAGTAAAACACACTGACACTCTCCCTACCTATAGTTTTCTGTCCTTATAAAAAATGTTTTTTTAAAGATGGTTGATGATGAATGCTTTAGCACAGTATAGCACAATGAGAATTTCCCTCACTGTCCTTCCCTGTCCCTACAAACAAGGATTAGCACAGTAAAACACACTGACACTCTCCCTACCTATAGTTTTCTGTCCCTATAAAAAATGTTTTTTTAAAGATGGTTGATGATGAATGCTTTAGCACAGTATAGCACAATGAGAATTTCCCTCACTGTCCTTCCCTGTCCCTACAAACAAGGATTAGCACAGTAAAACACACTGACACTCTCCCTACCTATAGTTTTCTGTCCCTATAAAAAATGTTTTTTTAAAGATGGTTGATGATGAATGCTTTAGCACAGTATAGCACAATGAGAATTTCCCTCACTGTCCTTCCCTGTCCCTACAAACAAGGATTAGCACAGTAAAACACACTGACACTCTCCCTACCTATAGTTTTCTGTCCCTATAAAAAATGTTTTTTTTAAAGATGGTTGATGATGAATGCTTTAGCACAGTATAGCACAATGAGAATTTCCCTCACTGTCCTTCCCTGTCCCTACAAACAAGGATTAGCACAGTAAAACACACTGACACTCTCCCTACCTATAGTTTTCTGTCCCTATAAAAAATGTTTTTTTTTAAAGATGGTTGATGATGAATGCTTTAGCACAGTATAGCACAATGAGAATTTCCCTCACTGTCCTTCCCTGTCCCTACAAACAAGGATTAGCACAGTAAAACACACTGACACTCTCCCTACCTATAGTTTTCTGTCCCTATAAAAAATGTTTTTTTAAAGATGGTTGATGATGAATGCTTTAGCACAGTATAGCACAATGAGAATTTCCCTCACTGTCCTTCCCTGTCCCTACAAACAAGGATTAGCACAGTAAAACACACTGACACTCTCCCTACCTATAGTTTTCTGTCCCTATAAAAAATGTTTTTTTAAAGATGGTTGATGATGAATGCTTTAGCACAGTATAGCACAATGAGAATTTCCCTCACTGTCCTTCCCTGTCCCTACAAACAAGGATTAGCACAGTAAAACACACTGACACTCTCCCTACCTATATTTTTCTGTCCCTATAAAAAATGTTTTTTTTAAAGATGGTTGATGATGAATGATTTAGCACAGTATAGCACAATGAGAATTTCCCTCACTGTCCTTCCCTGTCCCTACAAACAAGGATTAGCACAGTAAAACACACTGACACTCTCCCTACCTATAGTTTTCTGTCCCTATAAAAAATGTTTTTTTAAAGATGGTTGATGATGAATGCTTTAGCACAGTATAGCACAATGAGAATTTCCCTCACTGTCCTTCCCTGTCCCTACAAACAAGGATTAGCACAGTAAAACACACTGACACTCTCCCTACCTATAGTTTTCTGTCCCTATAAAAAATGTTTTTTTAAAGATGGTTGATGATGAATGCTTTAGCACAGTATAGCACAATGAGAATTTCCCTCACTGTCCTTCCCTGTCCCTACAAACAAGGATTAGCACAGTAAAACACACTGACACTCTCCCTACCTATAGTTTTCTGTCCTTATAAAAAATGTTTTTTTAAAGATGGTTGATGATGAATGCTTTAGCACAGTATAGCACAATGAGAATTTCCCTCACTGTCCTTCCCTGTCCCTACAAACAAGGATTAGCACAGTAAAACACACTGACACTCTCCCTACCTATAGTTTTCTGTCCCTATAAAAAATGTTTTTTTAAAGATGGTTGATGATGAATGCTTTAGCACAGTATAGCACAATGAGAATTTCCCTCACTGTCCTTCCCTGTCCCTACAAACAAGGATTAGCACAGTAAAACACACTGACACTCTCCCTACCTATAGTTTTCTGTCCCTATAAAAAATGTTTTTTTAAAGATGGTTGATGATGAATGCTTTAGCACAGTATAGCACAATGAGAATTTCCCTCACTGTCCTTCCCTGTCCCTACAAACAAGGATTAGCACAGTAAAACACACTGACACTCTCCCTACCTATAGTTTTCTGTCCCTATAAAAAATGTTTTTTTAAAGATGGTTGATGATGAATGCTTTAGCACAGTATAGCACAATGAGAATTTCCCTCACTGTCCTTCCCTGTCCCTACAAACAAGGATTAGCACAGTAAAACACACTGACACTCTCCCTACCTATAGTTTTCTGTCCCTATAAAAAATGTTTTTTTTTAAAGATGGTTGATGATGAATGCTTTAGCACAGTATAGCACAATGAGAATTTCCCTCACTGTCCTTCCCTGTCCCTACAAACAAGGATTAGCACAGTAAAACACACTGACACTCTCCCTACCTATAGTTTTCTGTCCCTATAAAAAATGTTTTTTTAAAGATGGTTGATGATGAATGCTTTAGCACAGTATAGCACAATGAGAATTTCCCTCACTGTCCTTCCCTGTCCCTACAAACAAGGATTAGCACAGTAAAACACACTGACACTCTCCCTACCTATAGTTTTCTGTCCCTATAAAAAATGTTTTTTTAAAGATGGTTGATGATGAATGCTTTAGCACAGTATAGCACAATGAGAATTTCCCTCACTGTCCTTCCCTGTCCCTACAAACAAGGATTAGCACAGTAAAACACACTGACACTCTCCCTACCTATAGTTTTCTGTCCCTATAAAAAATGTTTTTTTAAAGATGGTTGATGATGAATGCTTTAGCACAGTATAGCACAATGAGAATTTCCCTCACTGTCCTTCCCTGTCCCTACAAACAAGGATTAGCACAGTAAAACACACTGACACTCTCCCTACTGTGACAGCAGGAAGGTAAAGTCACCTGGTTGCATCCAGGGGGGTAGATATATTTCGCCCAGATTCAGGCTTTACGCCGACTTATACAACTAGGTGGAGAGTTGTATAAGGCTAGTGGGCTCATGGATGACTCATACCTCTAGGGAGAGTGTGGGGCGTCGTGCAGACAGGGAGTTGATGAGACCAGCTGAAGCTTGTCAGCTCATTTAGGCCTCTATAAGAACTCCCAGCTTCATTAGATGTTAGCTCATGCCTGGAACCAGACCTGTGTGGACTGTCTAGGGAGAGTGAACCCCTGTGCGGTGAGACAAAGCCTGTGTGGCTATTTGCTTGGACATTTAAAACCAGGGACTTAGGGACTAGGACAGCACTAGGCTGATCCCAGTTGTTAGTTAGGAAACCTGTATGTTTAGTCAGAGGTCAAGTTGACCAGGATTTATTTTGTTTATGTTTCTTTTGCTTTGCTGTGTTTTGTCACTGTAAATAGAAAATAAACCGCACCTTTTTGATTTTGAAAACCACAACCTCCGTTTGCTGGGCCTGTTTTTGTGTGGGGAGCCCATCTCGGGGGTCACACACACCCGCTGCCGAGCTAACCCCCTCACAGTTGGTGGAGAACCAGTGGCAGTTTTTTTTTAAGCCAGCATGGAGGAGATACTGAAGCAGCTGGCTCTAGCAAATGCCAATCAACAGCAGACAAATGCAGGTTTGCAAAAGAACTTCGCAGCCCAGCAGCAAGCTCATCAACAGAGCCTTGCAGCCCAGCAGCAGACAAACGCAACTTTGCAACAGAGTCTGGAGGCTCAGCAACAAGCCCAGCAGCAATCTGAGGCCCGCTTCATAGACCTGTTGCAGAAGCAAGAGCAGAGACTACAACAACAGATGGAAGCAGTAATGCAGCAACGTCCGCAGACCAGTGAGGAAAGCCGTCCCACTAATACCGCGTCCTTTGGGGTGAGTCGTTTATTGACAAAAATGACTGGAGAGGATGATCCAGAGGTATTTTTGACCACATTTGAAAGGACCGCTGAAAGAGAAAAGTGGCCTGAGGAGCAGTGGGCTGGACTGGTGGCTCCTCTGTTAACTGGTGAATCGCAGAAAGCTTACTATGACCTAGAGCCTAACCAAGCAAAAGACTATGTGATGCTAAAAGCTGAAATATTGGCAAGGCTGGGTGTCACCCAGGCTGTCCGGGCTCAGCGTGTGCATAACTGGACTTTCCAGCTTGGAAAACCCCCCAGGTCTCAAATGTATGATCTCATTCACCTGAGCAGAAAGTGGCTACAGCCAGAGACTTTGTCCGCACCAAAGATTGTGGAACGTGTTGTAATGGATCGGTTTTTGAGAGCTCTTCCTACTGCCATCCAAAAGTGGGTAAGCCATGGAGACCCAGAGACGGCCGATGGTCTTGTGGATCGTGTGGAGAAATACTTGGCTACAGAGAACCTGACGGCCTCTTCCAGAGACACTCGGACTTTCCACCCTAAGACCAGACCATCCCCAGGGGCGGATAAGAGGATTCCAAGGGGTGAGGGTGGAGAGAGTGAGAGGGTGGGAGCTCTACCCCAAGTTTGGCGAGAACAGCCTGGGAAATCAGCGGCTCAAGAGGCCGCAAGAAGGATCGTTTGCTACCGCTGCCGGCAAGCGGGACATATTGCAGCCAATTGCCCGGTTGTGGAGGAACCCATGCAGTGTGACTTTCTGACGGGCAGACGTCAGTCGCTGTGTGCGACAGTCGCATGCACTGCCATTCGAGGAACTGAGAAACATTTATGCAAAATGTGTGTTAATGGTAGAAATGTTGTGGTATTGTTGGATTCAGGTAGCCTTGTGACCCTGATAAAGGCTGAGTTAGTTAAAACAGAGGTCTCTGGGAATAGCAAGGTAGCTGTTATTTGTGTGCATGGGGACACCCGAGAGTATCCAGTGACTACAGTGTGTTTCGAGACCCCCAAAGGTACCCTCTCTCATCCAGTGGGCTTAGTATCTCAGTTACCGCATGACGCCATTGTGGGAAGGGATTTTCCGAAGTTCTGGGAACTGTGGGATGATCCTGAGCCCCCCACTGGTGCCCCTATGTACCAGGAATGTGATAGCCAGAACTCCCCTGAGAGTGGTGAGGACTCTCCGGAATTTCCCTTATCAGTATTGGCAGGGGAGACTCAAGAAACTGGAGAGGAGCCCACCTCCTCAGACGAAAACCTACCGTCTGTGGAGTTTTCTGATCTTGAGGTTCACAGGGAAAACTTTGCCACAGAACAGTTGAAAGACCCCGCCCTAATAAAGGCACGGGAAAACGTAGTGAAAATAGATGGCGAGTTAGTGAACCCAGATAATACCTGCACTTACCCATACTTCAGCGTAGAGAAGGACCTACTGTATCGGGTGGCAAAAAGGGCAGAAGAAACCGTTGAGCAGCTTGTGGTGCCCAAACCTTACAGGAAGTTGGTGTTGGAGTTGGCCCATGGGCACATTCTTGGAGGTCATCTGGGGACAGAGAAAACCCGAGAGAGGGTATTACAGAGATTCTATTGGCCGGGGGTGATGAAGGACATAGAAAATTATTGTTCCTCCTGCCCTGTGTGTCAGAGGTCGGCCCCGATGCCACATTTCCGTAGCCCGCTGGTCCCTCTACCCATCATTGAGGTCCCGTTTGAGAGGATCGCCATGGATTTGGTAGGTCCTATAATCAAGTCCGCTAGGGGGCACCAGTACATATTAGTTATAATGGACTATGCCACCCGTTATCCAGAAGCGATCCCTCTCCGAAATACCTCGGCCAAAACCATAGCCAAAGAGCTATCTCTTGTGTTTAGCCGGGTGGGTATTTGTAAAGAACTGCTTACGGACCAAGGTACACCCTTTATGTCCCGGGTTATGAAGGAGCTGTGTAAATTGTTCAAAGTGACGCAATTACGTACATCTGTGTATCACCCCCAAACCGGATGGGAGCTGGCGATTTTGTAACGATTTTCGTCAGTTGAACAAAGTTACAAAATTTGACACCTACCCCATGCCACGTATAGATGAGTTGATCGACCGGCTGGGAACAGCCCGATACATGACGACTCTTGACCTCACAAAAGGGTATTGGCAAATCCCCCTGGCCAAGTCGGCCAAAGAGAAAACCGCATTTGTAACCCCAGACGGGGCGTTCCAATATAAAAGAATGCCGTTCGGGTTACAGAATGCGCCGGCCACATTCCAGCGGAAAATGGACCAGATGCTGAGGCCCCATCGGAAGTATGCTGCGGCTTACCTGGATGACATAATTGTCCATAGCACAGATTGGGCCTCACATCTGCCAAAAGTGCAAGCAGTCCTGGACTCTGTTTGGGAAGCGGGGTTTACGGCTAACCCCAAGAAGTGTACCATTGGGCAGGAGGAGGCCAAATATCTTGGGTACACCATTGGGAGGGGAGTAATAAAACCCCAACTCAACAAAGTCGAGGCCATCCAGAGTTGGCCACGTCCCAACAGCAAGAAGCAGGTACGAGCCTTTCTGGGAATCGCTGGGTATTATCGGCGATTCATTCCCCACTTTGCTTCTAAGGCTGTGCCCCTAACCAACCTGACGAAGGGGAAAGGGTCGGTCATGATTAAATGGACCCCCGAGGCTGAGGCAGCATTCCAATTCTTGAAACAAGCCTTATGTAGCCAGCCAGTGTTGTACTCACCCGACTTCTCTAAAGACTTTGTCGTACAAAGTGATGCGTCAGATGTGGGGTTAGGAGCAGTATTGTCCCAGGTCTGGAACGGGGAAGAGCACCCAGTCATTTACCTCAGCAGGAAGTTGAAGTCCCATGAGGTAAATTACGCCACCGTTGAAAAGGAGTGTTTAGCGGTGAAGTGGGCTCTAGATTCCCTTCGGTACTACCTGCTAGGTAGGCACTTTGACATGGTTACGGATCACGCTCCGTTAAAGTGGATGGCTCAAAACAAGGAAACAAATAGAAGAGTGAATAGGTGGTTCCTGGCCCTCCAGGAATTCAACTTCACAGTAAAGCATCGCCCTGGCGTTCAAATGGGGAATGTGGATGCTTTGTCTCGAGTGCATGAATGCCTGATTGCTGGTGTTCCAACCCCGAGGTTAAAACAAGAGGGGGGGGTATGTGACAGCAGGAAGGTAAAGTCACCTGGTTGCATCCAGGGGGGTAGATATATTTCGCCCAGATTCAGGCTTTACGCCGACTTATACAACTAGGTGGAGAGTTGTATAAGGCTAGTGGGCTCATGGATGACTCATACCTCTAGGGAGAGTGTGGGGCGTCGTGCAGACAGAGATGAGGAGACCAGCTGAACCTTGTCAGCTCATTTAGGCCTCTATAAGAACTCCCAGCTTCATTAGATGTTAGCTCATGCCTGGAACCAGACCTGTGTGGACTGTCTAGGGAGAGTGAACCCCTGTGCGGTGAGACAAAGCCTGTGTGGCTATTTGCTTGGACATTTAAAACCAGGGACTTAGGGACTAGGACAGCACTAGGCTGATCCCAGTTGTTAGTTAGGAAACCTGTATGTTTAGTCAGAGGTCAAGTTGACCAGGATTTATTTTGTTTATGTTTCTTTTGCTTTGCTGTGTTTTGTCACTGTAAATAGAAAATAAACCGCACCTTTTTGATTTTGAAAACCACAACCTCCGTTTGCTGGGCCTGTTTTTGTGTGGGGAGCCCATCTCGGGGGTCACACACACCCGCTGCCGAGCTAACCCCCTCACACTACCTATAGTTTTCTGTCCCTATAAAAAATGTTTTTTTTTAAAGATGGTTGATGATGAATGCTTTAGCACAGTATAGCACAATGAGAATTTCCCTCACTGTCCTTCCCTGTCCCTACAAACAAGGATTAGCACAGTAAAACACACTGACACTCTCCCTACCTATAGTTTTCTGTCCCTATAAAAAATGTTTTTTTAAAGATGGTTGATGATGAATGCTTTAGCACAGTATAGCACAATGAGAATTTCCCTCACTGTCCTTCCCTGTCCCTACAAACAAGGATTAGCACAGTAAAACACACTGACACTCTCCCTACCTATAGTTTTCTGTCCCTATAAAAAATGTTTTTTTAAAGATGGTTGATGATGAATGCTTTAGCACAGTATAGCACAATGAGAATTTCCCTCACTGTCCTTCCCTGTCCCTACAAACAAGGATTAGCACAGTAAAACACACTGACACTCTCCCTACCTATAGTTTTCTGTCCCTATAAAAAATGTTTTTTTAAAGATGGTTGATGATGAATGCTTTAGCACAGTATAGCACAATGAGAATTTCCCTCACTGTCCTTCCCTGTCCCTACAAACAAGGATTAGCACAGTAAAACACACTGACACTCTCCCTACCTATAGTTTTCTGTCCCTATAAAAAATGTTTTTTTAAAGATGGTTGATGATGAATGCTTTAGCACAGTATAGCACAATGAGAATTTCCCTCACTGTCCTTCCCTGTCCCTACAAACAAGGATTAGCACAGTAAAACACACTGACACTCTCCCTACCTATAGTTTTCTGTCCCTATAAAAAATGTTTTTTTAAAGATGGTTGATGATGAATGCTTTAGCACAGTATAGCACAATGAGAATTTCCCTCACTGTCCTTCCCTGTCCCTACAAACAAGGATTAGCACAGTAAAACACACTGACACTCTCCCTACCTATAGTTTTCTGTCCCTATAAAAAATGTTTTTTTAAAGATGGTTGATGATGAATGCTTTAGCACAGTATAGCACAATGAGAATTTCCCTCACTGTCCTTCCCTGTCCCTACAAACAAGGATTAGCACAGTAAAACACACTGACACTCTCCCTACCTATAGTTTTCTGTCCCTATAAAAAATGTTTTTTTAAAGATGGTTGATGATGAATGCTTTAGCACAGTATAGCACAATGAGAATTTCCCTCACTGTCCTTCCCTGTCCCTACAAACAAGGATTAGCACAGTAAAACACACTGACACTCTCCCTACCTATAATTTTCTGTCCCTATAAAAAATGTTTTTTTAAAGATGGTTGATGATGAATGCTTTAGCACAGTATAGCACAATGAGAATTTCCCTCACTGTCCTTCCCTGTCCCTACAAACAAGGTTTAGCACAGTAAAACAGACTGACACTCTCCCTACCTATCCTTCTCTTTCCCTAAACTAAAGGAATCCAGGTTAAGCAAGAAAAAAAAATGTCACTGTCCCTGCCTATGCTTCTCTTTCCCTGCTCCGGAACACACTACACTAGGCCGCCGTGCTGGCGGCCTTTTATAGTGTGGGGCGTGTACTAAACACCCTCAGCAATAATTGGCCACAGGCATCCTGCCTGTGGCCAATCATTGCTCTCCTCGCTGCCGGCGCTGTGATTGGCCAAGCATGCGGGGTCACAGTGCATGCTTGGCCAATCACAGCGCCTGGATGACACTGCGATGGCGTAGTGCATTGTGGGCCGCGAATTAGGCGCGAATGGCCCAAATCGTTCGTTGTTCGGCGAACGATCGAACAGCCGATGTTCGAGTCGAACGTATGTTCGACTCGAACACCGAGCTCATCCCTACTGGGGAATGTTTATTTTACTGTTAAACTAAAAAACCTACTAAAAACACTGAAGCCTTAGTATGACTTTAAGTAGTAGATGTGTATGGATTACTTTTGGAGAATAAGAAGACCGTTTATTGTTACTTATATATATATATAAGGTATATATGGGTTACTTGTTAAATAGTTTACTGACAAATACCTCATTTTACAGTTGATTCCATCAATAACAAAGCAATCCACTGAGACCTAGAAATCTATCTAGAATTTTTGCCTATAGCATTCCATTTTTCAAACAAGGGAGCTGAGTTATATAATAAGAGATGTAGGGCGCATGGCAGGACCATTACCAAGGGAAAAAGAAAAGGACAGGCACACACAGGCATAACAGTACAGGCCACAGGCAAGTGCTAGTTTTTCAGTGGTGGGCAATTAAAAATGTCATATGAGTACATCATGGGTCTTGGTTATGTAGCAAGCAAACAGCACAAGGTGAACCAACCATGAATGCCGCAGACCAGTGGTGTTCAATGTACTTAAAACAGTACAGACCCTGACATCACCAAAGGCCTGCACTTGATATTCAGTGAATTTAATGCTACAGAAAGCTGTCATAAAATATGGGCATGCAACAAGAGATGATCAGAGCTTATAGGCATGCCACAAGAGATGATTAGACTATGGGCATGCTACAAGAGATGGTCAGAGACTATGAACATGCTACACTAGATTGTCAGTGACAATGAGCATGCTACAAGAGATGGTCATTGGTTGTTGGGGTCAGCGGGTGGGGGCTTATCGGAATCTGTAAGCCCCCTTTAACAAGGGGGCCCCCAGATTCCGCCCCCCCCCATGTGAATGGGTATCGGGTACATTGTACTCCTACCCATTCACCAAAAAAAGTGTCAAAAAGTAAAAAGTTTTTGATAATTCCTTTATTAAAAAGAAGAAGAAGAAGAAGAAGAAGAAAAAAAAAAAAAAAGTGTCCCACAATGTACATCCATCGTCAATAACGCTGTCCGACAGACCTGAAAAATAGAAAAAAAATGTCACATGTGACGTCAGAAGGGGTGGGTCACTTGGTTACGTCAACGGGTGACCCCACCCTTGCCTATATAACAGCTGTCACAACCAAGAGACAACAGTCCCCGGGAGGCCTCCGATTAAGGCAGAGCTTTTTCTTTTTTCAATCTTTCGGGTCCGTCAGGCGGCGTGACTGAAGATGGATGGACATTGCGGGACACTTTTTTTTTCATAAAGGAATTGTCAAAAACTGATACCCATTCACACAGGGGGGGGGGGCGGGGTCTGGGGGCCCCCTTGTTAAAGGGGGCTTCCACATTCCGATAAGCCCCCCCCTGCCCGCAGACCCCGACAATCAATGGCCAGGGTTGTTGAGAAGAGGCTGCTTGCTCAGTTAAGGGGCTGGTATGGATTTTGGGGGGCCCCACGCTGTTTTTAAAAAAAAATGTTGCCGTGGAGTTCCCCTTAAAATCTATAACAGACCCAAAGGGCCTAATATATATTTTTAATGCACTGTCTGCACTGTATATATAGTCTACACTGTGTGTGTGTGTATATATATATATATATATATATATATATATACAGTGCCTTGCAAAAGTATTCACCCCACTTTGCAGTTTTCGTGTTTTGTTGCCTCACAACCTGGAATTAACATGGATTGTTTGAGGATTTGCATCATTTAATTTACAGAATATGCACACAACTTTGAAGATGTTTTTTTTTTTATTGTGAAGCAAACAACAAATAGGACAAAATAACAGAAAAGGTTAATGTGCATTACTATTCACCCCCCTAAAGTCAATACTTTGTAGAGCCACCTTTTGCGGCTATCACAGCTCCAAGTCACTTTGGATAAGTCTCTATGAGCTTGCCACATCTTACCACTGGGATTTTTTCCCATTCCTCCTTGCAAAACTGCTCCAGCTCCTTCAGGTTAGATGGTTTGCACTTGCGAACAGCAATCTTTAAGTCTGACCACAGATTTTCTATTGGATTGAGGTCTTGGATTTGACTAGGCCATTCCAAGACATTTACATGTTTTCCCTTAACCACCTCCCTACTGGGCACTAAAACCCCCTTCCTGCCCAAGCCATTTTTCAGCCTTCAGCGCAGTCACACTTTGAATGACAATTGCGCGGTCGTGCGACGTGGCTCCCAAACAAAATTTGCGTCCTTTTTTTCCCACAAATAGAGCTTTCTTTTGGTGGTATTTAATCACCTCTGCGGTTTTTTTTTTTTGCGCTATAAACAAAAGAAGAGCGTCCAGTTTGGAAAAAAAACACAATATTTTTTACTTTTTGCTATAATAAATACCCATTTTTTTTTTCAATTAAAATTTTCCTCAGTTTAGGCCGATACGTATTCTTCTACATATTTTTGGTATAAAAAAAAAATCGCAATAAGCGCGTATTGATTGGTTTGCGCAAAAGTTATAGCGTCTACAAAATAGGGGATAGTTTTATAGCATGTTTTATTTTTTTTATTTTTTTTATTAGTAATGGCGGCGATCTGCGATTTTTATTGTGACTGCGATATTGTGGCGGACACATCGGACACTTTTGACACATTTTTGGTACCATTTACATTTATACAGCGATCCCTGCTATAAAAATGCATTGATTACTGTATAAATGTGACTGGCAGGGAAGGGGTTAACCACTAGGGGGCGGGAAGGGGTTAAATATGTTCCCTCGATGTGTTCTAACTGTGGGGGGAGGGGACTGACTGGGGGAGGTGACCGATGGTTGTCCCTATGTACAAGGGACACACCATCAGCCTCCTCTCCCTCACAGGACGTGGATCTGTGTGTTTACACACACAGATCCACTTTCCTGCTTGGTTCCCGGGCAATCGCTGGTGCCCGGCGGCAATCGCGGCCGCCGGGCACGCGCACCGGGTCCTTGGTAACGCGGCGGGCGCGCGCGATCCCCCTCCTTCTGAAGGACGTTCAGGAACGTCCACTCAGAAGGAGAGAGCACCCACCCGGCCGTATATGTACAGTGGCCGGGTGGGAAGTAGTTAAACCACTTAAGTGTTGCTTTAGCAGTGTGTTTGGGGTCATTGTCCTGCTGGAAGGTGAACCTCTGTCCTAGCCTCAAATCACACACAGTGAGTGGTACAGGTTTTGCTCAAGAATATCCCTGTATTTAGCACAATCCATCTTTCCCTCAGCTCTGACCAATTTCCCAGTCCCGACTGCTGAAAAACATCACCACAGCATGATGCTGCCACCACCATATTTCTCTGTGGGGATGGTGTTCTTTGGGTGATGTGATGTGTTGGGTTTGCGCCAGTCATAGCATTTTCTTTGATGGCCAAAAAGTTAAATTTTAGTCTCATCAGAGCACCTTCCTCCATACATTTTGGGAGTCTCCCACATGCCTTTTCGCAAACTAAAAATGTGCCATTTTGATTTTTGCTGAAAGTAATGGCTTTCTTCTGGCTACTCTGCCATAAAGCCCAACTCTATGGAGCGTACAGCTTATTGTCATCCTATGTACAGATACTCTAGTCTCTGCTGTGGAACTCTGCAGCTCCTCCAGGGTTACCTTAGGTCTCTGTGCTGCCTCTCTGATTAATGCCCTCCTTGCCCAGGCCGTGAGTTTTGGTGTGCAGCCTTTTCTTGGCAGGTTTGTTGTTGTGCCATGTTCTTTCCATTTGGTTATGATAGATTTGATGGTGCCCCTAGGGATCATCAAAGATTTGGATATTTTTTTATAATCTAGCCCTGACTTGTACTTCTCAACAACATTGTCCCTTACCTGTTTGGAGAGTTCCTTGATCTTCATGGCAGTGTTTGGTTAGTGGTGCCTCTTGCTTAGGTGTTGCAGCCTCTGGGGCTTTTCAAAAAGGTGTGTATATGTAATGACAGATCATGTGACACTTAGATTGCACACAGGTGGACATCATTTCACTAATTATGTGACTTCTGAAGGTAATTGGTTGCACCAGAGCTTTTTATGGGCTTCATATCAAAGGGGGTGAATACATAGGCACATGCCAATTATCAGTTTTTTATTTATGAAAAATAGTTTTATGTATATATTTTTCTAATTTGTCTTCACCAACTTAGACTATTGTGTTCTGATCCATCACATATAATTCAGATTAAAAAAACATTGAACTAAAGGCTGTAATGTAACAAAATAGGTAAAAAGCCAAGGGGGGTGAATACTTTTGCAAGGCACTGTATATATACTAAACTGCCTGCACGCCACTAACTAACCTACCTAATCTAGCTCACGTTCTCTCAATCTCCACGTATCACACTACATACGGCCGCTGTGTAAGAAGCCTTTTATTGTGTGGGGCTTGGACTTAGCCCCCTGAGCCATAATTGGCCAAAGGCACCCAGCCTTTGGCCAATTATGTCTCTCACAGCAGATTGCGCTGTGATTGGCCAAAGCATGCAGGTCAGGTGCATGCTTTGGCCAATCAGTAGCGGTCAATGCACTGTGATCTCGCAGTGCATTATGGGGCGCTCTGGGGCATTCGAATTTGCAGAGAATGCCTCATATGTTACATACGATTACATTCGATTCGAACATCATGACTAGGGATGAGCTTCGTGTTCGAGTCGAACCCATGTTCGACTCGAAAATCGGCTGTTCGATCGTTCGACGAAGATCGAACATTATGGGCCGTTCGCGCCAAATTCGAGTGGCGCGTCACGGCCCATAATTCACTGCAGCATTGCAGTGCATTGCTGGCTGATGATTGGCCAAGCATGCACTATGACCCACATGCTTGGCCAATCACAGCGCAGAAAAAACGGAGAGCCATAATTGGCCAAAGCCAGGGTGGCTTTGGCCAATTATGGCTTAGGGGGTTTAGTACATGCCCCACACTATATAAGGCCGCCGGCTCGGCGGCCTTGTGTAGTGTGTTGGAGTTGTGAAACGAGTTTACAGAGACAGACAGTGTCATTTATATTGAGTTAGATAGAGCAGGCAGGCGAATCAGTTAGCTGTAGTTACAGTGTGTAGATGATATATATGCATCCTAGGTGTTGTATATATATTTATACACTGTATTGAGTTTAGCTAGATCCGTTCCTGTTAGTCTCTATACTGTGACAGGCAAACAATTGCTGCTTTTCCCATACTAACACCACAGCAGGCCATTAGTATGTCTGGAAGGCAAACAATGAGAGGCAGATAGCCACGAGGCAATAAAAGAGGGCAAGCAGGCTCTGTGTCTAGAGGCAAGAGTGTTGCTGGTCGTGGACACGGTGCATCCTCATCAGCACGTGGCCGTGGGAAACGCTTGTCCTTCTTTTCGGCAGCTGGCCATGTTGAGCAGCAACATGCCCAGGACTTGGTAGAGTGGATGACCAAGCCGTCCTCCTCCTCCTCATCCTCTCTCACCCAGGCTCAGGGTACTTTGTCTGGCAAAGCAGCTGCCAAAGCGGCCTCTTCCCTTGGCTCAATGGCATCAGTCACTCCTTCCCTAGCCCCACCATGTCCTCCGGAGGAGTCCCCCGAACTGTTTGAGCACAGTGTTGGGTACATGCTCCAGGAGGATGCCCAGCGTTTTGAAGGCTCCGATGATGGAACCCAGCTGGAGGAAGGCAGTAACGTGAGCTCAGAGAGAGGGGGTAGTAACGTGAGCCCAGAGAGAGGGGGTACCCAACAAGGTCAGCTATCTGGCAGTCATGTTCCCCCAGCTGCAGCATACTGCCAGATTGGCTCCAGTGATGAGGAGGGAGGGGATGATGAGGTCACTGACTCCATGTGGGTGCCTGATAGGAGAGAGGAGGAGGAGGCACATCTCCAACGAGGCAGGATGCCCTCCAGGGGCCTGCTTAAGGGCAGCACACCGACTGCATCACACCGCAGAGCTCCGCATGTGCAGGGCGCTGCTGTCTCTGTGCGTTATTCCAAAAGTTCTTTGGTGTGGGCCTTTTTTCAGACGTGTGCAGCAGATCGCACCGTTGACATTTGCAACATATGTCTAAAGCGTATCTCGCGTGGCCAAAACATCAGCCGCTTGGGCACCACGTGCTTTACCAGACATATGTCGACCTGCCATGCAGTCCGTTGGCAAGCACACCTAAAAGACCCACACCAAAGAACAGGGCGGACCTCTCCTTGCTCCTCATCAGCTGGGATCTCCATCCCCACTATACCTTCAGTCCTCTCTGAAACCTGCACTGAGAGGAATGAAGGTGTAGAATTAGGTGTGTCACAGCCAAGTACTTGCGGGCAATCTGCTATCGGTACACTGACGTCCGATGGTACCAGGCAAATTTCCCTGCCCCAGCTGCTGCACCGCCGAAAAAAGTTCGCTCCCAGCCATCCACATGCCCAGCGATTGAATGCTAGCTTGGCTAAATTGCTAGCACTTCAACTGCTGCCTTTTCAGTTGGTAGACTCTGCCCCCTTCCGTGAGTTTGTGGAATGTGCGGTTCCTCAGTGGCAGGTTCCCAAATGCCACTTTTTCTCACGGAAGGCGATTCTGGCTCTCTACCGGCATGTGGAAGGCAATGTCTTGGCCTCGCTGGACAGAGCAGTCAGCGGTAAGGTGCATATTACCGCTGACTCATGGTCCAGCAGGCATGGACAGGGACGTTACCTATCTTTCACGGCAAATTTGGTGACTCTGCTGGCAGCTGGGAAGGATGCAGGACAAGGTGCAGTAGTGTTGGAGGTTGTTCCGTTACCACGCCTCCAAAATGTTATTACTGGTGATTCTGACACACCTTTCTCCTCCACCCCTCCTCTTCTTCTTCCTCCATGGCCTCTTCCTGTGCTGATTTGTCCTCGGAACCAGCGGTGCTCCGTAGGCTTTCAAGGGGCTACGCCAGTACGCAGGCAAAAGATGCCATGCGGTGCTTGAGCTGGTGTGCTTCGGGGACAGGAGCCACACTGGGGCAGAGATTCTGTCAGCTCTGCAGGGGCAGGCTCAGAGGTGGTTAACGCCACGCCAGCTTAAGCCAGGAAAGGTGGTTTCCGACAATGGCACCAACCTCCTCTCCGCCCTACGACAGGGACAACTGACCCATGTGCCCTGTTTGGCTCATGTCCTTAACTTGGTGGTGCAGCGGTTCTTGGGCAGGTACCCGGGCTTACAGGAGGTCCTGAAGCAGGCCAGGAAACTCTTTGGGCATTTCCGCTGGTCATATAATGCCAGTGCTCGACTGGCTGAGCTGCAAAAGGATTACAACCTGCCCAAGAACCGCCTAATCTGTGACATGCCCACCAGGTGGAACTCTACGTTGGCCATGCTGCAGCGGCTGCACACGCAGCAGAGGGCCATCAATGAGTATCTGTTGCAATATGGCACCAGGACAGGGTCAGGGGAGCTTGGATTTTTTTCCCCACACCAGTGGGCCATGATCAGGGATGCATGCACTGTCCTGGCACCATTTGATGAGGCCACGAGGATGGTGAGCAGTGACAGTGCATGCATCAGTGACACTGTCCCTCTTGTCCACCTGTTGGAGCACACGCTGCGTGGAATAATGGACAGGGCACTTGAGGCAGAACAGAGGCAGGAAGAGGAGGACTTCCTTACTTCTCAAGGCCCCCTTTATCCAGACAGTGTTCCTGCTGGCCTGGCTATCACACAGGAAGAGGAGGAGGAGGAGGAGGATTGTGTCAGAATGGAGGTGGAAACTACCACTCATGTCGTCCTCAGTGACCCAGAGGACTCCGCACCGAATACCTCAGCAAACCTACGCTGCATGGCCTCCCTGATCCTGCAAAGCCTGCGTAAGGATCCTCGTATTCGTGCGATCAAGGAAAGCGATCATTACTGGCTGGCAACCCTCCTTGATCCACGTTACAAGGGTAAGGTTACGGACCTTATCTTGCCGTCGCAGAGGGAGCAGAGGATGAGGCATCTTCGGGAGGCCTTGCAGAAAGGTCTGTGCAACGCGTTCCCAGAGACTGGGAGGTTACAAATTCCTGGTCCTGGACACCGTGTTGCTGAGGCTTCGGTCAGTCAAAGAAGGAGCGGTGGAGAAGGTGGCCATCTGACCGATGCGTTCAGACAATTTTTTAGTCCGCAGCCCCAAGGTATGATCGGTTCCAGCAACCATCGCCAGCGTCTGGTTTACATGGTGCAGGAATACCTAGGGGCAAAATCAGACTTGGACACCTTTCCCACCGAAAATCCTCTGGGTTACTGGGTCTTGAGGATGGATCACTGGCCAGAGCTTGCACAGTATGCAATTGAGATACTGGCCTGTCCTGCATCCAGCGTTCTTTCGGAATGCACATTCAGTGCTGCTGGAGGCTTTGTAACCGATCACAGGGTGCGCCTGTCAACCGACTCGGTCGATCGACTGACCTTCATAAAAATGAATCAGTCTTGGATCACCACCTGATGCTGATGTAACAGAATAATTTTCTTTGAAATGTCAGATCCCTTCAAGGCTGCCTATGCTGATGCAGAGTGACTATCCTGTTATAGTGAGTGACTATCCTCTTCCTCCTCAATAATCATGCTGATAGCTTGAAAGAACATTTTTGGTTCTGTGCACCGCCACCAGTGGCTAAGGCCCAATTTTTCAGCCCCTGTTTAACAGGGACGTGTAATTACAATTCTTTATCTAATACTTTGCAACAGGGCTCATTGCTGCGCTCTAAGTACAGTATCTGTGAGGGGTTGCAGTGTTGTGGCACCAGCACCAGTGCCTAAGGCCCAATTTTTCTGCCCCTGTTCAACAGGGGCATGTAATTACAATTCTTGATCTAATATTTCACAGCTGGGCCCATTCCCTGCGCCCACCAAGAGTAACTGTGAAGGCTTACAGTGTTGTGGCAACACCACCACCAAAGGCCCAATTTTTCTGCCCCTGTTCAACAGGGGCATGTAATTACAATTCTTGATCTAATATTTCACAGCTGGGCCCATTCCTGTGCCCACCAAGAGTAACTGTGAGGACTTACAGTCTTGTGGCACCAGCACCACCGCCACCACCAAAGGCACAATTTTTCAGCCCCTGTTCAACAGGGGCATGCAATTACAATTCTTGATCTAATAATTCACAGCAGGGCCCATTCCTGTGCCCACCAAGAGTAACTGTGAAGGCTTACAGTGTTGTGGCAACACCACCACCAAAGGCCCAATTTTTCTGCCCCTGTTCAACAGGGGCATGTAATTACAATTCTTGATCTAATATTTCACAGCTGGGCCCATTCCTGTGCCCACCAAGAGTAACTGTGAGGACTTACAGTCTTGTGGCACCAGCACCACCACCACCACCAAAGGCCCAATTTTTCTGCCCCTGTTCAACAGGGGCATGTAATTACACTTCTTGATCTAATATTTCACAGCTGGGCCCATTCCTGTGCCCACCAAGAGTAACTGTGAGGACTTACAGTCTTGTGGCACCAGCAACACCGCCACCACCAAAGGCCCAATTTTTCTGCCCCTGTTCAACAGGGGCATGTAATATAGCTATAGTGTATTTCAGCCTATCATTGTTTTTGACAGGTTGCTGGCAGCAGTCTGTATGCTGCATCTGTGTCTCCCTTGATCCCAAAAAACGCTGTGTTTTTGTAATGTATGAGCAAAACTGCCCATGTGCATGAGCCCTTAGTTGAATATTGCTCTCAAGTAGTAACAAATTTGCATGTTTTATACAATTCTTCAGCTTTAGACTTTGCAATTTAAAGTATTTGTAATTTTTGGATATAGGGGACTCCTTGTGGAATATTGTTCTTAAAGTATAACTAAGGCAACATTCTGTTTTAGTTTTGGATAGAGTGGTGGGGGATTAGAACACCTGTCAGTTTTTATTGCTGTATGTGCCACCTTCTGGAAGATCTACACACTCTCTTTGTCATGATTTTTTTTTTATAATCAGATAATTTTTATTGAAACAATGTTTTTGGTTCTACGGTGTAAGTAAGGTACACAAAAAAAAAATCTCATATAACCACGGTAGAACTAGGTTTATCAAGGCACTACATTTTAAATATCAGCTTCACGTAATGAAGTGCAGCTTTTAAACACCAGCATTCAGGGCCTAAAACATTCCACCAATCAAATCAGTATAAAAACGAGAAGAAGAAAAAGAGAAAGAGCTAGTAAGAAAGTAGTAGTAGAGGAAGAACCTCTTAGACATAAATGACAATCAGTCAATAATCACAGGTTGTAAGTGCTTAAAGTAGAAATGTATCAATTAGGTAACTGTGAACTAACCGGTAACCTGGAAACATCACATGGATTCAACACTGGACCAGATAAGGTAAACAACACCACTTGGGGGTGTATGTAAGTGTCACAATAATAGAGGCTGTAAGTTTAAAAAAAACAGAAATGCCTCATTAGGA
Source organism: Rana muscosa (assembly GCA_029206835.1). NCBI lineage: Eukaryota > Metazoa > Chordata > Amphibia > Anura > Ranidae > Rana > Rana muscosa. The sequence goes on along the minus strand of CM055122.1, from coordinate 637,274,807 downwards.
TAGCAGCCTGTCTCAAATGAGTTCTGTCTGAGCTACACTAGGAATCCCCAGCCAAGCTCCCCACATCTTGTCAAACTTCTGACAGCCCTTTGGTTAATTTCTCTAATTGAAATGAGATGTTAACCTCCCATGGTCCAATGAGTGACTGTGGGAGCAGTAGATGAGAGCCATTTTGTGGCAGTTAGCCTCCTGGTTAAGTATATTAATCTACGAATGGCAGTTATCCGTAACTGGTTCTCTTCTGGTATCTTCAGCCAGCCAAAGACATAAGATAGGGGATTTAAAGCAATACGAATGTTGAATGACAAGTTAATTAGGTCCACAATATCATGCCAATATATAAACAGTTTGGGGAAAGCCAGAGCATGTGAATTAGGTCTCTGGTGTATCAAAGGCATCTGGGGCACAGAGGAGAGTCCCTGCGACCATATTTAAGTAACCACTCAGGTGTGCAGTAGGTTTTGTGTAAGATATATAATTGAGACAATCTTCTGGAGTTGGAAAGGGAGACTAAAGGAACCATTTGAAAAATAGACTCCTATTGATCTTCAGCTATAGCTCACATCCTGTTCCCATTTGGAATTGCAAGTAGGGGGGGGTTAAATTGCAAGGTACAATTGAGTAAACTCAGATATACATATGAGACATTTCCCCTCTTAACAGTGGCTTTAAGTATTGTGTTTAACACCAATGGCCTATAGTGGGGTTTGAGTGTGTTTTGGCACGAATTGCTTGTCTCAATTGAAGGTAATGATAGAAACAGTTTTGCGGGAGATGGAATTCTTCTTGCAACTGCTGAAATGACTTTAACACAGCATTTACAAACAACTGGGAAACAAGTGATATACCCTTTATTTTCCACTGCTTAAAAAATACCCAGCTTAGCAATTTATCCCACAAAGGAGTGTATTCAGAATACCCCTTATCTTCCAACGTAGATTTAATTGTGTCCCAAACCTTTTGTAGCATCAGCATGGTATGTAGAGACTTAAAATTGCTCAGGGACGTAGCTTTTAGGTGTGCCACCAAAGAGATATGTTCCATCAGAAGAAATGTGGGGTCCGTGACCGGGACATTAATAAGACCCGTGAGCTGGAGTTGCACTGCCAAATAATATAAGCTCAACAGTGCCAGGCCAACTTCCTCTAGGGGTCTCTGCAGTGTCTCCAACTTAGTCCTAGGGGGTCCTATTTTTTTGCAAAATACAGAAAAGGAATCCCATAGTGACAGAGAGAGTATGAACAGCATGTAACACAGCATTTATTGATAGTTTTTTATGATGTGGGTTTAGTGAGACGTTAAGTTAAGGTATAGCAGAGGAACAATTTCCTCTGTTGACTTGATCCATATAAACAAGTTCATGTGGATTTGGCGAGGCAGCTGATACAGAGCTTGAAGTATGTTTGAGAAGCTGTGTTATGCCGCGTACACACGATCATTTTTCCCATCTGGAAAAATGAAATTTTTCCCTTTGGAAGAGAAAAACGATCGTCTGTGGGCTTTTTGCCGTTTTTCCCGACGGGAAAAACGGCATTAATCACGACGAGAAAAATTAGAACATGCTCTAGTTTTTCTCGTCGTGATTCCTGTCATTTTTTTCTGCGGCAGTTTTCCCATTGGGAAACACTGCCGCGGAGCCTACACACGGTCGTTTTTCTCGTCAAGAGAAAAAATGACGGGAAAAACGGCCGTGTGTGGGGGAACAAGCCGTCCCCTCGTTTTTCCTGTCATGATTCACAGCAGTGTTTTCACCGCCGTGAATCACGATCGTGTGTACGCGGCATTAGACTTAGGATCCCTAATCTGTAGGTTGTCATAAATAAAAGAGTTTTAACATATATTGCTGGAGCCAGAGACAGGTCACACTTTATTAGAGGTGTGTAAAAAGTGGGGGTTAGCCAGCAGCGGGGATCAAACCCTAATCTGTTCTTTGTTGTACCTTGCTACCGTTTCCTGGAAGTGGTACTGTACCCAGGAAGTATGATCTACAGTAGGGCTGTGGATTTTACAGTGAGTAAACAAAAGAAAGAGCACTGAGCACTTCAGAGCTGTATCTGCTTTGTTAAGCTGATGGGAGTCAACGGGGCTACACAGGCTCAACAGCATGAGTTTGATTGCAGGAATGGGATGACAAATATAGATTGTGCTTTGCTGGTTTTAGTATTCAAAATCTGGTAAAGCAACAAAATAATGCCTGGGAACTGAAACACAAAAAAAAAACAAAAAAAATGTTAGGAGGACATCCAAGTCATGTGATCTGCTAGAATTATTTGAGAAACTGTCCAGAAATTGTGTAGTGTACCATATATTGCCAATAAGAGAGAAGTGGTAAAAAGCGCACATGTCAAAACCAATGCTCCTCTGACAAAAAAAAGTATGTGAGAATAAACAATATTTCTGTTGTAAATAAAGCATTTAAAAAAATGTAAGCTCCATAAAGCAACCAGAGATATTCTATACATGCTATGTGGACTCTGTCTCATATTAAATGTACTACTTTTTATGTTTTGCAATTATTATGCAAAGCATAACTGCTTCCTGCCATTTAAAAATCATAAATTATGTTTTGTTTCCCTGTAGGTAGATCTTATTATATCAACTATCAAGCTGTCAGTGACATATTAGTTAAGGGTTGAAAGAAAGTCGTGCTGCAGGGTCATTAACAACCAAAAGTAACTAGAGAAATCAACAATATAAGAAAAACGGAACGGAAGAGAGGAAGATCAAGAGGTATGAAATCTCATTTCAGACAGCCATTGTGAAGAGTTTGTTGATGACATGTTGTGTTGATGTGGTAGCATAAGCATTACAATTTAGCACACCATGAATACAATACACGGAACATCCACTTGGCACATTCTCAGCTGCAGCAGAGACTAATGAAATGTAGCGGTTTCTCTCATTTAATATGACAAGGTAACAGAAGCTATTAGGGAGCAGTAGAGTGGCAAGCAATATCATAAGCTATATGTGACATACACCAGAAAAAACATATCTTCACAACAGATAAACACAATATCTTTTTTAGCGGTAAAAAAAATAATTTCACAGAATCGTAGGCAGTATTTACTTTTATGACACAGTTCACTAGGATACCCAAAATAGGAGTTTTCAGTTTAATTGAATTAAAAACATTAGTAATTTAAAATGATTCCAATATCGCCTTAACCACTTCAGCTCTGGAAGGTTTACCCTCCTTCATGATCAGGCCATTTTTTGTTATATGGCACTACTAACAGTACTTTAACTGACAATTGTGTGGTCGTACGATGCTGTACCTAAACAAAATTTATGTCCTTAAAACAATTGAAAAAATCAGATTATTTCATAAATGTAGGCCAATATGTATTCTGCTACATATTTTTGCAAAAAAAAAATCCCAATAGGCGTATATTGATTGGTTTGCTCAAAAGTTATAGCGTCTACAAACGATGGAATATTTTAAAAATTATTTTTTTTACTCCTAATGGCAGCGATCAGCGACTTATAGCAGGACTACGATGTTGCAGCGGACAGTTGGGACACTAACTGACACTTTTGGCACTTTTTGGGGACCAGTGACACTAATACAGTGATCAGTGCTAAAAAATATGCAGTCACTGTACTAATGACACTGGCAGGGAAGGGGTTAACCTCAGGGGCGATCAAAGGGGTGAACGTGTGCCTGACCAGTGCTTTAAAAACTGTGGGGGAGGTGCTTATACTAGGTGAAGGCATGGATCGTGCCCCTGCTTTGTAGAGACACATGATCCATGTATTTTTTAGTAAAAGAACAGTGATCTGCTTTGTTTACATAGGCAGACTGTCGTTCTGCCTATGTATGAAGCATCCGCGGGTGCCGGTGGACATCAGGTCAGCCGTATTCGCAAATCATCTCCCGCCGTGTCTTATCACAGCAGGAGCAGCCCACCGGCAGTGCGCACGCACCCTACACCCGAAAGTACAGGTCCACGTACTAGATACGCGATCCTGTGCAGGAGAGCTGCCTTGCCGCTGTTTATATACAGCATACGGTTAGCAAGCGGTTGATTTTTTGAGTTATAACAATAACATGCATGTACTAAAAATGAAAAGTATGGAGGCACTTAAAGTGATATTAAAGGCAAGTTTAAAAGAAAAGAAATAACAAACATGTTATACTTACCTGCTCTGTGCAGTGATTTTGCATAGAGCAGCCCCGAACCTCCTCTTCTCGGGCGCCCCCGCTGGAGCTCCTCCCTCCTGCCAAGTGCCTGCAGAGCTAACAGCTTGCTGTGAGGACACCCAAGCAGGCTCAACCTGGAGCCGCTGGCCTGCTTGTCCATTTACACACGGAGGTGCTGCTTGACCCAGCCCCCCTTCTTCTAATTGGCTCACTAGTTGTGATTAACTCAGCCAATGAGGATGGAGAGTACCCGGAGAGCCGAGACTCTCGTGCACATCGCTGGATCGCTACTGGGCTCAGGTAAGTATTAGAGGGGCTACTGCACACAGAAGGTTTTTTACCTTCATGCATAGAATGCATGAAGGTAAAAAACCTTGAACCTTTAGAACCACTTTAAAATTGGCAACAATCCTTCCTTTTACATTTATAATGTCTTTAAAATATACTGTGCCTCTGAGACAATAGAAATTGCCTACCTGCCTGTGACTCCTCTGCACTGTAGAACACAAAACATCCTCACCATGAGAAGAAGAACTGATATATATACAAATTCTCTTTGTTTTTCTTAGGTTTGCCTTAATTTCCTATACTGTGCTAAAAGATGGCCACAAGCAATTACTCTAATTTTGAACTTCCTCAGCATCACAAAGATGTTCCTCGCAGCCTTGACAACGTTGATAGCTACAACCAAACTGTAATAAACCACAGTATGGGATTTTGTGACATAAACCCATCGGAATGTAATCTGACATTGGAAGAACTGTTCTTCAAGTACCTGGGACCCCGTAGATCCAACTATTTCACTCCAATTTGCATAATCTACCTGATTATCTTTACAGTTGGTGCCGTTGGAAATACTTTAACTTGTATTGTGATTATCAAACACAAGATTATGAGAACTCCTACAAATTACTACCTTTTCAGTCTTGCCATCTCAGATTTGTTGGTTCTACTTTTGGGAATGCCTTTGGAACTTTATGAACTCTGGAGTAATTACCCGTTTCTTTTTGGGAACGGTGGATGCTCATTCAAAACTCTGCTATTTGAGACAGTTTGCTTTGCGTCCATCCTGAATGTAACGGCACTCAGTGTGGAAAGGTATATAGCGGTGGTTCATCCTCTTCGTGCTAAGTATGTTGTGACAAGGAACCATGCCAAGAGAGTCATTGTCTCTGTCTGGGTTTTGTCTATCCTGTGCTCTGTACCCAACGCCAGCCTTATTGGCATTCAAAACCTGTATATATCTGGTTATGGAACAATACCTAATTCTGCCATATGTACTTTGGTTCGTCCTAGGTGGATTTACAATCTTGTTATTCAGATTACCACCATTTTTTTCTTTTTCCTACCAATGTGTACCATAAGTGTCCTGTATCTGCTCATTGGTCTCCGACTTAAGAGGGAAAAGATGCTTCAAGTATTAGAAGCTAAATCCGGTGGAGATGGAGATAGTTACCAAAATGTTAGACTACAGCAAGAAAAAAGCCGAAGGAGACAGGTCACTAAGATGTTATGTAAGTTACATTACTTTCTACTATACTGTAGTATGCCCGTCAACAAAAAAAAGATTTGCCTAAAGATGCATTCAAAAGAGTATCATACTACCGCCTTACCAGCTTTGGTAAAAAAAATTAATCATCGCTAATATTTATGTGTGACAAATGGCAGTCCGTCTCTGTCATTAATAATGATACATATTATTATACATATGCATGTAGTTGTGCAGTAGAGTATATGATCACACATTTCAAACCATTTGTGCCATATACTGTATATATGTTTCTGGGACTCTTTCCTTTTAGCAGCAGCAAACAAAAGTGATTCGAGATTCACTGGAGGCTTTTAGGGAGATATGAATTGTGGACGCATAGGGGTGATGGCAGTGCTGATCCTGACCTCCCTGGGGCCTGGGGCCCTAAACAAAATTCTGCTAAGGGGCCCTCTACGGTGGTGAAAAATGGGCATGGTTTACGTGGAAATAGTGGGCGTGGCTTACATGGGCGTGGCCCGGAGGGGGTGTGGTTAGAGTCTGAGATGAATGAGAGATGGAGGGAGAAAGAAAGAAAGAGGGAGAGAAAGAAGGATGGAGGGACAGCAGGCCCAGATCCTTCACCACAATAGAAATGTGTGTGTATTCCAGAAAGTTTAACAATCAGCAGATAAAGATACTCCAAACACCTAGTGTTAGCGCTTCAATCATCCCGGCACCATGGTTGTTATGGTGTCAGGATGATTGAAGTGCATTATTTCTATTATTACATTGTAATATAGAATTAAATTATTCAACTCACCATAATGCAGAATCAGTGGAAGCCCTGAGTGTGTCACTTGTCAAGTCGCCTGCCACCAGATGCCATCAGGTGTCCCCAGCAGAGTCCCTCCTTATATCAGGCATTCCCAGCGGAGCCCCTCCTTACATCAGGTATTCCCAGCGGAGTTCCCCCTTACACCAGGCATTCCCAGCGGAGTTCCCCCTTACACCAGGCATTCCCAGCGGAGTCCCCCCTTACATCAGGCATTCCCAGCGGAGTCCCCCCTTACATCAGGTATTCCCAGCGGAGTCCTCCTTACATCAGGCATTCCCAGCGGAGTCCCCCCTTACATCAGGTATTCCCAGCGGAGTCCCCCCTTACACCAGGCGTTCCCAGCGGAGTCCCCCGTTACACCAGGTATTCCCAGCGGAGTTCCCCCTTACATTAGGTATTCCCAGCGGAGTCCCCCCTTACATTAGGTATTCCCAGCGGAGTCCCCCCTTACATCAGGTATAATCCCCCAGCAGCAGAGACTCTCTCCGCCGCCATTACAGAACACAGTGAGTGGACAGTGGAGGGGCCCGGCCGGGTGGCTGCCAATAGGTATTGAGCTGCGGCGCTGCCCACCCCCGCCCCTTCCCACATCATTTCACAGACAGACGTCACCTGGGCGGGAGGTGGGCGGTGCCGCAGCTCAATTCCTATTGGCAGCCACCCGACCTCCTCTTGTCTTCAACAAAATGGCAGCCAGCGGAGACATTGTCTGCCCGGCGGCGGACCTCTAGCGGCGGCGGTCTTCAAGAAAATGGCGGCCGCGGAACTCTAGCGGCGGTGGCAACGACAAATCGGGGGCCCGAGTCATTTGCGGGGGCCCTACGCAGCTTGCGTAGCGTGCGTATAGGGCGGATCGGCTCTGGGTGATGTAAAGACCACATCTTTACATACAGAAGTACAATATACACATTTGATACTGTTTTAGTTCCTTTAGTGGTAATGTACTCTATCTGAGTCAACAAAAACTACTCCAAGGGCATAAATATAAATGGGCAAGGGGAGGGGTGGACAGGGTATCTAAAAGTTTGCATTATGTGTTAATTTGCTGAGACTTGGATGATGAATTGTTTTTGATGTTTCCAAAAGGGACAGTCTGAGTATGTTGATGCCCAGACTCCTCGCAACTTGTGGATATTCAGAAAAGAATATTATTCTTATGGAACAGGCCTTATTTATTTTATAGACATGTTTGCATTATAGACACGTGACAACAGTATGTTCAGGTGAGACTGCCTTAGCCACTTTCTCACTTATGCAATTTACAATACACTACATTTAGCAAACACACTTAACTAGTAATATTTCATGTTTCAACGGTATACACAATATACAATAGACTTAACCAGTTATTGGAAACAAAAGAATAATAATTAGCGCAAACAGACCTATCAATAAATTGCAGCTGAACACTCAAGGCCAATATTACAATGCCTCAAAAGAAACATATACAGAGGGATAGTGCAGCACAAATGTAACCAACACAATAAAATTAATATATTATCCACAAAATACATATATATATAAAAAGGACATTGGCCTTAAGGAGATTTGAGACACTGTTATGGGCTTGCTTGTTTGACCATTCTTTTGGCTCAGGGGTAATGCATATCAGATGAGCATGCACACGCATCTATGGTAGAGGTGCGTCATGGATTGAGACATCTGTTATTTGTGTTAATGCACAGATTTGTACCATCTGGGATCCTCGATTCTTTTATCTAAGAACTTTATGAACTTTTATTCAACTACTTTTATTTATTTCTATATATACAGTATGTATTTTGTGAATAATATATGAATTTTATTGTGTTGGTTAAATTTGCGCTGCACTATCCCTTTGTATATGTTAACCAGTTATTGACACATGAAATAGGGTTTCCAAAAACTTAAAATTGCCACCAAATGCCAAAATACACAGTTAAAATACAGATACTCCTCGTTTATCAACTTACCTGTTTAATGACTGGCTCTCCCCATCCTAACAACCCGCTATACATCATTGTATAGTACAGTACAGAATTTTAATTTGTGTTCTGTACTTATGCGAATTAAAACAGCGTTATTGAGCTGGAGTTTTGTGTTTAGACCTTTTTTTCACAATACAGTACAGTAGTTAAAGTGGTTGTAAACCCACTTATGCACCTTTAACCTACAGGTAAGCCTAGATTAAGACTTACTTGTAGGTGTTTGTAATATCTCCTACACCTACACGGTTTAGGAGATATTTTACAAAAAATAATGCACCATTGTCTACGGCGCATGCGCGCCATAGACAACGGCACTGCTGCACTGTCATTGCTGTTTTATCAATGGATTATGCCAGCTTTGACGGCTCCCGCGCGCATGCGCGGTGACGTCATCACCGCTCCGGCCAATCAGAGCGCCGAAGCAGCAAAACCCGGAAGTAACCTTCCGGAGCGATGTCTGTGGCCGGAGGGGGAGACGAGGATGGCTTCGGGGGCTTCGATCTAAGGTAAGTACCTGCATAATGAGCTAGTATGCTAGTCATACTAGCTCATTATGCCCTTCTCTTGCAGGTTATTGTTTTTGCTAAAAAAAAAAAAGGGTTTACAACCACTTTAAGAATGCTTATATTAATTACTTGTGGCTCCTCGTTTAACGACCTGCTCGTTGGAACGGAACCTGGTCGTTGTAATTGTAAATGTAATTATTTTCCGGATTCTTTTGTGATTCTTACGCCTCTACTAGACAGTAAAGACAGAGTGATAACACTTGTAGGACTGCTTTCACACTGAGGAGTTTTTCAAGCGCTTTTACATTAAATAATGTGAATGAAAAGCTCAAGAAAAATGCTTCCCTTTAAAATCAATGAATGTGTTCACACTGGGGTGGAAAGCTTCCATTGCGGTGAAAAAAATTCTGCTTGCAGCATTTTTGGAGCATGTTTGGGGAGTTAAAAAAACTGCACAAATCCACACCTTCCTATTAAAAGCAATGGAAAACGCAGTAAAAAATCTGCCTGTTAACTTAAAATGGTCCTAAAGTCCACATGTTTTTACCCTTAATGCATTCTCTGCATTAGGGTAAAAAACGCCCCAGTACCTGTCCTACCCCCCATCCCTAAACACTTACATGGCTCCATGTCACCATTCCAGTGATGTCTCTGTCTCCAGTGTCACTCCCCTTACTTACTTCTTTCACAGAAGAAACTGAGGGCAGTGAAGTCATAGGCTCCTGCTGCTGTCAGTCAAACTCCTGTAAGGAGGGAGCAAGGTCATGGGTTACCGTCGCTCTGTGTTTATTTATGGGTGCACACAGCTCAGCATAGCTCCTGACGGCAGCATGCATGTATATGTGCCTCCTTAGCACCTGGCTTGCTACAGGAGGCACCGGAAGGAGAGAGAATCTCACAGCACTGACAGGGATTGCAAGAAGAGGTGGAAAGTGATGTTTCTGTGCATTATTATTGCACAGAGCAGATAAGTTTTGCCTCTTTTTTATTTAAAAAAATTAGACTATTGTCACTTTAAGGTCATCAGGTTTTTAAAATGAAATCTGGAGACACTTGTGTGAAACCTGGAGACACTCTATTGACCATGCCAATTTTTAACTACACTTGCAAAATCATACCCCATGATTTGTAGCCACACTCACAAAATTACAACCCCTATTTTTAACATGCCCTAAAACAATTGGTCATAAATTTTGGAATAAGAGGCAGAAATTCAAGGTATAAAGGAGTGCTCGGCAATTATGTACCCTTAAACAAGGAGCGTATAGTTAAGCAAATGTTATGTTGTTCATTACTGAATTTTTATGAACTTGTGTTTGCCAGTGAGAAGACATTTACCAGTATAACAGCTTGCTAAACTGTTCTATTTTATTGCTTCAATTTGAGAGCTAAGAGTGCATGAAAACAATGTTTTACAGTTGCCTAAAATGTTTTTTTACTAAAGACATTTTGTCATTCTGGATTCGTAGCAGGGATCTTCTCACTGAAAAATGTACCTATAGATTTACCAAAAGGTATGCATATCGAGTCAGGTCTCTATGTTGTTTCTTTGGTATAGATACAATGTACTTGGGAGCATTGGGATACCCATTCTCTACACCAAGCTCAGCAATTGGAATTTGCTTACAAACTAGAATGTGTTAACATAAGGCAGTAAAGTCCTGGCTTACATGCATCCCACCATCTTCTTCTTAAGTGTAGGGGGTTGACCTTTTGAGTTTACCGAGCCAATTTGCATATTTTGCAGTTTTTTTGCATTATAATATTATTTTATTTTCAACAGATGTTCATTAGTAATTTTATTAAATAATAATTATTCATCTAAACTAGTAATGTGTGTGTTGTTCCTTTTCCCTATTATGGGTTTTGTCTTAAAATGCACTGTTTTCACCATTGGTCCTGAAAAGACACTTTGGGGTTGATTCACTAAAACTGTAGAGTGCAAAATCTGCTTCCTTTTTTTTTTTTGTCAAAGCTTAAGTGAACAAGTTGAAGTTAGAAGCTGATTGGTTTCTATGCACAGCTGTACCAGATTTTGCTCTCCCCAGATTTAATAAATCAACCCCTTTTTCTTCACTACCTGTCAGAGCTGTCAGTAGTGTGGACTGCTACAAACAGAAAGAACATGCATCCACTAACTCCAAGTGGTTTTAAAGCAGGGCCACACAGGAAACTAATTATTTTGGTTATTTTGACAAGCTGGCCATGTCTTATATAGGCTGCACCAAAAAAAAGTCCATAGATTCCCCAATCTATGCTAAACAGTGTGGATGGATGAATCTCCTGCTGATTGGTTGCAGTCACTGTTCAGACAATTCTTTTTGTGGCTGGCTCCTTCAATTTCTCAGTTGAAGTTTGTCAAACTGGGTGGTGTGAGTGGGGCCACCCATGGCTCAAAGTTTGAACAATTCACAGGATTAGGCTGAAATTTAAACCATGGTTTGGCTAAGACATATTTGTGATAGACCATATTTAAAAACCTAAACTTCTCTGCCATTAAAAACTTTAAAAAATAATCTCTGATTAGGGATTTTCCTGGGAGATATAGCACAGAGCGTGGAGTCCCCCCCTTTTCTCCTTTCACCCCCCTCCTGTCTCCTACACTCCTTGATCCCCCCCTGTCTTTCTCCCCCCCCTTTGAGACCCAGGTGTTGTCAGGCCCGGAGTCCGCCCTCTGAGGTTTGAGGGAGCAGAATATCCCTGACTACCTGTTGCGGTGACCGGCATCTCCTAGTGTGGAGGGCGTACCCTGGAAACCATACAAATTGCTATAAGGATGCAGGATATAGTGAGAAGTTTAACACGGATGGTCCACTGTATATATACTGTGTATAATGACTCCACGACCATGATTTTAGATGAGCAAAGGAATACAATAGAGATTTTTATATCCTACCTCAACTGAGTAGAAGGCGGATTATCAGTGTTTCAACTGTATGCTACACTGTTAAAAGTCAATGCCATGGTTCTTACTCTGTGCTGTGAAAAACTTGAATTAAATACTATTGAAAATAAAAAAAATACATATTTAAGATTATAATTCATCTTTTTAGTTTATAAAAAGCAAATCTGAAATCTACCCGGTTGCAGAAACCTATAACACCCAATCAAATTGTTTCTGACTTTTTGCTGTGAATTTCTTCTCCCTGTGCTGCTGCATTCAATTGTTATGTATTTTGTTTACCACTATCACTTATCAAGATTATTGCAAATTGTCAAATTATCCCCCAAAAAATAAATATCTACACAGCATACACCTTGACTATTGTCACTTTTGCAATTTTCAGTGCTACACCCTTTTTTTGATGCTGCCAAGAAATTTAAAGCCATGAAGTAAAGGTATATCATATCATTAATATTTAGGGAAACTCTCAGACAATATAATCTCAGATATTGAAATGATTTCTTCAATGAAACCAATTGTCGCCTGTACACTTGTCATAAAATGCTTTGTTATTGTGTTCCTTCAAAGAACATTAACATATTTTTAATTAGCTATGGATTCTTAATAATCCACCTGAGTCTCTGCAAAGATATTAGGCGTAATATATTTTTATCTGGAGATAAAAAAAAGAAATAATGGAACAATAGTAATCAGAGCAGCAAACAAATCTAGATCTTTGGCTTCGGGAGATGATTATACTCTTGAGACATCTGTTCCCTTCACTTTCCGTACTAGACAGAGCATGGCTGATCTATTTATTGAATGTCAACAATCACACCAAGGAGTATAAATTGTAACTGATGTTCTATGGAAGACTTGGAATAAAAGTTTCACAAATTAGTTTGTTAATTGCTTCACCCGTCGCAAGCAGTCATGGGGCTTACTAACAGAGTGCCACTAATGTCTTGGCGTAGTGACATACTTCTTATTTTAATTAATTGATATATTTAATATGTCATTCAAGGCCTTTCCCAGAAATTATATTAGTTAAATAAATATCTAATAATAAAGACCTACAAGCCAAAAGGAATTACCCTATAGAAAGTGATCAGTCCGTAAAATCCTGTATAATTTTTCGCCTGCACAGGTTGGCTGGCAACACTCATGCAGAACAGCTCTTTTTTACTTCTTAAGATGCAGAGATTGGCCTTGTAGCACAGAGACTTTTCAACAAGTGTGTAATAAATGTTTCCTGTACGAGAAGCAGTTGTTAATACTCCCATTGGTTGTCCTACATGTCCTTATCCCCTCACGATGGCCTGATTTATTCCCCAGCTTGATAGCAAGGAGAGACTGGGTTATGGCCACATTACTGCACTTTTCACATTACATCTATACTATACTGAAATACCTGTTTAACTAATCCTATAAAACAATTGTCCTTTTTTATCTAGTAAGCAATCTACTAAAGATCCTCAGTTAAAATAAAGAAGCAAAGTGTTATCCTGAATACAGGTGAAACCAAATACACAAAAAGGCCACATAAGTGTAATAATAATCCTCACACTTCCATTTATTTAGGATTAGGGGTTACGATCCTTTCTCCTATCTACAACTAAATAAAAGTTTTGGCTGGAGATCTGTACAGGAGTTAAAAGTTATTGCATTACAAGACTTGCAGATTTTCTAAATTTCCTTCAAGGTTACATAAAAAAAAAAGAAGTATCTTATAACATTTTTCCTTATGATTTAAAGTTGAACTATAGTAGGCAAAACTTTTTTTCATTTTGGATAGAGCATAGGAAGGCTATAACCCCGTCAGGTTTTTTTTTTTCACCATCTGTGTCCCATTGGGGAGATTTCCCTTTACTTCCTGTCCCATAACCAAACAGGAAGGGAGAGGAAATCCCTTCAAATTGAGAGAATTCTTTGGGAACCCCTAGATCACCTGAACTAGTGTCCCCATTGGAAAATGTCCCCTCTATTACTTTTATGGAGACAACCCAAAGTGTTGGGATTTTTTTACTTTCAATGACAATTGTAAACAGAACAAATAGAGAGGGTCACTCTCCTTAACGGAGGAACAGACAGCAATAAAAACTGACAAGTGTCCTAATCCCTCTCCACTCAATCCAAAACCCCAAAAAAAAGTTTTGCCTTTAGTTATACTTTAAGGAAAATCATTTCTGAAAGCAAAAGTATGCCTATTCTTTCTGTCACACTCTAATGCGCTAACACATTGCTTATTAGTTTCAGCTTGTATGAAAGGCTGCAAATTTGTCTTTGTGATTCTTTTTTTTTTTGACCATTGAGAGTTCCCTTATATTAGAAATTATTTCTATTTCCTCGGTCCTCTGCATTCCATTTTCAAGCAAAGCAAAACTTTGCTCCCTGCCATTAGCATTTCGTAGTTGCCTGAATCTTAATCTGCAGGTTTTGTCGCAGGTGTTTTTCTATACTGTATTATACTTACAGTTTTTTAATATTTCTCAGAATTGAAATAGCACCGACAGTTTGAACAGTGCTTTACAAAGTCGCCTGACAAGTCGCGCTCCATTTAGTGCAATGGAACCGTTCTAATCGGAGCGACTCAAGTTCTATTAAAGAAGTCCTTTACAAGCTATGATGAAGTCGCGCTGTGCGGGGCGGCTTCAGAGTCAGGCGACTTTGAAGCCGCCCTATTGTGAACAGAGCCTTAAATTATTGTGATTTTGTCATATGTGATCAAAGATGTGCTTGTATTTCGTGGCCGTCAAAAGAGAAAGGGGCGCTCTTAGGACTTTATTTCATGGCCAGTGGAGGAAAAGGAAATTACATATGTAGATTTTCCATTTCAAATTTTGGAGTGGTGGCTACTGTACAGAAAATGAATTCTCTGCACTCTATAGAGTGAATTTACATCCAACTTTCCCATCTAGAATAAAGCAACTGCTAAATCAGAATCCAAATTATATGCACAAATTAAGTGAACAGACACAAAAGGAGGAAAAGCAAAGCTCAGTAACCAGTGTATGAAAATCTTTCTGTTCTGTATCCCATTTCAGAAGTGTTTATCTTTTCAGTACAGCAAGCCATGTTCCACTGATGAAATATAGAGAGAACTCTCAAATTTGCATTATGATATTGTAGGGAACAATAAAGGAGTTCAAAATGTGTTGTGCATTAGTAAGGATCTTACCTTGTATGGAAATATTGTAAACTGGCTTAAATGTTTGACTGAAACATGTTAATAGTTAGGCAAAAAGGGGGGATAAATTGGGAAAAGGGGAGCAATGAGACTTTATTAGAAACACAACACTTGGGGAGAATAAATCAATAGGTATGCAAATATGGTATTCATTAATAACACAATTGAGCATATTGCAATGCATGGTAATCATAATAAATCAATAAGTATGTTACAAAGTAAGATAAAACATGATAGGTAAATCACATAAATTTAATTGGTTACATAATATACATAGTAGCACATGATTAATGATGAAACCAGCAGTAAGTCCAAAAAATGTGTAAAAACATGATAGGTATTAAAATACATGATTCAGACAAAATCAAACCCATGATATAGACGTCAAATATAAAATATAAAATCTCAAGGCGTTTCGTGGATTTTATCCACTCATCAGGAGCTGTTAATAGTTAGATCATCATATGATCATCATATGAACAGTTAATAGATCATTGGATGAATACCAACGTCAGCTTTCTGTATTAGTGCGTGAAGAAGTGAGTTACTGGAAGCAAATAAGCAAGATTCAGTGTGCAACAGGTTGAACAGTAAAGACTTTGGACTCCTAAGGATTTTTAATTTGGTGTTCTCTTTGACCTATTACACTTGGATTTCTCAACTTGGGTGAATGTCCTCTCCAGGGTGGTCTCCGTCTTTGTGGTGAGCTGCTGAATTGAGCCAGTTGGACTCAAGTAATGACTTTGGGGGTTATTTATTAATACTGGAGAGTGCAAAATCTGATGCAGCTCTTCATAGAAACCAATCAGCCTTCAGGATGTATTGTCAAAGCCTAATTGAACTGAGCTATAGTTAGATGCTGATTGGCTACCATGCATAACTGCACCAGACTCTGAGTGCTCCAGCTTTAGTAAATTTCCCCCTATGTCTGCATTTTGAATACCTGTATAAATCTGTGCCCAGCCCCCCTCTACCACTACCTCTTAGATTCAGCATGGAGGCAGAGCTGTGCTGCGATGTATGTAAAAGATTGCATAGAGCAGGGGTAGGCAACCTGGGGCCCTCTAGCTGTTGTGGAACTACTTTTCCCATGAGGCATTGCAAGGCTGGCAGTTACAATTACCTTCAGAGGCATGATGGGACTTGTAATTCTGCAACAGCTACAGGGCCCCAAGTTGCCTACCCCTGGCATAGAGCTAATATTAGGGGGCATTTTGTCATTGTAGCAGAGCTACAGTACACTGAAATGCATTGGTAGCTCACTTACTGCCTGAATTGGCCTTTCAATCTGATTACTGTAATACTACCATTGACTGATTACATATCAATCAAGCAGTCAGACAGAGGGTGCATTCAGGAAATTTTTAATTCTTAGTACTGTGTTTTTGCAATGTCGTACCTCCACAACAGTCCAAGAGGCTACATTGCCATGTTTTAAGTTCTACATGACTACCCATACTAATAGCTGGAAATTAGATTTTTAGATATAATAACAGCAATGATACACAAATCAGGCATACAATGAGAGGTTGCATACAATGTTTTGTTTAATCTCAGGGTGAATATGTTGTGGTATGCATGGTGAAGGTTATTCTGTAATATTATATAAAGGGAACGTCAAGTGTTTTTTCTGCATATTTTCTCTTTTTTATTCTTTCAGTTTTGTAGCCAGATAAATGTGACATATTGCATATGAATGCACAGTTAGTAGTTACTAGTACTTTTTTATTGAATACTGTACATTTTCTTTACAATTTTCATATGCAGTTTACCACTGGATAATATGTGTTGTGTGTTCTCCAAAGACAGAACATAGAAAATATTATATACGCATACAGTTATTCTTGGTGCTAACAAAAAAATGACTCTATGTATTATGGATCTATATTGTTATATTTATATTAGAGTGTCATTAGTTCTTGTAAATGTAGTACTAACCAGCTCTTATGTATGATTGAATTGAAAGCATACCATAAAGCTTTGTTTTACATTTTAGTCTCGGCTGCTGAATTATTTTACAAGGTCATTATGACCCGTGGTACAATTTGTTTGTGTCAGGCAATGAGAAGCAATACAGAGCAATGAGGTTATAGAGACATATAGTACATAGATCACAGCAGGGTGAATCAAATGTAGGATAATGTGATAGAATATAAAGTGGTTGATGTTAAACTGAGCTGTATGACATGCATATGATGAATGCTGTGGCATGCTGGGTAATGAGGCTGTATCGGAAAAGTAATCTCGTATTCACATAAATATATGTAGCGGGTGTCAAATTTAGAGGGAGTATCTGGGCCATAGATGGCCCAGATACATAGATTTTTGGGAATTCATGGACACTTTGGAGTGTGGGAGGTATGACTGGTGTCATGTTCCCTGTGGTCCCTGGGTGGCGCTGTCGCCTGGGACCGGAGTTGAACTGCCATTCTAGAGCCGTGCCCTGTGTGTCCTCTCGCGGCAGTAGTACGGCGGGGCGGGGAACCCGCTGTGCCTGCTGGGAGGGGGTATAAGGGGGCGGACATCTTGCGCACAGGGTCCATTCCCCAGGCACCTTCAGCCTGGGGGCTGCTGCGGTTCGTCTGTGCCCAGGCGCCCTTGGTCTGGGCGCGTGGAGTCGAGTTCCATCCCAGGCACCTTCAGCCCGGGGTGAGGTACTTTACCAGGAGGCCTGGGGCCCAGTACCTTCGACTGGGTCCCGCGAGGGCGAAGCATTCCTAAGGTGCCCCCGGTATTGGGTGCCTGAATCCAGGGCATAAGGGACCGGAGACGTGACCCTCCCGTAGAGCCGGTGCAGCATTTGGCCGGTGCCGGTGTGGGCCTCTGGTGACCGTCCAGATGAATGTCTTCCTCTGACAGGGGTCGTTTGTCCTAACGGAGGTATTTCATGTTCTTATGGTCTGTGGCAGAGACCCCTCTTCATCAGGTCAGTGGCAGGCTTCATCTAAGGCCTGTGGCAGGGGCCTCAACGTTCACCCAGGTCAGTGGCAGGGACCAAATTCACAGTCGGTGGCAGCGACTGTGCGCCAAGCCTGTTTGCACTAAACAGGACAGGAGGGACTTTAATCACTAAGTTGTGCCTGGACCTACTCTTCCCCACACCCTGTCTGTTCTTTCAAAGTTCAACCAGCCTACCTGTTGATCAAAGCAAATAAAACAGTGTTGGACTTTTATTGGTGTGGAACTCGTGTTACTGGAAGCTAAGTGTCCCTGTCTGTGACAGAGACAATCATCCTCCACAGGAGAAGCTGAGGCTCCGGCCTAAAACGCAGACCCGAAGGTAAACAGTTAGCTCATATCTCTGCATATTACAGTACATCAGAGAGCCGAGCTGGTGGTGTACATCTTCCCCCTTCTCCCAGATACCCCTAGACGAGTCAACCAGCCATAAAGAGAGGGGAGAAGGTGGGGGAGGACCGCTACATATATAAATTAATATATTAGTCACCATTTGAACTATCTACATTGAATAATAAAGTCACAAGCTTTTTGAGCTTTAATCAATAGAATTTAAAGACCAAATAACAAAACTTGCTTTTGCATATATTTTACACTACTGCCTATTTTTCCTGGCAGAGTGTGGTTAACTGAAGCATTTTTCTGGGTGGTGTGTTAGTTTTTAGTTTTATAGTATACAGTATCTCACAAAAGTGAGTACACCCCTCACATTTATGTAAATATTTTATTATATCTTTTCATATGACAACACTGAAGAAATGACACTTTGCTACAATGTAAAGTAGCGAGTGTACAGCTTGTATAACAGTGTAAATTTGCTGTCCCCTCAAAATAACTCAACACACAGCCATTATTGTCTAAACCGCTGGCAACAAAAGTGAGTACAACCCTAAGTGAAAATGTCCAAATTGGGCCAAAAGTGCCAAAGTGCCAATATTTTGTGTGGCCACCATTATTTTCCAGCACTGCCTTAACCCTCTTGGTTATGGAGTTCACCAGAGCGTCACAGTTTGCTACTGGAGTGTTCTTCCACTCCTCCATGATGACATCACGGAGCTGGTGGATGTTAGAGACCTTGCGCTCCTCCACCTTCCATTTAAGAATGCCCCACAGATGCTCAATAGGGTTTAGGTCTGGAGATAGACTGGCCAAGCATATCACCTTTACACTCAGCTTCTTTAGCAAGGCAGTGGTCATCTTGGAGGTGTGTTTTGGGTCATTATCATTTTGGAATACTGCCCTGCGGCCCAGTCTCCGAAGAGAGGGGATCACGCTCTGCTTCAGTATGTCACAGTACATGTTGGCATTCATGGTTCCCTCAATGAACTGTAGCTCCTCAGTGTCGGCAGGACTCATGCAGCCCCAGACCACGACACTCCCACCACCATGCTTGACTGTAGGCAAGACACACTTGTCTTTGTACTCCTCACCTGGATACCACCACACACACTTGACACCATCTGAACTAAATATGCTTATCTTGGTCTCATCAGACCACAGGACATGGTTCCAGTAATCCATCCATCCTTAGTCTGCTTGTCTTCAGCAAACTGTTTGCGGGATTTCTTGTGCATCATCTTTAGAAGAGGCTTCCTTCTGGGACAACAGCCATGTAGACTAATTTGATGCAGTGTGCAGCGGATGGGCTGAGCACTGACAGGCTGACCCCCCCACCCTTTCAACCTCTGAAGCAATGCTGGCAGCACTAATAGTCTATTTACCCAAACACAATCTCTGAACATGACGCTGAGCACATGGACTCAACTTCTTTGGTTGACCATGGCGAGGCCTGTTCTGAGTGGAACCTGTCCTGTTAAACCTCAGTATGGTCTTGGCCACCATGCTGCAGCTCAGTTTCAGGGTCTTGGCAGTCTTCTTATAGCCTAGGCCATCTTTATGAAGAGCAACAATTTTTTTTTATCAGATCCTCAGAGTTCTTTGCCATCAGGTGCCATGTTGAACTTCCAGTGACCAGTATGAGAGAGTGAGAGCGATAACACTCAAATTTAACACACCTGCTCCCCATTCACACCTGAGACCTTGTAACACTAATGAGTCACATCACACCGGGGAGGGGAAATGGCTAATTGGGCCCAATTTGGACATTTTCACTTAGGGGTGCACTCACTTTTGTTGCCAGCAGTTTAGACATGAATGGCTGTGTTGAGTTATTTTAAAGGGACAGCAAATGTACACTGTTATACAAGCTGTATACTCACTACTTTACATTGTTGCAAAGTGTTATTTCTTCAGTGCTGTCACATGAAGATATAATAAAATATTTACAAAAATGTGAGGGGTGTACTCACTTTTGTGGGATACTGTAGGTGTGGTATTTTTGGTCACAGCAAATTTTAAAAATGATAAAGTCCTGAAAAACAGGTTTTGGGGCCAAAAAAGTCTAAAACTCAGGACTGCCATTGGACCACTCTGCCTGTCTGCCAACCACACGTACCTTTTTGCTGTGCTTAGTTTGTGCCTGCCCCTGCGTAGTAGCTAGGCACTAAAGCATTGTGTCTAAGACCTGGGGGCAACAGAGTACCAGTAGACCAGCTTGCCTTATGGGAAAGGGGGCTGCCATTGGTGAAGAATACAGAGCCAGCTATAGTGCCTGACCATCAACGCAGAGGCGTACCTAGGGTCTCTATCGCCCCTGGTGAGAATCTGTACCGGCGCTCCCCCGGCTGGTGGTCTTGGGGTCTGGCTGCTGGAGCTGGGTTGCTGATCCTGGGGTCTGGCTGCTGGGGCCAAGGGTCTGGCTGCTGGTCCTGGAGCCTGGCTGCGATGGGGTTGGTGAGGCATCCCAGTCAGCGAATACAGTACAGACCCCCCTTCCACAGTGCAGACCCCCCTCCCGCAGTGCAGACCCCTCTCCCGCAGTGCAGACCCCCCTCCCGCAGTGCAGACCCCTCTTCATTAGTGCAGACCCCTCTTCCTCAGTACAGACCCCCGTCCCACAGTGCAGACCCCTCTCCCGCAGTGCAGACCCCCTCCCGCAGTGCAGACCCCTCTCTCTCAGTACAGACCCCCCTCCCGCAGTACAGACCCCTCTCCCGCAGTACAGACCCCTCTCCCGCAGTGCCGACCCCTTTCCCTCAGTGCAGACCCCTATCCCACAGTGCAGACCCCTATCCCACAGTGCAGACCCCTATCCCACAGTGCAGACCCCCCTCCCGCAGTGCAGACCCCCCTCCCACAGTGCAGACCCCTCTCTCTCAGTGCAGACCCCTCTCCCTCAGTGCAGACCCCTCTCCCTCAGCGCAGACCTCCCTCCCGCAGTACAGACCCCTCTCTCTTAGTGCAGACCCCTCTCCCACAGTGCAGACCCCCCCTCCATCAGAATAGACCCTCCTAAGTGCAGACCCCCCTCCATCAGCATAGACCCCCCCTCGATCAGTATAGACCTCCCCCCAGTGCAGACCACCCTCTCCACGGAATATGCACAGCGGCGTGTCCCTCAACGGACTCTCTCATCCATCCTGTGTACAGTAGTGTGGGAGAAGCTGCAGTGCAAAGGGCTGGAGGGGGTACCGTTCTCAGCCGAGAGCAAGGGGAAACCTTTCGGAGAGGGAGAGACACAGATCAGTGGGGTGTGCAGATCGTGTGATGCCGCTGCCCACAGGTCCGCACCCCCGCCCCTTCATAGCAATGCCACTGCCTCCGCCCACCCCCCTCCTTCCCTGATGAATTAACCGGACCAAAAAAAATTACCTGTGCCCATGCAGCAGCCAAAGCAGACTGGGGACAGCAGTATGGGCTGTCCCCCCCCTGCCTCAGCTCGCAGCACCTTACATCCCCGCCTGTCACTCAGCCACAGACAGAGTGGCTGTACTCCATTCGGCCGTTCGGGCTGCTCTGTCTGACTGTGGCTGAGTGACAGGCACAGCCGGGAGATCGCCCTGCATTTTACGGGTGTCCGGGAGCCCGCATTTGGCGCCCCCCTCGGCCTGCGCCCCTGGTGGGCGCCGGTTTTGCCAACCCCTTGGTACGCCCCTGCATCAACGCTAGGGGTAGAAATGACAGTTTGACTCTTGATCTGTGCATTCTACAAGCTATGTTGTACATTACATACTACTGACTTCTGCACTGTACATGCTGTGATACATGTTATGTAGCCCTGACCTTTGCACTCTGTAAGCTATGCTGTACATTGTATACTCCTGACCACAGTGTTTATTGTCTCAACAGTAGCTGGATGCATGTAGTACCCAAATATTTTATTAAAGTTTTGTAAAGTAAACAGTGTAAGCTGTCTGCATTCAGTGCAGAGAACAGCATGTGTAATAACTTTTGCTTATAAAAAAAAATACTGTAACCTTTATCCTAAGGTTTATGGGTATCTCTTATGTTTTTATTTGTGCCACTGTATTTAAGGTGTATTTTGTCAGCACAATGAATGTGGCATATGTTAGTGGTGTATGCAGACTCTATTTTCCTGGCTCAATATTTATGTAACGACCTCACCTCTCACTCCCTCCTTCTCTGTCAATGTCAATGGCTCTCGTCTAGGGGACCAGGGAGGAGAGTGCGACGCACCACCAGCTCGTACCCTCCAGTGTGTAGAGGTATGAGCTATACCCAATTACCTTCGGGTCTGTGCCCCTGTCCAGAGCCAAAGCTCCCCTTGAGGATGATCCTTTAACTCCCAGAAAGCCAAGTTCCACACCATTGAAAGTCCAACACTTATTTATTCTTGTAGAGCAATAAATAGTCCTTTGCGAGCAGACTGGTTAGACAATGAACAGGCAAGGTGAAGAGGAAGGTCCAGGCACAAACATAAACTTATTACTCTCCTGTTTCAGTATGCGCAAACAGGCTTGGCGCACGGTCGCTGCCACCGACCATGAGGGTGGTCGCTGCCACCGACCGGGTGAAATAAGATTTAGGCCTCTGCCACCGACCTGAGTTTCAGTTGGGTTGCTGCCACCGACCATGAGAACATGAACTATCTTCTTGAGATGCGGCCCCTGTCAGGGGAGTCATCCATCTGGACGGTCACCAGAGGCCTCCGCCGTCACCAGCCAATGCTGCGCTGGATCTCCGGGAAGATCACATCTCTGGTCCCCCTCGCCCTAGATTCGGGTGTCCAAAACCGGAGGACACCCTAGGAATCCTCCGTCCCATGCGGGACCCAGTCGAAGGTACTGGGCCCCAGGCCTCCAGAGAGTACCTCACCCCAGACCTAAGGTGTCTGGGGTGGAATCGCAGCTCCGTCCCCGGGCCGAGGGCGCCCGGAGACCACCAGCACGCACCCCCAGGCTGAAGGTGCCTGGGCATGGACCCCGAGCGGAAGATGTCTGCCCCTTTTATCCCCTCTCCCAGCATGCACAGCAGGTTCCCCACCCCGCTGTACTGCTGCGAGAGGACAAAAAGGGTACAGACTTACAATGGTGGTTGAACCCCGGCCTATGGCGACAGCGCCACCTACAGGCCGCAGGGAACTGGACACCCTTGTATCCTCCACTGGCATAAATTGGTCCATGAACCCTAACAATTGCTGCATCTGAGCCATTTATCACTCAGATGCCTCCCCTAAATGTAACCACCCGCTACATTTAATATTTCAAAATTTAAATATGCCCACTTCTCACTGTAACACACATGAGCTGCACACACCATGAATAATGATCATCTTGAGGTGTCCCTTATTCTCAAGTTCAAAAGTTGGTTCTGACAGTAAGGCTGGGTTCACACCTAAGACAGATCCGTCACACAGCAGGGGTCCGGTGCATCCTGGTTCACCGTTTTTGGTCCGATTTCAGCCCGCATTTTGTGCTGAATTCGGACCTGAAACAGACCAAAAAAGCCACACGTTTTTCCTGCAAAACGCACCGGACCTGCTGCGGAGATATGTGAACCGGCTCCATAGAGAGCCAGTCACATTCTCCTGCTATGCAAATTGGATGCAGGGAAACCCACATTCAAATCGCATAGGTGTGATCCCAGCCTTAAGGACTGCTCACCTGGCTACAGATCACTTGCCCAACTACCTCTGGTTCATCAGGTGTGGCCTTTCTGAGTGGCTTAGAGGGAAGCTGAAGAACCTCTCTTCTCTTGGCATGTCCAGGAAAAGGGATTTCTCTAATTATCATGAGACCAAAGATAGAGTAGTAAACCCTTGTTTTCCATTAAAATAATAAACATTCTATACTTACCTGCTCTGTGCAATGGTTTTGACCAGAGCGGTCCCTTACTTCTTCTTTGGTGGTCCCCTGCTGGTGCTGCCCATTCCACAATGAAGTTGGGATCCGCCCACATGCATAGACTGGCACCCGGCTCAGCCTTTCAGTGAGCTGCTGAAAGCCTGAGCCGGCCGCTCCTGACCACTCCACGGCCCAGTGCTCCAATTAGCGCCATGAGGCAGAGCAAACAGCCAGGCAGAGCAAACAGAGAGCTGTGAGAACCAAATGATCAGCAGTGTTTGATCGCTTTGTTCCCAGTGTTAGCCGGCAGGCGGACAGATACAGCATCAGGCCGATGCTGCATCCAGCTGTGTAAGTATGATTATAAAGAAAAAAACTGATTCCCATACTTCTTTTTTAATGCAGAAAATGAAAATAAAAAAAAACTTTTGCATTTTAGAACCACTTTAAATAAGGGTATTTTACTGTTGCTTCTTGTGTGCTATTTCTCAGTAGCAGTATGTCTGAAAACGTTATCACAAATCTG
Source organism: Rana muscosa (assembly GCA_029206835.1). Classification (NCBI taxonomy): domain Eukaryota; kingdom Metazoa; phylum Chordata; class Amphibia; order Anura; family Ranidae; genus Rana; species Rana muscosa. Next base: position 637,250,186 of record CM055122.1, on the reverse strand, counting down.
TAATTTTTTTAAATACCAGAGGTTCACTCTGTGTTACAGGGCCAGAAGACACCAAAATGTTCTAAATGCTACTTAAATCTTGGGAAGAAGAGTATTCCCTACTTAAAATATATTTGCATTTGCTAACTTGTTTCAGAAATGAAAAGAGGATATTTGGGTCTAAACTTGAGCATGCAGAAGACGCACATGCAGAGAGAGGGAAACAATACAGTACATATTCTATGCCCCTGGTGCCTAGCATGTGGCCCACTGGCTTCCTCTATCCAACTTGCCACGTTTTGCCCGCTTTGTAGCATGCAAGGGGTATTCCAGATGCTGGGATGCTCTCTGTGTTACCACTCTCTTTGGCAAATGATCTCTACCTGACAGTAGAAATGTAGTCCCAGTCCAATGTCATCATGGGGATTATTTTACTCCAACTTTCTCTTCAGTGTTCAGGATTAAAATTTTCAGACATTGAGGTGCATTTCAGCCTGTTCATTTCTAATTGCCTGCATAACTTAACACAATGTGCTTCAACACAAAAATATGAGCTGCTTTTGTATGACCCTGTGGAAGTGTCAGGGCCTGCACTTGAGGTCCCCCCCCCCCCCATTATTTATAGGTTAACTACCACTGTTCTTTGCTGATGGTGTCATAATCTGAGCTCCAGCGCTGTAGCCCAAAATGGCTAACCACTTAGTCTCAACAATTCCAACTGTATTGCACACTCAAGTAACATATAAGACTTGCTTACTGCTCCAACACAGGGTGGTGGACTCCGACATAATACTCTTCAGTTGACAGTTCAGACTTGCTCTTCTTATGTCGAGAAAAGTCTGGTACACAACTGAGGAATTAGGCTGCCTGCATGTTAACATTGTTGAAATGTTGCATCTTTACCAAACCATCTCTCTGCTTTCCTACCAGATTGGCTTGCACCATGTACTTTCACACATTGACCAATCACTGGCCAAGCAGCTAGTTCTAAACAATACCCATGCTGGCTATTAGGGAGCATTTCAGTCAATACTATCATATATTATTACCTTTTGTTTTACATAATAATGTAGTTATGCATCATAATCAGTCATTTACATGTTTAGACTGTTACATCTGTTATGGGCCCGCATTATGGCAGTATCACAGTTAACTAGATTTAGAGGATTGCAACGCCACAGATATATGGAATCATTAGCACTTGTTATACAATAGCATGAAAGACAAGAATAGCGATAAAATATATCAATATAAATTTATCATTAGGTATTAGTTCTAGGTAAGTGGGCTTCTTAACAACTAATGCACCAGATAATAACATGTTCTACCCCTATTATCAGCAACTCGAAGTAGAATAGTAACAGAATATGAAGAATGAACCTCTGTGCAGACTACTATAAATTCTGAATCGCCCCCTCGGCTTTGTCTGGGTTGAATCTGAAGCTGGTGAAATGATTCATTCATTTCTAAATGCACTGGGGTGACTGAAATAGAGATTATGCCTTAGCTGCGTGATTATGTTGGAGGAATTATAGTGATGTGTAATGACAGTGTAATAACTGTTAGAAAAACGCTTGTACTATGGTGATAGAATGCCAATTAGACAGCATCTACTAATTTTAAATTTGTAATTAAAAATCCATAGATTGAGATAAAAAATTGTGAATGTTACACCCCTGGGAATTCCCAATTAGACACCACTGCTCCACTACTCAGTAGAAGGAAAAGTGTGAAACAGAATATGATAATGACACAATTTGTGGGCGGTTGGCTGCAGCTTTCAATTAATTTATTATTTTCAGGCATGGAGGGTGCTATATCTACAATTCTTAAAATGCGTGCAAAATGTAGGACACCTATTGAAGCATGTTATTGAAATCAATACTTGCTGCTGAAATCATATCATGGTTAAATGGCACGGTATATACTGACGACAGTGCTGAGGTCATAAAAGCCTATAATCTCACAAATGTCAACTGACCGTATTATGTCTGGAAAGATAGCATTTTCTCTATATAGTAGGAAAGGATTAGAAATGATGTAAGCTTTTTACTGTTCTATGGACTCCAGTCTTGGTGAATACACAGAATATGAGAAGAATATCTCTAATGGGGCCACAGACAGCAATGAAAATCAGACAGATATTCTACATAACTTAAAAAAAGTACTGGTGTTTATGTCAGTGTTTCCACTTAAGAAATTTGAATACCATCGGGTTCTAGGGACTACACAGGGAATGAGAGGACATCTCCCCAGTAGTGACAGATGTTCTATCCTTTTCTCACTATCCAAAATGGAAAAAGTTTTGTCCAGTGGGAAATGAATTCTGCCTTAAGGCCACAAGTATAACTATGTTATTAAGTGCAAATGTGCACCATTGTATTATATGTCTGGTGCACTGTAAACACCCCATACCACAACTGTCAAACTAAGGCTGTACATTATACAATTTTCTTGTACAACTTTCCTTTAAATTTACCAAAACCACATAAAATTAGATCAAACCTAAATACTTTCAATTTTCGATGCAATCAGGCAGGCCCTTGCACTACATATTTGAAGGTAAATCTAAATTAAATTGAATAATAAACTTGTATAAAGTATGGCCAGCTTAAGGGAAACACTAATAACTGCCGAAAATGCATTATTTTACTGGTTCACTTGGTAAAAGTTCCTTATGAGTGTAGGAAAAATGATGATCACTTTGCCAGCACTTTTTTCTAACCTTCACTGCTCCTTCATCGTTCTGCTGGTGAGGGAACTGGGACCCCTTCTGACTGTCTGTACAGCAGGTGACATGTCACTCCACCACACAGTGATTCTTTTTCATTGTTCATTAATCTCACCACCCATTGTGGATCTATGCTAACATCATAAGTAGATCACTTCTATGACAATAAACTTCCATTGTGGCTTTATGTACTGAACAGATATTTGGAAAGTTGAAGTATTGGAACTGCTGTATTGTTTAAAAAGAAAGAGGCATAAACTCAAATTCTTCTTTAAATTAGTTAAACTTTTTAAACGGGCAAAGTTTTTTGTAATGTTCCATAACTGGTCTTCATTACTAGGGATGAGCTCGGTGTTCGAGTCGAACATAGGTTAGACTCGAACATCGGCTGTTCGCAGCGTTCGGCGAACAACGAACGATTTGGGCCGTTCGCGCCAAATTTGAGTGACGCGAACGGCCCACAACACACTGCGTCATCGCAGTGTAATCCCGGCGCTGTGATTGGCCAAGCATGCACTGTGACCCTGCATGCTTGGCCAATCACAGCGCCGGCAGCGAGGAGAGCAATGATTGGCCACAGGCAGGATGCCTGTGGCCAATTATTGCTGAGGGGGTTTAGTACACGCCCCACACTATAAAAGGCCGCCAGCGCGGCGGCCTCGTGTAGTGTGTTCCGGCGCAGGGAAAGAGTTACATAGGCAGGGACAGTGTCAGTGCTATTTGTACCTCAAACTTGTGTGTAGGGACAGAGAAGGATAGGTAGGGAGAGTGTCAGTGTCATATTCTTTGCTAAACCTTGTGTGTAGGGACAGACAAGGATCGGCAGGGAGAGTGTCAGTGTCATATTCTTTGCTAAACCTTGTGTGTAGGGACAGACAAGGATCGGCAGGGAGAGTGTCAGTGTCATATTCTTTGCTAAACCTTGTGTGCTGGGAAAGACAAGGATCGGCAGGGAGAGTGTCAGCGTCATATTCTTTGCTAAACCTTGTGTGCTGAACCATATTGCTAAACCTTGTGTGTAGGGACAGACAAGGATAGGTAGGCAGAGTGTCAGTGTCATATTCTTTGCTAAACCTTGTTTGTAGGGACAGACAAGGATAGGTAGGCAGAGTGTCAGTGTCATATTCTTTGCTAAACCTTGTTTGTAGGGACAGACAAGGATAGGCAGGGAGAGTGTCAGTGTCATATTCTTTGCTAAACCTTGTGTGCTGAACCATATTGCTAAACCTTGTGTGTAGGGACAGACAAGGATAGGTAGGCAGAGTGTCAGTGTCATATTCTTTGCTAAACCTTGTTTGTAGGGACAGACAAGGATCGGCAGGGAGAGTGTCAGTGTCATATTCTTTGCTAAACCTTGTGTGCTGAACCATTATGCTAAACCTTGTGTGTAGGGACAGACAAGGATAGGTAGGCAGAGTGTCAGTGTCATATTCTTTGCTAAACCTTGTTTGTAGGGACAGACAAGGATCGGCAGGGAGAGTGTCAGTGTCATATTCTTTGCTAAACCTTGTGTGCTGAACCATATTGCTAAACCTTGTGTGTAGGGACAGACAAGGATAGGTAGGCAGAGTGTCAGTGTCATATTCTTTGCTAAACCTTGTTTGTAGGGACAGACAAGGATAGGTAGGCAGAGTGTCAGTGTCATATTCTTTGCTAAACCTTGTTTGTAGGGACAGACAAGGATAGGTAGGCAGAGTGTCAGTGTCATATTCTTTGCTAAACCTTGTTTGTAGGGACAGACAAGGATAGGCAGGGAGAGTGTCAGTGTCATATTCTTTGCTAAACCTTGTGTGCTGAACCATATTGCTAAATCTTGTGTGTAGGGACAGACAAGGATCGGCAGGGAGAGTGTCAGTGTCATATTCTTTGCTAAACCTTGTGTGCTGAACCATATTGCTAAACCTTGTGTGTAGGGACAGACAAGGATAGGTAGGCAGAGTGTCAGTGTCATATTCTTTGCTAAACCTTGTTTGTAGGGACAGACAAGGATAGGTAGGCAGAGTGTCAGTGTCATATTCTTTGCTAAACCTTGTTTGTAGGGACAGACAAGGATAGGCAGGGAGAGTGTCAGTGTCATATTCTTTGCTAAACCTTGTGTGCTGAACCATATTGCTAAACCTTGTGTGTGGGGACAGACAAGGATAGGTAGGCAGAGTGTCAGTGTCATATTCTTTGCTAAACCTTGTTTGTAGGGACAGACAAGGATCGGCAGGGAGAGTGTCAGTGTCATATTCTTTGCTAAACCTTGTGTGCTGAACCATATTGCTAAACCTTGTGTGTAGGGACAGACAAGGATAGGTAGGCAGAGTGTCAGTGTCATATACTTTGCTAAACCTTGTTTGTAGGGACAGACAAGGATAGGCAGGGAGAGTGTCAGTGTCATATTCTTTGCTAAACCTTGTGTGCTGAACCATATTGCTAAACCTTGTGTGTAGGGACAGACAAGGATAGGTAGGCAGAGTGTCAGTGTCATATTCTTTGCTAAACCTTGTTTGTAGGGACAGACAAGGATAGGTAGGCAGAGTGTCAGTGTCATATTCTTTGCTAAACCTTGTTTGTAGGGACAGACAAGGATAGGTAGGCAGAGTGTCAGTGTCATATTCTTTGCTAAACCTTGTTTGTAGGGACAGACAAGGATAGGCAGGGAGACTGACAGTGTCATATTCTTTGCTAAACCTTGTGTGCTGAACCATATTGCTAAACCTTGTGTGTAGGGACAGACAAGGATCGGCAGGGAGAGTGTCAGTGTCATATTCTTTGCTAAACCTTGTGTGCTGAACCATATTGCTAAACCTTGTGTGTAGGGACAGACAAGGATTGGTAGGCAGAGTGTCAGTGTCATATTCTTTGCTAAACCTTGTTTGTAGGGACAGACAAGGATAGGTAGGCAGAGTGTCAGTGTCATATTCTTTGCTAAACCTTTTTTGTAGGGACAGACAAGGATAGGCAGGGAGAGTGTCAGTGTCATATTCTTTGCTAAACCTTGTGTGCTGAACCATATTGCTAAACCTTGTGTGTAGGGACAGACAAGGATCGGCAGGGAGAGTGTCAGTGTCATATTCTTTGCTAAACCTTGTGTGCTGAACCATATTGCTAAACCTTGTGTGTAGGGACAGACAAGGATAGGTAGGCAGAGTGTCAGTGTCATATTCTTTGCTAAACCTTGTTTGTAGGGACAGACAAGGATCGGCAGGGAGAGTGTCAGTGTCATATTCTTTGCTAAACCTTGTGTGCTGAACCATATTGCTAAACCTTGTGTGTAGGGACAGAGAAGGATAGGTAGGCAGAGTGTCAGTGTCATATTCTTTGCTAAACCTTGTTTGTAGGGACAGACAAGGATAGGCAGGGAGAGTGTCAGTGTCATATTCTTTGCTAAACCTAGTGTGCTGAACCATATTGCTAAACCTTGTGTGTAGGGACAGACAAGGATAGGCAGTCGACAGTGTCAGTGTCCTATTCTTTGCTAAACCTTGTGTGCAGGGAGAGAGAAGGATAGGCAGGGGACAGTGTCACTGTCATTGTTGCTAAGCCTCCTGCACAGTATACACCTGAAGCTACCCCTTATTGCTGGTTTTCCCATCTCCCTGCAGGCCATTAGAATGTCTGGAAGGCAAACAAGGAGAGGCAGACAGTCAGGAGCCAATAAAAGAGGGCAAGCAGGCTCTGTGTCTGGGGGCAACAGTGCTGGTCGTGGACGCGGTGCATTGTCATCAGCACATGGCCATGGGACACGCTTGTCCTTCTTTTCGGCAGCTGGACATGTTGAGTCACATCATGCCGAAGACTTGGTAGAGTGGATGACCAAGCCCTCCTCATCCTCCTCATCCTCTCTCACCCAGGCTCAGGGTACTGGCAAAGCAGCTGCCAAAGCGTCCTCTTCCCTGGTATCAATGTCATCATCAGTCACTCCTTCCCTAGACCCACCATGTCCTCCTCCTGAGGAGTCCCCCGAACTGTTTGAGCACAGTGTTGGGTACATGCTCCAGGAGGATGCCCAGCGTTTCGAAGGGTCTGATGATGATACCCAGCTAGAGGAAGGCAGTAGCGTGAGAGCAGAGAGAGGGGATGCTCAAGAAGGACACCAATCTGGCAGTCATGTTCCAGCAGCTGCAGCATACTGCCAGATTGGCTCCAGTGATGAGGAGGGAGGGGATGATGAGGTCACTGACTCCACGTGGGTGCCTAATAGGAGAGAGGAGGAGGAGGAGGATGAGAAGGAGGCACATCTCCAACGAGGCAGGATGCCCTTGGGTGGCCAGCGTAAGGGCAGCACACCGACGGAATCACACCGCAGAGCTCCGCCTGTGCAGGGCGCTGCCTATGCCCGTTATTCAAAAAGTTCTTTGGTGTGGGCCTTTTTTGAGGCGAGTGCATCAGATCGCACAGCTGCTGTTTGCAACATATGTCTCAAGCGTATATCGCGTGGCCAAAACATCAGCCGCTTGGGCACCACATGCTTGACCAGACATATGTTGACCTGCCATGCAGCTCGTTGGCAAGCCTACCTTAAAGACCCACACCAAAGAACAAAGCGTACCTCTCCTTGCACCGCATCAGCTGGGATCTCCAACCCCACTATACCTTCAGTCCTCTCTGAAACCTGCACTGAGAGGAATGAAGGTGTAGAATTAGGTGTGTCACAGCCAAGTACTTGCGGCCACTCTGCTAGCAGTACACCGACGTCCGATTCTAGCAGGCAAATTTCCCTGCCCCAGCTGCTGGACCGTCGAAAGAAGTTCACTCCCAGCCATCCACATGCCCAGCGGTTGAATGCTAGCTTGGCTAAATTGCTAGCGCTTCAACTGCTGCCTTTTCAGTTGGTAGACTCGGCCCCCTTCCGTGAGTTTGTGCAATGTGCGGTTCCTCAGTGGCAGGTTCCCAAACGCCACTTTTTCTCACGGAAGGCGATTCCGGCTCTCTACCGGCATGTGGAAGGCAATGTCTTGGCCTCGCTGGACAGGGCGGTCAGCGGTAAGGTGCATATTACCGCTGACTCATGGTCCAGCAGGCATGGACAGGGACGTTACCTTTCTTTCACGGCCCATTGGGTCACTCTTTTGGCAGCTGGGAAGGATGCAGGACAAGGTGCAGTAGTGTTGGAGGTTGTTCCACCGCCACGCCTCCAAAATGCTACTACTGGTTGTGACACACCTCTGTCCTCCACCCCTCCTCTTCTTCTTCCTCCGTGGCCTCTTCCTGTGCTTTGTCCTCGGAACCAGCGGTGCTCCGTAGGCGTTCAAGGGGCTACGCAAGTACACAGGCAAAAAGATGCCATGCCGTGCTTGCGCTGGTGTGTTTGGGGGACAGGAGCCACACTGGGGCAGAGGTTCTGTCTGCTCTGCAGGGGCAGGCCGAGAGGTGGTTGACGCCACGCCAGCTTAAGCCAGGAATAGTAGTTTGCGACAATGGCACCAACCTCCTCTCCGCTCTCCGACAGGGACAACTGACCCATGTGCCCTGTGTGGCTCACGTCCTTAACCTGGTGGTGCAGCGGTTCTTGGGCAGGTACCCGGGCTTACAGGATGTCCTGAGGCAGGCCAGGAAAGTCTGTGTGCATTTCCGCAGATCTTATAATGCCAGTGCTCGCCTGGCTGAGCTGCAAAAGGAGTTGAACCTGCCCAAGAACCGCCTTATATGTGACATGCCCACCAGGTGGAACTCAACGTTGGCCATGCTGCAGCGGCTGCACACGCAGCAGAGGGCCATCAATGAGTACCTGTGCGACTACGGCACCAGGACAGGGTCAGGGGAGCTCGGATTTTTTTCACCACGCCAGTAGGGCATGATCAGGGATGCATGCACTGTCCTGGCACCATTTGAGGAGGCCACGAGGATGGTGAGCAGTGACAGTGCATGCATCAGTGACACTGTACCTCTTGTCCACCTGTTGGAACATACGCTGCGTGGAATAATGGACAGGGCACTTGAGGCAGAACAGAGGCAGGAAGAGGAGGACTTCCTTGCCTCTCAAGGCCCCCTTTACCCAGACAGTGTTCCTTCTGTCCCACCCATTGCACAGGAAGAAGAGAAGGAGGAGGAGGAGGAAGAGGATTGTGTCAGCATGGAGGTGGAGCCTGGCACTCAGCATCATCAGCAGCAGTCTTTTAGGGATGATTTACAGTCCCAAGAAACCAGTGGACTTGTACGTGGCTGGGAGGAGGTGGCTGCGGATCATGTCGTCCTTAGTGACCCAGAGGACTCCGGACTGAATGCCTCAGCTAACCTACGCTGCATGGCCTCCCTGATCCTGCAAAGTCTGCGGAAGGATCCTCGTATTCTTCGGATCAAGGAGAGGGACCATTACTGGCTTGCCACTCTCCTTGATCCACGGTAGAAGGGTAAGGTTGCGGACCTTATCTTACCGTCGCAGAGGGAGCAGAGGATGAGACAACTCCGGGAGGCCTTGCAGAAAGGTCTGTGCAACGTGTTCCCAGAGACTGGGAGGTTACAAACTCCTGGTCTTGGACAACGAGTTGCTGAGGCTTCGGTCAGTCAAAGAAGGAGCGGTGGGGAAGGTGTCCGTCTGACCGAAGCGTTCAGACAATTCTTTAGTCCGCAGCCCCAAGGTATGATCGGTTCCAGCAACCATCGCCAGCGTCTGATATACATGGTGCAGGAATACCTAGGGGCAAGGTCAGACTTGGACACCTTCCCCACCGAAAATCCTCTGGCTTACTGGGTCTTGAGGATGGATCACTGGCCAGAGCTTGCACAGTATGCAATTGAGCTACTGGCCTGTCCTGCATCCAGCGTTCTTTCAGAACGCACATTCAGTGCTGCTGGAGGATTTGTCACGGATCACAGGGTGCGCCTGTCCACCGACTCTGTTGATCGACTGACCTTCATAAAGATGAACCAGTCTTGGATCACCACCAGCTACCAAACACCTGAAGCTGATATAACAGACTAATTTATTTTCAAATGTCACATCCCTTCAAGACAGATGCTGATGCTGAGAGTTTGTCCTGTTATGTTGACTGACTATCCTCCTCCTCCTCAATGATCCGATTGACGATGATAGCTTGGAAGAACATTTTTGTTTCTGGGTGCCGCCACCAGTGGCTAATGCCCAATTTTTTAGCCCCTGTTTAACAGGGGTGTGTTATTACAATTTTTTATGCAATGCTTTGCAGCAGGGCTCATTCCTGCACTCCAAGTAGAGTATCTGGGAGTGGTTGCAGTGTCGTGGCACCAGCACCAGTGGCTAAGGCCCAATTTTTCAGCCCCTGTTTAACAGGGGCGTGTAATTAAAATTTTTGATGCAATACTTTGCAACAGGGCTCATTGCTGTGCTCCAAGTACAGTATCTGTGAGGGGTTGCAGTGTTGTGGCACCAGTGCCTAAGGCTCAATTTTTCTGCCCCTGTTTAACAGGGGCATGTAATTACAATTCTTGATCTAATAATTCACAGCAGGGCCCATTCCTGCGCCCACCAAGACTAACTGTGAGGCCTTACAGTGTTGTGTCAACACCACCACCACCACCACCACCAAAAGCCCAATTTTTCAGCCCCTGTTCAACAGGGGCATGCAATTACAATTCTTGATCTAATAATTCACAGCAGGGCCCATTCATGCGCCCACCAAGAGTAACTGTGAGGGCTCACAGTGTTGTGGCAACACCAACATGTAAGGGGCAAATTTCAGCTGAGTATATACGGCAGGCCCCTACTTTCAAACATCCAACTTACAAACGACTCCTCCTTGCAAACGGAAGGATACAACAGGAAGTGAGAGGAAATCTACCCCTAGGAAGGCAAATTCTCTCCTGTAAGAGTTAATATGGGAAAAAAAGTGTCTCCTCTACACTGATTCTTTATCACCAATTCTTGTTTCAATAAAAAACCCAAATTTTCAAAAAACATTTGTCATTAGGACGGAAAGTGAGGTGAACTGTTCTGAACAGGTGCACACTGAACAGACAGCAAAACAAATGTTACAGGGGTGATAACCCTTCCCTATGTTTTCCAAAAAGCTTAAAAATATATTTTTTGGCTGGAGCTACACTTAAACAATGTACCTGTTCAAAATTACAAACAGATTCTACATAAGAACAAACCTACAGTCCCTGTCTTGTATGCACCGCCTGTATACGGCTGTTCAGAGTATATAGGGCCTTTTTTATTTTGTGTGCGGGGTTCCCCTTAATATCCATACAAGACCCAAAGGGGCAGGTAATGGGCTGGGGTAAGGGGGGGGGGTGTGATGGGGTAGCTATGTAATTTTTCTTAAAGATTTTCATCCATATTACCGGGACCAGACATTACATTAAAGCCGCAAGCAGTTTTAAATGGCTTTTTTTCCTTTAGAAATGTAATTTTGTGCAGGGACAGTTCTAAACACGGGAAACACGTGGCACTTCACAGGCATACTTTAGACACCCCCCAGGTACGATATTTAAAGTAATATTTGACTTTTTTTTTTCACTTTATGCATCATTAACCACTTAACGACCGCCCACTGTAAATATACGTCGGCATAATGGCACCGACAGGCAGAATCACGTATATATACGTGATTGCCTTGGTATAGTTGGGGGGTCCGATCGGGCCCCCCTTCTTTACAGTGAGCGGTCGTTTTACCTTCGGGAGCGATCCGGCATGAGGGGACGGCCGTTCGATTCCGGCCACCCCCTCTCGATCGCTCCTGGCGAATGAGAGCTTCCCCTGCCTGTGTACTGTTTACACAGGCTGGAGGAAGTGATGTCATCTCTCCTGCGGCGCTCACATATACCGAGCGCCGTACAGGAGAAGATGCAGGTTAGTGCACACAACACTACACTGACACCAGGACACATAGGCACATAAAACGCCCCCCCCAGGCCCCCCCAGACACCCCCAGATCACCCCCCAGATCACCCCCCAGTCACAGTGTCACTGATTGCAGTGACCATTTATTTAGTGATCACTGCAATCAGTGACATTTGTGACTGTAAAAGTGTCAGTACATTCAGTTTTAGGTCCAGTGTAGCCCCCTAACCCCCCCCTAATAAAGGTTTAACCCCCTGATCACCCCCCAGATAACCCTTTCACCCCCTAGCACCGCCGTCGCTAAGCGATCATTTTTCTGATCGATGTCTTGGCGTCGGTGATGCTGATCGGTAGCCAGTAATTTTTTTTAGGTTCGCCGCAGGTTTTTATAGCGTCGGGTACCCCCATATATTACCTAATAAAGGTTTAACCCCCTTGATTGCCCCCAGGTAACCCTTTCACCCCCTATCACCACTGTCACTAAGCGATAATTTTTCTGATCGATGTTTTAGCGTCGGCGATGCTGATCGGTAGCCAGTAATTTTTTTTAGGTTCGCCGCAGGTTTTTATAGCGTTAGGTACCCCAATATATTACCTAATAAAGGTTTAACCCCCTTGATCGCCCCCCAGGTAACCCTTTCACCCCCTATCACCACTGTCGCTAAGCGATCATTTTTCTGATCGCTGTCTTAGCGTCGGTGATGCAGATCGGTAGCCAGTAATTTTTTTTAGGTTCGCCGCAGGTTTTTATAGCGTCAGGTACCCCCATATATTATCTAATAAAGGTTTAACCCCCTGATCACCCCCAGGTAACCCTTTCACCCCCTATCACCACTGTCGCTAAGCGATCGTTTTTATGATCGTTGTCTTAGTGTCGGTGATGCAGATCGGTAGCCAGTAATTTTTTTTTAGGTTCGCCGTCAGGTTTTTATATAGCGTCAGGTACCCCCATATATTACCTAATAAAGGTTTTAACACCCTAATTGCCCCTACTTAACCCTTTCACCAGTGATCATCATATAAGTGTTACGGGTGACGCTGGTTAGTTAGTTTGCTTTTTATAGTGTCAGGGCACCCGCCGTATATAACCCAATAAAGGTTTAACCCCCTGATCGCCCGGCGGGTGATATCAATTAGGTTTTAGCGTCGGAGAGGGTCTGCGTCACACCCCAGGCAGCGTCAGGTTAGTGCCAGTAACGCTAACACCCACGCGTGAAGCATACACCCCCCTTAGTGGTATAGTATCTGAACAGATCAATATCTGATCTGATCAGATCTATACTAGCGTCCCCAGCAGTTTAGGGTTCCCAAAAACGCAGTGTTAGCGGGATCAGCCCAGATACCTGCTAGCACCTGCGTTTTGCCCCTCCGTCCAGCCCAGGCCACTCAAGTGCAGTATCGATCGATCACTGTCACTTGCAAAACACAACACACATAACTGCAGCGTTCGCAGAGACAGGCCTGATCCCTGCGACTCCAGTGCTGTAGGAGGTGATTTCGCCACCACAGTTAAAAAAAAAACAGCATATATGCCGAAGCATTGGGACAGCAGGGGCGGAGGAGCGATTTTGATCCTAATGCCGCGTACATACGGTCGAAATTCCGACGGAGGCTTGCCCGTGGAAAAGTCTGACCATGTGTACGCGGCATAACTTTTGCGGGAAGATGCCCCCATGCTTCGGCATATATAAATGGTGCATGTATGCCCATCATTAGAAGTGGCTGGATGAAGGGCGGTATTCTAATGGTGGGCATACCCACCGATCAATCTTTTTTTTTCGTTCAGCCAACAGGCTGCATGAAAAAAAAGATTACAATACATGTCCAACAAGGACCAGCAACGTACTGGTATGTTGCTGGACTTTGAATGTTTATACCAGAATGATGCCTGCGGGTTTAGGTATCATCTTGGTATCATTCTCTTCAGCCAGCGGCCGGCTTTCATGTAAAAGTAATCCTAGTGGCTAATTAGCCTCTGGACTGCTTTTACAAGCAGTGGGAGGGAATGTCCCCCCCCCCCGGATATAAAAAGCGCCATTGGGAAATTGGGAAAGCATTTTATCACACCGATCTTGGTGTGGTCAGATGCTTTGAGGGCAGAGGAAAGATCTAGGGTCCAATAGACCCCAGTTTTTTCAAAAAAGAGTACCTGTCATTACCTATAGCTATCATAGGGGATATTTACATTCCCTAAGATAACAATAAAAATGATTAAAAAATAAATAAATATGGAAGCAACAGTTTAAAAATAAAATAAAAAAGCAAAATTAATAATAAAAAAAAAAAAAAAAAAAAAAAAAAGCACCCCTGTCCTGCCCTGCTCTTGCCCAATGGCGAACGCAAGCGTTGGTCTGGCATCATATGTAAACAGCAATTGCACCATGCATGTGAAGTATCACCGCAAAGGTCAGATCGAGGGCAGTAATTTTAGCAGTAGACCTCCTCTGTAAATCTAACGGGGTAACCTGTAAAGGCTTTTAAAGGCTTTTAAAAATGTATGTAGTTTGTCGCCAATGCGCGTTTGTGCGAAATTTTAAAGCATGTCGTGTTTGGTATCTATGTACTCGGCCTAAGATCATCTTTTTTATTTCATCAAACATTTGGGCAATATAGTGTGTTTTAGTGCATTAAAATTAAAAAAAGTGTATTTTTTCCCCAAAAAATGCGTTTGAAAAATCGCTGCGCAAATACTGTGTAGAAAAAAAAATGCAACACCCACCATTTTATTCTGTAGGGCCTTTGCTTTAAAAATATATATAATGTTTGGGGGTTCAACATAATTTTCTTGCAAAAAAAATATGTTTTCATGTAAACAAAAAGTGTCAAAAAGGGCTTTGTCTTCAAGTGGTTAGAAGAGTGGATGTAAGCTTCCTAATGTTGTGTATAAAATGCCAGAACAGTTCAAAACCCCCCCAAATGACCCCATTTTGGAAAGTAGACACCCCAAGCTATATACTGAGAGGCATGTCGAGTCCATGGAATATTTTATATGTTGACACAAGTTGCGGAAATAAGACAATTTTTTTTTTTTTTTTGCACAAAGTTGTCACTAAATGATATATTGCTCAAACATGCCATGGGCATATGTGGAATTACACCCCAAAATACATTCTGTTGCTTCTCCTGAGTACGAGGATACCACATGTGTGAGACTTTTTGGGAGCCTAGCCGCGTACGGGACCCCAAAAACCAATCACCGCCTTCAGGCTTTCTAAGGGTGTAAATTTTTGATTTCACTTCTCACTGCCTATCACAGTTTCGGAGGCCATGGAATGCCCAGATGGCACAAAAATCCCCCAAATGACCCCATTTTGGAAAGTAGACACCCCAAGCTATTTGCTGAGAGGTATTGTGAGTATTTTGCAGATCTCGCTTTTTGTCACAAAGTTTTGAAAATTAAAAAAAAAAAAAGAAAAAAAAAAAAATGTTCTTTCTTAATTTTCAAAAACAAATGAGAGCTGTAAAATACTCACCATGCCTCTCAGCAAACAGCTTGGGGTGTCTACTTTCCAAAATGGGGTCATTTGGGGGGTTTTGTGCTATTTTGGCATTTTATGGCCTTCGAAACTGTGATAGGTAGTGAGGAGTCAAATCAAAAATTTGTGCCTAGAAATCCTGAAGGCGGTGATTGGTTTTCGGGGTCCCGTACGCGGCTAGGCTCCTAAAAAGTCCCACACATGTGGTATCCCCGTACTCAGGAGAAGCAGCAAAATTTATTTTGGGGTGCAATTCCACATATAACCATGGCATGTGTGAGCAATATATCATTTAGTGACAACTTTTTGTAATTTATTTTTTTTTTTGTCATTATTCAATCACTTGGGACAAAAAAAAAAATATTCAATGGGCTCAACAGGCCTCTCAGCAATTTCCTTGGGGTGTCTACTTTCTAAAATGGGGTCATTTGGGGGGGTTTTGTGCTATTTTGGCATTTTATGGCCTTCAAAACTGTGATAGGTAGTGAGGAGTGAAATCAAAAATTTACACCCTTAGAAATCCTGAAGGCGGTGCTTGGTTTTCGGGGGCCCGTACGCGGCTAGGCTCCCAAAAAGTCCCACACATGTGGTATCCCCGTACTCAGGAGAAGCAGCAGAATGTATTTTGGGGTGCAATTCCACATATAACCATGGCATGTGTGAGCAATATATCATTTAGTGACAACTTTTTGTAATTTTTTTTTTTTTGTCATTATTCAATCACTTGGGACAAAAAAAAAAAAATATTCAATGGGCTCAACATGCCTCTCAGCAATTTCCTTGGGGTGTCTACTTTCTAAAATGGGGTCATTTGGGGGGGTTTTGTACTGCCCTGCCATTTTAGCACCTCAAGAAATGAGATAGGCAGTCATAAATTTAAAGCTGTGTAAATTCCAGAAAATGTACCCTAGTTTGTAAACGCTAGGGATGAGCCGAACACCCCCGGGTTCGGTTCGCACCAGAACCTTCGAACAGACCGAAAGTTCGCGCGAATTTTCGAACCCTATTCGTTATAATGGACGCGAACGTTCGAAATCAAAATTGCTAATTACAACGGCCAATATGCATGTTAATGTTATAAAACAGGTTTGGGGACCCGGGTCCTGCCCCAGGGGACATATATCAATGCAAAAATAAATTTTAAAAACTAAAGTTTTTTCGGGAGCAGTCATTTTAATGATGCATAAAGTGAAAAAAAAAAAAGTGAAATTTTCCTTTAAATACGGTACCTGGGGGGTGTCTAAAGTATGCCTGTGAAGTGGCATGTGCTTCCCGTGTTTAGAACTGTCCTTGCACAAAATGACATTTGTAAAGGAAAAAAAGAAGCCATTTAAAACCACTTGCGGCTTTAATGTCATGTCTTGTCCTGGCCGCCATATGGCTGAAAATCCTTGAGAAAAATGGCATGGCTACCCCATCACCCCCCCCCCCCCACCCCAGCCCCTTTGGGTCTTGTATGGATACTAAGGGGGACCCCGCACCCAAAATAAAACCCTATACCTACAACCCTATATACTCTGAACAGCAGTATATAGGTGGTGCAAACAAGACATGGACTGTAGGTTTGTTCTTAAGTAGAATCTGAACAGGTACATTATGAAGTGTAGCTACATCCCAAAAAAATCAATTTTTAAGCTTTTTGGAGAACATAGGGAGGGGTTATCACCCCTGTAACATTTGCTGTCTTTGCACATCTGTTCAGAACATGTCACCTCACTTTCCGTCCCAATGACAAATGTTTTTGGAAAAGTGGGGTTTTAATTGAAACAAGGATTGGTGATAAAGCATCAGTAGAGAGGAGATACCTTTTTCCCAAATTAAATCTAACAGGATAGAATTTTCCTTCCTAGGGGTAGATTTCCTCTCACTTCCTGTTTTCTCTTGCCGTTTGCAAGTAGGAGTCGTTTGTAAGTTGGATGTTTGAAAGTAGGGGCCTGCCGTATATACTCTGCAGAAATTTGCCCTATTAGATGTTGGTGTAGCCACAAGACTGGTGGGCACAGGAATGGGCCCTGCTGTGAGTTAATAGATCAAGATTTGTACTTGCATGCACCTGTTGAACCGGGCAGAAAAATTGGGCCTTTGGTGGTGGTGGTGGTGGTGGTGGACGGTGTTGCCACAAGACTGTAAGCCCTCACAGTTACTCTTGGTGGGTGCAGGAATGGGCCCTGCTGTGAGTTATTAGATCAAGATTTGTAATTGCATGCACCTGTTGAACAGGGCAGAAAAATTGGGCCTTTGGTGGTGGTGGTGGTGGTGGACGGTGTTGCCACAAGACTGTAGGCCCTCATAGTTACTCTTGGTGGGCGCAGGAATGGGCCCTGCTGTGAACTATTAGATCAAGATTTGTAATTACACGCCCCTGTTAAACAGGGGCTGAAAAATTGTGCCTTAGGCATTGGTGCTGGTGCCACAACACTGCAACCCCTCACAGATACTGTACTTGGAGCACAGCAGTCACACCTGTTGCGAAGCATCTTTTTAAAAAATTGTAATTACACGCCCCTGTTATACAGGGGCTGAAAAATTGTGCCTTAGGCACTGGTGCTGGTGCCACAACACTGCAACCCCTCACAGATACTGTACTCTGAGCACAGCAATGAGACCTGTTGCAAAGCATTGCCTAAAAATTGTAATTACACGCCCCAACAGGGGCTGAAAAATTGTGCCTTAGGCACTGGTGCTGGTGCCACAACACTGCAACCCCTCACAGATACTGTACTCTGAGCACAGCAGTCACACCTGTTGCGAAGCATCTTTTTAAAAAATTGTAATTACACGCCCCTGTTATACAGGGGCTGAAAAATTGTGCCTTAGGCACTGGTGCTGGTGCCACAACACTGCAACCCCTCACAGATACTGTACTCTGAGCACAGCAATGAGACCTGTTGCAAAGCATTGCCTAAAAATTGTAATTACACGCCCCAACAGGGGCTGAAAAATTGTGCCTTAGGCACTGGTGCTGGTGCCACAACACTGCAACCCCTCACAGATACTGTACTCTGAGCACAGCAGTCACACCTGTTGCGAAGCATCTTTTTAAAAAATTGTAATTACACGCCCCTGTTATACAGGGGCTGAAAAATTGTGCCTTAGGCACTGGTGTGGTGGCATGGATCATTGAGGAGGAGGAAGAGGATAGTCAGTGAACATAACAGGACAGTCACTCAGCATCAGCATAGGCAGTCTTGAAGGGATGTGACATTATAAATTATTCCGTTATATCCGCTTCAGGTGTCTGGTAGCTGGTGGTGATCCAAGACTGATTCATTTTTATGAAGGTCAGTCGATCAACCGAGTCGGTGGACAGGCGCACCCTATGATCGGTGACAAATCCTCCAGCAGCACTGAATGTGCGTTCGGAAAGAACGCTGGATGCAGGACAGGCCAGTAGCTCAATTGCATACTGTGCAAGCTCTGGCCAGTGATCCATCCTCAGGACTAGTGATGAGCCGAACACCCCCGGGTTCGGTTCGCACCAGAACCCGCGAACGGACCGAAAGTTCGAACGAACATTAGAACCCTATTAAATACAATGGATGCGAACGTTCGAATTCTAAAGTGCTAATTATAAAAACTATTATGCATGTTATTGTCCTAAAAAGGGTTTGGGAACCCGGGTTCTGCACCAGGGGACATGTATCAATGCAAAAATAAGTTTTAAAAACGGTCGTTTTCCGGGAGCAGTCATTTTAATGATGCATAAAGTGAAAAAAAAAAAGTCAAATATTCCTTTAAATATCGTACCTGGGGGGTGTCTAAAGTATGCCTGTGAAGTGCCACGTGTTTCCCGTGTTTAGAACTGTCCCTGCACAAAATGACACTTCTAAAGGAAAAAAAAGCCATTTAAAACTGCTTGCGGCTTTAATGTAATGTCTGGTCCCGGTAATATGGATGAAAATCTTTAAGAAAAATGGCATAGCTACCCCATGACCCCCCCCCTACCCCAGCCCATTACCAGCCCCTTTGGGTCTTGTATGGATATTAAGGGGAACCCCGCACATAAAATAAAAAAGGCCCTATATACTCTGAACAGCCGTATACAGGCGGTGCATACAAGACAGGGACTGTAGGTTTGTTCTTATGTAGAATCTGTTTGTAATTTTGAACAGGTACATTGTTGAAGTGTAGCTCCAGACCAAAAATCTATTTTTAAACTTTTTGGAAAACATAGGTAAGGGTTATCACCCCTGTAACATTTGTTTTGCTGTCTGTGCCCCTGTTCAGAACATTTCACCTCACTTTCCGTCCTAATGACAACTGTTTTTGAAATGTGGTGTTTTTCTTGAAACAAGGATTGCTGATAAAGCATCAGTACAGAGGAGACACCTTTCTCCCATATTTATTCTTACAGGAGAGAATTTTCCTTCCTAGTGGTAGATTTCCTCTCACTTCCTGTTGTCTTCTTGCGTTTGCAAGTAGGAGTCGTTTGTAAGTTGGATGTTTGAAAGTAGGGACCTGCCGTATATACTCTGCAGAAATAGGCCCCTTAGTTGTTGGTGTTGGCACAACACTGTAAGCACTCACAGTTACTCTTGGTTGGTGCTGGAACGCCCTGCTGTCAACTATTATATCAGGAATTTTAATTACATATAATTGTTGAACAGTGGTAGTAAAAATTGGGCCTTTGATGGTGGTGCTGGTGCCACAACACTGTAAGCCCTGACAGTTACTCTTGGTGGGTGCAGCAATGGGCCCTGCTGTGAATTATTAGATCAAGAATTGTAATTACATGCCCCTGTTGAACAGGGGCTGAAAAATTGGGCCTTAGGCACTGGTGGCACAACACTGCAACCCTTCACAGATACTGTACTTGGAGCACAGCAATGAGCCCTGTTGCAAAGTATTGCTTCAAAAATTGTAATGACACGCCCCTGTTAAACAGGGGCTGAAAAATTGGGCCTTAGGCACTGGTGGCACAACACTGCAACTCCTCACAGATACTGTACTTGGAGCACAGCAATGAGCCCTGTTGCAAAGTATTGCTTCAAAAATTGTAATTACACGCCCCTGTTAAACAGGGGCTGAAAAATTGGGCGTTAGGCACTGGTGGCGGCACCCATAAACAAAAATGATCTTCCAAGCTATCATCATCAATCGTATCATTGAGGACTCGGAGGAGGAGGATAGCCAGTCAACATAACAGCACAGGCACTCAGCATCAGCATCAGTCTTGAAGGGATGTGACATTTTAAAATCAATTAGTCTGTTATATCAGCATCAGGTGTGTGGTAGCTGGTGGTGATCCAAGACTGGTTCATCTTGATGAAAGTCAGTCGATCAACCGAGTCGGTGGACAGGCGCACCCTGTGATCCGTGACAAATCCTCCAGCAGCACTGAATGTGCGTTCCGAAAGAACGCTGGATGCAGGACAGGCCAGTAGCTCAATTGCATACTGTGCAAGCTCTGGCCAGTGATCCATCCTCAAGACCCAGTAAGCCAGAGGATTTTCGGTGGGGAAGGTGTCCAAGTCTGACCTTGCCCCTAGATATTCCTGCACCATGTTTATCAGACGCTGGCGATGGTTGCTGGAACCGATCATACTTTGGGGCTGCGGACTAAAGAATTGTCTGAACGCATCGGTCAGACGGCCACCTTCCCCACCGCTCCTTCTTTGACTGGCCGAAGCCTCAGCAACTCGTTGTCCAGGACCAGGAGTTTGCAACCTCCCAGTCTCTGGGAACGCGTTGCACAGACCTTTCTGCAAGGCCTCCCGGAGTTGTCTCATCCTCTGCTCCCTCTGCGACGGTAACATAAGGTCCGCAACCTTACCCTTGTACCGTGGATCAAGGAGAGTGGCCAGCCAGTAATGGTCCCTCTCCTTGATCCGAAGAATACGAGGATCCTTCCGCAGACTTTGCAGGATCAGGGAGGCCATGCAGCGTAGGTTTGCTGAGGCATTCGCTCCGGAGTCCTCTGGGTCACTAAGGACGACATGATCCGCAGCCACCTCCTCCCAGCCACGTACAAGTCCACTGGTTTCTTGGGACTGTAAATCATCCCTAAAAGACTGCTGCTGATGATGCTGAGTGCCAGCCTCCACCTCCATGCTGACACAATCCTCCTCCTCCTCCTCCTCCTCCTCCTCCTCTTCCTGTGCGATGGGTGGGACAGAAGGAACACTGTCTGGGTAAAGGGGGCCTTGAGAGGCAAGGAAGTCCTCCTCTTCCTGCCTCTGTTCTGCCTCAAGTGCCCTGTCCATTATTCCACGCAGCGTGTGCTCCAACAGGTGGACAAGAGGTACAGTGTCACTGATGCATGCACTGTCACTGCTCACCATCCTCGTGGCCTCCTCAAATGGTGCCAGGACAGTGCATGCATCCCTGATCATGCCCCACTGGCGTGGAGAAAAAAAACCAAGCTCCCCTGACCCTGTCCTGGTGCCGTAGTCGCACAGGTACTCATTGATGGCCCTCTGCTGCGTGTGCAGCCGCTGCAGCATGGCCAACGTTGAGTTCCACCTGGTGGGCATGTCACATATAAGGCGGTTCTTGGGCAGGTTCAACTCCTTTTGCAGCTCAGCCAGGCGAGCACTGGCATTATAAGATCTGCGGAAATGCACACAGACTTTCCTGGCCTGCCTCAGGACATCCTGTAAGCCCGGGTACCTGCCCAAGAAGCGCTGCACCACCAGGTTAAGGACGTGAGCCACACAGGGCACATGGGTCAGTTGTCCCTGTCGGAGGGCGGAGAGGAGGTTGGTGCCATTGTCGCAAACCACCATTCCTGGCTTAAGCTGGCGTGGCGTCAACCACCTCTCGGCCTGGCCCTGCAGAGCAGACAGGACCTCTGCCCCAGTGTGGCTTCTGTCCCCCAAACACACCAGCGCAAGCACGGCATGGCATCTTTTTGCCTGCGTACTTGCGTAGCCCCGTGAACGGCTACGGAGCACCGCTGGTTCATAGGACAAACCACAGGAAGAGGCCATGGAGGAAGAAGAGGAGGGGGTGGAGGAGAGAGGTGTGTCACAACCAGTAGTAGCATTTTGGAGGCGTGGCGGTGGGACAACCTCCAACACTACTGCACCTTGTCCTGAATCCTTCCCAGCTGCCAAAAGAGTGACCCAATGGGCCGTGAAAGAAAGGTAACGTCCCTGTCCATGCCTGCTGGACCATGAGTCAGCGGTAATATGCACCTTACCGCTGACCGCCCTGTCCAGCGAGGCCAAGACATTGCCTTCCACATGCCGGTAGAGAGCCGGAATAGCCTTCCGTGAGAAAAAGTGGCGTTTGGGAACCTGCCACTGAGGAACCGCACATTGCACAAACTCACGGAAGGGGGCCGAGTCTACCAACTGAAAAGGCAGCAGTTGAAGCGCTAGCAATTTAGCCAAGCTAGCATTCAACCGCTGGGCATGTGGATGGCTGGGAGTGAACTTCTTTCGACGGTCCAGCAGCTGGGGCAGGGAAATTTGCCTGCTAGAATCGGACGTCGGTGTACTGCTAGCAGAGTGGGCGCAAGTACTTGGCTGTGACACACCTAATTCTACACCTTCATTCCTCTCAGTGCATGTTTCAGAGAGGACTGAAGTTATAGTGGGGTTGGAGATCCCAGCTGATGCGGTGCAAGGAGAGGTCCGCTTTGTTCTTTGGTGTGGGTCTTTGAGGTAGGCTTGCCAACGAGCTGCATGGCAGGTCAACATATGTCTGGTCAGGCATGTGGTACCCAAGCGGCTGATGTTTTGGCCACGCGATATACGCTTGAGACATATGTTGCAAACAGCAGCTGTGCGATCTGATGCACTAGCCTCAAAAAAGGCCCACACCAAAGAACTTTTTGAATGACGGGCAGAGGCAGCGCCCTGCACAGGCGGAGCTCTGCGGTGTGATTCCGTCGGTGTACTGCCCTTACGCTGGCCACCAAAGGGCATCCTGCCTCGTTGGAGATGTGCCTCCTCCTCATCCTCCTCCTCCTCCTCTCTCCTATTAGGCACCCACGTGGAGTCATTGACCTCATCATCCCCTCCCTCCTCATCACTGGAGCCAATCTGGCAGTATGCTGCAGCTGCTGGAACATGACTGCCAGATTGGTGTCCTTCTTGAGCATCCCCTCTGTCTGCTCTCACGCTACTGCCTTCCTCTAGCTGGGTTTCATCATCAGACCCTTCGAAACGCTGGGCATCCTCCTGGAGCATGTACCCAACACTGTGCTGAAACAGTTCGGGGGACTCCTCAGGAGGAGGACATGGTGGGTCTAGGGAAGGAGTGACTGATGATTTGTCTGACATTGATACCAGGGAAGACGACGCTTTGGCAGCTGCTTTTCCAGTACCCTGAGCCTGGGTGAGAGAGGATGAGGAGGAGGAGGAGGGCTTGGTCATCCACTCTACCAAGTCTTCGGCATGATGTGGCTCAACATGTCCAGCTGCCGAAAAGAAGGACAAGCGTGTCCCATGGCCATGTGCTGATGACAATGCACCGCGTCCACGACCAGCACTGTTGCCCCCAGACACAGAGCCTGCTTGCCCTCTTTTATTGCCTCCTGACTGTCTGCCTCTCCTTGTTTGCCTTCCAGACATTCTAATAGATGGCCTGCAGGGAGATGGGAAAAAAGCAATAAGGGCTACCTTGAGGTGTCCTTCTCTGTCCCTTGAAACAAGGACTTTCACAGTGAAAGAAACTGACACTGTCCCTACCTAGAGTTTTCTGTCCCTAGAATAAATGTTTTTTTTAATCACAATATAGCACAAGGACAATTCACTCAATGTCTCTCCAGGTCCCTGGAAACAAGGACTTGCAGAGTGAAAGAAACTGACACTGTCCCTACCTAGAGTTTTCTGTCCCTAGAATAAATGTTTTTTTTAAGCACAATATAGCACAAGGACAATTAACTCACTGTCCTTACAGGTCCCTGGAAACAAGGACTTGCAGAGTGAAAAAAAAAAAACACTCTCCCTACCTACAGTTTTCTGTCCCTAGAAAAAATGTTTTTTTTAAGCACAATATAGCACAAGGACAATTAACTCACTGTCCTTACAGGTCCCTGGAAACAAGGACTTGCAGAGTGAAAGAAACTGACACTGTCCCTACCTAGAGTTTTCTGTCCCTAGAATAAATGTTTTTTTTAAGCACAATATAGCACAAGGACAATTAACTCACTGTCCTTACAGGTCCCTGGAAACAAGGACTTTGAGAGTGAAAGAAAAAAAACACTCTCCCTACCTACAGTTTTCTGTCCCTAGAAAAAATGTTTTTTTTAAGCACAATATAGCACAAGTAAAATTAACTCACTGTCCTTACAGGTCCCTGGAAACAAGGACTTGCAGAGTGAAAGAAAAAAAACACTCTCCCTACCTACAGTTTTCTGTCCCTAGAAAAAATGTTTTTTTTAATCACAATATAGCACAAGGAAAATTAACTCACTGTCCTTACAGGTCCCTGGAAACAAGGACTTGCAGAGTGAAAGAAACTGACACTGTCCCTACCTAGAGTTTTCTGTCCCTAGAATAAATGTTTTTTTTAATCACAATATAGCACAAGGACAATTAACTCACTGTCCTTACAGGTCCCTGGAAACAAGGACTTGCAGAGTGAAAGAAACTGACACTGTCCCTACCTAGAGTTTTCTGTCCCTAGAATAAATGTTTTTTTTAAGCACAATATAGCACAAGGACAATTAACTCACTGTCCTTACAGGTCCCTGGAAACAAGGACTTGCAGAGTGAAAGAAAAAAAACACTCTCCCTACCTACAGTTTTCTGTCCCTAGAAAAAATGTTTTTTTTAAGCACAATATAGCACAAGTAAAATTAACTCACTGTCCTTACAGGTCCCTGGAAACAAGGACTTGCAGAGTGAAAGAAAAAAAACACTCTCCCTACCTACAGTTTTCTGTCCCTAGAAAAAATGTTTTTTTTAATCACAATATAGCACAAGGAAAATTAACTCACTGTCCTTACAGGTCCCTGGAAACAAGGACTTGCAGAGTGAAAGAAACTGACACTGTCCCTACCTAGAGTTTTCTGTCCCTAGAATAAATGTTTTTTTTAATCACAATATAGCACAAGGAAAATTAACTCACTGTCCTTACAGGTCCCTGGAAACAAGGACTTGCAGAGTGAAAGAAACTGACACTGTCCCTACCTAGAGTTTTCTGTCCCTAGAATAAATGTTTTTTTTAAGCACAATATAGCACAAGGACAATTAACTCACTGTCCTTACAGGTCCCTGGAAACAAGGACTTGCAGAGTGAAAGAAAAAAAACACTCTCCCTACCTACAGTTTTCTGTCCCTAGAAAAAATGTTTTTTTTAATCACAATATAGCACAAGGAAAATTAACTCACTGTCCTTACAGGTCCCTGGAAACAAGGACTTGCAGAGTGAAAGAAACTGACACTGTCCCTACCTAGAGTTTTCTGTCCCTAGAATAAATGTTTTTTTTAATCACAATATAGCACAAGGACAATTAACTCACTGTCCTTACAGGTCCCTGGAAACAAGGACTTGCAGAGTGAAAGAAACTGACACTGTCCCTACCTAGAGTTTTCTGTCCCTAGAATAAATGTTTTTTTTAAGCACAATATAGCACAAGGACAATTAACTCACTGTCCTTACAGGTCCCTGGAAACAAGGACTTGCAGAGTGAAAGAAACTGACACTGTCCCTACCTAGAGTTTTCTGTCCCTAGAATAAATGTTTTTTTTAAGCACACTATAGCAGAAGCACAAAACACACTGACACTCTCCCTACCTATCCTTCTCTTTCCCTAAACTAAAGGAATCCAGGTTAAGCAAGAAAGAAATAACAGTCACTGTCCCTGCCTATGCTACTCTATCCCTGCTCCGGAACACACTACACTAGGCCGCCGTGCTGGCGGCCTTTTATAGTGTGGGGCGTGTACTAAACACCCTCAGCAATAATTGGCCACAGGCATCCTGCCTGTGGCCAATCATTGCTCTCCTCGCTGCCGGCGCTGTGATTGGCCAAGCATGCGGGGTCACAGTGCATGCTTGGCCAATCACAGCGCCTGGATGACACTGCGATGGCGTAGTGCATTGTGGGCCGTTCGCGTCACTCGAATTTGGCGCGAACGGCCCAAATCGTTCGATCTTCGTCGAACGATCGAACAGCCAATGTTCGAGTCGAACGTATGTTCGACTCGAACACGAAGCTCATCCCTACTCAGGACCCAGTAAGCCAGAGGATTTTCGGTGGGAAAGGTGTCCAAGTCTGACCTTGCCCCTAGGTATTCCTGCACCATGTATATCAGACGATGGCGATGGTTGCTGGAACCGATCATACCTTGGGGCTGCGGACTAAAAAATTGTCTGAACGCATCGGTCAGACGTCCACCTTCCCCACCGCTCCTTCTGCTACTGACCGAAGCCTCAGCAACTCGTCGTCCAGGACCAGGAGTTTGTAACCTCCCAGTTTCTGGGAACGCGTTGCACAGACCTTTCTGCAAGGCCTCCCTGAGATGTCTCATCCTCTGCTCCCTCTGCGACGGCAAGATAAGGTCCGCAACCTTACCCTTGTACCGTGGATCAAGGAGAGTGGCCAGCCAGTAATGGTCACTCTCCTTGATCCGAAGAACACGAGGATCCTTCCGCAGGCTTTGCAGGATCAGGGAGGCCATGCAGCGTAGGTTAGCTGAGGCATTCGGTCCGGAGTCTTCTGGGTCACTGAGGATGACATGATCGCCAGCCACCTCCTCCCAGCCACGTACAAGTCCACTGGTTTGTTGGGACTGTACATCATCCCTAAAAGACTGCTGCTGCTGATGCTGAGTGCCAGGCTCCACCTCCATGCTCACACAATCCTCCTCCTCCTCCTCCTCCTCCTCCTCTTCCTGTGTGATGGGTGGGACAGAAGGAACATTGTCTGGATAAAGGGGGCCTTGAGAGACAAGGAAGTCCTCCTCTTCCTGCCTCTGTTCTGCCTCAAGTGCCCTGTCCATTATCCCACGCAGCGTATGCTCCAACAGGTGGACAAGAGGTACAGTGTCACTGATGCATGCACTGTCACTGCTCACCATCCTCGTGGCCTCCTCAAATGGTGAGAGGACAGTGCATGCATCCCTGATCATGCTCCACTGGCGTGGGGAAAAAAAGCCAAGCTCCCCTGACCATGTCCTGGTGCCGTAGTCGCAAAGGTACTCATTGATGGCCCTCTGCTGCGTGTGCAGTCGCTGCAGCATGGCCAACGTTGAGTTCCACCTGGTGGGCATGTCACATATTAGGCGGTTCTTGGGCAGGTTCAGCTCCTTTTGCAGCTCAGTCAGCCGAGCACTGGCATTATAAGATCGGCGGAAATGCACACAGACTTTCCTGGCCTGCCTCAGGACATCCTGTAAGCCTGGGAACCTGCCCAAGAACCGCTGCACCACCAGGTTGAGGACGTGAGCCATACAGGGCACATGGGTGAGCTGCCCCTGTCGCAGGGCGGAGAGGAGGTTGGTGCCATTATCAGAAACGACCATTCCTGGCTTAAGCTGGCGTGGCGTCAACCACCTCTCGGCCTGCCCCTGCAGAGCTGCCAGAACCTCTGGCCCAGTGTGGCTCCTGTCCCCCAAACACACCAGCGCAAGCACGGCATGGCATCTTTTTGCCTGCGTACTCGCGTAGCCCCTTGTACGCCTACGGAGCACCGCTGGTTCCGAGGACAGAGCACTCGAAGAGGACATGGAGGAAGAAGAAGAGGAGGGGGTGGAGGAGAGAGGTGTGTCACAACCAGTAGTAGCATTTTGGAGGCGTGGTGGCGGAACAACCTCCAACACTACTGCACCTTGTCCTGCATCCCTCCCAGCTACCAATAGAGTGACCCAATGGGCCGTGAAAGAAAGATAACGTCCCTGTCCATGCCTGCTGGACCATGAGTCAGCGGTAATATGCACCTTACCGCTGACCGCCCTGTCCAGCGAGGCATGGACATTGCCTTCCACATGCCAGTAGAGAGACGGAATCGCCTTCCGTGAGAAAAAGTGGCGTTTGGGAACCTGCCACTGAGGAACCGCACATTGAACAAACTCACGGAAGGGGGCCGAGTCTATCAACTGAAAAGGCAGCAGTTGAAGTGCTAGCAATTTAGCCAAGCTAGCATTCAACCGCTGGGCATGTGGATGGCTGGGAGTATACTTCTTTCGACGGTCCAGCAGCTGGGGCAGGGAAATTTGCCTGCTACAATCGGACGTCGGTGTACTGCAAGTACTTGGTTGTGACACACCTAATTCTACACCTTCAGTCCTCTCAGAGCAGCTTTCAGAGAGGACTGAAGATATAGTGGGGATGGAGATCCCAGCTGATGAGGAGCAAGGAGAGGTCCGCTTTGTTCTTTGGTGTGGGTCTTTTATGTGTGCTTGCCAACGAGCTGCATGGCAGGTCGACATATGTCTGCTCATGCTTGTGGTGCCCAAGCGGCTGATGTTTTGGCCACGCGAGATACGCTTGAGACAAATATTGCAAATAGCAGTGGTGCGATCTGATGCACTCGTCTCAAAAAAGGCCCACACCAAAGAACTTTTGTGATAACGTGCAGAGGCAGCGCCCTGCACAGGCGGAGCTCTGCGGTGTGGTACAGTTGCTGTGCTGGCCTCTAGCTGGCCTCCAGGGGGCATCCTGCCTCGTTGGACATGTGACGCTGCATCCTCCTCCTCCTCCTCCTCTCTCCCTTCAGGCACCCACGTGGAGTCAGTGACCTCATCATCCCCTCCCTCTTCACCACTAGAGCAAACCTGGCAGTAAGCTGCAGCTGGTGGAACACTACTGCCAGATTGCTGTCCTTCAGCATCCCCTCTCTCTGCGCGCACACTACTGACTTCCTCAAGCTGGGTATCATCATCCGAGCCTTCGAATCGTTGGGCATCCTCCTGGAGCATGTACCCAACACTGTGCTCAAACAGTTCGGGGGACTCCTCAGGAGGACATGGTGGGTCTAGGGAAGGGGTGGCTGATGATGCCATTGAGTACGCGTTGGCAGCTGCTCTGCCAGTACCCTGAGCCTGGGTGAGAGAGGATGAGGAGGATGAGGAGGGCTTGGTCATCCATTCTACCAAGCCTTCGGCATGATGCGGCTCCACATGTCCAGCTGCCGAAAACAAAGACAAGCGTGTCCCATGGCCACGTGCTGATGACGATGCACGACCACGTCCACGGCCAGCACTGTTGTCTCTAGAAACAGAGCCTGCCTGCCCTGTGTTCTTGCCTCGGCACGCTCTGCCTCTCCTTGGCGGTCTTCCAGCCATTGTAGTCGGTAGTGTATATAGTATAAAAAATAGAACTCCTATGTGTGCTCACAACACACTGTAGGTCCTATGGGTGCTGACACTAACACACTATAGGTACTATGTGTGCTGCTGACAAGAAAATATAGGAGCTCTGTTTGCTGCCACTAACACACTAGAAGTCCTATGGGTGCTGCTGAGAAGAAAATATAGGAGCTCTGTTTGCTGCCACTAACACACTAGAAGTCCTATGGGTGCTGCTGAGAAGAAAATATAGGAGCTCTGTGTGATGCCACTAACACACTAGAAGTCCTATGGGTGCTGCTGAGAAGAAAATATAGGAGCTCTGTTTGCTGCCACTAACACACTAGAAGTCCTATGGGTGCTGCTGAGAAGAAAATATAGGAGCTCTGTTTGCTGCCACTAACACACTAGAAGTCCTATGGGTGCTGCTGAGAAGAAAATATAGGAGCTCTGTTTGCTGCCACTAACACACTAGAAGTCCTATGGGTGCTGCTGAGAAGAAAATATAGGAGCTCTGTGTGATGCCACTAACACACTAGAAGTCCTATGGGTGCTGCTGAGAAGAAAATATAGGAGCTCTGTTTGCTGCCACTAACACACTAGAAGTCCTATGGGTGCTGCTGAGAAGAAAATATAGGAGCTCTGTTTGCTGCCACTAACACACTAGAAGTCCTATGGGTGCTGCTGAGAAGAAAATATAGGAGCTCTGTTTGCTGCCACTAACACACTAGAAGTCCTATGGGTGCTGCTGAGAAGAAAATATAGGAGCTCTGTGTGATGCCACTAACACACTAGAAGTCCTATGGGTGCTGCTGAGAAGAAAATATAGGAGCTCTGTTTGCTGCCACTAACACACTAGAAGTCCTATGGGTGCTGCTGAGAAGAAAATATAGGAGCTCTGTTTGCTGCCACTAACACACTAGAAGTCCTATGGGTGCTGCTGAGAAGAAAATATAGGAGCTCTGTGTGATGCCACTAACACACTAGAAGTCCTATGGGTGCTGCTGAGATGAAAATATAGGAACTCTGTGTGATGCCACTAACACATTAGAAGTCCTATGGGTGCTGCTGAGAAGAAAATATAGGAGCTCTGTTTGCTGCCACTAACACACTAGAAGTCCTATGGGTGCTGCTGAGAAGAAAATATAGGAGCTCTGTGTGATGCCACTAACACACTAGAAGTCCTATGGGTGCTGCTGAGAAGAAAATATAGGAGCTCTGTTTGCTGCCACTAACACACTAGAAGTCCTATGGGTGCTGCTGAGAAGAAAATATAGGAGCTCTGTGTGATGCCACTAACACACTAGAAGTCCTATGGGTGCTGCTGAGAAGAAAATATAGGAGCTCTGTTTGCTGCCACTAACACACTAGAAGTCCTATGGGTGCTGCTGAGAAGAAAATATAGGAGCTCTGTGTGATGCCACTAACACACTAGAAGTCCTATGGGTGCTGCTGAGAAGAAAATATAGGAGCTCTGTTTGCTGCCACTAACACACTAGAAGTCCTATGGGTGCTGCTGAGAAGAAAATATAGGAGCTCTGTGTGATGCCACTAACACACTAGAAGTCCTATGGGTGCTGCTGAGATGAAAATATAGGAACTCTGTGTGATGCCACTAACACATTAGAAGTCCTATGGGTGCTGCTGAGAAGAAAATATAGGAGCTCTGTTTGCTGCCACTAACACACTAGAAGTCCTATGGGTGCTGCTGAGAAGAAAATATAGGAGCTCTGTGTGATGCCACTAACACACTAGAAGTCCTATGGGTGCTGCTGAGAAGAAAATATAGGAGCTCTGTTTGCTGCCACTAACACACTAGAAGTCCTATGGGTGCTGCTGAGAAGAAAATATAGGAGCTCTGTTTGCTGCCACTAACACACTAGAAGTCCTATGGGTGCTGCTGAGAAGAAAATATAGGAGCTCTGTTTGCTGCCACTAACACACTAGAAGTCCTATGGGTGCTGCTGAGAAGAAAATATAGGAGCTCTGTGTGATGACACTAACACACTAGAAGTCCTATGGGTGCTGCTGAGAAGAAAATATAGGAGCTCTGTGTGATGCCACTAACACACTAGAAGTCCTATGGGTGCTGCTGAGAAGAAAATATAGGAGCTCTGTTTGCTGCCACTAACACACTAGAAGTCCTATGGGTGCTTCTGAGAAGAAAATATAGGAGCTCTGTTTGCTGCCACTAACACACTAGAAGTCCTATGGGTGCTGCTGAGAAGAAAATATAGGAGCTCTGTTTGCTGCCACTAACACACTAGAAGTCCTATGGGTGCTGCTGAGAAGAAAATATAGGAGCTCTGTGTGATGCCACTAACACACTAGAAGTCCTATGGGTGCTGCTGAGAAGAAAATATAGGAGCTCTGTTTGCTGCCACTAACACACTAGAAGTCCTATGGGTGCTGCTGAGAAGAAAATATAGGAGCTCTGTTTGCTGCCACTAACACACTATAAGTCCTATGGGTGCTGCTGAGAAGAAAATATAGGAGCTCTGTTTGCTGCCACTAACACACTAGAAGTCCTATGGGTGCTGCTGAGAAGAAAATATAGGAGCTCTGTTTGCTGCCACTAACACACTAGAAGTCCTATGGGTGCTGCTGAGAAGAAAATATAGGAGCTCTGTGTGATGCCACTAACACACTAGAAGTCCTATGGGTGCTGCTGAGAAGAAAATATAGGAGCTCTGTTTGCTGCCACTAACACACTAGAAGTCCTATGGGTGCTTCTGAGATGAAAATATAGGAGCTCTGTGTGATGCCACTAACACACTAGAAGTCCTATGGGTGCTGCTGAGAAGAAAATATAGGAGCTCTGTTTGCTGCCACTAACACACTAGAAGTCCTATGGGTGCTGCTGAGAAGAAAATATAGGAGCTCTGTTTGCTGCCACTAACACACTAGAAGTCCTATGGGTGCTGCTGAGAAGAAAATATAGGAGCTCTGTGTGATGCCACTAACACACTAGAAGTCCTATGGGTGGTGCTGAGAAGAAAATATAGGAGCTCTGTTTGCTGCCACTAACACACTAGAAGTCCTATGGGTGCTGCTGAGAAGAAAATATAGGAGCTCTGTTTGCTGCCACTAACACACTAGAAGTCCTATGGGTGCTGTTGGGGTGCAATGCTGTGCTAACAGCACTGCGGTTGGTACTACTGCAATACTGTACTAACAGTAAGCACGCACCAGACTAATCCCCAGCAGCAGCTAATAACACACTAACTGTGCAATCAGCAGCAATGAACGATCAATGACTTAGGTAGCAATGGTTTAGCAAAGAAATAGCCAATGGTTTAGCAAAGAAGAGCAAATCTTTCAGTATCAAGCAAAGACAGAATCAGCAGACTAATCTCTCCTAAAGCTGGAACTCATGTGACCGGGGCCGATGGCGTGGCGGCCTTTTAAATGGTGGGGCGTGTACTAAAGCCCCTGAGCTGTAATTGGCTACAGGCGTCCTGCCTGTAGCCAATTATTGCTCTCCGAGTTTCGGGCGCTGTGATTGGCCAAGCATGCGGGGTCACAGTGCATGCTTGGCCAATCATCAGCCAGCAATGCACTGCGCCGGCCGCGCCGGCCGCAATGCATTGCGGGGCCGCTCGCATCACACGAATGTGATGCGAACGGCCCAAATAGTTCTGGGCTCGACGAGCGAGCGAACGCCCGATGCTCGATTCGAACATGGGTTCGAATCGAGCACCGGGCCCATCCCTAGTAAACGCTATAACTTTTGCGCAAACCAATAAATATACGCTTATTGACATTTTTTTTACTAAAGACATGTGGCTGAATACATTTTGGCCTAAATGTATGAGTAAAATTGAGTTTATTCGATTTTTCTTATAACAAAAAGTAGAAAATATCATTTTTTTTCAAAATTTTCAGTCTTTTTCCGTTTATATCGCAAAAAATAAAAATCGCAGAGGCAATCAAATACCATTAAAAGAAAGCTCTATTTGTGGGAAGAAAAGGACGCAAATTTCGTTTGGGTACAACATTGCATGTCCGCACAATTTACAGTTAAAGCAGCGCAGCGCAAAATTCTGAATTCACCTCTGGTCCTTTAGCTACCAAATGGTCCGGGGCTTAAGTGGTTAAAATGACTGCTCCAGAAAAACGGCAGTTTTTAAAACTTCTTTTTGCATTGATACATGTCCCCTGGTGCAGAACCCGGGTTCCCAAACCCTTTTTAGGACAATAACATGCATAATAGTCGTTATAATTAGCACTTTAGATTTCGAACGTTCGCATCCATTGAATTTAATAGGGTTCTAAAGTTCGTGCGAACTTTCGGTCCGTTCGCGGGTTCTGGTGCGAACCGAACCCGGGGGTGTTCGGCTCATCACTATTCATTACTTGTATAAAATCATAAATTTAGCAATAAATAGTGTATGAGGAACAGGCTCAGCTGGTTCTGGCATAGGTAATCCATGCATGAAGCAAGGACACCAAGTCCCATGCACGTTTGTTCCACTCTTTTTTTTCAGCAAGGTAGCAAACAAACACAGTTTCAATGTAGAAGGGCTTGGCACAGCAAGTCCAGAAAACAAACCATCTTCTTGTCCAAGCAACTAACTAAACCCCTTTCAGTTCCTGACTAACATGGTGCCCCCTAATGGGTTTCCCAAAACACTTTTTTTTTTGTTTTTATTGTAAAATTTTGCAAATAAGTAATTTTTCATCATAAAATTGGGCCAAAATGTATACTGCTACATATCTTTAGTAAAAATAACCAAAAAAGTGTATATTATTTGGTCTCTGTGAAAGGTATAGAGTCTACAAGCTATGGTGCAAATCATTGAAAAATTATCACATCTGATCACACCTGATGTACTGAAGGCCTATTTCATTTCTTGAGACCCTAACAAGCCAGGAAAGTACAACTACCCCCCAAATTACCCCTTTTTGGAAAGCAGACATTCCAATGTATTTAGTAAGAGTCATTGTGAGTTTTTTGAAGTTGTACTTTTTTCCCACAATTCTTGGGAAATTTTTTAATTTTTTTTAAATTTTTATTTTTTTGCACAAAATTGTCATAATAACAAGTTATTTCTCTCACACAGCACATGCATACTTGCAATGACACCCCAAAATACATTCTGCTACTCCTCCTGAGTATGGCGATACCAAATGTGTGAGACTTTTACACAGCCTGTCCAAATACAGAGGCCCAACATTGAAATAGCACCTTCAGGCATTCTAGGAGCATAAATTGCACATCTCATTTCTCAACCACCTATTACAGTTTTGAAGACCCTGGAGCACCAGGACAATGGAAATGCCCATAAAATGACCCCATTTTGGAAAGCTAACACCCCAACGTATAATCTATGAGGCATAATGAGTCTTTTGAACGGTTCATTTTTTTCCAGAAGTTTTTGGAATATGTGGGAAAAAAATGAAAACGCATTTTTTTTATACAAAGTTGTCCATTTATAAGATATTACCAACACATAGCATGTACATAGCAAAAATTACACCCCAAAATACATTCTGCTACTCCTCCTGAGTATGGCGATACCAAATGTGTGAGACTTTTACACAGCCTGGCCAAATACAGAGGCCCAACATTGAAATAGCCCCTTTAGGCATTCTAGGAGCATAAATTACACATCTCATTTCTCAACCACCTATTACAGTTTTGAAGGCCCTGGAGCACCAGGACAATAGAAACGCCCATAAAATGACCCCATTTTGGAAAGCTAACACCCCAACGTATAATCTATGAGGCATAATGAGTCTTTTGAACGGTTCATTTTTTTCCAGAAGTTTTTGGAATATGTGGGAAAAAAATGAAACCGCATTTTTTTTATACAAAGTTGTCCATTTATAAGATATTACCAACACATAGCATGTACATAGCAAGAATGACACCCCAAAATACATTCTGCTACTCCTCCTGAGTATGGCGATACCAAATGTGTGAGACTTTTACACAGCCTGGCCAAATACAGAGGCCCAACATTGAAATAGCCCCTTTAGGCATTCTAGGAGCATAAATTACACATCTCATTTCTCAACCACCTATTACAGTTTTGAAGGCCCTGGAGCACCAGGACAATGGAAACGCCCATAAAATGACCCCATTTTGGAAAGCTAACACCCCAACGTATAATCTATGAGGCATAATGAGTCTTTTGAACGGTTCATTTTTTTCCAGAAGTTTTTGGAATATGTGGGAAATAAATGAAAACGCATTTTTTTTATACAAAGTTGTCCATTTATAAGATATTACCAACACATAGCATGTACATAGCAAAAGTGACACCCCAAAATACATTCTGCTACTCCTCCTGAGTATGGCGATACCAAATGTGTGAGACTTTTACACAGCCTGGCCAAATACAGAGGCCTAACATCTAAGTAGCACCGTCATGTGTTCTAGGAGCATAAATTACACACATAAATTCCTGACAACCTATCACATTGTTGAAGGCCCTTCATATTTCTAAAACATAGCATGTACTGTACATACCAATTATAAACCAAAATACATTCTTCTGAGAAAAAGGGTAAAGAAAAGATTACCTGCGGTTTTAGTAGTGCAGTGGTCCAAAGAGGAAAGCATCGGTCCAGGCAGCAGGCAGGAACGTGGACAGCGACAGCAAAACAGGCAGCAGGCAGGAATAGTCAGTACAGGTAGAGATGATGTCAGCACAGCCAAAGCATTGGTCCAGATAGCAGGCAGAGATGTGGTCAGCAGTAGCAAAAGGAACAAAGGATCGTCCATGCAGCAGGCAGGAATACTGTCCATAGTTAGTACATGCAGCAGGCAGAGGTATGGTCAGCACAGCCAGAGTATTTGTCCAGGGAGCAGGCAGGACCATCAAGCTTAGGGCAACGGTCAGGAAAGAATGGGGACAGGGGTAGAGGCTTCTCCCACCCAAATCGCTTTGAAGCCTCCGGACAACCAGACCCTGTTCTGGGAACACAGAAAACCAAAAACTGGTTTTCTGAACTCAGAACACTATTCTGGAGCCCCTCACATATGTGAGACCCCTGTGTAGCAGGGTGAAAGATCAGTCCAAGGGGGCAGGCAAAAACATGGTCAACAGGCCGAGGTCAGTGCAGGTAAAAGGCAGAAATAAACGGTAGGCAGAGGCATAATCCATACAGTCCAGGGTCAGTTCACGTGAAAGGCAGAAACATGGCGGATAAACAATGCAGACGGTAGGCAGAGACATAGTCGAGAAACAGGCCAGGGTCAGTTCACATGGAAGACAATGATATGGTTGGTCGAGGCAGGGAAATATTCAGGACATATTGAAAACGGGGAAATGGCAGTATTAGAAATATGGGCTAATAGTTTTCGAGAGTGTGATATCGCTTGAAGCATTTTCCGATGCAAAGGCCAGGTTGGGAGGGACAGTCGGGACAATGGAAGCTGGTGTCTTTCCTAATTCCTCTTCTGGTGCACACCCGACATTTTTTTTGCCGTCGTCTTCCGGATCGTGATGGTGGAATATGGTCTGAAAAATGGCGCTCATGTAGTCTGCTGACACAATCTGAGTGAATGCTTTCTGGGGGGGATGTTTGTTGGTAGATCAGGGCAGTGACAATGTCTTCAATAAATCTCATGAAGGTGGTGGGTCTATGTGTGGATTTTTGGTAGACTATGAAAGAATTTAACAGGGCCAAATGAAAAAAGTAAATTGCGATTTTTTTATACCAGAAGAGGGATTTTCGGGTTGAAAGATAGGGCTGCAACATTTGATCATTTAAATCCACACCCCCCATGAATTTATTGTACTCATTGATGCAGGAAGGCTTGCGAACGGTACTGCGTCTTCTGTGAAGTTCCACCGAGGTGTCATCGTGGATGGTGGACATGATGTACACATCTTTCCTATCCCTCCACTTCACAGCCAACACTTCCTCGTTCCTCAAGCTTGCCGATTCCCCCTTTTGAATGGTTGTGGTGACAAGACGCTGTGGGAAGCCCTTTCTGTTTATTCTTGTTGTACCACACGCCAGAGTTTTTTTTAGGTAGAGGTGGCGGAGAAGGGGCAGGCTGGTATAATAGTTGTCCATATAAATATGATACCCCTTTTGGAGGAGTGGAAATACCAACTCCCAAACAATTTTTCCACTTATTCCCATGTACGATGGACACTCAGGGGGCTCGAGCTGGGAATCTTTGCCTTCGTACATGCGGAATGAGTGCACATAACCAGTGGCGCTTTCACAGAGCTTGTTGAGCTTCAAGCCGTACCTCGCCCGCTTACTGGGGATATATTGCTTGATTCCCAGCCGGCCTGTGAAATGCACCAGGGATTCGTCCACAGAAATGTTTTGGTCAGGGACATAAAGTTCGGCAAACTTCTTGGAAAAAAAATTAATTAGGGGGCAAATTTTATATAATTTGTCAAAGTTTGGGTGATCTCGGGGGGGGGCACTGTGAGTTGTCACTGAAATGCAGGAACCGCATTATAAGTTCGTATCGGGACCTGGACATGGCCGATGTAAAAATTGGCATATGGTGGATGGGTTTCTTCGACCAATACCTATTCATTTCATTTTTTTTTGTAAGCCCCGTGTTAAACGTTAGGCCTAAAAACAATCTAAGCTCCACCACTGTTAGGGGTCTCCATTCAAAAGGGCGGGCATAGCTGGAGCTGGGGTTGTTTTCAATGAATTGTTGAGCAAAAAGATTAGTTTGCTCCACAATGCCTTGAACCAATTCATCAGGGAAAAATAAATTAAAAAAATCAAGTTTGGAAAAACCCTCAGTGTTGACCTGCACACCTGGCTGTGCTGTAAAAGGGGGGATCGTGGCTGACCCTGAGGTAGAAGGCAGCCACAATGGGTTTGCCAAGCCATCTGGAAGCTGGGTTCGGGTCCTACTTCTTTGGCGTGTACTTGCACTGGGCCTTTCCTCCTGGGGTCTAGCAGCGCTTGCACTGGGCCTTTCCTCCTGGGGTCTAGCAGCGCTTGCACTGGACCTCGCCTCCTGGGGTCTACCGCCGTTGGCACTGCTGGTCGCTGCCTGGTGTTCAGACCGTCTTCTTTTTGGACGGACTGTGTCCTCCTCTAATTCGGATCCGGATGTGCTGCCTTCGGGGGGTTCATATTCCGAACCAGAATCGGAATCAGAACTGAGCGGTGAGAGCTCCCCGTTGCTCTCATCGGTCAGACTGAGTATTTGATATGCTTCTTCTGGGGTGTACACCTTTCTGGACATAGTGGGTACGCTGGTGAGGTGGCAGGTACTCTGGTGGCAGGTTCTCTGGTGAGGTGGCGGGTACTCTAATGGACAGGTACTCCTGATGGATTGGTGGTGGGTACTCTGGTGAGGTGGCGGGTACTCTGGTGAGGTGGTGGGTACTCCTGATGGACAGGTACTCCTGATGGACTGGTGGCGGGTACTCCTGGTGAGGTGGCGGGTACTCCTGGTGAGGTGGCGGGTACACCTGAATGACAGGTACTCCTGATGGACAGGTACTTCTGATGGACTGGTGGCGGGTACTCTGAGGTGGCGGGTACTCAGGTGAGGTGGCGGGTACTGCTGATGGACAGGTACTCCTGATGGACTGGTGGCGGGTACTCAGGTGAGGTGGCGGGTACTCCTGATGGACAGGTACTCCTGATGGACTGGTGGCGGGTACTCTGAGGTGGCGGGTACTGCTGATGGACAGGGACTCCTGATGGACAGGTACTCCTGATGGACTGGTGGCGGGTACTCTGAGGTGGCGGGTACTCAGGTGAGGTGGCGGGTACTCCTGATGGACAGGTACTCCTGATGGACTGGTGGCGGGTACTCTGAGGTGGCGGGTACTCAGGTGAGGTGGCGGGTACTGCTGATGGACAGGTACTCCTGATGGACAGGTACTCCTGATGGACTGGTGGCGGGTACTCTGAGGTGGCGGGTACTCAGGTGAGGTGGCGGGTACTCCTGATGGACTGGTGGCGGGTACTCTGAGGTGGCGGGTACTCAGGTGAGGTGGCGGGTACTGCTGATGGACAGGTACTCCTGATGGACAGGTACTCCTGATGGACTGGTGGCGGGTACTCTGAGGTGGCGGGTACTCAGGTGAGGTGGCGGGTACTGCTGATAGACAGTTACTCCTGATGGACTGGTGGCGGGTACTCAGGTGAGGTGGCGGGTACTCCTGATGGACAGGTACTCCTGATGGACAGGTACTCCTGATGGACTGGTGGCGGGTACTCTGAGGTGGCGGGTACTCAGGTGAGGTGGCGGGTACTCCTGATGGACAGGTACTCCTGATGGACTGGTGGCGGGTACTTTGAGGTGGCGGGTACTCAGGTGAGGTGGCGGGTACTGCTGATGGACAGGTACTCCTGATGGACAGGTACTCCTGATGGACTGGTGGCGGGTACTCTGAGGTGGCGGGTACTCAGGTGAGGTGGCGGGTACTCCTGATGGACAGTTACTCCTGATGGACAGGTACTCCTGATGGACTGGTGGCGGGTACTCTGAGGTGGCGGGTACTCAGGTGAGGTGGCGGGTACTCCTGATGGACAGGTACTCCTGATGGACAGGTGGGTGGCTGGTGATCTGGTGGCAGGTACTAGATGACAGGTACTCTTTATTTAGGGGGGGCAATCTGGGCACAGTAGTACATATGTATATGTGTATAACATATGTGTAACTCACTGTTAGCTGATCTCCTCCTCACAGGTGTGTGAAGAGGAGAACCAGGCAACAGTGAGTTACACACAATTGTGTGTTTTGTTTACATTTAGTGACCTGCTGTGATTGGACACAGCCGGTCACGTGGTAAAGAGCCAATTTCATTGGCTCTTTACCCTGATCGAGGCTGGGCTGTATCCAAGGGAAAAACCTCAGCCCCGATCGCCGCGCTGCGCGCCCCCGGGGGGCGCGCGGGCGCCGTGCACGCCGCTGCGCAGCTCTGCATCATCAATTCCGGTAAGTTTATACCGGAATCTCCGCCGCCCGCCGCCACATTACTTGAATCGGTGTGTCCAGAGGGACACACCGGATCCCAGATCGCCGCGCTGCGCGCCCCCGGGGGTGCGCGCGGGCGCCGTGCACGCCGCTGCTGCAGCTCTGCATATGGGAGCCGGTAAGCCGCTCCGCTGCCCGCCGCTGCTGCTCCGCCGCCACTCATTTACCCCCATCAGGGAACTGCTGTGTCCTAAGGAACAACGGTACCTGGGAGAGCCGGCGAAGCACTGGATGGCGGCGGGAGGGGGGGAACCGCCGCTATGATCATTCTTATGGTGCAGAGAATCGCTGGCAGAACAAAAGGATATCTGAATGATGCCTCTAGCTGCAGGCATCATTCAGATATTCCCCTACAAAGCAGAGGACGTCATATGACGTCCACCCAGGATGGGAGATCCCATCTGTGGACGTCATATTACTATGGCTGGGTAGGGAAGTGGTTAATAAAGAAATTGTCAAAAACTGTCTTTTGTGGTTTTTACTTTTTGACACTTTTTTTGGTGAATAGGTAGGGGTACAATGTATCCCTACCCATTCACATAGGTGGGGGCTGGGATCTTGGGACCCCCTTGTTAAAGGGGGCTTCCAGATTCCAATAATCCCCCCACCCGCATACCCCCACAACCACTGGGCCAGGGTTGTGGGGAAGAGGCCCTTGTCCCCATCAACATGGGCACTGCTTTGGGGGGGTACCCCAAAGCACCCTGCCATTGTTGAGAGCAAGCGGCCTGGTGTAGTTCAAGAGGGGGGCGCTCCCTCGTCCCCCCCTTTCCTGGCCTGCTCGGATAAGGGTCTGGTATGCAGAGTATGCTTAATGCAGAGTATATATATATATATATATATATATATATATATATATATATATATATATATAATGGATTATGCCAATAATTGCCAGGCTGAAGCCATCTTCCTGGCATGTTATTTAAGGGCGGTGTGTATTTTTAATATTGCCCTTTAAGTAATCCCATCACCAAGGTCTCTCACTACACATGGTGAAGGGCTCTACGGTTAATGACTGATATGAAAAAAAAAA
Source organism: Rana muscosa (assembly GCA_029206835.1). Taxonomy (NCBI): domain Eukaryota; kingdom Metazoa; phylum Chordata; class Amphibia; order Anura; family Ranidae; genus Rana; species Rana muscosa. Next base: position 637,209,106 of record CM055122.1, on the reverse strand, counting down.
ATCTTCCCAGGGCCTCCGAGCCCGACCCACCCTCCTCCCTACCTCTTTCCTCTTGTCTTTTTTCTAATTTTTCTTGGTCTTGCTCATGCAGTCACTACAGCCTATTGTGCACAGCCTATTGCATTAGCATATATAGCAGCAGGGCAATGGACAGTGTCAGTAGAGGAGCAGTGGACGGTGTCTGCAGAGCACAGATTGGCGTCAGTAGTTTTATATATATATATATATATATATATATATATATATATATATAAATTTACTATTGCTTAACATTTAATTTTACAGCCAAGCAGCAGGGGGAATCTGCGCAAAACAGGGTGATTAGGGTGTGCCCAGGCACACCTGGCACACCCTGTGCGCACGGAACGCTTTTGCCGGCGGGATTGGTTGCAATAGAAGAGTCAGCCCCCCAGGTAACTGTTAGTAGACTTGGGGGACATGGCATTTTTGCATTTTTGGTGTTTTATTATCATGTTCCAGAATCCCTTTATCTTAATAGACATGACTATACTTTTTATCGCTAGTTGTAATAATTAACCATGATTTAGCCCATGCGTGGACAATTCCTATGCTTGTTTGAATTTTTATGATCATTTTCAAAACAATAAACATATTGAAACAGAAAAAAAAAAACTTGTTTTCTCTCTGAATTCTAATACGCTATGTTCTGGATATTGGATAGGGATGGGCCCGATGTTCGTGACGAACGTAAGTTTGACTAGAAACGCCAGGTGTTCGCTCGTTTGCCGAATAGTGGGGGCTTGGGGCGTTTGTGGCAATTTTGAGTGCTGCAGAGCGCCCCATAATGCACTGCAAGATTGCAGTGCATTGACGTTTGATGATTGGCCAAAGCATGTACCTGCTTTGGCCAATCACAGCACGTTCTGCTGTGAGAGCCATGATTGGCCAAAGGCAGGGCTAAGTCCACGCCCCACACTATATAAGGCTGCTTACACGATGGCCATAAATAGTGTTAGAATTGAGAGAACTTTAGCTAGAGTCAGGTTAGTTAGTGGCGTGCAGGCAGTTTAGAATATGTATATATACACAGTGTAGTCAGTGTAGTGTAGACAATTTTTTTATACAGTGCAGGCAGTGTATTGATATATATATACCGTATATCCTTGAGTATAAGCCGACCCGAATATAAGCCGAGGCACCTAATTTTACCACAAAAACTGGGAAAACGTATTGACTCGAGTATAAGCCTAGGGTGTGCCTCACTTTGCCTCACTGTGTCCATGCCTCACTGTGTCCATGACTAGACTGACGTTTAACATGGGAGTCTATAGAAGGGGTGACCGGCTTTGAAAAATCAGTGCTCCCCGGCCGTAGGTTCTCCGGACAAGAAACTTTGCAAACATGTAGAGGAAGAGTGGGGCTACATGTGTGCCAAGTTTGGGGTCCAGAGGACCTACGACCGGCCGGTACTGGGTCCCCAAAGTCACCAGAGAAATTACCGTTTAACATGGGAGTCTATGGAAGGGGTGCCCGGTTTGAAAAATCGGTGCTCCCCGACCGTAGGTTCCCCGGACAAGAAACTTTGCACACCTATAGAGGAAGAGGCTACATGTGTGCCAAGTTTGGGGTCCAGGGGACCTACGGCCCGTCGGTACGGGCTCCCCAAAGTCCGGGAGATCAGGCGCAAAAAGGTGACTCGAGTATAAGCCGAGGGGGGCACTTTCAGCACAAAAAATTGTGCTTAAAAACTCGGCTTATACTCGAGTATATACGGTATATACATTATAGTATATATATATATATATATATATGTGTAGCGGGGTCCTCAAATAGATGGGATACACCTGGGCAATAGTGTGACCCAGGTGTATAATTGTGTTAGGATTCAGACCCCTTTTTATCTCGTGGAGGATTGGAGGATGTAATATTCTCCTTTGCCTGTGGGTGGCGAGGTACCCACAGGCTTCAGGTAGAATCATCTTCGCAGTGCTCCCTGTTTTGTCCCTTCCCGGAGATGGTATGGCTGGGGCGGGGAACCCGCCGGGCCGTTGAAGGGAGGAGATAAAAGGGGGAGACGCCCTTACCACGCGGTCGTGGTCGTCGTCGTCGTCTGGCGGAGAAGGAGGTCCTCGGAGGAGGAGGGCTGCGGTCCGCACCCAGGGCCCTTAGGCCTGGGTGCGGGAGATCCAGGAGTCTGGTCCAGGTGCCCATGGCCTGGTCCGGAGTCATGTTGGCGTCCATCCCAGGCACCTTTAGCCTGGGGTGAGGTACTATCGAGGAGGCCTGGGGCCCAGTACCTTCGACTGGGTCCCGCTAGGGTGGACTGTCCAAGGGTCCCTGAGCGGAGGGACTCGTACCTGAGGTGAGGAGGCCGGGGAGGTTACCCACTGAAGACCCGGAGCAGCACCAACCCGGTGACGGTGGGCCTCTGGGAACTCTCTTGGGAGGACACATCCCCTGATAGGGGCCACAGCGTATCGAAGAGGGCTCCATTGCTGTTCATAGGGGTTGCTAGAAGAGACCCTATCTTTAGAACTTAAACTTTAGGAAGTGCCTCGATCTGCTCATCCCACCGTTGGAAAGGTTATAGGTCCCAACCAGTCTGCTGCAATAAGAACTGTTTATCGTGCTTTGCTATTGGAGTGCCAAATAAACAAGTGTTGGACCTTTCTTCGGTGTGTGAACTCCAGTTACTGGAAGCAAAGGGGAGGCGGGTGAGCTTGTGGTTACAGACTCAGTGCATTCACAGAACACACCGGCCCGAGGAAACATCAGGAAGTGGCCTTCACCTCCCTACTACAATGGGGAGGACATGGGCCGTGGCGCATCTCACTCTCACAACCCCTAGACATGAGTTGGTGTGTAAAACCGATAAAGAAGAAGAGAGGGTGAGGCCGCTACACGTGGGGGCTCGTCCGGGATAGAGTGTGTTCTAAAGATGGACTTGAGAATGTCTACATTTGAACTTTGCTGCCCAGAGGAGTTCCGAGCAGATCGGCCATATTACTGGCCAAAGTGCGTCCCTGCTCGGAGTTGTGGAAATGACCCTAACACGGGAAAGGCCCATGCGGAAGAGCGGAAAAAGGGAGAGGTCCAGCCGTGTGACGTACTGCACGTGGGGACTGTTAACGCACTGCGCCACGAGGCACCCCATGGCGACATCGTTCGTGGGCGGAGTCAAGAGGAAGCCCGCGAAAATGTACAGCTCATGGGAGGAGTCTGGCCAAGTGTGGGGATACACGTGGAGACTCCGGCGCGGGGTCAGTGCATGATGGAGCAGCAGATAGTCGGGATGACTTCAAGTGCCCCGTGGGTTATGGTTCCTCACCCCACGAGAATGACTTCTTTTGCTGCCCCCATCACAGACACGGGGATAAGACTTAGGCCCCGAGGGCGGTTGGCTCTGTACACTTGCAGAGACACGGAGGCCCTCGGTGTGATCTGTCCCGGCTGCTCGGGACTGGTGGTCACCCTGAAGCCATTCGGGCGATGTGAGGAGTGCAGAGAATTCCTTTTTGAGGTCGAGTCGTCCACAGCAAGGCCCCGGGCCCTTCGCCTCAACCACCTCACGGGTACTGCTACTCCAGAAGGGGAGATCAAGGCCTTTGTCGAGGTTCCTGTGCGCGCTGACCAGGGCGATGGACTGCCCAACAGAGAAAAATCCGAGGATGCTGCCTCGGTCGCCACAAGTTCTCTGCTCCCACCACCGAAGAGGAAAGTTGGCCTGGTACAGGCATCCTGTGGACGTGGTCGAGCTTCACCCCACTGCTTGCCTGGCCTGGATGGCGCCGGTCGAGAAGGAAGTCCCGGACATCCCAGTCTTCTACAAGGGTCAGGTGAGCCAGGGGCTGGGACTGTGGTGGTGGTTGGAGGTGTCGGGGGCCCATTGGAGGTGGAGACCCCCAGGGAGGTAGATTCTGTGTCCACCGGAAGATATCTGCCTGCGGAGATGTATGACACCTCCGACCTAGAGTCGCTGTCTGATTGCGGAGATGATGGCGAGATAGACGAACTGTTCAGCCGCAAGGGCTGGGATAGAGTGCCACTTCTTGCTTCCCGTGCGGTACAGGATTCACCGATGTACACAGGAGACAGCACGCCTCGGGTGGAAGACCCGCAGCTTACGAGGGAACCTACCCCTCCACCTGTGTCCTCATCTACTGTTACCTCACCTACTTTGGTTGTGGGGGCACCCCGCGCTTCTCTGAGAGCGCCGAAAGTCAGTTTCAGGGAGCTGGTAAAGGCACCTCGGCATCCGGAAGCTATTGTGCTGCCTGGAACTGGAGAGAAAGCCACTATGCCACCTTTGGCCCGCTTGCAGAGACTGTTTTGCCACAAAGTAGCTCGGGAATATGGGTGGGAGTATCCGTATCTACCCCGGGACTTGCTGTATGAGGTGGAAGTCTGGAGAACAAGATGGTATGACGAGTTTGTGTGGGACAAGTTGAAGGTGCCTCATGCTCGTAGGTACCTGGAATGTGTGCCGGCAGTGTCTAAGAGGTTTGAGGATTGCAAAGCTGAATGGAAATTGGGGCGCCATATCCATGCTGACAAGATAGTCATTTGCAGAAGAGAAGGAGAAGATGTCGAGTATTCGATAGAGGCATTTGACAAACACCTGAAACCCCTGTACCTGCCGGATCCAAAGTTTTACTTATAGGAGAAAAGAACTCCTGTTTATTTCCTTTGTGCACTTGAACTTTCTGGAAGAGCCATTCCCAGACACCCAGGACTGTGCCCTGCTTTTGTTTTTGTTTGGGCTTTTCTTTTTCTCGTTGGAGACTTGGGGACTGTTGTGTTTTCGTGTTTCCCCTTTTCTTCATGTGCCAAAGGCAAGGACATTTGGGAATAGTGGCAGAGTAGGGAAAAGCTGGAAGAACGAAGATTCGTTGAGTGTCATGACCGCGGCGTTGTCACCAGGTGGCAGTGTTGCGCAACAAATGTTTGAAAATGTTTCACACACACATCACCTTGCTTGTTGGAGTGAGTGGGTCTCTCGGCTGACGGGCCCACTCATCCCAAATGACACGAAATTATGGTAGGATGTTGTTTTTTTCTTTCCCCTGCAGGAGAATCGTCAATCAAGATCATTAAGAGTGGGTGACTCTTAGACAGTGTGGGAGAGGGGTTGTGACTATGCAAATGTTTAAAATGTTTTATGACATAAGTTGTTTTGTATGTTCCCCATTCCCTGAGCAGGTCTTGGCACTTGGGAAATTTAGAGGAACTGCTTCAGGGGTTTCACTCCATGCCACCACTTATGGGAGGCATGGGTGTGCACCTGACGCTGGGGACCAGCGTCAAATTACAGGGGGGAGTGTGTAGCGGGGTCCTCAAATAGATGGGATACACCTGGGCAATAGTGTGACCCAGGTGTATAATTGTGTTAGGATTCAGACCCCTTTTTATCTCGTGGAGGATTGGAGGATGTAATATACCTCGCCACCCACAGGCTTCAGGTAGAATCATCTTCGCAGTGCTCCCTGTTTTGTTCCTGCCCGGAGATGGTATGGCTGGGGCGGGGAACCCGCCGGGCCGTTGAAGGGAGGAGATAAAAGGGGGAGACACCCTTACCACGCGGTCGTGGTCGTCGTCGTCGTCTGGCGGAGAAGGAGGTCCTCGGAGGAGGAGGGCTGCGGTCCGCACCCAGGGCCCTTAGGCCTGGGTGCGGGAGATCCAGGAGTCTGGTCCAGGTGCCCATGGCCTGGTCCGGAGTCATGTTGGCGTCCATCCCAGGCACCTTTAGCCTGGGGTGAGGTACTATCGAGGAGGCCTGGGGCCCAGTACCTTCGACTGGGTCCCGCTAGGGTGGACTGTCCGAGGGTCCCTGAGCGGAGGGACTCGTACCTGAGGTGAGGAGGCCGGGGAGGTTACCCACTGAAGACCCGGAGCAGCACCAACCCGGTGACGGTGGGCCTCTGGGAACTCTCTTGGGAGGACACATCCCCTGATAGGGGCCACAGCGTATCGAAGAGGGCTCCATTGCTGTTCATAGGGGTTGCTAGAAGAGACCCTATCTTTAGAACTTAAACTTTAGGAAGTGCCTCGATCTGCTCATCCCACCGTTGGAAAGGTTATAGGTCCCAACCAGTCTGCTGCAATAAGAACTGTTTATCGTGCTTTGCTATTGGAGTGCCAAATAAACAAGTGTTGGACCTTTCTTCGGTGTGTGAACTCCAGTTACTGGAAGCAAAGGGGAGGCGGGTGAGCTTGTGGTTACAGACTCAGTGCATTCACAGAACACACCGGCCCGAGGAAACATCAGGAAGTGGCCTTCACCTCCCTACTACAATGGGGAGGACATGGGCCGTGGCGCATCTCACTCTCACAACCCCTAGACATGAGTTGGTGTGTAAAACCGATAAAGAAGAAGAGAGGGTGAGGCCGCTACATATATATATATATATATATATATATATATATATATATATATATATATCAGAGCAAGGGTCAGGGAAAGGGGCAATCAGTAGCATATTTGTTATATAGGCAAGGAGCAAGTGGACAGGTAGATTCAGAGGCAGGTCACTTGGTACAGAGGCAATCAAAGACAAGGCACCTAATAAAGGTGACAGGAAGATAAGAGCCCCTGCCTAATATTACAAGCCCAGAGCACTGTGCTTGTGATGTTTACATAAAGAGCAACAGCGCGGCTAGCCAATAAGAACAGAAGAGACTAGGCAGATGTAGTCGAACCACAATTAGAAATCATTTACAGGCTTCCTGACAGGGATCCCCCCATTTTTCCCCACTTCCCCATCTCTCTCATCCAGGATCAAGATTGTGGGTACTCGGTACTCTCTCTGTCCCATCCCCACTCCCCTCTGCGCTATGACCTTTGGGGTACACACATGGTCCAGTTTACAGTCTCAAATTGGATTTAGCTTTCACAAGTACTGCTGCCTGCTCCCCCCAGGTTGAGAGTGGCTGGACATGCTAATATAATAGTGCTCCCAATATTGTATGGTATTGGCTGAGTATTCTGATACCAATCATATCACTAGAGTGATAATAACTAGGCATGCTGGCATTTGTGCTGCCCTCATGGTGATAATGGTCTGGCATGCTGGCACTTATGGTGCCCCACAGTGTAATGGCTGGACATGCTGGTGTTTGTTTTCCTCCAGAGGTATTTTGGTACCTAAGGCTACTTTTCGCTGATGGGGGACATTTACTTCTCAGACTTCTGCAGTACTCACTGGTCCTTCTGCTGGCAAGTACAGTTCTGCACTGATAGGCCAGGCCCCAGACTGGAAGCTCTCTTTACCATACACTTCTACTTTAGAACAGAGCAGAGCAACAGAAGCTCATATTATACTTTACATCACATAAGAAAAGAGCTTCAGAGAACCTCCAGACAGCAAGGGGAAGTTCCGTATCCGTATCACCAACTCTACATAGAATTTTTTTTTTTATAAATTAACACTCATTAATGAGGTCATTTACTTTAAGTTGATCTCTTTGATGCATATATAGAGTAAAAAAAAATGAAAACTACAGTTCCACCCTAAGCACTATTTAACTTTGAAAATGACTCGGGGACCTGCAGATCTAGAATTTGGAAAGGATGATATGAATTATCATTTATGATATTATTCTTAATAATAATAGTAATAATAATAAATTTAACTAAGCTATCTCATTTTTAACACAAAACAAGATATGGATAGTGGCTAGAATTGTGACACTGCAGCTCTTGGGTTTAATTCACACCAAGGATATTCTTATGCCGCGTACACCCGATCATTTTTCCCATCGCGAAAAATGTCATTTTTTCCTTTGGACGAGAAAAACGATCGTCTGTGGGCTTTTTGCCGTTTTTCCCGACGGGAAAAACGGCATTAATCACGATGAGAAAAATTAGAACATGTTCTAATTTTTCTCGTCGTTTTTCCTGACATTTCTTCCGCGGCAGTGTTTCCCATAGGGAAACACTGCCGCGGAGCCCATAGACGATCATTTTTCTCGTCATTTTAAAAAATGACGAGAAAAATGACCGTGTGTGGGGAACAAGCTGTTCCCTCGTTTAAAATGTCATTATTCACGGCGGTTTTTAAACCGCCGTGAATAATGATCGTGTGTACGCGGCATAAGAATGGAAATTGTAATGCTCTCCAAGTCTCCATGTGTTTATTTCCTGGAGGGGTTTAGTAGACTGGTCAGCATGTAAGTTCCTTTGGGGTTAGAGACTGACATGGATGGTTTGCTGTTTTCTCTAAATAGCCTTGGAATATGTTGGAACAATATAAAAATAATAGTATTAAGGATGTGCTTGTCTAAGCTTCAACTCAAAATGCATCCCTTTAGAAACAATGCTACTCTGATAGCTTACTGTGTGGGGTTACAGTTCTTCAAGACATGCATGGAAATGGTTTTATGAGACAGTTTAGAGCTTCTATATATCTTAAAGAATTATGTTTAGAAGGCAATAAAAGGGCTGAAAAATGAGAACACCAAACATACAAAGCCAGTCAGATAACCGAAATACAGAGCCAGGGATAACCAAATGTCTGTCTCTAAAGCCTTTAACAATCCAATATCCAAAGAAAAGGCCCATAAAGCTTTGCTATAAGAGTATGAAGATCTAGCTAATAGTCGCTTTCTTTAAACATCAGTATTTTGTCAGTAACTTGTTCTGCTTGTGGTTATCTCTTTTATATTGTTTGAGAACCTTAGAGGTTTTACAACTTTGGCTGGGCTTAATATGCCAAATGCAGAAACGTACTGTATATGATCCAATCAGAAATCATCTTGCACTGATTTGACTACAGTAAATTGAAGTATGATTGGTGGCTTTGGGTTAATGCACTTGTATACCAATGTTATCTTTTGTGTTACTTTTTTGAGTAAGCACTTACAGGCTGATTAGACATCTTCTTACTTCAAAATTGAGCCATTACTCAGGTTTAACGTTTCTTAAAATTTGATTGGGTGCTGTGGCGAAAAAAATCCAATTGAGTATAGGCTGGTACTTCAAATCCTACAGCACATCCCTGATAATTATATTAAAAGAAGAATGCTGGAATTAAATGGCATTTTCTTTTCCTCCTACTGTAGTTTCAGGTTGAATGTTGGTTAGATATACAAAATGTTTGTGTAGTTTAAAGAAAAAAAATTGTACTTAGAAAGGGCAATTTCTAAATATGAACTCCCTACTGGACTTCTCCATGATGGCATCAGGGTTTCGTATATTAAAATGGCTGGTGGACATGGGCCTTACGTGATGATGCTGATTTTGCATAGTGAGATGTCAACATTGGCTGCTTTTTCTCCCACTCTGCCCTCACCACCCTTCCACCCACCCTTGCCCTCACCACTCTTCACCCACCCACCCACTCTGCCCTCACCACCATTTGTATCCTCCACCCAGTCTTGCCCTCACTGTTCTTCCATCTGCTTTGCTAGTTTTATTCTAAAGCGAATGACTTTGTGAAATTAGTGTTGTAGCTTTCCAGCCAGGTCTGCACATGGACGCTGCAGGTAATTATTCATCACAGCAGTACCAGCAGCAAATTTCATGTTGTATTATAATTCTAACGTAGACACTGACAGACATGGCAGACACATATTATGTTATCTACTCTGGGAATTGTAACAGATTCTCATACAACTGAACCAATGAGCATAGAAATATGGAAGCTGACATTTCTGAATTATTCAAAGAAACAGACTTTGGAACTGTCATCCTCATTCTTGTCTCATTACCTATCAAGTCTCTAGATTCTAGCAAGGATGCAGTCAGTCTAAAAAGTCAAAACTGCTGTATGCTTGTTCCAGGTCAGTGACTTACTCGTCTTTGAAGTCAGGATCAGAATGATAACCCTGAAACATGCATCTTCAAATCCAAATTTGCAATGACAGCTAATATGTATGTCTACAAGGTTCCCTTTAAGGGAAACTACGTTTTTTTAGGTTTTAGTTTGTTTGTTTTTTTAATGTTTTTTTTTACCCTAGTGCATCATGTGCATTAAGGTAAAAAATGTTGCAGAGTACGATTGCTGGGTGCAGCGGAGTCATATCAGATCAGACGTTGTGGAGTAACAGGAACTGGCTTCTTTATTGGAACATAACCACACTAGCAAAGATGTCACCTCATATGGTAAGAAGAACACAGACAGGAAAAAGAAACCAACAAGTACAGCACTATGTAGAGGAAATACAACACATCATAGAAAATGTATAGCATAGCATATCACTGAGCATTAGCGACATCTATTGTCCTGTTTGTGAACTGCAGTCAATAGGATAAGCTGAAAGTTGTTGTATCTCCAACAAAAAATGCCCCACTGCCTGTCCTACCCCCCCCCCCCTTCAATCCCTTAACACTTACCTGGCTTCATGTCACTGCTCCAGTGCTGTCTGTGGCTCCAGCTCCGCTCCCCTCAGGCTCCGTACCATTGGATGACGGAAGCGATGTCAAACGTCACTTCCGACCAATATTTTTAAAGGGGAATTATTTTTTTTTTTTTTTTTAAAAGACATTTAATATATTTTTTTCTTTTTTATTTATTGCATTTAATTGTAAATGTGAGGCCTGAGGGGTTTTTACCCAGATCTCACATTTAAGAGGTCCCGTCATGCTTTTTATTTATTACAAGGGACGTTTACATTCCTTGTAATAGGAATAAAAGTGACCCAATTTTTTTTTTTTTAAAGGACAATGTCAAAATAAAGAATAAAAAGTAAAATAAATAAGAATTTATTTTTTTAAAGCGCCCTGTCCCGACGAGCTCGCGTGCAGAAGCGCACGCATATGTAAGTTGCGTCTGCATATGAAAATGATGTTCAAACCACACATGTGATGTATCGCCGTGATCATTAGAGCGAGAGCAATAATTCTAGCACTCGATCTCCTCTGTAACTCAAACTGGTAACCTGTAGAAAAATTTAAACGTTGATTATGGAGGTTTTTTAATGGTCAAAGTTTGTCGCCATTCCACGAGCGGGCGCAATTTTGAAGCATGACATGTTGGGTATCAATTTACTCGGTGTGATATAATCTTTCACAGTATTAAAAAATTGGGCTAAATTTACTGTTGTCTTACTTTTTAACTGCTTGACGACCTGCTCACGCCGATATATGTCAGCAGAATGGCGCGTACAGGCAGATTAACGTACCTGTACGTCGCCTTTAAGACGCGGCATTGTGGGCGCGCACCGCAAGCTCTGTGAGTGTGATCCAGGGTCTCACGGAATCGATGTTCGCGGGGATACCCGCAATCGTCTCACGGAGAGGTAGAACGGGGAAATGCTGATGTAAACAAGCATTTCCCCATTGTTCCTAGTGACAGGACACTGATCACAGCTCCCTGTAATCGGGAGCGGTTATCAGTGTTGTGTCACACATAGCCCATCTCCCCTACAGTTAGAACACATCCCTAGGACACACTTAACCCCTTCACTGCCAGTCACATTTACACAGTAATAAGTGCACATTTATAGCACTGATCGCTGTGTAAATGTGAATGGTCCCAAAATAGCGCCAAAAGTGTCCGATGTGTCCGCCATAATGTCGCAGTCACGATAAAAATCGCTGATCGCCGCCATTACTAGTAAAAAAAATATTATTAATAAAAATGCCATAAAACTATCCCCTATTTTGTAGACGCTATAACTTTTGTGCAAACCAATCAATAAACGCTTATTGCAATTTTGTTTTTACCAAAAATATGTAGAAGAATACGTAGTGGCCTAAACTGAGGGAAAAAATGTTTTTTTATATATTTTTTGTTTATAGCTCAAAAAATAAAGACCGCAGAGGTGATCAAATACCACCAAAAGAAAGCTCTATTTGTGGGAAAAAAAGGACGTCAATTTTGTTTGGGAGCCACGTCGCACGACCGCGCAACTGTCAGTTAAATCTGAATCACAAAAAGTGCTCTGGTCTTTGGCCAGCCAAATGGTCCGGGGCTTAAGTGGTTAAAGGGGTTGTAAAGGTTTGTTTTTTATTTTCTAAATAGGTTCCTTTAAGCTAGTGCATTGTTGGTTCACTTACCTTTTCCTTTGATTTCCCTTCTAAATGTATTTTTTCTTTGTCTGAATTACTCACTTCCTGTTTCTCCTCACTAAACTTCACACCATCATCCGAGCCGTGTTTAGTCAGCCAGAACAGCTTACTGAACAGCTTACTGAGGAGGAACAGGAAGTGAGAAAATCAGACAAAGAAAACAATGAAAAAAAACATTTCAAAGGGAAATCGAAGGAAAATGTACGTGAACCAACAATGCACTAGCTTAAAGGAACCTATTTAGAAAATAAAAAACGAACCTTTACAACCCCTTTAAGTAAAAAAAAGTGTATTTATTCCCCAAAATTTTGCTTGTAAGACCACTGCGCAAATACGGTGTGACATAAAGTATTGCAAGGACCACCATTTTATTCTCAAGGGTGTCTGAAAAAAAATATATACAATGTTTGAGGATTCTAAGTAATTTTCTAGCAAGAAAAAATTATTTTAACTTGTAAACAAGAAGTGTCAAAAAGAGGCTCGGTCCCTAAGTGGTTAAATCCCTTTTATTGCCTGTTTAGAATATAGTAATATGTTCATGTGCATAGTCTGGGCACAGGTTCACTTCAAGCTGGTACAAAGTATATCAATAATGTGCACAGTATACTCATCTACCAAATCTAATCGGTTTAATTTTTATTTATGTCTATTCTATATAATAATGCTATTTTGCATATCATCAATATGTGTTTGCCAGTTGTTAGGCTTTAGGCACTCTGTTGGTAAAAATTGGGCAAATCTTTTCTGAGTATGGCCAGGATTACAAAGAGAATAATAACACATGCATACACCTGCATGCCATCTGAGCTACAAGAGCTTGAGATGAGGGAATTACAGGTCCTAGAAGGATATCTATACATCATTATCGCTAAAGATTATTTTTCCTATGTAGCACCCAAATGAGTGCACATTGCATAGTAAATACTAAAAGAAGAATAACTGAGTAGTGTGTGCAGTACAAATGCTGGGAAATCTGAGCGTAATAACATTAACAGCTCTATTTTGTAGGTCTGTCCTACACAAAATGAGATACATTATAACAGTATCCTATGTTGACTAATGCTTTCAGACCAAATTCTTTGACATATGGCACACGCATTTACATTTGTAATGTCTACATGGAAAATCAATTTCTTAATGAATGGCTCCTGGGTTACAACAAGTAATTTCAGGGCAAATCGGACTAATGGAACCATCAATACATCAATGGATCTCTTTCCTGTTGCAGCCATTCTGCTAAAGAAAAACTGAATAAGGGTTGTTTCACTTTTTACTTGGCTGAGCCTTTATTTCAGCGGATAAATCCATAGTGAAGAAAAAGAATTCAATGAACATCAGTGTTCTTGGGGATTGACGTTTTCTCCCTACGAGATCTATGGTTGTCTCAGAGTTATAGTGCCTTAGTATTTTAAAACTTCAATTTAGGTTCTACATCTTATTACAAGTGTGAAAGAAATGCACCTTGCACTCCTTCCATATTAATTCCTTCTAAGGATACATTCTGTTGCATACCATGAATTTATCTTGTAGTTTTTATCTTCGTCATAAACTCTAATGGAGATTTTGTGAGATAAAACAATAAGATAAATGTAACAGATCTCAGCCTCAAGTCAGGTTTTTTCTTTTCATCTGCAGTCATGTACTTTTTTTAAATGGGTTTTAAAAAAAATATATAGTCATTGCTGTATTATGTTGGAATCTATTAAAATAGTTGGAACTAAACTCTAAGATATATAAAGCTGCAAATTACCGTAGCTCTGTACTCATTAATACTTCAATAAATGATTTTTTTAAGTGCAAGTAGTGTAAATACCAGAATTTTGGTATGTGTCTTAAGCCGTGTACACACGATCGGTTTTACCGATGAAAACAGTCCGATGGACTTTTTTCATTGGACAAACTGATCGTGTATGGGCCCCATCGGTCTTTTTTCCATCGGTGAGAAAAAATAGAACATGTTTTAAATTTATCCGATGGACAAAAAACTGATAGCAAATTCCGATCGTCTGTGTGGAACTCCATCGGACAAAAAACCCACGCATGCTCAGAATCAAGTCGACGCATGCTCAGAAGCATTGAACTTAATTTTTCTTGGCTTGTCTGAGTGTTTTACGTCACGGCGTTTTGGACGATCGGATTTTTGACTGATGGTGTGTAGGCAAGACTGATGGAAGTCAGCTTCATCAGATTTCTGATGGAAAAATCCATCGGATTAGAATTCATAGGAAATCCGATCGTGTGCACACGTCTTAACAGTCCCTGTACAGTAGGGTTGGAGTGTGTGGGAAAGAGGCAGCAAGATAGCAAAAAGTATGCTGATATGTAAAGAAAGCAGAGTGACAGAGGGATGATCTCATCAGTTCAGCTTCTTCTTTTTTTTAATTGTCCAGTCACAGGCTGGGGTGGATCCAGGATGACTAGGGATGAGCTTCGAGTTCGAGTCGAACCCATGTTCGACTCGAACATCGGCTGTTCGTCCGTTCGTCGAATTTCGAACATTATGGGCCGTTCGCGCCAAATTCGAGTGGCGCGTCACAGCCCATAATTCACTGCGGCATCGCAGTGCATTGCTGACTGATGATTGGCCAAGCATGCATTATGACCCGCATGCTTGGCCAATCACAGCGCCGTAGGTACAGAGAGCCGTAATTGGCCAAAGCCAGGGTGGCTTTGGCCAATCGTGGCTCAGAGGAGTGGGTACACGCCCCACAATATATAAGGCCGCCGGCTTGGCGGCCTTGTGTAGTGTGTTGGCGTTGGTTAAAGGAAAAAGACAGAGAGAAAGACAGTGTAATTTGATTTGAGTTAGATAGAGCAGGCAGGCGAGTCAGTTAGCTGCAGTTACAGTGTGTAGAGGATATATATGCATCCTAGGTGGTGTATATATATTTACACACTGTATTCAGTTTAGCTAGTTCCGTTCCTGTTATTCTCTATACTGACAGGCAGGCAGGTGACTGTGCTAGCTGCAATGTTTCACTTAGTGTACTGTGTCCTTTGCACAGTGTGCACCAAAAGCTTGCCTGAATACAATTGCTGGTGTTCTGATACAAATACAGGCAGGGAGCTGCAGTATTTTGCTTTAGTGTCCTTTGCATGGTGTGCACCAAAAGCTTACCTGAATACAATTGCGTGTGTTCTGATACAAATACAGACAAGGAGCTGCAGTATTTTGCTTTAGTCTCCTTTGCACAGTGTGCACCAAAAGCTTACCTCAATACAATTGCTGGTGTTCTGATACAAATACAGGCAGGGAGCTGCAGTATTTTGCTTTAGTGTCCTTTGCACAGTGTGCACCTAAAGCTTACCTTAATACAATTGCTGGTGTTCCCATACAAATACAGGCAGGAAGCTGCAGTATTTTGCATTAGTATCCTTTGCACAGTGTGCACCAAAAGCTTACCTGAATACAATTGCTGGTGTTCTGATACAAATACAGGCAGGGAGCTGCAGTATTTTGCTTTAGTGTCCTTTGCACAGTGTGCACCTAAAGCTTACCTGAATACAATTGCTGGTGTTCTGATACAAATACAGGCAGGGAGCTGCAGTATTTTGATTTAGTGTCCATTGCACAGTGTACACCTAAAGCTTACCTGAATACAATTGCTGGTGTTCTCATACTAATATCACAGGCAGGGAGTTCAAAATTCCAAACAGATTCTACGTAACAAAAAACCTACAGTCCCTGTCTTATTTGCACCGCATGTATTCTGCTGTTCAGAGTATATAGGGCCTGGGGGCCCCCACGCCTTTCCTTTTTTTAATTTGGGTGCGGGATTCCCCTTAATATCCATACAAGACCCAAAGGGGCTGGTAATGGCCTTGGGGGGGGGGGGTTCTCAATGATTTTCATCCATATTGCCGGGACCAGACATTATATTAAAGCCGCAAGCAGTTTTAAATGACTTTTTTTCCTTTAGAAATGTCATTTTGTGCAGGGACAGTTCTAAACATGGGAAACACGTGTCACTTCACAGGCATACTATAGACACCCCCCAGGTACGATATTTAAAGGAATATTTCACTTTTTTTTCCTTCACTTTATGCATCATTAAAATCACTGCTCCCCAAAAAACTGCTGTTTTTAAAACGTATTTTTGCATTAATACATGTCCCCTGGGGCAGGACCCGGGTCCCCAAACCCTTTTTAGGACAATAACTTGCATGTTAGCCTTTAAAATTAGCACTTTTGATTTTGAACGTTCGAGTCCCATAGACTTTCATAGGGTTCTAAAGTTCACGCAAACTTTTGGTCCGTTCGCAGGTTCTGGTGCAAACCGAACCGGGTGGGGGGGGGGTGTTCGGCTCATCCCTAAGTATGACCTGCGCTCAGAGGAAGGGGGTTAAATGATATCTAGGACTAAGGACACCTAGTGGCTGAAAAAACTACTTCTGGGGATATTCCAGGTCTGAAGATAAAATTTGCTGGTTTTGTTATTTGGTGTAAATTTAAATTTTTAGCTCATTATTTTTGGCTAGATTCCTGCTTTTAATACAGTTTTTTTTGTACTGCGCTGGCTATTAATAACTAGGCAAAATGTGCAAGCATGTATCCGAGTTATAAATGGGACAGTGTTACAAGCAGTTAAACCTGTGATTTTTAA
The DNA here is from genome assembly GCA_029206835.1 of Rana muscosa. Taxonomy (NCBI): domain Eukaryota; kingdom Metazoa; phylum Chordata; class Amphibia; order Anura; family Ranidae; genus Rana; species Rana muscosa. The sequence goes on along the minus strand of CM055122.1, from coordinate 637,192,534 downwards.
GGGCCCATTGTCACCCATACGTGCATGTAGTAACACTCATAGGTGTGAATGGGCCCTTATAGTTTCTCTGAACTGCACTTTAGCTTAAATGGACACAAATGCATATGTGAGAGGGCTGCACATCCCGAAATGGATATTGAAAAAGAACAAATATTTTTCCTGTGGGATTTTTTAGCAGCAAACAACGTAGAACAAAGTGTTTAGAGTAAAAAATAGTTTTATTCAATGATTTGGGCTCATTAAAAATCAGTTATTCAATTATTTTTATGAACTCCGGTATGTATAAAAGCCAAATACATGTATACAAGGATAAACAATGTGGTACAAATTAGGTACAATTGAAATGGAATCATACGTATAGATGCATGTAATGAACAGAGGGGAAGCCCCCATGCATTTCGACCTATTGCAGGTCTTCCTCAGGGGGTCTTACATTCTGAAGAATATAAATAGATAAGTACATTAATTTCATAACATGTTGCAAATTATCTCCCATCAATTATTAATGGATCAATGAAGATAGTAAATTACAACAACTCCTTTTGGCAATAATTTATCTTTGTATTAAAAAGAACTAGGAGAAAAGCAAACTTTATTGTATATTTACCCTCTTGGTTACATGACTGGCCAGAACTGGAGATTTTAAAATCCTGACTCCTCGAGATCTCTGCAATTCCCCTACGGGCCGGGCCCCCTTAGACAGTGTTATACTGGCGTCCTCCCCCTCGCCCAATTGTGGGTCCTCTCCACAGACAGAGACTGCTCACAAAGGGTCACACTCAAAGGTGGAGGCGGTCAATTGCGGTCTGGTGGGCAGATGGGGTGAACAAGCACCTAAGTACCTGGACCAAGCACCTGGAAGTGGTGAGGATATGTACATTTTAGTAAGAAGTCTATCTATTTCATAAATTGTAATTCTCTGGATTGAAAGATGATGTTTATTTTATATGCAGATAAACGTAGGTGTGTATCCTCTTGGATAACTGAGAGAAAGAGGCAGGTGTCTTAGAGATATTTATGTATGTAAATTATAGCGATAAGGGGAGGAAGTCATATAGTGGGATGGACAAAACATCCTTCAGCTGTTTGTCATAGTTATTGCATATAAGATTAGTGTATCAATTAGACAAAAAGTAGGGTAAGGCCAATAGGTCTTGTTCTGATGGGAATTGGTGTGGGATGTAGAAAGTGTATAACCGTGTGGAGCAGTGTGAGGGAAATGAAAGTGTCAGCAGTGCATGAGAAGAATGTTGTGACTCAGTGTGGGACAAGTGTGTGTGGAGGGAAAATTGAAGTGTTGTGAGGTGATGTGAGTGGTGGGGTGGGAAGAGGGGGAGGGAAGAAGAAAAAGAATGACAAGAAAAAAAAAAGGGAGGGGGGGGGACAAACCACAGCCCAAGAAGAGGAATGGAAGGGAAGGGAAAGGAAATGGGAGGGAGAAAGGACAGAATAAGGAAGGTGAAAAAGGAATGGAGAGGAAAGGAAAGAGAGAAGAGGGGGGAGGGGAGAATAATGTGGGGGGGGGGGAGAGGGGACTGTGAGGTGGTAAAGGGACATAAAAAGAAGGGGAGGGGGCGAGGAAGGGAAAGAGGGTGGAGAGGGAAGGGGGGGGGGGTTCTGGAGTGAAAGGGAAGGGAGAAGAAAAACAGAAAAAGTGAAAGATGACAAGGGGAATGGTGAAAGGGTAAGGAATATGAAATCAAATGAGGTATATAAAACTGCACTATACTAAACTGCAATTCATAAACACAAACTAGTTAAATACAGGTAGGATAGAGTTCTGCTTCAAATGCATTTCTATGCAATAAAACGAGGATATGCAATTAGCGGACCTCCAGCTGTTGCAGAACTACAAATCCCATGAGGCATAGCAAGACTCTGACAGCAACGAGCATGACACCCAGAGGCAGAGGCATGATGGGACTTGTAGTTTTGCAACAGCCGGAGGTCCGCTAATTGCATATCCCTGCAATAAAATATATGTGTTATACTGCAGGAAAATTGTGAAGTGTAAATATAGTGTAACGTTTAAAATGTACTATACCCTAAGGGACCTTCCCTTTACTACTCAATCCCTACCAACTATAATGCAGGGTTGTCAAACTAAATTTTGTTGCAGGCCACATGAGCATTATGGTTGCCCTCAAAGGGCCGGATGTATGTGTAAGAGTACATACATTTATTCAGGCTTTTTTTTCTCAGAGAATAGGTGCAGGAACTCAACCAAGCCCCCACCCCGTGAACTGCATCAAATGGTGGGTGTGGCCAAATTGCCAACAGTGGAGGGATCTTAAAGGGGGAAAAAATGATTGGGAGTGCGTCAGATCTGGTCGATACCCAGAAGATTTTCTTTGGGCTCCAGCAATGGATTGTGTCGGCAGAGCTGTAAAAGTAAGATCAGCTACTTTAGGGAACATACTGGGTTTTATTTTGACAGCATATTGCCCTATACACATCAGAAGCAGCACAATGTGGTGTGTTTTTATAGGCAGAGCTACTTTTTAAATTTACGTGGCACCAAGAAGGAGAAAGGAGAGATGGCTCTATGCATACCTCCCAACAGGCACGGATCCTGCGGGTTTTTCCCGCATCGCAACCTCCTTCCCGCATTCCTGCGAGAGGTGATGAATTCCCGCACAGCAGGAAGGGTAGGGAAGAGGGGCGATCTGAATGTCCCACGGTGGGACTTTCAAAAGTTGGGAGGTATGCTCTATGTGTCTTGAACTCCGAAGAGTCTTCTGAATTATCTTTTTATCCCCCACCCACACACACATACACACGCTATAGTTCTCTTGCTTAAAGTGGAATTCAGTTCCAGGCTATTACTAATGTAGTACCCTCTAGTGTACAGTGTAGTGAGGTAAATTTATGCTGACTCATAGTAGCTTATGTGAGTTTGGTAATTTGCTGTGGGTTCAGCTTAAGGTCCGGCTGAAAGGCTCTGCAGACCAGGCCTCTATCGCCTTCCCCCTGGTTCTGGAGGTCCATGGAAACTTCTATAAACTAGTGGGGGGAGGTAAAATGGCAGTGGTCTGAATATTAATGGAAGTTTCAACCAATCCCCAGCCATTAGGCCTGGCAGGGTAGTCAAACAGGCCCATAAATATTGAAGAGCCTGGTCAGTTGGGTGGTGGTTGGGTGGAAGATGGAGTGCTGATGTTGATGTTGTGAGGCCTGGGAGGGCACCCTGGGCTGGGGGGCTCTGCCTACAGGCTGGAGCTGAGGAAGGAGAGAAGCTGGAGAGAGAGATCTCCACTACCCTTCAGTCTTATCCTGAAGACACCCTGGCTAGCATGGGAAGATCGGACCAGCAGGAGGCCTGAACAGCAGTCTTATCCAAAGCACCAACATTCAAGGGACAATGTGAGTACCACTACACCCACAGGGCCTATAGGGGAGAAGGCTGCCAGATGCAATATCCAGCATGCTTTCACAGGGACAGTGTCACAGCTAAACCTAAATCCCTTGTTCTGGGACACTTTTCAAGGAAGTCGGGTGGGCTGGCATTTTCTGCAAGTGTTGGGACTTTGAGGTTCTACTAAGGGGACACAGCGCTGCTACATACAGTGAGGATTTATTAAGGGGACACAGCACTCCTGCATACAGTCTGGGATTTTGCTGTTTCTACCAAGGGGACACAGTGCTCCTGCATACAGTTGATACTCTGCTAGATTCACCGAGGGGACATTAGAGCTCCCGTAAGTGTGAGGACTTTGCTATATTCACCCCAGGGGACATAGAGCTCCTGAAATTAGAAACTTTGCTATTGATCCATCAGAGATTGATTACACTCTGGAGGGAGTACAGTCCAGAATCTGCATGTTTGTGTACATAGAAGTTTGTCCCCAAGTTGCTTTACCAAGTTCAAGTTGGGCATCCCATAATTCCTCTTCCCCATCCAAGTTGTTTTCCCTCTTCCACAAAACTGCCACTGTGAGCCAATCACATGACCAGACTGTTAGCAGTATCCTAATAAGGGTAGTTCGTATAGGAGTTAGAAGAGGGGGTGAGAGCAGATTTAGGCTTAGTTAGTATTAGCCAGGAACTCCACTTTAATTTAGCTAGCAAGACTGTCAACTGTCAAGAGGTGTATATTAAGGTTAACCAAAACAATGAAAGCTATCATGGTTTGTACATTCTGAGGGTTGGTGCTACTTTTCTATCGCCCTGCTGCCCTGGGCACTAGAGCACAAGTATCATTGTGGTAAATAAAGGCCTGGGTACACATTAGGCTTTCTTTTCATCAACAACCAAACTGACTGATTTAAAGCAGGCTGAAGATTTTTTTCTTTTTAATGCAAAAAAAAATAAAATATATATATATATATAATAATGCTAATATTATAATGATTAGAAGAGGGGAGGAGATTGGTCAAGGGCTACTCCAAATGTTGTCCTTAATCAGCTACGACGTGCTGACGCTTTAGGTTTTACGCCCCATGTGACGCCGGTACACGGGTTTCATTTGTTTTTAAAGTTTTGCCGGCTTTAATGTAATTGCGGTTGATTCCGCTTACTCCCCCCTTTTAACCTAGCAATAAAGGCTCTTTATTTTACTACACTATCGGAGCTCCTTGTCCTTTTTTCCACTGACGGCCTGTCGGCCTAGTGGCGATCCCTGCAGATTGAAGGACCTGTGTTTCTATCTCCCATTGAGGACCTTAGAGGTCGGGCTGCGGTGCTTAGATCCAGGACGTGGAGATCCTTTTGTCCCTGCAGTGGGCTGAGTCTGCATGCGCTGATGACCTTGCTCTTCAGGGGGTCCACCTTATTCGGTAAGGGTATCCACTCACAAAGTGAGATTTTTCTTCAATTGGGACTCCTGCACAGCTCCTCTTCCCCCTCCACTTCCTATTGGTAAAGGTTGATTCTCTGGACTTTTTACTCATCTTATTGGCATGGGCGTCCGCTAATTTTTTTTCGGGGGGGGGCGCTTCAGCAGCGGCGATACACAGTCGCATTTTACCCTTTCTTCGACCGCTAGCGGGGGCTAAAAGCGACCCCCCCATGTTAAAATTTAAAAACACCCCACTGTGCCCCCTGCATCTTTAAATATCTCTTTGTCACTACTGTGTACCCCCTCTCCACAACTGCACCTCTGGACCCCTTTACATTACACGGCACCCCACAGCTCTGGACCCCTTTACATTACACAGCATCCTGCATCACTGGACCCCTTTACATTACACAGCACCCTGCATCACTGGACCGCTTTACATTACACAGCACCCTGCACCCCTTTACATTACACAGCACCCTGCATCACTGGACCCCTTTACATTACACAGCACCCTGCACCCCTTTACATTACACAACACCCTGTATTACTGGACCCCTTTACATTACACAGCACCCTGCATCACTGGACCCCTTTACATTACACAGCACCCTGCACCCCTTTACATTACACAGCACCCTGTGTCACTGGACCCCTTTACATCACACAGCACCCTGCACCTCTGGACCCCTTTACATTACACAGCACCCTGCACCACTTTATATTACACAGCACCCTGCACCCCTTTACATTACACAACACCCTGTATTACTGGACCCCTTTACATTACACAGCACCCTGCATCACTGGACCCCTTTACATTACACAGCACCCTGCACCCCTTTACATTACACAGCACCCTGTGTCACTGGACCCCTTTACATCACACAGCACCCTGCACCTCTGGACCCCTTTACATTACACAGCACCCTGCACCACTTTATATTACACAGCACCCTGCACCCCTTTACATTACACAACACCCTGTATTACTGGACCCCTTTACATTACACAGCACCCTGCATCACTGGACCCCTTTACATTACACAGCACCCTGCACCCCTTTACATTACACAGCACCCTGTGTCACTGGACCCCTTTACATCACACAGCACCCTGCACCTCTGGACCCCTTTACATTACACAGCACCCTGCACCACTTTATATTACACAGCACCCTGCACCCCTTTACATTACACAGCACCCTGCATCACTGGACCCCTTTACATTACACAACACCCTGCATCACTGGACCCCTTTACATTACACAGCACCCTGCACCCCTTTACATTACACAGCACCCTGCACCTCTGGACCCCCTTACATTACACAGCACCCTGCACGCCTTTACATTACACAACACCCTACACGCCTTTACATTACACAGCACCCTGCACCTCTGGACACTACACTGCACACTGTCTACTGACCACTACACTGCACACTGTCTACTGACCACTACACTGCACACTACACTGCACACTGACTACTGACCACTAAACTGCACACTACACTGCACACTGACCATATGTATGACGTGTCCTATGACGTCATGTCTCTGCAGTCACACACACACACACGTGTTGTAGGACATCTCCTCCTCCCTCCATACCGCACACACAGCCCGGCTCTCCTTCCTTATCACCTTCAGCAGGTCCAGTGGGTGTGTGCAGCAGACCGCCCCGCAGGAGGCCAGGCCCCCAAGGTACTACCACCACCGTCCACCGACTCGAGACACCCTCCGCTCCACCATCTCCCCCCGGCTCTTTTTAATTTCTTCTTCTCTCCCCGCGAGGCCCCGCCCAGCCAGCGCTGCCAAACCATGAGACGCAGCCACCTTAAAGCGGCGACGGGGAGGTGTGGTGGGCCCGGGGGGAGGTGGAGGGAGTACATGTGCTGCGGTGCAGATCTGTGCGGGGCTGGAAGTGGGTGTAAGTGTGGCGGAGGGTGTAGAACACTGCCAATTTGGCCAACACCTTTTCAATTCCAGGGGGGGCAATCGCCCTTGCCCTATGGAGCGGACACCCATGCTTATTGGACTATTTTTGAATATATACATTTTTTTCTTTTTCACTTCTTGGTCGAATTTTACATGGACTCAATATCTTATTGAATTAAGTTTTTTGTCATGTATCTAACTTTGTTTTTATTCAACTGATATTCATTTATTATGTTAGCACTGATTCTCTAGCGCAACTTATCCTTTTTTTAATGTTTTTTTGATGTCCTTAATCACCAGTGGTGGTTAGGACTATCTCGGTACCCAAGTATAAGGCGGAAATTTTTATAAAAGTATAACAATTTATTACAAAAGAAATTACAAAATATAAATACAGCTGTATAAAGATCACAACAATGACATATGATCACTTGTTATATGTGAGGTTGTGTTTCGCGCTACTCAAGAGTAATGAAATAGTGACTGGAGTAACTATCAATGGCTGCAAAATCAGTCTGTGTTCACTTAACACATAAACAATAATATAAAGAAAAAAGGGGGGGATTTTGCGCTAAAGAAAAAAAGTTATCACACAAAACACACTTCTATGTCACATAAATCTAATGGTAAATAAATAAATACCCAGTGATATATTTGTGCATAAATAATGAATGCTATAATGCAATCACCAGAATAAAGTGCAAGTGCATATATAAACACAAATGTGCAAAAAGTTCAATATTGCAATGGTTGCTGTTCAGGAAAGTTCAAATGGGTATTTGATCAATGGTGAATTCCAAAATTCTAGATGTTCCAAAATTGTAGATGTAATCGTTCAAGTGGTAAACGAATTGAAGTATTGAACCTGCGGTGAATCCTACACCTGTCTCCCAATGTTCTCACCTCAACAACATGAATCACTGGCATATAGTATTTTCTTTAGCGCAAAATCCCCCCCTTTTTTCGACATATGATCACTGTTATTTAGCTATCACATGAGATTTAAAATCGTTGAAGGTCTCCACAGATATGTAGAGGCATTACTGATGTAGGAAATGACGTAGTCCTCAACAAGTTTTGCGACCAATGCCGCTTCTTCAGGAGGCGTCAATCAAGAACATCTAAAGCCCTGTACACACGATCAGATTTCCTATGGATTTTAAACCGATGGATTTTTCCATCGGAAATCCGATGATGCTGACTTCCATCAGTCTTGCCTACACACCATCAGTCAAAAAAACGATCGTCCCAAACGAAGTGACGTAAAACACTCCGACGAGCCAAGAAAAATTAAGTTTTATGCTTCTGAGCATGCGTCGACTTGATTCTGAGCCTGCGTGGGTTTTTCATCCGATGGAGTTCCCCACGATAGTAATTTGCTATCGTGTTTTTTTCCATCGGATAAATTTAAAACATATTCTATTTTTTCTCACCGATGGAAAAAAGACAGATGGGGCCCATACACGATCGGTTTGTCCGATGAAAAAAGTCCATCGGACTGTTTTCATCGGTAAAACCGATCGTGTGTACAGGGCTTTAGAAGAAATACAATCTCATAGTTAGTTTTAAAAAAAGATACTAAATTGTAGCAAGGCTACCGATGATACAGTTACTTAGGACTAGGAGTATGATAATACTAATAATAATGATAATAAGGTCTGCATGTATGCATAATGTTTGTGCCTTTTGGCTTTTCGGAAGGTCTTCCAGCAGCTGTGTAGGACTTGGCATGTTCCACGATCTCTTATGCGGCTTTACACACGACCGTTTTTAATGACGAGAAAAATGCAATTTTTTTCAAATGGTCATTAAAAATGATCGTGTGTGAGCTTCAGAGCATTTTTCAGAAAGTGAAAAATGGCCATGAAAAAATTGGAACATGCTCTAATTTTTCTCATCGTTTTTCACCTCGTCGTTTTTCTCGTCATGAAAAACGGCCGTGTGTAGGCTTTAACGACGTGAAAAAAATGTGCATGCTCAGAATCAAGTATGAGACGGGAGCGCTCGTTCTGGTAAAACCAGCGTTCGTAATGGAGATAGCACATTCGTCACGCTGTAACGGACTGAAAAGCACAAGGCTGAAAAGCGCGAATCGTCTCTCAACAAACTTTACTAACATGAAGGGTGGCGCAATCCGAATGGAACTTCCCCATTATAGTACCGTTGTACGTGTTGTACATCACCGCGCTTTACTCAAACATTTTTTTCAACGATAGTGTGTAGGCAAGGCAGGCTTGAGAAGAATCACGTCAAGGAAAACATAGTTTTTTTCAATGACATTAAAAACGGTCATGTGTACGCGGCATTAGTTTCAGCTCTTCTGGCTGCACAGCACAGAGGTCATAGGATATCCACATCTCCCTCTTAGTACAGTATATGCACTTGTATTTGCATAGGGTGCAGAGACCATCACTGTGCAGGACACTGTGGCTCCTATTCCTTTCCTGCATTTTCCCTTCCTCATTTGATTGACGTTGTATGCAGTAAAACAGGCGTCAGTTGGCTATTAGGAGCAGAAGAGATTTAGGAAGAAGAAAAAAAGAACTGCCTTATTACATGCCCAAGACTGTACTTAATTTTGGCAAAACAATCAAATAGGGCACATATTATTGTTTTTTTCAACAAGCCCATATGTTGAGTTATTATTGTGGCTTTTGCCATAAATTAATTATGTATGTGATTTTTACATTACAACACTTTTGCACTGCCATATTTTTGCTATTGTATTGCAATTAGCCACTACATGAACATCTGTATTTTCTGGCAAACACTCAATTGGGTTGATTTACTATAACTAGAGAGTGCAAAGTCTGGTGCAGCTCTGCATAGAAACCAATCAGCTTCCACTTTTTATTTTTTATTTTGTCAAACCCTGAGGCTGGGTTTACAGTAGTGCGAATTGGATGCGGGTTTCCCAGCATCAGTTTACATGACAGGAGATTGTGACCGGCTCTCAATATAGCCTGTTCACAGAGGTCCTGTGCGTCTTTGGCTCAGTTTCAGGTCCAAATTCGGGCAAAGATTTGGGCCTGATTCATCCCTGCAATGGAGAACAGGGACGTCCTGGACCCCTGCTGTCAGCATTCACATCCGTTTGCAGTGTAAACCCAGTCTACAGAATATGTAACTCAACATTTCATATTTATGATATGTGCCTGCTGTACCATATACTTGTATGGAAAACGATCCTGTTCTATTTGTATTGTTTCCATTATATGAAATTCCTGGTGTTCCTGCTAGTCGCTCTGCTTTCCCATTAAAAACTGACTACACTAAGCATGAGAACACACAGTGGTCAGTTTTCTAGCTGGGCTGGGAACTCAGCCTGCTTCCCTCCAATGATAATACTTGTCCAAACACCCCCCACCTTGCACAACCATTCACTGGGAAGATTAGTGTACTGCTGCTTCTCCTCCTCCCAGCTCTTATGCAGCTGAGAACAGAGGGAATGTGATCACTTATAAAAAAGGGAAAACTTTATTTATAAAGTTTTTGTTTATATCTATACACAAATGTTTTTGCTTTTCATTTCTATTTTAAACTGAATGGGTTGTTCTACAAGATGACCATTTTCAGTCACTTTAATTGAACAAGTTGAAATTAGAAGCTGATTGACTATCACGCAGAGCTGCACCAGATTTAGCATTCTCCATTTTTAGTAAATCAACCCCATTTTCTTTGCTTACCAGCTGTTAAGATACGCTGTCAGTCACTGCCAGCAGATACCTGTTGAGCTAAGATATCTGCCATTGTCAGCAGACCCACAGATTTTCATTGTAAGGCCCCATGCACACGAGACGCTGTTATTTGCTGTTGAACACGTGTTCAGAGGCAGTTGGACGCTTTTTTCAACTGCCCCTGAACCCATTCAATGTTATCCTATGTGTCCATGCACACACTCTCGTTTTTTGGCGTTTACAAGCAGTTGCGTTTAACCTCGTTTTTCCAGAAGCAAAAAAATGGGTTCAGACGCAAAAGTTTTCCACGTTTCAGACGCTAAACGCCGCTAAACGCGGCTAAACGCGGTACCGGCGTTTTGCCGCGTTTGCGTTTATAAGCGTTTTTAAAGGTGACCTATTTTTTAACATTAGAAATCTCAAAAATGATGGCAAATGATGAAAAACTATTAAAAAATATAAAAGAAAACTGTAATTGCTTGCATTGCATTGTGGACAATCCACAACTTGTGGCAGGTAACGTGGCAAGCGGACAATCAACAACCTGTGTCAGGTGACGTGGCCAGGTGACGTGGCAGGTAACATGGCCAGGTGACGTGGCAAGTGGACAATCCACAACTTGTGGCAGGTGACGTGGCAGGTAACATGGCCAGGTGACGTGGCCAGGTGACGTGGCAAGTGGACAATCCACAACTTGTGGCAGGAGACGTGGCCAGGTGACATGGCACGTGATGTGGCCAGGTGACGTGGCAAGTGGACAATCCACAACTTGTGGCAGGTGACGTGGCCAGGTGACATGGCACGTGACGTGGCCAGGTGACATGGCCAGTGGACAATCCACAACTTGTGGCAGGTGACGTGGCTAGGTGATGTGGCAGGTAACGTGGCCAGGTGACGTGGCAGGTGACGTGGCAAGTGGACAATCCACAACTTGTGGTAGGTGATGTGGCAAGTGACACGCTAAATACAAGTACACTGCTGCTCTCTCAGCTGCTGCTACTCACTCTGGTCTCACAAACTGGCTGAAATGGTTAAAATGTACTGTTTTTTGATGAAACGCTTATAAACGCAAACGCGGTAAAACGCCGCTAAACGCGGCTAAACGCGGCCGCAAAACGCGCGTTTTTAAACGCCGGTTTCAGCGTTTAAAAACGTGTGTTCAGCAGAGTTTGCACCGGCGTCTTGTGTGCATGGGGCCTAAGAATGAGTAGTAAAGTACATCCCCTGTACAAAAAGGAAGCACTGCGCTGTTTGATTTCTCTGTTCTTTTCAAGTTTCGTGCTATTGTTTTCCCTTAACCCCATTCCCTTTAACTGGGTTAATATGCACAGGGAGCGAGAAGGTCTGTCTGATCACGTAACCACTGTGATTGTCTGTCACAGTAGTCACATGAGTGAGAGCCTGTCCTAATCATTACTCGAGATCGAGGATGTCTTTGACTCTCAGCACCGAAAGCTCTGCTGTCCATGGACACATATGTGCAGTGTGGGCTTGAAGCCCACCCTCTTTGCTGTTGCACATATATGCTTTATGTGGGTGACAAGAGAGTGACAAGAAGTAGCACTCCATTGTTTGTTGATATTGTGATGGGGAATGTTCATTACAGTTACCTTGTATATCCTCAGAATGTCAGTCCTTCCCCTTTTCTGTCCACTGAGCACCATTCTGCAGTCTATTAGGTGTCTGGGACTATAGGGTTAAGTAGGGCAAGTAGACTACAGTATGCACTCTGTGAGGGAACTTTCTCCAGAGCTTAATGAATGAGATGAAGCCCTTCTGACTTCCATCATCCAATCATATCCAAACAAAAATGCAATTTTTTATTTATTTTCTTTCCACACGTTTGAGTATTCTTTGCAAAGTTAAATTTCACCATGTTCACTAAGCTCTGGGGAAAATTCCCAAATTCCCTACAAAGTGAACGGCCTTTTTTGCCTTGTGTTAATCATCCCCAGCTGATCTGAAAATAAGCATTTTGTGGTTTAGGCCACAAAGCTAAAGGATAAGTTCACCTTTTATAAAAAATTTAATAAAAAAAACAAATGCACGTCTTTTTTGCAGGTAAATGTGCATTTATTTATTTTTGTTGCTCTAGCCTGGAAAGCATTGCACTCTTGATCAGCAGATCTCTTGCAGACTTATCGTACATCGTACGGCCAAGCAGTTACACACTAGAAGGAAGCGTGAATGAACCACCACAGCACTCAACAGCGCTGTGGTAGTTCATTGAGAACTACAAGCCGACAGCCACAAAGGCAAAGGACCATGTCGTTTTCTATTCACAGAACTCTGTGCATGAGTGATCACGTTCTTTACAGAGTGTGACAGAGAGCCGGGAAAGAAGATTGCCAGCTGCCTGTCACGTCGGTGAGCCGGGGAGGTTCGGGGGGCCGGTGGATTAGTAAAATGTTATATGTTACACCCTGAATATGGGTGTAACATGTTACAAAAGGTGAACTTATACTTTAACGTGATTAGAAAGGAAAAAATATCAAGCATGTTATACTTCCCTGCTCTGTGCAGTGGTTTGGCACAGAGCAGCCCCGATCTTCTTTTTGGGTCCCCCGCTGGTGGTTCTGGCTCCTTCTTCCTGCCAAGTGCCCCCAATAGCAGGCCTCTTGCTATGAGGAGCACTTGAGCAGGCTTGAACCCAAGCCCCACCCTGTGTGTCCATTCACACTCAGAGCACAGCTCTGCCCCAACCCCCGCTCTCTCCTCATTGGCTCACTGGTTATGATTGACAGCAGCAGGAGCCAATGGCTCCCACTGCTGTGTGAGGTAGTGGGGAGAGAGAGACCCGGGAGGGATGCTGCTCTCATGCACATCGCTGGATCAGGATGGGGTTTAGGTAAGTGTAAGGGCATGGGGGGTGCTTCACTAAGCAAGGTTTTTTTTTACCTTAAAGCAGAGAATGCATTAAGGTAAAAAAAAACTTGAGCCTTTAGAACCACTTTAAGTATAATTATCTTCATTAAACCTCCAAGCAACAGATGCTTGGACAGAGAGCAGAGTTCTTAATACCCAATGGAATGTCTTATTGAAGTACAGCAAGTAAAATAAATTCCAAAGCTGCTGTAAAAAAAAGTTTTTACGCTCTTTCTCTAATGTACACCATACATTATACATGTTTACTGACATTTTTGCCTAGAATAGGATCATCTTTTCCTGACAGGCTGTCATGAGGAAAAAAGCAGTGTGCTGTAATTGTCCTTGATTGATAGGAACTTCCAGGGATTATGTGACCCTGCAGCGTGTCCAGGTGATGTTTGTATGGAGCAGGATGGGGTTCTGGGCTCTCTCACACTGACAGCTCATGGCTCCTCTCCCCTTCGTAACTGTAGGTGTTTTTTGTCTCACTTTGTCCTTATTAGGAATTTCACTTTGTGCCTCAAAATTAGATTGAACTTCCCAGCCGCATACCCATTGTAAATTCTACACTTACCTGCATTAACCCTTCCCTTCCTAGGGCAGTAAGTAGTGTATTAGCTGACTTAATCAGTAAACATTTCAACAGGGCGAAACGCTATTTTCCAAATGCTAGCAGATACAAGAAGAATAATGTTGATCTTGGAACTGGAGTCTTTATATGTACAGATTTGCTTATCCTAGAAACTACTATGAAAAACCAAATCAGACAAAAATAAAGTCATTCTCTGTCTTCCAGCAGTTCGTGTTTTCTAAAACATTGTTCCTTATAAAGAAATAATTGTGGCGTGCATTGTAGAAAAGACAATAATAAGCACATCATTACCCAGTGTTAGTAGGAATGGGGAGAATGAATCAGTGCTATTTTGTAAAATGCATTCAAATAGGATTTCACAGCAGTATTAGCAGCTTACTGGATATGTTATATTTTTGAATTCTTGTATTTAGAACCGTTGGACTGTGATAATTTACAATGTTTATATGGGATGTAATACATTTGCTTCAAACTGAATGGCTGCGCACAGGCACAAGGGGATCATTCACAGAAATACAATTCAGAGGCTTAGAATAAACTTGAATCATGCAGACTGTAAAAAACAGACAATATAACAAGTATTTAATAAAAAAAAAAAATGTGCCACACTATATACTATTTATATCTATGTGCAAAACGATAAAACTGTCCACAGTATTATAAAACCCAAACTGATAAACAACACTAAATCACAACAAATGTATATGTGAATGCGTAAAACAAGCATTAACCAGTTCAGGTCCACCCCATAGGAGTTTTACTGCAACAGGGCGGCACCTGTGCACTGGATCACGTATATATATGTGATACGGGTCTTCCGGGTAGGGAGCACGAATGCCTATATATACGTGATCAAGCGCACAGGTGCCGCCCTGTAGCAGTCCGTATCCGGCTCTTCCGGGGTAGGGGGCACACATGCGCGCCACCCGCAGCACGCTCCCACTGTAATCACACACTGCAGGAGCCCTGAGGCAGGTACCATGGACTTGATGTCAGCGGGCACCCACCGATGATCCAGAGAGGCAGAGTGGCGGTCTGCCTATGTAAACAAGGCAGATGGCCATTCTGACAGGAGGGAGGGCATGGATTCTGTGTCTCTGCAAACAGGGACATGGATCCATGTCTTAGTAAAAGCACCTCCCACACTGTAATAAAACACAGACTAGGCACACAGTTAACCCTTTGATCGCCCCTGATGTTAACCGCTTCCCTGTCAGTGTCAGTGGATATTTTCTAGCACTGATCACTGTATTAGTGTCACTGGTCCCCAAAAAGTGTCAAAAGTGTCAGAATGTCCACCGCAATTTGGGGGTCCTGCTATAAGTCACTGATCGCCGCTGTTACTAGTAAAATAAATAAATAGAAAAATCCCATAGTTTGTAGAAAATATGTAGCAAAATACATATTGACCTAAATTTATGAAGAAATTTGATTTTTTATTAAAAATTTATTAGATATGTTTTATAGCAGAAAGTATAAAGTATATATATTTTTTTTTCAAAATTGTTGGTCTTTTTTTGTTTATAGCGCAAAAAATAAAGAACGCAGAGGTGATCAAATACCACCAAGAGAAAGCTCTATTTATGGGGAAAAAAGAACATACATTTGGGTACAGTGTTGCATGACTGCGCAAATGTCAGTTAAAGTAACGCAGTGCCGCATCGCAAAAAATTGCCTGGTCATGAAGGGCGGTAAATCTTCCGGAGGTCAAGTGGTTAAAATTACTGTGTTCTGTGTGCAATTAATTATGATCAGATGAAGTGTCAATGTTCCAATTGTGCAAAGTTCATAAAGATGTACTTGCAATGTATTATTAGCTCATATACATATTAAAGCGGGGTTCTGGGCATAATTTTTTATTTATTTTTTTTGCAAGCTAAAATTACCGGTAATCACATTAAATAGTCCCTAAAACATATTAATTGTAAAAAATTATACGTGCACACAATGCATGTATGGTGGGAGCGCTAACCACAGTGCTATAATGAAAAAACACCTGTGAGCAATATATAATAAATGAATAAATTATAACTACTTATATATATAAATACACCAGCCTATATGTGCAACCAAAATTTGCTGACTTTAGCCCTAGTAGAAAAAAATCAACTGTATTGATGTGCACCTTGGTAGAAAATACCAATACCACACCCCCTGGGTGTGTGTCAAATATTAACAACAATGAAAGTTCTTATCAAATGTCCAATTAAAATAGTGAACTGTGATGTTCCAAAAGTTCATATGTTCAATGAAGTGGTGAAATCTTAGAAAAACATCTGCTGTGTTAAAACTTGATCCAAACGTAAATAACTTGTAGTGATAGCCTTCACCAACTTGGTATATAACACCCGATAGTGCTCAAATTAATGTAGCAGCTTACCAGAAAATGTTGACTCATTTAATTAAAAAGGAGTCAAAAGCGCTTGTTGCAAGTACCACTTGCTTGAATGGATAGAGATGTCAATATCTGAACTGGGAATCCCTGCCTCCTGGAGGCTCAGACGTTGATATGCGGAACATAAGGGAAAAAAACGGCAATAGTGTAATCCCGTTTATTGAAACAATAAATATATAAAAGTAACAGCCAAATGCCCCCTTACTTGAGTGGTGCCACAGGCCCGGCACTGAGGCTGGATAGCATGATCAAGCTGGGCTATGGTAGCTGGATAGAGACGATCCGGCGTGCGTTCCACCTTCCACGGGGAGAGAGCCAGCAGGACCGGAAGTAGCGTCAGAGCGTAACCTAGCGACGCCTTGACAGCTGTTTCATTTTGCACGTCATCAGGAAGCGCTTCCAGCCTCAGTGCCGGGCCTGTGGCACGACTCAAGTAAGGGGGCATTTGGCATGCTGGGCGATTTTTAGGCACAGTAATGCCCAGAGACTCCTGGGAAATGAATGTCATCATTTCCTAGGAGGCAATGGGGTCTTAGGACAGGAAGTCGAACCACCTAGGACCAGGAACTAGGCTGATTACGAAATCTGCCTAGTAACAGCCAGATAGAAGTGAGTAAAAAAAAAATATTATTTTTTTACAATAAAGGCAAGCTTTTTGTTAATAGAAAGTTAATTTTTAGGTTGAAACTTTGCTTTAACTGTATAAATTGTGCCTAAAAGTCCTTATAAATGTTAAAGTGAATACACGCCTCCACTCCTTTCTGTGATCTCCATTAACCTCCCTGGCGGTATGATTCTGTCAGATTTTAGGTGCTGAAAGCGGTACAATTATTTTGCATGGAAATTTGGCGTTTTGTATTGTAGGCCTGCAGTTCTTAGGAATAACTCACTTAAATCTGTCCAAACCAGAGTCTAGTAGACATCCCGGGTATGATAAAGTTTGAAACACAAAATCATTAATTATAATATAATAAATAACTATAAATAATTATAACAAATAATAATATAATAATAATAAAAATTATTCAATAATGTAATCAAATCAAAAACACTGAAATTTGCTCAGTTGCAGAATTGTCGCTGTCATTAGATTTAGTGCCGGTTCACACTTGTGCGAATTGATACCGAATGCGATGCGTTAAACACAAACTAGATTCGCATGTCATCCAAAAAGTCATTGTTTTCAATGATGGTAGTTCACATCTATGCGTTGCGAATCCTCCCCGAATGCGATGCGATGAAAAAAAGGGTCTTGTGCGAGTTTAGAGAAAAGCGTTGCGAATTTAGTCTCCATAGACATCAATGTAAATCGTTCTGGAATCGCATTTGATGGTTCACATATGTGCGAATTCCACCACACTACTCTCCACAAAAACCAGGAAGTTAACACCTTTTTTTTTTTGTAGATTATGATTCCATTGGCTAGAACATTAATCGCAGCTATGTCCCACTCCTGAAATTTGCATTCAAATCGCTGTAAAAACGCTGTAAATTTGCGGTAAATTCGCACCTTAGAGTGGACTGAAAAAACTGAACAAATTCACAGCGCAGCAGTGTGAACCGGCACTTAGTGTTTGATGACGAATTTCCCCACAAATCGCTATCGCTCAATTCTGCAAGTGATTCTAATTTATTATCGCTGTTTTCTAGCTGGTCTAAAACCACTTTTGACATAAAGGGACACTTTTTGGTTGCTATGGACAATCTCCAGTTTCCAGGCAGAAAAAAATTTATTTATAATATAAAAGTGCATGCAGGGCACTGGACAGACCACTAGGGACAAAGGGGATGTGTAATTTTTTTATACAGTACTGTAATCTGTAAGATTACAGTGTACTGTATGTGTATTGTGTTTTTACGTTTTTGAATTTGGCCCCGATCTCTGCCCCCATGCGCCGCAACGTCGCAGGGAACGGAGCTCGGCGGCACTGTGTGAATTGAGCGAGGAGACAGCTCGCACACACGGCGGGGAGACATCGCAGGATCCAGGGAACAAGGTAAGTAACTCTCCCTGTATCCTGCGATACAGCCCGAGTCTGGCTCGAGGTTACCGCTTTTGGTACTGAAATCTCACCCCGAGCCCGACTCGGGAATACCGCCAGGGGGGTTAATAAAGTGCTTGAAGCTGTTCAAAAAATATGTGCAGCCAAGATAAACCCAAATGGAAAAACGATCACTCGTTGGACCGTAAAGTGTTACTAAACCCAGTAATATGAAAATAGTTAATCCGCCCCCCCACAGTGCCCACAGCTTATAAACCTTCTTTTTACATTAAAATACTGCCACTATATACCTATTTGGATGATCTGTATACCACGTTCAGTGATAAACTGCACAGTTTCTCCAGTGCTGAGAGTTCAGGTAGGAGGAGATTTCCTTTGCAGCCTGTATACACTCCCACATGTGTTATGTCAATATCATGTGACCTGGCTAGCTCTGAGAACAAGTAAATGTTCTCTCCAGCATAAAATACACAACTGAGCATGTGCAGGTCAGCTACCCTGCCTGTGTTACCTGGCTTTCCCCAGATAGACAGTGCAGGAGGGGAGGATCTATGCATATGGGATAAAAACAGCCTTTTTACACAGAGCAGAGGGTTAACCCCTTAAGTTCCACAGTGAGTATAACAAGCATGATATGCTGCATATACAGACTCATTTTACTTTTGTGGGTTTAGTAACACTTTAATATTGTAAAAAGTCTTAAATCTGCATTTTCCTAATGTAGGATCAGTCCAGTCAATACTGCTTGACAGGGTAAATGAAAACATGTTCTTACTTGACAGTGGACACTATCCCACTGAAGGTATGTAGCAGACTGCCCATTTACTCACTATGCTCAGTCCTGCTATAAGTCGCTGATCGCCGCCAGTGAATAAAAATAAAAAATAAATTCCAGTATATATACCATAGTTTGTTAGCGGCAACACTATAACTTTTGTGCTAACCAATTAATATACACTTATTTGGAGTTTTTTTACCAAAAATATGTAGCAGAATACATATCGGCCTAAATTTATGAAGAAATTTGAATTACATTTTCTTATTGGATATGTTTTATGGCAGAAAGTAAAATATATTGTTTTTTTTATTTTTTTCAGAATTGTCGCAATTTTTTTGTTTATAGCGTAATAAATAAAAAACACGTTGGTGATTAAATACCAGCAAAAGAAAGCTCTATTTGTGGGGAAAAAAGGACATAAATGTTATTTATGTACAGCGCTGTATGACCGTGCAATTGTCAGTTAAAGTAACGCCAAAAATGGCCTGGTCATGAAGGTGGGTAAATCTTCCAGAGGTCAAGTGGTTAAAGCACTCTGAATGCCAAGCAGAACACCTATCAATAAATAAAATAGTTACATTTTAGTCCTGTACACACTGTTGAGTGTGTGCTTCTTTGTTGCTTTCTTGGTGCTTCAAAGCATCTCCAAAGCCTCCATAGAAATCTAGCATAGTGCATCCTAGTAGCACCCGCAGCTGTTGAGGTATATCCCAGGATGCAAAAGGAAACCAACAAGCGAATCAGAAAGATGTCATCAGCAGTCACTGGTGTGTATGATACTGGGAGTGTCTGCTGCAGACATCACATCTGGTGTGCAGAGTGGAACAGCAGGAAGGTAAGTGGGGACTGGACCAGGGTGGAGCAATTAGCAGATGACACATGGAAACACTATAGCGAAAGGGGAGTGGGGACAGGAGTGAGTGGACTGAGTGGCCAAGGATCAGCTGAGCTGAGAGACCGGAGCAGGAGAAACTAACAGATGTCACACATGGTGCTCAGCACAGGAGCAATAAAGTTGGGGGACCAGAGAGAGAGGAGAATCAGCAAACAGGAGTAACAGCAGAGCTGGGGGTTACTTCTGAGTGGGGAAACAGCGATGCTGGAAGTTACTACTGTGCGGACTGTGTGGGGGATCGGCAGAGCTGGGAGAACTCCTGAGCCGGGGAGCAGAATAACTGTATTTACTACTGAGCAGGGATCCGCAGAGCTGGGAGTACTCCTGAGCTGGGTATCTACTAAGCGGGGGTACTAATAAGTTTGGGAGCTGCAGAATGGGGGTAGTAATGAGCTGGATATCTGCTAGTGGTGTTGAAAATAATCGCTGAATCGATGCATCACGATGCAGCCCTGAATGATTCTGCATCGATGCAGAGAATGGCTGCATCACGATAGCACAAATAATGTCATCCCGGCGCACCGTGACTCTCCTGGGAGAGCCCTGTCAGCGTACTCTAAAATTAAGAAAAATCACTTCCAGCCCCTCTGTTTTATTAATCCATTCTACACTGTGTAGGTGTTAGTGTAAACACCTTACCTCTGATCTTTTATGGCTGGTCACATGGCCTCCGGCCGCTCTCCTGCAATGTAAGGGCTACAGCAGGAGGGGCCAAGATCCCCTCTGAAGTCACCCGGGAGGTCGTGTGACCGGCCACTTAGAAAATGAAAAGATGTAGGATAGTTTAACAACCTTGTCCCCTAACTCTTTGTTTACAACAAGAATACATTATCACATCAGGTGTGTGTGATGCAATGATTTGGCTTAGTTATAGCCATCTTGTTGCTAAATTCACCATGAAAGTTAACTAGCCAGAATTGTATTCAAATTGCCAGTGTAGCCAAACCCCCGTAGGAGCCGATTGATTTTGTTTGGTCCAGTACTCTGCCCTTCAACCCCAAGAATCGTCTCAGCCCCTCTGGCACACCTAGAAATACTGTTAGTGGAATACCACAATAAATGACACACAGACACAGTTCAAACTGAATTCAACATTCACTGTTTTACTTACTCAAGGAGGAGCGCGTAAGTGAGTGTCAGTCAGCCGAATCCTGGGAGAAGGCAGCCCAAAACCCATTGAATTAACTCTAGGCAAATTATTAAATACAGGTAGCAATAAAAAAATTAATAACAATAGCACTCAGGGTAACAGAGCAATAATAGTGAGTTTGAAGAAACCTTACTGACGTAACTACCACTAAAGGGGGAGACGGGTCCGCCTACAGTAACTCTAATCCTAATGAGAGGTTTAGCTGTGTAATAACCAGTAACGTTTCCCTTTAAATAGACAAAAAAGTAGTAGTCTGAATGTAAGGCCTTGTACTTGTATTCACCAGCAGTTGGAGCTCAGAAAGGACAAAGAATCCTCACAGTGTATCAAAGAGGAATCAGTAATCAGCATAAAGAGATTTGATGTGACAAGTGCCCAGGTCCTTTTGGCAATCCAGAACTATGATGTCTGCATGCAGTGTTCAAAAGTGGATAGTGTGTCTTTAAAGTGGGCAAGTGCCCTCTCACCAGTCCTGTGACCAAGGCAGGAAGGACAATGTCCTGGCCAATTAATTTTTCAAGTGGCCCGCCTGGCCACCTTGCGACCGGAACACCTCTTATCCTCAAACGTCTAGAGATGTGACGGAGGTCTCCCTCTGTTGGAATGCCCATCCCCGATGATTCTGGAACCGTGGCAGGATGATTGCCCCAGTGGGTGACAGCAGCCCCTCTTGTCCATACTTATTCTGCCTCGTGGTCAACTTTTCTTCCCTCAGGCAGCCTCTGCTGTGTGACCCCCCTGTCCATGCTGGCCTTTGTAGTTCCTTTTCCATACAAAGCTATGGGAACCATTCTGGATGGGGACTACATGTCCCAGAATCCCTTGCAACTTCCCTTCTGCTTGAGAAGTCACTGTGATTGGCTCCTTTCCCCTGCCAATAAGGGTGGAGGGGAGGGAACAGACAGGCAGCCTAGCTGTGCGAGCGCCGCTTACATTAACACTGGAGAGCATAAGTGAGTGTCAGTCAGCCGACTCCTGGGAGAAGGCAACCCAAAACCCGGTTGAATTAACTCTAGGCAAATTATTAAGTACAGGTAGCAATAACAAATGAATAGCAATAGCATTTAGGGTAACAGAGCAATAACAGGGAGTTTAGCAAAGAGATTTCTCTTTGAAGAAACTTAACTGATTTTACTACCACTAAAGGGGGAGGAGGGCCCACCTACAGTAACTCTAATCCTAATGAGAGGTTTAGCTGCGTAATAACCAGTAACACTTCCCTTTAAAGGGACAAAAGAGTAGTAGTCTGAATGTAAGGCCTTGTACTCGTCTTCATCGGCAGTTAGAGCTCAGAAAGGACAAAGAATCCTCACAGTGTAACAAAAGGGAATCAGTAATCGGCATAAAGAGATTTTTTTGTGGCAAGTGACAGGTTCTCTTGGCAATCCGTGACTATGATGTCTGCATGCAGTGTTCAAAAGTGGATAGGGCGTCTTGAAAGTGGGCAAGTGCCCTCTCACCAGTCCTGCGACCAAGGCAGAAAGAACGATGTTCTGGCCAATTGGTTCTTCAGGCGGCCCGCCTGGCCACCTTGCAACCGAAAGACCTCTTATCCTCAAACATCTCCAGATGCGATGGAGGTCTCCCTCTGTTGGAACGCCCATCCCCGACTGACTCTGGAACCGTGGCAGGATGGTCGTCCCAGTGGGTGACAGCAGCCCCTTTCGTCCCATCCATACTTCTTCTGCCTCATGGTCAACTTCCCTTCTCCCAGGCAGCCTCTGCTGTGTCTCTCCCCCCTGTCCAGAGAGCATGCTGGCCTTTTTAGTTCCTTTCCCATACCCCTATGTGAACCGTTCTGGTTGGGGACTACATGTCCCAGAATCCCTGTCAGCTTCCCTTCTGTGTGAGAAGTCCCTGTGATTGGCTTCTTTCCCCTGCCAATAAGGGAGCATGGGAGGGAGCAGACGGGCAGCCTGGCTGGGTGAGCACCGCACGCATTAACACTGGAGTCAGCGTGGAGAGGAAGGGGGGAGAAATCCCCCGCAGACACTGACAGGCTCTCTATCTCTCTTCCCAGGAGAGCCTGCGCACAATCCCGGCAGGGGCCGGAGCGGCATGCAGGCATGTGGGGCACCCGCTACACCAGCATGGTGGAATAATTTTAATGATATTTTCAGTAGAGCTGGCCCTTAACATTGTAATACTTCAAAGGTATGAGGCAATTGTTCCATCACTGTGTATAATATCTTATTAATAACGTGTCAGTTGAGGGATTACATGAGCTTTTTCTACTATATGAAATCTTGACTTTTTTTTAGATAGGATAGATTTCTAGGTTTATGTAAAGCACATTGAATCACATTGTAGGAAACATAGCCCCCCCAAAAAATAAGTTCCATAGAAAGATAAAAGGTCATTGCGGTTACCTTTGGATAGTATGCTACAAATAAGTAGAGTTTTCCTAATATTTCTTTTCTTTCCTCTACAGTTATCCTGGTGGTGGTGTTTGGGATCTGCTGGGCTCCTTTCCACACTGAACGACTGATGTGGAGCTTTATTCATAACTGGACAGCTGAAATGCATCAAATGTTCAGCTTTGTCCATGTTATCTCCGGAGTATTATTTTATCTCAGTTCTGCAGTCAACCCAATCCTGTACAACTTACTCTCTACTCGTTTCCGTGAGATGTTTAAAGAGGTTATGTGCCACGGAAGGAAGAAGAGGCTTGGTTCCCGGAGGTCTTCCCCCAGCGTTACACGTGTCACCACGCGAAGCACAGTTTGTGAGCATGTTCCAGGAAATGGACTTCCCTTCGCTGAGGTGGATGAATTTGATGTATATGAAGAATGTGGACAAAAATGACATCTTATTTTTGATTTCCTCTATCCAGAGCTGTCATTTTATTTTTTTGCACTGGATTGTGAACTCTAATGCATCTGCCATCCTTGCAGACTTCTGTTGTACTTACACAGAAATATCCAACTCAGTGGAACCACGAAACATGTAAACAAATGTTTCTCAGAAGAGGCAATGTCTAGTAGTATAGTGGTCAAGACCGCTTCCTTTGACTACTGCATAGAATAAAAATAGCTTTTTATGACAAGAGAACTGTGTAGGTTACTCCACACTGTCTTCGAAAAATTACAAGAAACTGATCAGGGATGTTATATATAGAAATAGAGGGATCAGAGACCTTAGATTTATCACTTATTCGCTACAGTGCTGTCCCTAGAACCTGCTCTGTCTCACAGTAGAATGTTAGAAGAAGTGGAGTAGGCTGGGGTCTGCATTCCAGAAACAGAAACAAGACAGGTTAATAATGTGTATGCACTGAAGCCTCTCACGTAGCCAATAATTTACTCAATTATAGCCTCATATAAGTAAAACAAGATGACAAGATTGTATGGTATGAAATAGAAGAATGTCTTATTAAAGAGCCACTAAACCTAAAATAATGAAGTTCTATAATAATAATGAAAAGATAACATTTCTATATATAAAAGACAACATCGTTTCTAATAAACTTCTTGAATGTATATATCTACATTTGTAACAAAATTACTTTATAAACTCTCTAGAAGCACTAATGGAGAAATCAGAATCTAATTTTATTAAACGTGTTTTAGACATGATTTGATAGGGCTCATTCATACAAGTGGGGTGGTTTTCAAGGTAATAAGACCTTAGGAAAATGTCAATCCTGATATTTTCCATACTGAGAAGGAGTCAAAAATGACAGCATAAAAAAATAATTAATAACATTCCTATTAAAAGCTGTGAAAGGCATTATTAGAAGTATGCCCTTCACTGCAGTGGGAGACCACCAAAAATTCAAGCTTAGATTCTCCACCATGTTAACATAAATGAAAGCCTAGAAGTTTGACGTTGGCAGAGATGTATGTTCATTTATTTGTGTCGCTGTAAGATTGGTGATACACCTAGGGATGCAGCAGACACGAACCAACCCTTAACAAAGAAAATCATCTAAAAATTGCAGCCTAGTTTCTGTCAATTCATAAGGAAGTGGAGAACAGGTGAATGGAGCAGATGCTCCTGCCACTATGTATCTCGGCAAAGAACAGGAGCAATTAAAACACATTTTTGGCCGGCTACCATCTGCCACTATAGCTGTGACATGTCCTCATTCAAGCATTGGATGACTGTCATTTCATATCTATGGACTGCTAATTGTTGATCTGTACATTTTTCTCCTATTGGTTGGTAAAAGGATTCCAAGACCTTCTGTTAAAAATCCCATGTCACTACAAGGGCCATGGTCCCAGACACCTTGAAAAACATACTTAGTTACCTGGTAGGTGAAAGATAGAATACTGAGCAACTCATATATATTCTTTCTCTATACGGTGTTAAAACATGTAAGTAATCATATTTTTGTAGTAGGAAGCTCTGTAGGAATAAGCTAGTAGTTTTGCGCTAATTGCTACATACAAGCAAAATCCACTGAGTCTAATCCTAGTTTTTATTTACTATTACTTTTTTTATATACACAAGTAGTCGTGTATATAGTACTATACTATAGTAGTCCAGAATATTACCCTTTACTGTAATTTCCTGGTTGTATTGTAGTTGTAAAGTGTGTACTGTGTTTTCTGCAAATTGCCTCCTACAAAGCAGGACGCCCTCAAAATCAAAGAACAGAATGTTAGATAAGAGTTGTCAATTCCCTTTATTCCTAAAAAACACTTAATATAAGCTTGAAAGTCATTAGATTCTAATGTAAATGACTCTCTAATCTGAAATGACAATTATGTTTTCTGTCTCGAAGGAGAAGAACTCAGACACTCAAAGACTGTCTGTACGTAAATATTCCCATGTGTGACTACATTCTGATTTATGTACATTAAGTAGAAATTGTTTTAAATATGCACTTCCACTTATAAGTAGCTTTTTAAAACCACTAATTAGCAAGTACAGTTGTAAACAGAACTCTTCATTTTAGCACTGTAGCATGGCATGCAGACATAAGAATGAAGGACTGAAGGGTCTTATAACTGTATAAAGTAACAAGGATCCCATGCATAATGGTAGTGGCCAAAAGCCGTTGTGGTTGTAAATGTGTGATACAGCAAAAATTGCTGGAGGGCACCTAATATAAGTTCTGATCTGTTTCTGAGAATAATGAGGGAGCCCCATCTTATCCTCCAATATCAGTCAGCAGAAAATACATTATACCTGCTGTGACAAGGCAAGTCTGCAATTTCTGTCTGGTACAGCAATCTGGTCCATTGCTTTCATAGCATAAAATATTGTCTGACATGTCATCTACAGGGATGAGCCGAACACCCCCCTGTTCGGTTCGCACCAGAACCTGCGAACAGACAAAATGTTCGTGTAAACTTTAGAACCCTATTAAATACAATGGACTCGAACGTTCGAAATCTAAAGTGTTAATTATAAAGGCTTATATGCAAGTTATTGTCCTAAAAAGTGTTTGGGGACCTGGGTCCTGCCCCAGGGGACATGTATCAATGCAAAAAGAAGTTTTAAAAACGGCCGTTTTTTTGGGAGCAGTGATTTTAATAATGCTTAAAATGAAAAAATAAAAGTGAAATATTCCTTTAAATTTCGTACCTGGGGGGTGTGTATGATGTGCATGTGAAGTGGCGCATGTTTCCCGTGCTTAGAACTGTCCCTGCAAAAAATGTCATTTTTGAAAGAAAAAAATGCATTTAAAACTGACTCGCGGCTATTAATGAATTGTCGGCTCCCGGCAATACATACAAAAGTCATTGATAAAAAAAATAAAAAAAAGCGTGGGGGTTCCCCAGAATTCAATTACCAGGCCCTTCAGATCTGGCATGGATTTTAAGGGGAACTCCACCCCAAGTTTAAAAAAAAAAATGGCGTGGAGTCCCCCTAAAAATCCATACCAGACCCCTTATCCGAGCACGCAACCTGGCCGGCCGCAGGGGAAAAGGGGGGGACGAGAGAGCGGCCCCCCTCCCTCCTGAACCGTACCAAGCCACATGCCCTCAACATGGGGAGGATGTCCCCATGTTGATGGGGACAAGGGCCTCATCCCCACAACCCTTGCCCGGTGGTTGTGGGGGTCTGCGGGCGGGGGGCTTATCGGAATCTGGAAGACCCCTTTAACAAAGGGGACCCCCAGATCCCGGCCCCCCCCTATGTGAATTGGTAAGGGGTACATTGTACCCCTACCATTTCACGAAGAAAGCGTAAAAAAATGTTTAAAAAAACACACAAACACCTTGAAAAAGTCCTTTATTTAAAAAAATAAATAAATAAACATTCCAGCGGTGAAATCCAGTGTCCCGCGGCGATCCCGATGTCCAGCGCTGTCCTTCATTGGTTGTGCCTGAGCGGACCTGATGGGGAACTCCCTCTCAGTATTTTAAATGTATAGACCCGCCCCTTCTAATGTTCCCCATCAGGTCCGCTCAGCGGGCGAGATGCAGAACATGAGAAGGGGCGGGTCTATACATGTATTACCAAAGTGAGAGCAGTTCCCCATCAGGTCCGCCCCCTCGGTATGTCGGACCCGCCTACGTCATTGGCTTGAGCGGGGAACTTCCTTCACTATGTAAATTTAAATTACACAGTGAAGGAAGTTCCCCGCTCAAGCCAATGACGTAGGCGGGTCCGACATACCGAGGAGGCGGACCTGATGGGGAACTGCTCTCACTTTGGTAATACATGTATAGACCCGCCCCTTCTCATGTTCCGCATCTGGTCCGCTGAGCGGACCTGATGGGGAACTTTAGAAGGGGCGGGTCTATACATTTAAAATACTGAGAGGGAGTTCCCCATCAGGTCCGCTCAGGCACAACCAATGACGGACAGCGCTGGACATCGGGATCGCCGCGGGACACTGGATTTCACCGCTGGAATGGGTTTTTTTTTTTTTTTTTTTTTAATAAAGGACTTTTTCAACGTGTTTGTGTGTTTTTTTAAACAATTTTTTACGCTTTCTTCGTGAAATGGTAGGGGTACAATGTACCCCTTACCAATTCACATAGGGGGGGCCGGGATCTGGGGGTCCTCTTTGTTAAAGGGGTCTTCCAGATTCCGATAAGCCCCCCGCCCGCAGACCCCCACAACCACCGGGCAAGGGTTGTGGGGATGAGGCCCTTGTCCCCATCAACATGGGGACATCCTCCCCATGTTGAGGGCATGTGGCTTGGTACGGTTCAGGAGGGAGGGGGGGCCGCTCTCTCGTCCCCCCCTTTTCCCCTGCGGCCGGCCAGGTTACGTGCTCGGATAAGGGGTCTGGTATGGATTTTTAGGGGGACTCCACGCCATTTTTTTTTAAATTTGGGGTGGAGTTCCCCTTAAAATCCATGCCAGATCTGAAGGGCCTGGAATGGATATTTGGGGGAACCCCACGTCAATTTTTTTTTATTTGCGGCGGGGTTCCCCTTAATATCCATTCCAGACCTGAAGGGCTTGGTAATTGAATTCTGGGGAACCCCCACGCTTTTTTTTTTTTTTTATCAATGACTTTTGTATGTATTGCCGGGAGCCGACAATTCATTAATAGCCGCGAGTCAGTTTTAAATGCATTTTTTTCTTTCAAAAATGAAATTTTTTGCAGGGACAGTTCTAAGCACGGGAAACATGCGCCACTTTACATGCATATCATACACACCCCCCAGGTACGAAATTTAAAGGAATATTTCACTTTTATTTTTTCATTTTAAGCATTATTAAAATCACTGCTCCCGAAAAAACGGCCGTTTTTAAAACTTCTTTTTGCATTGATACATGTCCCCTGGGGCAGGACCCGGGTCCCCAAACACTTTTTAGGACAATAACTTGCATATTAGCCTTTATAATTAGCACTTTAGATTTCTCCCATAGATTTTTCGAATTTGCCGCGAACACCCCAATTTGTTCGCTGTTCGGCGAACGGGCGAACAGGCAATGTTCGACTCGAACTCGAAGCTCATCCCTAGTCATCTATTATTTTCAAAAAGAAAAGCTAGAGCTAGAAAAAAAACTTTCTTCAAAGTGGATATTTTTTTGCTGTTTTGCCATTTGTTTCACAATTTTTCACCAATCTGTTGACTTTATTTTAAATAGGACCTAAACTGTAAAAGTTGTGCTGAAAAAAAAAGGCCTGTAGTCTCCTTGCAGGTGATCTTTCTTCATTACTGACTTACAATGCCTTGTTCTGCACTGTCTCTGTATATAGGCAGCCATCTTGGTAGAGGCAAGGTCTTGCTTTCTCATGTTAGAGACTCCAGCAAGAAGAATAGTGACCCATATAACAAGGATAACTTGCCACAAATTTGTGGCAATGTTGAATTGTAAGTCTGTTAACTTGCTGCACATTTTCACTGGCAAGTTGTACACTTGAAGAGCACTTGAAGCACTAGTTCTAGCTGACACTTTTCCAATTTGTAGCAAATTTGCTTGGCAAAACTCTAGCAAGAGCAAAGTTGCAGTGGTGAGTCTACAGCAAGAGCTCTGTAAGTCTACAGCATGAAAATTCAGCCACAGTGACCCCTGTGGTGGGATGACTATTGCACAACATACCTGAACCAGAACTTGCAGCAGAATGTTTGCAAAGAAAGTTAATCTGGAGTCATGCAATGCGGACTTTCTGCAATTATGCAACAAACTTGTGAAGCCCGGCAAGTCTAATGCCCCATACACACGATCATTTTTCATGCCGTTAAAAATGCCATTAAAAAAAATGGCCATTAAAAATGATCGTGTGTATGCTCCAGAGCATTTTTAACGACGTGAAAAACGGGCATTAAAAATTTCGAACATGCTCTCTTTTTTCACGTCGTTTTTCATGTCGTTTTTTTTAACGACGTGAAAAACGATAGTGTGTATGCTTTAACGACGTGAAAAAAAATGCGCATGCTCAGAATCAAGTATGAGACGGGAGCGCTCGTTCTGGTAAAACTAGCGTTCGTAATGGAGATAGCACATTCGTCATGCTGTAACGGACTGAAAAGCACTAGACTGAAAAGAGCGAATCGTCTCTCAACAAACTTTACTAACATGAAGGGTGGCGCCATTCGAACGGAACTTCCCCTTTATAGTGCCGTCTTACGTGGTGTACGTCACTGCGCTTTTCTTGAACATTTTTTAAAATGATGGTGTGTACGCAAGACAGGCTTGAGAGGAAACAAGAAAAAAAATGACGAGAAAAACGTCAGTTTTAAAAATGACATTAAAAATGATCGTGTGTATGGGGCATAACAATAGCTTAGCAAGTTATTTCCAAACTTGCGGCACAATTGCTTGCTATCTGGGGAGCAGAACAGTAATGATCTCACCAACTCTTACTCCAAATCTCCTGAGACTAGCAGTCAGAGATAGCAGGGCCTTAATCTCATACTGCAGATATACAGCTATGGGGCTGTAAGTACAGGAGTGCCTAGGCACCCTAACATACCAGGAAGTGCATTGCTCCTTTTCAGGAGGAATTAAAACAAAATATCAATCTTTCAGAGTAATGATTACGCACAAATAAAAAATTTAGGTGCTCCCTTTAACATAGCAAAACTTCACTTTATGAGTTCAAGTCCACATCCTGCAGTTTCGAGCTTTTATAAACTTGGCAACAAAAGGGCAACACTGAGAAAAGTGCAGGAAACAAACGCAATTATTTACTAGTAGTTTCCATTCTGATAGCTTTATATATTTGTTGAAAACACTATAGTTGTAAATAATAAAACACAATTATTATTAATATGCCATTGTTAATCGATAATATTTTAGGTTTATTGGCACTTTAACAAAGTCCACAGGATTTACATGTAAATTAATTGAGCTTACATAGTCCGGAGCAGCAGTGTCACACATGATTTATTGCAGGATATATTTTAAAACTAGTGTATCTTCTCTTTACAGGAGACATTTTTATAAAAGCACAGTAACAAAAAACTAGGTGGTTTATAACCAGTTGCATTTTATTCTTTGCTCATTATACAGTAATTTATCAAGGTGTATGAATATCAGTGTAAAGTTATGTATGTATTTCTGTGTAATGTATGTATATAATGTTGACACATATTTAAAACCATGTAATCATGTACACACATTCTGTATATAGAAAAGTGATTCTTTAATTTATGCTGGTTGTTATATGAATGAAGACCTCTTTGAAAACGTATTTTTATTTTTTTATATATAAAAATATTGTTTTGTGGCAGAAAATGTTTGTAGCACGGAAAACAAACTATTGCTGTTCTACAGAAAGACACTCTGGTATTACCACTTCCCAATGCCACAATTGCATTGGAAAGTGCATTATGTGCACTGGGCTGGCCTATTTGCAGTAGTAATGATATCAACCTTTAGTAACGCTTATTTCTTCAATTATTGGCTGTGTAGAATTAATAATACAACCACTGGAAGCAGAAGCCAAAGAAAACATGTATCCAGAAACATAACTGCGTAGCAGCAATGTTGGAGTGCAGTATTATTTTATTATTACTGTAATATTGTTAGCACTAACATAGGTGACACTCATGGATTCGGTCCAACAAGTTTGCAGTTTTCCATAAGCAATAGGGAAAGTGAATCTTTCTTTTATTGACTTCACTTTTGACAGCTGACTGGGTTGTTCTGTCCTAAAGGGTCTATATAGCTATTAAAAAATACACAGAAATAGCAGGTCTGAATGGTTCTGCCAGTTTAAGATTCAATAGGGAACACCAAAGTTCTGTTTCCTGATTAAGATCTATGGCTTTCTACAGTATCTAGGTCATATGCCAACTTGTTCCCTTTCATTTTTAATTTCCTTATACAAAAATATTTGTAGTTACGGTACTTATCATGTGCTTATTAGAAACCTTTATAAGAGGTTCCCTTATTTAAAAAGATTGTGAAGTGTTTTTAAATGTCTATTATGGTCAGAACTAAAAAAATAAAAAATAAAATAAAATAAAAAATATAGTTTTTAATAGGTAAATATGAAACACTGAATATTATTTTTTGTATTCTCTTTTTGGGTCACCAGATGGAAATGTAGTCTCTTTTTCACAGGTTTATCAGACACTGCTTAGCCCTTCGAAAGTAAAAGTCTGTTTTATTTAAATCCTAAAAGCTAAACCTGAAATGTACTCACCCATGAGTTAGAGAAGTGAACATATCAGACAGCCCTGTTCAAATTTTTAATCAGACAAAGCCACACTTGAGGCAGGGAGCCATTGCTGCATTGTCTCTGAAGATATCCCATAGTGATCTGGAAATCCTTTGTCATGTGTTGAATGTTTATTTCTAAAATAAAGATTGTATACATATGGTAGAAAACAAATATTAGACATCAGTTTAGCAGTTTATAAACTTTTAGAAATGAAAAAAAACTGGCCCAAAACCATTTTAGTCAACCTATAGCCAAACAGTACATTTAAACCGAAAATGTTGGCATGTATTTTCAATGCTTTTTTATGTTTAAAAGTGATTTCCTTGTATATAGTGTACTAGCAGATTGTTATAAATTTAAAAATCTACAATCTTTATCTACTCAATGGTACATTTTAGAGTGCTTGAGATTTTAAAATATTGCTGTGCGTGGGACAGATTTTTTGCCCACTTAGAATTTCAAATCACACCCCTCCACTGTCAGTAAAATAATGGCTGGTTGCAAAGCTTATAAAAAGGAACACTTTCAAATGGGGTTCAGACATTTCATTGGAACAGCATTTTATTGAGGAAGAAAATGTCCTGGACTGCCTCACTCCGCTGCAAGGCGTCTTTATTGTGGAAATAGATAAAATCCAAAGCAGTACAGTCAATTCAAAAGTGGACAAAACAGGGACAAGTGGCTAACGCGTTTCACATCGTTAGATGCTTACTCATAGCTAAATTAACAAAAACCAAAGGTGTATATAAGAGGAGAGTTGAAAAAAACATCCACCAATCGAAATATTAGGATTGGGGTGAACACTCCTCCCACACAATTGGATCTTGAAATCCCAAAGATAGAATGCACCTGTAGGGCGGGAAAAAATTT
Organism: Rana muscosa; assembly: GCA_029206835.1. Lineage (NCBI taxonomy): Eukaryota > Metazoa > Chordata > Amphibia > Anura > Ranidae > Rana > Rana muscosa. The sequence goes on along the minus strand of CM055122.1, from coordinate 637,159,561 downwards.
AGAACTAGAAAAAAACTAAAAAACATTTATATGCAAACAAGCATTGATTGATAGTGATTGATAGTGATCCTTGGTGTAAAGTCACCCTAATATGGCGCACTCTTATGAATGGGATTAGATGAAAATACAACAAAAAATACAGTGTATATGTGCAAAATGTGAACATAAATGAGATATGAAAAGGTTTTCAAAGATCTTTTTGTGACAAACACATATGATTATATGGGACATTGGCCAAAAGGCCGTGCTAAACGTGTCATAAAGATCTTTGTATCAAAAAGGGAACGAAGTTCAAAGTCACAATATTAAAACTATAATGTTATGTTAAAATATTAATTTGATAAGTATTGTTGTAATATCAAAGATAACACTATTACCAAATACCATTTAGATATTGTATCTTGCTGAAGAAACCCAAGTTGATGCTGTTTTATATATTCATGGATTTGTAATGTAAATGTATTAACTGGAGAAATCAGCATACGAGGGGAGATGGTATATCGGGTAATAAGTGTAGAAAAAGAACCGTAACCCTAACTACTCTTCAGGAATATGTTCGATCGAGCTCAAAAATAAATTAAATTGAACAAAGACCAAACTAGCATTGAATGAACTTGAAGTCAATATTTGAATTGTAATAAGATGAACTACGGAAGGGTGAGTGAACCATGGCGCAAAGACAGGACAGGAGACATACATGCCTCTATGGAGCGGCATGAAGTTGTGAGCAGGTACGTAGTGAGACCCAAAAATCTCACTCAACCCGCTGCAAACAAAATCGTGGCCGTGTGCTGGAAAGCATAATTATTGGGAAATGCACTAGAAAAATTTACATAATGAGTTTTTCATGAGCAGGTGTGCGGTGAGACAAGAGAAGTCTTACCTCACCCGCTACAATCAGAAAACAGAAAAACAGAGGTCTCACCTCAACCGCTACAGTCAGAGGTACTACTGCATTGTAAAGAGCATGAGTACAAAAACATGTATCAACCAAGATAAATATAAATGCCAAAAAGTTGCCTATGTAGAGCAAGAAAAAAAGAGGTGGGGCATATTCTTGATATCTATATGTTGTCATTAAAGCATGAAGCTTAAATCACGGACTACATACAATAGATGTGACAAATGTGTGTATGTTGTCAGATGTACTGAAAACAAGCTCTAAGACAAAAGTAGTGGTGATAGGAGGAAAATTACCTTGCCACTGTAATTAGAGATGATGACCAAATAGGAAAATACACATTACTAGGTAATATCCATTGATAAATTAATAAAAATGAGATACATCCCATTCAAAATTGAGTCCCAAGGGGCGTCTGGTATTCAAAATGCATATCCACTGGACTTCTTGTTTGCATAGGATGCCAAATTTGTCTCCATCCCTGGATGGTCTCACAATTTTGTCAATACCCGGGATAACAAGCGTGTATTGCAATTGATGAAAGAGTGTATTTTATGGGATTTGCCTGTGAATGTGGAAGTGACAGTGTCACCCTTTCTGATGAAAGGGCAGTAAGCACAGCCCCGACCACCACACTTGAAGGTTCCTTTTAAAGGATAGCCAATTCATGGAACTATTCTTACTAGAAAAAAGGCTAGGTGACAGTAAACCACTGAGGGAAGGTGCTTTCCTGGATACAATGCAGATGCCTTTAGCTAGCATCTGGGAATATACAGGATCATGAGACAGTACTGGGAGATATTTAGTCACAATCTTCTGTATTTTATGGAATTCTGTACTGTAGGGAGTGGAGAAAGTTGGAATGAAATTCGAATTATTGGTACGACTATGCCTAGATTTATTGGCAGGTTTATCTGTAAGTAGTCTGTGCCGGGGTACTTCTTTAGCAATTGATAGTCCTCTGTTGATGACCAATATGTGGTATCCCCTTTCCTCAAGCCTGGCAGACATGTGAGCAGCTTCCTGGTCAAAATCTTACTGCCTGCTGCAAAGTCTTTTAAGTCTGAGGAATTGGCCAACCGGGATGCTATTGATGGTATGCCCAGGGTGGTTGGAGTCAGCCCGCAGGAGCGTGTTGCCTGCACTGGGCTTCCTATACAAATTAGAAGTGATTTCATTGTTTTCCCCCGTCAATTTGACATCCAAAAATTCTATAGATTTAGTATTGAGTTTCCCTATGAATTAAAAATGTAACATATTGTCGTTCATATATTCCAACCATTCTTCTATATTTGTACATTGATCTGAAACTATAAACAAGAGATCATCGATGTACCTACAGTAGAATACAGTGTCCTTTCGACTGGGACTATCAGGCCCAAAAATGCGGAGCCTTTCCCACCATCCCATATAAAGGTTGGCCAAGGACGGTGAGAATTTAGCACCCATGGAGGCTCCGCATTTTTGGAGGTAATAGTCCCCGTCGAACATGAAGAAATTGTGAGTCAATAGATACTCCAAGCACATGATGATGAATTCCTGTAAAACCAGAGAAAATTGTCCTGACCTATTTAGAAAAAATGATACAGCCTGCAAACCAAGAGAATGTGGGATTGAGGAGTATAGGTTAGAAACGTCACATGTAATCCAACAGTAACTATTGTCCCATGTAATTTTGTCTAATTTGAATAAAAGTTGCTTGGTGTCACGAAGATATCCTGGCAAGTCCGTGACTAGTGGTTGCAGTTGCTGGTCCACCCACTGTCCCAATCGGTCGTTAGGGCGAGTCGATGCCTGCTACAATAGGCCTGCCTGTTAAGGGTGTAAGTTCCTTGTGTAGTTTGGGGAGGTGATGGAAGATTGGCCTTACAGGAAAGGCAGGAATAAGCATTTCTTTATCTTTGGATGTAAAAATTCCTGTTGAGACAGCTCTGTCTAAAAGGGAAGAGAGAGGAGTGTTCATCCCAATCCTAATATTTCGATTGGTGGATGTTTTTTTCAACTCCTCTTATATACACCTTTGGTTTTTGTTTATTTAGCTATGAGTAAGCATCAAACGATGTGAAACGCGTTGGCCACTTGTCCCTGTTTTTTCCACTTTTGATTTGACTGTACTGCTTTGGATTTTATCTATTTCCACAAAAAAGACGCCTTGCAGCGGAGTGCGGCAGTCCAGATCTTTTTTTTCCTCTACAGACTTGTGCGAAGCCAGCACGTGTGAGTTCTTAGTAGGGTGGGAGCATTTGTGAAGGTCCAGAGGCTTAGAGAGCGGCATCTCTTCCTAACAGCATTTTATTGGTACATAGTTATGAATTGCCCTCAAAATAAGCTAGCTATATTGGAGCAGTCAGCATGCATGTGTCACATCAAGGAAGAGCAAGCAAGACATAAATACCAGGGATAAGGAGATTAAACAGAAATCAGTGGTGTATCACCTCTAAATTTGATTATTTTTTAATAGGTATTAAAGGGGTTGTAAAGGTTCGTGTTTTTTCAACTTAATGCATCCTATGCATTAAGGTGAAAAAACACCTGGCTGTCACGGGCCCCCCAGTCCCCCGTTTTACTTACCTGAGCCAGTTCACCTGCTCTGCGCGTCCCCCGGTGTCCTCTTCTCCACAGAGTCTCAGCGTTGATTGGATAGATTGATAGCAGCGTAGCCATTAGCTCCCGCTGCTGTCAATCAAAACCAAAGACGCGGCCGCCGGGGGGCGGGGCCGAGTCATACAGTCGGCGGCTATGGATGCCAACTCTATGACATGGGAGCGCGCCCGCAAGGTAACCCCCCCTGGAGAAAGCTTCCCAGAGGGGGTTAGCTATTGTGTGGAGGAGCCGCGAGAGCCGCCGTGGGACCCCAGAATAGCAGGATCGGGGCCACTCTGTGCAAAACAAACTGCACAGTGGAGGTAAGTATGACATGCTTGTTATTTTAAAAAAAAAAAGATCCTTTACAACCCCTTTAAGATGCCAGGGAAATAGGTCAAATATTTTTTTTTATAACAAACAATAAGCAAGTGACATTTCAACACCAATAAAATGACTGGTGAAATGATGCTGAACATTCACTATTCACTTGCAGCTGGGAGCCAAAGGGCTTATCCGCAAATCTGTCCATTTGCAATTTTCCTATGTACCAGTTTGCTTTAAAGAGAATCTGAGCTGTAAAAGTCTTGACCAAAAAAGGCAAGCGGCCTGCAATGGACTACTCATCAAAGTTGGGCTCCCTGTAGCTCATCGTTTTCCCAATACTGACTTACCATGTCCTGTTGCACAATGTGTTTCGTTGTGGTGCTGGCCATCTTGATAGAGGCAAGACTTTGCTTCTTCATCTCTGAGCTGCCCTTCTGATGACTGGTGATGGAATATTTAAAAAACAGCAAGAGAAGCGCAAAAAGCACAGATCCACAGAATGGATAAAGCAGATGTAGGGAAGTCCTTGCATTGCAGGTCCCCATGTACAGCTTCCTCCTTAGAAAGAAGTACAATGAACAGCAAAATGTTTCCTTAACCACTTGCCAACCATGGTATAGCCAAATGACGGCTACAGCGTGGGCGGCTAGTTCTCATATTACAGCCTCCCGTGATTTTGCCTACCGAGCACCCAATGTGCGGCGTGGGTGCCGCGCTCTGTGATCACAGTGTCCGGAGGATCTGTGGCTCTTTACCACATGATCACCTGTGTCCAATCACAGCTGATCGCGGATGTAAATAGAGGCTGGTTATCGGCACTCTTTTCCTCATGCTGACAGCATGATTAGAGAAGAGAGCCGATAACCAGCTTCTCTAAAAGGGACATGTACACTGATAATCAAGACACTGATTATCACTGCAGTCCCAACAGTGCCCCCCAGTGCTGCCAATCAGTGCCCACCAGTGCTGCCAATAAGTGCTTATCAGTGCTGCCAATCAGTGCCCATCAGTGTCTCCTCATCAGTGTCGCCTACCAGTGCCCATCAGTGCCACCTATCAGTGCCGCCTATAAATGCTGCCTATCAGAACCACCTATCAGTGCCCATCAGTGCCGCCTATCAGTGCAGCCTCATCAGTGCCCACTAGTGCCTCCTCATCAGTGCCCATCAGTGCTGCCTATAAGTGCCCATCAGTGCAGCCTCATCAGCGCAGATCAGTGAAGGAGAAAAATCACATGTTTGCAAAATTGTATAACAAACTATGAAAAGGTTTTTTGATTTTATTTTTCAACAATTTCAGTTTATTTAGCAAAAAATAATAAAAACCCAGTGGTGATTAAATAACACCAAAAGAAAGCTCTATTTGTGTTAAAAAAAAGATAAATATCTTGTTTGGGTACAGTGTTACATGACCGCGCAATTGTCATTCAAAGTGTGACAGCGCTGAAAGCTAAAAATTGGCCTGGTTAGGAAGGGGGTAAAAGTGCCCAGTAGGCAAGTGGTTAAAGATAGAAAATCTTGGCTTTTGAGATCAGCTCCACTTAAAAAAAAGATTGTTATTACTGTAGCACTACCCCGTAGGAGCCACCAACTAGGATGGGTCCTCTGTTGTTTGCCTTTACCTTTTCCAAAAACCTCAGCCCCTCTAGCACACAATATCACAGGAAATCACTGTAAGTAATACTGTTAGTACACATTAGTAACACTACACTCACCGGCCACTGTATTAGGTACACTTTGATGGAAAATAATGGTGACCACACAAAATATTGACATTTTGGGCCCAACTTGCCCTTTTTTACTTAGGGGTGTACTTCCTTTTCTTGCCAGCGGTTTAGACATTAATGGCTGTGTGTTGAGTTATTTTGGGGGGACAGAAAATTTACACTTATACAAGCTGTACACTCACTACTTTACATTGTAGCAAAGTGTCATTTCTTCAGTATTGTCACATGAAAAGATAAAATAAAATATTTACAAAAATGTGAAGGGTGTACTTACTTTTGTGAGATACTGTATATCAAAGAAAGCAGGCACCAAACCAGGTAGTAGAGGTAAACCTAATATAGTGTCACCCAATATGGTTGGTAACTAGGCAAGCATAAAATAGATTAGCAATGGTAATAACACAATTTAGCGTACAAGGTGATTAACAGTAAGGACTAGGCATAAGATGACATTTGGCGTTCAGCATAAAAAGTAGCAAGGCCACCTAAAGTGCATCAGTGTGCAGTAGTAAAATGTAATCTACCAAGTGCTAGAACTATACTGCCAGAGTGCATTTATGGTGGAGATGCTAGTCCTAGACTGACTGGGTATGCATTGTCCAAAAGAAAAGGAGGATCGTGGTTGGGGGCAGGGAAACAAAGGGCACTTGCAGAATAATTATTATGACAGGGGCAGTCCTTTGAGATATTATTCTGCTGGAAGGGGGGCCCCCTCACCCTCCAGTTATTAGCCATGGGAACTGAGTGGATGCTCCAGTCTCACTGCAGAAGCAGTGCAGGTTTTGTGATGTGGAGAGTGCTGCGCTGCCCCTGAGTGTCCTCACTGCCAGTCTCAAGCTCAGATCTCTGCAGATATGGTCTCCCGCTGGCAGGCAAATATTTAGACAGAGGTGCTCTCTCTCTAACTCCCTTGGTGCCAACAGGAAGAATGTTCCTGGGCAGTTTTTTAAATATAATTTCTCCAATCCTTCTACTGCACAGTGCTTATTGGGATCTGTAGTGTAACCATCATAGTGTAGCCATTATATGGCTGCCATCTCAAACTAAATCTCCCAGGATTCTCTGCGCTCTGCATGGAAGATGAGGGGCTTGTTGGCTTTAGCTCCCTCCCTACTTGCCAGAGGAGGATGGTGCAGCATTACATCAGTATATCAGTAGAGGAAGAGAAGAGAAGAATAAAGAACAGTGTCTCCATCTCCATATTGCTGTAACCCAGCACCTGGCTGGAACAGATCCCAAGATTTTGGTTTGCAAAATAGGGTACTGTATCAAACCTTTATGAATGACCAGGACCACACTGTTGGAATGACATCTATGGGAGGGGAACACATGTGGTGTTTTTTAAGTCTGGACACCTGGTGCAGCATTCCTGTTGAATGTTCTGGAATAGGACCCATGACTATCAATAAAATACAAGTATAGGATTAAAAAAAAAAAAAACATACCTGTACATACTCACTTGGATGGCTGCAGAATGGATCTGAGCTGCAGCTGTCCCCCGCCCTCTCTAAACTGAGAACTGAACAATCTTGGGCCTACTCTGAGCACAGAGCAGTGACTGTGAGGCCTCGTACACACGACCGAGTTTCTCGGCAAGAACCAGCAAGAAACTTGCTGGCAGAGATGTCTTGCCGAGAAATTAGTTCGTGTGTATGGTTTCTCGTCGAGAAAACCGACAAGTAACCTCGACGAGAAAATAGAGAACCTGCTCTCTATTTTCTCGTCGAGATTCTCGTCTGCATGTTTCTCGACGAGAAAAGTGAGTGTGTGTACACTTACCTGTCCTCCGGGAAGCCCGCGCATGTTCGAAATGAATTCGACGCATGCGCGGTAGCTTCCTAGGCATACGTAGGGTATACCAAGATGGCGGCGACAGCATCGAATGTGACGAGCGCATGCTCGTCGTAGTCGATGACGTCACCGCATACGCTCCATTCAAAGAACCGCGGGTTCTTTGAATCGAGCGTGTGTACACTCGGCCGGGACAATTTTCTTGTCCAAGAATCTCGTCGAAAAAAACGACATGTTTTTTTCGACGAGAATCTCGGCCGTGTGTACGAGGCCTCAGGCTATTTACTGTGTGTTTTAGTACCTCCCTAATATTTTCTACTCTGACATGCAACCAGACCTTTAAGGTCTATAATACCGACATAGCCACCAGAAGCCTAACCTGGCTCTAGCATATGCTGGCTATCAAGCCCTAACCTAAGCTTAACTAGGGTTAACAAGAATAACAGGAGCTGCATATAAGCTAGTATATTGCAATAAACAGGTTCACCTACCAACGTACTGGAAGGTGACCACTACCCATGCAGTAGCACAGACATAGATATCTAGCACTGTACATGGGAAATAATAAAATGGACAGGGCAGAAATACTCTTTCACAAAGATTTAGATATACACTCAGCAGATGTAGCTAAACTATTAGATCATAGGAATACTTGCATGGCTTGAGATTTAGCAGCATGGACAGGAAATGTGGCTGAGACCTTCTTTCTCTTGCCACTTCTTCTTTGCAGGGTTTGAAAGTCAACAACCCAGGGGCAGGAAGTGTGTACATAATACATTTACAGGCATTTATAAGATCAGACATTAGCAGGTAGCAGATGCCTACACAACTAATACTTATTAATGGTCCAAATTGGTCAAGTGTGTTTGTAGTACAATTTTGTACCTGCTGAGATTTTTGCAACTATGCAAAAGAGGTCTTCAAGCAAACTCAACAACCAGAATAGTTATTAGCACAACCCACATGGCTTCTCTTTGGAGTGATGGAAGTAAATATATATTTGGAAGTAAATATATATTTGTATAGTATCAGTTAGTGGCTGATACGGAGAATCACATCTGTGGGGGGGGGGGGGGGGGGCATGTATTACTTCTGCATTTTAGAAGCTGTAAGAACAATGTAGACCCAGGAAAACAGCAAGATTGTTTTGAAGAGGGCAAGTAATTTACAATTACTACATCCTGGAGTTCATCTTTAAATTCAATCATGTCTAAAATAAGTTAAATACACAGAAAAGATGGATATACCTGTACATATATTAGTTAAACCTGTTTTTTGGCAAAAATAATGCTGGAGTTACTACAAGATATTCTAAAATGCAGTCTATCTATCTTACCTCTTCTAAACTATCAAAATCATTTTAAAAAATATGATACCAGAAGATGCACAGATGCTTTAAAATCATAGCAGATTTGCTGTGACAGCACAACTGCCAATGAGCATTTGAGGATCAGGTAACAGAATCAGCCCCTTATGGACAATATAAAAATGTCTAGGGTGGATAGAAACCTAGATGGATGATAGAATGGACAATAAACAAATTTTGTTTATTTTATGTTCAGAATGTGCTAGAAGGATGATCCCTTTGGGAATTGAGATAACCTAGCTATTTATGAATGAAATACAGAGATTCTGTAGAATTAAATCACTTTATTTTACATTAAAAAGCTAAGTGTTATTAAACTGAAAACACCTTAAGAGGCTAAATCAAGATGCCACTACAATGTTCGAGTTCACTAAGAAATTCCAATTCACTCATTAAATGAATTCTCCGGCAGTGGAAGATTTAATTAACTGTTAAAGCAGTGGCTAAACCCAAAAATGTATATATCCTTACTTAGCATAATAGAGTGGAATTTAAAAATAGATGTGTCACCTATCTGGAGTCACAGCTATGGAACGCAGGTGACAAAACCGCCAACTAGTTTGCTATAGACTAAAACTTAAAAAAGGAATAGCTAGTAACAGGGTCAGGGGAGTTTACTAATAAACTGATGATGGTTAACTCTAGGAGACCTGTGGTTATTCACTGTGTGATAAAACATTGTGATCGCTTTGCTGTATGGCTTCTTCACATTATCATTATATGTCCATAGGTTTCAACAGTATGTAGAAGTGTATTGAAGGAAGATATTTATTTTATTTTTCACATTTAATACATGTAATATTTGTATGGGTTTCACTCAAGTGTAGTGTTTCCCATTGAGTTTAAACCAGACAGGAAAAAAGTTTCAGGGCTTGAAGACCCATGTTTATTTCAGAAGCAAGTAAAATTTCCAATGAAAACAAAGGTTTACCCATACAAGGCCTTCCACTATCACTTCAAACACAAAAGTAAAATAACACTAAGCCTCCTGGCTTCCTCTAGCAGCACTGTTGCCCAAGCCTCAAGTTTACGCCTTTGGTTTGGTATGCCAAGACTGATTCACAGCACCACTGTACCCATGTACAAACTCCATGAAAACAGAGAGGGGACTTTGGGATTATAGCGGTGCCAAGAAAAAATTCAGATAGATAATAAGTAAAAAATATATATTTTATTATTACAACAATAATTATCATATGCACAAAAAAAGCAATACAAAGCATACACTGATTACATATAACTAATAGGATAACCTAACATGTTTCACCAAGTCATTGGCTTCTTCAGGGGTAATAGGTTAGAGCAGTATAGCATAGAAAGGTCTATAAGAGAAGATACATAATTAATAAATCATATTATATATAGAAAAATGCTCACATCACAGATAAGGAGACAGGAAGGTAACCGGACCAGGAAGCACAGAGGCCAGTGGGGGTGACAGAAAATGATATCAAATGCAAAGCCTGAATCTACCTACCAGAGTCTAGAGGCCATGCAATCCAAGGCATACAAGAAGGCAGTCAAGGAGACCAACCAAGTATTGGCTGGAGGGGGCTACTAGAACAACTAAAATGAGATAAAGAAAGGCAACTTTAAGGTTGACTGCTGGGGCAGATAGCCGCAGCTAATAATCAACCATAACAGGGCTAACATAGCCTCAAATACATACCCAAAGTAAGTGATTAAAACATATGAGAAATGGTCGGGCACTGGATGAAGTGCCCAGATAGAGGAACCAGGACACAGATAGATGGTGATCAAAATTCCGTAAAAGAATATAATGAAAAGGTATTGGTCCCCTGGTTAATGAAAAAGGACCCAAAAAACTTTCCAGCTAGGAAGAAATGGAAATGAAACAAGATAAACTTACCTAATTTAAATGGAGCTTGCTTGTGCAGCAAAACAGCGCACTAGGTGATATGTATGCAATAAAATGGAAAGTAAGCCTGTAATCAATTGGAACAGGAGGCCAAAGACTACCAATGGAATGGAGCCCGGGAGATACAGCAAAAGCATCCAAAAATTAGCAATGTAGCAACATTGAAATTCAGTCCAAATAAATCTAAGGAGGGACATAGGGAAGAAACAGCAAAAAAAGAATCAATCAATAATAACTAGTGTGAAATCGCCATGATTAAATGAACAAGGGGTCCAAGTAGTTGAAAAAGTGTATTACCTGAGATCAACCAAGACGTGACAACAGCGCCCCACACCAACAAACCAGCAACGTGTGCTGGTTTTGGTGGTTTAAATAGCCCCCCAGCCTCTCGGCGTCTGACGTCGCTGAACGGCAGCAGACAAACGGGTAGCCAACGTGCATGCGCAAGACTCCTGGAGGCCTACAAGGTCCATAATGCTCAGCGAATGGACATCAGAGTGTAAAATAGGACGCGGCTAAGGTGGGCGGAGAAAAACATCCCCATTGGTGAGAATGGAAAAATGAGGGCAGATGTAATAACAGGGAAATTTGCGAAGGCGTGGCCACAGGGCGGGCAAGATGTCTGAGACATCTGCTTTTGGGTGTCCATACAGCCACAGGCCGGGATCAATGAAGCCAAATCAAGGGGGCCACAGATCGCAGTACCAAACAAGCCCAGCAAGCAGAGGGCAAACAAAGTGATGCCATGCCGCATCAACCTAGGGTGACAAAGAAACGGGCCAAAGCGGTTCACCATCGGAGGCCATCCTGTCTCAAAAGCTGCGATGAGAAAAAAAACACAATAATTATGATACACTAGAATAAATAGAGTAAATAACAAATATTTAGTCTCAATAACATAAACAAAATAAAACAAGTATAAACATATACTAGCAAATAATCTAAAGAAATAAATGATTATACAAAATTAGTACTTAAAATAAACAAGCAAATAAAGAGGGCCACCTAAGCATACATATCCCAGTGGATCACAGTGTGTTTGGGTGGATCTACATTGAAGTGATCATAATTGGGAAGAATCGATCGGGGGAGGGCAAGGATGGGCAGATAGCAAAATGGGAACCAAGATGAAAAACTACAGAAAGGACATATAACTTATGTTACATCTATATTACCTCCTCGAACATGTGGAGGTACATGTTCAAGGGCATGAAAGGAGATGACATTAGCATCATAGTTGGGTTTACAGCCAATGTGACGGTTCAAAGCTGTAGTAGTGAGCTTCTTATATAATGGCAAAACGTGGTCCCTAATTCGCTTGAAGAAGGGTCTCTTCGTCTTGCCAACATAAAAGCAACCACACTGGCATAATGCCAAATATGTAACACCTACAATCTTGCAGTTAATGCGATATTTGATGTTATGAACGCGTCCATTGGGAAGTGGAACATCTCGAGAGTTTGGTAAAAAAAACAGCAAACATCACATTTGCCACATGAAAACGTGCCAGCTTGAATGGGATGGGAATGTTTGGATGGACCAAAATTACTCGAAACCAAATGATCCTTAAGTGATGGAGCACGATGAAAGGTTATTTCTGGATGAGGCTTAATGTATTTCTTAACAGTGTTATCAGCCAATAGGATGGGACAAAAAAATTTAAGAATATTTCTAATTTGGCCATGTTGTTTGGAGAATTTAGTGATTACACAAACTGATAAATTTTGCTTAGGCATTTTAGAGGAATAAATCAAATCACTCCTATTTAGCTTGGCAACTCTGTTAAACGATTTTTTAAGGAGAGAACGACTATAACCTTGAGTCAATAATCTGTCGCGTAAATCAGTAGCTGCTTGATAAAAATCTGAATCACGAGTACAGTTACGTCTGAGCCTTAGAAACTGGCTATACGGAATGCTGTTTAAAAGAGGTTTTGGGTGTGCACTAGTGGCATGTAAAAGAGTGTTGCCAGCTGAAGGTTTCTGGTAAAGGGAAGAATGGAGTATACCATCATTGTCAATGTGAATTGTGAGGTCAAGAAAGTTAATGGAATGTTGACTACTTTCCATGGTAAAAGATAAATTATGATTGTTAATAGCCAGCTTGCTCGTCAGCTGCAAAAGTTCATCTCTAGTGCCAGACCAGAGTATCAAAATATCGTCTATATACCTATACCAGGTAACGACGTGTGTGATCAATGACATTAAAGATTCAGTAGAGAACAATTCCCTCTCCCACCCCCCCAGGTACAGGTTGGCATAGGAAGGGGCGCATTTGGTCCCCATAGCCACACCCTGCACCTGGAGGAAGTGGGAGGTACCAAAAACAAAGATATTGCGTGTGAGAATGAACTCAAGCAGCTGAAGAACAAACTGGCTATAACGATCAAAAGAAGAACCTCTTTCCTTCAGTTGATTCTAAATGGTCTGAATGCCTTTTTAGTGAGAAATAGAATTATATAAACTCTTCACATCTAAGGCAACTAACCATGTACCTGGCGGAAATTGCTTTCCATCAATGCTACGAAGCAAGCCTATAGTGTCTTTGACGAAGGAAGACAATGAAGTAACATGGGGCTGTAAATACTGGTCAACCAGTGCACTAGCATTTTCGGTTAATCCAAGACAACCCGAAACAATAGGGCATCCGGGAGGATGAATCAGAGATTTGTGTACCTTAGGTAGAGAGAAGAAAGTGGGTATTTTTTGGTCCCTAACATTCAGAAAATTCCAGGTAGATTGGTCAATGATACCATCATGGTATGCCTTAAATATAATACCATAGTATTCCTGGATGAAACCATCCACTAGAGTTTTAGAGATGGGACGGTACCAGAGTCTGTTGTCAAGGATGTCGAGGCAGATGCGCTCACATGCCCCGGCATCCATGACAACAACATTGCCACCCTTATCGGCCGGCTTAATGACCAACCCAGGGTGGGTTTGGAGGTCTCTCAATGCCGATCGATGCCTGGAAGACAAGTTGTGTTGGAATTTATTAGAAAGTTCCATATTTTTTTATCTCTGAAGTGCTTTGTTGTACAAAGGCCCAGATGTTAGGGTTGGTATGGAGTAGGGGAAAATTGCGAGATTTGGGTTTAAATGATATAGGGGGAGGAAAGGACACACCAGGGACCACAACCCCAGGTGTTGTAAAGGCCGAAGGGTCCTGGTCGTCAGTGTGCCCCTCCTCCCAGAGAGACATAAGGTCATCCATGGCTTGGAGCTCTGCCATGGATAAATCAAGTGGTGGAAAATCTGTATGTTCAATGGGAGTGGGGCGATCATAGATGACTTTATACATAAGCCTTCGGGCAAAAAGATGTATATCTTTGATTAGTTGGAACCTGTCAGTGTTATTGGAAGGACAAAAAGTGAGACCTAACTTAAGAACAGAAATCTGATCATCCGTCAGTGGTGTTGATGATAAGTTTATAACCACTAGTCCTGGAGAGTCAGGGCCTGAGGAGTGTCCACAGGGATCGGGACTGTGTCCAGAGGTTTCCCTAAAAAACAGACAGATTATTGACTCGAGGTTATAGTCGTTCTCTCCTTTAAAAAATTGTTTAACAGAGTTGTCAAGCTAAATAGGAGTGATTTGATTCGTTCCTCTAAAATGCCTAAGCAAAATTTATCAGTTTGTGTAATCACTAAATTCTCCAAACAACATGGCCAAATTAGAAATATTCTTAAAATTTTTTGGCCCATCCTATTGGCTGATAACACTGTTAAGAAATACATTAAGCCTCATCCAGAAATAACCTTTCATAGTGCTCCATCACTTAAGGATCATTTGGTTTCGAGTAATTTTGGTCCATCCAAACATTCCCATCCCATTCAAGCTGGCACGTTTTCATGTGGCAAATGTGATGTTTGCTGTTTTTTTTACCAAACTCTCGAGATGTTTCACTTCCCAATGGACGCACTCATAACATCAAATATCACATTAACTGCAAGATTGTAGGTGTTATATATTTGGCATTATGCCAGTGTGGTTGCTTTTATGTTGGCAAGACGAAGAGACCCTTCTTCAAGCGAATTAGGGACCACGTTTTGCCATTATATAAGAAGCTCACTACTACAGCTTTGAACCGTCACATTGGCTGTAAACCCAACTATGATGCTAATGTCATCTCCTTTCATGCCCTTGAACATGTACCGCCACATGTTCGAGGAGGTAATATAGATGTAACACTCCTGCAACTTGAAACGAGATGGATACACAGCCTCGATGCTGTCAAATACCCTGGACTTAACGACTACATACGTTATAAGTCCTTTCTGTAGTTTTTCATCTTGGTTCCCAATTTGCTATCTGACCATCCTTGTCCTCCCCCGATCAATTCTTCCCAATTTTGATCACTTCAATGTAGATCCGCCCAAACACACTGTGATCCACAAGGATTTGTATGCTTAGGTGGCCCTCTTTATTTGCTTGTTTATTTTAAGTACTAATTTTGTATAATCATTTATTTCTTTAGATTATTTGCTAGTATATGTTTATACTTGTTTTATTTTGTTTATGTTATTGAGACTAAATATTTGTTATTTACTCTATTTATTCTAGTGTATCATAATTATTGTGTTTTTTTTTCTCATCGCAGCTTTTGAGACAGGATGGCCTCCGATGGGGAACCGCTTTGGCCCGTTTCTTTGTCACCCTAGGTTGATGCGGCATGGCATCACTTTGTTTGCCCTCTGCTTGCTGGGCTCGTTTGGTACTGCGATCTGTGGCCCCCTTGATTTGGCTTTATTGATCCCGGCCTGTGGCTGTATGGACACCCAAGGGCAGATGGCTCAGACATCTTGCCCACCCTGTGGCCACGCCTTCGCAAATTTCCCTGTTATTTCATCTGCCCTCATTTTTCCATTCTCACCAATGGGGATGTTTTTCTCCACCCGCCTTAGCGGCGTCCTATTTTACACTCTGATGTCCATTCACTGAGCATTATGGACCTTCTGGCCTCCAGGAGTCTTGCGCATGCACGTTGGCTACCCGTTTGTCCGCTGCCGTTCGGCGACGTCAGACGCCGAGCAGCTGGGGGGCTATTTAAACCACCACAACCAGCACACGTTGCTGGTTTGTTGGTGTGGGGCGCTGTTGTCACGTCTTTGTTGATCTCAGGTAATACACTTTTTCAACTACTTGGATCTCTTGTTCATTTAATCATGGCGATTTCACACTAGCTATTATTGATTGATTCTTTTTTTGCTGTTTCTTCCCTATGTCCCTCCTTAGATTTATTTGGACTGAATTTCAATGTTGCTACATTGCTAATTTTTGGATGCGTTTGCTGTATCTCCCGGGCTCCATTCCATTGGTAGTCTGGCCTCCTGTTCCAATTGATTACAGGCTTACTTTCCATTTGATTGCATACATATCACCTAGTGCGCTGTTTTGCTGCACAAGCAAGCTCCATTTAAATTAGGTACGTTTATCTTGTTTCATTTCCATTTCTTCCTAGCTGGAAAGTTTTATGGGTCCTTTTTCATTAACCAGGGGACCAATACCTTTTCATTATATTCTTTTAGGGAATTTTGATCACCATCCATCTGTGTCCTGGGTCCTCCATCTGGGCACTTCATCCAGCGCCCCACCATTTCTCATATGTTTTAATCACTTACTTTGGGTATGTATTTGAGGCTATGTTAGCCCTGTTATGGTTGATTATTAGCTGCGGCTATCTGCCCCAGCAGTCAACCTTAAAGTTGCCTTTCTTTATCTCATTTTAGTTGTTCTAGTAGCCCACTGCAGCCACTACTTGGTTGGTCTCCTTGACTGCCTTCTTGGATGCCTTAGATTGCATGACCTCTAGACTCTGGTAGGTAGATTCAGGCTTTGCATTTGATATCATTTTCCGTCACCCCCACTGGCCTCTGTGCTTACTGGTCCGGTTACCTTCCTGACTTCTTATCTGTGATGTGAGCATTTTTCTATATATAATATGATTTATTAATTATGTATCTTCTCTTATAGACCTTTCTATGCTACACTGCTCTAACCTATTACCCCTGAAGAAGCCAATGACTTGGTGAAACATGTTGGGTTATCCTATTGGTTATATGTAATCAGTGTATGCTTTGAATTGCTTTTTTTGTGCATATGATAATTATTGTTGTAATAATAAAATATATATTTTTTACTTATTATCTATCTGAATTTTTGCTTGGCACCGCTATAATCCCAAAGTCCCCTCTCTGTTTTCATACAATTTTAGGGATGAGGTACCGTATCTATTAGAGGACACACCAACCACTTCCAACTCATGTACAAACTCCGTACCACTCTTTCACACTTGTGCAGCTCCCTGCTGCACTGGCCCTCACCCTGGCCTCTTGGCAGGGAACCTCCTGTCTCCCGGGTAGAGCCCAAACTACAAAACCCAATTTTCTCCGTTCACAATAGACATTTTGGCGCCCCCTAATCCGCATCCTTGAGAATTATGTGTGCCATTTCCCTCTTTCTACAAAGTGACACTAACCAGCACTGGCACAATAGCGTATATAGTGTATACTGTATTTAGATACATCAGTTAAAATCAGCATGGCTCATCAATTCATATGCATTTAAATGTGTAGTAACCTATCTGTGTGGGTTAGCTCAGCTGGGGATTGCTCCTTTCAGTGGGTTTGCTCAGTAGGATGCACGACAAAGTGCTCCCTCTTATAGTGTTGGGGATTACTGGGCACTTGACTGGTGGACAGCTTTGGTCATGGTGTTCACCTGTAGAAGCTTCTGTTTCTTGCTTCTGCTCGGCCTCTCTTCTTTTTTGGTTGCTGTGTCTTCTGTAGTCCTTCATGGCCTTTTCTTGGACTGAATAATACCCATTTTAAAAGGACAACAGTGTCTACACTGAAGTTGCTTGTTATAGTTAGATTAGACCACTATTGTATGCTTCTTTGTTACCCTGTGATCCTAGTCTTGTTTGTTGCTGTTGCATTTTGTATCCTGTCCTCAGAGTGTTCTTATTTATTCTGCCTTTGCCAAGTTTATTTTCTTGTATACTTGGCTCTCTCCTAACATGTTGTTGCATCTGCTGTCAGTGTGCCTAGACCATTTTACCTGCTGACTTCTACCCCAGACCTGTATGACTCCCTGAATCTGAGTGCTTGCTTGACTTGACTTTGCTAGTACTCTGCCGGTCCTGACCTTGGCTGCGTTCCAGATTATGTCTCCGCTGTACGCTCTGATTTTGATACTCTGATCTTGTTACCCTTGGAACAACCTTTAATTACTTACATCAACTGCTCCACACTCCTGCCTAACCCTCACTAAGAAACAGGCTCCAGATAAACCAGAGCCTAAGTTCCTGGGGACAGCAGAGTACCAGTGCACACATACAATGCATCCTAGAAATGTTGCTGCTAAAAGTGAAGAGCATCACAGTAGTCATCTTCTGTTAACACAGAGACCATACAACTTGACAAGGTATTGGTAGCAGGGAAGCGGAAGTTTTCTAAGGATACTTTATACTGCCTGCTATTTAGCAACTTTTCATTTGAAGTACAGGTAAAATTTTAAACTAACCTCAATTGTTTTTGACTTCCACCAAAGAGATTAGCAAACACAACTGTAGATTAGAATAAAATATATGTGACTGCTACTCTGAGTGATAAAAGCTACTTTTCTCAGTAGCACAAACTTAGTCAAGTATAGAGAATTATATAGTTGTCAGCAGAACTCATTATGGTAGGAGGTGCGGTATTCAGTTATAAAGAAAAAATGTAACTTTTATACAGTACATACTACAGCGTTCAAAGACTGTCATATTGATGAAGTATATGTGTAATTAATAACACATATCATTATTGATGATAATGATGCATTAGCAAGCGAGGCAGCATTAAAATAAGCTAGTAGTGAAACTGACAGAGTTGTCATATAAAAAAATTATTAGAAAAGCTGAAGAAATACAAAATAATTGGAATGTTTTTTTTTTTTATGCACAGTATTTGACATGTATATGCATCGTACAGACTAGATTAATTAATTACATCAGGGAAAAGCTGGAAAAAGTATTTTGCTGTACCTGAAAAAAAAAGAATAGGTCCTTTACAGTCAGTGTTAATAGCTATCTTAGAAATTTACCTACGAGACAAAAATCGGTCATTAAAAGCAAAGCCCACTAGTAAAACTGAGTGCAGAGCCATAAAGTTAGAAAGGATAAATAAATAGTGTACTCATGTATGTTTATGCGATCATTCAAAAAAAGGGAAGATAAAACCATAAGCTAGGAAAAATAGAAGGGTTGTAACCCTGAATCATTTTAAGGAGGGAGTGGGGTGATACACAACACCAGTAAGAAAGGGTAGGCAGAGGTGACGCGAAATAGTAACGTAAACTGATATAGAAGGACATTCGGCCGTGAAGGAGTCCTGCCAAATCACACCCATGGGTCAGGGTTGCCAACCTCCCACAACTCTTTTTACTGACAAAACATGGAGAATGTACTGACGGAGCACATTTTTTACTGACATCCTGAAATATGACAGAAACTCTTATTATAAACTAAGGCAATCAATATTTAAGCAGTATAAACAATGTGTAAACATTAACAATCAGTATGCATGGACAGATTTTGTCTAAAAGGGAGATGGGATTAAAAAGGGATCATTAAACAGAATCTGTGCCTAGTCACAATATGCACTGCACACATATAACAGTTCTTGTACCCGCAAAATATTCCCAGTTACTGTACCACAACTGACAGCCTCACAGACACAAATAAGCATCAGGACAAAGGATAATTTTTTAAAAACTAAACATTTCCATTGCATATGTGTTCATGCACAGATAAAGGACCGACTGTCTGTGTGAAAAAGGACCTAGCTGATTGAGAGTGTGATGAGGCTTAAGCATTATGGGTGTAGCTGCACATGGGTGTGCATACTACAAATTTATCATTGGAGTTTGTTATAGACCTCCCAGTGTTATTGAGGAGATGGAGACTCACCTCCTTGCACAGATAGAAAGGTCTGCAAGGGCTGGGACGGTGATAATAATGGGGGATTTTACCTACCCAGAAATTTTATAAAGTAATGGCACTGCTGGAACAGTTAAACGGTAAAATGTATAAACCTATTACAAGACAATTTTATGGTACAGTTCCGACTTGGAATGATGCTCTGCTGGACTTGGTAATCTCAAACCATGCAGAGCTTATTACTAATGTTCATATAAAAGAACATCTGGGTAGCAATAACCACAACATAATTTCATTTAATGTTAGCTGTAATCAACAAGCATATACTGGAAAGATAAAAAAACTTAAATTTAAGAGAGCACATTTTCCAAGGATGAGGACTGCTCTCCAAAACTTAGACTGGGAGGGAATATTGGTATCCATGAACACAGTGTGAACACACTGCAAAATATATTCCCATGGGCAATAAGTTTCAAAGGCTAAAAATAAAATGTGGCTCATGGACAAGGTTAAAAAAAACTCTAAATAATAAGAAAAGAGCTTTTAAAAAAATATAAAAATGAAGGAACACTATCATCATTTTAATGTTACAAAGAATATAACAGAATATGTAAAAGGGAAATGAGGCGAAAATCAAGAAAACAATTCAAAATGAGTGACAGATTGCAAAAGATAGTAGGAAAAACCCCCAGAAATTATTCAAATATATTAATAGTAAAAAGGTCAGGTCTGAGCATGTAGGCCCTTTACAAAATAATCTAGAGTGGGTGATTGGGGACAAAGAGAAGGCAAATATATTAAATACCTTCTTCAGCTCTGTGTATACAAAGGAGCATGGGGGAGCTCATGTCCATAATGGGGATGGTATTGAAACAGCCCCACACATGGCTAATGTGTAAGGTAAAGTCTACAGGCTTGGAAAAATCAGTTTGTAAATGAATAGAAAACCGGATAAAAGACCGAATTCAGAGAGTAGTGGTTAATGATTCTTACTCTGAATGGTCTAGGGTTGTTAGTGGTGTACCCCAAGGTTCAGTTTTAGGACCCTTACTTTTTATTATATTTATAAATGATATAGGGTCTAGGATTAAAAGTACCATTTCGGTCTTTGCAGATGACACCACGCTATGCAGTGGAATAACATCATTACAGGACATCTTCAACCTACAAGCCGACCTTAATGCACTGATTAATTGGGCAACTATGTGACAAATGAGGTTTAAAGTTAATAAATTTAAAGGTATGCACTTGGTGGCTAAGAATATGCACGCACAATACATACTAGGGGAGTACAACTGGTGGAATCAAAGGTGGAGAAGGATCTGGGTGTTCTGGTAGATCATAAGCTTAATAATGGCATGCAATGCAAAGCAGCAGTCTCTCCCCTTATGTCAGTGACCCCCGCCCACAGACTGTGTGGCCTGGCTGGAGCTGTCAGTGGTCCAGAACTTCAGCCCAACTAGTATTACTCATTATGTGGGTCCTCAGAGCCAGAGTCACATCAAAGGCAGTTGACCTTGAGAGCACTAGGTGGCTAAATAATACAGAACACAGGTCTGGAAGGTCTGGAAGTGCAGAGTCCAGTGCCCAAAGGTCACTTTCCAGGCTAAGTCCACGATACTCATTCCATTTGGTCCAGGTACAGCTTGCTAAGGATACACCAATTTGGATAGCTGCTGTGTACAGATTAGCCGCAGCAGCATTTTTTAATTCTTGAATGAAGTCATCTGAAAAAAATATATCTATTGCATCTTGATCGGAGAAAAAAAAAAAAAAAGAAAATAATAAAAAGTCTAGTAAAAATAAAGTTCAAGTTTTTCTCAACACAGCGGAGGAAAAGGCATCAGAACACTTGGAGTAAAAGTTATACAGGAACTGGAATAACATTTTTGTTAGCCAGTGTTCCGGCCTCCTAAAGGCAGTAGTATAACCTAATTGTCTAAGAATTTCTACTTTCCTATGTCCCTCAATGGACTCATGAAGGCAGTAGCATAGCCTAATTGTCTAGAAGTTTCTATTTTACTTTGTCCCTCACTTGACGATAAAGAAAACATTTTTATTTTCAACTTTTGCACATTTGTCAACCTTTAATAAAAACAAGGCATTTTTTTTAATTAAAACAAACAGTGTACCAAACACAAGGGGGTGCTGATAAGTATTGAACCTTACCCAGAAGAAATTGAGCTAGGAAGCTGTAAATTGTAGGGTGTACTGGCCAATTTGTCTATTAACTTATCTTTATTTTTTGGTCCAAAGTGAACATGGCAGCACCTCCAGAAAAATTCAATGTGGAAGAGCATAGGACCATAATTCCTGGTAATTCCATAATTCCAAGTTCCTGTTTCTCCAAGGGAAAGGTGCAAAGCAGATCCATGATGAAATGTCACAAACTTTGGGTGACAGTGGCCCTTCATATGCAACAGCTAAACATTGGGTTGTCAATTTTAAAACTGGCCATTTCGGGGGTTAAAAGTGAGAAACCCAGTGGAAGGCTTGTTTTTGCCTCTGTGCCTGCAAATGTGAAAGCTATCCATGACATGATCATGGAGGACCGCCGAATATCAGCCAAAAGTATTGCTACATATCTGGGAATATCACGTGAGAGAGTTGGTGCCATTATACACAATGACTTGGAAATGAGAACGCTTGCAGCAAAGTGGATCCCAAAACTTTTGACAACCGAACAAAAGAGGAAACATGTGGAGACATCGGTGGCTGTTTTGGAACATTTTGCAAGAAATTAGTCAGATTTCCTGGACAATTTGGTAACTGGTGATGAGACATGGATCTGCTGTTATGATCCTGAGACAAAGAAACAGTCTAAGGAATGGAGGCACAGTGATTCCCCCAGGCCAAAGAAGTTCCGTGTGCAAATGGCAACAGTTTTTTGAGATAAGAAGGGAGATCTGCTGGTGGACTACCCTCAAAAGGGTTCGACCATCAATGCAACATATTACTGTGCTTTATTGACGAAGTTGAGGCAAAATATCAAGGAAAGCCCTCCTGTTGCATGATAACGCCTTGTGAAACTGCAAGTGAAACAATGGCAAAACTGACCTCCTTAGGCTTTAAAGTGATGCCCCATCCACCCTATTCGCCCG
This sequence comes from Rana muscosa, assembly GCA_029206835.1. NCBI lineage: Eukaryota > Metazoa > Chordata > Amphibia > Anura > Ranidae > Rana > Rana muscosa. Next base: position 637,136,964 of record CM055122.1, on the reverse strand, counting down.
ACCTGGCTCCTTCTGACTATCATCTGTTCCCCAATCTCAAAAAACACCAAAATGGGCAACAATTTGGGAGTGTTCCGGAGGCAACTAATGCTGCAAAAGAGTTCACCAGCAATCGTAAGAATTTTATTTGCAGGGACTTAAGAAGCTGCTGGACAGATGTCACAAGTGCATTGACTTCCTTGGGGAATATGTAGAATAGTGTGGCAGTTACAGCTTCCTAGCTCAATTTTTTATGGGTAAGGATCCATACATATCAGCACCCCCTCGTAAAAGCCTTTTATGTTCTTAAAACATATACAGTATGTAAAATCTATTCAGGTTTTACAAGTAATCACAAAGTAACCAAGTTGACCGACACGTGCTGTCTCTGCTGTATTCGGCCTGGGGATTTGCATTAATGGGTTAAGTCAGTTATTGTTATCTGTATTTCTGGAGAACTGACTGCAACCGGGTAACAAGCGCGCAGTAGTGCGCAGGTGTGGACCGTCTAAGAAACGCACAAGAAAAGACATGTACTGGCGCATGTGCGCGCGAGCCGACCTGCGCATTGGTGCGCGCGCGCACGTGCACGTATTGCCGCCAGTCTGCCTATTTAAACCTGCCAGTAAAGCCCTGTACACACGATCGGATTTCCTATGGTTTTTAAACCGATGGATTTTTCCATCGAAAAACCGATGAAGCTGACTTCCATCAGTCTTGCCCACACACCATCAGTCAAAAAACCGACCGTTCCAAACGCGGTGACGTAAAACACTCCGATGAGCCGAGAAAAATTAAGTTCAATGCTTCTGAGCATGCGTCGACTTGATTTTGAGCATGCATGGTTTTTTTAACCGATGGACTTGACCATAGACGATCGGAATTTACCATCGGTCTTTGATCCATCGGAAAATTTTAAAACAAGTTCTATTTTTTAAAACCGATGGAAAAAAGACAGATGGGTCCCATACACGATCGGTTTGTGTGATGAAAACAATCCATCGGACGGTTTTCATCGGTAAAACCGATCGTGTGGACAGGGCTTAACATGCATACTTTGCTGAGTGGTCTTTTCAGCTAGTGCCCGTTAACCCGATCTGTACCAGTACCCTGTATCTTGACCCGTCTTGTTTGAATCTTCCTGCTGACCTCAGCCTGCCTACCTGTGACCCCAGCTTGTGCTTGACTCCGCTTCTGCCTGATGTTCATGTGCCTCATTGCCCGACTGTGTACCGAACCTGGCCTGTGTCCCGTCTTTGCCTCTGCCTTACGTCTCGGTACCTGCTCTGTCCGGCTGTTGATGACCCCCTGGCTCACGTCCCGGCTACACTTCCAGCTGCTGATCCAGCGACATGGGGTTCCTGCTTTCAGTTCTGGCCCAGCGCTCTCCAGTCACCTGGTTCCTGCCAAGACCCATAGTTGCCAATAGTCCCGGATTTCCCGGGACATTCACGGATTTGTGAGTCTTGTCCCGTACATATTGTTTCCCGTTTTTTTTCCCGAATTTTAAGAGTAGTCCCGGCCATCTGAAATTTGTCCCGGCCATCTAAAATACAATGTCCCGCCCATCGCTAAGGGCTGCGGTTAGTCATTCCCTATCCTCTCAGAATATCCTCCCCCGCCTCATTTTTGTCCTCCTGTTGTCTTCTATTGGACAAGGAGGACACATGCTCTCGCTCTGTATTCTTATTTGCAGTACTATTGCAAGGGGGCGTGGCTAGTTAACTTACCACGCAGCCCACGCAAATCAGAGCCCAGTCCGTTGGATAGAGAGAGAGGAGGAGGACGTGCGTACTGCAGCTGCGTAGGAGGACTTTTAGGAGGAGGACTTTTAGGAGGAGGACTGTTCCGGACTGCCTAGGAGGAACCGAGCCTCGGAAGCCAAGTAAGTACTCGGAACTGAGTCCCCCTTTTTTTTTTCTTTTCTGGGGGGGGGGCCGGGGGGGTTATCCTGGGGTTTTTTTTTTGGGGGGCAGTTCGAGATTGGAAGTCAAGTGGGTGACGACCCCCTGGGGACAAATTAGGCCGCGGACACTGCAGCCGAGCCGGCGCCACGTGGAGGGTTGACTGGACTGAGTCACTGACTAGTAGGCCGCAAATAGTAAAGTGCTCCTTTTTCGTTTTTTGCTGTGGGTTTTTTTTTTTTTTCTGTTGTTTTTTTGGGTGGGGCGGTTATTTTTATCGTGTGTGTGTGTGTGTGTGTCTCTCGCTGGGTCTCTCTCGCTGGGTCTCTCTCGCTGGGTCTCTCTAGCTGGGTCTCTCTCGCTCTCTCTCGCTGGGTCTCTCTCTCGCTGGGTCTCTCTCTCGCTGGGTCTCTCTCGCTGGGTCTCTCTCGCTCTCTCTCGCTGGGGGTCTCTCTCGCTCTCTCTCGCTGGGTCTCTCTCTCGCTCTCTCTCGCTGGGTCTCTCTCTCTCTCGCTGGGTCTCTCTCGCTGGGTCTCTCTCGCTGGGTCTCTCTCGCTGGGTCTCTCTCTCGCTCTCTCTCGCTGGGTCTCTCTCTCGCTCTCTCTCGCTGGGTCTCTCTCTCGCTCTCTCTCGCTGGGTCTCTCTCTCGCTCTCTCTCGCTGGGTCTCTCTCTCGCTGGGTCGCTCTCTCTCGCTCTCTCTCGCTGGGTCTCTCTCTCTCGCTCTCTCTCGCTGGGTCTCTCTCTCTCGCTCTCTCTCGCTGGGTCTCTCTCTCTCGCTCTCTCTCGCTGGGTCTCTCTCTCTCGCTGGGTCTCTCTCTCTCTCTCGCTCTCTCTCGCTGGGTCTCTCTCTCTCTCGCTGGGTCTCTCTCTCTCGCTCTCTCTCGCTGGGTCTCTCTCTCTCTCGCTGGGTCTCTGTGTGTGTGTGTGTCCTTAACCACGCCCCTTAACCACGCCCATTTAAGCCACGCCCACAATTCGCCGTAAACCACGCCCATTTTTCGGCGCTGCGCGCGCCACGCTTTTCTCCCAGCCTCTCATCCACAAATGCATGCCCCCGCCCCCTAATTAAATCAAGGCTCCGCCTACTTGCAGAAAAGTGTCCCCGATTTCTTTTTTCCAATGTTGGCAACTATGAAGACCCAGCCAGAGCCATCTGCTACAGCGACCCTCGTGCCACTCTGTGTCCTCCATTACCTGTCACCAATACCAGGGGTGTTGGACAGGAGGTGCAAGAGAAGCCCTCTCTACAGCTTGATCTCCACCAGGTACGTGACACAGTCTTTAAATATACAATAAAATGGTGTCAGATCATGAAACATGATAGGTTAGCTACAAAATTCAAAGGATGGGCAGGTATGATCCAGCTGCCCACAGGCTATTCAGAGTGTTAAAGATTCTTTCATGAGCTTGTAAGCTTGGTTGCATCAACTGCTTTAACTGACAGAAGCAGGCACGTTTTAAGTGGTGGTGAAATCTACAAGTATTATGCACCAAAATTTTAAATACAAGAAAACTCTGCTCTTTAATTCCAGTCATTTACACAGATAAAAAGATTACACCCGAATAAACGCAGAACTGTCTTAACCATTTTACCTCTGGAAGATTTACCCCCCCCCCTTTATGACCAGGGCATTTTTTGCGATACGGCACTGTGCTGCTTTAACTGACAATTGCGGGGTCATGCAAAACTGTACCCAAATAAAATGTATGTAATTTTTTTCACACAAACAGAACTTTGTTTTGGTGGTATTTGATCACCACTGGGTTTTTCATATTTTTTTTTTACTTTCTGTTATATAATGTAGCACACCAACCCCAGACTCTACCTGCTGTTCTTCTGCTTGGCTCCTCCGCAGGAAAGAATGAGGCACACCACACCACAAGCCCGTATCCTCCTGAACAGGGAGGTTGAGCGGTGTTAGTTTCTCGGGCCTGCTTGCAGCCAGTGTTTAAAAACCTCCAGTCCTGACCCCGTTTCTGTGGTAGTCAGAAACAAGCCTTAGTTCTCCCCAGTAAGCAACTGTCCACACCAACTGAAAGGTCCAACTCTTATTTATTCCTTTTAGCACAATAAACAGTCTCTTTGAGAGCAGACAGGTTGGGACAAGACACAGGTCAGATAAGGTGAGAGGAGGTCCAGGCACAAACTTGAATTTGGGTTTTCTCCTGTTCTGATTAGCACGAACAGGCTTGGCGCACGGTCTCTGCCACAGACCATGAAGTTGGTCATTGCCACTGACCGGGTGAAAAAAAAGATGAAAGCCACTGCCACTGACCTTGGGTGCATAGTGTCACTGCCACCAGTGCTGGGACAAGGTCATTCGGTGCCCAGGGCGAAGATGGCAAACTGCGCCCCCTCCCGGTGTAAAGAACGAGTCAGTGTCGGTGGCGGTTTCCGATCCCGCCTCCTGGCCGGTCTCTCTGTGAAGTTCCGCCGGCCGGGACTAGGAATCACCTGTCGGGCGCAGAGGCGACTCTAGGAACAATATATAGGGGGGGCACATAAGATGTCACAGTCAAAACTTGGGGGCACTAATAATTTTTACCAGTAAATCATACCACCGAAAATAAACGAAATAAGTGTGTGTGTATATATATATATATATATATATATACACACACACACACACAAAAGTTGAGAGTAATGTGGTATTTTTATTGTCTTATTGTGGAACCACACCAGCAATGTTAGAACTCATTAACACAAGTGGTGAGGGGGGCTGTTGAACCCTGCAGTTGAGCTAAATTTTTACCCCCCCACTGCTACTCCCGTTAGCTGCATACAGGCAGTGGCTGGGGGTGTACACATATTGCAGCCATGTTTAGTGCTTTTGGCAGGTGCTTCCACCCACTGTGTACAACCCCTTCAACTGAATGAGGATGCTCTGCAACAGCCCTACGAGTGTGTGCAATACACTTGTGTGGGGGATAAAGAGGTTTAAGCAGGTGGTGAGGCGGTGATACAACACCTCTTCACTGCCTGTCTAATGCTTTCTAAAGAGTGATCTGCATGTGGATTGCTCTTCAGAAAGCAAAACGAGTGTAAATAAGCCCTAAGGCTTTAAGGTGAAGCAGAGAGACAGAACACACAGACCTTGCATTATTTTCTCCCAGGTAGAGATCTAATGTAAGAAACATGATTTCTGCTGGTTTAAAGGAATGTAAGTCTGTGTTCTGTCCCTCTGATGATGAAGATCTTTCACAGCCCGGTGTCAGGATGAACATGAACAGACTGTAAGAGCATTGTCTTCCTCGGATCCTGTTCCCCTCTCTCTCTACTGCCTGCACGAAACAACCAACCTACCATGCTGCTGCCCCTCTCCCTATCACTGACTATCCATGCTGCTGCTTTCTATTCCTGAAGCAAAAGAAAAAAACTCACTGTGACTCAGAGGAGCAGAGGGGTCATTTTAGCCACTTCCTCCTCTGGAACTAGGGTTGCCCCCTCATCCCTTTAAACCCGAACACATATTAATTACACAGGTTCTGTGGCTGATTGAGGTGGTAATTAAACTCACTTGGGGCCTTATCTGCAATTAATTGGCCTCAGAACCTGTGTAATTTATATGTGTTCGGGTTTAAAGGGATGGGGTGGCAACCCTATCTGGAACTGCTGCTTAAAGTTGTGCAAATCTGGCGGCAGGAGAAAGGGGAGGGGCTGGACTAGCATGATTGGATAAGAACTGGCATGTGACTGCACAGATCCCTCCCTATGGTCACTGGTATGACATCATCCTGCATCTCCGTGCTGTGCTGTGAGTTTTGCCAGCATAGCTTTCTGAGCATACAGACAGGGGCGGGCTGGGGGGCGGGAGCGCTGCTCGCTTCAGGAACTGGGTCTGCTGCAGTCATTATGACAAGCAGGAGACCCGGTCTGTGCTTCAATTGGGAGCAGATGGGCGGCCTGGCTGTGCGAGCGCTACTCGCATTAACATTGGAGTCAGCGAGGAGAGGGAGGGGGGAAGAAATCACCGCAGGAGCTGACAGGTGTTCTCTCTTGTGAGATTACTCTGCCCGATAGAGAAGTGAGGGGCAGGGCGGGACTGGTCTCAGGCTTGTGCCGGGTGCAGGAGCGCACTCGGCACATGCTGTTGTTATCTATGTAGCGTGGCCAGTACACCAGCACTTCTACTGCGCCCCCCTTCCTCCAGTAAATGGCCCTGCCCAGGGCATCCGCCCCTTCCGCCCCCCCCCCTTGTACCGGCCCTGACTGCCACTGTGACTTAAAGAACACGCACTTCCTTCCGTTAGTAAACTGGCCCTTTATAAGGACAAGAACATCCCTCCGGAGAGTTACCAGAGGCCCCATCTGTCACCACGACTCTGAGCTGGGTCTTCAAAAAGGGTCACCTCCCTGGCCTCCTCGTCCTGGATACGGGTCCCCTCGCAAGGCAGATCCCTGGGAGTCTCGGTCCCCGGCGCATCCCAGCCGAAGGCTGCTGGGCTCCGGGCCTTTCTCCAAAGTACCTCACCTCAGACTGAAGGTGTCTGAGATGGAACAGCAGCTCCGTCTCCGGGCCTAGGGCACCCAGAGACAACCAAACCAGGCCTCCGGGCCTAGGGCACCCGGAGGCGACACACACGCACCCAGGCCTAAGGTGCCTGAGCGCGGAACCGCCCCCTCTAGAAGATGGCCGCCCCCTTTTATATCCTCTCCCGACAGGCACAGCAGGTCCCCCGCCCCGCCGTACTGCTGCCAAGAGGGGACAAAAAAAGGCATGGCCTTGTACTTGGGTTCAACCCGGGCCCATGGCAACAGCGCCACCCATAGGCCCCAGGGAACTACACACCAGTACCATCTCCCAGGGACAGAAATGGTCCATGAAACCTAACAATTAATGCATCTGAGCCTAGTTACCACTCAGATGCTTCCCCCTAAATGTAACCACCCGCTACAATAACATATCCAATAATTTTTTTTTTTTAAATCGCATCTTTTCATATACAGGTATTTTAGCTAATATGCATTTTTGCTGCATATTTTTGGTAAAAAAAATATCATAATAAGCATAAGCAAAGTTATAGTGTCTACAAGCTATGGTATATATACTGGTTCAGTAATCAGCCACTTATAGCATGACTGCGATATTGCGGCAGACATTCTGACACTAACTGACACTTTTGACACCTTGTGGAAACCAGTGACACTGATCAGTGCTGAAATTAAGAAGGTAAGACGAAACCCCCCCCGATTGGCGGCAATATCCCGCGACCCCCGCTCAACAACATTACGGGAGTAGCACGTCAAAATCGCCGACCCCTTCAACAACTTTCGTGGAAAAAAAGAAACGTCCTGCGGTAGCACCCCCCTCGCTCAACTACTTTCCTGACAGGCAAAGAAAACAAAAAAGAAAACTTAGAATGTCCCGCAGAGGTATTTTTAAATGTTGGGAGGTATGCAAACAGTCCACATGTGTGAAAAGAGGCCTTCCAGTTACATCAATCCTGTATAAGCTCTGAATAAGTCCAACATAGAGCTTACATGAGGTTTGGCTCCTTGAGGAACAAAGTAGCACAGGTGGATAGGGAAGGTGAGTATAAGAGACTGTCACTTCACCACTCTGAATTGGCCAAGTGACTGAGTTAACAGTAGGGATGAGCCGAACACCCCCCTGTTCGGTTCGCACTAGAACCTGCGAACAGACCTAAAGTTTGCGCGAACTTTAGAACCCTATTAAATACAATGGACTTGAACGTTCGAAATCAAAAGTGCTAATTATCAAGGCTAATATGCAAGTTATTGTCCTAAAAAGGGTTTGGGGACCCGGGTCCTGCCCCAGGGGACATGTATCAATGCAAAAAAAAAGTTTTAAAAACTGCAGTTTTTTCAGGAGCAGTGATTTTAAAGTGAAACAATAAAAGTGAAATATTCCTTTAAATTTTGTACCTGGGGGGGGGGGGTATAGTATGCATATGGGTATAGTATGCCTGTAAAGCAGTGCTTTCCTGCTTGTGTCTGAACCGTACCAGACCACATGCCCTCAACATGGGGAGGATGCTTTGGGGGTCTGTGACCCCTCAAAGCACCATGTCCCCATGTTGATGGGGACAAGGGCCTCATCCCCACAATCCTTGCCTGGTGGTTGTGGGGGTCTGCGGGCAGGGGGCTTATCGGAATCTGGAAGAACCCTTTAACAAAGGGGACCCCAGAGCCCCTCCCCCTCGTACCTCAGACCACGCCTACGTCATTGGCTGAGCGGACCTGATGGGGAACTTCCTCCGCAGTGTAAAAAATGAATAGACCCCGCCCCTTCTCACGTTCACAATCAGGTCCGCTCAGCCTTACACCTACGTCATTGGCAGAGCAGACCTGATGGGGAACATGAGAAGGGGCGGGGTCTATTCATTTATTACACTGCAGAGGAAGTTCCCCATCAGGTCCGCTCAGCCAATGACGTTTCGTGTGGAGTGGAGACTGCAGCGCTGGACATCGGATCATTGCAGGACACTGGATTACATCGCTGGAATGGGTTTTTTATTTTTATTTTTAATAAAGGACTTTCCCAACTGTGTCTATGTGTTTTTTTTTACAATTTTTTACACTTTCTTTGTGAAATGGTAGGGGTACAATGTACCCCTTACCAATTCACATAGGGGGGCGGGATCTAGGGGTCCCCTTTGTTAAAGGTGTCTTCCAGATTCCGATAAGCCCCCCACCCGCAGACCCCCACAACCACCGGACAAGGGTTGTGGGGATGAGGCCCTTGTCCCCATCAACATGGGGACATGGTGCTTTGAGGGGTCACAGACCCCCAAAGTATCCTCCCCATGTTGAGGGCATGTGGCCTGGTATGGTTCAGGGGGGGCTCTCTCGTCCCCCATCTTTTCCTGCGGCCTGCCAGGTTGCGTGCTCGGATAAAGGGTCTGGTATGGATTTTTGGGGGGAACTCCACGCTTTTTTTTTCCATTTGGCGTGGAGTTCCCCTTAAAATCCATACCAGACCTGAAGGGTCTGGTATGGATATTTGGGGGGAACCCCATGTAATTTTTTTTAAAATTTGAAGCAGGGTTCCCCTTAACATCCATACCAGACCTAAAGGGCCTGGTAATTGAATTTGGGGGGACCCCACACATTTTTTTATTTTTTTTATCAATTACTTTTCTCTGTATTGCCGGGAGCCGACAATTCATTATAGCCGTGAGTGCTTTTAAATGACTTTTTTTCCTTCAGAAATGACACTTTGTGCAGGGACAGTTCTAAGCAAGGGAAACAAGCGCTGCTTTACAGGCAAACTATACACACACACCCCCCAGGTACGAAATTTAAAAGGAATATTTCACTTTTATTGTTTCACTTTAAGCATTATTAAAATCACTGCTCCCGAAAAAACTTCAGTTTTTAAAACTTTTTTTTTCATTGATACATGTCCCCTGGAGCAGGGCCCGGGTCCCCAAACACTTTTTATGACAATAACTTGCATATAAGTCTTTAAAATTAGCACTTTAGATTTCTCCCATAGACTTTTACAGGGTGTTCCGCGGCTTTTTGAATTTGCCGCGAACACCCCAAATTGTTTGCTGTTTGGCGAACTTGCGAACAGGCAATGTTCGAGTCGAACATGAGTTTGACTCGAACTCGACGCTCATCCCTAGTTAACAGACAAAGTTGGCAAAGTAATTTAGTCTCAATAATGTAGATAAAAGTACATATTAAAACAGTATGTAACTTAAAGAGCAAGATGGCATAAGAGTAGAGAGGATAATTGTTTTGCAGAACCAGAATTTTTGAAAAAAAAAAACATTGCAAAAAGTCAAGATAATCAGCATTTTAAAAACAGCAAAAAATTACATGCAGACAGATTATTCCAGGCATAAATAATGCTGGAATATGACAATGTTAATGGGACAGTGCTTACTAAGTCATCGGTTGTAATGGTCAATACAGTGTCTACTTAATAAACAATTGACCCACTACAGCAACATATGATTGTACTTTTCCTTAAAGGATATAAATTATTGCAAGTGTTGCTGGTAAAAAAGCGTGATATTTTTTCTGCATGTCAGTACTATACCCGTGGGAAGAAAAAAAAGACATTAAAGGCATCCACATAATAGCAAATGATAGAATACCTGTATTTGCTGTGCTTGAAGATGTGCATGATGGTCTTTGTGAAAGTTATGGAAAAAATATGATATCACAACCAACAATATTATAACTTCAGAGAGTTAAAAACCATTTTAGCAATAGATACATGATAACAACATAGGGTAAAAATGGTTCTAATGTACTTATTACTTAGGTATGTCTCACAATCTCACAGAAGCACCAGTTTTTTGATCCATTAAACAACAGAACATATAAACAGATGCATCAAAGGATGGCTATGTGTTTGCATCAAAGACGTTCCACCACACTATCTCTTTGGAATTCCTCTAAAGATGTTATATAATCATAAATCCCTGAAAGCCACTGTCAAGACCTATTAGGTAGGTAAAGTAATGAAAGGTAATAATGTTGCTTCCGGTAAAGAACTATGATGTAAATGTGACATTGCCTAAAAATCCAAAGACTATTTAAAGCGGAGGTCCGCCAATTATTTTTATTTTTTTTAAAAGTCAGCAGCTACAAATACTGCAGCTGCTGACTTTTAAAATAAGGTCACTTACCTGTCCAGCGTGCCCGCGATGTCGGCACCCGAGGCCGACCCGTCCCTCGGTCCTCAGATGCTGCCGCCGCCATCTTTGGTAAGGGAATCAGGAAGTGAAGCCTTGCGGTTACACTTTCTGGTTCCCTACTGCGCATGCACGACTCGCGCTGCGCAATGCCACTGGTCCCTGCTGTCTTCTGGGACCCGTGTGTCTCCCAGAAGACAGCGGGGGGGGCGCCGGACATGGCATAGACTGCGGCAGATATGCGGGGGTCTATGCCCAGAAGTGGGTGCAAATACCTGTCCTAAACAGGTATCTGCTCCCCCTCCCCCCTGAAAGGTGCCAAATGTGACACCAGGGGGGGGGGGGTTCTGAAAAGTGGAGGTTCCATTTTTGTGTGGACCTCCGCTTTAAGATACAATCTATTCTCCACAACAGCTCACACAGTAAGATTGGCTATTGGAGAGGAACTTTTGGATGAGACTGTGATTTACAGCACTTGGTGGCATCTGGAAAACCTCTAAACCCTGTACTGCTACAAACCTTAAAGTAATAGTGAAGGATATCATTCTGACAGCAGTCAATAAGATTCATGAAGAAACCCTACTCAAAAAGAAAAGTATTTCAACTTACAGAGATTTTGGTCACTACGCAGTTCATACTTATGCTGTCACATTTTTAGATCTGCAATCTTTTGGGATTACAATTTTATACTCTGACATGAACATTTAATGTCAGAAGATAAAATTGAAATCCCAAAGGATTCAGATCTGAAATGCGAAAGCCGTTGCATACAGCTCATCGAGCAGGCATTCGGAGCTCAAAAGCATGAAAAAGAATGGGAATGTATTGGATTTGCATTCTCAGAGACACTGAACATGAAAAACTGCAGAATCGCTCAAGAAAATGGACAAGCCAGGCAAAAACAGAGTTCTTTGTCATGTGATTGCTATCCATGAGTATATTTAATTTTGGGTGACATGTATTTTTGATGGGGGAAGAAAGGACATTTACAACTGAAAGTTTACCCTTAAAGCTTTTCAAAACTATGACTACAAAGAAAAACGAATAACTACATACACAGATTATTATTATTATTATTATTTGAATGCACTTGCATAATACTGAGGTTTGCTCAACCCTGTTGGCTAAAAAACATATTAATCAACATCAGTGCTTAGTAGGGTTACAACTTGTCTTTTGAACTTCTATTCATCAAGATTATCTGGCTTCACAGGTAGAGGGAAGAGATATTCCATCATAGACAGAATTGGAATTGTGGCCTATTCATTTAGATATTTCAGTTTGAATGAACCAGTCAGTGAACAAGAGGAGGGAGTTAACCACTTAACAACCACCTGCCGACAAATAATGTCGACAAGGTGGTTGCTTAACTCTGGGAGGACGTTATATAACGTCCTCCCAGAATCGCGCTCCCGCGCGCCCCCTGGGGCGCGCACACGGGAAACTCCGTGACCGCCGGGTCCAGAGGACCCGGCGGATCACGAATCGCGGTAAATCGCCGCTGATAGCGGCCGTTTACCACGTGATCGCTCCGTCAAATGACGGAGCAATCACTTGTAAACAGACCAGCGTCATTTGATGACGCCGGTTCCTCCCGATCGGTACAGTGTGAGAGGGGAGGGGGAGGGAGCGGATGGCAGCAGCAGCACTGTGGGCTGGATCTGTGACAATTGCAGTCACAGATCCATCCATCCATCCATCCCTGCTCAGCCATCCCTGTGCTATACCCTGCCAATACTCTGCAATACACCCTGCCAATACTCTGCAAAATACCCTGCCAATACTCTGCAATACCCTGGTGCAATACTCTGCAATACCCTGGTGCAATACTCTGCAATACCCTGGTGCAATACTCTGCAATACCCTGCGAAATACTCTGCAATACCCTGCGAAATACTCTGCAATACCCTGGTGCAATACTCTGCAATACCCTGGTGCAATACTCTGCAATACCCTGGTGCAATACTCTGCAATACCCTGCACAATACTCTGCAATACCCTGCAAAATACTCTGCAATACCCTGCAAAATACTCTGCAATACCCTGCGCAATACTCTGCAAAATACTCTGCAATACCCTGCACAATACTCTGCAATACCCTGCACAATACTCTGCAATACCCTGCACAATACTCTGCAATACCCGCCACAATACTCTGCAATACCCGCCACAATACTCTGCAATACCCTCCACAATACTCTGCAATACCCTCCACAATACTCTGCAATACCCTCCACAATACCCTGTGCAATACCCTCCACAATACCCTGTGCAATACCCGTGCAATACCCTGCCATACACCGCAATACCCTGCCATACACCGCAATACCCTGCCATAGTCCGCAATACTCCGCAATGCCCTGCAATACTCCGCAATGCCCGGCAATACTCCGCAATGCCCAGCAATACTCCGCAATGCCCGGCAATACTCCGCAATAACCACTTCCCGCCCTCCGGCCGTCATATGACGTCCTTGACTTTGTGTGGGGATATCTGAATGATGGGAGCAGCTACAGGCATCATTCAGATATTAGCTTTTTCAGCCGGCGATTCCCTACACCATAAGAACAATCATAGCGGCTGTTCTGCCGCTTGATCATTCTTACGGGAGGCGAGAGGGGATGTCCCCCCCCCCGCCGCCCTCCGGTGCTTCTACCGACTCACCGCTACGATCAAAGCCAGGATTGTTGTTTTTTTTTTTTGTATTTTTTTCAGGCTTCCCAGCCTAGAGGTGAGATGTGGGGTCTTATTGACACCCCCCCCCCCATATCTCACTGTAAAGAGGACCTGTCATGCCATATTCCTATTACAAGGGATGTTTACGTTCCTTGTAATAGGTATAAAAGTGATCAAAAAAATTTTTAGGGCGGAAAAACATGTCAAACTAAAATAAATAAAGTAAAATGAAGAATAAAATATATATTTTTTTTTAAAGCGCCCCTGTCCCCGTGAGCTCGCATACAGAAGCGAACACATACGTAAGTCCCGCCCACATATGAAAACGGTTTTCAAACCACACATGTGAGGTATCTCTGCGAACGTAAGAGCGAGAGCAATCATTTTGGCCCTAGACCTCCTCTGTAACTCAAAACATGTAACCAGTAAAAATATTTAAAGCGTCGCCTATGGGGATTTTTTAAGTAGCGAAGTTTGGCGCCATTCCACGAGTGTGTGCAATTTTTAAGGGCGACATGTTAGGTATCTATTTACTCGGCGTAACTTCATCTTTTACATTATGCAAAAACATTGGGCTAACTTTACTGTTTTTTTTTTTTTTTTTTAAGCACAAAACATTTTTTTTCCGTAAAAAACGCGTTAAAAAAATTGCTGCGCAAATATCGTGCGAGATAAAAAGTTGCAACAACCACCATTATATTCTCTAAGGTCTTTGCTAAAAAAACATATATAATGTTTTGGGGTTCTATGTAATTTTCTAGCAAATAAATGATGATTTTTACATGTAGGAGAGAAATGTCAGAATTGGCCTTGGTGCTCCAGAACGCCTGAAGGTGCTCCCTGCATGTTGGGCCTCTGTATGTGGCCACGCTGTGTAAAAGTCTCACACATGTGGTATCGCCATACTCGGGAGTAATAGCAGAATGTGTTTTGGGGTGTAATTTGTGGAATGCATATGCTGTGTGTGAGAAATAACCTGCTAATATGACAATTTTGTGAAAAAAAAAAAAGAGAAAAAAAAAATCTTGATTTTGCAAAGAATTGTGGGAAAAAATGACAACTTCAAAAAACTCACAATGCCTCTTTCTGAATACCTTGGAATGTCTTCTTTCCAAAAAGGGGTCATTTGGGGGGTATTTGTACTTTTCTGGCATGTTAGGGTCTGAAGAATTGAGATAGGCCGTCAGTACTTCAGGTGTGATCAATTTTCAGATATTGGCACCATAGCTTGTGGACTCTATAACTTTCACAAAGACCAAATAATATCCACCAATTTGTACTTATTTTTACCAAAGATATGTAGCAGTATAAATTTTGGCCAAAATTTATGAAGAAAAAATAGTAATTTGCAAAATTTTATAACAGAAACGAAAAAAAAAATCATTTTTTTACAAAATTTTCAGTCTTTTTTCTCTTATAGCGCAAAAAATAAAAAACCCAACAGTGATTAAATACCACCAAAAGAAAGCTCTATTTGTGTGAAAAAAAGGACAAAAATTTCATATGGGTACAGTGTTGTATGACTGAGTAATTGTCATTCAAAATGTGAGAGCACCGAAAGCTGAAAATTGGTCTGGTTATTAAGGGGGTTTAAGTGCCCAGTGGTCAAGTGGTTAAATATTATGTTATCAGAGGACAGTTTAAAAATACATATAGGGTTAAAAGGGACATGATCTAATCCAGTGGCAGCCCGTTCATACGGGGCGCAGGGGCGCCGCCCCCCTAATCCAAGCGTCTGGCCCCTAATCTACATGCTGGGTGCCGGATGCATAGATTCCAATGTTTTTTTTTAGAAGCACATGATTAGAGAGAGAGGCCCTAATTGGCTTAAAAAAAGGGTGGGCTCGGGGGCAGAGCACTGCCCCCGTGAGCCCACCCAGTTGTGTGACAATAGCAACCGACCGACCGACCTACCTGACCGCAGAGGGGTGGTGGGCGTGGTGGGCGCCCCGAAAAAAAAATGGAGCATTAGCCACCACTGATCTGATCCCCACTTAATATACGAGTTTAGCCGTAGATGTAGGATGTGGTTCCATTTAGTCATGCCGCCAGCACTACTCCTCTCTAACCTGAAGAATGTATGCTTCTGTTTCCAAATAGACCTAATCCTGCAGTTAGGCCCTGTTAAGTTAAAATGCAAAAAAAATTTAAAAAAAAATTGCGCTACTGAGTGAACAAAGTGAAATCGTGGCTGCCAGCATCAGCAAATGGACATATTGC
Source organism: Rana muscosa (assembly GCA_029206835.1). Lineage (NCBI taxonomy): Eukaryota > Metazoa > Chordata > Amphibia > Anura > Ranidae > Rana > Rana muscosa. The sequence goes on along the minus strand of CM055122.1, from coordinate 637,121,571 downwards.
AAAAATAACATATAAAAACAAAAAATGCAGCGCCTAAAGAGTATATAATAGCCCAAACACACGTAAGGATTGGGACAACCAACAAACGGTGAAAATATATGGCCTACAAAAAGGCCTAGGATAAATAAATCCAAATCTGCATCACTCCAAATTATACCTTCACATGTGCATAAAAACTCATGTATTGTATAGTACAGTGACCTAATAATAAAGTCCAATAAAAGTGACCAGTGTGTAGACTGGAAACGGATGACAGAAATATTATATTATATATAATAAAACATCAGTGCATTATCCCCATAAAATAAATCCAACGAAACTTCAAGATCATGGGAAACATGTGTTCATAGATCCATAGCACCCGGGGACGTGACTCCAACAAAAGGGATAGGGAAAAAGAAATGGATACTCTTAGCACTATATGTGGACACACACACCAGCGGTGGTGGGTCAAACAGGCAGAAGGTATAGATATGGACTTCACTGGATCCGTCCTCTTGGAGCAGCAGCAGATGAGGCAAGCTCAAGGAATCCAATCCTCTCCAAGGTAATGGCACAAAATTCCAAGACGTCTTTAAAGAAATATAGTCTGCCCAATTAACGAACCGGCCGAAGTTAAGCTAAACCTACTTGTCTTGAGTAAGAAGAATTGGTCCATGTGAGGTGCTAATCAGTAATAGTCTATCCCACCTTAATGAAAATTTGATATCCCCATTTTAGCATGTGTGCAGCAAACTTTGGAAAGTAGATTTGGGTACCTAAGGGGCTGGTTGAGTATCCATAAGTGTGTGCAGCCTATTGCATTAGGGTGTGCACCCCAAAGTTTACATACATACCGTATATACTCGAGTATAAGCCGAGTTTTTCAGCACATTTTTTGTGTGCTGAAAATGCCCCCCTCGGCTTATACTCGAGTCACCGTTTTGCGCTTGATCTACCGGATTTTGGGGACCCGGTATCGGCCAAACTTGGTACACATGTAGCTACACTCCTCCTTCACAATTGTGCAAAGTTTGTTGTTCCGGGGGACCTACGGCCGGGGAGCACCGATTTTTCAAAGCCGGGCACTCCTTCTATAGACTCCCATGTTAAACAGTCATTTCTTTGGTGATTTTGGGGACCTGGTACTGGCCGGTTGTAGGTCCCCTGGACCCGAAACTTAACACACATGTAGCCCCATTTCTTCTCTACATGTGTGCAAAGTTTTTTGTCTGGAAGACCTAAGGCCGGGGAGCACCGATTTTTCAAAGCCAGGCACCCCTTCCATAGACTCCCATTTTAAACGTCAGTCTAGTCATGGACACAGTGAGGCATGGGCACAGTGAGGCATGGACACAGTGAGGCATGGACACAGTGGGGCATGGACACAGTGAGGCATGGACACAGTGAGGCATGGACACAGTGAGGCATGCACATGGACACAGTGAGGTAAAGTAAGGCACAGTGAGGCATGCAGATGGACACCCTAGGCTTATACTGGAGTAAATAAGTTTTCCCATTTTTTTGTGGTAAAATTAGGTGCCTCGGCTTATATTCGGGTCGGCTTATACTCGAGTATATACGGCACATACACACACAGAAACACACTATTATAAATGAAGGTAAATAAACATTTTAAAATGTATTAAAACATGGACAATGTCAGTAGAGCAGTAGACAGTATCAGTAGGGCAGTGAACGTGTCAGTAGTTTTTTATTTTCATTATTATTTTTTACAAGTTTTTAAATTATTTTTTATAAAATTCTTTTTTTAGGAGTTCTATTGGGGGACTTTGGTGAAATATCAGGGTTCTATACAGACCCCTGATATCTTGCTTTTGAGACAGAGAAAGGGACTGAGGACAGAAATTCCCCAGTCCCTTTCTCTGCAGCCTCAGCTGCACTGGACAGTGAATGAATGAGAAGCGATCTGTGCTAAGCAGCTTCCTGTTCCTTCACAAAGACAGTTTAGTATGCTTCTGTTATGAATGGACACAGAACGATTGGTACTGATCACTCATTGTATTCATTCAGAAAATGAAGGGGCTGGTAAATTACATATTTATTAGCCCCTTCCCCTACTCCCTATCCTGACACATCCCCCACAGCAGCCGAGGGAGCATGGGGAATTGGTGCTGCACAAGGTGATTAGGGTGTGCCTAGGCACACCCTAATCACCCACTGCACCTGCCTATGCGTGTATCATAAAGATGTAGGGTGATTAATTTGACATCTTAGTTCCTTTGTGCACATAACCCTGCTCAGACCCCCACACTTTACAGGGCCACTGACCAAGTAGTAGGTAGAAGTACTAATCCCACTATATATATATATATATATATATTGTGAGGGGGTTAGCTCGGCAGCGGGTGTGTGTGACCCCCGGGATGGGCTCCCCACACAAAAACAGGCCCAGCAAACGGAGGTTGTGGTTTTCAAAATCAAAAAAAGGTGCGGTTTATTTTCTATTTACAGTGACAAAACACAGCAAAGCCAAAAGAAACATAAACAAAATAAATCCTGGTCAACTTGACCTCTGACTAAACATACAGGTTTCCTAACTAACAACTGGGATCAGCCTAGTGCTGTCCTAGTCCCTAAGTCCCTGGTTTTAAATGTCCAAGCAAATAGCCACACAGGCTTTGTCTCACCGCACAGGGGTTCACTCTCCCTAGACAGTCCACACAGGTCTGGTTCCAGGCATGAGCTAACATCTAATGAAGCTGGGAGTTCTTATAGAGGCCTAAATGAGCTGACAAGCTTCAGCTGGTCTCATCAACTCCCTGTCTGCACGACGCCCCACACTCTCCCTAGAGGTATGAGTCATCCATGAGCCCACTAGCCTTATACAACTCTCCACCTAGTTGTATAAGTCGGCGTAAAGCCTGAATCTGGGCGAAATATATCTACCCCCCTGGATGCAACCAGGTGACTTTACCTTCCTGCTGTCACATACCCCCCCCTCTTGTTTTAACCTCGGGGTTGGAACACCAGCAATCAGGCATTCATGTACTCGAGACAAAGCATCCACATTCCCCATTTGAACGCCAGGGCGATGCTTTACTGTGAAGTTGAATTCCTGGAGGGCCAGGAACCACCTATTCACTCTTCTATTTGTTTCCTTGTTTTGAGCCATCCACTTTAACGGAGCGTGATCCGTAACCATGTCAAAGTGCCTACCTAGCAGGTAGTACCGAAGGGAATCTAGAGCCCACTTCACCGCTAAACACTCCTTTTCAACGGTGGCGTAATTTACCTCATGGGACTTCAACTTCCTGCTGAGGTAAATGACTGGGTGCTCTTCCCCGTTCCAGACCTGGGACAATACTGCTCCTAACCCCACATCTGACGCATCACTTTGTACGACAAAGTCTTTAGAGAAGTCGGGTGAGTACAACACTGGCTGGCTACATAAGGCTTGTTTCAAGAATTGGAATGCTGCCTCAGCCTCGGGGGTCCATTTAATCATGACCGACCCTTTCCCCTTCGTTAGGTTGGTTAGGGGCACAGCCTTAGAAGCAAAGTGGGGAATGAATCGCCGATAATACCCAGCGATTCCCAGAAAGGCTCGTACCTGCTTCTTGCTGTTGGGACGTGGCCAACTCTGGATGGCCTCGACTTTGTTGAGTTGGGGTTTTATTACTCCCCTCCCAATGGTGTACCCAAGATATTTGGCCTCCTCCTGCCCAATGGTACACTTCTTGGGGTTAGCCGTAAACCCCGCTTCCCGAACAGAGTCCAGGACTGCTTGCACTTTTGGCAGATGTGAGGCCCAATCTGTGCTATGGACAATTACGTCATCCAGGTAAGCCGCAGCATACTTCCGATGGGGCCTCAGCATCTGGTCCATTTTCCGCTGGAATGTGGCCGGCGCATTCTGTAACCCGAACGGCATTCTTTTATATTGGAACGCCCCGTCTGGGGTTACAAATGCGGTTTTCTCTTTGGCCAATTTGGCCAGGGGGATTTGCCAATACCCTTTTGTGAGGTCAAGAGTCATCATGTATCGGGCTGTTCCCAGCCGGTCGATCAACTCATCTATACGTGGCATGGGGTAGGTGTCAAATTTTGTAACTTTGTTCAACTGACGAAAATCGTTACAAAATCGCCAGCTCCCATCCGGTTTAGGCACCAACACAATGGGACTAGACCAATCACTTTGGGACTCCTCTATCACCCCTAAGTTCAGCATTTTCTGTACTTCCTCCCGTATTGCCTCCCGTCGGGCCTCTGGGATCCGATAGGGTTTTAACTTCACCCTTTCACCGGGTGGGGTAATGATGTCATGCTCTACCCCAGATGTTCGTCCCGGCAGCTCAGAGAATACCTCCTTGTTGCGAAGCACAAACTCCTTAACCTCCTGTTGTTGGGGTTGTGACAAGGTGGCTGCTATTCCAACCTCAGGAATCACGCAACCAGTTTGAGCTGGTGACCAAGTGTCTGCGACTAGGGACTCTCTATCCCTCCAGGCTTTCAACAGATTAACGTGATAGATCTGTTCGGGCTTTCGCCTTCCTGGTTGTCTGACCTTGTAATTCACTTCGCTCACTTTTTCCATTATCTCGTAGGGGCCTTGCCATTTGGCAAGGAATTTACTTTCAACCGTAGGGACAAGTACCAGTATCCTATCCCCCGGGGAAAAGGTACGGGTCTTGGCTCCACGGTTGTACACTCTCTGCTGTGCTAACTGCGCTTGGGCCAAATGTTCCTTCACGATGGGCATTACCTGTGCAATTCGGTCTTGCATCAGGGCGACATGCTCAATCACACTCCTGTGGGGAGAACTCTCACTTTCCCAAGTTTCCTTGGCAATATCCAACAGCCCTCTTGGGTGTCTCCCATACAGTAACTCAAAGGGGGAGAATCCCGTAGAGGATTGGGGCACCTCCCTAATAGCAAACATCAGATAAGGAAGTAGACAGTCCCAATCCTTTCCATCTCTATCCACCACTTTCTTCAACATTTGTTTTAGGGTTTTGTTGAATCTTTCAACCAGCCCATCGGTTTGGGGGTGATACACAGATGTACGTAATTGCGTCACTTTGAACAATTTACACAGCTCCTTCATAACCCGGGACATAAAGGGTGTACCTTGGTCCGTAAGCAGTTCTTTACAAATACCCACCCGGCTAAACACAAGAGATAGCTCTTTGGCTATGGTTTTGGCCGAGGTATTTCGGAGAGGGATCGCTTCTGGATAACGGGTGGCATAGTCCATTATAACTAATATGTACTGGTGCCCCCTAGCGGACTTGATTATAGGACCTACCAAATCCATGGCGATCCTCTCAAACGGGACCTCAATGATGGGTAGAGGGACCAGCGGGCTACGGAAATGTGGCATTGGGGCCGACCTCTGACACACAGGGCAGGAGGAACAATAATTTTCTATGTCCTTCATCACCCCCGGTCAATAGAATCTCTGTAATACCCTCTCTCGGGTTTTCTCTGTCCCCAGGTAACCTCCAAGAATGTGCCCATGGGCCAACTCCAACACCAACTTCCTGTAAGGTTTGGGCACCACAAGCTGCTCAACGGTTTCTTCTGCGATTCACCAGTTAACAGAGGAGCCACCAGTCCAGCCCACTGCTCCTCAGGCCACTTTTCTCTTTCAGCAGTCCTTTCAAATGTGGTCAAAAATACCTCTGGATCATCCTCTCCAGTCATTTTTGTCAATAAACGACTCACCCCAAAGGACGCGGTATTAGTGGGACGGCTTTCCTCACTGGTCTGCGGACGTTGCTGCATTACTGCTTCCATTTGTTGTAGTCTCTGCTCTTGCTTCTGTAACAGGTCTATGAAGCGGGCCTCAGATTGCTGCTGGGCTTGTTGCTGAGCTTCCAGACTCTGTTGGTGAGCTTGCTGCTGGGCTGCAAGGCTCTGTTGATGAGCTTGCTGCTGGGCTGCGAAGTTCTGTTGTTGAGCTGCAAGGCTCTGTTGATGAGCTGCAAGGCTCTTTTGCAAACCTGCATTTGTCTGCTGTTGATTGGCATTTGCTAGAGCCAGCTGCTTCAGTATCTCCTCCATGCTGGCTTAAAAAAAAACTGCCCGCATTCTCCACCAACTGTGAGGGGGTTAGCTCGGCAGCGGGTGTGTGTGACCCCCGGGATGGGCTCCCCACACAAAAACAGGCCCAGCAAACGGAGGTTGTGGTTTTCAAAATCAAAAAAAGGTGCGGTTTATTTTCTATTTACAGTGACAAAACACAGCAAAGCCAAAAGAAACATAAACAAAATAAATCCTGGTCAACTTGACCTCTGACTAAACATACAGGTTTCCTAACTAACAACTGGGATCAGCCTAGTGCTGTCCTAGTCCCTAAGTCCCTGGTTTTAAATGTCCAAGCAAATAGCCACACAGGCTTTGTCTCACCGCACAGGGGTTCACTCTCCCTAGACAGTCCACACAGGTCTGGTTCCAGGCATGAGCTAACATCTAATGAAGCTGGGAGTTCTTATAGAGGCCTAAATGAGCTGACAAGCTTCAGCTGGTCTCATCAACTCCCTGTCTGCACGACGCCCCACACTCTCCCTAGAGGTATGAGTCATCCATGAGCCCACTAGCCTTATACAACTCTCCACCTAGTTGTATAAGTCGGCGTAAAGCCTGAATCTGGGCGAAATATATCTACCCCCCTGGATGCAACCAGGTGACTTTACCTTCCTGCTGTCACAATATATATATATATATATTAAACTTCAAGTCTCAGCATACTATGTCTTGCAGTTCTACTGTGGCCAGAGCCCAGACAGCTACCAAACTATGCATTTGGAAACAGTAATTAATTTACTCCATACCAAGTACCCTATGTTTGCAGCACAGCTTCCATATTAACGTGTAAACAATGGTGTGAATTAGAATGCAGGCAGTCTGACAGTCTTTTGTTACATGCAAACAGTCTCTGACATTGTGAAAATAGTCTCTGCCAGACAATTGTAACTTGTGAACAGTGTGAGTGGATTGCAGATAGGGAACATTATTAAACCCAAAAAGCAAACATTTATTATATTGCATAAGGTGGCTGTATTCAATTCCTTTTTTAGGCTTTTTTCTATTTTAATCTAATCTAGCTACTGTAACTTAGCACAAACTCTACAGCAGAATGTATCAATTTTGGATTGGGACAAACCACTTATGGTAGGAGGGATTAAAATGATCAGCTTTTATTTATTCATGCAAAACCATTATGCCAAACGGAAAAGGGGTTTGCTGTAACTAATTGTAAAGTGAGAGCTGAAGTCTGGCTTCAATTGGTTAGTGGTTCTAAATCTGCTAATACATTTAACAGCCCCCTTTACTCCCATACCCCCAACTAAAATCTAGGGGAACCAATTGCCTTTAGAAGTCATCTAATTGGTAAATAAAGTCCACCTGTCTGTAGTTTATTCTCAGTATAAATACAGTTGTTCTGTGAAGCCCTCAGAGGTTTGTTAGAGAACCTTAGTGAACAGAATCATGAAGGCCAAGGAACACACCAGACAGGTCAGGGATAAAGTTGTTGAGAAGTTTAAAGCAGGGTTAGGTTATAAAAAAATATCCCAAGCTTTGAACATCTCACCGAGCACTGTTCAATCCATCATCCGAAAAATGGAAAGAGTATGGCACAACTGTAAACCTACCAAGACAAGACCATCCCCCTAAACCGAGAGACTGGACAAGGAGAGCATTCATCAGAGAAGCAGCAAAGAGGTCCATGGTAATTCTGGAGTAGCTGCAGAGATCCACAGCTCAGGTGGGAGAATCTGTCCACAGGACAACTATTAGTCGTGCACTCCACAAATCTGGTCTTTATGGAAGAGTGGCAAAAAGAAAACCATTGTTAAAAGAAAGCCATAAGATGTTCCATTTGCAGTTTGTGAGAAGCCATGTGGGGGACACAGCAAACATGTGGAAGAAGGTGCTCTGGTCAGATGAGACCAAAATGCAACTTTTTGGTCCAAAAGCAAAACGCTATATGTGGCAGAAAACGAACCCTGCACATCACCGTGAAACGTGGTGAGGGCAGCATCATGTTGTGGGGAAGTTTTTCTTCAGCAGGGACAGGGAAGCTGGTCAGAGTTGAGGGGAAGATGGATGGAGCCAAATACAGGGCAATCTTAGAAGAAAACCTGTTAGTCTGCAAAAGACTTGAGACTGGGGCAGAGGTTCACCATCCAGCAGGACAACAACCCTAAACATACAGCCAGAGCTACAATGGAATGGTTTAGATCCATGGGCGTAGCATAAGGGGTTGCGGGGGTCACAATCGCAACCCCGCCCCTAGCTCCGCGGGGCCCAAGCAGCCTCCCTGTCATATTATCATATCCTCCAAGAAGTCCAGCTCCGATCTGCCCTAGGACCCCACAGCCACACTCTAGTACTGGGCTTCTACTTTGCCTTCCACCAGTCCATACCCCTCCATTCTCATTGACTTGGAAGAAGCTGTGAGACATTTCCTGAATGGAGAGGAGCACGAGGTGAGAAGAGCCCAGGATGGGGAAGTGTCTGTTCTGTGTGCTGGCAACATGGAATTAAAGCTTAACGAGGCAAGAGGAGGAGAGTGCCGTCCTATAGCCACGATGGGACTGATGTCACTGGTGAGGTTAGACACTGTTCAATGTCTCCTAGTCACCAGATGGGATTCTCTGTACCCCCCCAACTGGGGATGTCTGCTTACACCACTTCCCTGACAACTGTGGAAAAGACACACCTCCGGGAGGTAAACTTCCCCCACCACTGACAGAGAAACCTTCAGAAATTGCTAAAACAAATCCCTTAACACCTCCAGGCTCCAGATTTTGTGTCACATGGCTTTACCCTCCCAGATCTAAGTTGCGCCCCCCCCCCCCAAAAGCCCCCTGACCACCCTCTACGCCCTGGATACTATGCCCGGCTGCTGAGCTCCTTTTCCATTACAGCACACTATACTGTTCCTCCTCCATAGGGCTGAAATCACATTCATTTACAACACCAGCCAGTTAGCCATGATCTGCACAGGGTGTATCTGCCTCCTACAACTACACTGGCATTCTGACCAGAGAATTTCACAGGTCAGAAGGGCAACATAAAAGCCAGATACACCCTGTGAAGACTGACCGACTGTGTGTAAAGAAATGTGATGTCAGCCCTGTGTAGTGTGGGGGGAGCTGTATACAATGCTGGGGTGGGAAAGGAGCTCTGCCAAGTGACCTGCCAGGGGTCCCTGTCCTCTGATTCTCTAGCGGTGATCCCTGTCCTCTGATTCTCCGGCGGTGATCCCTGTCCTCTGATGTAAAGAGGAACTCTGGAAACTCAAAACTCTTAAGTCACTTTGATTATCTTGGCGTGCGGTGGATGTATCTGCACGCACGGTGGAAGTGGTAGGTGGTAATGGGGGGGGGGGCCCAGGTCAACTTTTGCATCAGGGCCCACAAGCTTCAAGCTATGCCTCTGTTTAGATCAAAGCATACTCTTGTGTTAGAATGGCCCAGTCAAAGTCCAGACCTAAATACAATTGAGAATCTGTAGCAAGACTTGAAAATTGCAGTTCAAAGACACTCTCCATCCAATCTGACAGAACTTGAGCTATTTTGCAAAGAAGAATGGGCAAAAATGTCACTCTCCTAAATGTGCAAATCTGGCAGAGACATCCCCAAAAAGACATGGAGCTGTAATTGCAGCGAAAGGTGGTTCTACAAAGTATTGACTCAGGGGGGCTGAATACAAATGCACGCCACACTTTTCACATATTTATTTGTAAAAACTTTTGAAAAACATTTATCATTTTTCTTCCACTTCACAATTATGTGCCACTTTGTGTTGGTCTATCACATAAAATACATTTACTTTTTTGGTTGTAACAGGACAAAATATGGAAAATTTCAAGGGGTATGAATACTTTTTCTAGGCACTGTATATAATATTTCAATATATATTGTTATATAATATTATAATATAAGTAATTTATCATATAAATATATATAATAATGGCAGGATGAATTTTTATACATAATAATGCAAAGAAAAATGGAAAATTGTATCATACTTACCAGTAATTTTCCTTTCCTGGTGCCTATCCATGGCAGCATACCTGTGATAGAGCTCCGCCTCGACTCCTCCTTCAGGACTAGTGAATAGCATAAATTAAAGGCATAGCCCCTCCCCCAACATTCTCTGTAATATAGAATACCGAGGGTGGGAGCGTATGCTGCCATGGATAGGCACCAGGAAAGGAAAATTACTGGTAAGTATGATACAATTTTCAGTTTTCCTGGTGCCTCCATGGCAGCATACCTGTGATAAATAACTAGCTGACATGGGTGGGATAATTGCTTAACAATAAATGTTTAATTATAAGAGGACATAGCAGCCTAAACTGCCCTTCTTCCAAACTCAACAGTCGTGAGCGCTCCTGGATCAATATGGTAGTGTCTGAGGAACGTATGGTGAGAAAACCAGGTGGCGGCCCCGCACACTGTCTCCAATGAAACATTAGCCCTTGCTGCCCAGGAAGCTGAGACTGCCCTTGTAGAATGAGTATTCACTCGGGATGGAGGCTCCATATTCTTCACCCTGTAGGCCTTCTGGATTAACTTTACAACCCAAGATGCCAGAGTTCTGATGGAAGCTTCTTTGCCCCTGTATCTACCGAACTGTGCGATGAAAAGTCTCAGAATTTCTGAAGGGTCCGGTGGCTTCTAGGTAGGCCCTGAGCACTCTGGATACATCCAGTTCGTGACAAGACTCTTAATCCGTGTCTGTAAACACTGGTAGTGCCCAGGGTTCCAACAGGTGGCTTGGAGTAGCAACCTTTGGTGTGAAGCCCCGAAGGGGACGAAGTTTCACTCTGTCTGTGAAGAAGGAGATGTGGTCGTCACCTATCCCTAAAGAGTGAAGTTCCGAGATTCTTCTGCCAGATGTAATGGCTAGCAGGAAAGCCGTCTTTAGTGTCAGGTTCCATATTGTTACTTGTTCCACTGGAGCAAAGGGATGGTCAGATAGAACTTCCAGGACTAGGGACAGATCCCACTTAGGAAATGATCGTCTGACAGGAGGGCGAATCTTCAATATACCTCTGAGGAAAGTGACTACTGAAGGATCCTCCGCCCATCTCTTATTTGTTGCAGCAGAGATTACTGCTACCTGCACTTTGAGAGAGCTCAGACCAAGTCCCAGATCAAGTCCTGTCTGAAGGAATCCTAGAACATGAGATGTAGAAGGAAGGATTGGATGAAATCCATTTTCGGAAACAAATGACAAGAACTTGTCCCATATTCTTGAATATATGGCATTAGTTGCTGGCTTCCTAGCTTTTAGAAGGGTTGATATGACTCCTGGAGAACACCCTAGGGACTCGAACCTTCACCTCTCAACCTCCAGATTCGAAGATTCAACTTCTGAGGGTTTGGATGAACTAGACTGCTCTGCGACAGAAGTTGAGGGAAAGGAGGGATCTTGATTGGAGAGCCCACACTGAGGCACAATACGGAAGTACTGCCACCACCTGGACTGGCTCCCTGAGGAGCCTCAGGAGGAATTTGAATATTAATGGCCTGGGAGGAAAGGCATATGCCGTGGTGAACCTCCAGGGACATGACAGGGCATCCACTGCCTCGACTTGTGGATGCGGCAGCCGAGAGAAGAACCTGTCCAGCTTGGCATTCTTCGGGGAGGTGAACAGATCTACCTGAGGGGGATCCCATATGTTGGCAATCTGAAGGAAGACATGGGGGTGGAGAGCCCACTCATTGTCCAGGAAGTTTCTGGATAAAGTGTCTGCTTCCGTGTTCAACCTGCCTGGCAGATACATCGCTCAGAGGTCCAGGAGGTTCTGCTCCGCCCAGAGCATGATCGGCTCTACCTCCTTGAGGAGTGACCTGCTGCGAGTGCCTCCCTGCTTCTGCAGATAAGCAACAGCTGCTCTGTTGTCTAGGCGTAGGAGTATTCTTTGGCCTCTAATTTGGGGTGCCAAAGAGGTCAGTGCCAAGAAGGCTGCCCTCATCTCCAAGATGTTGGATACCACTCCCTGGGTGGTGCATGCCCATCTCCCCTGTATTCTGGTTTGCCCGCAATGGGCTCCCCAGCCCTGTCTGCTTGCATCGGACGTAATTGTGATCCAAGGAAGGGAGCCCTGGTGATGAGGCTTGGAGGGGTTTTCCGGAACTGTCCACCAGTGAAGGCTCCTGCGTATTTTTCCTATCAGCAGGATCGTCTGAGATAGTCGTTGTTTCTTCCACTGCGCCAAGAAACCAGTCTGGAAATACCTCAAGTGCCAATGTGCCCAAGGAACCATGGGTATACAGGAAGACATTGTGCCAATGAGGCTCAGGCATTGTGAAGCCGTCAGATACAGGCTCCGGATGACTTTGATCATTCTCTGGATGACAATCCTTGCCTTCGGCGGTGGTAATGACACTGTCCCCTCCTGAGTGTCGAACATTGTACATAGATTATCTGCTGTGTTGGCGTTAGTTGACTCTTGTCGGAATTCACCAGCCACCCTAGCTCTTTTAGGGACTGTAGAAGAATGTCCCGGTGACATACCAACTGATCCGGATTGCTTGCTAGGAGTAGGATGTCGTCCAAGTAGTGGTATATCCTCAAGCCCCTCTCCCGCAGGGGAACTAAAGCAGATATTAGTATCTTGGTGAACACCCTGGGAGAGGTGCACAGACCGAAAGGCAGGGCTTGAAACTGTAGGTGGGTCCGTCCCACTGCAAGTCTCAGGTATTTTTGAAATGCAGGTAGAATTGGAACATGTAGGTACGCATCCTGCAGATCGACCAAAATCATCCAATCTGATGGCTGGACTGCCTGAATAATCGTCTGCAGGGACTCCATTTTGAAGCTTTCGGGGCGGATATACCGGTTGAGCCTCTTTAGGTCTATCACAGGCCTCCACCCCCCTGTCCTCTTTGGGACCAGAAATAGGGTGGAGTATAAGCCTGCGAAGCACTCTGCCAAGGGAATCGGAACAGCCGCCCCCTGAAGCTGGAGTGATGTTAGGAAGTTTTTCAGAGCTTGAGCCTTCAGTGGAGAGGATGGAATCTCTGTTCCTTTGAAAGAGTTCCGAGGTGGGGGGTGAGAAAAATTCCAAAAGTGCCCCCATTGAATTGTTGACAGAACCCAGGGGTCGTGGCAGCAGGTGGCCCAGACTGGGGTAAAAAAACTTTAGCTTGGCTCCCACCGGGAGTGCCTGGGTTCCTCTGGCGTCAAAAAGACTGCTTCTGCTCCTGTGGAGCCAGAAGGGCTTTCATCTTCCTGTTCAAAAAGGATCCCCAAGTACCTTTCCAAGGTCTTTTGTTGTCTCTGGGCTGTCTCGACTGCCTAAAATCCCTTGGGTTTGACTGGCCGAACCTAGAGGAACCACCTCTGAATCTTCGCATACTTCTGTCCTGTGGAAGCATACCAGACTTCCCTCCTGACAGCCTGGAGATAGCTTTATCCATTTTGTCTCCGAATAGTGCTTTCCCATCAAATGGGATTTTGCACCAATTTAGTTTGGAGGACAAGTCAGCCATCCAGGGTTTCAGCCACAAGGCCCTCTTCGCCATCACTGAATGCAACATGGATCTTGCCGAGCACCTGATCATGTCAATGGCCGCTACGCAGACAAAGTCTGCCGACAATCTAAGCTCTTCTAAGGCCTTAATTATATCCTCCATGGGGACATCCTGATGCAAAGCCGTCTCAATATTATCTGTCCAAGATCTTATGGCATTTGATACTGATGTGAGGGCAATAGCTGGCTTACATGCTGCTTCCGCGGCTAAGTAGCTCTTCTTCAGCTCCAGGTCGATTCGCCTGTCTAGAGGGTCTTTGAAGGAAGCGGAATCCTCCATTGGTAGAGTAAGTTTTTTTGTGAGTCGCACCACGGACGCGTCTACCACTGGCATGGAGTTTAGTGACTGCGTTCCCGACTCTGGTAAGGGGTATATAGTTTATTGAACCGACCCCAAAATTATTATTTTTTTATCAGTCTTTGACCATTCCTTCTGAATGACTTGACTAATCTCGCCCATCAACGGGAAAAGAATCTGCTTCCTTTTGAGGAATGGGAAGTAGCTTGTAGACTCTTGGGGAGGCTATTCTGCGTCTTTCCAGGCGATTGCAGTTTTGACTGCCTGGATGAATGGCTTTACCAAGGAGAGACTGAAGCCAGAAGGTTCTGACTCTTCTCAAGAGTCCCCTGAAGAGTCTTCAGGTGGTGAATCTCTAGCTGGTCGGCCTGACGGCGGCAGAGGTGTACTGACTGCTGACGGACCAGGGAGATTAGGTTCTATATCCTGAACCAGGGATATCTGCTGAAGTGGTTGAGCGGGGACCGAAGCCAAAAGCTCAGAGAAGGAGTCCTTCATTGTTCGCTTGAGCAGATCTACAGCGTGCTGATTTTCTAGCTCGCGGTTGGACGCATAGTCCGTAAAACAGTCCTTACAGACCACTCTGTCGGGTAGCGGTGTAGCCCCACATGTCCAGCATCTCTTCTTCCTATAGGTCCTAGGAGAGGGGGGTCGATCACGTCCTCTGGATCTTGACCTCTCTGATCTACGACGTGAAGAATGGGTCCTACGCCCTGATGAGCGGGACCCCTTGGAGTGGGTAGGGCTACGGTGTAAGGAACTCACGCTAGACCAGTGAGCGCACTTTCTTTTTTTTTTTTTTTTATACTCACGTATAGTTGGTCACATACCTAATAGAAGTGTGAGGATCTTTGCTGCGAGATGAATGACTCATTGCTGAGTTGGGCACAAGGATCAGCTCCGGAAATATAGTAAGAAAGAGAAAAGAATCAGGAGTTTTTGGCGGCACTTTTTTTTTTTTTTTTTTTTAAATAAACATTTTTATATCGTCATCTTTTTTTATTTTTTATTTTATTTTTTAAACATAAACATTTTTATATTGTTATCTTTTTTTTTTTTTTAACATAAACATTTCTGATCGGCAACATTTTTTTTTTTTTTGAGAAAATAAAAAGTACCTACCACAAAGCAGCATCAGAGAGACCTAGCAGGGCACAGCTGAGGAGACTGACAGCCATCCCTGAATCTGAACTTAATTAGGCTCAAGGTGCGTGGGCTAATCCCATAAACCACCATTTGGAATTGATTGAAAAAAAGGGCAAATCTAGCCTTCTTTCCAGAATCCAAGATGGCCGCCACTGAACCAAGCGTCTGTGCATGCGCAATCGTAGAAGATCCAGCGTCGCCCAGTACAGAGAGCCGAGAAACTACGGCTCTGTATCACTCCCGAATCACGCATGCGCAGACGGCGGCGAGGACGCTGCGCCGTGACACTCTCCTACCTGGCGGGACGTACAGAGCACCTGTAGCCCCCCGAACCCAGGAATAAGCACCACAATGTTGTTGCACAGAGAGAAACCTGCCCTATCCAGTTGCACAGTTTTAAAGGAACAAAAAAGTAAGACAACAATCATTTTGAAGGAGCCTAACAAGCAAAGGAAAGGGGAGGGGAGGAGAAGAGAGGAAAAGAAAGGGGAAAAACACAAATGCCTGTAATAAAAAATGTAAACCACCAGCCTGGGAAGATGGAGCTGATCCTTTTGCGACTTCCACTGCATTCATCATGGATGTGATAGCAGACTGCGTTCCTGTGAGGAAACTCTGCGAAATGACCCCAACAGATCCACAGAGGGGTTCCCAGTCTTATCAGCGATGTGAGCGGCCCAAGAACAGGGACTGTGCACGGGAAAGGCTAAACCCGGCGGACGCTGCCGACTGCAGAGGTATGGACGTACTGCTACTCTTCACCAGCACAAGAAGGTATGAGGGAAAAAAAGGAGAATGTTGGGGGAGGGGCTATGCCTTTAATTTATGCTATTCACTAGTCCTGAAGGAGCAGTCGAGGCGGAGCTCTATCACAGGTATGCTGCCATGGAGGCACCAGGAAATGAAATTCACGAATCCCAAGACCTTTACAGATGTCTAAGCAGGATAGCCAAAAGAGAGCAAAAAATAGTTAGAACATTTCTGCTGTGCATAATTTTGGAGAACACCATTTACTTTTTTTTTTTAACTGCAACATTTGTATACCTACTATAAGACGTAACATGCTAAAAGTCAAGGTGAAGAGCTCTTAATATTGTTATAGGAATAAATAATACAGCAGAATTCTAAAAATGATTAAAAACCTACTTTGTGCCGCATAGAAGGTGAAAGCTATATTTATTTTATTGTACTCCCAATTAGGGAAGAATAAATAAGTACTAGTTCTCTATGCACAGTCAGCTTTCCAAATTAGCTGCACCTGAGACCTGCAGAAACTATTAAAACCTTAGTTTGCAGGAATAATATAACATAATGACTATTCAGGCACCTAGTTACACCATGCACTAAACTGCCTTCTACATTCCTAGCCTTATGATTACATACTTACAGACACATTTGATTAAAGAAAATGACATTTTTTTTGTAAGTAGTGCTTCAATCCTTGCGTCATTATCCTTTTCTTTTTCACATCTCTGCGGATTTAATTACCTTTTCAGTCTGTTCAGAAAAATTTCATCCCGCCTCATTATTTCCCCCTTTTTGCTTTGGTTCTTAAAAGTCACACTGAAAATTAATATCACGCTAAACCTTAAATATAAACTGACAATAGAATATTAATTTTATTTACGTTGTTTTCATAGCTTACCTTTTCCAAAAAGAAAAGAAGAATCTGATTTAAAAATACAGCCAAAATGCCCATTGATCTATAAACACTCTATCTATCCTGCAGACGTTCATCATTATGAGATCTTGCCATTTGCTTCAAATGTCAGCGGTTCCCTGCTTCAGATAAACATGAATGATATGTTGTTGGAGCAGTACATTCTAGCTTTCAGTTTATGATTTTAGAGGACCTTTAAGGCATGTCCTGCAAGGAGGAAGATCTGAAAAGATAAGCTCTACAGTATGTACACTTTAAAGCAGTATTAAACCCAAAAACAAAAATCATACAGCAGCTTACAAATCATTTGATGTGGTGGTTGCATTCATTTTCTTTTTTCCTTTATTTTCACCTAGCCAGTAAGTCTGTTATTTTCAACTTCCTTTATTACTCCAAGCTATCAAACAAAAGTGGTAGTTAGAGGGTTAGAGACAAACCATTTTACACCAAGAGTGGTGCTTACAATGTTCATCTATAGTAATTTATGTAAAACCCAGTGGCGGCTGGTGCTCCAAATATCTTTTGGGGGGCGCAAACAAACTGAAAAAAAAACATCAATTGCAGCCACTGTGCCCATCAAACGCAGCCACTGTGCCATCAATTTCTGCCACTTTGCCATCAAATGCAGCCACTGTGACCATCAAACGTAGCTACTGTGCCCATCAAACGCAGCCACTGTGCCATCAATTGCTGCCACTGTGCCATCAAATGCAGCCACTGTGCCCATCAAACGTAGCCACTGTGCCCATCAAACACAGCTACTGTGCCCATCAATTGCCTCCACTGTGGCCATCAATTGCGGCCACTGTGCCATCAAATGCAGCCACTGTGCCCATCAAATGCAGCTACTGTGCCCATCAAACACAGCCAATGTGCCCATCAAATGCAGCCACTGTGCTCATCAAATGCAGCCACTGTGCCCATAAATTTCCACCACTGTGCCATCAAACGCAGCTACTGTACCCATCAATTGCTGCCAGTGTGCCCATCAATTGTTGCCACTGTGCCCATCAATTGCTGCCAGTGTGCCCATCAATTGTTGCCACTGTGCCCATCAATTGCTGCCAGTGTGCCCATCAATTGCCGCTACTGTGCCCATCAATTGCTGCCAGTGTGCTCATCAATTGCTGCCACTGTGCCCATCAATTGCCGCTACTGTGCCCATCAATTGCTGCCAGTGTGCTCATCAATTGCCGCTACTGTGCTCATCAATTGCTGCCAGTGTGCCCATCAATTGCTGCTACTGTGACCATCTATTGCAGCCACTGTGCCATCAATTGCTGCCACTGTGCCATCAAATGCAGTCACTGTGCCCATCAAACGCAGCCACTGTACCCATAAATGGTCACCACTGTGCCATCAAACGCAGCTACTGTACCCATCAATTGCCACTACTGTGCCCATCAATTGCCACTACTGTGCCCATCAATTGCTGCCAGTGTGCTCATCAATTGCTGACACTGTACCCATCAATTGCTGCCAGTGCGCCCATCAATTGCTGACACTGTGCTTATCAATTGCTGCCAGTGTGCCCATCAATTGCCGCTACTGTGCCCATCAAATGCTGGCAGTGTGCATCCCCCACCAGTCCGGCACTTACCTGTCTCGGTGGGGCAGCGGGGCACGGCGGCGATGTCCTCCGCGCTCCTCGATGTCTCCTCCCGTCCTCTCTTCCCGTCCTCTGCTATGATTGGACGCCTGATAGGCATCAAATCACAGCGCCTGACGTTTCAGCCAATCAGGTGACAGGTAACAAACCCGAGCACCTGATTGGCTGAGAGGCGGTTCAGTGTTAGGAAAGCGAATATTCATTCGCTTTCCTAACACAACGCTGAGTGAACTGCGAGCGCCCAGCATAGCGCCTGCTGTTCACCTTTTTGGATGCCTATTAGAGCCAATGGCTGTAATCAGGTGCTTCCAAAAAATACCCCGCCGCTGTAATTTAGGTGCCCAGCGCACGAAAAGGGGCCAGACACATGAATAGGGGGTGGCAGCAGCGACCATAGATAGATGCATGAATCTATCTATGGTGATAGACAGGTGGCAGGAGAGAGGTTGTAAATGCAAAAGGTTTTCTATCTTAATACAATCTATGCCTTAAGATAAAATACCTTCTGTGTGCAGCAGCCTCCCCAGCACCCCCTAATACTTACCTGAGTCCCATCTCTGTCCAGCGATGTCCACGAGTCTATCAGCCTTCCGAGACTCTCCCTCCTAATAGGCTGAGACACGGCAGCGGCGCCATTGGCTCCCGTGGCTGTCAATCAAAGTCAGTTAGCCAATCAGGGGAGAGAGGGGGCTGGGGTGAACGGCAGCTCCGTATCTGAATGGACACACGGAGCTGCAGCTCGGCTCAGGTATCCCCATAGCAAGCTGCTTGCTGTGGGGGCACTCAACAGGGGGGAGGGGCCAGGAGTATCAAAGAAGGACCCGAGAAGAGGGGGATCTGGGCTGCTCTGTGCAAAACCAACTGCATAGAGCAGGTAAGTATAACATGCTTGTTATTTTTATTTTATTTTTTAAACAGGACTTTACAATCACTTTAAGCTGGCCATACACTGTTGTTTTTTGTTTTTTTTTATTTAGCCATCAGACTGATGATAAAAGGAAAAAAAAAATCCTCCATCCACACAAACAAGCGGGATGAAGGAAACTCCCCCACTGGGACATTGTTTTCTGACAGCTGCACATGCTGCTGTCAGCATACACTGATTAGAGTTAGAGGCTGAAGCCATTTGGCTGCAACAGTTAATAAAAAAAAAATGTCGGTAGGGACAGCCACACACTGTTTGCTTGGTCTGTGCTGAACCAGCCACATTTAGATCAGTGTTTGATCAGCTTAAGATGGGAAGTGCATCCTGCATGGGACTGTAGGTCGCACATTCTATCAATAATAATAAATACACACTACAACCAGATGGTGTTTAAAATGGCCGCGGCACCTTTATTGGTATTAAATAATAAATTAAATTCCTTTATTAAAATAATTAATTCAGAGTATAATAAATAAATAATATTAAAACATTCAAATAAATTCTAAATCCGCTCAGTCATAGGACTCAAGCTGTAAATAATCAATTAATAAACCAAAGTCCCCCCTTGATCCAAGGGTGACATATCCACATAAATGGTGCCTGCGACAAGGGTGGGAGGGAAGGGAAGCTCAAACTTACGCCGCCTCAGGGGGAACTGTGAGCGGGTCAGTCAGGCAGGGTTATTTATAACCTCCTCTCACCTGCAGAGAACGTTTTCCCGCACATTTCCCTGTGACAAGCCCGCTCAAACTTCTTATCTTTTTTTTTTTTTTTTATTAATACATTTTAAAACAAACATTCTTCTTCTTCTTTTTTTTTTTGTTTTTTAAACTTTAAGGCGGCCACAATCCCATGTTGCAGGCACTCTATTGTGCCTGCTTTCATGGGACTGTAGGTCGCACATTCTATCAATAATAATAAATACACACTACAACCAGATGGTGTTTAAAATGGCCGCGGCACCTTTATTGGTATTAAATAATAAATTAAATTCCTTTATTAAAATAATTAATTCAGAGTATAATAAATAAATAATATTAAAACATTCAAATAAATTCTAAATCCGCTCAGTCATAGGACTCGAGCTGTAAATAATCAATTAATAAACCAAAGCCCCAACCAGCCGGATTTGTTGTAAACAAAACGGCTACCCCAGCACCGCGGCCTGTTCGATGCAATTCTGAAGACCTAGGTTAAAAATGTCCAAACCGACATCTGACAGGTGAACACCATTCTGTCTATATAATCCAGGGAAACCCCCTTCCAGATCAACGTGACGGAAAGAGATCCCCCCGATTACTGGCAATTTTTTTTTCCATCAGATGGTTAATTCTCCGCTTTATTTTTTCAAGCGGCTTGCCGCCCTCAGCGTATAGCCAAGGCAAACGTGAGACCATTTCGGAAAATATAATAACCGTATTTGGAAAAGATAATTTCAAACGGTGTAAATCATGTTTCATCAAAAACATCAAATCTAAAGTTTTAAGTCTACCAATATCGTTACCTCCAAGGTGTAAAAATAGGATTTTTGTACTCACCGTAAAATCCGTTTCTCTGGCATCCATGGACTGACACAGCGTGTCTTATACACCTTTACACGTGGGTTATGTCCCTGCTTGCAGGAGAAGACCTAGGCAGAATGTGAGATGTTATACATGCATTCTAAACAGCCAGAGCTGAACAGTCCCGCCCAGGGGGCGGTCCCTCCGGACATAACCCTCCCACTGCAGTCAGCAGACCACAGTTCGTAACAAAGCAGTACAAACTTAAAAAGAAGGGTGGGTGCTGTGTCAGTCCATGGATGCCAGAGAAACGGATTTTACGGTGAGTACAAAAATCCTATTTTCTCTTGTCATCCATGGACTGACACAGCGTGTCTTATACACCTTTACACGTGGGATGTCCCAAAGCAGCGTCAAGAGGGATGGGAGCAGTATAAATGGAAAACCAAAAACTTCACTCCAAACAAGGCAGAGCTCCTCAACGGAGGAGTTGCAACATCAAACAGCGGCCTGCAACACCTTGCGGCCGAAGGAAGCATCCGAAGATGCAGCCACATCAACCTTATAAAACTTAGAAAAGGTATGAACAGACGACCAGGTCGCCGCCTTGCACACTTGTGCAACCGACGCTTGATGTTGGAAAGCCCAGGAAGCACCAATTGCCCTGGTGGAATGTGCCGTAACCGGAAAGGGAGGCGCCCGCCCCTTGAGAGCATAAGCTTGAATGACAGTTTGTCTGATCCACCTAGAAATGGTGGCAGACGAAACTGCTTGGCCCTGTTTTGGACCAGAGACAGCCACAAATAGTGAGTCAGACTTCCGAATAGAAGCAGTAGCAGACAGGTACACCCGCAAGGCTCGTACCACATCCAAAGTGTGAAGCGCAAACTCTCTGGGATGCGATGGGTGAGGACACAAGGACGGGAGGACAATGTCCTCGTTTAAGTGGAAGGCCGAGACCACCTTTGGCAGAAAGGAAGGTCGCGGACGTAACACCGCCTTATCCTTATGGATGACCAAAAAGGGCGACTTGCAGGACAAGGCCGCCAATTCAGACACTCGTCTAATGGAAGTAATGGCCACCAAGAAGGCCACCTTCTGAGACAAAGTCAAGAGGGGAATATCTCTAATATTTTCAAAGGGAGGTTCCTGGAGGACCGAGAGCACCAAATTCAGATCCCACGGGGGGAGAGGAGGCTTGACAGGGGGGAGCACATGGCGGACCCCCTGCACAAAGGTGCTAACCAAGGGATGACCCGCCAGCGGTCGCTGAAAGAAGATGGCCAAGGCCGAAATCTGACCCTAAATGGTACTCAAAGCGAGCTTTTGGGTCACGCCACGCTGCAGAAAATGCAGGATTCTGGGAACGGAATACGTTCGTGGGCGCCAGTCCAGCTCTTCGCACATGGCGATGTAAGCTCTCCAAGTACGGTGATAGATCTTTCTGGAGGAAGACTTCCGTGCCCTTAACATGGTCGAAATGACCGAATCCGAGAGACCTCGGTCTCTCAGCACCTGGCTTTCAATAACCATGCCGTTAAAACCAGAGACTGTAAAGCAGGATGAAATATAGGACCTTGAGACAGAAGGTCCCCCCGTATTGGTAACCGCCAGGGAACGTCTGCGACGAGACGTACCAGATCGGCGTACCAGTGACGCCGAGGCCAATCCGGAGCAATGAGGATCACCGGAATTCCCTCGGTCGCTACCCTGCGGAGCAGGTGAGGGAGCAACTGCAGCGGAGGATAAACGTATATCAGGCGATACTGACCCCATGGGGCCACCAACGCATCCGAGGCATCCGCCCAGGGATCCCTGGATCTGGCCACAAACCTCAACACCTTGCGATTGAGTCAAGAGGCCATCAGGTCCACATCCGGCGTGCCCCACCATCTGCAAAGGAGTTGAAAGACCTCCGGGTGCAAGGACCACTCTCCCTGGTCCAGCGTCTGGCGACTTAGATAGTCCGCCTGCCAATTGTCTACGCCCGGAATGTAGACGGCCGACAGAGCCGGCACGCTTCTTTCGGCCCACCTCAGGATGCGGGCGACCTCGGAAGCCGCAGCTGAGCTCCGAGTCCCCCCTTGATGGTTGACATACGCCACTGCTGTGGCGTTGTCCGATTGTATCCTGATGGAGTGACCCTGTAGTTTCTCCGACCGTGAGGAGAGGCACAGTCTGATTGCCCGTATCTCCAGCACATTGATCGGTAAGAGGGCTTCGTCCGGAGTCCAAAGCCCTTGGGCCGACAGGACTCCCCAGACTCCCCCCCAGCCCGTCAGGCTGGCGTCCGTCGTGATCACCGTCCATTGGATGGGGAGGAACGACTTCCCGGACCGAAGAGCCGGGGACCTCAACCACCACATCAGGGACGCCCTGACCAGGTGACTCACCTGGATCTGAAGATCCAAGGACAACGGGGATTTGTCCCAAGTGGACAAGATCTCTTTCTGTAAAGCCCTGGTGTGCGCTTGGGCATAAGGAACGGCCTCGAAGGAGGCCACCATGAGTCCCAGGACTCTCATGCAAAAGCGGATTGACGACCATTTTCGGGACGTCAGCACCCGTACTGCAGACTGAAGTGTCAGTAGTTTGTCTGGAGGTAGGAAGACTCTTGCCTCCAAGGAGTCCAGAATCAGACCTAGATACTCCAGACGCTGAGTCGGGACTAGAACCGACTTCTGAACGTTCAGGAGCCACCCAAACTCCCTGAGGGTCTGACTGACGATAGTCACACTTTCTTCCAATTCTGAGCCACTGTCTGCTCTTAGAAGGAAATCGTCCAGATAGCCCACGATAGCAATGCCTCGCTGTCTCAGCAAAGCTAGGACCGGAGCAAGCACCTTGGTGAACACCCTCGGTGCCGAGGCTAGGCCGAAGGGAAGAGCCACAAATTGATAGTGGACTTCGCCGACCGCAAAGCGCAGAAACTTCTGGTGGCTTGCGCAGATCGGAACATGCAAGTAGGCGTCCTTGATGTCCAAGGATGCCAGAAAATCCCCTTGATGGAGTGTAGCGACCACCGTGCGAATGGATTCCATGCAGAATTTTTGCACCTTCACGAAGGCATTCAGGGCCTTGAGGTCCAGGATTGGCCGAACCCCGTCCTTTTTTGGAACAACAAACAGATTCGAGTAGAACCCCTGAAACCTCTCCTGGGACGGAACCGGCCCAATTACTCCGGACCCGATCAAATCCTGTACAGCCCCCAAGAGGGCTGCCCGACGGGCAGGAAGGAGAGGGAGATTTGAGGGAAAGAATCTGTCTGGGGGCCAGGAGCGGAACTCTATTCTGTATCCTGAGGTGACCACCTCGCACACCCACCGGTCGGAGATCCGGGAGGTCCACCGATCCGTGAACCTGCGAAGTCGTCCCCCCACCCCAGAGACGGGCGGGGGCAAGACTTCACGCGGAGGCGGGCTTGGGAGCCGGCTTGTTCGGCTTACGCACCCAGGGGCGCTTGTGCCCGCCAGCCGCACTGTTGTCAGTCTGGGATGGCTTACCCGTGGACTCTGACGGACGAAAAAAACCCTTTTTTGCTGGAAAGGAAGGACCCGGTTTACGTCGGGCCTCCCTACCCTTGATAGTTTGAGGAAGGAGAGTGCTTTTACCTCCCGTGACATCCTTGATGATGTCATCCAGAGCAGCACCAAAAAGTCTACCACCCTTAAAAGGTAGATCCGTCAGGAGCTTCTTAGAGGCTAGGTCAGCAGACCAGCATTTCAACCAGATGAGACGACGCAATACCACCGCCGAGACAGAGGCCCTGGATATTAAAGGGGCCGCGTCCAACGTGGCGTCGCACACATATATCAGACCCTGCACCATCTGGTGGGCCAGAGCAATAGTGTCTGGAGGAAGGTTATACTCCTGCACAGTTTGGTGCAAAATTTTTGCCCATTCCGTGAGTGTCTGAGACACAAGGGTCGCCGCTACTACGGGCCGTAGGGCGGATCCCAACAAGGCGAACATGGCTCTACTCACCACTTCTGACCTCCTGTCAGTGGGGTCCTTAAACGCAGGAGTCCCCTCCATCGGGAGAGTGGTGGCCTTGTTTAAACGGGCGACTGGAGGGACGACCACCGGGGGAGAAGCCCACTTTTTAAGCAGGGCGTCTTCAAAGGGGTATCTAATAGACAAACGCAGCGGGACCATAAAAGTCTTCTGCGGCTTTTCCCAGACCTGGTCAATGAGCTGGTCAAAGAAAGGTACATATGGAAAAACCTTTTTAGAAGGCTTGGTCTTAAAAGAACCAAAGGAGACTGTATCCGCCTGAGGTTCTGCGGTCGCAGCATTTAGCTTGAGAGTGTCCCTCACAGCATCAATGAGTTCACTAACAAGCGCCCTGTCATTTACTGACTCAGAACTGGAGTCTTCCTCACAAGGAATGTCCTGTTCAAAACCATCCAAATATTCAGAGCTAGGGTCCTGAGCAGCAATAGCTAGGCCCATATCTGAAGCAGAGCACTCCCCTTGTGGAGATAAAGTGGGGAGAGGGCGCTTTTTTGCTCCCTTGTGCTCACACACAGCTTCCATCCTGGTCAGAAATGATTCCAGGACTGCCGACAACTGGTCCATAGGGACCGCAGGTGCTGGAGCACTAGCTGCTGCCTCTGGCATGTTAGGGGAAGCTGGTGACAAGTAGGGGAATGCCCAGGGAACCCACCAACCTGACCAGGACCGCTCGGTTCCGCCGCTCTGTCTCACTGCGCCGCGCTGCTCAGCGTGAGTGAGCTGAGAGGAGAGAGTGTGAGGAGATTTGCGCCATTCCCAGCGGCGCTAGAGGCCAAACTAGTGCCAGAAAAAATGTGCGGCTACAAGAAAATGGCCGCCGCAATGTGCTCCGGCGGGCCCCGGCAAGATGGCCGCCAATGTAAAAATCAGCACACACACAAAACATGGCGCCGAACGGCGCCCAGGCCCCTCACATCCAAAAACAAAACAGCCCCAGCGAATGCAGAGCAGCATGAGCCCCCCCAGGACAGTATGGCCCCCAGGCACCCCCCACAGTACAGCGCCAGCACTAGTGAACAGAGAGTGACATTAAAAAACACAGGGGGAGACAGGGAAATCCCCCCACACAAGAAACACACAGCATGTACTCACCTGCAGCCAGGAGAGACTACTTACCCGTCCCCTGAGGGACCCGCTGGTGTGTTTCTGACAGAACTATCACAGTGCGGTACTGAGTAGCTGTCGGCCCGGTCCACCGCAAAAGATACAGCCGGACTGTTCTATCTTGAGAGGACCGCGGAGCTGGAAGCCCACCGGCCACCCCTGGAGTCGTGGGGCCTGTCGTGAACTGAGTCTCACGCACACAAGGCGAGGATCAGCACGCTCGATGGTCGGACAGGGAAGACTACGAGGATATCTTGTACCCAACCTGTTGCCCAGCCGACAGTTGATAGAAGATCTCAAAAGAATAAAATAGGAAAAAAATTCCCAAAGGAATAAAAATAGGTCAGGAGACTGGCTCCTGAGAGAGCCACGTCTTCTCCTTCTGCTAGGCAGAAAAAAACTGAGGTCTGCTGACTGCAGTGGGAGGGTTATGTCTGGAGGGACCGCCCCCTGGGCGGGGCTGTTCAGCTCTGGCTGTTTAGAATGCATGTATAACATCTCACATTCTGCCTAGGTCTTCTCCTGCAAGCAGGGACATAACCCACGTGTAAAGGTGTATAAGACACGCTGTGTCAGTCCATGGATGACAAGAGAAATTATAATAGATGGACAAGGCCAAGAATTAAATAAATAAGAAAGATGTAAGAAAAGATTAGTCCATTGCAGCCCTCGAATGCCTTTCCAAAGAATAACAAACTTATCTGGAGGTAATGATAAATTCGAACCATAGCAACGTTGAGAAGCTCTTTTTTTTGCCCAGTAAATATATGAATGGCCAACTATCCAAATGTACGATTTGTCACCTATAAATTAAAGAGACAAGTTAGGTCGAATGTAAACGTTGAATCTACTAGAATCCCATCTGCCTAAACTCCTAATCACTGAATCATTAAGGCCCAATCTAGCCGCCTCAGTGGCGGCTCCAATCCTGAAAGAATGGGAAGAGAATTTAAAATTGGAGAGGCCTAAATTATGAAAAAAAAAATTTAATACAGAAGAAAACTGAAATTTTGTCATAGGCGATAAATCCCTATGTACAAAAAATTGATGACCGGAAACCGGTCTAATGGAAAAATATTTTTTAAGGATTATCACAGGACACAGAATGGAGTCGCCATAAGCAAATAGATTAAGCCAACAGCCTTTACCTAATCGATCTGTTTTTGATCTTTTAAAAAAATTGAGAACGTTGTCATCAAACAAAGAAACATCCGATGAAATGAGACCCCCTCGACTGTGTTTGTAATTCGGTAGCATTTCTGAAATACGAAATGCAGCAAAAAAACATTAAAACGAACGCTGCGTGAAACAATAAAGCCTCATAATCAGAAATGCAAACGACCGAAGTGGACAAACACAGTCGAGATAATAAATCCAATGTAATTGGTCTACGAAGATCTGGAGCAAAACTAACCTTCCTTAAACCTATTAATGCTTGCCTAACTGAGAAGAAGCTGTTGCAAGCTGGAAAATTATGTAGTTTAAAGAAAAATGAAACTCCTGCCAAAATCTTGTTTATATGACTAAAAGAGAACTCTGACTGTATTAATGAGCAAAGAAAAGCCAATATTGAATCCTCAGAGGGAGGCGAACCAGGAGAGCCCAGCTCAGAATTAAAATTCAACCATTTGTTCCATGCGACTGAGTAATCAGCCCACGTTTTTGGAGCGATCAAATTTTTAATAGCTGAAAAAACTGGATTTAGATTAGATCCCAAATATGACTTGGGCAACAAAGTCCCACTCGGTCTGCCTGAGGCAACAGCTGTCTGAAACGTGCCATCTGGAATCGAGATAAGGCATCAGCAATGACATTGAGCTTACCTGGTAAATATTTTGCCTTAATCCAAATGTTTAATCTTAAACATAGTAAGACTAAATATCTCAATAACTTTATTACCAATAAAGATTTTGAGGAAAGACAGTTTTAACGCGAATACAACTCCTCTATTATCTGTATTAATGATGATACGCCTGTTAGCCAACTGATCACCCCATAACTCCAAAGCCACCACGATCGGGAAGAGTTCCAACAAGACTATATTTTTTTTAATCCTGCTGGAAGTCCAATATGGGGGCCACCAGTGTGAACGAAAAATGGCCGAAAAGCCAAGAGAACCTGCGGCATCTGTGAATAATTCCAGATCTGCTGCGAATACAAAATCCTCCTGGAAAAAAGATCTGCCATTATAATCTTGTAAAAATTTAGACCATATGATCAAATCATCTTTCAGATCGCTAGTAAGCCTAATATGGGAAAAAGGAGATTTAAAACCGGACATAGCCAAAGATAACCTTCTTGAAAATATCCTACCCATGGGCATGATCCGAGTGGCAAAAGCCAACAGACCTAAAAAGGATTGAAGTTCTTTCAACAAAATTTTCTAGCTCAAATTGAAATAATACTGTATCAATTTTTATGCCCAAAAATTCAATAATTGTGGAAGGCCAAATAGTCTTTTCTGTGGCTAAGGGAATACCAAAATATTCCGAAATATGAAAAAATAGTTTAAGAATTAATGAACAGACCACAGAATCAGGAGGCCCAATGAAAAGAAAATCATCTAGGTAGTGAATTATTCCCGTATGACCAGATTAAAAAAATAAAACCCATTGAAGAAAAGAGGCAAAAACTTTAAAGTAATAGCACGACAATGAACAGCCCATTGGCAGGCATTTATCATAGAAAAAATAATCGTCAAAATAAAAACCCAGGGAATTATAAGATTCAGGAGCAATGGGTAGTAATCTAAAGGCTGACTGTATATCTGCTTTTGCAAGAAGTGCACCATGACCAAAAGTTTTGATGACTTGTATGGCGTCATCAAAGGTGGTATATTTTACTGAAGCAGATAAAGGGTCAATTTCATCATTTAAGGAGTGACCAAAAGGGAATGAAAGATGATGAATTAGCCGGTAGCTATTAGGCTCTTTTTTAGGTACTAGACCCAATGGAGACACTCTAAAATTAACGAATGGGGGAGAAATAAAAGGACCAGCAATTCTATTAGCTAAAATCTATTTTATTAATTTTTCCCTCACTACATCAATGTGAATTGATACTGACTTTAAATTTTTTGTTAACTGGCAACCAGAACCTGTAAAAATAGGTAATTTAAAGCCTATATAAAAACCATCAAGTAGTAATTGGGCTTTCTCCTTGTCGGGGTACAGCATTAGCCAGGGGCGCATTGCGTGAAGCCTCACTGGCGTGCAGGCTTCTTGAATGATCCCTGCTTCCCTGGCTGCTCGAGGCTCTTTTAAAACATTTTGAGACCGGGTGGCTGCCAAAACAAAAAGAACATTCATGATGATAGCGACATGAATTCAACCATTTGCATTGAGACTCATTAAATGCAAAACAAATACCTTTCTTATATACAGAAGCTGACGGATTTGTATTCAAAGTTGACTGGGGCTGTTGTCTTGAAAAAACTGTTTTTTGAGGAATAATAAGGTTCAACCATAACCCTACGTCCTTATTACCCCATTTAAGCGCTGGATAAATTGCGATTTTTTGACGGAAGGATTCGTCGTAATTGAACCAACCCATACTGCCAAAACTCTTATATGCTTCCAGAATGTGTTCTAAATGCTGAAAAAGCCCAGTGCATCTTTCCGGGTGCTTTTCACCCATTATTGCAGAAAAAATGCAAAAAGCCTGCAACCAATTAAAAAAGGATCTAGACACGGGACGGCGCCTATCATGGGGTACCGTCCTCAGACCTCTTTTCTGATTTTGTGAGAAAATCCTTTGAAATTGGCAGCAAGGATAGTAAATCTAAGAATTCACCTTTCCAAATCCTTTTTTTGATAGATGTAGGCAAATGGAATCCTAAAGGAGACATCTCACAAGGAAGCACCTCCTTGAAACATGTCTCAGAAACAGAAACAGACATACTCATAGGAATATTAGAACAATGTACAGGATTAACACTAGCTACTGGGTTACCTGACCATACATTTGCTGGAGAAGAAGATGCAGGTGCAGACTGGTTAATAGATACATTTTCATTAAATTTAGTCAGAGAAATAAGTAACTGATTTATCAATTCATTCTGCACAGACTCACCAGCATGATTTGGCTCTGGAGAACTGCATACAACTGGTATGTGGGTTCCTTGGAAGACCTGGTTAATTTCTGGACCTGTATGGGAGGAAAGACACACAGGGGCCCTCACTGTATCCAGCCTGGATGGCCTGGATGCAAGTGATGCCACTTCTCTGACCTGAGGTGACTGCCTGGGCTGTAACCCAGCAGAAACGTGAGACATTACATCTCCATGCAAAGCCATGCTGACATGAGGAGAAGCAGGAGTAGCATCTGCTAGGATTGGAAATGACATTTCCTCCAGGTGAGGGGGGGGGGGGGCCCGCAATGATGGCGAGTTGCGGGTCCTGCCTCTACCCCCCTTGCCTCGGATAGGGGATGGAGATAATACCCGTCTATTTCTCTTCCCATTCCGACTGGCGCTCCGAAGTTCTGGAACTGTGACCTCCCTCTCTGCTGCTGACTGGGACTGTCCACCACCCCCAATTGCTGTCTCCTTGTCAAAGTATTTTATTGGACATATATATTAGTCACATACAGATCATATGTAATACATGTTGTTGATATTTGTCCAATTATTACAAATATAGAAAAATAACAAATAATAGGGTCTACAGAATATATCCTAATGAAAGTTATAAGGACTTAAATGAGATAGAAAGTAAATAAATCCTTGTACTAATATATTCAAGACTGTAGTTGAAAGAAATATTTAACATATTAATTATAAATTGATCTGTATCTTCCCCAATTGCTGTCTCAGATACCCCTCTCTCAGGAGGTATGCTTCTCTGCAAGCCATGAGATGGTGACCGCTGTGTATATGCAGCGTCAGCTGTGAAGGACCCGACTCCCATGCTCTGCATAGGCTGCTGCTCCGGCGTCGCTGACACAGGAGAATTGTCCTCTCCAGTCAGCGCTAAACACCGCTGAAGACATTCATTCCCCCCTTCAGCCTCAGCCCTCTCAAGCACTCTCCTCACTAAAGACTTCATGTCCCACGACAAGCTGAGGAGATGCAGAGAAGCTCAAACTTACGCCGCCTCAGGGGGAACTGTGAGCGGGTCAGTCAGGCAGGGTTATTTATAACCTCCTCTCACCTGCAGAGAACGTTTTCCCGCACATTTCCCTGTGACAAGCCCGCTCAAACTTCTTATCTTTTTTTTTTTTTTTTTTATTAATAAATTTTAAAACAAACATTCTTCTTCTTTTTTTTTTTTAACTTTAAGGCGGCCACAATCCCATGTTGCAGGCACTCTATTGTGCCTGCTTTCATGGGTGAAAACTACTCTTTGCATGGGTGTACAACAGTCTAACCTGGTGAGATACACCCCTCTCTTCCTCTGCACTACAAGTCCATGTCAGAATACTTGTGTGTGGCTGTGTTAGCATAGAGCACTATACTGCAGTATTTCCATTGAGGGGAAAGGAAATGTTAAGGCATTTCCTAGCAAAAATCAATCACAAATCAGAACAAGAGGAGTTGCAAGACTATAAAAAAAATGTATGACTTCTATAGGGTTATGGAGTGCAACACCATTAAAGTGGTTCTAAATGCTGAAGGTTATTTACCTTCACGTATTCTATGCATGAAGGTAACCCCCCCCCCCCCCTCCAGACCCCCAATCCTTACCTGAGCTCCCTCCGATCCAGCGATGTTCATAATAGCCTCAGCTGTCGCAGGACTCTCCCTCCTCATTGGCTGAGAGAGCAGCGGAGTCCAATGAGGAGAGAGAGGGGGGGGAGAGCCGTGGCTCTATGTGTCTTATGGACGCATAAAGGAGCGGCTTGGGAGCAAGAACGCAGCTGTGCCCCCAGGGCAATCCGCTTTCTCTGGGGGCACTGCTCGAGGGAGATGTGCGCAGTCGGGGGACCTGAAAACAAGAAGATCTGAGCTGCTCTGTGCAAAATAACTACACAGTACAGGTAAGTAAAACATGTTTGTTATTAAAAAACAGTAAAAAAAAAAAAAAAAAAAAAGCAATACTACTTCAAGTAGAATTTGAACTAGTAAAATACAACTGTAGTTGTATTCAACAACTACAGCCAACTTTAGTTTTCTTCAAATGTGATATTCAGAAAGGCTTGGTTGTAGAGAAATATATGATTAGAGGCCTGCAAGTATTGTTGGCTTAAGTATTAGGCCTCATGCCCACGGACATTTTTACAGCCGCGTTTTTTACAGCTTAAAAACGCCTGTCCATGTTATTGTATAATTTATTTTTATTTTTTTTCGAAAAAAAAAACAAAAAACGTCGGAGCTTAAAAACGCAATCGCTGCGTATTTGCAAGCTTTTTGACGCTTCGCGTTTTTTTATGCCTAACGCCGACGCTGAGGAACGCACTGGTCCTGGGTTTTTTTTACAGCTTAAAAACGTCTATGCTATTTTCAGCTCAAAAACGTCTAGGTGGGCATGAAGCTATAGACTAACATGGACAGGCGTTTTTAAGCTGTAAAAAACGCTCAAAAACGTGGCTGTAAAAACGCCCTGTGTGCATGGGGCCTTAGTCTTTAGATTTTGTGTCCCCAGAAACCTGTTATGACTTTTTTATATTGCCACTGGAGCCATATAAAGGACTCTACTCAAATGCTGAGTGCCCAAGCTTGGTCTAGTTGCTTCCCCACCATTTCCCACTTCAGTTTACTTTTAATTTCATTTTAATAAATGTCACAAAAAGGTCATACCTAGTACAGTGAATGAAATTGTAGGATAATTCAACCTCTGCATCTTCCAGATCAGTCAAATATTTGATCAGTGAAATCACTTATAAAAAAAAAAGTCCATCTTAGACCCCTTTCACACTGAGGCGCTTTACAGGCGTTTTTGCGCTAAAAACAGCGCCTGTAAACTGCCCCTTCTGCAGCCCCAGTGTGAAAGCCCGAAAGATTTCACACTGGGGCGGTGCGTTGCAGGACAGGAAAAAAAGTCCTGCAAGCAGCAGCTGTGGGGCAGTGCGGGAACGGTGTATACACTGCTCCTCCACACCGCCCCTGCCAACTGAAATTAATGGGCGCCGCTTTCAAAGTGCCCTAAAAGCGCTTTGAAAGAAGTGGTAAGCAGGCGCTTTTAACCCCTTTTTAACCCCTTCTGGGGTGTTAAAAGTGCTGCTATAACAGCGGTAAAGCCCCGCTAAAACTAGCGGCGCTTTACCGCTGACGCCCGCACCACCCCAGTGTGAAAGGGGTCTAAGGTTTTAGCCTTCCAATGCTGCTTACTGTTATGGCCAGCTATAGATGAGGGCAGTGGACAAGTTTGTTTTTCATATCACATTGGTGTTTGTATTGGTCCAGCAGCGCACCAACACCTTTGCTGCCATTGTGCTACGCTGGGTGTTTGGTATGCTCCGGTACCTTTTTAAGGAGGGGTGGCTCCCCTTTAGTCCACCTGTCCTCATCTAACCATCAGAATGCATGTGCCTCCATTGTGGGGACACTCAGTTAGTGTAGGACCACAGATTCCAGGGGGCCTTGGCGTGGCTCTGTGGCTCACGCATGCGTTTGCAAATGCGTGCGGACAAACCCCTGTTTTTAACGCATACTGTTAGACAGGTTAATTGGTTGTCAGCGAGCTGGTCGGTAAGTATGCTTGGTTTTTTCCTGGGCATTCCCCAGGTCTTTGTTGTTGAAAGGGGTCTAAGGCCCGCAGTGTGAAAGGGGCCTTACTGTATTCATAGCTAATAGCTGTATGATATGGTAAAACATAAGTGCTCTTGTATTATATCCAGTCACAGGCAA
This sequence comes from Rana muscosa, assembly GCA_029206835.1. Taxonomy (NCBI): domain Eukaryota; kingdom Metazoa; phylum Chordata; class Amphibia; order Anura; family Ranidae; genus Rana; species Rana muscosa. Next base: position 637,088,029 of record CM055122.1, on the reverse strand, counting down.
ATTCTTCAGGGAGAAGGGAGACAGAGTTTTTTTTAGATTCAGAATAGCAACTGTCATCATTATAGTATCACTGTACGTGAAGGTGAAAGCTCTTCCCAGGATTACAGCATTGTGAAAGAAAAGGTGTCAGTTTTGAAAAATATGAGATGTAAATGACTTGATGGATTTATACTACTGAGTGGAATAGGGTAGGCAGGCAATTGTATGGTGAATGCTAAAGCTAGCCATGGACTTCAAATTGAATTTAGTTGTAATTGAATTAATGGAAGCATGATTCAACCCCAGAATATGTATTTTTCTGTAACCTCTTAACCTAAATACACATATCCTCTTCATTCAGCTGGGGCCATGTGCATGCAGTGGAAGGAATTGTACATATAACCTGGAACTGGCTTTATCTCAGAGCAAATTACAGTCAGAAAAAGATTGCAATCCCAGATTTTGCCTGCTTTTCTGTGTGTAGCGGGGTCCTAAATTTAGGGGAAGTGTTTGAGTGGTAGTTGTGCTCAAACACCCCAATTGTCAGGATTCTGTCAACCATTTTATCCGCAGGGAGAGTATTGGTGTGTAGTTTCCTGTGGCCTGCAGGTGGCGCTGCCATAGTAGGCCAGGGTTGAACCGCTGATACAGTGCTGTGCCTTGTGTGTCCCCTCTCAGCAGCCGTACCGTGGGTGTGGCAGGCCTGCTGTGCATTCTGGGAGAGGATATAAAAGGGGCAGACGCTGCTTGTTTGGGGTTCTGTCCGTTCTGTCGTGGTCGGGGGTCCTACCCCAGGAGTGTGTTCCTGTCCGCCCTGGGCACATTCGGTCGGTGAATCAGTCCCAGGCACCTTTAGTCCTGGGGCTGCAGAAAAGGCCTTGGGCCCAGCACCTTCAAGGTTCGAGGAATACCAGGGTGCCGCCTTGCGAGGGGACCCGTATCTTAGACGAGGAGGCCGGGGGGAGGAACTGTTCCGAGGGACCGGTGAGAAGTCACGGTGAAGGAAGGGGCCCGGTAACTCTCTGGAGGGATGTCTTCTCCTTACATAGAGGCCAAGTTTTGAAGCACCAAGTTCACCAGGTCTGTGGCAAAGACCAAGTTCACCAGGTCTGTGGCAGAGACCAAGCTCACCCAGTCTGTGGCAGAGACTGAGTCTAAGTTGGAGTACCATTTGGCTGCTAGTCCCTTCCTAGGGAGACTATCCATCTGGGCTGAGTCTGCTTGAGAAGCCGAGCAGTGAAGGGATTGTGTTTGTGCCTGGACCTCTCCCACATCTTATGCTGTCCTGTCTTTACTCCAACCTTTTTCCTATCAGAAACTGTTATTTTACTAAAGAGAAAATAAACTCTGCGTTGGAGTTGCAGCTGGTGTGGACATTCAAGTTAGTGGGGAAAACAAGGAGTTATCTCTGTCATTCATAGAGGTTAGAAACATTCTCTGACTTTCTGACTGTGGAGACCCATCAACAACACCGCTCAACCTCCTCACACGGGAGGGTACGGACTTGTGGCGTGGTGTGCCCTCTCTGCCTGCGAGGAGCCAAAACCAGGTGAGGGGGGGGTCTGTGCGCTACATGTGTTTAGCTAGTAACGTATCTAAAGGCTGGGTTCACACTACTGCGAATTGGATGAGTGTTTCTCTGCATCCAATTCACAATAGCAGGAGATTGTGACCAGCTCTCTATGGAGCCGGTTCACACATCCCCGGAGTGGCTCCAGTGCGAATTGCACAGGAGTCCTGTGCATCTTCTGGTCCATTTCAGGTCCGAATTCAGACAAAATTCGGACTGAAATTGGACCTGAAATACCTGCTGTGAGCCGCTCTGTGCTTCAGTGTGAACCCAGCCCTAATGTTAGGGGTTCATTAAAAAAAAATGACATTACATTTTATTTATATATACAGTAGATACAGTACATATTCCCAGAGAACTACCAGCTGGTTCCTACTCAAACAGTATATCAGTGGCTGCTTGCCTGACTGATACTTTAGACTGAACCATCTGTTAGGGGTAAATCTCTAGAATAATGCTGCCCATACACTATATGAAAAATCGGTCGAAATGTAGTCATTTAGACAGTTCGTTCGTTTTGTGGCCAGTTAATTGGCACAAATTGGTAATCAGTTGGGACTAACTTTGATCGAGCCAACATTGAATTCATATATGAAACATCACATAATTAAAACAAAATTTATTTTAGAAATCATAGCACACAAGATATCCTATGGAAAATATGACACAATAAATCAAAATCAATAAATTACTCCACCTTCAAACCTTCCCTATCTCTATGACTAAGCCTTCAAGGGTGAAACGTGTCAAGAAGCAGAATAAAAATTTACAGAGCTTGAGTGATGTAATCGATGATGTGCGGCAGTTCCCAGTCTGACTTAGGCAGATTCTGCTATCCGCAGGACACCTCACTAATTACTCCATGCTGTGCTGTAATGCTGCAGAGAACAATATGTGATAGAATGAGAGCTTTGTCACATGACTTTTACAGGTCAGGTAACCAGGTCTTTTCCTCCTGGTACCTTTTATTTACCTATTCATTAAAGTGATTACAAAGCAAGCAGAGCGGAGTACGCATTTGTAAGCACCCACAGTGCTTTATAAATGTACTGGTGTGACTGTGGTAAGGCTATATCCCTACTTTACAAATAGGCCTTATATACTCCTGAGTTGCTCATTACAAGGTAAGGTGGCTAGCAGAAACCAGGACAAGTTCAACATTGCATCCACATAGAGTTGTGCTGTTGCTGCTGATGTCCACAGGAACTGTTTGTAAGGATGTTTTGCTTTCTGTCTATCTATTAAAGGTTCTTGCGGTAAAACCAAGGATGCCCACCTGGCATATCGGAAAGGGCTGGTGAATAAAATGGTCCCATTTTACAAAGCTACATCTATGAGCAGGCAGTGCCCCCAAAATTTTGAGAAAGCCTGGTTGGACAATTCCTCCACGGCACGTAGAAACATAGTTTCACTGCTCTATCTATAGTGGTCATCGTTTAGTCTGATACAGTGTGCACTGAAAGTGCATGAATTGCCAAGGTGAACATCTTTCATGACTTGTATATAACCCCTGGATGGGCTCCCTATCTAGCCATAGGACCCGAGATAGGTCTAGCTTCTCTTACATGTGCCTGATGGTTGTATAACATATGCTTTGGGGACTGTAGCATCATAACTTTATGTAGCGGGGTGTCACATTTAGGGGGAGCATCTGAGTGGTAACTAGGCTCAGATGCACTAATTGTTAGGTTTCATGGACCATTTCTGTCCCTGGGAGATAGTACTGGTGTATAGTTCCCTGGGGCCTATGGGTGGCGCTGTTGCCATGGGCCCGGGTTGAACCGCAGTACAAGGTTGTGCCTTTTTTTGTCCCCTCTCGGCAGCAGTACGGCGGGGCGGGGAACCTGCTGTGCCTGTCAGGAGAGGATATAAAAGGGGGCGGCCATCTTCCAGAGGGGTCGTTCGTTCGGGTCCACGCCCTAGGCCCGGAGGCCTGGTCGGTTCCGCGCTCAGGCACCTTAGGCCTGGGCATGTGTGTTGTCTCCGGGTGCCCTAGGCCCGGAGGCGGAGCTGCTGTTTCATCCCAGACACCTTCAGTCTGGGGTGAGGTACTTTGGCGAGGGCCTGGAACCCAGCAACCTTCGGCTGGGGTCCGCTAAGGATCGAGGCTCCCAGGGATCTGCCTTGCGAGGGGACCCTTATCCAGAACGAGGAGGCCAGGGAGGTGACCCTTTCTGAAGACCCAGCGCAGAGTCGTGGTGACAGAGGGGGCCTCTGGTAACTCTCTGGAGGGATGTTCTTATCCTAAAAAGGGGCTAAGTTACTCAAGGAAGGAAGTGCGGGTTCTTTATGTCACAGTGGCAGTGACTCTACACACACCAGGTCAGTGGCAGTGACTTGCAACTATTCATCAGGTCAGTGGCAGTGACCAACCTCATGGTCCGTGGCAGGGACCGTGCGCCAAGCCTGTTCGTGCAAATCAGAATAGGAGAAACCTTGAATTAAGTGTGTGCCTGGACCTCCTCTCACCTTATCTGACCCGTGTTTGTCTCAACCTGTCTGCTTTCAAAGAGACTATTTATTGCCCTTAAGAATAAATAAGAAGTTGGACTTTTCAGTTGGTGTGGACAGTTGCTTACTGGGGAGAATTAAGGACTTGTTTCTGGCTACCCCAGAAACGAGGTCAGCTCTGGAGGTTTTAAATACTGGCTGCAAGCAGGCCCGAAAAACTAACACCGCTCAACCTCCCCATCCAGGAGGGTATGGGCTTGTGGTGCGGTGTGCCTCAGTCTTTCCTGCGAAGGAGTCAACATAATAGAAAAGCAGGTAAAGGGTGGGGTGGGTGCGCTACATTTACTATCTCAAACCCCCTTGAGGGTTGTTCTGCATCCGGATGGGTGAAGTCTCTCATGAGGTGGGATTGCCTGGAATAGGGGAGGGGCGGCTTTGTATGTGCTTGTCTTGCTTTGTATGTTTTTTCAGCCCTGCAAGGCCGAAAGTGCAAACTGAATAAACAGAAATTTGCAAAAAAATAAAAATAAAAATAGCTCAATCTGCAATGGATTAACCATAATTTTACTTTCACTCGATTTAGACTCATTTTAGATCTAAGTCGATAAAACAGAATCGATCAGTCAGGGCACTAAATTATTGATAGTTTTCCCTCGATCAGCAGCACTGGGATACTTTTTTTATAAATACGATCGAATATCAATCTATCAGATTATGATATTGCATGATGGAAGCAGAGATGCAATCTACAACTTGCAGTTGAAGGTAACAATCATATCTTATCTTTTGATAGAAATCCACGTCGTCTATCAATCCTACTGGTTGTCAACCATAGATCTATTGGGAACGATTGGATGAAAAATAAATCAATCATTTCTCAAAACGTGTATTGCCACTATTCAAAATATGTGAAGGCAAAATAAAAACAAAATCTATGTGTATACATATGCAGTAATCTCTGCAATACACTTCTCCATGTTTTTCCCTCTGCATGTATAGAAAAATAGCTGTTGATCAGCCAGAAATGCACTCAGCATCTAAGTTCTGTTGTGGGTTGACAACACACATTTTTGTCTTTTGCTTAACTACTCAAACACTCACACTTTCTTTTTTCTACAGAATAGCGTTTATTCTGTAGTCTAAGAGAAGAACAAGGAATGTTCTTTGAGAAAACGCAGGAAGCATGCAGAAGACACGAGACAGACCTAGATTTCTGAAAAGATCAAACAACTTTTTTTTTCACTTATCAAACAGATACTGTATAACAAAAGAAACACATAAAATAAGTTCTTTCTTACGTTTCTTCTTTCTTTTAGTTTCCGCTTACTTTCTTAGAATACAATAGAAAACAATAGCCAGTAGACACATTTATTAGCTTAATCATAGGGCTGCATAAAGGAAAGAAATTACCATTTAACCACTTAAGCCCCGGACCATTTGGTAGCTAAAGGACCAGAGGTGAATTCAGAATTTTGCACTGCGCTGCTTTAACTGTAAATTGTGCGGACATGCAATGTTGTACCCAAACGAAATTTGCGTCCTTTTCTTCCCACAAATAGAGATTTCTTTTAATGGTATTTGATTGCCTCTGCGATTTTTATTTTTTGCGATATAAACGGAAAAAGACCGAAAATTTTGAAAAAAAATGATATTTTCTACTTTTTGTTATAAGAAAAATCGAATAAACTCAATTTTAGTCATACATTTAGGCCAAAATGTATTCAGCCACATGTTTTTAGTAAAAAAAATGTCAATAAGCGTATATTTATTGGTTTGCGCAAAAGTTATAGCGTCTACAAACTAGGGTACATTTTCTAAAATTTACACAGCTTTAAATTTATGACTGCCTATCTCATTTCTTGAGGTGCTAAAATGACAGGGCAGTACAAAACCCCTGTGTGGGACTTTTTGGGAGCCTAGCCGCGTACGGGACCCCGGAAACCAAGCACCGCCTTCAGGATTTCTAAGGGCGCAAATTTTTGATTTCACTCCTCACTACCTATCACAGTTTCGAAGGCCATAAAATGCCAAAATAGCACAAAACCCCCCCAAATGACCCCATTTTAGAAAGTAGACACCCCAAGGAAATTGCTGAGAGGCCTGTTGAGCCCATTGAATATATTTTTTTTGTCCCAAGTGATTGAATAATGACAAAAAAAAAATACAAAAAGTTGTCACTAAATGATATATTGCTCACACATGCCATGGTTATATGTGGAATTACACCCCAAAATAAATTTTTCTGCTTCTCCTGAGTACGGGGATACCACATGTGTGGGACTTTTTAGGAGCCTAGCTGCGTACGGGACCCCGAAAACCAAGCACCGCCTTCAGGATTTCTAGGCACAAATTTTTGATTTCACTCCTCACTACCTATCACAGTTTCGAAGGCCATAAAATGCCAAAATAGCACAAACCCCCCCAAATTACCCCATTTTGGAATATAGATACCCCAAGCTATTTGCTGAGAGGCATGGCGAGTATTTTACAGCTCTCATTTGTTTTTGAAAATGAAGAAAGAAAATATATATATATATATTTTTTTTTTTTTTCAATTTTCAAAACTTTGTGACAAAAAGCGAGATCTGCAAAATACTCACAATACCTCTCAGCAAATAGCTTGGGGTGTCTACTTTCCAAAATGGGGTCATTTGGGGGGGGTTTTGTGCCATCTGGGCATTCCATGGCCTCCGAAACTGTGATAGGCAGTGAGAAGTGAAATCAAAAATTTACACCCTTAGAAAGCCTGAAGGCGGTGCTTGGTTTTTGGGGTCCCGTACGCGGCTAGGCTCCCAAAAAGTCTCACACATGTGGTATCCTCGTACTCAGGAGAAGCAACATAATGTATTTTGGGGTGTAATTCCACATATGCCCATGGCATGTTTGAGCAATATATCATTTAGTGACAACTTTGTGCAAAAAAAAAAAAAAAAAATGTCGTTTTTCCGCAACTTGTGTCAACATATAAAATATTCCATGGACTCGACATGCCTCTCAGTATATAGCTTGGGGTGTCTACTTTCCAAAATGGGGTCATTTGGGGGGGTTTTGAACTGTTCTGGCATTTTATACACAACATTAGGAAGCTTACATCCACTCTTCTAACCACTTGAAGACAAAGCCCTTTTTGACACTTTTTGTTTACATGAAAACATTTTTTTTTTTGCAAGAAAATTATGTTGAACCCCCAAACATTATATATATTTTTAAAGCAAAGGCCCTACAGATTAAAATGGTGGGTGTTGCATTTTTTTTTCTACACAGTATTTGCGCAGCGATTTTTCAAACGCATTTTTTGGGTTAAAAATAAACTTTTTTTAATTTTAATGCACTAAAACACACTATATTGCCCAAATGTTTGATGAAATAAAAAAGATGATCTTAGGCCGAGTACATAGATACCAAACACGACATGCTTTAAAATTTCGCACAAACGCGCATTGGCGACAAACTACAAACATTTTTAAAAGCCTTTAAAAGCCTTTACAGGTTACCCCAGTAGATTTACAGAGGAGGTCTACTGCTAAAATGACTGCCCTCGATCTGACCTTCGCGGTGATACCTCACATGCATGGTGCAATTGCTGTTTACATATGACGCCAGACCGACGCTTGCGTTCGCCATTGGGCAAGAGCAGGGCAGGACAGGGGTGCTTTTTTTTTTTATTATTATTAATTTTGCTTTTTTATTTTATTTTTAAATTGTTCCTTCCAAGTATTTTTTTTTTTTTTTTATCATTTTTATTGTTATCTCAGGGAATGTAAATATCCCCTATGATAGCAATAGGTAGTGACAGGTACTCTTTTTTTGAAAAAACTGGGGTCTTCTAGACCCTAGATTTTTCCTCTGCCCTCAAAGCATCTGACCACCCCAAGATCGGTGTGATAAAATGCTTTCCCAATTTCCCAATGGCGCTTTTTATATCCGGGGGGGCATTCCCTCCCACTGCTTGTAAAAGCAGTCCAGAGGCTAATTAGCCGCTAGGATTGCTTTTACATGAAAGCCGGCCGCAGGCTGAAAAGAATGATACCAAGATGATACCTAAACCCGCAGGCATCATTCTGGTATAAACATTCAAAGTCCAGCAACATACCAGTACGTTGCTGGTCCTTGTTGGACATGTATTGTAATCTTTTTTTTTCATGCAGCCAGTTGGCTGAACGAAAAAAGAGATTGATCGGTGGGTATGCCCACCATTAGAATACCGCCCTTCATCCACCCACTTCCAATGATGGGCATAAACGCACCATTTATATATGCCGAAGCATGGGGGCATCCTCCCGCAAAAAAGTTATGCCGCACACACATGGTCGGACTTTTCCACGGGCAAGCCTCCGTCGGAATTTCGACCGTATGTACGCGGCATTAGGAGCAATATCGCTCCTCCGCTCCTGCTGCCCCAATGCTTCGGCATATTTGCTTTTTTTATTTAACTGTGGTGGTGAAATCACCTCCTACAGCACTGGAGTCGCAGGGATCAGGCCTGTCTCTGCGAACGCTGCAGTTATGTGTGTTTTTGTTTTGTAAGTGACAGTGATCGATCGATACTGCACTTGGGTGGCCTGGGCTGGACGGAGGGGCAAAATGCAGGTGCCAGCAGGTATCTGGGCTGATCCCGCTAACACTGCGTTTTTGGGAACCCTAAACTGCTGGGGACGCTAGTATAGATCTGATCAGATCAGATATTGATCTGTTCAGATACTATACCACTAAGGGGGTGTATGCTTCACGCGTGGGTGTTAGCGTTACTGGCACTAACCTGACGCTGCCTGGGGTGTGACGCAGACCCTGTCTGACGCTAAAACCTAATTGATATCACCCGCCAGGCGATCAGGGGGTTAAACCTTTATTGGGTTATATACGGCGGGTGCCCTGACACTATAAAAAGCAAACTAACTAACCAGCGTCACCCGTAACACTTATATGGTGATCACTGGTGAAAGGGTTAACTAGGGGCAATCAGGGGGTTAAAACCTTTATTAGATAATATATGGGGGTACCTGACGCTATAAAAACCTGCGGCAAACCTAGAAAAAAATACTGGCTACCGATCTGCATCACCGACACTAAGACAGCGATCAGAAAAACGATCGCTTAGCGACAGTGGTGATAGGGGGTGAAAGGGTTACCTGGGGGGTGATCAAGGGGGTTAAACCTTTACTAGATAATATATTGGGGTACCTGACGCTATAAAAACCTGCGGCGAACCTAAAAAAAATGACTGGCTACCGATCTGCATCACCGACACTAAGACAGCGTTTAGAAAAATGATCGCTTAGCGACAGTGGTGATAGGGGGTGAAAGGGTTACCTGGGGGGTGATCAAGGGGGTTAAACCTTTATTAGATAATATATTGGGGTACCTGACGCTATAAAAACCTGCGGCGAACCTAAAAAAAATTACCAGCTACCGATCTGCATCACCGACACTAAGACAGCGTTTAGAAAAACGATTGCTTAGCGACAGTGGTGATAGGGGGTGAAAGGGTTACCTGGGGGGCGATCAAGGGGGTTAAACCTTTATTAGATAATATATTGGGGTACCTGACGCTATAAAAACATGCGGCGAACCTAAAAAAAATTACTGGCTACAGATCTGCATCACCGACACTAAGACAGCGTTTAGAAAAACGATCGCTTAGCGACAGTGGTGATAGGGGGTGAAAGGGTTACCTGGGAGGCGATCAAGGGGGTTAAACCTTTATTAGATAATATATTGGGGTACCTGACGCTATAAAAACCTGCGGCGAACCTAAAAAAAATTACCGGCTACCGATCTGCATCACCGACACTAAGACAGCGTTTAGAAAAACGGTCGCTTAGCGACAGTGGTGATAGGGGGTGAAAGGGTTACCTGGGGGGCAATCAAGGGGGTTAAACCTTTATTAGATAATATATTGGGGTACCTGGCGCTATAAAAACATGTGGCGAACCTTAAAAAAATTACTGGCTGCCGATCGGCATCACTGACGCTAAGACAGCGATCAGAAAAATGATCGCTTAGCGACAGTGGTGATAGGGGGTGAAAGGGTTATCTGGGTGGTGATCAGGGGGTTAAACCTTTATTAGGGGGGGTTAGGGGGCTACACTGGACCTAAAACTGAATGTACTGACACTTTTACAGTCACAAATGTCACTGATTGCAGTGATCAGTAAATAAATGGTCACTGCAATCAGTGACACTGTGACTGGGGGCTGGGGGGGGTGATCTGGGGGTGTCTGGGGGGCCTGGGGGGGCGATTTATGTCCCTATGTGGCCTGGTGTCAGTGTAGTGTTGTGTGCACTGACCTGATGTCTTCTCTTGTACGGCGCTCGGTATATGTGAGCGCCGCACCAGAGATGACATCACTTCCTCCTGCTTCCTCTGCCTGACACAGACAGAGGAGGCATTTCCATTCGCCGGGAGCGATCGCGAGGGGGTGGCCGGAAACTAATGGCTGCCCCCTCATCCCGGAACGCTCCCGGACACTTAGCCACCGCTCACTGTATAGGAGGGGGGTCCGATTGGACCCCGCAACTATACAAAGGCAATCACGTATGCTCTACGTGATTGTGCCTGTCGGTGCCATTCTGCCGACGTATATATACAGTGAGCGGTCGTTAAGTGGTTAACCACTTCCTATCCGGGCCATCGACAATTGACGGCCACAAGGTGGCTCTACATTGCCGGGAGGCCGTCAATTGACGGCCTCTGGCCTCCCGACACTGGGGGGCCCGCCGCCAGCGGCTGGCGCGCGAGCCCACCGAGTCACTGTGGTGCCGATGCGCGTGCCTGGCGGCCGCGATGTTCGCCAGGTACACGTGATCGCCCGTTACACAGACAAGGATGTGGATCTCTGTGTGTAAACACAGAGATCCACGTCCTGTCATGGAGAGGAGACCGATGCTGTGTCCCTTGTACATAGGGTAGGGTGACCAGACATCCCCGGTTTCAGGGGACAGTCCCTGGTTTGAGGACACTGTCCCGGACCAAGTCTGTCCCCAGTTTTGTCCCCAGATTGGATTTGAACAGGGGCTGGGGCAATTTCAAAGACAGTCAGTGCAGAATAAAAAAAATAAAATTCTGAATTACACTCCTACTAGCTTGGGGGGGGGGGGGTGTATTTTTTCTGTGCCCCTTTCTGATGATCATGTGCTGGTCAGAGAGGAGGGAATATTTTTCCAGTTTCGGGTGCATGCCCATGCTCGCATGTTCTTCTGCCTTGGCTCAAGTCCCAGCCAGCCGCCTGCCTGCTTATCTCCTTGCCTTCCCTGGTGGAGTGATCTTCCTCCGCACCCCACCCAGTAGTAGCCAGGGCACAGAGAGTAAGACTTGACAGGCTGTGAGGCAGGCGGCGACGGGCAGAGAGTCACTGATTGCCGCCATTACTAGTAAAAAAAATAAAAATATGTCCCCGGATTTAATTTGAAAAATCTGGTCACCTTAACATAGGGACACAGATTGGTCACCTCCCCAGTCACTTCCCTCCCCCCACAGTAAGAATCACTAATAGGGAACACATTTAACCCCTTCCTCGCCCCCTAGTGTTAACCCCTTCCCTGCCAGTCACATTTATACAGTAATCTGCATATTTATAGCACTGTTTGCTGTATAAATGTGAATGGTCCCAAAAATGTGTCAAAAGTGTCCGATGTGTACGTCGCAATATCGCAGTCCTGACAAAAATCGCAGATCGCTGCCATTACTATTAAAAAAAAAAAAAAATGTCATAATTCTATCCCCTATTTTGTAGGCGCTATAACGTTTGCGCAAACCAATCACTATACGCTTATTGCGATTTTTTTTTTACCAAAAATATGTGGAAGAATACGTATCGGCCTAAACTGAGGAAAAAAAATAGTTTTTATTTTAAAAAAATGGGATATTTATTATAGCAAAAAGTAAAAAAATATTGTGGTTTTTTTTCAAAATTGTCGCTCTATTTTTGTTTATAGCGCAAAAAATAAAAACCGCAGAGATGATCAAATACCACTAAAAGAAAGCTCTATTTGTGGGAAAAAAAGGACATCAATTTTGTTTGGGACCCACGTCGCACGACCGCGCAATTGTCATTCAAAACGTGACAGCGCTGAAAGCTGAAATTTCGGCTGGGCAGGAAGGGGGTATATGTGCCCAGTAAGAAAGTGGTTAATTATGTGGAATCATACTGTGTTTCAATTGTGATGGCCACAGACATAGTATCATTTTCAAACAACATGTATATGACAATTTTGATGATTAATGTGAAGAATAGAGTTGATTAATGATATCCAATAACTACTTTGAAGACTTTTTAATTACAATTTATGATTTTATCAATTAAATAAAATAATTGGATTAGTTTGATATGCATGGTAACCATTTTTTTATTAGGTTAGAATCATTAGAATATTAACTGGTTGATATATTTCTGAGTGGCTTCAAAGTATTGAAGATTCATATATATATATATATATATATATATATATATATATATATATATATATATATAGGTAGCGGGTATATGCTTTCTATTTTTTGAATCTGGTGGGGAAACTGTGATGTATGGTTCTCTGGGGCCGACCAGGTGGCGCTGTCGCTTTGGGCCCGGGGTTGAGCCATCGTTTCGGTGGCGTACCTCTTTTGGTCTCTCTCAGCGGTTGTATGGGGGGGCGGGGAACCTGCCGTGCTTGCTGGGAGGGGGTATAAAAGGGGCGGCCATTTTTGGTGGTGGGAGTCGAGTCCCGGGCACCTTCAGCCTGAGGGCGGTGGTTCGTGTCGGTCCCCTAGGCGGCCTAGGCCTAGAGGACGTTGGGAGGTCGTGTTCCATCCCAGGCACCTTTAGCCTGGAGTGAGGTACTCGGGAGAAGGTCTGGAGCTCAGTACCAACCACTGAGTTCCGCGAGGGAAGGAGGTCCTAGGGAACCCCAGGAGTGAGTACCCGAATCCGGAAGGCGTAATGGACCGGTGGGAGATACTTGCTTGAAGACCCGGTGCAGCATATTGCCAGTGACAGGTGAGCCTCCCATCGGAGACTGCCTGGAAGGAAATTCGCCCTCGCTCGGAGACCGCAACCCACTTTCAGGAAGGAAAGTGGAGAGTTCATTGTGTCTGGGCCTACTCGCATCCACACCTCCTTGTCTGTTCTGTTCTCTAAGGGGTCCAACTGATTGTGTTAACTTTGCATGAAGAAGAATAAAGGAGTGTTGGACTTTAATGGTGTGGGGCTCATTTTCTGGCAGACATTGTTCAAGGTAACTCTCTTTGGAGGTTCCAGGTGCAGAACACTGACCCGAAGGTAAAACAAGAACTTTGCTTCCACCACACACAAACGTCTGCGGTGAGGGCTTGGCGTGGTGACCCCGCTCTCTCTCCTCTAAGGTACCCCTAGACAAGAGACAGACGAGCTGAGAGAAAAGAGAGGGGAGAGAGGAGGCCGCTACACATGGGGGCTCAGGTCCGGTATAGTGTTCGTGTTACTACGGAATTGAACGTGTCTGCCCGAAGGAGTTACGAGTAGGCAGGCCTTCATTGGCCGAAGTGCATCCCTGCTCGAAGTCGTGGACATGACCCAGTAAAGGGAAAGGCCCACGCAGAAGAGTGAGAAAAGGGGGAAGCTCAGCCGTGTAAAGTAGTACACGTGGGGGCTTTTATTGCACTACGCCACCAGGCACACCCCCACCGCTTAGTTCGTGGGCGTGACTCAGAAAGAGAAAAGATAGAAAAGCCTGCGAACTGGAGCAAAGGGGAGGAGTCCAATACGTGTGAAGGACTACACGTGGGACGTTGGCGCAAAAACCTTGCAGTGTGCGATGGATCAGCAACAGGTCACCATGTTCAGACATACATCGTGGATTCCGGTTCACCCTTCTACCACGACACTGACTGCTGCTGCTCCGGTTACAGATACGGGGATCCGGCTAAAGCCAAGGGGTCGATTCGCCCTGTATTCGTGCATGGACGATGAGGCCCTGGGTGTGATTTGTCCCGGTTGTTCGGGACTGGTGTGCCAACTGAAGCCGTTCGGGCAATGCGAGGCCTGTGGGGAGTTCCTTTTTGAAGTGGATCCAGCGGTTGAGAAGCCGAGAACCATTTACCCCGGCCGGGTTGCAGGCAACACCCCTCAGAGAGGAGGAATCACTGCTTTGACAGCCATCCCTGCGCACACTGCAACGACCGCGGAGGAGGATGCTGACTCGGTCACCACTGTCTCGCAGCGTCCACCACCGAAGAGAAAGACCGGTATGGTAGCCCCGACCAGCGGTTGTGGTGGACCATCTCGCCCGCTTACGCCCGGCCCGGATGGATCCATCGACAAGAGTTCCGGACGTCCCGCTGCAAGTAAAGGCCGAGGTAAGCCAGGCGGAGAGATTTGGTGTGTGGGAAGAGGTGAAAATTCAGTCTCCACTACAGGCTACCTGCCCGCAGAGGAGTGTAACACCTCCGACCTAGAGTCGCTCTCCGATCTGGGAGACGATGTTGCTATTGATGAACTGTTTGCAGAAAAGGGCTGGGACAAAGTACCTCTCGCCTCATCCCGCAGAACCAGGGACCCACCCACGTCTACAGGGTATAGTTCCCCCCCGGGTGGAGGCACCAGCGCCTGAGGAGGGGTCTCGTTCCCAACCTGCCCTTACATTCCCGGTGTCACCTACACCCAAGACCGGGAAAAAGAGACTGTTGTTGCGGGCACCTATGCCCAGATCAGATGTGATCAAGGTCTCTCGCCACCCGGACTCAATAGTTTTGCCTGGCGAAGGGGACAGAGCCACTATGCCTCCTCTGGCGAGACTACAACGCCTATTTGGCCTGAAGGTTGCTGCAGAGTATGGATGGGAGTACCCATACTTGTCCGAGGAGTTGTTGTACGAGGTGGAAGTTTGCCGGGAGCACTGGTACAATGACTTTGTGTGGACTCACCTTCAGATTCCACACGCCCGCAGGTACCTGGCGTGTTCTCCCACGACCTCTCAGCGTTTTAAAGACTGCAAGGCAGAGTGGATGTTGGGACGGCACATCCATGCGGACAAGGTGCTGATCCGGCGCAAGGAAGGGGAGGATGTTGAGTATCATCTGGAGACCATGGATCAGCACTTGAAACCACTTGTTCTGCCGCATCCCCGCTTCTATTTGTAGGAGAGAAAAGACTCCGTTCTTGTTTTGTATGCTGCTGAACTTTCTGGGGCCTGTTGTCCTTGTTACCCAGAGGAATGAAGGACTGTTCCTGTTTGTTCTTCACTTTTCCAGCAAGAGATCATGGATTCTGGGATAGATAGGGCTCAGGAAAAGAAGAAAAGTTCCACGAGTGCAGTTACCACGACGCTGTCACCAGGTGGCAGTGTTGCACATCGTTAACACTTTTCACACACTCACTCTATAGAGAAAAGGGATTTCTTTACGAATAAGTTTCTTTCCTCTTACACGAATATATGTGTCAGGGTTTATGTGTGATAATTTTCTTTTTTCCCTCTGCAGGAGAGCATCCCATCAAGACCACTGAGTATGGGGTGGGTCTTAGTCAGGATGGGTGGGGGAAAAGCATAATGTGAATATGTGATTCTAACAGTTATGGTTAAAATGTTGTTGTTTCCCTTCGCTTTTATGTAAGGCTCAGACACGATTGCTTTAGTATATTTTGTACAATTTATAGTTGGTTTCTGGACTGGACTATGTCAGCCGTTGAGGGCATGGTTTGCTCCAGACACTGGGGACCAGTGTCAAATCACCAGGGGGAGAGTGTAGCGGGTATATGCTTTCTATTTTTTTAATCTGGTGGGGAAACTATGATGTATGGTTCCCTGGGGCCCACCAGGTGGCGCTGTCGCTTTGGGCCCGGGGTTGAGCCATCATTGCGGTGGCGTACCTCTTTTGGTCTCTCTCAGCGGTTGTATGGGGGGGCGGGGAACCCGCCATGCTTGCTGGGAGGAGGTATAAAGGGGGCGGCCATTTTCGGTGGGGGGAGTCGAGTCCCGGGCACCTTCAGCCTGAGGGCGGTGGTTCATGTCGGTCCCCTAGGCGGCCTAGACCTAGAGGACTTTGGGAGGTCGTGTTCCATCCCAGGCACCTTTAGCCTGGGGTGAGGTACTCGGGAGGAGGTCTGGAGCTCAGTGCCCACCACTGAGTTCCGCGAGGGAAAGAGGTCCTAGGGAACCCCGGGAGTGGGTACCCGAATCCGGAAGGCGTAATGGACCGGTGGGAGATACTTGCTTGAAGACCCGGTGCAGCATATTGCCAGTGACAGGTGAGCCTCCCATCGGAGACCGCCTGGAAGGAAATTCCCCCTCGCTCGGAGACCGCAACCCACTTTCAGGAAGGAAAGTGGAGAGTTTATTGTGTCTGGGCCTACTCGCATCCACACCTCCTTGTCTGTTCTGTTCTCTAAGGGGTCCAACTGATTGTGTTCACTTTGCATGAAGAAGAATAAAGGAGTGTTGGACTTTAATGGTGTGGGGCTCATTTTCTGGCAGACATTGTTCAAGGTAACTCTCTTTGGAGGTTCCAGGTGCAGAACACTGACCCGAAGGTAAGACAAGAACTTTGCTTCCACCACACACAAACGTCTGCGGTGAGGGCTTGGCGTGGTGACCCCGCTCTCTCTCCTCTAAGGTACCCCTAGACAAGAGACAGACGAGCTGAGAGAAAAGAGAGGGGAGAGAGGAGGCCGCTACATATATATATATATATATATATATATATATATATATATAGGGATGAGCCGAACACCCCCCTGTTCAGGTTCGCACCAGAACCTGCGAACAGACAGAATGTTCGTGTGAACATTAGAACCCTATTAAATACAATGGACTCGAACGTTCAAAATCAAAAGTGCTAATTATAAAGGCTAATATGAAGTTTATTGTCATAAAAAGTGTTTGGGGACCCGGGTCCTGCCCCAGGGGACATGTATCAATGCAAAAAAAAGTTTTAAAAACAGACGTTTTTTCGGGAGCAGTGATTTTAATAATGCTTAAAGTGAAACAATAAAAGTGAAATATTCCTTTAAATTTCATACCTAGGGTATGTGTATAGTATGCCTGTGAAGTGGCGCTTGTTTCTCGTGCTTAGAACTGTCCCTGCACAAAATGTAATTTCTGAAGGAAAAAAAGTAATTTAAAACTCACTCGCGGCTATAATGAATTGTCGGCTCCCGGCAATACATAGAAAAGTCATTGATAAAAAAAAAATGTGTGGGGGTTCCCCCAAATTCAATTACCAGGCCCTTCAGGTCTGGTTTGGATATTAAGGGGAACCCTCCTGCAAATTAAAAAAAAATATTGCGTGCGGTTCCCCCCAAATATCCATACCAGGCCCTTCAGGTCTGGTATGGATTTTAAGGGGAACTCCACCGCCAAATTTTAAAAAAAAATGGCGCGGAGTTCCCCCCAAAAATCCAGACCAGACCCTTTATCCGAGCACGCAACCTGGCAGGCCGCAGGAAAAGAGGGGGGGGACAAGAGAGCGCCCTCCCCTACTGAACCGTACCAGGCCACATGCCTTCAACATGGGGAGGATGTCCCCATGTTGATGGGGACAAGGGCCTCATCCCCACAACCCTTGCCCGGTGGTTGTGGGGGTCTGCGGGCAGGGCAGGGGTCTTATCAGAATCTAGAAGACCCCTTTAAAAAAGGGGACCCCCAGATCCCGCCCCCCCCATGTGACTTGGTAATGGGGTACATTGTACCCCTACCATTTCACAAAGAAAGTGTAAAAAATTGTAAAAAAAAATACGCAGACACCGTTGGGAAAGTCCTTTATTAAAAATAAAATAATAAAAAATAAAAAAAAACATTCCAGAGATGAAATCCAGTATCCCACGGCGATTCGATGTCCAGCGCTGTCCACACGAAACATCATTGGCTGAGCCTGAGTGGACCTGATGGGGAACTTTCTCCGCAGTGTAATAAATGAATAGACCCGCCCCTTCTAAAGTTTCCTATCAGGTCCGCTCAGCCAATGACGTAGGTGTAAGGCTGAGGACCCGATGCGGAACGTGAGAAGGATCGGGTCTATTCATTTATTATACTGCAAGGAAGTTCCCCATCAGGTCCGCTCATCCAATGACGTAGGCGGGGTCTGACATACGGGGGGGGCGGACCTGATTGGGAACTTCCTCCACAATGTAATACGTGAATAGACCCGCCCCTTCTCACATTCAGCATCAGGTCCTCAGCCTTACACCTATGTCATTGGCTGAGCTGACCTGATGGGGAACTTTAGAAGGGGCGGGTGTATTCATTTATTAGTAATAAATGAATACACCCGCCCCTTCTAAAGTTCCCCATCATGTTGTCTCCTTCCGTTTGCAAGTAGGAGTCGTTTGTAAGTTGGATGTTTGAAAGTAGGGGCCTGCCGTATATACTCTGCAGAAATTTGGCCCTTAGGTGTTGGTGTTGCCACAACACTGTAAGCCCTGACAGTTACTCTTGGTGGTCGCTGGAACGCCCTGCTGTGAACTATTATATCAAGAATTGTAATTACATGCCATTGTTGAACAGTGGTAGGAAAAATTGGGCCTTTGGTGGTGGTGGTGGTGCCACAACACTGTAATGCCGTGTACACACGATCGGTTTTACCGATGAAAACAGTCCGATGGACTTTTCCCATCGGACAAACTGATCGTGTATGGGCCCCATCAGTCTTTTTTCCATCGGTGAGAAAAAATAGAACATGCTTTCAATTTATCCGATGGGAAAAAAAACGATAGCAAATTCCGATCGTCTGTGTGGAACTCCATCGGACAAAAAACCCACGCATGCTCAGAATCAAGTCGACGCATGCTCAGAATCATTGAACTTAATTTTTCTCGGCTTGTCGGAGTGTTTTACGTCACAGCGTTTAGGACGGTCGGATTTTTGACTGATGGTGTGTAGGCAAGACTGATGGAAGTCAGCTTCATCAGATTTCCGATTGAAAAATCCAACGGATTAGAATCCATAGGAAATCCGATCGTGTGTACAGGGCTTTAGTCCTCACAGTTACTCTTGGTGGGCGCAGGAATGGGCCCAGCTGTGAAATATTAGATCAAGAATTGTAATCACATGCCCCTGTTGAACAGGGGCAGAAAAATTGGGCCTTTGGTGGTGGTGGTGGTGGTGGTGTTGCCACAACACTGTAAGCCCTCACAGTTACTCTTGGTGGGCGCAGGAATGGGCCCTGCTGTGAATTATTAGATCAAGAACTGTAATTAAATGCCCCTGTTGAACAGGGGCAGAAAAATTTGTCCTTTGTTGGTGGTGGTGGTGTTGTCACAACACTGTAAGCCCTCACAGTTACTCTTGGTGGGCGCAGGAATGGGCCCTGCTGTGAATTATTAGATCAAGAATTGTAATTACATGCCCCTGTTGTACAGGGGCAGAAAAATTGGGCCTTAGGCACTGGTGCCACAACACTGCAACCCCTCACAGATACTGTACTTGGAGCGCAGCAATGAGCCCTGTTGCAAAGCATTGCATCAAAAATTGTAAATACACGCCCCTGTTAAACAGGGGCAGAAAAATCTGGCCTTAGCCACTGGTGGCGGTGCCCAGAACCAAAAATGTTCTTTCAAGCTATCAGCATGATTATTGAGGAGGAAGAGGATAGTCACTCAGCATCAGCATAGGCAGTCTTGAAGGGATCTGACATTTCCAAAAAAATTATTTGGTTACATCAGCATTAGGTGCTTGGTAGCTGGTGGTGATCCAAGACTGATTCATTTTTATGAAGGTCAGTCGATCGACCGAGTCGGTGGACAGGCGCACCCTGTGATCGGTTACAAAGCCTCCAGCAGCACTGAATGTGCGTTCCGAAAGAACGCTGGATGCAGGACAGGCCAGTACCTCAATTGCATACTGTGCAAGCTCTGGCCAGTGATCCATCCTCAAAACCCAGTAACCCAGAGGATTTTCGGTGGGAAAGGTGTCCAAGTCTGATCTTGCCCCTAGGTATTCCTGCACCATGTAAACCAGACGCTGGGGATGGTTGCTGGAACCGATCATACCTTGGGACTGCGTACTAAAAAATTGTCTGACCGCCTTCTCCACCGCTCCTTCTTTGACTGCATGGAGCCTCAGCATCACGTTGTCCAGGACCAGGAATTTGTAACCTCCCAGGCTCTGGGAACGCATTGCACAGACCTTTCTGCAAGGCCTCCCGAAGATGCTTCATCCTCTGCTCCCTCTGCGACAGCAAGATAAGGTCCGCAACCTTACCCTTGTAACGTGGATCAAGGAGAGTTGCCAGCCAGTAATGATCCCTCTCCTTGATCGCACAAATACAAGGATCCTTCCGCAGGCTGTGCAGGATCAGGGAGGCCATGCAGCGTAGGTTTGCTGAGGCATTCGGTGCGGAGTCCTCTGGGTCACTGAGGATGACATGATCCGCAGCCACCTCCTCCCAGCCATGTACAAGTCCATGGGTGTCTTGGGACTGTAATTGATCCCTTGAAGACTGCTGCTGATGCTTAGTGCTAGGCTCCACCTCCATGCTGACACAATAATCCTCCTCCTCCTCCTCCTCCTCCTCCTCCTCTTCCTGTGTGATAGCCGGGCCAGCAGGAACACTGTCTGGATAAAGGGGGCCTTGAGAGGTAAGGAAGTCCTCCTCTTCCTGCCTCTGTTCTGCCTCAAGTGCCCTGTCCATTATTCCACGGAGCATGTGCTCCAACAGTTGGACAGGAGGGACAGTGTCACTGATGCATGCACTGTCACTGCTCACCATCCTCATGGCCTCCTCAAATGGTGCCAGGACACTGCATGCATCCCTGATCATGGCCCACTGGCGTGAGGAAAAAAATTCAAGCTCCCCTGACACTGTCCTGGTGCCATATTGCAACAGATACTATTGATGGCCCTCTGCTGCGGGTGCAGCCGCTGCAGCATGGCCAACGTAGAATTCCACCTGGTGGGCATGTCACAGATTAGGCGGTTCTTGGGCAGGTTGTAATCCTTTTGCAGGTCAGCCAGCCAAACACTGGCATTAAATGCCCACAGAGTTTCCTGGTCTGCTTCAGGACCTCCTGTAAGCCCGGGTACCTGCCCAAGAACCGCTGCACCACCAAGTTAAGGACGTGAGCCAAACAGGGTACATGGGTCAGTTGTCCCTGTTGGAGGGCAGAGAGGAGGTTGGTGCCATTGTCGGAAACCACCTTTCCTGGCTTAAGCTGGTGTGGCGTCAACCACCTCTGAGCCTGCCCCTGCAGAGCTGACAGAATCTCTGCCCCAGTGTGGCTCCTGTCCCCCAAGCACACCAGCTCAAGCACCGCATGGCATCTTTTTGCCTGCGTACTTGCGTAGCCCCTTGAACGCCTACGGAGCACCACTGGTTTCGAGGACAAAGCACAGGTAGAGGCCATGGAGGAAGAAGAAGAGGAGGGGGTAGAGGAGAGAGGTGTGTCAGAATCACCAGTAGTAACATTTTGGAGGCGTGGTGGCGGAACAACCTCCAACACTACTGCACCTTGTCCTGCATCCTTCCCAGCTGCCAGCAGAGTCACCCAATGCGCCGTGAAAGATAGGTAACGTCCCTGTCCATGCCTGCTGGACCATGAGTCAGCGGTAATATGCACCTTACCGCTGACCGCCCTGTTCAGCGAGGCCAAGACATTGCCTTCCACATGCTGGTAGTGAGCCGGAATCGCCTTCCATGAGAAAAAGTGGCGTTTGGGAACCTGCCACTGAGGAACCGCACATTCAACAAACTCACGGAAGGGGGCAGAGTCTACCAACTGAAAAGGCAGCAGTTAAAGTGCTAGCACTTTAGCCAAGCTAGAATTCAACCGCTGGGCATGTGGATGGCTGAGAGCGAACTTCTTTCGGCGGTGCAGCAGCTGGGGCAGGGAAATTTGCCTGGTACAATCGGACGTCGGTGTACCAATAGCAGATTGTCCGCAAGTACTTGGCTGTGACACACTGAATTCTACACCTTCATTCCTCTCAGTGCAGGTTTCAGAGAGGACTGAAGGTATAGTGGTGTTGGAGATCCCAGCTGATGAGGAGCAAGGAGAGGTCCGCTTTGTTCTTTGGTGTGGGTCTTTTAGGTACGCTTGCCAACGGACTGCATGGCAGGTCGACATATGTCTGGCCAAGCACGTGGTGCCCACTCGGCTGATGTTTTGGCCATGCGAGATACGCTTTAGACATATGTTGCAAATGGCAACGGTGCGATCTGTTGCACACGTCTGAAAAAAGGCCCACACCAAAGAACTTTTGGAATAACGCGCAGAGACAGCAGCGCCCTGCACATGCGGAGCTCTGCGGTGTGATACGGTTGATGTGCTGCCCTTAAGCTGGCCCCTGGAGGGCATCCTGCCTCGTTGGAGATGTGCCTCCTCCTCCTCCTCCTCTCTCCTATCAGGCACCCACGTGGAGTCAGTGACCTCATCATCCCCTCCCTCCTCATCACTGGAGCCAATCTGGCAGTATGCTGCAGGTGGGGGAACATGACTGCCAGATAGCTGTCCTTGTTGGGCACCCCCTCTCTCTGGGCTCACGTTACTACCCCCTCTCTCTGAGCTCACATTACTGCCTTCCTCCAGCTGGGTTCCATCATCGGAGCCTTCAAAACGCTGGGCATACTCCTGGAGCATGTACCCAACACTGTGGTCAAACAGTTCGGGGAACTCCTCAGGAGGACATGGTGGGGCTAGGGAAGGAGTGACTGATGCCATTGACCCGAGGGAAGAGGCCGCTTTGGCAGATGCTTTGCCAGACAGAGTACCCTGAGCCTGGGTGAGAGAGGAGGAGGAGGAGGACGGCTTGGTCTTCCACTCTGGGCATGTTGCGGCTCAACATGGCCAGCTGCCGAAAAGAAGGACAAGTGTGTCCCATGGCCACGTGCTGATGAGGATGCACCGTGTCCACGACCAGCAGCACTGTTGCCTCTAGACACAGAGCCTGCTTGCCCTCTTTTATTGCCTCATGACTGTCTGCCTCTCCTTGTTTGCCTTCCAGACATACTAATGGCCTGCAGTGAGATGTAGCTGCACAATGGTGGGATGTATATATATATATATATATATATATATATATATATTTACAGTGGCGGCTGGTGCTCAAATTTTTTGGGGGGGCGCAAACACACTGAAAAAAAAAAATCATTAATTGCCGCCACTGTGCCCATTAAATGCAGCCACTGTGCCCAAACGCCACTAGTTTGTCCCCAAATGCAGCCAGTTTCCCCCCCATATGCAGCCAGTTTCTCCCCCATATGCAGCCAGTTTCTCCCCCATATGCAGCCAGTTTCTCCCCCATAATACAGCCAGTTTCTCCCCCATAATGCAGCCAGTTTCTCCCCCATAATGCAGCCAGTTTCTCCCCCATATGCAGCCAGTTTCTCCCCCATATGCAGCCAGTTTCTCCCCCATAATGCAGCCAGTTTCTCCCCTATATGCAGCCAGTTTGTCCCCCATAATACAGCCAGTTTGTCCCCACCAGCCCTGCACTTACCTTCCTCGAGTCAGCGCCGTCCTTCTGCCGTCCTCGATGTCTTCTCCCGCCCTTGATGTCACTTCAGCCAATCAGGTTACCGGTAACCAGACCCGGTGAACCTGATTGGCCAGGGAACGCACCCCTGTGTGTCCTCCCATTAGATATTTAGAAGCCGATTACAGCCCTCAGGCTGTAGTCGGGAAGCCTATCAGAGCCTGCTGGCTCTGATAGGCACTTCTAAAGGCCAATCAGACGCTGTGATTCAGATGGTCGGCGCTCAAGGGGCCGGCCATCTGAATAGTGGGCGGCAGCAATACATAGGTTCATGCAATGCATGAACCTATGTATTGTTGTGAGTGACGGCCGGGTGCAGAAGCGAGCGGTAGCGGCGCTTCTGCGCCCACTATGGTCGCGCCGCCATGTGTGAAAAAAAGACATAAAAAAAACTCTTAAAGGGCCCATTTTTTTTTTTTTGGTGACCAAAGGAGGATGGGGCGGCGCCCGGGCGCCCCCTATGGACGGGCCGCCACTGTGTGTATATATATATATATATATATATATATATATACTGTGAGGGGGTTAGCTCGGCAGCGGGTGTGTGTGACCCCCGGGATGGGCTCCCCACACAAAAACAGGCCCAGCAAACGGAGGTTGTGGTTTTCAAAAAAAAAAGGTGCGGTTTATTTTCTATTTACAGTGACAAAACACAGCAAAGCCAAAAGAAACATAAACAAAATAAATCCTGGTCAACTTGACCTCTGACTAAACATACAGGTTTCCTAACTAACAACTGGGATCAGCCTAGTGCTGTCCTAGTCCCTAAGTCCCTGGTTTTAAATGTCCAAGCAAATAGCCACACAGGCTTTGTCTCACCGCACAGGGGTTCACTCTCCCTAGACAGTCCACACAGGTCTGGGTCCAGGCATGAGCTAACATCTAATGAATCTGGGAGTTTTTATAGAGGCCTAAATGAGCTGACAAGCTTCAGCTGGTCTCATCAACTCCCTGTCTGCACGACGCCCAGCACTCTCCCTAGAGGTATGAGTCATCCATGAGCCCACTAGCCTTAGCTGGGCTTATACAACTCTCCACCTAGTTGTATAAGTCGGCGTAAAGCCTGAATCTGGGCGAAATATATCTACCCCCCTGGATGCAACCAGGTGACTTTACCTTCCTGCTGTCACATACCCCCCCCTCTTGTTTTAACCTCGGGGTTGGAACACCAGCAATCAGGCATTCATGTACTCAAGACAAAGCATCCACATTCCCCATTTGAACGCCAGGGCGATGCTTTACTGTGAAGTTGAATTCCTGGAGGGCCAGGAACCACCTATTCACTCTTCTATTTGTTTCCTTGTTTTGAGCCATCCACTTTAACGGAGCGTGATCCGTAACCATGTCAAAGTGCCTACCTAGCAGATAGTACCAAAGGGAATCTAGAGCCCACTTCACCGCTAAACACTCCTTTTCAACGGTGGCGTAATTTACCTCATGAGACTTCAACTTCCTGCTGAGGTAAATGACTGGGTGCTCTTCCCCGTTCCAGACCTGGGACAATACTGCTCCTAACCCCACATCTGACGCATCACTTTGTACGACAAAGTCTTTAGAGAAGTCTGGTGAGTACAACACTGGCTGGCTACATAAGGCTTGTTTCAAGAATTGGAATGCTGCCTCAGCCTCGGGGGTCCATTTAATCATGACCGACCCTTTCCCCTTCGTTAGGTTGGTTAGGGGCACAGCCTTAGAAGCAAAGTGGGGAATGAATCGCCGATAATACCCAGCGATTCCCAGAAAGGCTCGTACCTGCTTCTTGCTGTTGGGACGTGGCCAACTCTGGATGGCCTCGACTTTGTTGAGTTGGGGTTTTATTACTCCCCTCCCAATGGTGTACCCAAGATATTTGGCCTCCTCCTGCCCAATGGTACACTTCTTGGGGTTAGCCGTAAACCCCGCTTCCCGAACAGAGTCCAGGACTGCTTGCACTTTTGGCAGATGTGTGGCCCAATCTGTGCTATGGATAATTACGTCATCCAGGTAAGCCGCAGCATACTTCCGATGGGGCCTCAGCATCTGGTCCATTTTCCGCTGGAATGTGGCCGGCGCATTCTGTAACCCGAACGGCATTCTCTTATATTGGAACGCCCCGTCTGGGGTTACAAATGCGGTTTTCTCTTTGGCCAATTTGGCCAGGGGGATTTGCCAATACCCTTTTGTGAGGTCAAGAGTCGTCATGTATCGGGCTGTTCCCAGCCGGTCGATCAACTCATCTATACGTGGCATGGGGTAGGTGTCAAATTTTGTAACTTTGTTCAACTGACGAAAATCGTTACAAAATCGCCAGCTCCCATCCGGTTTAGGCACCAACACAATGGGACTAGACCAATCACTTTGGGACTCCTCTATCACCCCTAAGTTCAGCATTTTCTGTACTTCCTCCCGTATTGCCTCCCGTCGGGCCTCTGGGATCCGATAGGGTTTTAACTTCACCCTTTCACCGGGCGGGGTAATGATGTCATGCTCTACCCCAGATGTTTGTCCCGGCAGCTCAGAGAATACCTCCTTGTTGCGAAGCACAAACTCCTTAACCTCCTGTTGTTGGGGTTGTGACAAGGTGGCTGCTATTCCAACCTCAGGAATCACGCAACCAGTTTGAGCTGGTGACCAAGTGTCTGCGACTAGGGACTCTCTATCCCTCCAGGCTTTCAACAGATTAACGTGATAGATCTGTTCGGGCTTTCGCCTTCCTGGTTGTCTGACCTTGTAATTCACTTCGCTCACTTTTTCCATTATCTCGTAGGGGCCTTGCCATTTGGCAAGGAATTTACTTTCAACCGTAGGGACAAGTACCAGTATCCTATCCCCCGCGGAAAAGGTACGGGTCTTGGCTCCACGGTTGTACACTCTCTGCTGTGCTAACTGCGCTTGGGCCAAATGTTCCTTCACGATGGGCATTACCTGTGCAATTCGGTCTTGCATCAGGGCGACATGCTCAATCACACTCCTGTGGGGAGAACTCTCACTTTCCCAAGTTTCCTTGGCAATATCCAACAGCCCTCTTGGGTGTCTCCCATACAGTAACTCAAAGGGGGAGAATCCCGTAGAGGATTGGGGCACCTCCCTAATAGCAAACATCAGATAAGGAAGTAGACAGTCCCAATCCTTTCCATCTCTATCCACCACTTTCTTCAACATTTGTTTTAGGGTTTTGTTGAATCTTTCAACCAGCCCATCGGTTTGGGGGTGATACACAGATGTACGTAATTGCGTCACTTTGAACAATTTACACAGCTCCTTCATAACCCGGGACATAAAGGGTGTACCTTGGTCCGTAAGCAGTTCTTTACAAATACCCACCCGGCTAAACACAAGAGATAGCTCTTTGGCTATGGTTTTGGCCGAGGTATTTCGGAGAGGGATCGCTTCTGGATAACGGGTGGCATAGTCCATTATGACTAATATGTACTGGTGCCCCCTAGCGGACTTGATTATAGGACCTACCAAATCCATGGCGATCCTCTCAAACGGGACCTCAATGATGGGTAGAGGGACCAGCGGGCTACGGAAATGTGGCATCGGGCCGACCTCTGACACACAGGGCAGGAGGAACAATAATTTTCTATGTCCTTCATCACCCCCGGCCAATAGAATCTCTGTAATACCCTCTCTCGGGTTTTCTCTGTCCCCAGATGACCTCCAAGAATGTGCCCATGGGCCAACTCCAACACCAACTTCCTGTAAGGTTTGGGCACCACAAGCTGCTCAACGGTTTCTTCTGCCCTTTTTGCCACCCGATACAGTAGGTCCTTCTCTACGCTGAAGTATGGGTAAGTGCAGGTATCATCTGGGTTCACTAACTCGCCATCTATTTTCACTACGTTTTCCCGTGCCTTTATTAGGGCGGGGTCTTTCAACTGTTCTGTGGCAAAGTTTTCCCTGTGAACCTCAAGATCAGAAAACTCCACAGACGGTAGGTTTTCGTCTGAGGAGGTGGGCTCCTCTCCAGTTTCTTGAGTCTCCCCTGCCAATACTGATAAGGGAAATTCCGGAGAGTCCTCACCACTCTCAGGGGAGTTCTGGCTATCACATTCCTGGTACATAGGGGCACCAGTGGGGGGCTCAGGATCATCCCACAGTTCCCAGAACTTCGGAAAATCCCTTCCCACAATGGCGTCATACGGTAACTGAGATACTAAGCCCACTGGATGAGAGAGGGTACCTTTGGGGGTCTCGAAACACACTGTAGACACTGGATACTCTCGGGTGTCCCCATGCACACAAATAACAGCTACCTTGCTATTCCCAGAGACCTCTGTTTTAACTAACTCAGCCTTTATCAGGGTCACAAGGCTACCTGAATCCAGCAATACCACAACATTTCTACCATTAACACACATTTTGCATAAATGTTTCTCAGTTCCTCGAATGGCAGTGCATGCGACTGTCGCACACAGCGACTGACGTCTGCCCGTCAGAAAGTCACACTGCATGGGTTCCTCCACAACCGGGCAATTGGCTGCAATATGTCCCGCTTGCCGGCAGCGGTAGCAAACGATCCTTCTTGCCGCCTCTTGAGCCGCTGATTTCCCAGGCTGTTCTCGCCAAACTTGGGGTAGAGCTCCCACCCTCTCACTCTCTCCACCCTTACCCCTTGGAATCCTCTTATCCGCCCCTGGGGATGGTCTGGTCTTAGGGTGGAAAGTCCGAGTGTCTCTGGAAGAGGCCGTCAGGTTCTCTGTAGCCAAGTATTTCTCCACACGATCCACAAGACCATCGGCTGTCTCTGGGTCTCCATGGCTTACCCACTTTTGGATGGCAGTAGGAAGAGCTCTCAAAAACCGATCCATTACAACACGTTCCACAATCTTTGGTGCGGACAAAGTCTCTGGCTGTAGCCACTTTCTGCTCAGGTGAATGAGATCATACATTTGAGACCTGGGGGTTTTCCAAGCTGGAAAGTCCAGTTATGCACACGCTGAGCCCGGACAGCCTGGGTGACACCCAGCCTTGCCAATATTTCAGCTTTTAGCATCACATAGTCTTTTGCTTGGTCAGGCTCTAGGTCATAGTAAGCCTTCTGCGATTCACCAGTTAACAGAGGAGCCACCAGTCCAGCCCACTGCTCCTCAGGCCACTTTTCTCTTTCAGCAGTCCTTTCAAATGTGGTCAAAAATACCTCTGGATCATCCTCTCCAGTCATTTTTGTCAATAAACGACTCACCCCAAAGGACGCGGTATTAGTGGGACGGCTTTCCTCACTGGTCTGCGGACGTTGCTGCATTACTGCTTCCATTTGTTGTAGTCTCTGCTCTTGCTTCTGTAACAGGTCTATGAAGCGGGCCTCAGATTGCTGCTGGGCTGCAAGGCTCTGTTGATGAGCTTGCTGCTGGGCTGCGAAGCTCTGTTGTTGAGCTGCAAGGCTCTTTTGCAAACCTGCATTTGTCTGCTGTTGATTGGCATTTGCTAGAGCCAGCTGCTTCAGTATCTCCTCCATGCTGGCTTAAAAAAAACTGCCACTGGTTCTCCACCAACTGTGAGGGGGTTAGCTCGGCAGCGGGTGTGTGTGACCCCCGGGATGGGCTCCCCACACAAAAACAGGCCCAGCAAACGGAGGTTGTGGTTTTCAAAAAAAAAAGGTGCGGTTTATTTTCTATTTACAGTGACAAAACACAGCAAAGCCAAAAGAAACATAAACAAAATAAATCCTGGTCAACTTGACCTCTGACTAAACATACAGGTTTCCTAACTAACAACTGGGATCAGCCTAGTGCTGTCCTAGTCCCTAAGTCCCTGGTTTTAAATGTCCAAGCAAATAGCCACACAGGCTTTGTCTCACCGCACAGGGGTTCACTCTCCCTAGACAGTCCACACAGGTCTGGGTCCAGGCATGAGCTAACATCTAATGAATCTGGGAGTTTTTATAGAGGCCTAAATGAGCTGACAAGCTTCAGCTGGTCTCATCAACTCCCTGTCTGCACGACGCCCAGCACTCTCTCTAGAGGTATGAGTCATCCATGAGCCCACTAGCCTTAGCTGGGCTTATACAACTCTCCACCTAGTTGTATAAGTCGGCGTAAAGCCTGAATCTGGGCGAAATATATCTACCCCCCTGGATGCAACCAGGTGACTTTACCTTCCTGCTGTCACAATATATATATTTGTCTGTACTGATAATGCAGCTATCAGAATCAACTGCCTGCTGTGGTATTAGTATTGGAAAAGCAGCAGCAGCAGCAGCAGCAGCAGCAGTTAGTTTTAGGTGAAAACTGTGCAGAGAGGGACACAGTACACTGAAAATACTTGCAGCTCTCTGCCTGTGGTTTATTTACGAGAACACCACTATTAGTCACTCACTAACAGTATTCAGGTAAGCTTTAGGTGAACGCTATGCAAAGCACACAGTACACTAAGTGAAACACTGACTGTCTGCAGCTAGCACAATAACCTGCCTGCCTGTCACAGTATAGAAAAAAACAGGAACGGATCTAGCTAAACTAAATACATATAAATAAATATATATACAACACCTAGGATGCATATATATCCTCTACACACTGTAACTGCAGCTAACTGACTCGCCTGCCTGCTCTATCTAACTCAATATAAATGACACGTCTGTCTCTGTAAACTCTCTCGTTTCACAACTCCAACACACTACACAAGGCCGCCGAGCCGACTGCCTTATATAGTGTGGGGCGTGTACTAAACCCCCTGAGCCATAATTGGCCAAAGTAACCCTGGCTTTGGCCAATTACGGCTCTCCGTTTTTTCTGCGCTGTGATTGGCCAACGCATGCGGGTCATAGTGCATGCTTGGCCAATCATCAGCCAGCAATGCACTGCGATGCCGCAGTGAATTATGGGCCATGACGCGCCACTCGAATTTGGCGTGAACGGCCCATAATGTTCGATCTTCGTCGAACGATCGAACAGCCTATGGGTTCGACTCGAACATGAAGCTCATCCCTATTTACTACATTCAGAACTTAAAAACAAGGTAGGGAAGGGGGCAGGCACAGCTGGCTCTGGCTCTCAGCCATGAACTGCAGAGGCAGAGCCAGGTGTCAATCAGGCAGCTGGGTTGATTCCGATAAAATGGTCAGGTTCTTTCCAGAGCCTGGAGCATCTCTGCCATGTGAAACGCTCACAAGGAGCATGAAAATTGTAGGACAGGCACAGTCAGCCTGCAGTGTATACTGTTGTGCTTATAAGTTCACATACCCTGGCAGAATTTATGATTTCTTGGCCATTTTTCAGAGAATATGAATAACACAAAACGGAAAATTGTATCATACTTACCAATAATTTTCTTTTCCTGGTGCCTATCCATGGCAGCATACCTGTGATAGAGCTCCGCCTCGACTCCTCCTTCAGGACTAGTGAATAGCATAAATTAAAGGCATAGTCCCTCCCCCAACATTCTCTGTAATATAGAATACCGAGGGTGGGAGCGTATGCTGCCATGGATAGGCACCAGAAAAGGAAAATTACTGGTAAGTATGATACAATTTTCCGTTTTCCTGGTGCCTCCATGGCAGCATACCTGTGATAAATAACTAGCTGACATGGGTGGGATAATTGCTTAACAATAAATGTTTAATTAGAAGAGGACATAGCAGCCTGAACTGCCCTCCTTCCAAACTCAACAGTCCTGAGCGCTCCTGGATCAATATGGTAGTGTCTGAGGAACGTATGGTGAGAAAACCAGGTGGCGGCCCTGTACACCGTCTCCAACGAAACATTAGCCCTTGCTGCCCAGGAAGCTGAGACTGCTCTTGTAGAATGAGCATTCACTCGGGAAGGAGGCTCCATATTCTTCACCCTGTAGGCCTTCTGGATTAACTTTACAACCCAAGATGCCAGAGTTCTGATGGAAGCTTCTTTGCCCCTGTATTTACCGAACGGTACGATGAAAAGTCTCTCAGAATTTCTGAAGGGGCCGGTGGCTTCTAGGTAGGCCCTGAGCACTCTGGATACATCCAGCTCGTGTCAAGACTCTTAATCCGTGTCTGTAAACACTGGTAGTGCCCAGGGTTCCAACAGGTGGCTTGGAGTAGCAACCTTTGGTGTGAACCCCCGAAGGGGACGAAGTTCCACTCTGTCTGGGAAGAAGGAGATGTGGTCGTCACCCATCCCTAAAGAGTGAAGTTCCGAGATTCTTCTGCCAGATAGGGATGAGCTTCGTGTTCGAGTCGAACATACGTTCGACTCGAACATCGGCTGTTCGATCGTTCGACGAAGATCGAACGATTTGGGCCGTTCGCGCCAAATTCGAGTGACGCGAACGGCCCACAATGCACTACGCCATCACAGTGTCATCCAGGTGCTGTGATTGGCCAAGCATGCACTGTGACCCCGCATGCTTGGCCAATCACAGCGCCGGCAGCGAGGAGAGCAATGATTGGCCACAGGCAGGATGCCTGTGGCCAATTATTGCTGAGGGGGTTTAGTACACGCCCCACACTATAAAAGGCCGCCAGCGCGGCGGCCTTGTGTAGTGTGTTCCGGAGCAGGGAAAGAGAAGCATAGGCAGGGACAGTGTCATTTTTTTTCCTTTACTAATCCTGGATTCCTTGTGTTTAGGGACAAATAAGGATAGGTAGGGAGAGTGTCAGTGTGTTATTCTGTGCTAAACCTTGTTTGTAGGGACAGAGAGGTACAGTGAGGGAAAGTGTCAGTGTGCTATTCTGTTCTAAACCAATCTTGCTGAACCATATTTTCAATCCTTGAGTTTAGGGACAGAGAGGTACAGTGAGGGAAAGTGTCAGTGTGCTATTCTGTGCTAAATCTTGTTTGTAGGGACAGAGTAGGACAGTGAGTGAAACTGACAGGTTGCTATTCTGTTCTAAACCAATCTTGCTGAACCATATTTGAAATTCTTGAGTTTAGGGACAGAGAGGTACAGTGAGGGAAAGTGTCAGTGTGCTATTCTGTGCTAAATCTTGTTTGTAGGGAGGGACAGAGTAGGACAGTGAGGGAAAGTGTCAGTGTGCTATTCTGTTCTAAACCAATTTTGCTGAACCATATTTGAAATCCTTGAGTTTAGGGACAGAGAGGTACAGTGATTGAAACTGACAGTGTGCTATTCTGTTCTAAACCAATTTTGCTGTTCCATATTTGAAATCCTTGAGTTTAGGGACAGAGAAGGACACTCGTGGAAACTATCAGTGTGCTATTCTGTGCTAAATCTTGTTTGTAGGGAGGGACAGAGTAGGACAGTGAGGGAAAGTGTCAGTGTGCTATTCTGTTCTAAACCAATTTTGCTGAACCATATTTTCAATCCTTGAGTTTAGGGACAAAGAGGTACAGTGAGGGAAAGTGTCAGTGTGCTATTCTGTGCTAAATCTTGTTTGTAGGGACAGAGTAGGACAGTGAGTGAAACTGACAGTGTGCTATTCTGTTCTAAACCAATCTTGCTGAACCATATTTGAAATCCTTGAGTTTAGGGACAGAGAGGTACAGTGAGGGAAAGTGTCAGTGTGCTATTCTGTGCTAAATCTTGTTTGTAGGGAGGGACAGAGTAGGACAGTGAGGGAAAGTGTCAGTGTGCTATTCTGTTCTAAACCAATTTTGCTGAACCATATTTGAAATCCTTGAGTTTAGGGACAGAGAGGTACAGTGAGTGAAACTGACAGTGTGCTATTCTGTTCTAAACCAATTTTGCTGTTCCATATTTGAAATCCTTGAGTTTAGGGACAGAGAAGGACACTCGTGGAAACTATCAGTGTGCTATTCTGTGCTAAATCTTGTTTGTAGGGAGGGACAGAGTAGGACAGTGAGGGAAAGTGTCAGTGTGCTATTCTGTTCTAAACCAATTTTGCTGTTCCATATTTGAAATCCTTGAGTTTAGGGACAGAGAAGGACACTCGTGGAAACTATCAGTGTGCTATTCTGTGCTAAATCTTGTTTGTAGGGAGGGACAGAGTAGGACAGTGAGGGAAAGTGTCAGTGTGCTATTCTGTTCTAAACCAATTTTGCTGTTCCATATTTGAAATCCTTGAGTTTAGGGACAGAGAAGGACACTCGTGGAAACTATCAGTGTGCTATTCTGTGCTAAATCTTGTTTGTAGGGAGGGACAGAGTAGGACAGTGAGGGAAAGTGTCAGTGTGCTATTCTGTTCTAAACCAATTTTGCTGTTCCATATTTGAAATCCTTGAGTTTAGGGACAGAGAAGGACACTCGTGGAAACTATCAGTGTGCTATTCTGTGCTAAATCTTGTTTGTAGGGAGGGACAGAGTAGGACAGTGAGGGAAAGTGTCAGTGTGCTATTCTGTTCTAAACCAATTTTGCTGAACCATATTTGAAATCCTTGAGTTTAGGGACAGAGAGGTACAGTGAGTGAAACTGACAGTGTGCTATTCTGTTCTCAACCAATTTTCCTGTTCCATATTTGAAATCCTTGAGTTTAGGGACAGAGAAGGACACTCGTGGAAACTATCAGTGTGCTATTCTGTGCTAAATCTTGTTTGTAGGGAGGGACAGAGTAGGACAGTGAGGGAAAGTGTCAGTGTGCTATTCTGTTCTAAACCAATTTTGCTGAACCATATTTGAAATCCTTGAGTTTAGGGACAGAGAGGTACAGTGAGTGAAACTGACAGTGTGCTATTCTGTTCTAAACCAATTTTGCTGTTCCATATTTGAAATCCTTGAGTTTAGGGACAGAGAAGGACACTCGTGGAAACTATCAGTGTGCTATTCTGTGCTAAATCTTGTTTGTAGGGAGGGACAGAGTAGGACAGTGAGGGAAAGTGTCAGTGTGCTATTCTGTTCTAAACCAATTTTGCTGAACCATATTTGAAATCCTTGAGTTTAGGGACAGAGAAGGACACTCGTGGAAACTATCAGTGTGCTATTCTGTGCTAAATCTTGTTTGTAGGGAGGGACAGAGTAGGACAGTGAGGGAAAGTGTCAGTGTGCTATTCTGTTCTAAACCAATTTTGCTGTTCCATATTTGAAATCCTTGACTTTAGGGACAGAGAAGTACACTCGTGGAAAATATCAGTGTGCTATTCTGTGCTAAATCTTGTTTGTAGGGAGGGACAGAGTAGGACAGTGAGGGAAAGTGTCAGTGTGCTATTCTGTTCTAAACCAATTTTGCTGAACCATATTTGAAATCCTTGAGTTTAGGGACAGAGAGGTACAGTGATTGAAACTGACAGTGTGCTATTCTGTTCTCAACCAATTTTCCTGTTCCATATTTGAAATCCTTGAGTTTAGGGACAGAGAAGGACACTCGTGGAAACTATCAGTGTGCTATTCTGTGCTAAATCTTGTTTGTAGGGAAGGACAGAGTAGGACAGTGAGGGAAAGTGTCAGTGTGCTATTCTGTTCTAAACCAATTTTGCTGTACCATATTTGAAATCCTTGAGTTTGGGGACAGAGAGGTACAGTGAGTGAAACTGACAGTGTGCTATTCTGTTCTAAACCAATTTTGCTGTTCCATATTTGAAATCCTTGAGTTTAGGGACAGAGAAGGACACTCGTGGAAACTATCAGTGTGCTATTCTGTGCTAAATCTTGTTTGTAGGGAGGGACAGAGTAGGACAGTGAGGGAAAGTGTCAGTGTGCTATTCTGTTCTAAACCAATTTTGCTGTTCCATATTTGAAATCCTTGAGTTTAGGGACAGAGAAGGACACTCGTGGAAACTATCAGAGTGCTATTCTGTGCTAAATCTTGTTTGTAGGGACAGAGAAGGACAGTGAGGGAAACTGTCAGTGTGCTGTTCTGTGCTAAACCAATCTTGCTGAAGCATATTGCAAATCCTTGTGTTTAGGGACAGAGAAGGATAGGCAGGGGACAGTGTCAGTGTCATTGTTGCTAAGCCTCCTGCACAGTATACACCTGAAGGTAGCCCTTATTGCTCTTTTTCCCATCTCCCTGCAGGCCATCCATTAAAATGTCTGGAAGGCAAACAAGGAGAGGCAGACAGTCAGGAGGCAAAAAAAGAGGGCAAGCAGGCTCTGTGTCTGGGGGCAACAGTGGTGGTCGTGGACGCGGTGCATTGTCATCAGCACATGGCCATGGGACACGCTTGTCCTTCTTTTCGGCAGCTGGACATGTTGAGCCACATCATGCCGAAGACTTGGTAGAGTGGATGACCAAGCCCACCTCATCCTCCTCATCCTCTCTCACCCAGGCTCAGGGTACTGGCAAAGCAGCTGCCAAAGCGTCCTCTTCTCTGGTATCATTATCTTTATTAGTCAATCCTTCCCTAGACCCACCATGTCCTCCTCCTGAGGAGTCCCCCGAACTGTTTGAGCACAGTGTTGGGTACATGCTCCAGGAGGATGCCCAGCGTTTCGAAGGATCTGATGATGATACCCAGCTAGAGGAAGGCAGTAGCGTGAGAGCAGAGAGAGGGGATGCTCAAGAAGGACACCAATCTGGCAGTCATGCTCCAGCAGCTGCAGCATACTGCCAGATTGGCTCCAGTGATGAGGAGGGAGGGGATGATGAGGTCACTGACTCCACGTGGGTGCCTAATAGGAGAGAGGAGGAGGAGGAGGATGAGGAGGAGGCACATCTCCAACGAGGCAGGATGCCCTTGAGTGGCCAGCGTATGGGCAGCACACCGACGGAATCACACCGCAGAGCTCCGCCTGTGCAGGGCGCTGCCTCTGCCCGTCATTCAAAAAGTTCTTTGGTGTGGGCCTTTTTTGAGGCGAGTGCATCAGATCGCACAGCTGCTGTTTGCAACATATGTCTCAAGCGTATATCGCGTGGCCAAAACATCAGCCGCTTGGGCACCACATGCTTGATCAGACATATGTTGACCTGCCATGCAGCTCGTTGGCAAGCCTACCTTAAAGACCCACACCAAAGAACAAAGCTGACCTCTTCTTGCACCGCATCAGCTGGGATCTCCAACCCCACTATACCTTCAGTCCTCTCTGAAACCTGCTCTGAGAGGAATGAAGGTGTAGAATTAGGTGTGTCACAGCCAAGTACTTGCGGGCACTCTGCTAGCAGTACACCAACGTCCGATTCTAGCAGGCAAATTTCCCTGCCCCAGCTGCTGGACCGTCGAAAGAAGTTCACTCCCAGCCATCCACATGCCCAGCGGTTGAATGCTAGCTTGGCTAAATTGCTAGCGCTTCAACTGCTGCCTTTTCAGTTGGTAGACTCGGCCCCCTTCCGTGAGTTTGTGCAATGTGTGGTTCCTCAGTGGCAGGTTCCCAAACGCCACTTTTTCGCACGGAAGGCGATTCCGGCTCTCTACAGGCATGTGGAAGGCAATGTCTTGGCCTCGCTGGACAGGGCGGTCAGCGGTAAGGTGCATATTACCGCTGACTCATGGTCCAGCAGGCATGGACAGGGACGTTACCTTTCTTTCACGGCCCATTGGGTCACTCTTTTGGCAGCTGGGAAGGATGCAGGACAAGGTGCAGTAGTGTTGGAGGTTGTTCCACCGCCACGCCTCCAAAATGCTACTACTGGTTGTGACACACCTCTCTCCTCCACCCCCTCCTCTTCTTCTTCCTCCATGGCCTCTTCCTGTGGTTTGTCCTCGGAACCAGCGGTGCTCCGTAGGTGTTCAAGGGGCTACGCAAGTACGCAGGCAAAAAGATGCCATGCCGTGCTTGCGCTGGTGTGTTTGGGGGACAGGAGCCACACTGGGGCAGAGGTCCTGTCTGCTCTGCAGGGGCAGGCTGAGAGGTGGTTGACGCCACGCCAGCTTAAGCCAGGAATGGTGGTTTGCGACAATGGCACCAACCTCCTCTCCGCCCTCCGACAGGGACAACTGACCCATGTGCCCTGTATGGCTCACGTCCTTAACCTGGTGGTGCAGCGGTTCTTGGGCAGGTACCCGGGCTTACAGGATGTCCTGAGGCAGGCCAGGAAAGTCTGTTTGCATTTCCGCAGATCTTATAATGCCAGTGCTCGCCTGGCTGAGCTGCAAAAGGAGTTGAACCTGCCCAAGAACCGCCTTATATGTGACATGCCCACCAGGTGGAACTCAACGTTGGCCATGCTGCAGCGGCTGCACACGCAGCAGAGGGCCATCAATGAGTACCTGTGCGACTACGGCACCAGGACAGGGTCAGGGGAGCTCGGGTTTTTTTCACCACGCCAGTGGGGCATGATCAGGGATGCATGCACTGTCCTGGCACCATTTGAGGAGGCCACGAGGATGGTGAGCAGTGACAGTGCATGCATCAGTGACACTGTACCTCTTGTCCACCTGTTGGAGCACACGCTGCGTGGAATAATGGACAGGGCACTTGAGGCAGAACAGAGGCAGGAAGAGGAGGACTTCCTTGCCTCTCAAGGCCCCCTTTACCCAGACAGTGTTCCTTCTGTCCCACCCATCGCTCAAGAAGAGGAGGAGGAGGAGGAGGAGGATTGTGTCAGCATGGAGGTGGAGGCTGGCACTCAGCATCATCAGCAGCAGTCTTTTAGGGATGATTTACAGTCCCAAAAAACCAGTGGACTTGTACGTGGCTGGGAGGAGGTGGCTGCGGATCATGTCGTCCTTAGTGACCCAGAGGACTCCGGACTGAATGCCTCAGCTAACCTACGCTGCATGGCCTCCCTGATCCTGCAAAGTCTGCGGAAGGATCCTCGTATTCTTCGGATCAAGGAGAGGGACCATTACTGGCTGGCCACTCTCCTTGATCCACGGTACAAGGGTAAGGTTGCGGACCTTATCTTACCGTCGCAGAGGGAGCAGAGGATGAGACAACTCCGGGAGGCCTTGCAGAAAGGTCTGTGCAACGCGTTCCCAGAGACTGGGAGGTTACAAACTCCTGGTCCTGGACAACGAGTTGATGAGGCTTCGGGCAGTCAAAGAAGGAGCGGTGGGGAAGGTGGCCGTCTGACCGATGCGTTCAGACAATTCTTTAGTCCGCAGCCCCAAAGTATGATCGGTTCCAGCAACCATCGCCAGCGTCTGATATACATGGTGCAGGAATACCTAGGGGCAAGGTCAGACTTGGACACCTTCCCCACCGAAAATCCTCTGGCTTACTGGGTCTTGAGGATGGATCACTGGCCAGAGCTTGCACAGTATGCAATTGAGCTACTGTCCTGTCCTGCATCCAGCGTTCTTTCAGAACGCACATTCAGTGCTGCTGGAGGATTTGTCACGGATCACAGGGTGCGCCTGTCCACCGACTCGGTTGATCGACTGACTTTCATCAAGATGAACCAGTCTTGGATCACCACCAGCTACCACACACCTGATGCTGATATAACAGACTAATTGATTTTAAAATGTCACATCCCTTCAAGACTGATGCTGATGCTGAGTGCCTGTGCTGTTATGTTGACTGGCTATCCTCCTCCTCCTCCTCAATGATACGATTAATGATGATAGCTTGAAAGATCATTTTGGTTTATGGGTGACGCCACCAGTGGCTAAGGCCCAATTTTTCAGCCCCTGTTTAACAGGGGCGTGTAATTAAAATTTTGGATGCAATACTTTGCAACAGGCCTCATTGCTGTGCTCCAAGTACAGTATCTGTGAGGGGTTGCAGTGTTGTGCCACCAGTGCCTAAGGCCCAATTTTTCAGCCCCTGTTCAACAGGGGCATGCAATTATAATTATTGATCTAATAATTCACAGCAGGGCCCATTGCTGCGCCCACCAAGAGTAACTGTCAGGCCTTACAGTGTTGTGGCACCAGCACCACCATCACCACCACCACCACCAAAGGCCTAATTTTTCAGCCCCTGTTCAACAGGGGCATGCAATTATAATTATTGATCTAATAATTCACAGCAGGGCCCATTGCTGCGCCCACCAAGAGTAACTGTCAGGCCTTACAGTGTTGTGGCACCAGCACCACCATCACCACCACCACCAAAGGCCCAATTTTTCAGCCCCTGTTCAACAGGGGCATGCAATTATAATTATTGATCGAATATTTCACAGCAGGGCCCATTGCTGCGCCCACCAAGAGTAACTGTCAGGCCTTACAGTGTTGTGGCACCAGCACCACCATCAAAGGCCCAATTTTTACTACCACTGATCAACAATTATATGTTATTACAATTCCTGATATAATAGTTGACAGCAGGGCGTTCCAGCACCCACCAAGAGTAACTGTGAGTGCTTACAGTGTTGTGCCAACACCAACACCTAAGGGGCCAATTTCTGCAGAGTATATACGGCAGGTCCCTACTTTCAAACATCAAACTTACAAACGACTACTACTTGCAAACGGAAGAAGACAACAGGAAGTGAGAGGAAATCTACCCCTTGGAAGGAAAATTCTCTCCTGTAAGAATTAATATGGGAGAAAGGTGTCTCCTCTCTACTGATGCTTTATCACCAATCCTTGTTTCAATAAAAACACCACATTTCAAAAACAGTTGTCATTGGGACGCAAAGTGAGGTGAAATGTTCTGAACAGGGGCACAGACAGCAAAAAAAATGTGACAGGGGTGATAACCGTTCCCTATGTTTTCCAAAAAGCTAAAAAAAAGGAATTTGGCATGGAGCTACACTTAAACAATGCAGCTGTTCAAAATTACAAACAGATTCTACATAAGAACAAACCTACAGTCCCTGTCTTGTATGCACCGCCTGTATACGGCTGTTCAGAGTATATAGGGCCTTTTTTATTTTGTGTGCGGGGTTCCCCTTAATATCCATACAAGACCCAAAGGGGCTGGTAATGGGCTGGGGTGGGGGGGGGGGGGGTTGATGGGGTAGCTATGCCATTTTTCCTAAAGATTTTCATCCATATTACCGGGACCAGACATTGCATTAAAGCCGCAAGCAGTTTTAAATGGCTTTTTTTCCTTTAGAAATGTTATTTTGTGCAGGGACAGTTCTAAACACGGGAAACACGTGGCACTTCACAGGCATACTTTAGACACCCCCCAGGTACAATATTTAAAGGAATATTTGACTTTTTTTTTTTCACTTTATGCATCATTAAAATGACTGCTCCCGGAAAACGTCCATTTTTAAAACTTCTTTTTGCATTGATACATGTCCCCTGGTGCAGAACCCGGGTTCCCAAACTCTGTTTCGGACAATAACATGGATAATAGTCGTTATAATTAGCACTTTAGAATCCGAACGTTCGCATCCATTGTATTTAATAGGGTTCTAATGTTCGTGCAAACTTTCGGTCCGTTCGTGGGTTCTGGTGCGAACCGAACCCGGGGGTGTTCGGCTCATCACTACTGCCAGATGTATGGCTAGCAGGAAAGCCGTCTTTAGTGTCAGGTTCCATATTGTTACTTGTTCCACTGGAGCAAAGGGATGGTCAGATAGAACTTCCAGGACTAGGGACAGATCCCACTTAGGAAATGATCGTCTGACAGGAGGGCGAATCTTCAATATACCTCTGAGGAAAGTGACTACTGAAGGATCCTCCGCCCATCTCTTATTTGTTGCAGCAGAGATTGCTGCTACCTGCACTTTGAGAGAGCTCAGACCAAGTCCCAGATCAAGTCCTGTCTGAAGGAATCCTAGAACATGAGATGTAGAAGGAAGGATTGGATCAAATCCATTTCCAGAAACAAATGACAAGAACTTGTCCCATATTTTTGAATATATGGCATTAGTTGCTGGCTTCCTAGCTTTTAGAAGGGTTGATATGACTCCTGGAGAACACCCTAGGGACTCGAACCTTCGCCTTTCAAACTCCAGATTCGAAGATTCAACTTCTGAGGGTTTGGATGAACTAGACTGCCCTGCGACAGAAGTTGAGGGAAAGGAGGGATCTTGATTGGAGAGCCCACACTGAGGCGCAATACGGAAGTACTGCCACCACCTGGACTGGCTCCCTGAGGAGCCTCAGGAGGAATTTGAATATTAATGGCCTGGGAGGAAAGGCATATGCCGTGGTGAACCTCCAGGGACATGACAGGGCATCCACTGCCTCGGCTTGTGGATGCGGCAGCCGAGAGAAGAACCTGTCCAGCTTGGCGCTCTTCGGGGAGGTGAACAGATCTACCTGAGGGGGATCCCATATGTTGGCAATCTAAAGGAAGACATGGGGGTGGAGAGCCCACTCGTTGTCCAGGAAGTTTCTGGATAACGTGTCTGCTTCAGTGTTCAACCTGTCTTGCAGATACATCGCTCTGAGGTCCAGGAGGTTCTCCTCTGCCCAGAGCATGATCGGCTCTACCCCCTTGAGGAGTGACCTGCTGCAAGTGCCTCCCTGCTTCTGCAGATAAGCGACAGCTGCCCTGTTGTCTAGGCGTAGGAGTATTCTCTGGCCTCTGATTTGGGGTGCCAAAGAGGTCAGTGCCAAGAAGGCTGCCCTCATCTCCAAGATGTTTGATACCACTCCCTGGGTGGTGCATGACCATCTCCCCTGTATTCTGGTTTGCCCGCAATGGGCTCCCCAGCCCTGTCTGCTTGCATCGGACGTAATTGTGATCCAAGGAAGGGAGCCCAGGTGATGAGGCTTGGAGAGGTTTTCCGGAACTGTCCACCAGTGAAGGCTCCTGCGCATTTTTCCCGTCAGCAGGATCGTCTGAGATAGTCGTTGTTTCTTCCACTGTGCCAAGAAACCAGTCTGGAAATACCTCAAGTTCCAATGTGCCCAAGGAACCATGGGTATATGGGAAGACATTGTGCCAATGAGGCTCAGGCATTGTGAAGCCGTCAGATACGGGCTCCGGATGACTTTGATCATTCTCTGGATTACAATCCTTGCCTTCGGCGGTGGTAATGACACTGTCCCCTCCTGAGTGTCGAACATTGCACGTAGATTATCTGCTGTGTTGGCGTTAGTTGACTTGTCAGAAATCACCAGCCACCCTAGCTCTTTTTAGGGACTGTAGAAGAATGTCCCGGTGACATACCAACTGATCCGGATTGCTTGCTAGGAGAAGGATGTCGTCCAAGTAGTGGTATATCCTCAAGCCCCTCTCCCGCAGGGGAACCAAAGCAGATATTAGTATCTTGGTGAACACCCTGGGAGAGGTGCACAGACCGAAAGGCAGGGCTTGAAACTGTAGGTGGGTCCGTCCCACTGCAAATCTCAGGTATTTTTGAAATGCAGGTAGAATTGGAACATGTAGGTACGCATCCTGCAGATCGACCAAAATCATCCAATCTGATGGCTGGACTGTCTGAATAATCGTCTGCAGGGACTCCATTTTGAAGCTTTCGGGGCGGATATACCGGTTGAGTCTCTTTAGGTCTATCGCAGGCCTCCACC
This sequence comes from Rana muscosa, assembly GCA_029206835.1. Taxonomy (NCBI): domain Eukaryota; kingdom Metazoa; phylum Chordata; class Amphibia; order Anura; family Ranidae; genus Rana; species Rana muscosa. The sequence continues at coordinate 637,045,536 of CM055122.1, read as the reverse complement.
CACCTGTCCTCTTTGGGACCAGAAATAGGGTGGAGTAAAAGCCTGCGAAGCGCTCTGCCAAGGGAACCGGAATAGCCGCCCCCTGAAGCTGGAGTGACGTTAGGAAGTTTTTCAGAGCTTGAGCCTTCAGTGGAGAGGATGGAATCTCTGTTCCTTTGAAAGAGTTCCAAGGTGGGGGGTGAGAAAAATTTCAAAAGTGCCCCCATTGAATTGTTGACAGAACCCAGGGGTCGTGGCAGAGGGTGGCCCAGACTGGGGTAAAAAAACGTTAGCTTGGCTCCCACCGGGAGTGCCTGGGATACTCTGGAGTAAAAAAAAAAGACTGCTTCTGCTCCTGTGGAGCCGGAATTGCTTTCATCTTCCTGTTCAAAAAGGATCCCTGAGTACCTTTCCAAGGTCTTTTGTTGTCTCTGGGCTGTCTCGACTGCCTAAAATCCCTTGGGTTTGACTGGCGGAACCTAGAGTAACCACCTCTGAATCTTTGCATACTTCTGTCCTGTGGAAGCATACCAGACTTCCCTCCTGACAGCCTGGAGATAGCTTTATCCATTTTGTCTCCGAATAGTGCTTTCCCATCAAACGGGATTTTGCACCAATTTAGTTTGGAGGAAAAGTCAGCCATCTAGAGTTTCAGCCACAAGGCCCTCTTCGCCATCACTGAATGCAACATGGATCTTGCCGAGCACCTGATCGTGTCAATGGCCGCTACGCAGACAAAGTCTGCCGACAATCTAAGCTCTTCTAAGGCCTTAATTATATCCTCCATGGGGACATCCTGACGCAAAGCCGTCTCAATATTATCTGTCCAAGATCTTATGGCATTTGATACTGATGTGAGGGCAATAGCTGGCTTACATGCTGCTTCCGCGGCTAAGTAGCTCCTCTTCAGCTCCAGGTCGATTCGCCTGTCTAGAGGGTCTTTGAAAGAAGCGGAATCCTCCATTGGCAAAGTTATATTTTTTGGGAGTCGCACCACCGACGCGTCTACCGCTGGCATGGAGTTTGGTGACTGCGTTCCCGACTCTGGTAAGGGGTATATAGTTTATTGAACCGACCCCATTTTTTTTATCAGTCTTTGACCATTCCTTCTGAATGACTTGACTAATCTCGCCCATCTGAGGAATGGGAAGTAGCTTGTAGACTCTTGGGGAGGCTATTCTGTGTCTTTCCAGGCGATTGCAGTTTTGACTGCCTGGATGAATGGCTTTACCAAGGAGAGACTGAAGCCAGAAGGTTCTGACTCTTCTCAAGAGTCCCCTGAAGAGTCTTCAGGTGGTGAATCTCTAGCTGGTCGGCCTGACAGCGGCAGAGGTGTACTGACTGCTGACGGACCAGGGAGATTAGGTTCTATATCCTGAACCTGGGATATCTGCTGAAGTGGTTGAGCGGGGACCGAAGCCAAAAGCTCAGAGAAGGTGTCCTTCATTGTTCGCTTGAGCAGATCTACAGCGTGCTGATTTTCTAGCTCGCGGTTGGACGCATAGTCCGTAAAACAGTCCTTACAGACCACTCTGTCTGGTAGCGGTGTAGCCCCACATGTCCAGCATTTCTCTTTCTATAGGTCCTAGGAGAGGGGGACCGATCATGTCCTCTGGATCTTGACCTCTCTGATCTACGACTGGAGTGGGTAGGGCTACGATGTAAGGAACTCAAGCTAGACCAGTGAGCGCACTTTTTTTTTTTTTTTTTTTATACTCACGTATAGTTGGTCACATACCTAATAGAAGTGTGAGGATCTTTGCTGCGAGATGAATGACCCATTGCGGAGTTGGGCACAAGGATCAGCTCCGGAAATATAGTAAGAAAGGGAAAAGAATCAGGAGTTTTTGGCGTCACATTTATTTTTATTTTTTAAACAAACATTTTTATATCGTCATCTTTTTTTTTTTTTTAAACATAAACATTTTTGATCGGCAACATTTTTATTTATTTTTTTGAGAAAATAAAAAGTACCTACCACAAAGCAGCATCAGAGAGACCAAGCAGGGCACAGCTGAGGAGACTCTGACAGCAATCCCTGAATCTGAACCTAAATAGGCTCAAGGTGCGTAGGCTAATCCCATAAACCACCATTTGGAATTGATTGAAAAAAAGGGCAAATCTAGCCTTCTTTCCAGAATCCAAGATGGCTGCCACTGAACCAAGCGACCGTGCATGCGCACGCGCAGAAGATCCAGCGTCGCCCAGTACAGAGAGCCGAGAAACTACGGCTCTGTATCACTCCCGAATCGCGCATGCGCAGACGGCGGCGAGGACGCCGTGCCATGACACTCTCCTACCTGGCAGGATGTACAGAGCACCTGTAGCCCCCCCGAACCTGGAAATAAGCACCGCAATGTTGTTGCACAGAGAGACACCTGCCCTATCCAGCTGCACAGTTTTAAAGGAACAAAAAAGTAAGACAATAATAATTTTGAAGGCGCCTGACAAGCAAAGGAAAGGGGAGGGGAGGGGAAGAGGGGAAAAGAAAGGGGAAAAACATAAATGCCTGTAATAAAAAATGGAAACCACCAGCCTGGGAAGATGGAGCTGATCTTTTTGCGACTTCCACTGCATTCATCATGGATGTGATAGCAGACTGCGTTCCTGTGAGGAAACTCTGCGAAATGACCCCAACAGATCCACAGCGGGGATCCCAGTCTTATCAGCGCTGTGAGCGGCCCAAGAACAGGGACTGCGCACGGGAAAGGCTAAACCCGGCGGACGCTGCCGACTGCAGAGGTATGGACATACTGCTACTCTTTACCAGCACAAGAAGGTATGAGGGAAAAAAGGAGAATGTTGGGGGAGGGACTATGCCTTTAATTTATGCTATTCACTAGTCCTGAAGGAGGAGTCGAGGCGGAGCTCTATCACAGGTATCCTGCCATGGAGGCACCAGGAAAAACTTTTCTTTCAATCATGGTTAGCGTTTGGCTGAAGCCATTTATTATCAATCAACTGTGTCTAATCTTTTTAAATCATAATCACAACAGAAACTACCCAAATGACCGTGATCAAAAGTTTACATACCCCAGTTCTTAATACCGTGTATTTCCCCCTTTAACATCAATGAAAGCTTAAAGTATTTTGTGGTATTTGTGGATGGGGCTCTTTATCTTCTCAGATGGTAAAGCTGCCCATTCCTCTTAGCAAAAAGCCTCCAGTTCCTGTAAATTCTTGGGCTGTCTTGCATGAACTGCACGTTTGAGATCTCCCCAGAGTGGCTCAATGATATTGAGGTCAGGAGACTGAGATGGCCACTCCAGAACCTTCACTTTATTCTGCTGTAGCCAATGACAGGTTGACTTGGCCTTGTATTTTGGATCATTGTCATGTTGGAATGTCCAAGTACGTCCCATGCGCAGCTTCTTGGCTGATGAATGACAATGTTCCTCCAGTATTTTTCGATAACATACTGCATTCATCTTGCTATTCATTTTGACCAAATTTTCTGTGCCTTTGTAGCTCACACATTCCTAAAACATCAGCGATCCACCTCCGTGTTTCACAGTAGTAATGGTGTACCTTTCATCATAGGCCTTGTTGACTAGAAGCAAAATGTTTGTCTCATCACTCCAAATGACTTTGTGCCAGAAGGTTTGATGCTTGTCTCTGTGCTGTTTGGCATATTGTAAGCGGGATACTTTGTTGCATTTGTGTAGTAATGGCTTTCTTCTGGCGACTCAACCATGCAGCCCATCTTTCTTCAAGTGCCTTCTTATTGTGCATCTTGAAACGGCCACACGACATGTTTTCAGAGAGTCCTGTATTTCACCTGAAGTTATTTGTGGGTTTTTCTTTGCATCCCGAACAATTTTCCTGGCAGTTGTGGCTGAAATTTTAGTTAGTCTACCTGACCGTGATTTGGTTTCAACAGAACCCCTAATTTTCCACTTCTTGATTAGCGTTTGAACACTGCTGATTGGCATTCTCAATTCCTTGTATATCTTTTTATATCCCTTTCTTGTTTTATACAGTTCAACTACCTTTTCCCGCAGATCCCTTTGACAATTCTTTTGCTTTCCCCATGAATCAGAATCCAGAAACGTCAGTGCAGCACTGGATGACAGATGCAAGGATCTGTCAGGAGTACAGAAACTGGTTGACCTTTTATACACACACACTAATTACAAGCAAACAGATCACAGGTGAGGATGGTTTCCTTTAATAGCCATTCAAACCCCTTTGTGTCAACTTGTGTGCATGTTATTAGGCCAATCTCACTAGGGTATGTAAACTTTTGATCAGGGTCATTTGGGTAGTTTCTGTTGTCATTATGATTTAAAAAGAGTAAACACAGTTCATTGATAATAAATGGCTTCAAACACTAACCATGAGTGAAAGAAAAATTTTTGCGTTATCATTCATATTCTCTGAAAAATGGCCAGGAAATCATAAATTCTGTGAGGGTATGTAAACTTATGAGCACAACTGTATTTAGGCTGGGTTCACACTAAGTTCGCATGCGGCTTACAGCAGGGGTCCTGTGCAAATTCGCACCGGAGCCGCAGTGGAGATATGTGAACCGGCTCCATAGAGAGTTGGTCAAAATCTGCTATTGCGAATTGGATGTGGCAATTCCACATCCAATTCGCAATAGTGTGAACCCAGCCCGAGAGTTCTGAGCTGCTTGATGTTTTCAGCTGGCACATAAAGATCACCTATGAGGATATTCCGACAAATATTGAAAGGCCATCTATTTTTTAAACTCTATTACCTATTTTTCTGGGATAAGAAATATGTTTTTAATATTTATAGCTAAAGCCACTAAGGCCAAATGATGTGGATGACTTCATATCTTCAGTAAAATTGCCTTTTGAGATTGATGAGATTCTAAGAGCTGATTTAATCATCTGGTATAAAATAAGAAGGTGCTTTTTTTTTACAGAATAACTGACTGTTCTTCAACTACATAAAACAGATATTTTACATTCTCTCTGCTAACTGTACTTATACCTGGTAATCTTACTGTACAACTGTGAATAGTTATACATTTGTAAAATACCCATTTCCAGATCTTGACGTGTTACTAAAACCACAACAGTAAAATCAGTCTGTATATGCAGTAAAGTATGCTTGTTATACTCACTGTGGAACCTAAGGGGTTAATCCTCTGCATTGTGTAAAAAGGCTGATCCTGTCTTCCCTGATCCTCCCCTTCTTTTACTGCCCCCAATCCATCTGCTGGTAGAACAGGGCTTTTGGGGCACTCTGCATATGCTCAGTTTGGTGTGGGTGCATGTAATCAGCACAGTGCTAGTCAGCACTGTCTACTGTCCAGGCTGTCCACAAGCTTAACCACTTAACGACCGCCCACTGTAAATATACATCAGCAGAATGGCACCGACAGGCAGAATCACGTATATGTACGTGATTGCCTTTGTATAGTTGGGGGGTCCGATCGGACCCCCCTTCTTTACAGTGGGTGGTCGTTTTACCTTCGGGAGCGATCCGGCATGAGGGGACGGCCGTTCGATTCCGGCCACCCCCTCTCGATCGTTCCCGGCGAATGAGAGAGCTTCCCCTGCCTGCCAGGAAGGAGGAAGTGATGTCATCTCTCCTGGGGCGCTCACATATACCGAGCGCCGTACAGGAGAAGATGCAGGTTAGTACACAAAACAGCACACTGACACCAGGACACATAGGCACATAAATCGCCCCCCCAGGCCCCCCCAGACACCCCTAGATCACCCCCCAGCCCCCAGTCACAGTGTCACTGATTGCAGTGACCATTTATTTAGTGATCACTGCAATCAGTGACATTTGTGACTGTAAAAGTGTCACTACATTTAGTTTTAGGTCCAGTGTAGCCCCCTAACCCCCCCTAATAAAGGTTTAACCCCCTGATCACCCCCCAGATAACCCTTTCACCCCCTATCACCACTGTCACTAAGCAATCATTTTTCTGATCGATGTCTTAGCGTCGGTGATGCTGATCGGTAGCCAGTAATTTTTTTTAGGTTCGCCGCAGGTTTTTATAGCGTCGGGTACCCCCATATATTACCTAATGAAGGTTTAACCCCCTTGATCGCCCCCCAGGTAACCCTTTCACCCCCTATCACCACTGTCACTAAGTTATAATTTTTCTGATCGATGTCTTAGCGTCGCCGATGCTGATCGGTAGCCAGTAATTTTTTTTAGGTTCGCCGCAGGTTTTTATAGCGTCGGGTACCCCCATATATTACCTAATAAAGGTTTAACCCCCTTGATCACCCCCCAGGTAACCCTTTCACCCCCTAGCACCGCCGTGGCTATGCGATCATTTTTCTGATCGATGTCTTAGCGTCGGTGATGCTGATCGGTAGCCAGTAATTTTTTTTAGGTTCGCCGCAGGTTTTTATAGCGTCGGGTACCCCCATATATTACCTAATAAAGGTTTAACCCCCTTGATCGCCCCCCCAGGTAACCCTTTCACCCCTATCACCACTGTCACTAAGCGATAATTTTTCTGATCGATGTCTTAGCGTCGGCGATGCTGATCGGTAGCCAGTAATTTTTTTTAGGTTCGCCGCAGGTTTTTATAGCGTCGGGTACCCCCATATATTACCTAATAAAGGTGTAACCCCCTTGATCACCCCCCAGGTAACCCTTTCACCCCCTAGCACCGCCGTCGCTATGCGATCATTTTTCTGATCGATGTCTTAGCGTCGGTGATGCTGATCGGTAGCCAGTAATTTTTTTTAGGTTCGCCGCAGGTTTTTATAGCGTCAGGTACCCCCATATATTATCTAATAAAGGTTTAACCCCCTGATCGCCCCCCAGGTAACCCTTTCACCCCCTATCACCACTGTCGCTAAGCAATCGTTTTTATGATCGTTGTCTTAGTGTCGGTGATGCCGTTAGGTAGCCAGTAATTTTTTTTTAGGTTCGCCGTCAGGTTTTTATATAGCGTCAGGTACCCCCATATATTACCTAATAAAGGTTTTAACCCCCTAATTGCCCCTAGTTAACCCTTTCACCAGTGATCATCATATAAGTGTTACGGGTGACGCTGGTTAGTTAGTTTGCTTTTTATAGTGTCAGGGCACCTGCCGTATATAACCCAATAAAGGTTTAACCCCCTGATCGCCCGGCGGGTGATATCAATTAGGTTTTAGCGTCAGAGAGGGTCTGCGTCACACCCCAGGCAGCGTCAGGTTAGTGCCAGTAGCGCTAACACCCACGCGTGAAGCATACACCCCCCTTAGTGGTATAGTATCTGATCAGCTCAATATCTGATCTGATCAGATCTATACTAGCGTCCCCAGCAGTTTAGGGTTCCCAAAAACGCACTGTTAGCGGGATCAGCCCAGATACCTGCTAGCACCTGCGTTTTGCCCCTCCTTCCAGCCCAGGCCACCCAAGTGCAGTATCGATCGATCACTGTCACTTGCAAAACACAACACACATAACTGCAGCGTTCGCAGAGACAGGCCTGATCCCTGCGACTCCAGTGCTGTAGGAGGTGATTTCACCACCACAGTTAAAAAAAAAAAAGCAAATATGCCGAAGCATTGGGGCAGCAGGAGCGGAGGAGCGATTTTGCTCCTAATGCCGCGTATATACGGTCGAAATTCCGACGGAGGCTTGCCCGTGGAAAAGTCTGACCATGTGTACGCGGCATAACTTTTGCGAGAAGATGCCCCCATGCTTCGGCATATATAAATGGTGCATGTATGCCCATCATTAGAAGTGGGTGGATGAAGGGCGGTATTCTAATGGTGGGCATACCCACCGATCAATCTTTTTTTTTCGTTCAGCCAACAGGCTGCATGAAAAAAAAAGATTACAATACATGTCCAACAAGGACCAGCAACGTACTGGTATGTTGCTGGACTTTGAATGTTTATACCAGAATGATGCCTGTGGGTTTAGGTATCATCTTGGTATCATTCTTTTCAGCCAGCGGCCGGCTTTCATGTAAAAGCAATCCTAGTGGCTAATTAGCCTCTGGACTGCTTTTACAAGCAGTGGGAGGGAATGTCCCCCCCCGGATATAAAAAGCGCCATTGGGAAATTGGGAAAGCATTTTATCACACCGATCTTGGTGTGGTCAGATGCTTTGAGGGCAGAGGAAAGATCTAGGGTCCAATAGACCCCAGTTTTTTCAAAAAAGAGTACCTGTCATTACCTATTGCTATCATAGGGGATATTTACATTCCCTGAGATAACAATAAAAGTGATAAAAATAAATAAATATGGAAGCAACAGTTTAAAAATAAAATAAAAAAGCAAAATTAATAATAAAAAAAAAAAGAAAAAAAAAGCACCCCTGTCCTGCCCTGCTCTTGCCCAATGGCGAACGCAAGCGTCGGTCTGGCGTCATATGTAAACAGCAATTGCACCATGCATGTGAGGTATCACCGCGAAGGTCAGATCGAGGGCAGTAATTTTAGCAGTAGACCTCCTCTGTAAATCTAACGGGGTAACCTGTAAATGCTTTTAAAGGCTTTTAAAAATGTGTGTAGTTTGTCGTCAATGCGCGTTTGTGCGAAATTTTAAAGCATGTCGTGTTTGGTATCTATGTACTTGGCCTAAGATCATCTTTTTTATTTCATCAAACATTTGGGCAATATAGTGTGTTTTAGTGCATTAAAATTAAAAAAAGTGTATTTTTTCCCAAAAAAATGCGTTTGAAAAATCGCTGCGCAAATACTGTGTAGAAAAAAAAAAATGCAACACCCACCATTTTATTCTGTAGGGCCTTTGCTTTAAAAATATATATAATGTTTGGGGGTTCAACATAATTTTCTTGCAAAAAAAAATATGTTTTCATGTAAACAAAAAGTGTCAAAAAGGGCTTTGTCTTCAAGTGGTTAGAAGAGTGGATGTAAGCTTCCTAATGTTGTGTATAAAATGCCAGAACAGTTCAAAACCCCCCCAAATGACCCCATTTTGGAAAGTAGACACCCCAATCTATATACTGAGAGGCATGTCCAGTCCATGGAATATTTTATATGTTGACACAAGTTGCGGAAAAAATACAATTTTTTTTTTTTTTTTGCACAAAGTTGTCACTAAATGATATATTGCTCAAACATGTCATGGGCATATGTGGAATTACACCCCAAAATACATTCTGTTGCTTCTCCTGAGTACAGGGATACCACATGTGTGAGACTTTTTGGGAGCCTAGCCGCGTACAGGACCCCAAAAACCAAGCACCGCCTTCAGGCTTTCTAAGGGTGTCAATTTTTGATTTCACTTCTCACTGCCTATCACAGTTTCAGAGGCCATGGAATGCCCAGATAGCACAAAACCCCCCCAAATGACCCCATTTTGGAAAGTAGACACCCCAAGCTATTTGCTGAGAGGTATTGTGAGTATTTTGCAGATCTCGCTTTTTGTCACAAAGTTTTGAAAATTGAAAAAAAAAAGAAAAAAAAAAAAAAATGTTCTTTCTTCATTTTCAAAAACAAATGAGAGCTGTAAAATACTCACCATGCCTCTCAGCAAACAGCTTGGGGTGTCTACTTTCCAAACTGGGGTCATTTGGGGGGTTTTTTGCTATTTTGGCATTTTATGGCCTTCAAAACTGTGATAGGTAGTGAGGAGTGAAATCAAAAATTTGCGCCCTTAGAAATCCTGGAGGCGGTGCTTGGTTTCCGGGGTCCCGTACGTGGCTAGGCTCCTAAAAAGTCCCACACATGTGGTATCCCCGTACTCAGGAGAAGCAGCAGAATGTATTTTGGGGTGCAATTCCACATATAACCATGGCATGTGTGAGCAATATATCATTTAGTGACAACTTTTTGTAATTTTTTTTTTTTTTTGTCATTATTCAATCACTTGGGACAAAAAAAAAAAAAATATTCAATGGGCTCAACAGGCCTCTCAGCAATTTCCTTGGGGTGTCTACTTTCTAAAATGGGGTCATTTGGGGGGGTTTTGTGCTATTTTGGCATTTTATGGCCTTCAAAACTGTGATAGGTAGTGAGGAGTGAAATCAAAAATTTGCGCCCTTAGAAATCCTGAAGGCGGTGCTTGGTTTCCGGGGTCCCGTACGCGGCTAGGCTCCCAAAAAGTCCCACACATGTGGTATCCCCGTACTCAGGAGAAGCAGCAGAATGTATTTTGGGGTGCAATTCCACATATAACCATGGCATGTGTGAGCAATATATCATTTAGTGACAACTTTTTGTAATTTTTTATTTTTTTTTGTCATTATTCAATCACTTGGGACAAAAAAAAAATATTCAATGGGCTCAACATGCCTCTCAGCAATTTCCTTGGGGTGTCTACTTTCTAAAATGGGGTCATTTGGGGGGGTTTTGTACTGCCCTGTCATTTTAGCACCTCAAGAAATGAGATAGGCAGTCATAAATTAAAAGCTGTGTAAATTCCAGAAAATGTACCCTAGTTTGTAAACGCTATAACTTTTGCGCAAACCGATAAATATATGCTTATTGACATTTTTTTTACTAAAGACATGTGGCTGAATACATTTTGGCCTAAATGTATGACTAAAATTGAGTTTATTCGATTTTTCTTATAACAAAAAGTAGAAAATATCTTTTTTTTTCAAAATTTTCGGTCTTTTTCCGTTTATATCGCAAAAAATAAAAATCGCAGAGGCAATCAAATACCATTAAAAGAAAGCTCTATTTGTGGGAAGAAAAGGACGCACATTTCGTTTGGGTACAACATTGCATGTCCGCACAATTTACAGTTAAAGCAGCGCAGTGCAAAATTCTGAATTCACCTCTGGTCCTTTAGCTACCAAATGGTCCGGGGCTTAAGTGGTTAAGGAGTGTGTCTATGGGAATGTTGAAGATGAGGTCAGACACTGATGTGGACGAGAAGACCTGGCTCGCAGTCTGTGCTCAAATTCATTCCAAAGGTGTTCTATCGGAATGAGGTCAGGTCTCTGTGCAGACCAGTCAAGTTCCTCCACCCCAAACTTGCTCATCCATATCTTTATGTACCTTGCTTTGTGTACTGGTCCAAATAATTTGGTGGAGGGGGATTATGGCGTTGAGTTGTTTTTCAGGAGTTGGGCTTGGCCCCTTAGTTCCAGTAAAGGGAACCATTAAGGTGTCAGCATACTGGGGACATTTTGGACAATTTCATGCTCCCAACTTTGTGGGAACAATTTTGGGATGGCCCCTTACTGTTCCAACATGACTGTGCACCAATGCACAAGCAATATATCACACAGAACTGTCAGGTAGTGTGTGAGTCAGCGCTCACTGGCAGCTATAAGGTGGATCATAAGGGATCAATAACAGGGAGGGGGGAACAACAAGATATACCCAAAATGAATTACCGGTAGTAAGAATTAGTCCATAGTAGTAATGGATATCAAGGAGAAGTCCAAAGGACGGATGAATCTACAGGTGGATGGGGATTGCACACACAAAGCAAGTTCCATAAGGACATTAATGAGCGCGTTTTGGGTAGAGGAACTTGACTGGCCTGCACAGTGTCCTGACCTCAACCCGTTAGAACATCTTTGGGATGAATTAGAGCGGAGACTGCGAGCCAGGCCTTCTCACTCAACATCATTGCCTGACCTCACAAATGCACTTCTGGAAGAATGGTCAAGCATTTCCATAGACACACTCCTAAACCTTGTGGACAGCCTTCTCAGAAGAGTTGAAGCTGTTATAGCAGCAAAGGGTGGGCCAACTCAATATTGAACCCTATGGACTAAAGCCTCGTACACAAGATCCGATTGTTGGACAACCGAGCGTCTGATTTTCGTCCATAGGGCGTGTGCCTGGATCTTGTCTTGCATACTAACAGTACACAATTGTCGGCCAACAAACACAAAATGTAGTGACGTACTACGAGGAATTCCAGCTCTTGAGCACCACCCTTTGGGCCCCTTCTGCTAATTTCGTGTTTGGTGAGCATTGATTCCAAGCATGCGTGTTTGTACTTTCGACTTTTGTGTGATGGACTTGTGTACTGACCATGCGAAAATCAGACAACAGACCATTGTCCGCCAAAAATTTACTAGCCTGCCATCCAACATTTGTTGGCCAAAAGTTGGAAAACAATTGTCAGAAGGAGCATACTAACGGTCAGATTTTAGGACAACAGTCTGTCAACAGACAATCCCCTGCCAACAATCGGATTGTGTGTACGAGGCTTAAGCCTGGGATACCACTAAAGTTCATGTGCGTGTAAAGGCAGGTGTCCCAATACTTTTGGTAATATAGTGTAGCAACACAAACAGAACTAAATCAGTTTTTGTTTTATAATAAGAGAAGGCTAGAATCCCTTGTTTAATAAAACCATTCTCACCTGGACCGTTAGTGAGGAAATATCCCTCTAATTGAGCCCTAAATAACAGTAAAAACCTACAAAGGTTCTAAATCTTTCTCACTCTTTACAAAACGAAATAATATTTTTTTTTTCTTGATTTACACTAGGGATGAGCCGAACACCCCCCAGTTCAGTTCGCATCAGAACAGGCAATAAATTTGTTCGAACATCCGAACTTCGTTAAAGTCTATGGGACTCGAACATGAAAAATCTAAAGTGCTAATTTTAAAGGCTTATGCCACGTACACACGATCATTTTTCCCGTCGGGAAAAATTACATTTTTTTTTTCGCCGAGAAAAACGATCGTCTGTGGGCTTTATGCCGTTTTTCTCGTTGAGAAAAACGGCAGGAAAAACGACGAGAAAAATTAGAACATGTTCTAAATTTTCTCATCGTTTTTTCCATCATTTTTTTCCGCGGCAGTTTTCCCATAGGGAGACACTGCCGCGGAGCCCACAGACGGTCGTTTTTCTCGACAAATAAAAAAATGACGGGAAAAACGGTCGTGTGTGGGGGAAAATGCCGTTCCCTCGTTTTTCATTTAATTTCATGTCGTGATTCACGGCGGTGTTTTCACCGCCGTGAATCACGATCGTGTGTACGCGGCATAATATGCAAGTTATTGTCATAAAAAGTGTTTGGGGACCCGGGTCCTGCCCGCTGAAGTCTCCTCCAGTCTCCACTCCACACAAAACCCCCATGACGTACGAGGGGGCGGGGTCACACGTCACATCATAGGGTACGCCCCGGCTTTCCCCGCCCCCTCCTACGTCATGGGGGTTTCGTGTGGAGTGGAGACTGGAGGAGACTGCAGCGCTGGACATCAGATCACCGTTAAAGTCTATGGGACTCTAACATGAAAACTCGGTACGCCCCGGCTTTCCCCGCCCCCTCCTACGTCATGGGGGTTTCGTGTGGAGTGGAGACTGGAGGAGACTGCAGCGCAGAACAACGCTGGAAAGACTGGATTACATTGCTGGAATTGTTTTTTTATTTTTAATAAAGGACTTTCCCAACTGTGTCTGTGTGTTTTTTTTCAATTTTTTACACTTTCTTTGTGAAATGGTAGGGGTACAATGTACCCGTTACCAATTCACATAGGGGGGGCTGGAATCTGGGGGTCCCCTTTGTTAAAGGGGGCTTCCAGATTCCGATAAGCCCCCCGCCCACAGACCCCCACAACCACCGGGCAAGGGTTGTGGGGATGAGGCCCTTGTCCCCATCAACATGGGGACATGGTGCTTTGAGGGGTGACAGACCCCCAAAGCATCCTCCCCATGTTGAGGGCATGTGGCCTGGTACGGTTCAGGAGGGAGGGGCGCTCTCTCGTCCCCCCCTCTTTTCCTGCTGCCTACCAGGTTGCATGCTCGGATAAAGGGTCTGGTATGGATTTTTGGGGGGAAATCCACGCCATTTATTTTTTAATTTGGCATGGAGTTCCCCTTAAAATCCATACCAGACCTGAAGGGTCTTGTATGGATATTTGGGGGGAACCCCATGACATTTTTTTTTAAATTTGATGCAAGGTTCCCCTTAATATCCATACCAGACCTGAATGGCCTGGTAATTAAATTTGGTGGGACCCCCACGAGTTTTTTTTTTTTATATTATCAATGACTTTCAATTACTGTTCTCTGTATTGCCGGGAGCCGACAATTCATTATAGCCGCGAGTGCTTTTAAATTACTTTTTTTCCTTCAGAAATGACACTTTGTGCAGGGACAGTTCTAAGCACGGGAAACAAGCGCTGCTTTACAGGCATACTATACACCCCCCCCCCTCCCCAGGTACGAAATTTAAAGGAATATTTCACTTTTATTGTTTCACTTTAAGCATTATTAAAATCACTGCTCCTGAAAAAACTGCGTTTTTTTTAAAAAAAATTGCTTTCATACATGTCCCCTGGGGCAGGACCCGGGTCCCCAAACACTTTTTATGACAATAATTTGCATATAAGCCTTTAACCACTTCCATACCGGGTCATTGTAAAATGACGCCGACAGGAACCCTCTCTCCCTCCGGGTGGACGTCATATGACGTCCTGGGTTTGTGGGGGGATATCTGAATGATGCCTGCAGCTAGAGGCATCATTCAGATATCCTTCTCTTCAGACGGCGATTCTGCGCACAATAAGAACAATCATAGCGGCGGTTCCACCGCTTGATCGTTCTTATAGGCGGCGGGAGGGGACATCCCCCCCTCCCGCCACCATCCGGTGCTTCTCCGGGCTCTCCCGTGCCATCGGGGGCCCGGAGAAAAAATAGTCCGGCGCCGGTGGTCACATGACGAGCATAGAGATGATCTCTATGACCGTCGGAGGCCTGGGCGCGATGTGATGACATCACTCCCGGGTTCCCAAAGGTAAACAAAGCCGCGATTGCTGAAAGCATGAGAACGGTGATTTATTTTTTCCGATCTCATGCTTTCCAGCCTGGAGGAGAGATGTGGGGTCTTATTGACCCCGCATCTCTCCATAAAGAGGACCTGTCACACACCATTCCTATTACAAGGGATGTTTACATTCCTTGTAATAGGAATAAAAGTGATCAAAAAAATAAAAAATAAAACCCCCCTGTCCCCAATAGCTCGCGCTCAGAAGCGAACGCACACATAAGTCCTGCCCGTATATGTAAACGCCGTTCAAACCACATATGTGAGGTATTGCTGCATGCGTTAGAGCGCGTGTAACAATTCTAGCACTAGACCTCCTCTGTAAAGCCTCGTACACACGATCGGATATCCTATGGATTCTAATCCGATGGTTTTGTCCATCGGAAATCCGATGAAGCTGACTTCCATCAGTCTTGCCTACACACCATCAGTCAAAAAACCAACCGTTCCAAACGCAGTGACGTAAAACACTCCGATGAGCCGAGAAAAATGAAGTTCAATGCTAAGTTCTGAGCATGCGTCGACTTGATTCTGAGCATGCGTGGGTTTTTTATCCGATGGACTTGCCCATAGACGATCGGAATTTGCTATCGGTTTTTTATCCATCGGAAAAATTTAAAACATGTTCTATTTTTTAAAACCGATGGAAAAAAGACCGATGAGTCCCATACACGATCGGTTTGTCCGATGAAAAAAGTCCATCGGACTGTTTTCATCGGTAAAACCGATCGTGTGTACAGGGCAGAACTCTAACCTGGTAACCTGTAAAAATTTTCAAAGCGTCGCCTATGGAGATTTTTAATTACCGAAGTTTGGCACCATTCCATGAGTGTGCGCAATTTTAAAGCGTGACATGTTAGGTATCTATTTACTCAGCGTAACATAAGCTTTCATATTTTACAAAAAAATTGGGCTAACTTTACTGTTTTGTTATTTTTTAATTCATGAAACCATTTTTTTTCCAAAAAAAAGGCGTTTGAAAAATGATTGCGCAAATACTGTGCAAGATAAAAAGTTGTGGCGATCGTCATTTTATGTATATTGTATTTTTAATGTTTGGGGGTTCTGAGTAATTTTCTAGCAAAAGAATGATGATTTGTACATGTAGGAGAGAAGTGCCAGAATAGGCCCGGTATGGAAGTGGTATAAAAAGCCCGGTATTGAAAGGGTTAAAATTAGCACTTTAGATTTCTCTCATAGACTTTTACAGGGTGTTCTGCGGCTTTTCGAATTTGCCGCGAACACCCCAAATTGTTTGCTGTTCGGAGAACGGGTGAACAGGCAATGTTCGAGTCGAACATGAGTTTGACTCGAACTCGAAGCTCATCCCTAATTTACACTATAAAAGGCTCATTCATAAAGGCATCAAGCTCAGAGTGAGCTAAATACACTATGCTTTTAGGTGCTGCTGAGTTTCTTTTATTTGCTACTTTGTTGCTTTGATTTGTTTTTACGTTGTTAAAAGACTTCTGTTGATTTGCTTCTAAGATGCTTTGGGCAACTTCTCAGTGCTGCTAATCTTGTTGGACAGTTCTATCCTGGAGCAACTATATTATATATACAGTGGGTAGCACCATGCCGTGTAATGTCATCCACATAAATATGTAGTTCCTTTACCGCCGCATAACCTCACATTTCTGTTATCTCTCCATACCTGTTACCAAGGATACCAAGTTTTACCAGCTCGGTTCGTCCTGCACTGTTCAAGTCAAGTTTTCCCATGATATCTGAAGTTTAAGATAGATTCTGCAATAAATTGGACATTAAAATGAATCTATTATACATGATAACAATGTTATGTAGCAAACTAAGGTATTGTTTCCTTATCCAGAAGTACATGTATCCCATGGGGGCACTTCTAACAGGTTCAGGGGGTACTCCTGCAAGTAAAAGAAAATTCTTAGCACAAAAGAAAAATCACATTTTGGAGCAAACCTGAAGAAGTATTTTAGTTATTTAAAACCATTGGGAATACACAAATCTAAGTAGGAAAACACAATTAAGGGTTGTTTCACACCACAGAAACAAACTCCAGATCCATTCCAAGCGTGTTTCTGAGTGCGTTTTTTTATTGCGTTTTTGTTGCGTTTCTAGATACATTCCAGATGCCTTTTTCTTATTTATTTTTTCCACTGTACTGGGGTCTAGTGCTTTTTTAATGCGTTCTGGTGCATTCTGATGCATTTTTGATGCATTTCACTGCGTTCCAGTACAGTCCAGTGTAGGAAAAATGTTCTATTTTTTTTTCTGGAACTGGAACACCCTGGAACTGACTGCACTGGTGTGAACTATGCCATTGGAGACCATATAACCTACTTTTCATGTATTTATGATGCAAAAAACGCACTGGACTACATGTGGTGTGAACTGGCCCTAAATACATAAATAATAGGGTGAACATTAATATCTATGCCAATTGCAAACACGTTAGAATTGTAATTATTTTATTTATGTTGAGAATTACTGAACATAGAAACTGCATACTTTTTTTTTAGCGCAAGTGTACATGTGGTGCTAGTATATTTTTAAAGTACCGTATATACTCAAGTATAAGCCGACCCGAATATAAGCCGAGGCACCTAATTTTACCACAAAAAAATGGGAAAACTTATTGACTCGAGTATAAGCCTAGGGTGTCCATATGCATACCTCACTGTGCCTCACTTTGCCTCACTGTGTCCATGTGCATGCCTCACTGTGCCCATGCCTCACTGTGCCCATGTGCATGCCTCACTGTGCCTTACTGTGGCCATGCCTCACTGTGCCTCACTGTGGCCATGCCTCACTGTGCCTCACTGTGTCCATGCCTCACTGTGTCCATGCCTCACTGTGTCCATGCCTCACTGTGTCCATGCCTCACTGTGCCCATTCCTCACTGTCACTGTGCTCATGCACGTAGGTCACCTGGACATCAAACTTTGCACACTTGTAGATGAAGAGTGGTGCTACATGTGTGCTAAGTTTGGGGTCCAGAGGACATAGGGCTGGCCGGTACCGGGTCCCCAAAATCACCGAAGAAATTACCATTTTTTTTTTTTTATAAATTGTTTATTTATGTAAATTTTTATGAGGCATTACAAGCATATATCACAATCAGCAAATATGAACATTGTACAACTTGCATGTGCAGACATAAAGTTACATAACAAGGGTAGAAAACAAGTCGTTCGAGTGAACCATTAGACATTGTAAGGGTCACGTAAAGGGGAGGTAATGTGGTATTTAATAGCATATCAAGATATCATATTAACACAAAGGCAATCAGTGATGGGAACTGGAGCTAAAATTTCCTGAACATACAGTGTGATCCTAGAAAGACCATTTCCCTATCTCGGTGTGAGGGTCTAGTATTCCGAATTATTATATTCCGATGTATCCCATTTTTCCCAAATGACCTCAAATTTTGGTAGTGCATCCTCTATGATTGCCGTGATATGTTCCATTTTACGAATATCGGTGACCGCAGAAAGGAATTGCGTAAAGGTAGGTGGAACAGTGGAACGCCAATGTTGCGGGATCACTCGTTTAGCTGCTAGTAAGATGAATGTCAGTAGTTTGTTAATAGTTTTGGTGGTATTCCGAAGAGGTAAGCCTAATAGCAGGTGTATGGGTTGGAAAGGGATCTGGATCTCCAATATCTTTTCCAGCAAGGCATGAACATTGGTCCAAAAGGGGGACAAAACAGGGCATTCCCAGAATATGTGGAAGTGCGAGCCCACAGAGGAGCCACACCTCCAACAGTGACTAAATGGAGCTAGTTTATGAGTTGCTAGAAATTCAGGGGTCCTGTACCAAAACATTAAGATTTTGTACGCCGTTTCCCTCTGGGCCACGCATCTGGAGACTATGGAGGTAGCATCCCATATCGTCCCCCACTTAGCTATAGAGATAGGACTATGAAGGACCTGGGCCCATTTCCTCATATATGAGTGGGTCTGTTCAGAAATGTGATCAATGCTCTGGAGGATTTTGTAGATGCAAGATATTTGTTGAGGTTCATGTGGGCCATACGAGCATAGCTTTTCAAATTCTGTAGGAACCACCAGAGTCAATTGGGGTGATCTAGATACAAAATAATGTTTTACCTGCAAGTAAGAAAAGAGTAGTGTGTTCGGTAAGTTATGTTTGGCTTGCAGTTCCGAAAAAGGGAGTAAAGTGCGTGTTACTGGATGCACCAGATGTCGCAATTGAAATATGCCTGCCTGGGTCCACGGCATCATGGAGTCATAGGATAAGCTGTCGGGAATTTCTGGGTTAAATAAAATGTTTATCAGTGGGGGGCATTGGGAAGATAGAGCATATTTACTTGAGCAGCGTTTCCAGATTGAGAGTGTGAATATCATAGGGCTCAGGCAGATCTTCCGTATTTGAGACGTAAATTTATCTGAAGAGGGCCAAAGTAGACTACATGGGTGTGCAGGGGAAGTAATATTTATCTCGATTTCTGACCATCTGCTTGATGCATAGCGAGATGTCCACGAGGAAATGACTCTGAGGTGAGTAGCATAATAATATTTGATTACATCCGGTGCCCCCAGCCCCCCACGTGAGCGGGGAGCCAAGAGAACCGAACTGGCAATCCTGTGGGACTTGTTATTCCATATAAAATTCAGAAAGTTCCTATGAAGTAATTTAAGTTGGGTCAATGGGATTGCTACAGGGAGTGTTTCGAAAATATACAGCAGCTTGGGGAGAATAGACATCTTCAAAACGTTGATTCTACCAATTAGAGAGACAGGGAGTGTTGTCCATTTTTTAAGTAGTTTGTTGATGTCTGAGAAGAGGGGGGGGAAATTTTCTTGGTAGAGAGTGGAGTACGATCGAGATATATGTACACCGAGATACTGAAGGGACTGTATGCACCATCTATACTTGAAGTTGGTTTGCAGGGTTAGAAGAAGGTCAGCCGGAATATTAATGGGTAAAGCTTCGGTTTTAGTCGGGTTAATTTTGAATCCGGAGATATGGCCAAAGATTTGTAAGGTTGAATGGAGAGAGGGGAGAGAAATGTGTGGGTGGGTAATTGTCAGCAGCACATCATCTGCAAAAAGAGATAATTTGTATTCCAGACGCCTCAACGTCACTCCCCTGAAGAAATTACCATTTAACATTGGAGTCTATGGAAGGGGTGCCCGGCTTTGAAAAATTGGTGCTCCCCGGCCGTAGGTCCCCAGAACATTAAACTTTGCACGCTTGTAGATGAAGAGTGGGGCTACATGTGTGCCATGTTTGGGGTCCAGGGGACTTATGGCTGGCCGGGAACATGCGCACAAAGTTGAAGTCGGGCACAGACTTGAGTATAAGCCGAGGGGGGCATTTTTAGCACAAAAAATGTGCTGAAAAACTCGGCTTATACTCGAGTATATACGGTAATAGATTACTTTTTTAAACTGTACGTGTTATGCATTTTTTTTTTTTTATCGTCTAACTTACTATCAATAAGTACCTGTTGGCATCTGAACCTCTGCACACACAAAACCAATAATGCAATACTGGACAGACTGCTGATCTTTGGCTCTAGCCTTGTCCCCACCCCACTATCGACTGACGGCTGTGATTGGTGGCCCCTGCAACCCGTAGTATGGTATATTGGGATAGAAGGCTTGGGCAGCAGATTGGAAGTCTCTCTGCATTTGCTTTATTGCGGTTTTATGTAAAGCAGGGGTCTCAAACTGGTGGCCCTCCAGTTTGAGACCCCTGGTTTACATAAAACCAATAAAGCAGAACTACAAGTCCCATCATGCCTCTGCCTGAGGGAGTCATGCTTGCAACTGTCAGCCTTGCAATGCATCATGGGACTTGTAGTTTTGCAACAGCTGGGGGCCGCCAGTTTGAGACCCCTGATGTAAACTATGCAGAGCATCCCATATGGTGACCTGGAGGGTATGGGAAACAAGTCTATAAATCACATTTATTTCTTGTCCATTGTGGGACACAGGAATTCTTAGACAGCCAGGTTTTACTGCTATCTACTGAAGAAATAGAAAATTGGCAACAAAAAAAAGAAAACATTAGCTAGCCCAGGATATTCCTGCCCACAACCAGTATGCCTCTGTTTTTTGCCAGTGTCCCCAGGAGAGTGGATGGTCTTTTTTCAGCTGTGCTGTTCAGTCCAGAGCTTCTGGTAGATTAATGCTGGACATCTTAAGTACAGAAAGCTTTCTGGGCTATACTTCTCCTATGGATCACAGGAGTGCAGTTAGTTCTGCACTCCTGTGACCTGTTTTCAGCCGACAGTGGGCTTTAGTTTGCTGTCAGCTGACGTCATAGATCCAGTCCAGGCTCTGAAAAGATCCTGACCATAAGGTTTGGATCCACACAGATGCCTAGACTGGCAGCTGGCTTAGCTTCTCAGTGGTGGTGGTGCTAAAGCTCTAGGAGGGAGTGGTCAGTGGAAAGAGGCTCTATATGCTAGCAGTTCACCCAGTCAATCTGGAGTGGTCAATGAAGTTCCTTTCTTGCGTTTCTGTATTTTAGAGGGCACAGTACTGACCAGTACATCTGGGCAGTTGGAGGATTTGTACTCCAACAGCTGCACTTTCAATTACTTACAAATACTTATCAGATTCAGCATTTGCCAGAAACATCAGACCAGCTTTTCTGAAGGTATAGTATATTACACTATAATTGACACTAATGCCCTGTACACACAATCGTTTTTTCCGATGAAAAAAGTCTGATGGACTTTTTTCATCAGAAAAAACGATCGTGTGTGGGCCCCATCGGACTTTTTCCATCGGTGTAAAAAAATAGAACATGTTTTAAATTTTTCCGATGGAAAAAAAAAACGATAGGAAATTCCGATCGTCTGTGTGGAACTCCATCTGAGAAAAATCCATGCATGCTCAGACTAAATTACAAGATGGAAGCGCTCGTTCTGGTAAAACTAGCGTTCGTAATGGAGATAGCACATTCGTCACGCTGTAACGGACTGAAAAGCACGGAGACTGAAAAGCGCGAATCGGCTAACACCAAACTTTTACTAACACGCGGTAACACGAAATCAGCCCGAAGGGTGGCACCATTATATTTGAACTTCCCATTTATAGTGCCGTCGTACGTGTTGTACGTCACGGCGTTTTGGACGGTCGGAATTTTGTCTGATGGTGTGTAGGCAAGACTGATGAAAGTCAGCTTCATCGGAATTCCGACGGAAAATTCCATCGGATTTTATTCCATCGGAAATCCGATCGTGTGTACAGGATATTATAGTATAGTAATTTGCCCAGTGAAAGTGCATGTACATTCATTCTTTGCAAATAGGGCAAAAAATGAATATTTCCTGTGCTGGTTGAAAGTTTTTTTATTGATTTCAAAAAGGAAAATACTGCATTTGGCCACTAGATGGAGCTAAGTATCATATAGGCATTTTTTTTATGATACTTAGTGCCATCCAGTGGTCAAAGTAGATATAGAATGCTTACAAATGTAGTGTTTTTGGAGCATCCCGTGAGAATTTACTCACCGTATAGGGCAGGGATATGCAATTAGCGGACCTCCAGCTGTTGCCAAACTACAAGTCCCATGAGGCATAGCGAGACTCTGACAGCAGCAAGCATGACACCCAGAGGCAGAGGCATGATGGGACTTGTAGTTTTGCAACAGCTGGAGGTCTGCTAATTGCATATCCCTGGTATAGGGTGACCAATTAGGATATTTGGGCCATAAGTAAGCACTGTGGCAGCCCGAGCTGGGTTGCCTTTAAATTTAAAAAGTGTGGTTTAATGCTTGGGGTTCAATGCTTGCATATTGGCATGTGTTAGCACTAACAATTGCAGATAAAGAAAATTGCTAAACTGTTAGATTTCACCCTCTTGTGCATTTTAGCATGAAAACATCTGTCAGCTAATATCTCTCTTTTAGCCTCTTTTATTCCCTTGAGTAACACGCTCAAGTTTTGTGACCTCGTTTTCAAACTAGCTATATAACATGCACCTCTGTAACATTCACATATTACTCAGAAGACAGAATGTTACTCACATTACCAGAGTCCAATAAAGTGTGTGATTTGAAATGCAATCAGCATTCTGCTTAATATGTCCCACTGAGGTTCTCCGCTGCCTATATAATGGGCTACACAAACCCGTAAGGAGTAGAGTAAAACAACTGTAGTCCAAATGAATGACCTCATTATCTTGTGGAACTCTGTGCACATTTACTGCGCTAATCCTCATTATTTACACTCTCCTAATACTATTTGGTTAAAGAATTTAAACAACATCAAATCATTTACTTATTCAGCCATCGGACATGATATATTGGTACTGGCAGATTCCCCATCAAGTATAGCTACGATTCAGTTGCTGTGTTTATACATTATTTCCAAGGCTTATACGGTAGATTCAGAAAACAAGCCTTGTATTTCTTTTGTAGACATTACCCGCTTTTTATAAAGGCACCCACAGTGAATTACTAGTCCATTTTTTTTTTAAAAAGTCACTTCTTAGCCATCCAGGAACATGGCAGTTTAACTAGGCTGATGAATTCATTCAGATCTCCTTCCCTTTAGAATTCATCTATATTGCATTATTTTTATTCTTTTGTAGCCATGACATTTAACTGTTTGTTGACAGTTGCCTCAATTGAAATTGATATGTAGCAAATGAATCAGTTGTTATTTAAAGCGGACCTTCAGTCATTTTTTTTTCATCTTTCCATAAATCTTCTGCCCTTGTTTTTTTAACTTTGGATTGTAAAACATTTTTTTCTGCCAGTAAATACCTTATACACCCCACTTCCTGTTTCTTGTCTGATAAAAAGCCTAGGCTTATGACATCATGCACATCTCTCTCTCTCACTCCTGTGAGAGTTTGCCAGGAAGGGAGGGGGGATGAGTCATAAGAGGGCGAATGAGAGCTGCAGAGCTGGAGGTGTGTCTGTGTAAATCCAGGAAGTGACCAGGCACCAGCTTCAGCTGCCCACAGTTAAAATGGATGCAGCCAGACTCAGTGGAGGGAGATTTCTGCAGCATATTTGGCAAGTACAGAATCACAGTATATATAAAATAATATGCAAAGTGGTTGGAGGGAAGCTTCAGAATGGCAAAGATGTTTTTATTACAAATTATGTGAGCAGACTGCAGTTTCTCTTTAAGGGTTATGTATCCCTTTTCCATGAAACATTCATTTGCAGTTGAGACCTTAGTGTAGAAATACATGAATATTAGGATGGACGTTTTGCTTAAACAAAGTGGTGATGGGACTACTACCCATCTGGCTCTGTCGAATCTACTGTTGAACCAAAGTGGATCCATGGTAAACATACAAAGTCAACGTTGACACTAGGATTTGTCAACAAGTTTTAAGCTGGCCATACATTAATCACACAAATAAACTCCCCACTCCGCGCCTAATGGTGAACCACAAACGCCAATTATAATCACCAATTAGCAGTCATATGTATTATCCCCATAATAATAATAATATACAGTGGAACCTCGGATTATGAGCATAATCTGTTCCAGGAGAATGCTCGTAATCCATAGTACTTGCATATCAAAGCGAGTTTCCCCATTGAAGTCAATGGAAACGAAAATAATTTGTTCCGCATTGACTTCAATGGCATGCAATACCGCATGCGGCCAGAGGCGGGGGGTGCAGGAGAGCCTCGTAAACGGCCGAAAAGGCCCGAGGACACCTGGGCTGACCTCGGCAAACCTCGGAAAGACTTTGTTCCCGAGATTTGCCAAGGTAAGCCGTGTTGTCCTCGGGCCTTTCCGTGCAATTCCGTACGGCGACGATCAACTGTGATCGGCAATGTTCAGCTCTGCTCGGCTCCGGCGCCCCCCCCCACCTCAGGCCAAACGTGGTACTGCACACCACTTTCACCTGAATCGTGCTCGTTTTGCGAGACAACACTCGCAAACCGAGTTACAATTTAAAAAAATACAGTGCTCGTATTGTGAAACGCTCATTAATCGCGTTACTCGCAATCCGAGGTTCCACTATACTGTATAAGGCTACTCTTTGTTCAATATGGCACTACATCCTAAAAATATATATATATATATATATATATATATATATATATATATATATATCTAAAGTGTTAAAACAAAGAAATGAAACATTGTCTGTGAAAACATAACTACAAAGTGTCCATATACCGTATACTACAGTGTTCAAACAAACAAAAAAGAATGTTCTCATGTTTGCACTCAGATCATCCTTTTTGTTTGTTTGAACACTGTAGTATATACTGACACCTCGTACTTATGTTTCACAGACTTTATATTCTTTTTCTGTTTTAATGCTGTAGAGCTTTTTTTTTTCTTATGTAGCATCGTATTGAACAAGGAGTAGGCATATATATATATATAATATGTAGCGCTACCCTCTAAAGATCCACTGGATTTTGGGTATCCCTGTTCCTGTACAGCCAGGCAACATGCATTTTCCAACTTTCATCCTGAGACATAAATCAGTCCATGGGCTTGTTTTTTTTTTTTTTTTTAGTGTGGGAAAAACAAATTGGATAGGGAATAGGAATTATAGGATGCCCAACTTGACTCAAAAGAGCAAATTTCTTCACTATGTGCACCACAAAAATGACAAATCCTTGACTGTATTCACTCTGGAACAACAACAGTCTTCCTGGAAATGGCAAAGAGAATTCCCCCTTAAAGGAGCTCTGTGTCCCCTTAGTGGAATTTAAAAAAGTCCCAAACTTGCAGGAGCTCTATGTCCCCTCTCTTGAAAATATCAGGCCACCTGGCTGCTTGATAAAGTGTCCCAGAACAAGGTATTGGTTTTAGCTGGTTGGCACAGTCCCAGAAAATCTTGCTGGATATTGCATCTGACAGCTTTCTCCCTTTCTCCCATCCCTTGGGGATTTAGAGGTACTCACACTGTCCTTGGAATCCTGCTGCTTTTGAGAAGACTGCTATTCGGGCTCTTGCTGTGCATGTCCTCCCATGCCAGCCAGCGTGTCTGTCTCCTAGATGAGACTATGGGGTAGTGGAGATCCCTCTGTCTTTCTTCCTTCTTTCCTCAGCTGCCAGCCTAGAGGCAGAGCCCCCTCAGCCCAGGGGTCCCCTTCCAGGCCACACGACACAGCCTCAGCACTCCACCTTCCACTTGACTCCCCTGTTGGCCAGGTTCATGGGCTGAACCAGCCACCCTGCCAGGCCTACTGCCTGGGGATTGGCCAGATTTCCATATATATGCAGATCATGGCCTCTTCACTTCCACCCACTAGCTTCTAGAACCAGGGAGAGGTACCAGAGGTCTGACCTGTAGAGCCCTCCAGCCTGACCCACAATAACCCCTACCAATTACCCAGACTCACACAGCTACTGTGAGACAAGATACATTTTCCTTACACTAGACTGCACATACATTATTCATTTTTTCTTACGCTCAGCCCATAAAAAATGTACCCGATTCCCCCATCCACAGACTCGAATTGAATGTCTAACTTAGAGATGAGCTTTCACTGTGTGCAGTAATAAAGTGCAGAGTTCCTCTGAAAAGCGATTTGTCCCATGTCACTATACACTGTGTCAAGGATTGTTAATTGACCAGACTGTGTGACCTCATAAAAGGAAACCAAACGGGTGTAGGTGAAAACATATAATTTATTATGGTGAGTGACCAACATACAACAACCAATAGAACGCAGTGCAATAAATCAACAGTGACTACAAACAGTATATACAAGTATGGGAAATACCAGAATCGTAGTGGAAGCCAGGCCGAGGTCATACACAAGGGAATCAAGCAGATGGGTATGGATGGAAGGAAGCAGAAACAGGGAGGGGACGGATGGATAGGCTGCAGAGCAGGGATCAGGGTAACAGAAGGGAAAGCTGTAGGATGGGCACAAAGTAGGGAACAGGTAGGATCGGGTAAAGCAGGATGCAGGTTCCAGGTAGGGATCGGGTCGAGCAGGGTGCAGGTTAGGGATCGGGTCGGATACAGGCTCAAGACAGGGTCACAGGTCCTAGGTCAGGGAGAGAGATACCAGGGCAAAGAGTGTTTGCACTTGCCGGGTATATAAAGAAGTCTTGTAATCAGGCTTCAGGTCACAGCTGACCACAGGAAGTGCTGCCTGTCCCACACTGCCAGAATACCCCCGCTGGTGGATGCCGGTACTGCAGTCCATGTATCGTGTGTTACCACCAGCAGGTGAGATCCTCCAACAGAGGTATTGGCTGCAGGAGGACACCTGCTGGCGGGCACTAGCACTGCAGTCCAAAGGACCAGCAGCACCACCAGCGGGTGAAGCCTTTCCTGACACACTGTAACTTGTATGTTCTGTTGCATTAGGAGGGACATGCTGAGCCTGTGCTCACTTCACCAGTCCAGTGTATCTCTGTTACTTCTCTCCCAGGAACAGAATGGGGTCCCGCTGAGCACCTAGCGTAGACCTCATGCATGCTCTCACTAAACTCTTCCCTCCTGTACCATGTGGCCAGGCCATAGACCTCTGTAACTCGGGTTCAGGTCTGGTTGTTACTGGATACTGACCGCTAGGTAGGGAGCTAGAACATCGACCCTCTCGCTACCAGAGGACCTGCTAACTTACCAGGCACCATGCCTAATGATTGATTGCTGTAGCTTGTTCCTTCACTTGGTTACCCATAGCAACTATCTCCCTCATCCTATCTTGCCAAGGAAACCTTTTGCAGTGATGGTTCTTCATACCCCACCTGTGCTTTAAAGACCCAGGTTCTTTGGAATATGTCAGAACGTGCATCCCCTTTGTTGTAGGAGTGAGTTTCTATTTTATTACATGGCTGGTTGGTTGCTTCATATGTTACATGCCTTCAATGTCTCCTGAAGAAGCAGATTTATGAACTGGGAAACGCGTTGAGAATTATCCTCATTTCACTACAGGAATCAGCCTCAACTGAATAAAAGTAACATTTACGTTCAGAACAATAAGGACATCAAAACTTGCTATATGGTTGAGGTTATACATATGGGAGTATAAATTAAATGTGCATGAACAGCTGACATACAGTATAGGAAAAAGGTTTTAAACATGTGTAGCGATACCTCCAACTAAAGAGGCCGCAGAATTAGATTTTGGGCCCTGAGTGCAGCTCCGCCAACCCCCGGCAATAGGCTCTATCCCCTTCTGGCACAGCTAGTACTAACAATCAATGATAGGTCCTATGCAATAGAATAACTAAGCAAGGACACAGTAATGAATTGTAATAGGTAAAGTGTTTTACTCATCAATTCTCAATATGAATAAAAGGGGTAACAATAATCACAGTTCTAAACAATCACTCCTAAGGGCAGCGTCCTGCCACTCTAACACACTATATAGTAACACACGCTACAAGTGCGCCATACGGGCGACCGTTAACTAAGTGCCCTATGGCGCAGCAATCAAACACGCTAGAATCCCCACCAGGCCTGGTTCTAATATTTAGCTTAGTCCTTCTTTCTTCACCGGCAGGTCTGTAATGGTGGTGCACTTAAACAGAGTATAACTTTGTAATCCAAGGGGTATGAAAATAACTTATAGGCCACGGCAGTCTATAGGCCTATACACAGCAACAGTATCTAAGCTGGGCTTATGCCCTCTCACCCGCCGGACTACGGATCCAGTCCGGGAAAACCTCCACCGGCCGTGTCACACACTCTCAATCTCTCCAACGATCGGGTCCCCGATCCGACAAGGCGGTAGCTCACAAAGTCAGATGCCACCCAGGCTCGCAGAGGGAAGGATGGAAGGCTCTTCGGTGCAGAGCAAGGCCTCAGGCTTCAGGCCTTGCCCCTCCGACACATCCGCACAGGAGGATCCGTCCGTGAAGTCTCGTGTCGCCAAAGAGACCGAGCCCGGCCCCGCCTCTTCCTTTTATAACCCCTCCCATGAGTCTCTGCGGTGGAACGTCACAACAAGAATGGGGTTATGGGTAATGTAGTTTCTTCCCAATATAGGGGAACACCCCGCTACACACTCCCCCCACTTAAACTCTTTGGTCCCCAAAGATAAATTTTAGCAACAACTATATACAACATTGGACAATTCTGAAAACGATGTTGGGATAGGGGATTCCCACCATAACTGAGGGGTTGAATTCCCTTGCCCACAGGTCACATTATCTTGGGTGGCCTGACTAACTGTGCCAGAGAGTGAGCTGGGGTTGCCCTCCACCAAATGGACAGTGGAGGGATCCGGAATCTCAGCATTTCTCCTAGCAGTGACCACAGAGTCTTCCGAACTGTTCCCCATCTGGGGGTAGGTCAGCTTCTTAGGAGGTTGAATGACTCTTCGAGCTCTTTGCTCTCTTGGAATCTCTGGCTCTGGCGCCTCAGGCTCCTCTTCCTCGGAGTAACTATCATGGGCATCTTCCCAGTAATCTGTTGAAGGACTGAAAGGGATGAATTCTGTAGCCTCTGGGTTCAGCGTTTCATCTGTGGTATCTTGGGTGACTGGAAGATCTATGATAGAAGTTCCTGGAGTTGGGGAAGACCACAGCCAATCAAGCTCTCCTTCTTCATCTCCACTAAGTTGGGAGGCTTCTCCATTTCCAGCTCGGGAGGTCTGTGACCGAGTGTGCGGTCTAGGAGTATCCAAGATAGAGGCCGGTGCAGGGGAGTCTCCCACGGAAGGTATTCTAACTGCCTCCGTCAGTGGGAGCAGGTGGTTTCGATGCCATGTCTTCAGTGGGCCTACCTTTCCCTCTGGCTTCACCTTGTAGACAGGTAGGCCCGGCAACTTCCTGCAGATGACATAAGGTTCAGATCTCCATCTGTCTGCAAGCTTGTGTTTTCCGGGGGCTCCCAGATTGCGCAACAGTACTCGATCCCCGGGCTGTAGGTCTTGTACCCGGACCTTCAGGTCGTAATTTTTTTTATTCCGAGCTCCCCTTTGATCTGAGGCCGCTTGAGCTTGTTCATAGGCTACTTTCAGGCTGTGTCTGAGCCTATCCACATATCCTCTGTGAGAGGTGACGGAGGAATGGTCCAGTGAGGTGCCAAAAGCCAGGTCCACCGGTAGCCTCGCTTCTCTCCCAAACATGAGTCGATATGGGGAATAGCCTGTAGCATCACTGATGGTGCAGTTGTAAGCATGTACCATGGCTGCTATGTGTTTGCTCCAATGTTGCTTTTTCTCGCTTTCCAGAGTCCCCAACATGTTGAGCAGGGTTCGGTTGAACCTTTCCGGCTGAGCATCTCCCTGAGGATGGTAAGGTGTAGTTCGAGTCTTCCTGATTCCCAACGAATCCAAGAGCTTCCGGATCAGCTTACTCTCGAAGTCCCTCCCTTGATCTGAATGGAGTCTCTGTGGCAGCCCATAATGGACAAAATACTTCTCCATAAGTACCTTGGCCACGGTGGAGGCCTTCTGATCTTTGGTGGGGAAGGCCTGGGCATACCGGGTGAAATGGTCGGTTATCACCAGAACATTTCCTAGTCCACTCAGGTCGGGTTCGAGGCAGAGAAAGTCAATGCACACCAGGTCCATAGGCCCTTGGCTCTGTAGATGGCCCATTGGGGCAGCTTGATGGGGCAAAGTCTTCCTCTGGATGCATCGCGCACATGAGTGGCAGTACTCCTCTACCTCTGCCCTCATGCAGGGCCAATAGAACCGACTTCTGACAAGTTGAAAAGTCCTTTCAGCCCCTAGGTGGCCATGATTGTCATGCAAGGCCATCAAAACAGTCTCCCGATGTTTCTCTGGGAGGAACATCTGCCACTTATCTTCTGAATCATCAGAGGGGCCCCTTCGGTAGACCACTCCCTGATGCATCTGCAACCTATCCCACTCCTTCCTCAGTAGGCGAGCTTCTTTGGAGGGTTGACGCATGAGTATGTTTGGATCCTGATTTTTCAAGGCCTCCAGGACCAATCTCCCCATGGGGTCTTCCAATTGGTCACACCTTAATTCCTTTTTGGACAATCTTGGTAGGTTGCCCTCTTCCAATTGAGCTACTCCACAGTAGTGTTTGGGGACTCCCACCGTGGTAACTCCTATTTCCTCTGCTCTGGAGCATCCTCGGGCTTGGAATGCAGCTCCTTGACAAAGGGCCTGCACCCCGTCCGGTGCCACTTGGGTCCAATCTTCTATTTCAATGGTCGGGGAATGAGATCTTCTGGACAAGGCGTCTGCGTCTCGATTCCCCACTCCTGGTCTATACTTAAGGCTGAAGTTGAATCCAGACAGTGCGGCTAGCCACCTGTGTCCAGTGGCATCCAGCTTGGCCGTGGTGAACAGGTAGGTAAGGGGGTTGTTGTCGGTCTTCACAGTGAACTCTGCTCCGTACAGGTAGTCTTTGAGCTTGTCTACTACCGCCCACTTGAGGGCCAGGAACTCCAGCTTGTGAGTGGGGTAGTTCTTCTCAGAGGGGGTCAGGCTTCTACTCACATAGGCAACAGGCCGCAATTGCCCCTCCTGTTCTTGGTAAAGTACTCCTCCCAGACCGTCGTGACTAGCATCCACGTGCAGTTCATAGGGTTTGGTTGGGTCTGCATAGGCCAAGACTGGTGCAGTGGTCAGGCTCCTCTTCAATTCCTGGAAAGCCTCTTCACACCTCTGATTCCACTGATCTCTGATGGACTCTCCTGGCCTCCTGGGTCCCGATCCATCCTCCTCTCCTTCAGTCTTGAGCAACTCATTCAATGGTCTAGCAATTCGAGCAAATCCCTCCACAAACCTTCTATAGTAGGAGCAGAAGCCCAAGAAGGATCTGAGTTCTGTTACTGTGGTGGGCTGTGGCCAGGAGGTAACTGCCTCCAATTTCTCAGGGTCTGTGGCCACCCCTTCTTCAGATACTATGTGCCCCAGATAGTTCACAGAAGACTGGTAGAACCGACACTTCTCAGGCGAAAGCTTAAGTCCTTCCTCACTGAGTCTTCTCAACACTTTCTCCAGCCTCTCTTCATGTTCCTCCAAGGTTCTCCCAAAGACAATGACATCGTCTAGGTATACAAGGACTTCGATCAAGTTCATGTCCCCTACTGTCTTCTCCATGAGACGTTGGAAAGTAGCTGGGGCTCCAGACAGACCTTGGGGCATCCGGTCGAATTCGAAGAACCCCACTGGGGTTATGAAAGCTGTCTTCTCCTTGTCTGCTGGGTGCATCGGAATCTGATAGTACCCACTCTTGAGATCCATAACGCTGAACCATTTGGCTCCAGACAAGCTCTGTAGGGCATCCTCTATCCTCGGAGTGGTGTATTGGTCAGGTATGGTTCTCCTGTTGAGAGTCCTGTAGTCTATACAGAGCCTCAATGATCCATTCTTCTTTCGGACCACTACTATGGGAGAGGCATAGGGGCTTCTGGACTCCCGTATCACACCAGTCCTCTTGAGTTCTGCAAGTTGTTCCCTCAGATCCTCCAGATCTGCTAGCGGGACCCGCCTGACTCTCTCTCGGAAGGGCTTATCTTCTTGGAGGCGGATCCGATGGGTGGCACTTCTTGCACACCCCACATCAAATTCATCCCTAGAGAAGATCTTCTCCCATCTATTCAACTGGGCCTTGGCTCTCTCTTTCCAAGCCCTGGACAGATTCGGGTTTTCCATGGTCAGCTTCTCCCAAACATCCGCTTCTTCACCTGTCCTCTTCACTTCTGACAGGGTAACAGGGGCCGCCGGGCTCACCTGGCCTAGCAACATTCTGGCTGGGATGTCCATGGGGTCTTTGGTAGTATTCCTAACACTCACTGGAACTCTATAATGGGCCTTCTTCAGGACCTTCAGCGGAATCACTTCCGGTATCACCTCCAGGCCTGAGGATTCACCCCTTGGGTCTGACTCCAGCATGACAAAGGGACCAGGCTGTTCCCAAGTAAGCTTCACAGTGGCCCTGAGACAGGTTACTTCACCGGGCTGCAACACTACCCCTTCTCTTCCAAGTCTCCACAACTTCCCTATCTCCTCTCCAGGGGTCTCCCGCTCTTGGACCAGCCGTTGGTAGGCTGTCTTCAGCATGGGATGGATCTTGGTAGCTGCTTGTCTTTCTTTCGTCACTAGAGGGGTCAGGAGTCTTCGGACCAGGTCCGTGTTCGTCCCTATTATAAGGGAATTCTTGTTGGCTCCAAGCGGCCTAGGACACACAACTGCCAGGGTGTCAAACGCTTCGGCCTTCCCAGCCACGGATGGGTCAAAGGTTATTTGGACGGGAAGGTAGCCGTCGTAAGGGAAACTCTGGGTTCCAATTCCCCATATTTCCAGCTCCTCTATCTTCTGGATAGGCAGATGACTCAGGTGCCTGTCGTAGAAGTCCCGGTATAGTAGGGTCACTTGTGCCCCGGTGTCCAGGAGGCCCCTGGTGTAGACTCCCTCCACTTGAATGGGCACTATAGGGGATGGGCCTACCAGCTTCTCTGGATATGGTCCGGCAGGAGCTGCCTTCTTCAGACCTTTTCCCTTTGGACTCTCTCTTGTCCTATTCCCTTTGGACTTGAACCTTTCTTGAGCCTGGTATGCACTGACTTCCCTCCTTTTAATGGGTGTGGGAACCCGCTGAGGTGTACTATTATTTTTCTTGGGTGGGCACCTCCTTTGGGGGGTGCCGTGCCTCTCCTGAGGGGTCTCCCCCCTTCTTCTTGGGGTTTAGCTTTGTTGAGGGGTATTACGTTTCCCCTTTGGTGTTCTATCTCTCTTTTTGTTTTTCTTTGCATTCAGCTTGGAGTTTACTGAAGATGGTGGGCACCCGGTTGACTCCTTCACCGGGGCCCTCTGAAGTTTCCCGCCGGCTTGCGGTTGTCTGGTCTCTTCTTCTTCGGACTAGAACATGTGGCTGCAATGTGGCCAACTCCCCCACAGTTGAAGCAGACTATATCTCCCCATTCTTGTAAAGGTTCGGGTGCTGAGGCAATCGGGAACAATTCCTTCCTTGGACTTTCCTTCTTCTTGGGACACTCTGTGTCTTTTGCTATCAGAGAGGTCAATATCTCTAATACCTTGGACATCTGAGTTTTTAGGGTGTCTATCTCCGCCTCTCTTTCAGGGGTCATCACTGGATTGACCAGCACCTGTGCGGGTACAACACTTGTCTTATCCTTCTGCTGGTCCTGTTGCAGCGCCTCCTCATCTCTGATAATTTTTATTAAATCAGCATAAGTCAGCAACATTCCTCCTCCCAAGGTTTTCAGGTGCAGCCAGACTGGATCGGAGCGTAGCGCTCCCTTTAAGACTTGCTTCATTCTTGCCGCATCGGCATCTTGGGGCTTCATCCCTTTCTTTAACACAATCTTGCACAGCAGCCTGTTTAGCCTTCTGACATACTCAGAAAGTTTCTCCTCCGGTTTTTGGAAAGTGTGTTCAAACTGGTAGACCGTCTCTGTCACCTTGTCTAATTGACCAAACTCTTCCTGCAGCATAGCTAGACAATCCTGCGCCGTGCACCCTGCATTCCCAAACCGGAAACTTTTCACTGCTTCTGCTGCTGCACCTTTAAGGCTTTCTAACACTCGCTGCCTCTTCTGTGCCTCCGGCACCTCCCATGCCTCCACTGCCTGTAATGCCTGTTCCACCCAAGTATCAAAATCTTCTTCCCCTGCCGGGACAGGGAGCTTCCCTGAGAATATTTTTAGTCTCCGGTAGCTAGTTTCCACATGCACCGTACTTGTCTTCTGACATTTGGCTAGCAAATCCCCTATTGCATTTATCAGTTCTGGTGATATAGCAGTGGCCGATGCAGGTGCCACCGGAGGTGGCGCCCTGTCTTCTCTTTCAGGTGTAGTTCGGGCCGCAGCCTGTGGCGATCCCGTAGGGGATGGTTCCCTTTCTACAGTTATTGCGTGCGCCAGCCTAAATGTTCTGTTGTCTGGCGTCCGCAGACACTTGTGCTTACAGGCCTCTGGCATCCCGTCCCAATATTCCACTAATGCGTATTGATATGAGATGTTTGGGTCTGTCTTCATGTCTATCACCCACGGTGTGTGATCTGGGGACACTGAACTCAGCAGTTCCTCTACCGTCTCACTTGACCATTTCTCGCCAGGAAGGCTAATGGCTATCGACTGTTTTGGCTCTGTATTAGCGGCTTTGCACCACTCTTCTACCGCTCTTGGATCCATGGGGTCCATGCCGGCACTTCTGGCGTTCGCTTGCTGCATCAGGATCCCGGACGAGAACCCCCACGTGTAGCGATACCTCCAACTAAAGAGGCCGCAGAATTAGATTTTGGGCCCTGAGTGCAGCTCCGCCAACCCCCGGCAATAGGCTCTATCCCCTTCTGGCACAGCTAGTACTAACAATCAATGATAGGTCCTATGCAATAGAATAACTAAGCAAGGACACAGTAATGAATTGTAATAGGTAAAGTGTTTTACTCATCAATTCTCAATATGAATAAAAGGGGTAACAATAATCACAGTTCTAAACAATCACTCCTAAGGGCAGCGTCCTGCCACTCTAACACACTATATAGTAACACACGCTACAAGTGCGCCATACGGGCGACCGTTAACTAAGTGCCCTATGGCGCAGCAATCAAACACGCTAGAATCCCCACCAGGCCTGGTTCTAATATTTAGCTTAGTCCTTCTTTCTTCACCGGCAGGTCTGTAATGGTGGTGCACTTAAACAGAGTATAACTTTGTAATCCAAGGGGTATGAAAATAACTTATAGGCCACGGCAGTCTATAGGCCTATACACAGCAACAGTATCTAAGCTGGGCTTATGCCCTCTCACCCGCCGGACTACGGATCCAGTCCGGGAAAACCTCCACCGGCCGTGTCACACACTCTCAATCTCTCCAACGATCGGGTCCCCGATCCGACAAGGCGGTAGCTCACAAAGTCAGATGCCACCCAGGCTCGCAGAGGGAAGGATGGAAGGCTCTTCGGTGCAGAGCAAGGCCTCAGGCTTCAGGCCTTGCCCCTCCGACACATCCGCACAGGAGGATCCGTCCGTGAAGTCTCGTGTCGCCAAAGAGACCGAGCCCGGCCCCGCCTCTTCCTTTTATAACCCCTCCCATGAGTCTCTGCGGTGGAACGTCACAACAAGAATGGGGTTATGGGTAATGTAGTTTCTTCCCAATATAGGGGAACACCCCGCTACACATGTATAAAAATTAATGATTTATGATGATATACTATATGATTTCTTGTACATAAATCTGGGACCTTAAAAGTCCACTGTGCATACCAGAAATTGTTCTTTTTGGTACATTATAGTTATGCAGACTGCATTATGGCTGAAAACTTCCCCACCCATGTCATTTACCTGTATTATTATGATTATATTTTTAAATGAATTTGCTGCTATGGAAGGTTTGGCAACAACCATTAAAACATTAAATGTTCGCTAGTTGTTTTATGCCCTGTACACACGACCGGGTTTTCCGACGGGAAAACTGTGAGGAGAGCTTTTGGCCGGGAATCCCGAACGTGTGTATGCTCCCTTGCAGTTTTTCCGACGGGAAAACTGCCAAGCCCGTCGGAAAATCCGGCCATGTGTAACAGAAAATGGCCATTTTTGTCCGTTTTCCTGTGGGGAAAAACTCAGATGGAGCATAAACACGGTCTGTACGGGGAAAAAGTAGAGAGCAGGTTCTCGGTTTTCCCCTCAGGATTTCCGACGGACCCTTTCCCGTCGGGAATCCCGGTCGTGTGTACAGGGCATTACCCTCCCACTGCTCTCCTGCACATACTATCTACTGTCATACCCTCTGCACTCCTCCACTGCACATACTGCCCCTCTACTTTCCTCTCCCACACATACTGCCTGCTGTCATACCCTCTGCACTCCCCTCCTGCACATTCCTCCCCGTGTCATGCACACTGAATTCCTCCCACTGTCATACCCTTCATACCCTGCTCCTGCACATACTGCCCTCTGCAATGCCCTCCACATTTCCTTCCTGCAGATTCCTCCCATCTGCACTCATCGACTGCACATACTGCCCTCTCTCCTACTATGCACACTCCCCTCTTGCACATTTATCCTTGTGTCATGCCCTCTGCACTTGTCTACATTCCTCTCCCACTCGTACCACCCACTGTTATACCCTTCATACCCTGCTCCTGCACAAACTGCTCTCTGCAATGTCCTCCATACTCCCTTCCTGCAGATTCCTCCCCTTTTCATACCCTATGCATTCATCGACTGCACATACTGCCCCCTGTCATAACTTCTACACAACACAGCACATTGCAAACTCTGCTGTGTGCCCTGCAAAAGATGTAAGGAAATCTTCATTACTTCAACTGCTAGACAGGTTTGTGAAGTTACTGCCTGGAGGTTACTATAAGATAAATCTAAAACTTCCATTTCATATAAACCTTTATGTATTTTAACTATTATTACTTCTTCTGCTAACAAGGGCTACTCCATTAGGCAGATGCCTGATGCAAGTTCTGCTGTCTCTGTACTGCCTGAGGAAATCTACCAGAAGTACTTTTAAAAATGAATCACTTTCTACACCTACTTTAAAAACTGAATAATTATCTTAGATGCACCATTTCTGTGCTTGATTACCTGTCAGTGACTGTACAATCTGCAGCCACTGTGCAATCTACAGTCTGCAAGTTGAATTCCACATTTTAAAGAAAGGCACCACTTTACTGAGCCAAAATCTTTTTTTCTGTATGAAATACTAGTGTTGCACCCTCCTAGATAGGTGCCAAGATTAGGTAAATGTAGTAATGGCTCACTGTGTCTAGTGGTGCTGTAGTTTGTTGTTAGGTAATATTAGTTTTGTCTCACTGTAACCAGTCTGGCTGTATTGATTTTTTTAGTCTGTTCTATGTTTCAGTAGTTGCAGGATTGACTGCTTTCTTCTGATTAGTCCAGAAAGCTATTGAAATAAGTGGGCAGGAAGAGTTTAATCATCAGCAAAATATTCATACAGCCCTGGCCAATCCCTGGGGAGGGTCGTCCAAATGGTAGTTGGAAGCCTGTATAAATACTCTGAGACAGAAAGCAGTTGTCATGGATATGCAAGCCTGCTTTGCTGATCAACGTGTTTGTTAGGCATTGTGTGTTTGGGTTCCTGCCTGCCGTGTGCTACGTCTGTCTCTCTGTTACGTTATTGGCTTGTCCCCGACTATCCCTGTCTGCTCGTGACCCTTGACCTTCGGCTTGTCTTTCGTTATCCTTGTCTGCTTGTGGCCCTTGACTTTCAGCTTGTTATTCGTTACTCTTATCTTGTGCTGCTGCTTCCCCTCTTGTCCCCTTATCCTACGGGGCGTGAGCTAGGAGACTCTAGGGGCCGCGACCTGGACCCAGCCTGCAGCATAACATCCTCACCATTAGAGGCTCTGGAGAAGACCTGCTGGGTCTTAGACTCCACGCCCTGGGGAATCTTGGCTCTAGCTTCCTATAGGATCTCGGTTGTGCTCCTCTGGTCCCGCTTTCCACAACCATCCAGTTTCCTATCCGCAGCAGTCAGCCATAGGGTTCACTACCTTGCGGTGCACTCCTGTCCCCCTACGGTGTGCATCTGTCACCTGGCCGTAGGTGACCTGACAGTTTGATCAGCCATGAACCCGGCTAACATCCCGCTCCCCGCGGATGATCCATTGCAGGGCATAGTTTGCAGAGTTGAAACCCAGGAATCGAATCAGACTCAAGTGATGCGATTCCTCCAGGATCTGGCTTCTCGCTTCGAGCAGCTTCAGGCCTCCTTGGGAACCCTGAATCCGCAACCTCAAATACAACCAGCGGCTGCACCTATTGCACCAGTCGCAGCCACACACTCACTACAACTGCCAGCTCCGTCCTGTTTCTCTGGGGACTCCAAGGCTTGCAGGGGGTTCCTTAGCCAATGCACGATTCATTTTGAGCTCCAGCCCCAAAACTTCCTGTCTGATCGGGCTAAGGTAGCCTATATCATTTCCCTCCTCTCTGGTGAAGCTTTAGCCTGGGCAGGCCCTCTGTGGGAACTGAATGATCCAGTGGTTTCTAGCCTGTCTGGCTTCTTGAAACTTTTTCGGAATATCTTTGAAGAACCGGCTCGTGTCTCTTCAGCGGCCAGCGCCCTTTTACGTCTCCGCCAAGAGTCTGCTTCTGTGGGACAGTATGCCCTTCATTTCCGCATACTGTCGGCTGAGTTGAGCTGGAACAATGAGGCCTTAGTTGCAACCTTTTTGCATGGCCTGTCTGATAGAGTGAAGGATGAATTAGCAGGAAGAACCATCCCCACTGATCTGGCCGGCGTTATCTCCTTGTGTAACCAGATCGATATTCGCTTTCAGGAGAGGACCTTAGAAAAGCAACGCCAGCACTCCTTGGTTCTTAGTCAGCCTGAGCTCCCCTCTCTTCGACCCGTAGAGCATCTCCTACCAGCTGAGGAACCCATGCAGCTGGGTCGGACCAGGCTATCCCCCGAGGAACGTGCTAGGCGCAGAACTCTTGGTCTGTGTCTTAACTGTGGGGGCAAAGGTCATTTTCGTGACACTTGCTCCCTTTGTCCTGAAAAACGTTCGGGTCCACTTCATCTGGAAAGTGGAGTATTGGACCCAGAAATATCACCTTCCCCTTCTCGTCTTCTGCTTTCTGTGTTCCTTCATGTTGGTGCTTCTTCTCATTCGGTCTCAGCATATCTGGATTCCGGAGCCGCTGGCAATTTCATGGACTGGGAAATCGCATCGTCCATGAGACTTACTCTTTTGCCCCTCACCACGCCATTGGTGGTCTTGGTGATTGATGGTACTGTTCTCCCAGGGGGACCTATCCGCTTCCAGACCCTCCCTTTTAAGATGTCGGTAGGGACACTCCACCAGGAGTGG
The DNA here is from genome assembly GCA_029206835.1 of Rana muscosa. NCBI lineage: Eukaryota > Metazoa > Chordata > Amphibia > Anura > Ranidae > Rana > Rana muscosa. The sequence goes on along the minus strand of CM055122.1, from coordinate 637,006,271 downwards.
ATATCCTTCCTTATCTTACCCAAGGCCTCCACGCCTATAATTTTGGGTCTCCCATGGTTACAGCTCCATTCTCCTCATGTGGACTGGACTACTGGACAGATCCTGGCTTGGGGTCCCTCCTGTTCCTCGTCCTGCCTACCCAAGGTTGCCCCCTGTGAACCTGAGCCGGTCATTCATTCCAGGTTGCATAACCATTTACATTTCTCTGTCCCTAACCACCCTTGGACGCACAGCCAGGCTAGCTTGTCTACAAGTCCTGCAGTCGCTACGTCTTGCGATGCGATTCAGGTAGTCGCTACACCTGACTCAGCTATTCACTCTGCCTCTGTACTAGTTATGCCAGTCCAGCCCGTGCCCAGTGAGCCTCCTACTTTTTCTTGTTCAGGACATTCTGCTTGTCCTTCAGCTATTCAGATTGACTCCTGTGACATGTCACCTTCTAACCAACCTGACTTCAGGGTTCCACTGACATCTGCCCAGTCTGATGGTCCTGTGCAAGATGACCAGTTCCCCTTTAAGGGTCTAGGGGACCCTCCTCAGATTCCTGTTGCTCCTCTCATGCCCTTGCTTATTCCTAGAGAGCCTTTGGTCCTCAATAGATCTTCTTGTCATCTCCCTACCTCGTTTTCGGTCTCTGAGGATAATCTTAAGTACGAGGTTAGACAAGTTCTGGATTCTCGGCTCTGCAGAGGCATTCTTCAGTACCTTGTGCATTGGAGAGGTTTTGGTCCTAAGGAGGCCTCTTGGATCGCTGCATCTGATGTCGCTGCACCTCATCTGTTGAGGAGGTTTCATCAGAGATTTCCCTTTAAGCCTGGGCCTAGGCGGGGGAGGGCCCATAAGAGGGAGGGTACTGTCATGGATATGCAGTAGTGTTTGTCTGTCAGCTTACCTTCCTTCCCATGTGTTCATCTTAGAGGCCAGAACCCTTTCACCTGGCTTCCTTTATAATCTCCTCCCAGCCTGACTCCACCCCAGGCCCTATCACAGAACACTATATTAACCTGTGCACTGCAAGCCTGCTTTGCTGATCAACGTGTTTGTTAGGCATTGTGTGTTTGGGTTCCTGCCTGCCGTGTGCTACGTCTGTCTCTCTGTTACGTTATTGGCTTGTCCCCGACTATCCCTGTCTGCTCGTGACCCTTGACCTTCGGCTTGTCTTTCGTTATCCTTGTCTGCTTGTGGCCCTTGACTTTCAGCTTGTTATTCGTTACTCTTATCTTGTGCTGCTGCTTCCCCTCTTGTCCCCTTATCCTACGGGGCGTGAGCTAGGAGACTCTAGGGGCCGCGACCTGGACCCAGCCTGCAGCATAACATCCTCACCACTAGAGGCTCTGGAGAAGACCTGCTGGGTCTTAGACTCCGCGCCCTGGGGAATCTTGGCTCTAGCTTCCTATAGGATCTCGGTTGTGCTCCTCTGGTCCCGCTTTCCACAACCATCCAGTTTCCTATCCGCAGCAGTCAGCCATAGGGTTCACTACCTTGCGGTGCACTCCTGTCCCTCTACGGTGTGCATCTGTCAACTGGCCGTTGGTGACCTGACAGCAGTAAGGTGTTTTTACATAGGAGTACACAGCCTATAGGGGGGTTATTTGCCCTCTTAGCAGGGGCGACCCGTCCATTAAGGGCGCACACGTGCCACCTCCCTCATCCACCCCCTATCCATTAGTCCGGCCCCTTTCAGGATGCCGGGCATATGGATTCTAATGCGGAGTGTGTGGTTTTTTGAAGCACAGAATAGAGCCGAAGGCTCTAATAGGCTTCAAAATAGGATGGGCTCATGGCGCTGAGAATGCACTGAGCCCACCCAAGTGTGTGAGAATAGCGAACGAATATTCCCTATTCATACACTGAATCGCCTCTCCACCAATCAGGAAGCTTAAGTGCACTGACTGACCGGCCAACCTGGCGGGGGGAGGCGAGTGGCGGGTGCACTGTTTGCGGCCCCCCCAAAAAAATTACCACCACCCTACCATGTGCCTGTGGGGTGCCGAGGCTTTAGGTGGGCTTACCAGGAGGTCAGCTGTGCTGGATGCTGCAGAAATCTAACTGAGGGACTGTCTAGTCTGGTATCACAGAGTGAAAGTGTCACAAAGATATTGGAAGGATGCAACCAATTTTCCAAGGACTGGAGAGAGATCCTAGAGACTGTGGGCTGAGGCCATCCCTCATGTGCCAGCTGTGCCTGTGTAAAGGGGAAATTGTCTCCGGTGTTCTGAATAGTTTAGAATATTTAATTCCCAGTGTAAGGACTTTGCTTGGACTTTCCACCAGAGGAAGATTAATCTCCTCAAGTTAGCTACAGGCTCATAGTTCTATAGAAGATAAGTGTCCTCCCATTCGTACATAGTTTTGGAGTATCCCACTCAATTCCCTAACCCCACAAAGTTACCCAAAAATAAAAACACCAAAAAGAAAACCCCTAGACTGTTCATTGAGCCAAAGAGTGATTATGACCATGTGCCTGGATGCTGGGCAACTACTGGGGAAAGGACTGCAGGACAAAATACTAAAAGGCTCCTTCGGGGGAAGCGCTACACTAGAAATGCATACTAAACTACATGTTGCAGAAATACAACTCCCACAAAGTCCAATGCCCTGAATTTGTCAGTTGCTAAGGCTGTTAGCAACCAATAAGATAAACGTAAGACATAGACTGATTGGAAATGTGGTGCTAGAGAAGTATACTTTCAGCGTGGGACTCTAGTTAGGTGGTTACAATATGGTTACAAAGTTGATAAAGTTATACATTGAAGACCAGGTCAATTGTCCAATTGTGGTTGTGTGTTGTTCTTAAAGAGGAAGTAAACCCTGATGGGTTTTACTTCCTCTTTGTTTCCCTGCAAAGGTAAAGCATAACGGGCTACTATGCATCGCATAGTAGCCCATTATGTGACACTTAGCTGCAGGAGAAGCCCACGATGTCCCCGTCTTCCTCGCTAGCAGCGAGCGTCCATTCTTCACCCCTCTTCCTTCCGGGGCCGCGAACTCCGGCTCTGTTACTGACTGTGGAGGTTTAGGAGATATTTCAAGCACCTACAGGTAAGCCTTAATCTAGGCTTACCTGTAGGTTAAAGTGGTTGTAAAGGGTTTAAAACCACTTTAAGGAGCACTTCTTAAGACTGAGAGGGCTCATTCAGATGAGCAATAAATACTGTTCTCCTTACAGAGCCACTGGCAGATGCTTGGAATCCACCAAGGAGCTGCGTGCTCCTTGGTGGATAGTCTAATATGTCTGATATGTGGGCAGGAGCAGGTTCACATTTGAATGAGCAGTGTTTGCTTTCGAATCCGTGCACCCGTTCATGCCCACATTGCAAACTTTGACATGCAACTGTGTCCATGCGGACACTGCGTTTACATCCACATTTTTGGGATGCAGATTGAATGCACACGCATCTGCCAGTGGCTCTGCAGAGAGAACGGGACTAATCGCCTATCTGGATGAGCCCATAAAGTGTGTTTTTGTTGCAATTTTTCTGCCCTGACCTCATTTTACTTCAAGGACATACTGCCTGAAGATTGCTGACCAAAACTGAACTGCATTTTCAATCAAGATGAAGACAGACAAAGACAGTGTATTTTAAAGGGGTAGAATTATTGATTTATCTCTTTAATATATGCCCTATTTAATGCATGAGAGTGTCCTGCTAACTTTGTTAACTGCAGCTTGGCATTGCATGCTATTGCTAAGTCTGCTCTACAAGGACTTCAAAATATTTTCTTTCAATAATTTTCCCAGAGGAGCCCCTCATAATAAGTATTTTGCATGCATGTTTTTAGAACCCAAGTACATAACTTAAAATTTTTCAATATTTAACCTCATCTGCCATGTTTTATTAACATTTTCCTGCAATATTGTCACATCCTGCACTCAATCTATTACCCTGCATAATTATGTATCATCAGCAAACATTGAAACAGGGCTCTTAAATCCAACTTCTATATCATTATTAAACAAGTTAAACAACATTGGCCCCAAGATAGAACCCACCACTCAGAAACTTAGGCTGGCCATATATTAGTGATTTTTGAATGGACGTTCATACGAATATATATTGAAAGGTCTGCTTCCTCCATTTATAAATCGTTTTTCATTCATTGAAGCTATAGTATTGCTTCTATGATGGTGGGGCAGGCGCAGTTGGCACTCTTCATGAATGCATATGACAGGTCCCTTGGTTCTATTAACCCCTGCTTCACTGAAAATTATGGTGGGGACTTAGGAGGAGGATCGGAGGATGGAAGATTTCAACGAACAAAAGGTAGGCACTGACCCTTTAAATTGTGCAAATACCAAAGCATGTTAACTTAAAACAATACTCCCATAAGTGTCTCAAATAAACAGTGCCAATAATCAGACAATGTCCATAGCATATGTAAATATTCATATAAAATATAAAGACCATACAATAATATAGGTGAATGTCCCCAATCACCGTGCCAATGAAAATATAACTAGGTGACAAATTCTTCTTAAAGACAACATGATCCACCACATGTAGCCATACTCCTTACTCACCAGACTCACACAGCCACAAAGCTGTCCTGAGGATGCACGGAATGGGAAATCCATTGAGGCCGAGACGTTGACATCACTTCCGGGATAACCTCTGATGGCACTTCCTGTTTTGTGGAACGCATGCCAGCTCTGTGGTTATAAGGGGCGTGCCTATGTATGGTCCTTCACCGCTGAGCTGTTTGTGTTGGTGCCTTTCCTTGACACCATTACATGTGAGTGCACATATTTTACATTTATGTTACCCTTCATATTTAATAAACTTGTTACGCTGTAAGTATTTTTTCTGGGCTTTTGCCATTTGTTTCTGATGAGTGCAAATCCGCATTGAAGCATATGAATTTACTGAATCTAGCTTTCCTACATCCTGGGTTAGACCTTTAACGCTTGAGTCTGGCGAGTGAGGAGTGTGGCTACACATGGTGGATCACCTTGTCTTTAAGAAGAATTTGTCAAGTAATATTTCCATTGGTATGGTGATTGGTGACATTTACCTATACTATGGACTTTACATTTCTTTGAATATTTGCATATGATATGGACACTGTATGGACATCGATTGCTGGCACTGTTTACTTGAGACACTTATGGGTGTATTGTTTTAAGTTCACATGCTTTGGTAATTATTCAATTTAAAGGGTTACCTTTATTAATTTTTTTAATAAATTTAGTGTTGCTTGCACTTAAAAGGAGTTGTAAAGACAGAAGTTTTTTTATCTGAATGTATTATATACATTAAGATAAAAAAAAACTTCTGTGTATAGCAGCCTCCCCAACACCCCCCCCCCATCCAGTACACTCCTCCTGATTGGCTGAGACAGAGCAGCGGCGCTATTGGCTCCCGTGGCTGTCAATCAATGTCTGTCAGCCAATCAGGGGAGAGAGGGGTGGGGCCAAGTTGGGGCTCCCTGCCTGAATGGATACACGGAGCTCTGACTCGCCTTGGGTGACCCCTGTAGCAAGCTGCTGGCTGAGGGGCACTCAAAAGGATGGAGGGGCTAAGAGCAGCAAAGAGGGACTCGACAAGAGGAGGATCTGGGCTGCTCTGTGCAAAACCAACTGCACAGAGGAGGTAAGTATAAAACATATATTTTTTGTTTTTAAATGAGCCTTTACAATCACTTTAAAGGCTGTTGTGGAGATTTTTATGGAGATGTATTTAATATATATTGTCATAGTGTCACCCAGTGTTAGTACTTCCGCAACCCGCTCTAAAAGAGCTGATTGGGGTAGTCTGAGGCTGGTTGAATCCCGTCTGATAGGGGAAAACGTTTTGAGGTTGGAGTGTGATGTTTGCAGGGTGCGGATATGTCCACCAACGGGGGCCCTCTGTGCATTAGCATGGACAATCGTTAAGGGGGGGATATGCTCGCTCTGCAATGACATCATTGGTTATAGGCGGATGGGCGCTCTTGTCTCTGCTATGTCTGATCAACATTGGTTGGAATTCGTAGCGTGCGTCTGCAGATAGCCTCCCTCCCCCATTCAATAATAGTATAATCTTAATATGCGTTATTCTATGGAATAGCGCAGAATAAGAATTCCTATCAACGGTAACTTTAGCCAGCCTACGTTATTGTATTTATGTATGACATCTCCTGTTGGAAGGAATGTCCAGGTATTGTCATTTTCCTGTGAGGAGGGAACATCCTGTGATGTTCCCGCCCATGGGGGGAGGTGACTGGTTGCTGCAACCAGTCACCTCCTGTCTTGAGATCTTTTGAGTTTAATAAAAGCCTATGATTAGGCGTCGGCTGAACAGTCTTTGCTGGAATGGCCTGATAAGAAGATAAGCTTTTGTGGTGCTCTCTTTTTTAAATGAATGGGAATGAACGGTGAGTGGATTTTAGCAAACTTAACTTAAAGATAGCATTATTCCAAAAAGATGAATCTAAAGTGTGTGCTTATAGAGCACAGGAATTATAGGCTGTGTGCTCTGTAAACAGCAGCCTGAAATTCCACCACAAGGCACAGCTGCCTTTATTTTGGAATACACATTTGTGGGTTGGCGCTCCCTTACTTTATTGAAAGATTTCAACTAAACTGAAGATACCAGCCCAAAGGACACATCGCATTGACTATAAGTAATGTCCCTTTGTGTTGATATTTTTTAAACCTTTTTTGACTTAAGTCAGATTTTATTTGGGAAAGTGAACTCTAGATGGACTTTTTAGGCACCACAACATACACAGTCATCTAAAAATAAAAAAAATTATTAACTAGATGGAGCCCGGGCCATAGACGAATGACGGCCTCAAGGTGGCTCTAGATATCCGGGAGGATGTCAATAGACGTCCTCGGCTCCTCCGGCCACTGGGAGGGCGCGCGAGCGCCATCGGCGTCGCGCGCGCCCGGCGTGTCACTGACATGACGATGCGCGTGCCTGGCGGCTGCGATGTCCGCCAGGCACCCGCGATCGGCCGGTACACAGACAAGGACATGGATCTGTGTGTGTAAACACACAGATCCATGTCCTGTCAGGGAGAGGAGACCGATGCTGTGTCCCTTGTACATAGGGACACAGATCGGTCACCTCCCCCAGTCAGTCCCCTCCCCCCACAGTAGTAATCACTCCCAGGGCACACATTTAACCCCTTCCTCGCCCCCTAGTGTTAACCCCTTCACTGCCAGTGTAATTTTTACAGTAACAGTGCATTTTTATAGCACTGATCGCTGTAAAAATGACAATGGTCCCAAAATGGTGTCTAAAGTGTCAGATGTGTCCGCCATAATGTCGCAGTCACAATAAAAATCGCTGAACGCCGCCATTACTAGTAAAAAAAAAATATTAATAAAATGCTATAAAACTATGCCCTATTTTGTAGACGCTATAACTTTTGCGCAAACCAATCAATAAACGCTTATTGCGATTTTTTTGACCAAAAATATGTAGAAGAATACGTATCGATCTAAACTGAGAATTTTTTTTTTTTTTTAAATTGGGATATTTATTATAGCAAAAAGTAAAAAATATTGTGTTTTTTTCAAAATTGTCACTCTTTTTTTGTTTATAGCGCAAAAAATAAAAACCGCAGAGATGATCAAATACCACCAAAAGAAAGCTCTATTTGTGGGAAAAAAAGGACGCCAATTTTGTTTGGGAGCCACGTCGCACGACCGCGCAATTGTCATTCAAAGCATGACAGCGCTGAAAGCTGAAAATTGGCCTGGGCAGGAAGGGGGTTTAAGTGCCCAGTAAGCAAGTGGTTAATACAAAAACGTGTAAAATTGACAAACAAAGTGAAGTTTAAAATTCCTAGCACTATATGCTAGTAAAACTACTACATATGCATCACCATAACCACCCCTAAGCCACACTGTAACTTTGTGTAGCACTACCCCCGGAGGAGCAGCTTAAGTTTGTTCAGTCTGCTACTCTGCCTCTCAACCCCAGTAACAGTCTCAGCCCCCTCTGGCACACCTGGCAATAGTGTAAGTGCAATAACCAATGAGAAACACACATATTATGATAAAACACAGAAATTGTCTTTACTACAATATTTCTGTGGAAAAATAACAGACAGTAACAGTATATATTCAAGTAATCAACTGGAGAGCAATAACTGAGATTAAGAGCAATATAGCTCAATACTATATTCAGGCTACTTTCAGGGGATTCCAAACCTAAGAATGTCCCCAAGAGCAGAGGCACACTTAAACGGCAAATAAATCACAATATGACACTTTATATTGGATTGGTTACCTCTACTCAAATTTGGCTCTATGAATCCAGGCAGGAGGAGAGCAGAAGACTGGCCCTCTTTATGTCAGACCTCTATCTTCTCTCTCCTGACAGCACAGGCCCAACAACAAACACTGTATTCAATTCACTATTTAATGGCTTAACTTCCCAGATAAACTTTCCCGCACACCCACTGCATATACAGAGCCCTGAGTATGTGTGTGCAGCAGGCCCATATGGCACTAGTAGCTTTAGTCCTTTTGGAAAAAGATGAGGCCTTGTATCTCCAGCTAGCCACTCTCGTTGGTGCAATTAAACTCCTGAAAAGCAGGGCCAAACAACACAACTGGCCCATATTATAAAGTAAAGAATGCAGGATCTTCCTAAGCAAGGTGAAAGATAAATGGTGTCTGTATACAGTGTCTCTGTGAATGGATGGCCTTATCCTTTAGCCCTGTGGGACTACAAGTGTCAGCAAGATGACTAACAGCAATGATGTCTGTATACAGTGTCCATTTAACTCTATGTGCAGTGTCCTTGTTTCCTGCAAATGGGCGAAAGCCCTCTCACCCAATTCTGAGGTAAAGGACCAAACGAATGTCCTGGAACAGGCAGACTCTTTTAGGGACCCGGCTGGTCACTTCACACTGGGACACTTCACACCGTCGGTGCAGGTGCATCTGGATATGCACCTGGGATTCCCCTCTCTCAGGCCAGATGTCCCGACTGGCTGTGGATGCCTGAAATCAGGTGGTGGACTGACCTGGGAGGCAGACCCTCTCCCCTAGGTCTATTCTCTTTCCTTGCCTCGTGTTGTCTGAAAATCCTTCAGCAAAGCAAGATGGAGTCTTTAGTTCCTCTTCGCCAGAGCATGTTGGCTCTTGTAGTTCCATACAGTTCAATGTGAAACTTGAGTCCTGGAACTAAAATTCTCTTTATGCTTTGCTCCCTAGTGGTAATCCCTCTGCTGACAGGATGTGATGGTACAGAGTCTTAGCTGGCACTAGAGGGAAACAGTGTCACTGCAACAATGTTGCAGAGTGTCTTCTGATACTGCAGGTAAGATAGCCAGCTTCCTGCTACATTTGCATGAAACTTGTACAGATGTAATCGTCAGTATCAAAATGGGCCTAGTGTAGGTTGATGTCAGGGATAGAGGAGCTCAGAGTTAGACTTTAAAATTCATCATCTAAAGAAGTTTTACTGTAAATAAGTTTGTGTTGATAGCAGTTAAATAATTTTGCAGACAAATCTAATGCCACCTTGTGATTAGTATTTAACTTAGTCCACCATTTGCAACATACAGAGGGTCCTTTATTTATGTGTGTGTAGTTTACTCAAATACAAATCACACAGGCAGCATTCTGTGGATACCTGCATATAAAACTGTCAGTGTCATAAGGAACAGTAAAATGCATAGTGTATAGTGCTCAGTACTACAGATCTTCACATCACCTACAATCATATATTCTCACTGAATACTACAGTATACTGGACAAGTATAAGCCTGTTGCCTGTTTCCCATCCTAGCTGGTATACTGTACAACATTGTATAATTCATATAGTCTGGTCATTTACACCTGTGATTTGTTAATTTCCAGTATTTTTACCATAAATTTGATTATACGTTGATGATTTGAAGATATTTATTGTATAGCAGGACTCATAGTTTACATCTGTGGTGTGTAACAAGATGTATAGAAGCTATATTGATTACCAATATTTTTAACATAACACAACTGTTTAAAATATGCCATTGAACACGATCATGCCATAAATTAAGAACTCCCTTTATTTTAATATTTCAAATGATAGTTACTTGATCAAAACAGTCTACTGACTTCCGGTTCCGGCGCCACATGAGACAGCGGTAGCTAGTCACAGCTCCCGCCGCCCTCCTCCCGAATTCAGCTTTAAAGCCCGGCCAGAGCTTCGGAGTGTCCCCCCATCCGCTCCCGCTGCAAGGCAGGCACATATGGACCGCTTTGTGGAGCGTTCCAACGCCCGAATAGTGTCCTCGGCACCCCCCGCGGGAGACGCGGCTCCAGGATCAGCCAAAATGGCGGCCGCTCCCTGCATAGGGGAATCCCCGCAGCCACACGCTGCTACAGGGACACAGGCAATTGATCCTGCATCACCAGCGGGCATTGCACAGGAGGTAGTCGCCCTGCTGGGACCCACTCTGGCTGCCACAGTAGATGCTGCTGTACACAGGGGGCTAGAACAACTCCACCTTGAAGTACAGGCACAAGCCCAGAGGATTTCACAAGCGGAGGACAGAATATCATCCCTGGAAGATGACACCACTGCTCAGTCAGCAGTAATGGCCCGCATAACTGCTGAAAACAGAGAACTTTGGGACAAGTTGGACAATCTCGAGAATCGTTCCAGAAGAAACAATTTGCGCATAATAGGACTGCCGGAATCAATAGCTAACAATCAGCTTGTGAACATATGCGCTAAAGTTATTCCTGAACAACTGGGACTCTGCATACCCTGCACTGTTGAGCGCGCCCATCGCATCGGTCAATACATGGAAAGTCGCGCCAAACCCAGACATGTCATCGTTAAGTATCTGAACTACGCTGACAAAAACGCCATTATGCAGGCATTCCGCCGCACACGCTCCCTATCACTGGACGGGACGAAACTGTTACTCTTTGCAGACTACTCAATCGAGGTGATGAAACAACGTAAAGTGTTCTCCACAATCTGCTCAACCTTATACCGCAATCAAGTGAAATTCTCCCTGGCGTATCCGGCCACCCTGCGTATCCAAAAGCAGTCAGGGGAACACCTAACTTTCACTTCGCCTGATGAAGCAGATCAATACCTTGCAGCAGCTGGCACTGAAATGGAACACACCAACTCAGCGGAAGGCTCCTCCTCATCTCCAGCTACCTCCTCTTCTACATCCTACAAACAACACGGCAGCCCGACCAAACCGCCATACAAAAGAAGTCGCTCTACACCTCAGGCGGATCGTTCTGGCAGTCGTTGACAACAAATCTCAAGGACTGCCTTTCGGCAGAGGCCCATGGGAACCGGGTAGTACCATCATCCCTCTTTCTCCCTCCTTGAGATGACCCTTGACATATACAGCAACCTCCCAGAACCTAAACCATCCACTCATCTCTGCCTTTCCCTTCCCCTTTTTCCCCTCCACCCTTTCTCCCCTCTCCCCTCCCCTTGCCTTTCCTCCTCTGAAGCTCGCACTTCACCCGTAGGAAAGGAACAGGCGTATGGCGGGGGCTCTGCCATGCGTTTTAGCCTCATGTGGAAAAAAGTGAAGTCCTTGCTGTTTGATAGGTGCTTCTTGCACAGGACTTATGTTATGTTTTTTTTTATTGTTTTAGTTTAAGGTTTGTAATGTTTCTAATTACCCGTTTTATGCCTATAACCTCAGGAAACCTGCAATACTTGGGTGACCCTCGGATTGATGATGCAATGCCTGAAGGGAGACTTAATTCCACACTTCAAGCTCAATATGTATCTCCAGACCGGATATGGCCTCCTCAACCGATGGGAATCACCTAAAGATTGTATCGTGGAACGTTAAGGGGCTTCGCTCTCCAAGTAAGCGCATGTCCATTCTTAGACACTTGAAGCGTCTCCGGACAGATGTGGCCCTGCTTCAGGAGACACATCTCTCCGCAGACGATTTGGCCCGTTTGCGCAAACTGTGGGTAGGAACTGTATATGGCTCACCGGCCGTAGGGCGCAAAGCTGGAGTTGCCATCTTACTACACAAACACCTGAGACATACTATTAAGGACGTAAAGACTGACCTGACAGGCCGCAAAATAACGATACACATGACCTTAGCTAACAAGGAAGTAGCTATCACTAATATATATGCCCCTAACTCGCCAGACACCTCATTCTTCCAAGACATGGTGGCTTGGATATTGGCTGCCCCGGGGACTCTACATTTAGTGGGAGGGGACTTTAATTCAGTTATGTCCACAACAGCTGACCGGGGAGGTGACACGACGCGTAGGAGGACCAGAAATACCACGCCACCTTCGGCCCCGACACTCCTAACACAAGCCATAGATTCCATGCACTTGATAGATGTATGGCGATTAGCACACCCGACTGACCGGGACTATACCTTCTACTCCCCCCCCCCCCCACAATTCCTTCTCTCGCATCGACTATTTTTTTGCCTCCCCCGCACTTATCCCAATGCTAGGAGACTCAGAAATCAATGACGCCAGAATCTCAGACCACAGCCCCATTGCAATACAATTGATCAATGCCCAACCCTCTTCTCCCTCGCACATATGGCGCTTCCCCTCTTACCTAGCAGATAATGAAGACTTCCGCCACACGCTCTATGGAGCATGGACGGAATATGCCTCAACTAATGCGACGCACCTTACAGACCCAAACCTCTTCTGGGAGGCTGGAAAAGCCTTCATGAGAGGAAAAATTATTTCTTACACCGCCCAATTCAAGAGGAATGCCAAACAACACTACATGCGAGCTAGTGAAGCCCTACGTTCGGCGCACGAACTACTTACACTTAACCGTACACCTGACAATATACACACCTGGAAAAAAGCCAAACGAGAATTCGATCTATGGGCTGAGCAGCAAGAAATGACTAAAACCTCCTATTCTAAGTTACACTTTCATAGGTTTGGTAACAAGGCCAACTATTGGCGAAACTCTGCATGGGCCAAAGACGAGCTACCCATATCTCTGCACTGAAAAATACTGCTGGCACACTGGTTACCACACCTACCGAAATTAGTAAACTACTAGCTGACTATTACACTACTCTATACTCGGCGGACCCAAATGACCAACCTACTGCCGAAGCCCTTCTAGCTAAAATCCGCTTGCCCAAACTTCAGGAGGACCATTTAGCTGCTCTTAACGCGCCCATCACAGTCGAGGATATTCAACTGACGATCACATCTTTGGCGTCTGCTAAAGCCCCAGGCCCGGATGGCTACACGGCCGAATTTTATAAGCTAACTAAGGACTTTATTCCCGACACCCTTAAACATGTGTATGCAGCCATGTGGGAGGGGGGCCCCTATCTCCCTACAGGAACACAGGCACATATTAGACTAATCGCCAAAAAAGGTAGGGACCCCTCACTTCCAGGATCATACCGCCCAATCTCATTAATCAATGTGGATGTCAAAATACTATCTAAGATAATTGCGTCACGCTTAGCCCATCTACTCCCCTCTTTGTTACACCCGGCACAATCAGGGTTTGTTCAGGGACGCTCGGCCACCCTGAACATACGCAAGGTTCTAATGGCGTTAGAATATGCTAGATCAAACCCTGAACAAGACATAGCTATAATATCACTAGACGCCGAAAAGGCTTTTGACAATATCAGTTGGTCCTGGCTATTTGGAGTGATGGCGGACTTTGGTTTTTCGGGTCCAATTATGCGTTTTTTACAGCGAATGTACGAATCCCCAACTGCGCGTCTGGTCACCCCCGACTTTATCTCGGGTACGATCCCCCTGACAAAAGGAACTAGACAGGGATGCCCCCTCTCCCCTCTACTTTTCAACATCGCTATCGAACCTTTATCTAGAATACTCAACTCACCTGACGGGGTCAGTGGCATCACAATAGGCAACCAAACTCTCCGTTCCGCCCTATTTGCGGACGACATATTATTATTCTCCACCCAACCCCTCACGGACTTTGACAGACTCCGGAAACTCTTTCATACTTTCCGATTGTGCTCAGGGTTTCGAATTAACTTTGACAAAAGCGAAGTTCTATCACTTCACCCCAAGATGTCTGACAAATGGCGACACCAATCTCCTTTTGCCATAGCAACGCGACAAATTACATATCTGGGCATTAACATCGGCCGAGAACCTTCCACTTTATATACACTTAACTTCCCACCGCTAATATCAAAAGTTGTAAAGGAGCTGGAAGCATGGGCGGCCCTCCCCCTCTCGCTCTTTGGGAGATGTCACCTTTTTAAAATGGTGTCGTTTGCACGCCTACTTTACCCTATGCAGACCATACCTCTTTTATTAAAACACTCTGATGTAAAAAAAATCCATGGGGCATTGTCTGCCTTTATATGGTCTCGCAAAAAATCACGCATTGCTCTACAAAAACTGTGTCTCCCGAAGTCTGAAGGAGGGGCGGGCCTGCCCAGTATACGTTTTTACAATCTCGCCTGCCTACTCAGGCAGGGCCTTGACTGGTTATCTGGCAGCTCTAGATACTCCAATACCATACTCGAGGGTGCCTCAACCTTTCCATATGCCTTACCAGCCATTCTCCACTCAAATCCTAACAAACTACCAATACACCTTAGATCGAGTATACTCATCAAAGACACAATTATAGCCTGGAGAGAGGTGCGGAGACTACTGGGGTTACCCTCCAGTATTTCTTGCTTTCTGCCAATCCTAGGCAACCCTATGTTTCTCCCTTCCACCCTACACAAAGCCTTTGAACAATGGAGCGGTAAGGGTCTTACCAGCGTTACCTCTATGTACCTCAATACCCTTGGCGACTTCAAATCCTTCCAAACCTTATCAAGGGAATTCTCTCTACCAGCGACACACGTTTTCTTCTACCACCAATTGGTCAGTTATTTACGCTCATGCTACGGACCTGGAACGGATCCCCTCCGAAAGTCCTTCATTGATACTGTACTACGCAGAGACGATTACTCCATTTCCAGCCTATACTCTCACCTTATTGACCATCAGACTGCCAAATTCCATCTTAAACCATTCCAGAAATGGTCCCAAATATTTGAGGACGAAGGCCTTTCGGAGAAAATCCTTGAGGGATACAGACAAGTTCACAAACTTACCATATCCGAAACATGGCGTGAGACGCAATTCAAAATTATTCACAGAGCATACTATCCTTTCCGTATCAACAAGGAAGAACCAGCTCAAGAGCGGTGCCCCTGGTGTTCCACACCGCATCCTACACTGCTTCACCGCCTCTGGGAGTGCCAACCCATCATTGCATACTGGGACTCTGTTCTAAACTTTATCTACAAAATCACTAAAATACAGATCCCAAGACATTACCTTATATGTTTATTTTACAGTGAACCATCCCTATCCACGCCACCAACAAAGACTCCGCTTCACATCTCCCACTGGACGCATATCTGCCTCCTGGTGGCCCGCAGGACTATCATGTCTCACTGGATCAACTCAACACCGCCAAACCTACCGGCGTTAAAAAAAAGCCCTCTTATCGCTTTTCTATCTGGAAAGGTTGGACACTATTGTGTTGAACTTTCGCTCCACCTCACGATTCTTTACGAGATGGCGGAAGTTCATGGAACACACGTTCGCCCAAGAGGATCTACAAAAACTCATGCAACCGTTCCGCTATACAGATTGGTATCTCAAACGAGACCTTACAAACTCCCTAGGCAACCTTAAATTATCAAATCTGTCTGACCCCTCTGCATTTATGCCGCCCTGAACCATGAAAACATGTCTTCATGGCTCCTTGACGTTCTTGATTCTTTCGGACCCTCATCTGTTTTCTCCACCCGCTGCTGATTCTACTGCCAGTTCCATATCCGAGGTTATAACATTTTTATTTTTATTTTATTTTTTGATACCCCAAACGTTGCTTCCGCTCCTAAAGGCACTAGGCTTTGTACTGCCTCATCATCCTGTTGCTGTAATATTGTTTTAAACGGGTAATCACTGTGCTATTGTTTTGTTTTTGGTTTTTTTTCTTTTTCCCCCTCTTTGTTTCCTGTTTCCTTTTCATTTGTATTTTACATGACTGTATGTGAGTCGAAATTCATTTACCAAGCACTGATATAATGTAAAAAACCCAATAAACATTTTTTTCAAAAAAACAGTCTACTAGAATAAATCTCAAGTGTCACTACAATTATATGTCTACAAGGTGTTGACAATTCAAGGTGTAGCGCCCCTTTACTTTTCAGGGGTGTTATGCGCCTAAATTTAGGGGTTGGTCTGAGCTGGTAGTCAGGCTCGGACCGCTTTTATTGTTAGGTATTTGCTTCTGTCTATGTGATGCTGCCTGGTTATGGTTCCCTGTGGCCTGTAGGTGGCACTGCTATATCAGGTCAGGGTTGAGCCATGGGTGGCATTACTGCACCTTGGGGTGTCCTCTCTCGGCAGCAGTACAGTGGGCGTGGTCAGACTGCTGTGCATGCTGGGAGACAGTACATAAGGGGCAGACACCATCTTTGGAGTAGGAGTGTTGGAGTTGGAGGAGTAGGAGTGTTGGAGTGGAGGAGCCAGAGGGGTGAGCCCCTCTGGGGGTGGGATGACTGGCCGAGGAGTCTCGGGCACCTTCGGCCCGAGGCTGCAGCGTTCCAGGTAGGCCCAGTACCTTTAACTGGGTCTACAACTCAACCATTGGAGTCCCAGGGTGCACTCTGACCGAGAGGAAGCCAGGGGAGGATCAGTCCCACAGAGGAGATGAGTGATGGAAGATTGCTGTCTCGGGAGAGGCCTGGGGACCTGTCAGAGGGAAGGATTCTTTACTCCGGAAAGCTAACCTGTAGAGTGCCCATTGGCATTGTTCGGTTCTTTAAATTCTACAGAGGTTAGAGGATCTCTTGGATCCGTCCCTGGAGGGGATAGGGTGACAGAACTGTTCGAGCTCCACACCGGCCGGCTAGGACTGTGAGAGAGGACTATCCGGGTGAGCTAGGCCCACTCGGGATCGAGTGGCGACGAAGTTACTAGTTGTGCTTGGACCTAATCCCTTACACTCAATCTTTCTTTCATCCATCTGTCTCTGTCTACTACTCAGCAAATAGAAAATAAACTCTCTGTTGGAGTTAAAGTGTTTCTGGACATTGGCTTTCTTTGGGTTGAGAAATAGAGACTTGTCCCCATACGCTGGGGATCAGAACCAGTGGAAGAAGGTAACTCGCTGCAGGACCCAAAATTTGTTAACACCGCTTAACCTCTTCAAACAGGAGGGTACGGGCATATAGCACGGTGTGCCTTGACTTGCAAGTGAGCCAGGCAGGAAAAAGGTCTGTGTGCTACAAAGGTATTTCTGGCCCTGGTCCACTGTGCTGGGTAACCTTGATAAGCAAAACCCAGCTGGCATGCAGGCTGTCCTGGGCAGATTGATCTTGTGTTTGATGTTGCCTGCCTATTTTCACCATTGGTGTAACTTGACAGACAATGAGCCCTGTGGAGCAAACTTTCACCTGCACGGCTTATCTGCTTCCAGTATAAACCGAATGAGACCAAAGAATTCCTTATCCGAGTTTGTAGGAGGCATTCTACTTGCACTGAGCAGAAATGTAAGGGGACATTCCTCCTGCCACTGATTATCAATGAAAAGGGAGCAATCTTCTTGTCATATTTGTATAAAAATAATAATATACTCCACCAATTTATATATAATGAGGGCTTCTTCCTACCATAACCACCAAAATAACAAGGCATTCCCGTTGCCACTAGCCATCAATGTACCGGGACATTCTTCTCGCAAATGACCACCAATATTAGGAGGCTTTCTCCTTCAACTGACCATTAATGTAAGTGCCATTCCCACTGGCATTCTACCTTACACTGGTGACCAATGTTGGGAGCCAACCAAATAGACTGCATGCAAAAACAATA
This sequence comes from Rana muscosa, assembly GCA_029206835.1. NCBI lineage: Eukaryota > Metazoa > Chordata > Amphibia > Anura > Ranidae > Rana > Rana muscosa. The sequence continues at coordinate 636,988,474 of CM055122.1, read as the reverse complement.
GCAAGTGTGATCATCTAATAGTAAAATAAAAATAAAGGCATGCAAACAGACTATCCTTATGAGTCCCCGTTAAGCTACTTAAATTAAATATTTGTAAATGAATACAATTACATCGAGCAGCAGGATGTTTTTAACAAAAAATATATTTCATGTCAAATTGAACTAGAAAGATTGTTTTCATTTTAAATTGATTTACAGAGTTGCGGTCTGGCAAAATCTTTGAAGAAATCCAAGAATCACACAGTGTACCAAGAAGAAACTTGCTGATGGTACTTGAGCTCAATCAGTGACTGAAGTGCTTTCTTATAAGGGTTTTGATTTATCCGTATTACCAATTAGACAAAACTAAGATCTGATAAAAAATTATAATTATAATTACACCTTTTGACTAGCTAAGTAATGGGTAGTGTTCAGGTGCATGTGTCTTTTGCATTCGATTTTTTTTTTTCCTTTAGTGGTGCTTATATTCAACATTGTCCTGCATTTTTTCACCCAGTGCTGTATACATATATCTCTACTTGTCATTTTTACTAATTGGTGAGATTTAAAATGTGCTGTTAAGATAATAACCTGATACAGCATTTGGTCTGTTTTGACAGGTGTTATTTTCGTGACAATCAAAGCTATTTAACATCATTCGCTGCTAAAACAAACTCTGTTGGTTGGGTATGATCGGAGTGGGGTGGGAGAGTATACTGTAAATATGACACGCTCCAATTATTTTATTCATTTAATCTACGAATTCAAAATTTTGGGTAGTAGACTTTTAGATCCAATCCTCAAGAAACAGCTGGGTGTTTCCAAATTCTTCTAAATCTTTATGGGTCTTAAAACGGGCATTAGTAGCTAAGGCATTTCTGGATTCAGAAGAGGTCAGTGCAGATCATCAGGTTAATGGATAAAAACAGAACAGAGTACAGATGCAAGTCAAATGCAGGTCCCTTACATATGGATGTCACCAGGGAGAGTTTTGAAGTGCAGGTCAAGGCATCTAACATGAGGGTGTATTGTAGCTTTTGCTGCTCATGTGTATGAGGGTGTACACACAAGACCCATTCCACTTAGCTCCACTCCAGTGGTGTGCCTAGGGAAGGCATTCCAAACCAGATTTACTGCCATTTTGGAGGGTGCTCTAGCTGGTACTGGCACAATGCACAGTCAACATTATTAACAGTGTATATGGCGCCCCAAGCCAGAAAGAAAAGGAAGGGTTCTTTGTTCTGCTTTTCCTCCAACCGCCTCATAGCTAATGCTGTGGACCATGCCGTCTGCAACTGTGTCCCACCCTGTTCCCCCCTTACTCCCAGGGTTGCCAACTTTCAGTAAATTTACAAACAGTTTGCAAAATCTGTACTTTTTGCATCTGTCCTTGATTGTCTATGACGGACATGTAGGCTGCATGTCCGTAACTGACATTCATTACCAGATGCAACAATTATGGATTTTACAAACTGTTTGTAAATTTACTGAAAGTTGGCAACCCTGCTTACTCCTACTGCAACATGGCTCCTTCCCAAGACTTAGTAGAGGAATTAGAATTGCCATCCTGCACCCACAAGAGGTTGCCTGTTCAGACCGGAAAAAGACAGCATGGGGCTCAGAAGGGATAGGAACTTACTAGACAGGACTCATAGATACTGTCAGCCAGGGCTAAGCTAGTTTACCTGCAGTTGCATCCAGTGAAATTTCCCTCCCATGTGCACTTCTATTGCCACCCGTAAATCAAATTTCTTTACATTTTCTTTGTTTGCAGTAGCAATAGTATGCACACACGACGAAAGATTTTGCTTTGTTCCACACTACTGATTCTGACTCCTTCCTCCAATCAAAATACTGAAGATTTAGTTTAGTGTTTGCTGGAATTGTCAGCTAAATGTTTGCATTTTGCTATAGCTACCTCAGTTTTTATTGCTTTCCCTTTTCTCGTTGGCTATCTGGATGTGTTATTCAAAGCAACCATTCAAAGAAACTATGTAGCAGTAACATGCGCTGGTGCGTAGAGATGCCACCCACAACACATTTATGAATAGCATCCCAACACATTCCCACAGCGCACTGGAGCACAACACACACCGTCTTGTGTGTTGCAATGCAAGAAAATGCAATATGTATAATTATTTTTGTGCATTGAGGCAAGTTACAGCCTATTATTTTTTAACAAGCTGCCTGGCGCAGTGTTCGCAATGTACAAAAATGCCTGTATTGCAGTACACTGCGTACTGGTGTGAATGGGTTTTTACACCAAAAAAGCAGAGATTTTTGCAACTTTACATGGCTTGTTTAAATAGCAATAACAAATTAAAAGCAAAATACCTTTGAAAGAATGTCAGTGCTAAACAGATGATGAATTTCAGAATCCACCATGAATTGGTCTTTACTAGACATCAGCTTTTGAAAAGATTATACCTTACTGTGTTTTTTATTTATTTTTTGGTCAGGTTTCAGACCTTTAGAAATATTCATGTGTACCTAGAGGGGGTTAAAAGGATTGCTCACTGCAGATCTGTCACCCTGTAAAAGTAAACTTCACCCACAGAAACAAACAATGGGGCTTTTTATTCCACTAATACCAATATATGGGCTTTTTTTGCTCTCACTGACATTCCCACAATGATGCATTGTTTAATTACCGCTGTTTAGAGAACCATGTTACTAGCATTTAGGCTCCTGTAGGCTTGTCTCTATCAAAGCATGTCACTATTATCCCAAAGTTCCACAGTAGTTTGCTACTATTATACCTTTGAAATTTATATGATAGCACATGGCTATTATCTCTTCTTTCTGCGAGGTGCACGCTAGTAAGCCCTTGTGTTTTATTTTATTTAACAAGCTGTAATTATCCCAGTGTTTTGCTGCAGTACACAATAAATGTTGTGTTTTCTTTCCATTATTAAAGTGATTGTAAAGTCTTGTTTCTTTTTTTCCCATGTAGCACCCTCCTCACTCCCCTCTTTCTCTCGTCTCGTCTTTCTCTTGTCTAGGGGTATCTTAGAGGGGAGGGAGCGGGGACACCACGCCTGGCTTCCACCACATGTGTCAGTGCGGTATAAGCAACGTTCTTGTATTACCTTCGGGTCAGTGCTGTGCACCTGGATCCTCCCTCCAAGAGTCACCTTGAACAATGTCTGTTAGGAAATGAGCTCCACACTATTAAAGTTCAACACTCCTTTATTCTTCTTGAATGAACACAATCAGTTGAACTCCCTTGTAGGAACAGAACAGAAAAGGAGATGTGGATGCGAATAGGCCCAGACACAATGTGGTTCTCCACTTTCCTCCCTGAAAGTGGGTTACGGTCTCTGCACGAGGGGAATTTCCTTCCAGGCGGTCTCCGACGAGAGGCTCACCTGTCACCGGCAATATGCTGCACCGGGTCTTCAAGTGAGGAGCTCCCCCCGGTCCATTACGCCTTCCGGATTCGGGTACCCACTCCCGGGGTTCCCTAGGATCTCCTTCCCTCGCAGAACTCAGTGTTGGGCACTGAGCTCCGGACCTCCATCCGAGTACCTCACCCCAGGCTAAAGGTGCCTGGGATGGAACACGACCTCGGCTGTCCTCTAGGCCTAGGCCACCCAGAGGACCGACACGAACCACCGTCCGCAAGCTGAAGGTGCCTGGGACTTCGACCCCGTGACAAAGATGGCCGGCCCCTTTATACCCTCTCCCAGCAAGCACGGCGGGCTCCCCGCCCCACCATACCGCTGCCGAGGGAGGACAAAAATAAGGCACAGCACACAGCAATGATTCAACCCCAGCCCAGGGCAACAGCGCCACCCACTGGGCTGCAGGGAATTACACATCACCAATGTCTCTGTCAAGTTCAAATTTACACCCGGGAAAGTACATACCCGCTACACTCTCCCCCTGGTGGTTTGACACTGGTCCCCAGTGTCTGAAGTAAATCATGCCCTCAACGGCTGACATAATCCAATCCAGAAACCGACTAACAATTGTACAAAAATATAAACTTTTGAAAAACTATCCAACTAAAACATTGTGTCTGAGCCCTGTAAAGAAAGGGAATGAAGACAAGAGAGAAACAACAGCACTGATTCATAACTTTGAACCACATATTCACATTTGACTTTTCCCACCCATCCTGACTAAGACCCACCCCATCCTCAGTAAACTTGATGGGATGTTCTCCTGCAGAGGGAAAAGAAAGGATTAACACACATAAGCCTGACACCTGTATTCGTGTAATGGAAAGGAAACTTCTCCGAGAAGAAATCCCTTTTCTCCAAAGAGTGAGTGCATGAAAAGTGTCTTAATGTTGCACAACACTGCCACCGGGTGACAGCACCGCGGTAACTGCACTCGTGGAACTTTCTTCTTTTCTTTCGGCCCTATCTACCCCAGAGTCCATAATCTCTTGTAGAAAGTGAAAAACAAACAGGAACAGTTCTTCATTCCTATGGGCACAAAAGCAACGGGCCCCAGAAAGTTCAGCAGCATGATAAGAACGGAGTCTCTTTTTTCTCCTACAGGTAAAAGCGGGGATGCGGCAGAACAAGTGGTTTCAAGTGCTGATCCATGGTTTCCAGATGATACTCCACATCTTCTCCTTCTTTATCTGCACGGATGTGTCGTCCCAACATCCACTCTGCCTTGCAGTCTTTAAAACATTGAGAGGCCTTTGGAGAGCATGCCAGGTACCTGCGGGCGTGGGGAACCTGAAGGTGGGTCCACACAAAGTCATTGTACCAGCGCTCCTGTCACACTTCCACCTCATAAAGCAGTTCCTTCGATAAGTACGGATACTCCCATCCGTAGTCTGCAGCAACCTTCTGACCAAATAGCCGTTGGAATCTCGCCAAAGGAGGCATGGTAGCCTTGTCCCCTTGGCCAGGCAACACTATCGAGTCCGGGTGGCAAGGGACCTTGATCACATCTGATCTGGGCATAGGTACCCGCAGCAGCAGTCTCTTTTCCCCGGCCTTCGGTACAGATGGCACCGGGGATGTAGAAGCAGGCTGGGGACCGGACCTCTCTTCAGGCGCTGGTGCCTCCACCCGGGGTGTACTTTCCCCTGTTGACATGGGTGGATCTCTGATCCTCCGAGATGAAGCAAGAGGTACTTTGTCCCAGCCCTTCCCGGCAAACAAATCGTCTATAGCAACGTCGTCTCCCATGTCCGAGAGCGACTCCAGGTCAGAGGTGTCACACTCCTCCGCGGGTATGTAGCCGGTTGTAGAAACGGAGCCACCACCTCCCGCGGATTCGCTAGGCCATGACTTTCCGACACCTCCACCCACACACCAAATCTCTCCGCCTGGCTTACCTTGGCCTTTGGTTGAAGCGGGACGTCTGGAACTCTTGTCAACGGATCCATCCAGGCCGGGCGTAAGCGGGCGAGACGGTCCACCACAACCGCTGGTCAGGGCTACCATGCCGGTCTTTCTGTTCGGTGGCGGACGCTGCGAGACAGTGGTGACCGAGTCAGCATCCTCGGATTTCTCCCGTTGGGGTTTTACGACCTCCTCCGCGGTCGTTGCAGTGTGCGTAGGGATGGCTCTCACAGCAGTGATTCCTCCTCTCTGAGTGGTGTTGTCCGCAGCACGGCCGGGGTAAATGGTTCTCGGCCTCTCCACAGCCGGATCCACTTCGAACAGGAACTCCCCACAGGCCTCACATCGCCCGAATGGCTTCAGCTGGCACATCAGTCCCGAGCAGCTGGGACAAATCACACCCAGGGCCTCAACGTCCATGCACGAGTACAGGGCGAATCGACCCCTTGGCTTTAGCCGGATCCCCGTATCTGTTACCGGAGCAGCAGCAGTCAATGTCGTGGTAGAAGGGTGAACTGGAATCCACGATGTATGTCCGAACATGGCGACCTGTTGCTGATCCATCGCACACTGCAGAGTTTTTGCGCCAATGTCCCACGTGTAGTCCTTCACACGTATTGGACTCCTCCCCTTTGCTCCAGTTCGCTGGCTTTTCTTCTTTTCTGTTTCTGAGTCACGCCCACAAACTAAACGATGGGGGTGTGCCTGGTGGCGCAGTGCAATAGAAGCCCCCACGTGTAGTACTTCACACGGCTGAACTTCCCCCTCTTTCCACTCTTCTGCGCGGGCCTTTCCCTTCATTGGGTCATGTCCACGACTTCGAGCAGGGATGCACTTCGGCCAATGAAGGCCTGCCTATTCGCTTAACTCTTCCAACAGACACGTTCAATACTGTGGTGCACAAACACTATACCGGACCCGAGCCCCCACGTGTAGCACCCCCCTCAATCCCCTCTTTCTCTTCAGCTCATCTCGTCTCTTGTCTAGGGGTATCTTAGAGGGGAGGGAGCGGGGACACCACGCCTGGGTTCCACCACATGTGTCAGTGCGGTATAAGCAACGTTCTTGTATTACCTTCGGGTCAGTGCTGTGCACCTGGATCCTCCCTCCAAGAGTCACCTTGAACAATGTCTGTTAGGAAATGAGCTCCACACCATTAAAGTTCAACACTCCTTTATTCTTCTTGAACGAACACAATCAGTTGAACTCCCTTAGTAGGAACAGAACAGAAAAGGAGATGTGGATGCGAATAGGCCCAGACACAATGTGGTTCTCCACTTTCCTCCCTGAAAGTGAGTTACGGTCTCTGCACGAGGGGAATTTCCTTCCAGGCGGTCTCCGACGAGAGGCTCACCTGTCACCGGCAATATGCTGCACCGAGTCTTCAAGTGAGGAGCTCCCCCCGGTCCCTTACGCCTTCCTGATTCGAGTACCCACTCCCGGGGTTCCCTAGGATCTCCTTCCCTCGCGGAACTCAGTGTTGGGCACTGAGCTCCGGACCTCCATCCGAGTACCTCACCCCAGGCTAAAGGTGCCTGGGATGGAACACGACCTCCGGCTGTCCTCTAGGCCTAGGCCACCCAGAGGACCGACACAAACCACCGTCCACAAGCTGAAGGTGCCTGGGACTTCGACCCCGTGACAAAGATGGCCGGCCCCTTTATACCCTCTCCCAGCAAGCACGGCGGGCTCCCCGCCCCACCATACCGCTGCCGAGGGAGGACAAAAAGGAGGCACAGCACACAGCAATGATTCAACCCCAGCCCAGGGCAACAGCGCCACCCACTGGGCTGCAGGGAATTACACATCACCAATGTCTCTGTCAAGTTCAAATTTACACCCGGGAAAGTACATGTTGTAAAGCGCTGCGCAAACTGTTGGCGCTATATAAATCCTGTATAATAATAATAATAATAATAATACCCGCTACACCCATAAAATTAACAAACGTGTTATACTTACCTGCTCTGTGCAGTGGATTTCTTCTCGGGTGCCTCTTCTGTGCTCCTGGCCCCTTCCTCCTGTTCAGGGCCCCCACAGCAAGCAGCTTGCTATGGAGGCACCCGAGTGGAGTCACAGCTTCCTGTGTCTATTCAGACACGGAGTCCCAACCTGGCCCCACCTCTCTCTCCCCTGATTGGCTATCTGACTTTGAAAGACAGCAGCAACAGCCATGGTGCCGCTGTTGTGTCTCAGCCAATCAGGAGGGAGAATCTCGAATGGCTGAAACACTCGTGGAGATCGCTGGACAGAGAGGGGCCTCAGGTAACTGTTAGGGGGCTGAGGGGGGCTGCCGCACACAGAAAGCTTTAAGATATGCATTAAGATTAAAAAAACTTCTGCCTTTACAACCCCTTTAATATTAAAGGGTATATTCACTTTTTCATGAAAAATTTAAAGGTGAACTACCTCCGAAAACACTCCTTTCCAGTCCCTGCTGCAATAAGTTGGTCCCATGTCACCCTCCCTCCACCCCCACGAGTTACTAGAATGGGCCTACACAATAAATCTTCACTACACAGCCCCCGAGTGTCCATCATGCTCACATGTAGGTTCAAGTCCCTTTAACTTAATTTCCCACAAATCCCTGGGTACCTGGACATGTCCAAGGAAAATAAGTTCTTCAACTTACCTCCCTTAGCGGCTCAGGAAGAACCACAACTGATGAGGAAGAGGTAGCTGGGCAAGTGATCTGCAGCCAGGCGAGCAGCCCTCCACTGTCAGAACCGACGTGTAGGCAGCCAGAAAGGAATCTAACACGATGCAACTTCTCTGGAAGACCCAGCTACTGTGGGGTGCCCTTCCCCACTTGATACCAGAGTATTCAAGTTCCAGTGGGGTGGCCCTTTGTACTTGGAATTCCTCCAACTGTACTTTTGTGTTTCCAGAGCTACTGTGGACTTCACTCACTTCGCAAGTAATTGTGTTGCAAACTTTTTTTTACAGAGGTAGTGATTTTCAGCTAGATACGCTGTTATTATAGAGTTTTATAGAGATATGCAATGCAGCTGTAGCACACCCCACGCAGGTGCCGCTGGTGAATAGAGATTCCCCACCCTGCACAGCCAGGCACACTGCATCTTCACAGGCACACTTGTCAGTGAACAGTCCAGCACTTTGTTTTTGTATTTATTGAGGGGATACAACTTGGTTAGGGATTAGGGAAATTATTGACTTTAGCAAAACTCTTTAGGGACAACTTGGCTATTTACAGTCCATATACACTCCTCTTCCTCCAGCACTTTACTTGCTTCCTCTCTCACTAGTCCTCCTGGCTATTTCCCACAGTCCTCCCAGACTGCACACTCTCTAGTCCACCCAGCTGACTTCTCCTGCTGTCCTTACGCTTGCTCCCATGCCTCTTGGACAGGACTCCTCCATGTGTTATAAGAGGATCCCTCCGGCACCCGAGCCCCAGGTCTGAAGTCACCCCTCCAGACTAAGGAGTTGCCGTCAAGGGCCACCGACAGCCTCCTCAGCTCTCCTGCTCCACCTTTCACCTAACTTTCCCCTGCTGGCATGACCCCAGAGTATTTAAGAGGTGCCTCCACCCTGCCAGCCCACTTGCTGGGGATTGGCTAGGGCCCTCCTCAATACTCCAGGCAGCTCCTGCTAACCTCCCTCCCATTCTTCTGGAATCTTCTGCAAGGTTCCAGCAAGTAGACGGAGGTACCACAGGTGCTGCCTGATGAGCCATCCAGCCTCCCTGAGTCACTCAACCCTGACCCAGATTCAACACAGGCTTGGCTGCCAGCCAAGCCAAATTTAACTACACTAACAGAAAAAAACCGATGTACACTAGCACTCTACACTAGAGGGTGCTACACAGCCATATGCTACCCTGATGAGCCACAAAGACATTGCTGTAAGGAGAATATGCTTGTGCAATTTTCAAAAACAATTTTGTATTATTCTACAGTGTATCCATGCTCTTTGCTCTTTCCTGAACCTGTTTTGCATTATTTCTTCTAACTTTGCATATGTTTAGTAAACTGCAATTACAGTTACCTCCTGTCTGATGATTTAGATGATTACTTATTCTGTCAAACTTGGCATCAGACAGTGAATGACAGAGATGCCCAGTAGTACTACTACAGAGGGAAACAGGCAACCTACCAGTCCTGCAATACCCCCCCCCCCCCCCCTGTAACTGGCAGAATTCCTGCTGCAACAATTACCCAAGTACACAAGTCCAGGTCAGGATTTCTATGACAGGTTAACCACTTTGAAGTGCTGTATAGCCAAGCAGTAACATTAAGTAACATTAGGGGACAATGCCTGATTCAAGAACTGAGGCTGTGGTCGACAAATTTCCTGTTGTGTACATTTCAACAGCCAAGTGATTGAATGGCTTTTTTTATATTTGCTCCCAATCCACTACCCTGTGTTCCAGCAATTTCCTAAGAAGATGAGTTTGGACATGCCATGGATCTCATTGATCCATTGAGCTACTAATGAGCTCCACATAAATGTAGCTGGGATGAACTTGACAAATGTGAGCTGTGGGAGCAAGCCCTTTGGCTAGAAGAGCATAAGAGCATAATGATCACATGTGTCTTCAGGAGGGGGTGACTGCAGGTGAAATTGGGAATGAATGTCATCCAGGGACTGAAGGTTTTCCCTGAATTCCATCTGCTCCCTTGGACAGCAGTGGTGAAATTGGCCTCAATTATGGATGTGATTGGTACCAAGGACCATTGGACACGGAAGAGCTAATCAAGCATCAGAACATCCGCCATCATATCTAGGGTATAGAAAAACTGGAAGCGATAAGTATTTTGTCACTTCCGGTTTAACTAGATGTAAACAGCAAGATTTTTAAATTGTCAAAGCATTTGATCACCGATCATGGTGTGATCAGATGCTTTTATAGGGCAGAGGAAACATATGGTTTCTAATAGATCCCAGATCTCTCCGTAAAGAGTACCTGTCACTGCCTATTGCTGTCACAAGGGATTTTTACATTCCTTATGACAGCAATAAAAGTTTAAAAAAATAAACAAACAGTGTAAAAAATAAATAAAAATAATAATAAAAAAATAAATGTAAAGCTCCCCCGTCCGCCCAAGCATTGGTCTGGCAAACATACGTAAATGGTGATCACACTACGCATGTGAGGAATTACCACGAACTTCAGAGTGAGAGGAATAATTCTAGCAAGCACCAGACCTCCTGTGTAACTGGTAACCTGTAAAAGCTTTTAAACCTTTGCCTATGGAGATTTGAAATACTGTAGTTTGGTGCCATTCCACAAGCGTGCGCAATTTAAAGCATGACATATTAGGTATCTATTTACCCAATGTAACACCATATTATATATTTTAACCAAAAATATGGGTATTAAATTGTGTTTGTGTATTAAAAATAATTAACACCTTGCTGACCAGCCACCGTCGTTATACGGCAGCAGGTTTGCTCCCCTACGCGAATCACCATAGCTGTACAGCGGGAGCTTGAAGGGCTATAGAGGGAGCACGCAACGCCGAAGCTGATGCGCGTGGCCGGCGCCCATGATGTCCGCTGGTGACCCGCGATTGCCCCTCAGAGAGCCAGAACGGGAATCTGTCAATGTAAACAGACAGATCCCCGTTCTGTCAGGGAAGTAGAGAGAGATCTGCTATTCCTAGTGGTCAGGAACAGCGATCTCTTTGTACTCACAGGCAGTCCACTCCCCCCACAGTTAGAAACAACTCCCTAGGGAACACTTAACCCCTTGATCGCCCCCTAGTGTTAACCCCTTCCCTGCTAGTGACATTTATACAGTAATCAGTGACTATTTTTAGCTTTGATCGCTGTATAAAATGTCACTGGTCCCAAAAAAGTGTCAAAAGTGCCTGATCTGTCCGCTGAAATGTCGCAGTCACACTAAAAATCACTGATCACCGCCATTACTAGTAAAACAAAAAAATTATAATAAAAATGCCATATATATATATATATATATATATATATATATATATATATCCCCTATTTAGTAGACGCTATAACTTTTGCGCAAACCAATCAGTATACACTTATTGCGATTTTTTTTTACCAAAAATATGTAGAAGAATATATATTGGCCTAAACTGATGAAGAAATTTGGGGCCTGCCCTCTCCACTGTAAAAGGCCTCCATCCCTGGCTATAGATTTGTATTTGCAGCCAGCAGCTTAGAGGTCAATTTAAATTAGGTCACTGTATTATATATATATCACTTTGGCAGTGCGCAGCACCATTTTTCTTTATTTTGCACCATATCATCACTGCTTGCAGGCGGCAAGGTACCATGGGATATGTACGTAGTTCTTAGAATTTAAAAGTAAGCCAAAGAAATGAGAGGGGAGAAGTCACAAGGCATGCAAGGGATCCAGGAAATAGTTGAACGAGATGTCCGGTAGACAGCCAGTGATGAAAACATGAAGTAGATTTTTCAACTAAGCTTATGGCCCCCTTCACACATGTGAAAGTTGCCATTACTGATTACATGCAGGAGGCCCAGTTCCTAGAATTGGCTGTGAAAGGCAGTCCTATTGGAAGCAATGGGAGGCTGACAGCTTCCATGGCTAATCGTAGCCGATTGCATGTAAATGCTTATGGAGCAATGATCTGCCCTGGAAGTAGACTGTCTGCAGTCAGCCTCCCATTGCTTTCAATGGGGTTGCCGCCCACAGCTAATTGCCTGGACACCTGCTGGGTCTCTCGCATCTAATCCTTAATGGAGTCAATATTGTATTGTCAAAAATACCCATTGTTTGTATTGCTATTACAATGCTGATGTTATAAAAGTAAAACATTTTCTGTGATTATAGGTCTCATTTAACTGCTAATTTAGTCAAAAATATTTTTTAAAAAATCTCTCCCCACGGGGGGTATAGGGGAAAGCTGAGGTAAAAGAGAGAAGAAAAATTAGGAGGATGCAGGATAGACCCATAGTATTGTTGTTGTTGTTAATGTGATGATGTAATTATTTTAAATGTAAAAATTTTTTTTTTTATTATACTTCTTGGAAATGTAATGAAAGCTATATTCTTGTATAAAAAAATTGAATAAAACAAATAAAAAAATAAAAAATATATATATTTTAATATTAATAGCAGAAATGCAACTGCAGTGAAATTGTAATATCAGATCTTTGCATTGGTAAAACATGACAGTCTGTGCCGATTAAGGTTTTAACTGCACTTTTGAGAGAGAATTTGTAAACAGCTGTGCACTGCGCTGATAATCAGAGTTCATCATTTATGGCAATAATCTTTCCAAGATTTAATGTCCTACACTGTGCTTCCAATGTATGGCAATCCTACCATACTGCTTGATTTTTCCCTTCCTTAGGCTTGGCAAGAAATTTCACCTTTTCTGTTTCCTCAAAACATTTAAGAAAAATTTTTTTTGTGTTTTTTTAAACTGGAAAAAAGAGAGAATTGTTCATGGTGGTAAAATAAGTAATAGAATAAATGTATAACTAAAAGAGTTAAATAATGCAATCAAGAAGAGTGTGAATTGGATAAATTGAACGGTCAACCAGAATTAGAAGGGTAAATGAAAAAATTGCAAAAGAAGGAGCAGCAAAAAAAAAAAAAAAGCCTGAGAAATTCCAGTGGAATGTAATGGATTGTAAAAAAGGAGATTTTTTTTATTTTCAAAAACCACACTTTAGAAGAAGATATAGATCACAGAGTTATGCCCCGTACACACGATCGTTTTTAATGTCATTTTTTAAACCGACGTTTTTCTCCTCGTTTTTTTTCATGTTTCCCCTCAAGCCTGCCTTGCGTACACACCATCATTAAAAAAAACGATCAAGCAAAGCGCAGTGACGTTCAACACGTACGACGGCACTATAAAGGGGAAGTTCCGTTCGAATGGCGCCACCCTTCATGTTAGTAAGGTTTGTTGAGCGACGATTCGCGCTTTTCAGTCCGTTACTGTGTAATGAATGTGCTATCTCCATTACGAACGCTAGTTTTACCAGAACGAGCGCTCCCGTCTCATAGTTGCTTCTGAGCATGCGCGTTTTTTTTCACGTCGTGAAAGCATACACACTATCGTTTTTCACGTCGTTAAAAAAAACGACATGAAAAACGACGTGAAAAAAGAGAGCATGTCCGGAATTTTTAATGGCCGTTTTTCACGTCGTTAAAAATGCTCTGGAGCCTACACACGATCATTTTTAATGGCCATTTTTTAAAATGGCATTTTTAACGGCATGAAAAACGATCGTGTGTACGGGGCATTACAGTAGCAGGTCAGCTGAATCCAGTACAGATAGGACAATTAGTAATAGTGAGACAGATAATGAGTCAGAAAAGAAGGGGAGGGTATAAAAAAAATGACCTTAAAAAAGAAGCAACATAGTTACTTTTTTCGATCAAGGAAGAGTAAAGACGGGTATACACGGGCCGAAATGTCGGGAGACAACGACCAGTTAAAGAAAAACGGTCGACATTCTGTGTATGTCGGTCTGTTCGACATAAGGCGGTTGGCTTTTGTTGGACATGCATGCTGGAAAACCAGCAGCCGACCGATTCCAATGGCAGAGAGCGCTGATCAGAGTGTTCTAGCAGGGGGACAATCCCCTGTCAGAACAAAACTCAGCTGGGGAGTTTACTGAACTAACATTGCATGCTTAGTAAAGCGGCTCTGACAGTTATTTTTTTCGTTTAACCCGCAGGGTTGAATGAAAAAAATAAATAAAATAGTGTGTATCCTGTCATTGGCTACAGCAGAATAGAGTGAAGGTTCTGAGGAGATCTCAAACGTGCAATTCATGCAAGACAGCCCAAGAATTTACAGGAACTGGAGGCTTTTTGCCAAGAGGAATGGGCAGTTTTACCATCTGAGAAGATAAAGAGCCTCATCCACAAATACCACAAAAGACTTCAAGCTGTCATTGATGTTAAAGGGGGCAATACACAGTATTAAGTACTGAGGTATGTAAACTTTTGATCAGGGTCATTTGGGTAGTTTCTGTTGTGATTATGAATTAAAAAGAATAAACGCAGTTGATTGATAATGAATGGCTTCAGCCAAACACTAATCATGAGTCAAAGAAAAGTTTGTATTATCATTCATATTCTCTGAAAAATGGCAAATAAATCATAAATTCTGCCAGGGAATGAGCACAACTGTGTGTATATATATATATGTGTGTGTATATATATATATAAATGTATGTGTATATATATATATATATATATATATATATATATATATGTATGTGTGTATATATATATATATATATATATATATATATATAAATTAAATAAGTGATATAAGTGTAGGGTTTTGTGATAAAAGTCTATAAGTACTAAATTTCGCATGGCATCATCATAAGATTTATCAGCTTTGGATTAGCCTTAATAAGGGTAATTTTGACTTCATTTTAATGCAAAAATTATGTTCCTGGATATATACAGTAAATGTGATACTCTGCAACCTAAGGGGTTAAATCAACAGTTGTGGCCTATTTACTGTATACCTCCTTTTTATGTTTGATTCACCTTTTCCTGGCACATACAGTATTTAGGTGTGCAAATGTGACACCATAGAAGCAAATGTGGGTGGGGGGGGGAGAGAATTGATTGGCATAGAATGGGTTATTGTACAAGAGAAATTAAGTCCCTCCTTTGCTCAGTGTTTGTTTAAGAAGGAAAATGAACCTGAGCATGTGCTAGGCATCCAACAAAGCTCTCCTTTGACTTAACGCATATGTGGGTACCGCGTGTCATGTTTATTTTAAACAACAGATCTGTCAATTTGTCTTATTATTACCAGGGACGACAGTGAGTAACTGAAGCAAGTACCGGAGCAGTATTCTCAACCGGGGACCGTGAAGAATCTGGAAACTTCAGTGGGTATCAAGCCAGGGACCCAGCCAGCGGAGGTGACGCTTACAGAGCAGCCTTGTAAGTCAAGCCAGGGACCGAGCAGGCCAGTGGGGTGAAGCTTGAGAAGTATCTTGAGTGCCAAGCTAGGGACCCAGCAGAGAAGCGGGGGTGACGTTTGAGGAAGATACCACCGTGAACATTGAAGGAGCTCAAGGAATTAAGTGTCAGTGAATCATCTAGTCTAGTGAGAGACTGGGAGCTTAGTGGGCTGAAGAACTACAAGAAGTGATTGTAGTGGAAGTGAAAGAACTGTTACGCTTTGTGTTAGGAACTGTTAAAGATTGTTGCCATAGGAGACAGCATTCCTGCACATGCAGATGTGGCATCTTGCTGGATGCCTTTCCCTGCATGGCTGTCCTCCTATTGAAGTTTTGGAGTCTGCCAATTAATCTTGCAACTACCTAAGTGTGTCCTGGCCCTAACCCTCTCTCCAAAAGTTCTATTAAGAGAAATAAAAATATTTTTTGCATTCAAGAAGTGTCTGGCGCCCAATGACTTTAACTACCTTGCACCCACTATGCCTCACAACCCACCATATACAGAAGGATGTCAGCTGTCTCTGGCCCTGGAGGTTCTCATTAGACCGAAGGAGGCCTGGGACCTTGCTTCTAGAGTTGAGCGGACACCTGGATGTTCGGGTTCGACGGGTTCGGCCGAACTTCGGAAAAAAGTTCGGGTTCGGGACCGAACTTTAACCCGAACCCGAACCCGAACCCCATTGAAGTCAATGGGGACCCAGACTTCTAAGGACTAAAAAGGCTCTAAAAAAGTAATGGAAAGGGCTAGAGGGCTGTAAATGGCAGCAAAATGTTGTTAAGAGCATGGCAAGTGCTCTGCAAACAAATGTGGATAGGGAAATAACTTAAAATAACATTAAAAAAATTACAAAATAAAAAATATGCTGGAGGCCCCCTTTTCAGCAGAAGAGGTACAGGAAGTCATTAAGAACCTCAGAAACTCAACAGCACGATGCCACACATATGGTGGGAATGCCCCAGAATACGCCCTTTCTGGAATAAATTATTCAATTTAATGGATAAGCTAGTGGGAAAATAAAATACTTTGAAATAAAAATGTAGCGGGGTGCTAAATTTAAGGGAAGTGTTTGAGTGGTAAATAGGCTCAAACACCCTAATTCTGTAGGATTCATGGACCATTTTGTCCTCGGGGGACAGTATTGGTGTGCAGTTCCCTGCGGCCTACAGGTGGCGCTGCCATGGTAGGCTAGGGTTGAACCGCCGATACAGTGCTGTGCCTTTTGTGTCCCCTCTTGGCAGTAGTACAGCGGGGCGGGGAACCTGCTGTGCATGCCGGGAGAGCATATAAAAGGGGCAGACCTTTGGCCTGGGGGCTGATGTCCAGTGGAGTCCGCGCCCAGGTGCCTTCGGCCTGGGTGCATGTGTTCCTGTTCCATCTCGGGCACCTTTAGTCTGGGGTGAGGTACTATCCTGGAGTTCCTGCTGCCCTGGGTATGGAGGCCTAGGGGCGGGAGTAAAGCCTGGAGTCCAGAGCCTTCGTCTGGAGTCCGCTAAGGGTCGAGGAGTCTTAGGGTGCTGCCTCGTGTAGGGGACCCTGTTCCAGGGAAGGGAGGATCATTCTGATGGACCGATGCCGGATTCACGGTGAAGGAAGGGTCTGTTGACTCCCTGGAAAGATGTCTTCCCCTTGATATGGGCTAGGTTCGTAGAAGGAGAAGCTCAAGGTCATCTTGACTGTATCAGAGGCCTTATTCACCCGGCCCGTGGCAGGGGCCTTATACACCCTGGTCTGTGGCAGAGACCAAAGTTCTCCAGGTCCGTGGCAGGGGCCTTGTACACCCGGTCTGTGGCAGAGACCAACCTCACGGTCTGTGGCAGAGACCGTGCACCTAAAACTGTTTGAGAAACCTAAGCAGTGAAGTGAATGTGCTACGTTTGTGCCTGGACCTCCTCCACACCTTAAGCTGTCCTGTTTCTTTGCTCTAACCTTTTCTATCCTAGTACAGTTTATTTTGCCATGAGAGAATAAGAGTTGTAGTTTCAGCTGGTGTGGACATTGACTTTACTGGGAATTAAAGGACTTGCCTCTACCTACAGTAGAGGTGAGAATCATCCTCTGGAGGAGTTTTGACTCCGGCTGTGGACACGTCCCGTCAAGTACACCGCTCAACCTCTTTATATAGGAGGGTACGGGCTGGTAGTGCGGTGTGCCTTTCTCCCTCCTGCGAGGAGCCAACAACATAAAGGCAGGTAAGGGGGAAAGGATCTGTGCGCTACAAAAAAATAAAATAAAAATTATAATCTTGACCTAGGAGGACAAGGTCCATATGGAGTAGGAGGTTGAGGTGGCGGTGGATGTGGCTGTGTAGGTGGAAGCGGCGGTGGAGGAGGACGAGGTAGCCAACACTGGTTCAAAAATACAACAATGGCTGGGTAAGGCCGGTGATGTGTCGAATTCTGTCCCCCGTCGAATAGTGTCCACCCTGTACTGAGCTTGCTCAGTATGTAGGACAAGGGGATTTCGAAAATCTCCCAAGACGAACGGCGCCTGCGTGGTGAGTTCAGGTGAAGGCCACACCATCCGTGATTCAAGCCGAGCCAAGTGAGGCCGTGCCCGAAGCGTGGCGATCGAAGCGAGCCCGTGAGGGGCCCTGTTACTATGTGCTACCGTATGTCCACTTGGATGGTGGGGCTTGAACCTGCACTCACGGCGCAGGCGCCGTTCATCTTCTGAGATTTTGTGAATCTCCTTGTCCTCTGTACTGCGCAAGCACTGCGCCTTCGCAGTACGGGCCGGACACAATCCGATGGCCGGACAGTTTTTGTCACAACACCGGTATACATGTCTATTCTGCAGAAGGTACGGACAAGCCCTGTGGGATCCATGCCTGGTTCATTTTAATGAACGTGAGCTTGTCCACATTGGCTCTGGACAGGCGGCTGCGCTTGTCTGTGATAACGCCCCCTGCCGTGCTAAATACATGTTCAGATAATACACTGGCTGCAGGGCAGGCCAGCACCTTCAAGGCATAAAGGGCAAGCTCAGGCCATGTGCCCAATTTGGAGACCCAGAAGTTAAAGGGGGCAGACCCGTCATCCAGTACGTGTAGGCCTGTGGATACATACTGCTCAACCATGTTGGTGAAATGCTGCCTCCTGCTAAGACGTTCCATCTCAGCTGGTGGTGCTGGTTGTTGTGGCGTGCTGACAAAGCTTTTCCACATTTCGGCCATGCTAACCCTGCCTTCTGAGGTGCTGCCGGTGCCCCGGCTGTGTTGGCGACCTCTTCTTCCTCCTCTGCCTTCGCCTTGTGCTTCCACCGTACGCCCGCTGTCAGGTGGGAATGCCACCAGCAGCGCGTCTACCAGCATGCGCTTGTAGTCGCGCATCTTACGATCCCGCTCCAGTGAGGGAATTAAGGACGGTACGTTGTCCTTGTAACAGGGATCCAGCAGGGTGGCCACCCAGTAATCAGCACCAGTTAAAATGTGGGCAACTCGGCGGTCATTGCGGAAACACTGCAGCATGTAATCGCTCATGTGTGCCAGGCTGCCCAGAGGCAAAGAAAAGCTGTCCTCTGTGGGAGGTGTATCGTCTGTGTCCTCTGTATCCCCCCAGCCACGCAGCAGTGATGGCCACGAGCTGGTCTGGGTGCCACCCTGCTGTGAACATGGCTCCTCCTCTTCCTCCTCCTCCTTCTCCTCCTCCATCTCCTCCTCCACCTCGTCATCCTCCAGAACTGTGCCCTTTCTGCTGGACAATTGTGTACCTGGCGTTTGTTGGTGCAGGAACCCACCCTCGGAGCCACTTGTGAAAGACTGCCCTGAAAGCCTTTGAAATGATCCCGCTTTCTCCTCCTCCTCCTCATCCTCCTGTGCCACATCCTCTTCCATCATCGCCCGAAGCGTTTTTTCAAGGAGGCATAGAACTGGGATAGTAACGCTGAGAACGGCGTCATTGGCACTGGCCATGTTGGTAAAGTACTTGAAACAGCGCAACAAGGCACACAGGTCTCGCATGGAGGCCCAGTTATTGGTGGTGAAGTGGTGCTGTTCCGCAGAGCGACTCACGCGTGATTGCTGCAGCTGAAACTCCACTATCGCCTGCTGCTGCTCGCACAGTCTGGCCAGCATGTGCAAGGTGGAGTTCCACCTTGTGGGCACGTCACATATGAGGCGGTGAGCGGGAAGGCCGAAGTTACGCTGCAGCGCTGACAGGCGAGCAGCAGCAGGGTGAGAACGCCGAAAGTGCGCACAGACAGCCCGCACTTTCTGCAGCAGCTCTGGCATATTGGGGTAATTTTTAAGGAACCTCTGGACCACCAAGTTCAGCACATGCGCCAGGCAAGGGATGTGCGTCAAACCGGCTAGGCCCAGAGCTGCTACGAGATTTCGCCCATTATCGCACACCACCAGGCCGGGCTTGAGGCTCACTGACAGCAACCACTCATTGGTCTGTTGTTCCATGTCCCTCCACAACTCCTGCGCGGTGTGGGGTTTTACCCCCAAACAGGAAACTGCCTGCTATCGTTTACCCCTGGCTGTGCTGAAGTTGGTGGTGAAGGTGTTACGCTGACCGGATGAGGAGGCGGTAGAGGATGAGGAAGCGGAGTAGGAGGAGTTAGCAACAGGAGGCAAACTGAAGCGCCCTGCAATCCTTGGTGGTGGAAGGACATGCGCCAAACTGCTATCTGCCTCAGGCCCAGCCGCCACTGCATTTACCCAGTGTGCTGTTAGGGAGATATAACGTCCCTGACCGTGCTTACTGGTCCACGCATCCGTAGTTAGGTGGACCTTGCCACAGATGGCGTTGAGCAGTGCACACCTGATTTTGTCCCCCACTTGGTTGTGCAGGGAAGGGATGGCTCACCTGGAAAAGTAGTGGCGGCTGGGCACGAGGTACTGTGGGACAGCCAATGCCATCAGGCTTTTAAAACTCTGCGTCTCCACCAGATGGAATGACAGCATTTCAAAGGCCAGGAGTTTTGAAATGCTGGCATTCAGGGCCAGGGATCGCGGGTGGCTAGGGGAGTACTTCCTCTTCCGCTCCAATGTTTGGGAGATAGAGAGCTGAACGCTTCCATGGGACATTGTGGAGATGGTTGGTGACCCAGGTGGTAGTGTTGCTGGCAGATCCTCTCTTTGCGGGGTGGCAGGTGCCACTGTCACTACAGAGGTGGATGAAGAGGCCGAGACTGCAGCAGAAGAGGAAGCAGGAGGAGCCAGAGACCTTTCTTGGTTTTTGAGGTGTCTACTCCACTGCAGCTCGTGCTTTGCACTTAGATGCCTGGTCATGCAGGTTGTGCTCAGGTTGAGAACGTTTATGCCTCGCTTCAGGCTCTGATTGCACAGCGTGCAAACCACTCGTGTCTTGTCATCAGCACATTGTGTAAAGAACTGCCACGCTAGGGAACTCCTTGGACCTGGCTTTGGTGTGTTCGGTCCCTTGCTGCGTTGGGCAGTAGCAGACATACTGTCTAGGGGACGGACGCTCCGCTTTTGCACCCTGCTCCCTCTTCTGCTGTGCTGGTGGCTCTGTGCGACCACCGCCTCTTCCTCCAAACTACACTGGTCACCTGCATAACGTTGATTCCATGTGGGGTGGAGGACCTCATCGTCCTCCACATCATCTTCCACCCAGTCTTCACCCCTGCCCTCCTTGTCTGTCTGCACAATTGCGAAAGCAGCAGCAGTTGGCACCTGTGTTTTGTCATCATCCGAGACGTGCTGCGATGGTCCTCCCATGTACTCATCATGAAACATAAGTGGTTGGGCATCGGTGCACTCAATCTCTTCTACTTCTGGGGCAGGGCTAGGTGGATGGCCCTGGGAAACCCTGCTAACAGAGTCATCGAAAAGCAGAAGAGACTGCTGCATGATTTGGGGCTCAGACTGCTTGGCTGATTTGCAAGGGGGTGAGGTGAAAGACTGATGGACATGAGTTTCAGGTGCCAACTCTGATCTTTCATCAGAAGAGTGGGTGGGAGACAATGTGAAGGAACCCGAGGCACTGTCAGCAACCCAATCTACTATCGCCTGTACTTGTCCTGGCCTAAACATTCGTAAAGCCTCATTAGGCGCGACAAAATACCGCCGCAGGCTCGGTCGCCTACTCGCACCTGAGGAAGGTGTTTCACTTGTGCGTGTAGTTGGCACAGATCCACCACGTCCTCTCCCTACAACAGGAGCTCCACCAGCAGCACCACGACCGGGGCCACCACGTCCCTTTGACCTTCTCCTCATATTTTCCAAATTTAGGATCTTGCCCTAAATGGGTGTTTTTGGAAGAGCAGAACACACCCACAGTACGTAACCGCTGAATCGCACAGCTACAGAACTGCAGAAAATGCTATTCTTAAAGTGGTTGTAAACCCACTTTTTTTTAAAAAAAAATTTGGCCCACCTGCAAGAGAAAGGCATAATGAGCTATTATGACTAGCATAATAGCTCATTATGTTCCACTTACCTTAGATCGGGGCCCCCGAAGCCGTCCTCGTCCCTCTGTTCAGCCGCAGACATCACTGCGGCGATAGCCGGAATGTTACTTCCGGGTATCGCCGCACCAGCCAATCACAGCGCCGCTCCGGCGCTGTGATTGGCCGGAGCGGCGGAGACGTCACTCTGCGCATGCGTGCGGGAGGCGTCCCACTCGGCTACGCCCAGCGATTGCTGGGAAGTAGCCGAGTATGTGAATGGGATTAACCCCATGAATGCGCCGTTGTCTACGGCGCTTATGCGCCGTAGACAGCGGCGCTTGTCATTTTAGTAAATATCTCCTAAACCGTGTAGGTTTAGAAGATATTTCTTGCACCTACAGGTAAGCCTTAATCTAGGCTTACCTGTAGGTGCAAGTTGAAAAAGTGGGTTTACAACCACTTTAAAAATGTTTTTTTTTTAGTATAGCACAGTACAAGAAAAATATATAGAAATTGTTTATTTCACACACCTCCAGATATGTATTTCACACTGCAAAAATATTTTTTGTGGCCCTAAATGGGGCTTTTTGCAAGACCACAACACACCCACAGTACGTAACCGCTAAATCGCACAGCTACAGAACTGCAGAAAATGCTATTCAAAAAATTTTTTGTTTTTTTAGTATAGCACAGTACAAGAAAAATATATAGAAATTGTTTATTTCACACACCTCCAGATATGTATTTCACACTGAAAAAATATTTTTTGTGGCCCTAAATGGGGCTTTTTGCAAGACCACAACACACCCACAGTACGTAACCGCTAAATCGCACAGCTACAGAACTGCAGAAAATGCTATTCAAAAAAAATGTTTTTTTTTAGTATAGCACAGTACAAGAAAAATATATAGAAATTGTTTATTTCACACACCTCCAGATATGTATTTCACACTGCAAAAATATTTTTTGTGGCCCTAAATGGGGCTTTTTGCAAGACCACAACACACCCACAGTACGTAACCGCTGAATCGCACAGCTACAGAACTGCAGAAAATGCTATTAAAAAAAAATGGTTTTTTTTTAGTATAGCACAGTACAAGAAAAATATATAGAAATTGTTTATTTCACACACCTCCAGATATGTATTTCACACTGCAAAATATTTTTTGTGGCCCTAAATGGGTCTTTTTGCAAGAGTACATTAAAGTGCAATTTTTTTTGCCCTAAATGGGTCTTTTTTTGCACAAGCAAAATAAAATGCAAATTGTTTTTTTTTTCTTTTTTTTTGCCCTATATGGGTCTTTTGGAAAAAAAGCACAATAAAGTGCTTTTTTTTTGCCCTAAATGGGTCTTTTTGCAAGAGCAGAATACACCCACAGTATGGAAACGGTGTATCTCTCAACGTAACATATGCAGTGCTGGTGCACTGAGCTTGCAGATAAAAGTTAGATTTTCTCTGACACTGGGCTCATGGCAGTGTAAAAAGACTGCACTGCAACACAAACAGGTAAACCTATGCAGATCGCTGAGTTATATCTCTGAATCTGGACTCCTATTCCTATATAATAAATCTCTCTCCCTGAAAGCACCAACAGGAACCTGGCCCTACACTATACTATCTCTCTATCTTTTCCCTCAGATTGCAGAATCAGGACTAACTCATGTATTTTAAATCTCTCCCTATTAGCAACAGCAGCAGCCAAGATCCTCTCCCTATCTATTCTGAAGCAGAGTGACGTGTGTGCTGTGTGCCTCTAGCTTATATAGAAGCTGGGTCACATGTTGCACTGACCAATCACAGCCATGCCATTAGTAGGCATGGCTATGATGGCTTCTAAGGGCACACCAGCTAATCAAAAGGTGATTGGCTGGCCCCTGAAGCATTTCTAACTGCGCCATTAGATACCCGAACCCGGACTTTCGCGCAAAGTCCGGGTTCGGGTTCGGGAAAAAGCTAAAGTTCGGTACGAACCCAAACTTTACAGTTCGGGTTCGCTCAACACTACTTGCTTCACAAGTTTTGCATTGGTAGAATGCATTATAGCCTCTCTTTCATATTTTTTTCTTTTGTGTAGTGTGCTACTTTCTAATGTATATCCATCCATTTTTGCATGCAAATTTATAAAACAAGCAATACTGCTAAAGCCCTGGTTCACACTGAGATGTGGGAATGAAGCCGTGCGAGTTCAGCTAAACTTGCACGATTTCACTCCTGCATGTCAGTCCCTAATTCGGCAGCGATTTCACAGACATAAGCCTCGTACACACGACCGAGTTTCTCGGCAAAAACCAGCAAGAAACTTGCTGGCAGAGATTTTTTGCCGAGAAATTCGTTCGTGTGTATGGTTTCTCGTCAAGAAAAGCGTCAAGAATCTCGACGAGAAAATAGAGAACCTGCTCTCTATTTTCTCGTCGAGATTCTCGTCAGCCGGTTTCTCGACGAGAAAAGTGAGTGTGTGTACACTTACCTGTTCGCCGGGAAGCCCGCGCATGCTCGAAATGACTTTGACGCATGCGAGGTAGCTTCCTAAGCATAGGTAGGGTGAACCAAGATGGCAGCGACAGCATCGAATGTGACGAGCGCATGCTCGTCGTATTCGATGACGTCACCGCGTACGCTCCATTCAAAGAACCGCGGGTTCTTTGAAATGAGCGTGTGTACACTCGGCCGGGACAAGTTTCTTGTCCAAGGATCTCGTCGAAAAAAACTACGTGTTTTTTACGACGAGATTCTCGGCCGTGTGTACGAGGCTTCAGACTCAGTTTCTGCACAGATGTCAATGAAATCCCTGTGAAATTGTAAAAAGTAGTACAGAAACTACTTTTTTGAAATCTGTGCGGCGTTGCACCGATTAGGACGGTGCCATTGCCGGCAATTGTAAAATGTCAAATCACATTTCAAATCGCACCAATGTGAACCAGGGCTAATATTTATTTTAGGCCTGCTTAAAATAAAGGAAAGTAGTTTCATGTCACTGGAAATGTTTTTTTTTTTTTTTTTTTTACATTATACAAAGTTTTACTGCTGCCCAGTGCCAGGATTTCAAACCCCAAATGAGTAAACACAAACAGAACAGGCTTCAGTCATTTACACTCATTAGACTCTGGCTAAGCCCAGGTTCACACTGGGGCTGCGGGAGTGAAGCCGTGCGAGTTCAGCTGAACTCGCACGATTTCACTCCTGCCTGTCAGTCCAGATTTCAGCTCGATTACAGAGACATCTGACACAGATTAGGACGGTGCCATTGCCCGCAATTTGTGGCAAATTTCGCCGATTTGACATGTCAAATCGCATGTCAAATCGCACCAGTGTGAACCAGGGCTTAGAATGAGTAAACGTTTGTGATCATCTCACCATCACACCTGTATGACCTTGTCAGACATCTTATTCCAAAACCATAAGCTTTAATATTAAATAATTTATATATTTTTTACGCTTTACCTTGAGAGAAGCATTTCTGAGGCCAGGTACTGATACTGGAGAAGACCTGGCTTGCAATCAGCATCCTGGACAACTCTGTTCACTAATCAAGTTCTCTAATCAAGACCCACAGAACTAACAATTGTTCATTTTGTTTAGGCCATCTACATACCTATGCGTGAATGCTTTTGAATCGAACCTTATTATTATTTTTCTTGTGGCATTCTGTGTAGTTCCTTTAATTAGAGTAAAAAAAGCAGCACAAAAGAAAAAAAAAATCCTATAATTACAAGATTTTTTAGTACAACAACATTGATTTCATCTGCCTGGAAAGTCATGCATCATTTATTTTCATCTAATACTACAACCAAGACATTTGTAGGTTTGCAGAATAAAAGTCAACAAACATGACTGATGCACGCCATAAATGTGAACTTGCATGCCAAAAAAAAATCAAAACATAATAAAACAAACCCATATGACAGATAGCTGGCAAAAAAGATGACAAACTGAGACTGTGGTTTAGAAAACAGAGCTCTCTGATGGGGTGATTTTCAAAGGGGTCACATGGGGTCTTAATCACTAATACCAGAAACAAGTGTCACATCAGACATAAACATGTTAGATGTATGGTAACACGCCAGCCAAAACTTGATAAATTGTCTGATTTGAAAAATAAATCCTAATTTCTTACTGGCTTGACTTAAATCTGATCTAAATATGAAATTCTTTTTTGTTATAGGGAAGACTGGTAAAAAACAATATGACCCTTGCTCAAGGCCTATTGTTCCAGATTTCTTCTTAGACATGAATGCTCTGACTGCAAAGACTTTGATGTCTTGCCTGTGATGGAGAAATGGGAGGGGGGGGTAAACAATAGCAATTGTCTGAGGTTTTCTAAATGATTTTTGAATGCTTTCTCCCCAGAGAACAGTTAGGGGGTATAGCGGTACCCCCAGTTAAGAGGGCTGCTGGTATTGATTTGGGCCCTGTAGTGCACCGCTGTCAACCCCTGGCAATCGGCTCTATCCTCCCGTGGCACAGCTAGCAAGGGGAGATAGGACCGCGTGACCGCAACCCTTGGTGACGCAGTCCTATGGCAAACACACATACAGTGATATACTTTAAAACTTCTATTAAAGTAATTGAAACTGACACCAATGTACTTGACCCAGATATTTTACTGAGGCTAATGGGCAAGTAATAAACAAAAGGATAACAAGTTGCAGGTCCCTGCAATAAACAGTATTTAAATGAACAGAATAAACATGTATTACTATGCGAATCTAACGCTGCCTTTTTACAGCTACTTCCCCTCGTGGGCAGACTAACGCTCAGCAATGTCTACCTACGCAGTCAGGCCTGACTGAACTAAATGGAAGTTCTGTAAACAATCTTCGCTAGCAATCTTTCGGTGGTGCACTTGATGGACAACTTTGTAATCCAAACGGGTAGTAGAGATACAGTATTTGTCTATGAGCAAGTGCTCTCTCACTACCCGGACCAGTCCCAGTCTGTTTCCTCCGCCGATTCGTCTAGGCACATGGATCCATCGACATCTGGGTCTTCGGTCCTCCTGGTGTAGTACAGCAAGGATGAGAAGATGTCTCTCAGGTCCGCTAGGCTGGCAGAGGGCTCTTTTAAAGAAAATGCCCAGGCTTCAGGCCTGGGCTTTCAGCAGTCTCGCACAGAGTTCTTGCTTGATAGGCAGGAAGTGTCCAAAGAGACAGAATAAACTCTGCCTCCCCTTTATAAAGTCCGCCCCAGCAGTCTTTGCACCGGGGCAATGCACCCTGGGTGCTGAAAGATGTCTTGGGAAATGTAGTCTCTGGATATTAAAGGGGAATACCCCGCTACAGGGGTAATTACAAATCTTCCCTATATAGACATTAGACCATCCTTTAATTTGGCAAACAAATTGCTGGATTCAATGAGTGCTACTACTATATACAGTGGGGCAAAAAAGTATTTAGTCAGCCACCATTTGTGCAAGTTCTCCCACTTAAAAAGATGAGAGAGACCTGTAATTGTCATCATAGGTATACCTCAACTATGAGAGACAAAATGTGGAAACAAATCCAGACAATCACATTGTCTGATTTGGAAAGAATTTATTTGCAAATTATGGTGGAAAATAAGTATTTGGTCACCTACAAACAAGCAAGATTTCTGTCTCTCACAGACCTGTATCTTATTCTTTAAGAGGCTCCTCTGTCCTCCACTCATTACCTGTATTAATGGTACCTGTTTGAACTTGTTATCAGTATAAAAGACACCTGTCCACAACCTCAAACAGTCACACTCCAAACTCCACTATGGTGAAGACCAAAGAGCTGTCGGAGGACACCAGAAACACAATTGTAGACCTGCACCAGGCTAGGAAGACTGAATCTGCAATAGGCAAGCAGCTTGGTGTGAAGAAATCAACTGTGGGAGCAATAATTAGAAAATGGAAGACATACAAGACCACTGATAATCTCCTTCAATCTGGGGCTCCACGCAAGATCTCACCCGTGGGGTCAAAATGAACCACACGGGGGACCTAGTGAATGACCTTCAGAGAGCTGGGACCAACGTAACAAAGGCTACCATCAGTAACACACTACGCCGCCAGGGACTCAGATCCTGCAGTGCCAGACGTGTCCCTCTGCTTAAGCCAGTACATGTCCGGGCCCGTCTGAGGTTTGCTAGAGAGCATTTGCATGATCCCGAAGAGGATTGGGAGAATGTCATATGGTCAGATGAAACCAAAGTAGAACTGTTTGGTAGAAACACAACTCGTCGTGTTTGGAGGAGAGAGAATGCTGAGTTGCAACCAAAGAACACCATACCTACTGTGAAGCATGGGGGTGGCAACATCATGCTTTGGGGCGGTTTCTCTGCAAGGGGAACAGGACGACTGATCCGTGTACATGAAAGAATGAATGGGGCCAAGTATCGTGAGATTTTGAGTGCAAACCTCCTCCCATCAGCAAGGGCATTGAAGATGAAACGTGGCTGGGTCTTTCAGCATGACAATGATTCCAAACACACCGCCCGGGCAACGAAGGAGTTGCTTCGTAAGAAGCATTTCAAGGTCCTGGAGTGGCCTAGCCAGTCTCAAGATCTCAACCCCATAGAAAAACTTTGGAGGGAGTTGAAAGTTCGTGTTGCCCAGCGACAGCCCCAAAACATCACTGCTCTAGAGGAGATCTGCATGGAGGAATGGGCCAACATCCCAGCAACAGTGTGTGACAACCTTGTGAAGACTAACAGAAAACGTTTGACCTCTGTCATTGCCAACAAAGGATATATAACAAAGTATTGAGATGAACTTTTGATATTGACCAAATACTTATTTTCAGGGAAGGAAGGCTCACTCCTCATGGTGGATAAACACATTTGAGGTGTTGTGTGATCTAACTGCCAAGAAGCAACCTGTAACGTTTGGGGTTTGGGGTATTTAGGAAAGGGTATCGGGCTGGACAATTTGGGAGATCAACCTAGGCTGTTTTTAAAGAGAATGTGGGGAGTAAAGATTGCGTGGCGATAGGCGCTGCTAACTTTTCTGCATGTTATTGTATCGATGAGTTGTAATCCATGTTGGGCTAAGACTGCGTGATCTGAAGCGGGAGGAGGATATGAAGGAAAGAAGAGAGAGCGAAACGTGGTGGGGGGGCGGGAGGGCTAAGAGGAGAGGGGGATAGATCCTGGGGGGTGTAGTGTTAGAGAGGCTTAGGGGTCTTCACTCAGTGGTCTCTAGCAACATGAGTAAGGGAGGTTAAGGGGACAGCAGTGATTGATCAAAGTCAGAAGGGAGATAGTGATCCACCCATGTTTTCCATAGGCGTTGATATTTTTTTACTTTGTCTAGGAGAGTAGCTTCCACTTTGGCATGGATCATGGCCCTGGTGACCCTATTTTTGGTTTCTGTGATGCTAAGGCGTGGAGATTTCCAGGCCTTTGTGATGGTTTGCTTTGCCGCGGTAGTGGAAGCTAACCTCTTTGGATTGAGAGTGGAAACTGACTCTTAAACTGCGGTCTCCTTTAACTCAACAGACGTATTTTGAGGGCGGAAGCTAGACTAACCACAATCACAGATACTTGCTGTCAATTTAAGCTTCACCTTCTAAAATCCTGAACAAGGCAGTGATTGAACCTTGAAGGACACAGCATCTTCTAATGGTAAGGTGACACACCGATCAAAGTGGTGACTCCATATGCTGGGCACAGTCCTCTTGAAAAGGGCATCATTTTGACATTCTGCTGTGAAAACATGCTTTTTTTGCTTCATTCTTCTAGAATGAGCTTTTACCATAGGGAAATTGCAAAGCCATCTTTTGGAGCCACTTGAAGTACTTCTGCTGCTTTGTTTCTATTTTAAAGTGGAGTTCCACCCTAAAATGAACTTTCTATTAACAGCTTGCCTTTAATGTAAAAAAAAAATTAAAAAATACAATTTTACTCACTTCTATCTGGCTGTTACTAGGCAGATTTCGTAATCTGCCTAGTTCCTGGTCCTAGGTGGTTCAACTTCCTGTCCTAAGACACCATTGCCTCCTGGGAAATTATGACACTCATTTCCCAGGAGTCTCTGGGCATTACTGTGCCTAAAAATCGCCCAGCATGCACCTCTCCTTGAAAACCAGGAAGAAAAAGGAACAGGGCTTCACATGCCCACACATATGATGGATACGGCCACAACATGAGCTGGAAGATATAAGGCAAGTGTTTGCAATGATTTCTGGAACATTTGGGGAGCTATTAATATGTTTTAGGGACTATTTAATGTGATTCATTTTAGCTTGCAAAAAAAATAAAAAATTATGCCCGGAACCCAGCTTTAAAGCATCTCATCAGCCTTACAAAGGAAGTGATTAAAAAAACTGAAGAAAGGTTATCCTCATCTGCATCTTCTTCTTTGGAAGTGTCTGAAGAGGGTTGACTGGCCTGAGAAGGCTCTGAGACCAGATTACTGGTCTTGGAAAGAAAACTGGATATTGCCAAAATCGATGACCCTTGCACAGGGTGAATTCAAACAACTCCTGAAGAGTATGTTGACCACATGCTTAACGAATTGTGACGACTTGGTCATCATCATCTTAATCACTGACTGCTTTAACAAAGTAGGATTCATACAATCTTGCTCATCTGCCTTTTCTTCTTTAGAAGAATTGTTTTGCCTGGAAAGGCTCTGACACTAGTTGACTGGTTCTGGAAGGAAAATTGAATGTTGCCAGATTAGATAACACCCACCTAGGTTGAGTGGAAACAACTCCTTTATAGTGTCTTAAAGTGATTCTAAAGCATCACATTTAAAAAATAAAAAATAAAAACATGTTCCACTGTGCAATTCGTTTTGCACAGAGTGGCCCCGATCCTCGTCTACTGGGTCTCGGCTCCTCCCCGCTTCTGATAACCCCCTCTGGGAAGCGCTCTCCCAAGTGGGTTACCTTGCGGGCGCACTCCCGGGTCCTGTAGTCGGCGTCCATAGCTGCCACTTGTCCATTGTTGGCCCCGCCCCCCAGCCCTTGCGA
Source organism: Rana muscosa (assembly GCA_029206835.1). Lineage (NCBI taxonomy): Eukaryota > Metazoa > Chordata > Amphibia > Anura > Ranidae > Rana > Rana muscosa. The sequence goes on along the minus strand of CM055122.1, from coordinate 636,957,988 downwards.
GCCAATGGCTGCGCTGCTATCAATCTATTCAATGATGAGCCGAGAAGAGCCGAGAAGCCAGTGTGTTCACAACGCGAAACTTTCAAGGGCTCAGGTAAGTAAACGGGGGGGCTGGGGGGCCTGTAAGCATCGGATGTTTTTTGACCTTAATGCATTGTATGTGTAGCGGGGTCTCCTTTAAGACTCTAGGACTGCATTTCCCAGAACCCCGTTTGTCACCCAGGGTGCAATGTTGCTAGCGCAGAGACTTGTGGGTGAGGAGATAAAAGGAGGAGGCGAGGCTAAGCTCGGCCTCTTTGGACACCGCGCGGCTATCAACCGGTCTTCCTGTGCGGATCTGCTGGAGTATGAGGCCTGAAGCCTGGGGCCTGGTACAACTTTCAAAGAGCCTTCCACCTTGTTGCGAGCCTGGGTGGCATCTGACTTTCTTCAAGTTGCTGACATTCATCGGATCAGAGACCCAATCGTTCAGACGCTGTGTGCGGAGACACCGTGGTGGAAGTCTCGGACTGGGATCGCGTCCGGAGTGGTGAGCGAGCACCTGCTCAATCCAATAGGCTGTACTGTTGCTAGGCCTAGAGACTGCCTTGGCCCACCGGCCTTTATTTGCTATTTCACTGGAGACTAGTAGCGGAACTGAGTGAGTGGTCTCCAGTGAACTGTTCTTTTTGATTGCCTACTCTGTGGATTACAAGTGTTGTTTCCTGTATGTGCACCACCGTTCAAGTTGCATGCGAAGAAAGTGTTATTCTAAGGACTTAATTAATTCTGTGTCAGGCCTGACCAGGGGGGAGAATATTGTTTGGTGCGCCACCGGGCGCATAGATACTAATAGCTGCACGTGGTGTATGACCGCGCTGCGCTATTAGTGTATACTATATCAGAAGCTGCAGGGCTCTGTAAGCAAGTTATGTGTTATGTTCTAACCTATGCCTTTTAACCAAAAGTAAAACAGTTATACCTTACCACTTGCTATCAGTGTGTTATCATTGCACATAGTGCTTACCTCTTAATATAGTTGAGGTGTGTGTACAATCAGGTATAGATTGTGATAGATAACATCCCCTAGACTAACTGTGCCATAAGTGGGTTGAGTAGATTGCCGGGGGTTGGTGGAGCTGTACTCAGGGCCCAAAGAAAATCAAACCAGCGGCTCTCTTAGCTGGGGGTAGCACTACATATGCATTAAGGTGAAAAAACGGGAAGCTTTACAACCCCTTTAAGGAATTGTGACAATCTGTTGCCCTTGTCATCTTAATCACTGACTTCGTCAGAATTCATACAGTTATGTTCATCCACATCTTCCTCTTTGGAAGAGTCTAAAGAGGGCTGTTTTGCCTAGGAAGGCTATGAGACTTGTCATTGCCAGAATAGATAACCCCTTCACAGGGTGAGGGGGAACAACTCCTTTGGGGTGTATTGACTATGACTACATGTTTAATGAATGTGACAACCTGTCTGCTTGAGCAAAGTAGGATTCATACAGGGCTTTGCTTGCTAAGGCATAGGAAGATAATTGGAGGAAAATAAACTAACTCAAGATGGATCCTGAAAGTTCTTGCCACATCCCAAAAATAGTGGAAAAAATAGAGGGGATGCCCCAGGGATGGTGTGGGCAAGAAACCAAATCAGGATAAATGGAAAAAAGGTTCAGGAAGTATACATTACATTGCTAAGGCATGAGTAGCACAGACCCAGTTTAGGTGCTCATGATGCATGCCGATCTGGATGGACTAAATGGAAAGAGCCCATTAATTAGTTTCCTATACATCTGAAAAAACTCTTATGCCCTGTATACACGATCGGATTTCCGATGGAATAAAATCCGATGGAATTTTCCGTCGGAATTCCGATGAAGCTGACTTCCATCAGTCTGGCATACACACCATCAGACAAAATTCCGACCGTCCAAAACGCGGTGATGTAAAACACTCCAACGAGCCGAGAAAAATTAAGTTCAATGCTTCTGAGCATGTGTCTACTTGATTCTGAGCATGCGTGGGTTTTTTCTCCATTGGAGTTCCACACAGACGATCGGAACTTCCTATTTTTTTTTTTTACACCGATGGAAAAAAGTCAGATGGGGCCCACACACGATCGTTTTTTCATCGGAAAAACCGATCGTGTGTACAGGGCATTACCCTAAAGATGCCCCTTACCTTCTTTGCAATGACTAAATACAGGGATAAAGTGACAAACTCATGGCTCAGAAAGCAAATGACTTTGCAGCAAATTGGCAAAAAGAAATACAAGGAGGTAAACAGTACCCAGCTTTAGGAGGCCCACAAAAGGTCCAACAACCCAAAAAAAAATACTGTTAAAAATACAGTTAAAACTATAACACTCATCTTAAAAATCTGTATTTTTGCAATAAATTACTTTAAACCCCCAGGACATTATATATTTTTTAATGATTGCAGAAGCCCTGTGGAATAAAAAGATGGTAGTTACAATTTTTTTGTAGCACAGTATTTGTGCAACTGTTCATCAAATCTATATCTTTAGGAAAAAATACAGCAATATGATTGATAGTGCACACAAACACTATTTAATACCCATTTTTAAATAGGCACTAAATATGTCAAGTCTCAAAACTGCATGTATCCATGAAATGATGAAAAATTAAAGTACCCCAAAATATCCAAAGGCAACTTTTAAATGCCTTTACAGCTCATCAGTTTAGCGTTATACATAAATGAGGGACCTATGCGAAATAATTTGCACAAATGTGTGGTATACACATTTTGAATTTGCATTAGTATGTGTCTGTGCAGGGAAATGGGTTGCTTTAATTTTTTGGGAACTTTAGTAATTTTATTTATTTTACGTGTATACACAGTATATACAGTACTGTGAAAAAGTTTTATTCATGTGTGAGGAAATGCTGAAAAGTAAGAATACTTTCAAAAATATATATTTACATTTTTTGTATTTTACAGTTTGGCTTCAAACCAGCATCAATTCTCACACTTCTATACTTTGTATACTTGCAAAAAGGGATTTTGTAGGATTAGAATCAGGTGTATGAATAACCAAATATAACAAGCAGATGTTAATGATCATCAATTTCATATGTAGGTTAAAACACAGCCATTAACTGAAACAGAAACAGTTGTGTAGAAGGTAAAACTGGGTGAGGGACAGCCAAACTCTGCTACTAAGCTAAGGTTGTGGAAGACAGTTTCATGTCACAGATCATACACTTTGGCAAGACTGAGCACACAAGTATACTGCATATACTGCATCAGCAAGGTCTCTCTCAGGCAAAGGTAAAGATTTCAAAGCAGACTGGGGTTTCAAGCTCCTTTGAAGAAGCACAAAGAAATGGGCAAGGTTGAGAACCGTAGATGCAGTGGTTGGAAAAAGAAACTTAATGCAGCAGATGAAAGACACTTCATGCTTTCTTCCCCATCAACATCGGAAGATGTCCAGCAGTGAAGCATGGCAACAGGCAACAGTGAAGCATGGTGGAGGTTCCCTGCAAGTTTGGGTCTGCATTTCTACAAATGGAGTTGGAGATTTGGTCAGGATCAATGGTGTCCTTAATGTTGAGAAATACAACCAGATAATTATCCATTATTCCATTCCATCAGGGGGGCTTGTGATTGGCCTTAAATTTATTCTGCAGCAGGACAACTACCACAAACATACAGCCAATGTCATTAAGAACTATCTTCTACACAAGGATGAACAAGGTGTCCTGGAAGTGATGGTTTGGCCCCCACAAAGCCCTTATCTCAACATCATTGAGTCTGCCTGGGATTACATGAAGAGACGGAATGATTTAAGGCAGCCTACATGCCCAGAAAATCTGTTGTTAGTTCATCAAGATGATGGAACAACCTACCTGCCAAGTCCCTTCAAACACTGTGTGCAAGTATACCTAGAAGAATTAATGCTGTTTTAAAGGCTAAGGGTGGTCCCATCCAATATTGATTTGATTTGGATTTCTCTTCTGTTCATTTACTTTCCATTTTGTGAATTGATAAAAATAAACTATTGATCCTAATTTACGGGCCTATTACATAGCTGCTAACATAGCCCCACTTTCGTGCCTTCATGAAACCTATCAGCTCCCGCTCTGGGCTATGCTTGACCTGGTTGACATCGACCCTATTCCTATCTCCTCATTACCCTGGCTCCCACCTGTGCATCGTCCGGCGGTCATGGGGCCCTGCTTGGCCCACTCCTTGCGACTATGGGACTCGGTAAAGTACTCTGCAGGGCTGATCTCCCCACATCTCCCACTCTTACGACTCTTACACTGCCCGCTGTTCCCTCCAGGTTGTGATAATCCCTCCCAATTTCTATGGTGGACCATGAACGGGTTTACAGATGTTCACTCACTGCTATGGCCTACCAGGATTTTGGCATTTGACGCTTTACGCTCTTCTCACGGTATTCTCTTGCGTGAGCACTATCGCTATTTACAAATTCGCCACTTTCTTCAGAGCCTTATTAGGTTTCAATCTACCCCTTATACCTTGACCCCCTTTGAGAGCCTTTGTAGAGCCAGGCCCCATTCTCCGGGTCTAATATCACTGATATACTCGGCGGTGATATAAATAAAGAGACCCCCATTGAGGCCTTACCACCTCCAATGGGAGAAAGAGTTGGGGAGGCAGTTGGACCCTGAGGACTGGCAGACGATGACACTAACTCTGTCCAAATGCTCACGTAATGTGTCAATCTTGGAAAATGCCTATAAAGTATTGTAGAGGTGGTACTACACACCGGCAAGATTGGCTCGCTTTATCCCAAATTATTCTCCACTTTGTTATAGGGGGTGTTCCCAGGAAGGCACCATGGCACATATTTGGTGGTCATGCCCGCGGGCGTGCAGACTGTGGATTAGGGTATATACTCTCCTCCGCAACCTTTTTCAGATTAATATCAAAAGAGACCCTTATGTAGCTCTCCTTGGTAAGCCCATCGTGGAACTACTGCGTCCAGAACGGCAACTAGCCCAACATCTTTTTACTGCAACTAGATTGACAATTGCGAGAGCATGGAAAACCCCTACACTAAGCTTTGAGGCAGTCAAGAACCGCCTGAACGATATCATGGTCAACGAGAAACTAACAGCTATTCTTTCTGATACGCATGACAAGTTTCTCAGAGTCTGGCAACCTTGGATCACATATTACCACCCTTCTAGATTCGACGCTGCATTGCTGTCACTATAGGACCCCTCTTGCGCGCACCCCGTGCACCTCCTGCTTCCCTCTTCTCTTTCTCCCTCTTCTCCTTCTCCTCTTCTTCTTGTCCTGCCTCCTTTTTTTTCTCTTTTCTCTTTCCCCCTCTTTCTCTCTCTTTCTCCAATTTTTTTATTTTTTTCTTCTTAGGCTCTTACTTGAGGTTTAACCGTTCTATCTTTTATAGAGGATGCCAACTTTTAGGTTTTATTGTTGTGTATTATACACCCATTCTACAGGTTTACACCCATCCGGGCATGGCCCAGGTTCTGGACCATCGGGTCCTGAGGACTTTTTCATTTATTTTTTATTTTTATCTTCAATATAACATAAGATCACGGCTCATGCTTCCTTCCTGTTGGTGAGGGCTTTCGAGTCCAGATCTACTTTGTATATTGTATGCTATAACACTCTATTGCAAACCTGTACTGTTGATTTAAATGACAATAAACTTTTTTTTTGTTAAAAAAATAAAAATAAACTATTGAGATTTCTATTCTTTTTCAATCATTTTTATTGTTTTTTTTTCAACAAAAAGATGTCATAAAGAATTACAAAATAGACAACCAACTATAGTATCAGTGTTTACATACAGCAGATTATGAAATATTGGCAGGAACACTGGAACAGCTATACTGTAAAGCCTCGTACACACCATACGATTGTTGGCAGGGGATTGTCTGTTGACAGACTGTTGTGCTAAAATCTTACCGTTAGTACGCTCCTTTTGACAATTGTTGTCCAACTTTCCGCCAACAAATGTTGGATGACAGGCTAGTAAATTTTTGGCGGACAATGGTTTGACGTCTGATTTTCATATGGTCAGTACACAAATCCGTCACACAAAAGTCGAAAGTACAAACACGCATGCTCAATGCTCACCAAACACGAAATTAGCAGAAGGGGTGGCACTCAGGAGCTGAAATTCCTCATAGTACATCACTACGTTCGTGTTTGTGGCACGACAATTGTGTACCGTTAGTATGCAAGACAAGATCCTGGCACACGCCCTTTTGACAAAAATCAGACGTTCGGTTGGCCAATAATCGTACCTTGTGTACGAGGCTTAAAGCGGAGGTCCAGACAAAAATTAAACCTCCGCTTTTCGGAACCCTCCCCCCCTCCGGTGTCACATTTGGCACCTTTCAGGGCGAGGGGGGTGCAGATACCTGTATATTACAGGTATTTTCACCCACTTCCGGGAATAGACTCCCGCAGGAGACAGCGGGGACCAGTGAGGGTGCGCCGCGTGGCTCGCGCATGCGCAGTAGGGAACCGGGCAGTAAAGCCGCAACGCTTCACTTCCTGATTCCCTCACCAAGGATGGCAGAGGGGCAGCCGAGAGACGAGCGATTGCTCGGCCTCGGCTGCTGACATCGCGGGCGCGCTGGACAGGTAAGTGTCCATTTATTAAAACTCAGCAGCTGCAGTATTTGTAGCTGCTGGCTTTTTAAAAAAAAAATTGGGTGGACCTCCGCTTTAAGTGAGGATATTCATCCAACAAAAGGATATAAGCAAAAAGCTATTCAGTATATAGCATCGTTGGTAAATAAAAAGAAAAAGGAAAAAGAGAAGAAGGAGGAGAAAAGAAGAGAAGAGAAAAGAGATATGAGAGAGAAAAGGAAAGAATCCCATCCATCCATAAGCTCCCCACCGACCACTTATCCAATTGACACTTCTATTTCTAAAAACATTCTTAATTTACAGCATTTTTTCACACCTGCCTAAATCTTTTGCACAGTATATATGTGTGTGTGTGTGTATATATATATATATATATATATATATATATATATACACATACACACGCACACACAGTATCTCACAAAAGTGAGTACACCCGTCACATTTTTGTAAATATTTGATTATATCTTTTCATGTGACAACACTGAAGAAATGACACTTTGCTACAATGTAAAGTAGCGAGTGTAAAGCTTGTATAACAGTGTAAATTTGCTGTCCCCTCAAAATAACTCAACACACAGCCATTAACCAATTGCTGACTGGCTCACGCCGATATATATCGGCAGAATGGCTCTGCTTGGCGAAACCCGGTATGGGTACGTTGTCCCCTTTAAGAGCTGCCAGGAATCTGCCTGAGGGAAGCTACTCCACTGGAACCTTTCCCTATTGCTATAACGGTTCCTGACAGACAGGGGTCCTTTCCCTAACCTGCCCATCTGCATAAAGCGCATCATACTCAGGGGTCAGAGTTTTAAATAGACTCTGACTGACCCAAGATGGCCACCAAAGTCGAATGGGGCAGCAGCTTGCAATCTGATAGCTGCCTCCCTGTGACCAAGGAAATCATAGAGGAACCAAGTTTCTTTCAAATTACTCCCTCATCTGCATTGCCACTGTGGTCGAGTGCTACCTGCAGTGGAGAATACAAACTGCACCTGCCTACACGCAGGTGACGTAAAAGTGATCGGGTGGCTTACAGCTTCCCAGATTACTTTTACAGTACAGCCAAGAAGCCAGGAAACTTACGACTGCTACTGCAGTTGTGAATTTGTTTTTAACCCTTTCAAACATACCAAACACGTTCAAAATGCTGAAAAGATTAAACAGACTAGCCTGTTTACTAATTTCAAGTGAAGCAGATGTATAGCCAAAATATAGGAATATGTCTGTTGCTATGGATGGGAACGGATAACCGTCTTCCTCTACAACCTAATATAGGTTTCCTATAAAATATATGTAGCGGGGTATTCCCCTATATTGGGAAGAAACTACATTACCCATAACCCCATTCTTGTGATGTTCCACCGCAGAGACTCATGGGAGGGGTTATAAAAGGAGGAGGCGAGGCCGGGCTCGGCCTCTTTGGGGACACGAGACTTCACAGACGGATCCTCCTGTGCGGATGTGTCGGAGTGCAAGGCCTGAAGCCTGAGGCCTTGCTCTGCACCAAAGAGCCTTCCACCCTCCCCTCTGCGAGCCTGGGTGGCATCTGACTTTGTGAGCTACAGCCTGATCGTTGGAGAGATCGAGTGTGTGTGACACGGCCGGTGGAGGTTTCCCGGACTGGATCCGTAGTCCAGCGGGTGAGAGGGCGTAAGCCCAGCTAAGATACTGTTACTGTATATAGGCCTATAGACTGCCGTGGCCTACAAGTTATTTTCATACCCCTTGGATTACAAAGTTATACTCTGTTTAAAGTGCACCACCATTACAGACCTGCCGGTGAAGAAAGAAGGACTAAGCTAAATATTAGAACCAGGCCTGGTGGGGATTCTAGTGTGTTTGATTACTGCGCCATAGGGCACTTAGTTAACGGTCGCCCGTATGGCGCACCTGTAGCGTGTGTTACTATATAGTGTGTTAGAGTGGCAGGACGCTGCCCTTAGGAGTGATTATCTTGAACTGTGATTACTGTTACCCCTTTATCCATATTGAGAAAAATGAGTAAAACACTTTACCTATTACAATTCATTACTGTGTCCTTGCTTAGTTATTCTATTGCATAGGACATATCATTGATTGTTAGTACTAGCTGTGCCAGAAGGGGGTAGAGCCTATTGCCGGGGGTTGGCGGAGCTGCACTCAGGGCCCAAATCTAATTCTGCGGCCTCCTTAGTTGGAGGTATCGCTACACGTGGGGGTTCTCGTCCGGGATCCTGATGCAGCAAGCGAACGCCAGAAGTGCCGGCATGGACCCCATGGATCCAAGAGCGGTAGAAGAGTGGTGCAAAGCCGCTAATACAGAGCCAAAACAGTCGATAGCCATTAGCCTTCCTGGCGAGAAATGGTCAAGTGAGACGGTAGAGGAACTGATGAGTTCAGTGTCCCCAGATCACACACCGTGGGTGATAGACATGAAGACAGACCCAAACATCTCATACCAATACGCATTAGTGGAATATTGGGACGGGATGCCAGAGGCCTGTAAGCACAAGTGTCTGCGGACGCCAGACAACAGAACATTTAGGCTGGCGCACGCAATAACTGAAGAAAGGGAACCATCCCCTACGGGATCGCCACAGGCTGCGGCCCGAACTTCACCTGAAAGAGAAGACAGGGCGACACCCCCGGTGGCACCTGCACCGGCCACTGCTATATCACCAGAACTGATAAATGCAATAGGGGATTTGCTAGCCAAATGTCAGAAGACAAGTACGGTGCATGTGGAAACTAGCTACCGGAGACTAAAAATATTCTCAGGGAAGCTCCCTGTCCCGGCAGGGGAAGAAGATTTTGATACCTGGGTGGAGCAGGCATTACAGGCGGTGGAGGCATGGGAGGTGCCGGAGGCACAGAAGAGGCAGCGAGTGTTAGAAAGCCTTAAAGGTGCAGCAGCAGAAGCAGTGAAAAGTTTCCGGTTTGGGAATGCAGGGTGCACGGCGCAGGATTGTCTAGCTATGCTGCAGGAAGAGTTTGGTCAATTAGACAAGGTGACAGAGACGGTCTACCAGTTTGAACACACTTTCCAAAAACCGGAGGAGAAACTTTCCGAGTATGTCAGAAGGCTAAACAGGCTGCTGTGCAAGATTGTGTTAAAGAAAGGGATGAAGCCCCAAGATGCCGATGGGGCAAGAATGAAGCAAGTCTTAAAGGGAGCGCTACGCTCCGATCCAGTCTGGCTGCACCTGAAAACCTTGGGAGGAGGAATGTTGCTGACTTATGCTGATTTAATAAAAATTATCAGAGATGAGGAGGCGCTGCAACAGGACCAGCAGAAGGATAAGACAAATGTTGTACCCGCACAGGTGCTGGTCAATCCAGTAATGACCCCTGAAAGAGAGGCGGAGATAGACACCCTAAAAACTCAGATGTCCAAGGTGTTAGAGATATTGACCTCTCTGATAGCAAAAGACACAGAGTGTCCCAAGAAGAAGGAAAGTCCAAGGAAGGAATTGTTCCCGATTGCCTCAGCACCCGAACCTTTACAAGAATGGAGAGATATAGTCTGCTTCAACTGTGGGGGAGTTGGCCACATTGCAGCCACATGTTCTAGTCCGAAGAAGAAGAGACCAGACAACCGCAAGCCGGCGGGAAACTCCAGAGGGCCCCGGTGAAGGAGTCAACCGGGTGCCCACCATCTTCAGTAAACTCCAAGCTGAATGCGAAGAAAAACAAAAAGAGAGATAGAACACCAAAGGGGAAACGCAATACCCCTCAACAAAGCTATACTCCAAGAAGAAGGGGGGAGACCCCTCAGGAGAGGCACGGCACCCCCCAAAGGGGATGCCCACCCAAGAAAAATAATAGTACCCCTCAGCGGGTTCCTACACCCATTAAAAGGAGGGAAGTCAGTGCATACCAGGCTCAAGAAAGGTTCAAGTCCAAAGGGAATAGGACAAGAGAAAGTCCAAAGGGAAAAGGTCAGAAGAAGGCGGCTCCTGCCGGACCATATCCAGAGAAGCTGGTAGGCCCATCCCCTATAGTGCCCATTCAAGTGGAGGGAGTCTACACCAGGGGCCTCCTGGATACCGGGGCACAAGTGACCTTACTATACCGGGACTTCTACGACAGGCACCTGAGTCATCTGCCTATCCAGAAGATAGAAGAGCTGGAAATATGGGGAATTGGAACCCAGAGTTTCCCTTACGACGGCTACCTTCCCATCAAAATGACCTTTGACCCATCCGTGGCTGGGAAGGCCGAAGTGTTTGACACCCTGGCAGTTGTGTGCCCTAGGCCGCCTGGAGCCAACAAGAATTCCCTTATAATAGGGACAAACACGGACCTGGTCCGAAAACTCCTGACCCCTCTCGTGACAGAAGAAAGACAAGCAGCTACCAAGATCCATCCCATGCTGAAGACAGCCTACCAACGGCTGGTCCAAGAGCGGGAGACCCCTGGAGAGGAGATAGGGAAGGTGTGGAGACTTGGAAGAAAAGGGGTAGTGTTGCAGCCCGGTGAAGTAACCTGTCTCAGGGCCACTGTGAAGCTTACTTGGGAGCAGCCTGGTCCCTTTGTCATGCTGGAGTCAGACCCAAGGGGTGAGTCCTCAGGCCTGGAGGTGATACCGGAAGTGATTCCGCTGAAGGTCCTGAAGAAGGCCCATTATAGAGTTCCAGTGAGTGTTAGGAATATTACCAAAGACCCCATGGAAATCCCAGCCAGAATGTTGCTAGGCCAGGTGAGCCCGGCGGCCCCTGTTACCCTGTCAGAAGTGAAGAGGACAGGTGAAGAAGGGGATGTTTGGGAGAAGCTGACCATGGAAAACCCGAATCTGTCCAGGGCTTGGAAAGAGAGAGCCAAGGCCCAGTTGAATAGATGGGAGAAGATCTTCTCTAAAGATGAGTTTGATGTGGGGTGTGCAAGGAGTGCCACCCATCGGATCCGCCTCCAGGAAGATAAGCCCTTCCGAGAGAGGGTCAGGCGGGTCCCGCTAGCAGATCTGGAGGATCTGAGGGAACAACTTGCAGAACTCAAGAGGACTGGTGTGATACGGGAGTCCAGAAGCCCCTATACCTCTCCCATAGTGGTGGTCCGAAAGAAGAATGGATCATTGAGGCTCTGTATCGACTACAGGACTCTCAACAGGAGAACCATACCTGACCAATACACCACTCCGAGGATAGAGGATGCCCTACAGAGCTTGTCTGGAGCCAAATGGTTCAGCGTTATGGATCTCAAGAGTGGGTACTATCAGATTCCGATGCACCCAGCAGACAAGGAGAAGACAGCTTTCATAACCCCAGTGGGGTTCTTTGAATTCGACCGGATGCCCCAAGGTCTGTCTGGAGCCCCAGCTACTTTCCAACGCCTCATGGAGAAGACAGTAGGGGACATGAACTTGATCAAAGTCCTTGTATACCTGGACGATGTCATTGTCTTTGGGAGAACCTTGGAGGAACATGAAGAGAGGCTGGAAAAAGTGTTGAGAAGACTCAGTGAGGAAGGACTTAAGCTTTCGCCTGAGAAGTGTCGGTTCTACCAGTCTTCTGTGAACTATCTGGGGCACATAGTGTCTGAAGAAGGGGTGGCCACAGACCCTGAGAAATTGGAGGCAGTTACCTCCTGGCCACGGCCCACCACAGTAACAGAACTCAGATCCTTCTTTGGCTTCTGCTCCTACTACAGGAGGTTTGTGGAGGGATTTGCCCGAATTGCTAGACCATTGAATGAGTTGCTCAAGACTGAAGGAGAAGAGGATGGCTCGGGGCCCAGGAGGCCAGGAGAGTCCATCAGAGATCAGTGGAATCAGAAGTGTGAAGAGGCTTTCCAGGAATTGAAGAGGAGCCTGATCACTGCACCAGTCTTGGCCTACGCAGACCCAACCAAACCCTATGAACTGCACGTGGATGCTAGTCATGACGGTCTGGGAGGAGTAATTTACCAAGAACATGAGGGGCAATTGCGGCCTGTTGCCTATGTGAGTAGGAGCCTGACCCCCTCTGAGAAGAACTACCCCACTCACAAGCTGGAGTTCCTGGCCCTCAAGTGGGCGGTAGTAGACAAGCTCAAAGACTATCTGTATGGAGCAGAGTTCACTGTGAAGACCGACAACAACCCCCTTACCTACCTGTTCACCACGGCCAAGCTGGATGCCACTGGACACAGGTGGCTGGCCGCACTGTCTGGATTCAACTTCAGCCTTAAGTATAGACCAGGAGTGGGGAATGGAGACGCAGACGCTCTGTCCAGAAGATCTCATTCCCCGACCATTGAAATAGAAGATTGGACCCAAGTGGCACCGGACGGGGTGCGGGCCCTTTGTCAAGGAGCTGAATTCCAAGCCCGAGGAGGCTCCAGAGCAGAGGAAATAGGAGTTACCACGGTGGGAGTCCCCAAACACTACTGTGGAGTAGCTCAATTGGAAGAGGACAACCTACCAAGACTGTCCAAGAAGGAATTGAGGTGTGACCAATTGGAAGACCCCATGGGGAGATTGGTCCTGGAGGCCTTGAAAAATCAGAATCCAAACATACTCATGCGTCAACCTTCAAAAGAAGCTCGCCTGCTGAGGAAGGAGTGGGATAGGTTGCAGTTACATCAGGGAGTGGTCTACCGAAGGGGCCCCTCTGATGACTCAGAAGATAAGTGGCAGCTGTTCCTCCCAGAGAAACATCGGGAGACTGTTCTGATTGCCTTGCATGACAATCATGGCCACCTAGGGGCTGAAAGGACCTTTCAACTTGTCAGAAGTCGGTTCTATTGGCCCTGCATGAGGGCAGAGGTAGAGGAGTACTGCCACTCATGTGCGCGATGCATCCAGAGGAAGACTTTGCCCCATCAAGCTGCCCCAATGGGCCATCTACAGAGCCAAGGGCCCATGGACCTGGTGTGCATTGACTTTCTCTGCCTCGAACCCGAGCTGAGTGGACTAGGAAATGTTCTGGTGATAACCGACCATTTCACCCGGTATGCCCAGGCTTTCCCCACCAAAGATCAAACGGCCTCCACCGTGGCCAAGGTACTTATGGAGAAGTACTTTGTCCATTATGGGCTGCCACAGAGACTCCATTCAGACCAAGGGAGGGACTTCGAGAGTAAGCTGATCCGGAAGCTCTTGGATTCTTTGGGAATTAAGAAGACTCGAACTACACCTTACCATCCTCAGGGAGATGCTCAGCCGGAAAGGTTCAACCGAACCTTGCTGAACATGTTGGGGACTCTGGAAAGCGAGAAAAAGCAACATTGGAGCAAACACATAGCAGCCATAGTACATGCTTACAACTGCACCATCAGTGATGCTACAGGCTATTCCCCATATCGACTCATGTTTGGGAGAGAAGCGAGACTACCGGTGGACCTGGCTTTTGGCACCTCACTGGACCATTCCTCAGTCACATCCCACAAAGGATATGTGGACAGGCTCAGACACAGCCTGAAAGTAGCGTATGAACAAGCTCAAGCGGCCTCAGATCAAAGGGGAGCTCGGAATAAAATAAATTTCGACTTGAAGGTCCGGGTACAAGACCTACAGCCCGGGGATCGAGTACTGTTGCGCAATCTGGGAGTCCCCGGAAAGCACAAACTTGCAGACAGATGGACATCTGCAGGAAGTTGCCGGGCCTACCTGTCTACAAGGTGAAGCCAGAGGGAAAGGTAGGCCCACTGAAGACATGGCATCGAAACCACCTGCTCCCACTTGCGGAGGCAGTTAGAATACCTCCCGTGGGAGACTCCCCTGCACCGGCCTCTATCTTGGATACTCCTAGGCCGCACACTCGGTCACAGACCTCCCGAGCTGGAAATGGAGAAGCCTCCCAACTTAGTGGAGATGAAGAAGGAGAGCTTGATTGGCTGTGGTCTTCCCCAACTCCAGGAACTTCTATCATAGATCTTCCAGTCACCCAAGATACCACAGATGAAACACTGAACCCAGAGGCTACAGAGTTCATCCCTTTCAGTCCTTCAGCAGATTACTGGGAAGATGCCCATGATAGTTGCTCCGAGGAAGAGGAGCCTGTGACGCCAGAGCCAGAGATTCCAGGAGAGCAAAGAGCTCGAAGAGTCATTCGACCTCCTAAGAAGCTGACCTACCCCCAGATGGGGAACAGTTCGGAAGACTCTGTGGTCACTGCTAGGAGAAATGCTGAGATTCCGGATCCCTCCACTGTCCATTTGGTGGAGGGCAACCCCAGCTCACTCTCTGGCACAGTTAGGCAGGCCACCCATGATAATGTGACCTGTGGGCAAGGGAATTCAACCCCTCAGTTATGGTAGGAATCCCCTATCCCAACATCGTTTTCAGAATTGTCCAATGTTATATATAGTTGTTGCTAAAATTTATCTTTGGGGACCAAAGAGTTTAAGTGGGGGGAGTGTGTAGCGGGGTATTCCCCTATATTGGGAAGAAACTACATTACCCATAACCCCATTCCTGTGATGTTCCACCGCAGAGACTCATGGGAGGGGTTATAAAAGGAGGAGGCGAGGCCGGGCTCGGCCTCTTTGGGGACACGAGACTTCACAGACGGATCCTCCTGTGCGGATGTGTCGGAGTGCAAGGCCTGAAGCCTGAGGCCTTGCTCTGCACCAAAGAGCCTTCCACCCTCCCCTCTGCGAGCCTGGGTGGCATCTGACTTTGTGAGCTACAGCCTGATCGTTGGAGAGATCGAGTGTATATAGGCCTATAGACTGCCGTGGCCTACAAGTTATTTTCATACCCCTTGGATTACAAAGTTATACTCTGTTTAAAGTGCACCACCATTACAGACCTGCCGGTGAAGAAAGAAGGACTAAGCTAAATATTAGAACCAGGCCTGGTGGGGATTCTAGTGTGTTTGATTACTGCGCCATAGGGCACTTAGTTAACGGTCGCCCGTATGGCGCACCTGTAGCGTGTGTTACTATATAGTGTGTTAGAGTGGCAGGACGCTGCCCTTAGGAGTGATTATCTTGAACTGTGATTACTGTTACCCCTTTATCCATATTGAGAAAAATTAGTAAAACACTTTACCTATTACAATTCATTACTGTGTCCTTGCTTAGTTATTCTATTGCATAGGACATATCATTGATTGTTAGTACTAGCTGTGCCAGAAGGGGGTAGAGCCTATTGCCGGGGGTTGGCGGAGCTGCACTCAGGGCCCAAATCTAATTCTGCGGCCTCCTTAGTTGGAGGTATCGCTACATATATTTTAAAGATTATTTCGGATTCCGATAAGCAGTAGTGAACCCAAAAGGTGATGACTAAATCGATGTTGGTTGCACGTATGAAAAACAAGTGGGCACATAAAAAAAAACACATGATCAATGAGAGTTCTGCTAGAAGACTGGGAGACGGGTTTGTAACAAGATGCTAGGAAACAGCTAACTACAAAAGCATACTGAATGTCAGAACACTAACAAGATCGCACAGACAAAATCTGCAGCTCTAATGATGAGCAAAATTAACCTTAATTTGTCTACAAAATGACACCTACACAGCTGCACCAACACCCACATACTAGGCAAATTGTGCCCAATAGTGGCTTTTCTGTGTAGGCAGAGATGTAACAAACACAAAGACTGGTAGTGATACATAAAAAGATCTCAGCACCCACGCTCTGCCACAGGGTCAGTTTGTAAGAACACAGAAATCGAATAGGGGGGATCTTAATTAAAATCTCATGCAAGTTGCATAAGCAGTGTTCACAGTTTGACCTCATAGGTTGTGCAGTTAAAAAAAAAAAAAATGCTGTAACAATCATAAAACTAGGAAAAACACATTTGTTTTTTAATATCATTTTTATAATTATAACTGTTGATGAGCAGGCTGTGAATCACTCTGTAATTTACATACAGTGAAGTTATACCTGGTGAACGTGACTTGTACAAAAAATGTTACAAGACTGTGTTATTATGTATGTAAGGTATTGCAATAAAGCTTTGCGTGGATTATGTGTGTGGTGTGTTATTCACGAATTAGGCTCAAGTATAATATCAATAAAAATATATCCGCGCTTGGACTAAAATAATGATTTAATATGCAATATATTACATAATTAGTGATAGCAGCCAGCAAACATAAGTACAATGATTATGAACCAAAACAGCAATAAAAACATTTAAGTATGCAGCGCTAAAAAATGTTCACGAACAGTTCAATTTATGTAATATGTTACTGTTGGATCTATGTATAGCTAGAAGAACCCAGCACCAACTTCCAAAAGTGTTGAACAGCAGCACTCGGCATCAAGGTGATCAATTCAAGCCTCATACCAGATAGCAATGACCCTTAAAGTGGAAGTAAACCCTCCTATCGTTTTCAGGCAAGGAAGCTGCCATCTTGACCTTTGTTTAATCTTCAACTGCCATGATGCTGCACATGTGACCAGTTATGACACCAGCCATTGGATGGTTTGACAGTTTGGTTGAGAGCACAACCAATGTGGCAGTTAGCATTTCCGGCATGCTGGGAATTTAACTGTTTTTTTTTTAAACTGTTAAATCAATGGGTTTACTTCCACTTTAAGTTATAGAGTGGTCACAAGAGTTTATGATTATATTGGTATCCCGAACACTCTAATAGCACCGATGCTCCTAGGGTTAAAACGTCACTCAATAACCAGCACGGATCCAAAGCGAGCAGGCATATCCTCAATGATGCAAAGAACCTTCCATAGCGAAGAATATACAAATAAAAGCAATTTCTGTATTACAGTATTCAACCCACATGTCACAACAGTAAAAGAGCTTTGTTTCCAACCAAAAAGATGGTGTGCTGACATCATACATAGGTCCCAAGTTACGCGTTTCGTCACAGTTGACATTATTAGAGGCGTGAGTCAAGTATAATATGCAGAGTTAAAAAATAATTCTGCATTTAGACAGAAATTGAGTACCGGTATATATTTGAATAACCATGCTGTAAATGAGTGTATATTATGTTTTATTAAAATGCTTATAACTCCTGAGGATGATTTAAGTCTCGCCAGATTTCAAGTAGGGCAAGGAAGGGTGTTACGTAAACTCTGCATCCTTACCATCTCTATTATAGCGTCTTCATTTTTATAAGTGCACGGATTATAATCTTGCAATATGCCTATCCCAGTCGTGGCATACAAAAGAATCACTGCCTCAGTTTAAAATATATGTAAACCATATTGCTTTATTGGAAAAGACTATACTGTGATCATTCAAAAATGATATATACTGCATTAAGTATTAAATACATAAAAAAGTCCCCAATTAAGTGCTGGTTCCAAATCAAACAACCAGAACCAGAAACCAGAACCAGAAACATATGACTTATTTTCACAAAGAAGGTCTAACTCACTTGGGGTACGTTTATCACCAAATATACAGCATAAACTCCATTCACCAATGGAATCCGAAGCCTCTAGCCGGCTAGATAGGGTCATCACTTATAAAGTACTCCAGTGCCTTTAAGGAGTCCTGTTTGTGCTTCATTCACAGGGGAGAAATGTAAAGTAATCTCTCATAGTGTAGCATCTCAGAAAGACACGTCACTTCTGGTGGCTGGAATGCAGGTGCAACGTTTTTGAGTTTTTTTTTTCACATGCCTATGATACTCCTTATTGATGTAAGTGTCATTTTAATTGCTTCTTAATAAAAAACAAATATGCTACACTATGAGAGATTTCCTTACATTTTTCCCCTGTGAATGAGGCACATGCAGGATTCCTTAAAGGCACTGGAGTACTTTACAAGAGATGACCCTATCTAGCCAGCTAAAGTCTTAGGATTCCATTGGTGGATCGAGTTTATGCTGTACCTGTATATTGGGTGATAAACTTACCCCAAGCGAGTTTTGACCTTCTTTCCTTCATATGTTTCTGGTGAGTGAGGAGTGTTACTATCTGGGTGAGGAGGAAGAGTACTATTTGTTGGATTGGGTGTCACTTCTTTTCCAAGACACAGACTTCAACTTTTTTTCACTTCAAGTTGTTTGATTTGGAACCAGAACTTTATTGGGACTTTTTTATGTAATTAATACTGGTATGTGGTATAATGTGGTATATATCATTTTTGAATGAGCGCGGTATAGTCTTTTTCAATTTAAAGTAACATTCATGGCTTTCTCTGAAGCTTGAAGACATGCAGCTCTATATATCTGTATAATTATTAATTTCTTGATTTTCTGGTTATAATTTATTTTCTGCGCAGGTTATATTATTGTTGGCGTTATATTGCTTTATTATTTATACAATCACAAACAAATATAAACGACATATAAAAGTCCTACCCCGCCATGTATTATATAGTGTAATTGCAATTATCAGTTCTTTATATCCCATAATCAGGCAGGTCCCCACTAGTCACATCATTAGGAACAAATCATCATTAGCCATATAATGAGCATCTTCATCAATATAGTTTATAAGTAAGGAGTAAATGTCCATTATCTACTGTTTCTATTTATGCACACTTGTTTTCTTTTTTCATGAAACTAGAGTTTTGCTGTGGATGAAAAATGCCACAGTCCAATTAGGGAAGTGAGGCTGCAGAGTTACTGTGCATCCATGTCTTTCAAAGTGTAAAGCAGACCCTTAACCCCCAGTAATCCCTTCAAATGATATGCAGGTTTTCCCCATTTTCCTCACTTGAAACATATATTAAACAATTCTGAACAGGGCTCTATACTCATGCATGCTAATCAAAGTCCAATTAATATAACCAGGAAAGTAAGATTGCTTTTTAGAGCACTGGTCTGCTACTACTGTATATCAGCGCATACAGATAGTAAGGAAAATATGATGTAATGCATGTACAATGCATACATACAATGCGTATATAGTTACGATTTCCAGCCAGCAGGTGGAGCTCTAGTCTGCTCTTTACATATTTACGCTACTTATATTAACCACTTCAATACCATGCACTTATACAGCTTCCTGCCCAAGCCAATTTTGAGCTTTCAGCAATGTCGCAATTTGAATGACAATTGCGCGGTCATGCTACACTGTACCCAAACAAATTTTTTATCATTTTGTTCCCACAAATAGAGCTTTCTTTCGGTGGTATTTGATCGCCTCTGCGATTTTTATTTTTTGCACAACAAATAAAAAAAGAGCGAAAATTAAAAATAAAACTAAGTTTTTCTTTGTTTCTGTTAATTTTTTTGTAAATAAGTACCTTTTCTACTTCAATGGTGGGCACTGATAAGGCGGCACTGAAGGGCACCGATGAGGTGGCACCAATGAGGTGGCACTGATGAGGTGGCACTGATGGGCACTGATGATGGGCACTGATAGGCGGCACTGATGGGCACTGATATGTGGCACTGGTATGCGGCACTGATGGGCACTCATAGGTGGCACTGATTGGCACTCATAGGCGGCACTGATTGGCACTCATAGGCGGCACTTATAGGCGGCACTGATGGGCACTTATGGGTGGCACTGATAGGTGGCATGGACGGGCACTGATAGGTGGGCACAGATTGGCACGGATGGGCACTGATAGGTGGCACTGATGGACACTAGTAGGTGGCATTGGTGGCACTGGTGCCCAGCAATGCCAGCCACCACACATTGTGAAAGTGCCAGTCAGTGCCCATTTGTGGGCACTGATTGGCATTTTTTTTTAATGTTTTTATTTTTTTTTATTTTTTTTACTACATGTGGATGGCCATGGGGGTCATCCACATGATTGGGGCTTCCCTGGTGGTCCTGGGGGGCTTCCCTGGTGGTCTAGTGTGGGTATCCGAGGGGGGGCTGCACTGATAAACAATCAGCGTGAACCCCCCCTGTCAGGAGAGCCGCCGATCGGCTCTCCTCTACTCGCGTCTGTCAGACGCGAGTGAGGAAGAGCCGATCAACGGCTCTTCCTGTTTACATTGTGATCAGCCGTGATTCGACACGGCTGATCACGTGGTAAAAAGCCTCCGACGGAGGCTTTTTACCGAGATCAGTGTAGCGGTGGGTCAGACTGACCCACCGCTCCACCGATCGCCGCGATGCGCGCCCCCCCGGGCGCGCGGCAGCTGTTATCCCGCAGGACGTCATATGACGTCCAGTGTGGATAACTGAACCACTTCCCGGACGTCAATCTGCTATTGACGGGGCGGGAAGTGGTTAAACGTTTGAAAAAGCTTGAAAAAGTCTGTTGTTTGCTAAATTTAAAGTGTATTAAAGCGTAACTCCACTTTTGTTGGGGAAAAAACAATCTCCTCTGGGGGATCCCTGTACATTACAAGGATTTTAACAATCTTTGTTGCAGATTCCTACCTTTTGTTATTCTGAAGGAATCCCTGTGTGTTTATTTGTGTCCATGTGGGAAAGTGAGCCTAATGGGAGTGGGTTCATAATTATCAATCAGCTGTGCACCTGCAGAGCTCTAATGAGTAAAGCTACTGGGCCTGCATTCCTTTAGATGTGATTTCCTATCAGAAATATCTCACCAAAAATAAAAATGTTGTTGCAGGGGTTGCCTTATATCAGACTTGTATCTTAGTGCAGACTTCTGCGAAAATCAGTGAGCCAATCACACAAGCGGGAAATTATGTTTCTGGGGGCATTCTGTACACATTCTGTGTACAGACCACCTCCAGGTAGCCATATTGCATTGCATTGCATTGAATTGCATTTTCAGAAAATTACAGAGTTGCAGATTGAAAAGGAAAGATCATTTTAATAGCATTCAATTACAATATGACTTGTGTCACAATTGTATACGCTATATTATTTTTTCTTTATTTGCTATTTTATTCCCCCCACGAAAGTAGAGTTACCCTTTAATAACCTTTTAAAAATTTTGGGCAGAGTAAACAAGGGTTAGAAACTCTGTTAAGTTTTTTTTCCATCTTGTGTCTGCTAGGTTGATTCATTCTCTTTGTCCTGGTGGCCTCTGTTACTGAGACAAAAAGTAAGGAAAAATACAAAAAGTTGCAGTTGTCATGAGGGTAAATCCTCCAATCGGGTTTTTTTCCCACTGACAACTAGACTTGTGCACAACGGAAAAATTTGTTTAGTTTCGGTTAGTTTTTTGTGCACAACGGAAAAATTTGTTTAGTTTCGGTTTGTTTCTTTTCGGTCCTGTTGATTCGTAATCATTCGTAATTTTGCTAGACGGGATTTTTCGTGTTCGGACTAATTCGTATTTTCGCAAGCGTCATTTTTAGTTGAATTTTTAGTTGATTTATAATTCGTACTTTCGGTAGGGTACGTTGTTTTTCGTTGATTCTGGACACAACTCCTACTTTGGTAACTTTTTTTGGGTTAGTTGATTCGTAATTTTCCGTGTCTCTTTCACAACGACGCTGCCTATTATGCCTAATGTGCTTTGAATGGATTTGTACTTTTCTAAATACATAGCGGTTATTTGTAACGATTCGAAATCTCATATTTTACTTTAGTTTTTTACATGCGGCTATAGGCTCCGCCCCTGTACACCATTTTGAGAGGGTTCAGCACGGTGAGGGAGAAGCAGAGAGCAGAGCAGAGTGTTTTTTTGCTTCGAATGGATTAGAAATCTCGTATTTTACTTTCGTTTTTTACATGCGGCTATAGCCTCCGCCCCTGTACACCAGTTTGAGAGGGAGTTCAAACGGTGAGGGAGAAGCAGAGAGCAGAGCAGAGTGTTATTGTGCTTCGTATGGATTCGTACATTCGTAACTTTTTTCATAATGAATTATGCCGAAGCCATTCGGGCATTCGCTATTTGCGGTATAATTTATTTCGGATTCGGTTTTATTCATAATTGCTTTGTTCGGAAATTCGAATGCTTCCGAATGTCCGAAAGTTGCTCAATTCGGACGAATTTTGATTAGTTACGAAACTAATTGCACAAGCCTACTGACAGCTCTCTTATAAGATACTTGGCCTCATTGTGTAGAGGAGTCCTTTACATTCACTCTAAAGCTCAGAATGAATAAAAAAGTGTGTCTTCTCACCAACTTCTCCCATCTCTACATGGCTTATAGTCTTTAAATTAGAGAGACAGTCTGAAAGGAAAGAGCTATTGGTATTACCTCTTTTTTTGGAAATGCAAAGCAAAACAAGTGTCATGGATAAACCCTATATGAAATGTTTATTTGGAAAATAAAAATGTAATGGGAATAACAAAAAAGATATACAGTAAAACACCAATTTTAAATCTTTTAAAGATGCCCACAAGCCGTTACAATTTCCCTTTAATGCATTTTTTTCTTAAAAGAAGAGGAAAGGAAATGTGAAGACCTCCCTTCTCCCGAGTAACAAATACTTGATTCCTAACAACAGAGCTGTCATTGATGTCTTATTTTTGAAGTCACAAGTCAATGTGCAAACACCTGATACTGTATGTGTATGTATTATTTCCAGTAAGTGAATTGCCAAGTAATAGGAAATCAATACTTTTTACCCATCTTACAGTATTGGCAGGCGTCAGTATTTTCACTGGCAGCCAGTCAAAAATGGGCACTTTGCTCCTGTCAGTAAATGCCAGTGATAGGAAAGGGTTGGCAGTTAAAAATATGGCCTGTCGCATTTCAGGTCACAGCCCGTTGGTTTTGGCGGTTTCCATTTGTGCGATCTGGGGGTCAGCAATTATGGAGGGGTTCCTGCACCGCTCTGCTTGATGTGACTTTTGATGCAGCTTTAACCAGGGGAGTATGGGGTCGAGTCGGGGCAGCGCCTTTATTTTTTTATATTACAATTCTCTAGCAGACAGGAATGGTGTAGGGGGTAAATACCCTGTTAGTGCAACCCAGGTAATGCAACTGTAAAGCATAGATGGGATGAGCGCTCAGAGGGGACGATCTGTATGCCCTGGGTATGGGGAGGGATGGCAGGAATGACCAAGGTCCTCCGACCGCTTAGAACCGGCTTGCACATTTCTTTTAGGTATTCGATACCCAAAGGGCAATTTAGCTCATATAATAGCCATCTATTTGGATATCTCTTGTGGTTTATCCACTTTTTAAACTCTTTAGGGGCTGCAGGCCCGGCCCACCAGATGCTACGAATGGTTTGGCCCACAGTCTCTATGTTGCTCTGTGACCAGACACATTCCCCTAGATAGTTTACACCCATAAGTCCCTAGTGGGATAGGATTGTTTCGGTGCTTGACACCTTTATTTTTTGGTGCTGTGAAGAAAGATATTGGTTAAAATTGTCTCTATCAATATTAGGGGCTTAAGAGTCCCTCAGAAACGGTTGCAAGTTCTCAGGGAATGTGGGCGGATGCGGGCGGGTATTGTGTTTCTTCAAGAAACACACTTTACCTCTACTAGACCTGGAGAGGAAGCAGGTCTTCTCTGCTGGAGATAAAGATTTAACCCAAGGAACAACTACGGGAAGTGGTGGAGAGCCTTTCAGTGATCCCTATCCATACAAAAGCGTTGGATGTGACTATCTGGAGCAGTGGAGATTGTTTGAGGCTGTGTCTGACCCCTTGGGGTCCATCATTAAGGTAAGAGACTGGTTTCTACGGTGGAGGATTGTGTATGCCTAGTGATTCCCTACTGACCCTTGATATCCCTGATGCATTAAGCTGGATTTCCACACCTGTCTTTTTACTCCGTGCCTGCTTTTGGCCGCCGATGACTTTTAATTAATTAGCACTTTATCTTTTTTAGCGTTTTGGACTTTTTTTGCACTTTATCCCTCTGGGGACTTATGAAGACTTTGAATTGCATGTTTTGCACTATATTACCTACAGTTAGACACTATTAGTGTTTAGTATTGGTTTAAATAGCACGTTTATCAGTTTTTTGCTGGTTTCATATCAGTTATAACACGGTTATCGTATTCACTGACACTTAGCGCTGCTTCAATTTTCATTTTATATTTGTTGATGTTGGTTACATTTTAGAAGCTAGCTGCTGTGTGTCTTATTTATTTATTTATTTTATCCATTATATTTATTATTTTTAGCACATTGCACTTTGTTAGTGTAGTAATACCCAGTGGCAGGCGCACAGGCACTTTTTCTTTATACCTCTACTAGAAGCTATTCACTAAAAAAAAGCAAGATACCCTATCTCTTATCATAGTTGCTCAGATAATCCTAAATCTTGAGGGGTTTCCATTGTGATGGCCAGAACCCTGCTATGGAAATTGGAGGACCAGCTATCTGACCCTCAGGGCAGATATCTTTTTGTACGTGGCAAAGTTGGTGATCATGCCATAACACTTACCAACGTATATTTTCCTAATATATCCCAGCTTACTTTTCTCGAGACCTGTATAGAGGATCTTACACAATTTTCCAAGAGTAAGATCATCATGGGTGGCGACTTTAATATGGCATTGAACCCCCTAATAGACTCTTCCCTTGGTTCTTCACACCTTTCATACTCCTATTTAAGGAGAATTAAACAATGTCTGCACGAAGCTCAGCTTGTAGACATACAGTGGGGCAAAAAAGTATTTAGTCAGCCACCAATTGTGCAAGTTCTCCCACTTAAAAAGATGAGAGAGGCCTGTAAGTGTCATCATAGGTATACCTCAACTATGAGAGACAAAATGTGGAAACAAATCCAGACAATCACATTGTCTGATTTGGAAAGATTTTTTTTTGCAAATTATGGTGGAAAATAAGTATTTGGTCACCTACAAACAAGCAAGATTTCTGGCTCTCACAGACCTGTATCTTCTTCTTTAAGAGGCTCCTCTGTCCTCCACTCATTACCTGTATTAATGGCACCTGTTTTAACTTGTTATCAGTATAAAAGACACCTGTCCACAACCTCAAACAGTCACACTCCAAACTCCACTATGGTGAAGACCAAAGAGCTGTTGAAGGACACCAGAAACAAAATTGTAGACCTGCACCAGGCTGGGAAGACTGAATCTGCAATAGGCAAGCAGCTTGGTGTGAAGAAATCAACTGTGGGAGCAATAATTAGAAAATGGAAGACATACAAGACCACTGATAATCTCCCTCGATCTGGGGCTCCACGCAAGATCTCACCCTGTGGGGTCAAAATGATCACAAGAACGGTGAGCAAAAATCCCAGAACCACACGGGGGGAACTAGTGCATGAACCGCAGAGAGCTGGGGCCAACGTAACAAAGGCTACCATCAGTAACACACTACGCCACCAGGGACTCAGATCCTGCAGTGCCAGACGTGTCCCCCTGCTTAAGCCAGTACATGTCCGGGCCCATCTGAGGTTTACTAGAGAGCATTTGGATGATCCATAAGAGGATTGGGAGAATGTCATATGGTCAGATGAAACCAAAGTAGAACTGTTTGGTAGAAACACAACTCGTTGTGTTTGGAGGAAAGAGAATACTGAGTTGCAACCAAAAAACACCATACCTACTGTGAAGCATGGGGGTGGCAATATCATGCTTTGGGGCTGTTTCTCTGCAAAGGGAACAGAACGGGGGGCGTGTCCTGATGTGATCAGCGGTGGACGTGTCAGAGGGGAGCTCCGGGAATCCTACATCTCATCTGACGCCATCCTTGCATCCTACAACAGAATCAGCATCTACTTGCCAGCCAGTCGGTTCCTCTCGGTCCCCTGGAGCATCCTGAGCCAATATCCTGCAGCAGCTCTGCCAGGGGACGCCTGCCCAGCACTGCTCCTCTCGCCCGCGGCCGCCGCCGTCTTGCCGTCCTGGCGTCTTCTCGGACTAACGAATCCAGGCCTGCCTGAAGGTAAGGAGGGTCATCCACTCTCCCCTGCCTGCCCATCCGCCCATCTAGCGAGGCCCGGAGGCCTGTCTGGCCATTGGGGATGTCCGTGGAGGCCGCGGCTTCGCCCGGCCGAGTGCGGCCTAGTGCGGCCTGCAAAGCACCGCTGTTTCCTGAGCCGCTGCCCCGTGAGCGCTTCCGGAACTCGGATCCTTGGCTCTCATCCCTCCGCCCTGTTCTCTCTGCCCACCACTGCCTTGGCCTAGTGTGCGGCCCTGCAAGGACCGAGTCTGCTGCTGAGGTGGCATGGAAGACGGATTCTGGAGTCCTCTGTGGCCTGCCTGCCTGCCTATGCTCCACTGCCCTGAGCCATCCTCACCCCCGTACCTCCAGCCCTACATCCTCACTACCTGTCAGTCGGGTGTCGGCTGCTGAGCGACAGGTGCCTGGAGACCCCCTGTGTCTTGATTGCTGTGGCCAGTTTGGCTGGTCTCTTACTGCTTCCTAAAACCTCCTCTGAGCACGGCTGCAGATCCTACCCCTGAGTGACCTGCCAGATGCCCTCCTCCTCTAAGAAGGGTAAAGGGAGCTCCAAAGCCACTAAGGCCCACACACCCCTCCAGGTACCACCGTCATCTTCCCCGCACACGGATCCCATCCTGGTCGGGCGAATCCGGGCCTTGCTAGCCGACCTTGACATGGATCCCAGTGAGGCCCCGGAGGTAGAGGGGGCGGCCCCGCCATCTCACGACAACACGGCCACAATCCTTGCTGCGATCGAGCAGAGTAGGACTTCGCTACTGGTACGCATCGACCACCTTGCTGAGTAGTGCAATTTTATAAGGAATGACCTGGACAAGATAAGGGGGAGGATGTCAGAGACAGAATCAAGAGTGTCGGCCACAGAAGATCTAACGGCCAATCACTCCACCTCCATTGCTGAGCTACAACGCACAGTACAGTCTCTTGTCGCAAAGTCGGACGACGCAGAAAATAGGCTACGACGCAACAATGTCAGAGTCCTCAGTCTGCCTGAAGGAGAAGAGGGGGATCACCCTGCTGTATTTGCCGAAGAGTTCTTCAAAAATTTACTTGACCTGACGGATGTTCCCCCTACCTATGTAGTTGAAAGGGCCCACCGAGTGCCTACGGGCAGAGCCATCCCGGGGA
Organism: Rana muscosa; assembly: GCA_029206835.1. Lineage (NCBI taxonomy): Eukaryota > Metazoa > Chordata > Amphibia > Anura > Ranidae > Rana > Rana muscosa. The sequence goes on along the minus strand of CM055122.1, from coordinate 636,930,716 downwards.
ATATCCCCAGACCCTTCCTGGTCCGCTTCCTCAATTACCGGGACAGGGACAGGATCCTCTCTGAGGCCCGCAAACACACCGCACTCAAATACGGCAACGCCTCAGTACTTCTTTTCCCCGACTTCTCGGCAGAGTTGCAGAGGAAGAGAAAGACCTTTAATGATGTCCGCAGGCGGCTCAGAGACAAGAACATTAAATATGGCATGCTTTACCCCAGCCGCCTGCGTGTCCAGCATAATGGAGAGGCCCGTTTCTTCGACAACCCTGCGGATGCTGACAGATAGCTGATGAAAGATTCTTCCCACTGATCTATCAGATGCACGATTCTTTTACATCCTGGTTTGCCCTATCCTACCTACTTCCTGCAAGCACCGGAGTTACCCCAAACGTACCTCTACAAGTAAAACACAGCCGACCCCCCCTGTTCTGTTTTGTTTTGTTGTTTACTTCCAAGGGGAGGACCAGGTGACCTATCTCTACCTGGGGCAGCCCGCGACTTGAAGGGACTGCTCCGCTGCTCCAGAGGGCTGGTCTCCTCTCACTGTAATGGGATGCAAGTCCCCTCACCCTCGCCTACTGTTCTAGGTTGAACTCACGCTGAGGTTATCTCAGAGACTCTGAGCCTTCAGAAGGCGACATCTACAATCAAGTTTAGGGTAAGAAACTGCCTTGGCGAAAGTTGGGGATATGCCAGGCGGTAGGGCGTTATTTGTACTGTTTGTAAGTTACCACACCTGCTCGGGTCCCACACTATTTTTCTTGCTGGACTATGTTGTCTTCATTTTGATACTTCTCTGGTTCACATATTATTTTTTATTATTTCACTTTATGCTTTCTCCAGTTTCACTGGATTGCTACTAGGCTTGTGCACAACGGAAAAATTCGTTCCGTTTCGGTTCGTTTCTTTCCGGTCCTGTTGATTCGTAATCATTCGTAATTTTGCTAGACGGGATTTTTCGTGTTCGGACTCATTCGTATTTTTGCAAGCGACATTTTTCGTTGAATTTTTTGTTGCTTTATAATTCGTACTTTCGGTAGAGTACGTTGTTTTTCGTTGATTCTGGACACAACTCCTACTTTCGTAACTTTTTTTGGGTTCGTTGATTCGTAATTTTCCGTGTCTCTCTCACAACGACGCTGCCTATTATGCCTAATGTGCTTCGAATGGATTTGTACTTTTCGAAATACATAGCGGTTATTTGTAACGATTCGAAATCTCGTATTTTACTTTCGTTTTTTACATGCGGCTATAGCCTCCGCCCCTGTACACCATTTTGAGAGGGTTCAGCATGGTGAGGGAGAAGCAGAGAGCAGAGCAGAGTGTTATTGTGCTTCGAATGGATTAGAAATCTCGTATTTTACTTTCGTTTTTTACATGCGGCTATAGCCTCCGCCCCTGTACACCATTTTGAGAGGGAGTTCAGCACGGTGAAGGAGAAGCAGAGAGCAGAGCAGAGTGAGTGTTATTGTGTTTCCAATGGATTTGTACATTCGTAAGTTTTTTCATAACGAATTATGCCGAAGACATTCGGGCATTCGCTATTTTGCGGTATAATTTATTTCGGATTCGGTTTTATTCGTAATTGCTTTGTTCGGAAATTCGAATGCTTCCGAATGTCCGAAAGTTGCTAAATTCGGACGAATTTCGATTCGTTACGAAACGAATTGCACAAGCCTAATTGCTACACCCTATGGACTGCCTCTGCAGCGGGCCTATGGCCAGGATATAACTGGGTATGGGTCTTCTATGATCCTAATGGCATTGAACGTCTCTATTTCAAATGGGTATAGATTTAAGGCTGATATCTTGGAATGTTAGGGGCTTGAATGACAAGGTAAAAAGATTGTTAGTATTTAAATTTCTGCAGTCCCACAAACCTCACATTTTGTTTCTCCAGGAAACTCACCTGACGTGCAACAAAATCCTAGCACTCAGGCGGGCATGGGTCAAACAAGGGTTTCATGCCACATATTCCTCCTACGTGAGGGGCGTGACTGTTCTACTGAACAAGTCACTCCCCTGCTCAGTGGAACAGGTCTTCACGGACCCTGGGGGAAGATACATCATCTTTATCCTCGAACTGTATGCCCAACGTTGGGCTATAATTAATGTATATGTCCCTCCTCCGTTTAACTCCTCCATCCTGTACACGGTCCTTACAAAAATAGCCCCCCTTCAGGTCCATAATATTCTAGTTGGAGGGGATTTTAACGCCATCCTTGACCACAACAAAGATACTACTAACCCCCTTAGACCTGCCCCCCCTGATTTGGATCTCTGGGCAGACACCTTTGGTCTCCAGGAGATCTGGCGGTGGAAGCATCTGGAGGAGAGGACATATTCACGTATCTCAGCGTCGCATTGGTCTGGGTCCCGCATAGACTTCATATTCGGGTCGGCTTCTGCACTGTCTCAGGTCAGAACAGTTTCCTATCTCCCGGCAGGTCTTTCAGACCACTCGCCGCTAGAGCTTGGCTTGAGTCTGGGTGCCCCCCGTGAGCCGGGATGCTGGAGGTTGGCGTCCCATTGGATAGTCGATCCCTGGGTCCGGGAGCTGGTGGAGCCCAGGCTCAAAGAATACTGGCAGACAAATGAGGGATCGGCTCCCCTTGACGTGGTCTGGGAGGCGGGCAGGGCTCATGCCAGAGGAGAATACATCTCCTCTATCAAGGCAGTGAGATCCGGCTTTGCGTTACAGACTGCTCAACTGGAACAAAGCGAAGGGGCGGCACTGGATCTTTTCACGAGGCATCCAACACCTGAAAATTATTCTACCCTAGCCCAGACGAGGAGAGATCTGAAGCTCCACTACACCTCGCTGGTACACTCGGATGCACGGAAGCTTGGAGCCAAGCTTTTCGAGTCGGGGGACAAGAATGGTAAACTACTGGCCAACCTTGTGGCAGAACCCACGCTCCAAACGGTAATCCCTAGAATTCAGACTTCCACTGGTTGCCAGGTTACAGACCCCAAAGGCATACTGCAGGAATTCCATCTTTTTTATAGCAACCTGTATGATGACCCATTCTCTGGCTCAGCTGCTGCTGGGCTGGAGGAAATAGGGGGAAATACTTTGCCTCTCCTCTCTGAGGAGGACAGGATAGCGTTAGATAGGCCATTAACACGTCTGGAAATAGAGGCTGCAATATACTCCTTGCCCAACAATAAATCCCCGGGCCCAGATGGTCTACCTGGGGACTGGTACAAAACTAACGCTACTTTACTGGTCCCTAAACTAAATCAGTTATACACAGACTGCCTGGAATCCGACAGGCTACCAGACAGCATGTACCAGGCCCATATAGTGCTGCTGCCCAAACCAGGGAAGGACCCCACCTGCTGCTCATCCTATAGACCAATCTCGTTGCTGAACTATGATCTTAAGATACTCACGAAAGTACTAGCCAATAGACTCATGAAGGTTTTACCATCCCTAGTCAACATAGATCAGACAGGCTTTATGCCTGGCAAGTCCACAGACATTAACCTTAGACGAGTCTTTACCCATCTCCAGCTCCCGCCCGAAGAGACTGCCTCCCGGGTACTGGTATCCCTCAACATCGAAAAGGCTTTCGATACAGTCAGATGGTCCTATCTGATACAGGTTCTGGAGGGTTTTGGCTTCGGCCCAACTTTCCGGAAATGGATCGGCTTACTATATAGGGCATCCACTGCTAGTATCAAACTGAATGGTAGACTCTCGCCCACTTTCCCGATTAGGAGGGGAACAAGGCAGGGGTGTCCTTTATCACCTGCACTGTTCGCCCTGGTAATGGAGCCTCTGGCTGAGGCCCTGCGGAGGTCGGGGGAGGTGTCTGGGGTACGGGTCGGCTCGGTGACCGAGAAACTGGCATTGTATGCCGATGATTTGATTCTCTTCCTCAGGGACCCCGGCCCTTCGCTCACCGGGGCGCTTCGGCTTCTGGACCATTTCGCGACTCTCTCTGGCCTCAGAACCAACTGGAGCAAATCACTAATTTTACCCATTGATCCCGGGGCAAGAAGGCTGAGTGATCCTACTTCACCTTTACAATGGGCAGATACCATCAGATACCTAGGGATAAATATTTCGTCTAATACTAAAGATTTTTTCAAACTTAACCTGTCCCCGGTGCTGCAGTGGTGTAAACTAAAACTGAGGGCCTGGTCAAACCTCCCATTATCTCTAATAGGGAGAATTGACCTAATAAAAATGAAACTACTCCCGGTCTTGCTGTACATCTTGCGGCACTCTCCGGTCTGGATCCCCAAGTCTCTTCTCCAACAACTAGACTCCTCAGTGGCTTCCTTCTTGTGGCAATCACACTCGGCCAGATTCAGTAAAAAGATCTTGTGTAGATCATGGACACAGGGGGAACTTGCCTGCCTGGACTTCCACACCTACTATTTAGCAGCGATGCTCACCCATGCACATAACTGGCTGGTCTCGGATGACACCAATGCGTCCGTTGTCCTGGAGGCAGCACACCTAGGATGTTTTGAAGCCCTTCGCAACACACTCTATAGGGGGTCAGGGAGCTCTGCGGTACCCTCGACCCTAGCTATGAAAGCGATCATTAAGGCATGGTACACGGTAGTGATGAAACCTAATTTGGCAAAGGCCAGATGGTCCCCTAATACACCACTTTGGTACAATCAGAGGCTTAGGGAATTTCACGCTTTGCAGGATCCGGGTCTGTGGGCCGGCAAGGGCATCAAGTACTTGAGGGATATTTGCGATGAGCTGGGGCTATTTACATTCGATAGGTTAAAGAATAAATTCCAGCTTCCAAACTCTTTCTTTTTCAGGTTCCTGCAGCTCCGCCACGCCTTCAATTCGCAATTCAAGTCGGTTCAGCTCCGGCTGGAGCTTGACACCTTGGAGATTCTCCTAGACGATGCTGAGCTCTCAAAACCATTGTCCCGAATCTATCGGGCACTCTTGCCGTCCATCCAGGTAGGTCTGGATGGTCTGCGTGGTCTGTGGCGGGCGGAGGTGCAGGAAATGGACAGCGAAGACTGGGATGATATGTGGGACTACCCATTTCAGCCGCTGGTGGCTACCAGGGACAAACTGATCCAATTCAAGATCCTCCACAGGATCTATTATACACCCCAACGCCTCCACCGCATATACCCTGCCCTGCCGGCTAATTGCTGGAGATGCTCTGATACTCCTGCAGACTTCTTACACATATTCTGGGATTGCCTACAGATTCGGGACTATTGGCGGGAGGTAACACAATTTATCCATAGCCTAACTACCATTTCCATTCCCCTGACAATTAGTGTTTGCCTCCTTGGCCTGGTGGGGCAACTGGCACTTGCCAAAGCCCCACGTATCCTAATAGGTATCCTCCTGTTTTACGCAAGGAAAGCCATAGTATTAAAGTGGAAGTCAACCACCCCCCCCACCCTGACCTCATGGAAGCATCTGGTTAACACAGCGGTACCCCTCTATAAAGCGACGTATCTGTCTCGTGGATGCCCCAAAAAATATGAAAAAGTCTGGCATCTGTGGACTGATTCAGAGTCCACAACAGATGACAGACCCCAAGAGGAGTAACTTGTCAGATCTACTCTGAACTCATCAGACCTGATAGGAGCTGAGGTCCGTACACTGAATAGATAAATGGAGGTGTAAGCATAGCTCAAAATTAATAGCACCTGCTCCTGCATGCTCCTGATAAGCCCAACCCAGACATCTAGGAACGAGTAGAGGTCCCGCAAGGAAGAATAAATCCTGTTGTAATCCTACCATGTGTATCCCGAGAGGTGTCCCTGTTATGTTAGTTAGATATATTTAGTGTTAGGATGTGATGTTAAGCTGTCTTCTGTTTTTTTTTTTCCTTTCCTTTTTTTTTTTCTTTCTTTGATGTGCACGTAGTTATGTGCAAGGATTGGCCGGGGTATGCCCCAATGGCCCTGTTTTGTATCTCAATAACAAAGAAAAACTTCAATAAAGAGAATTTAAAAAAAAAGGGAACAGGACGACTGATCCGTGTACATGAAAGAATGAATGGGGCCATGTATCATGAGATTTTGAGTGGAAACCTCCTTCCATCAGCAAGGGCATTGAAGATGAAACGTGGCTGGGTCTTTCAGCATGACAATGATCCCAAACACACCACCCGAGCAACGAAGGAGTGGCTTCATAAGAAGCATTTCAAGGTCCTGGAGTGGCCTAGCCAGTCTCCAGATCTCAACCCCATAGAAAACCTTTGGAGGGAGTTGAAAGTCCGTGTTGCCCAGCGACAGCCCCAAAACATCACTGCTCTAGAGGAGAACTGCACGGAGGAATGGGCCAACATACCAGCAACAGTGTGTGACAACCTAGTGAAGATATTGGGTACTCAAAAGAGTGAAGAAATAGGACTTTATAGGCAACACACAGAACATGAAATACAAAATACTTTTATTTAAAGAAATGTTGAACAAGAATTAAAAAGACCATACAGTGTATATACTGTATAGTGACAGTGGAAAGTCCCTTGAACGTCGACGCGTTTCGCCGTGAGGCTTCGTCAGGACGGTCAAAATTGGGGGACGATTACATATATATTTGGGACAAATCTCACTATCTTGGAAGACAATCCAGGTAGTCAGAGCATTGTCCAACAGGCTACCAATTCATATACGTAGTCTGGGAGTGTTACATATGATCTGCTGGTCAAAGAACAGCGAATCTCGCAAGGAACCAATCCGCAGAGAAAGTAGGCACACCTAGTACTTACAGCTCTGGAAAGCTTAGATAGATCAAATAGATCCAGCCGAGGTTGCCAAGACGGGGGTAATGGACGTTATGGTATTGGCCAAATCCAGCGCAAAAGCATTCACAATAAAGGTGCAGACAAAACAGCCAATGCAGTATGGATTATGCCACTCTACACAGTCTGGCTGCAAAGTGTCACAGTGCGAACCCCCGGGAGTCAGTCTCGTGTTCAGCACAAGACTGACTCCCGGGGGTTCGCACTGTGACACTTTGCAGCCAGACTGTGTAGAGTGGCATAATCCATACTGCATTGGCTGTTTTGTCTGCACCTTTATTGTGAATGCTTTTGCGCTGGATTTGGCCAATACCATAACGTCCATTACCCCCGTCTTGGCAACCTCGGCTGGATCTATTTGATCTATCTAAGCTTTCCAGAGCTGTAAGTACTAGGTGTGCCTACTTTCTCTGCGGATTGGTTCCTTGCGAGATTCGCTGTTCTTTGACCAGCAGATCATATGTAACACTCCCAGACTACGTATATGAATTGGTAGCCTGTTGGACAATGCTCTGACTACCTGGATTGTCTTCCAAGATAGTGAGATTTGTCCCAAATATATATGTAATCGTCCCCCAATTTTGACCGTCCTGACGAAGCCTCACGGCGAAACGCGACGACGTTCAAGGGACTTTCCACTGTCACTATATATACACTGTATGGTCTTTTTAATTCTTGTTCAACATTTCTTTAAATAAAAGTATTTTGTATTTCATGTTCTGTGTGTTGCCTATAAAGTCCTATTTCTTCACTCTTTTGAGTACCCAATATATTCCCTAGTTTTGGATGTGGCAATGTGAGTGCTCCTTTCCCTTTTTCCCCCGTTTTTGAACCTAGTGAAGACTTACAGAAAATGTTTGACCTCTGTCATTGCCAACAAAGCATATATAACAAAGTATTGAGATTAACTTTTAATATTGACCAAATGATTATTTTCCACCATAATTTGCAAAAAAAAATCTTTCCAAATCAGACAATGTGATTGTCTGGATTTGTTTCCACATTTTGTCTCTCATAGTTGAGGTATACCTATGATGCCAATTACAGGCCTCTCTCATCTTTTTAAGTGGGAGAACTTGCATAATTGGTGGCTGACTAAATACTTTTTTGCCCCGCTGTATGGCGTCTCCAACATCATAATGTAAGAGACTATACTTACCACTCCCCTGTACACCAATATTATTCTAGGATCAATTACTGTTTTATCTCTCGTGTACTTGCAGAGGATGTGGCGACAAGCACTATAGAACCAATGATTATGTCAGACCATGCTCCCATTACTTTGTCTTTTCCTATTGCTACACAACCTCTCCAGAACACAATGTGGCATCTTAATGAATGTATTTTGCAGGAGGAAGTGTCAAAGACACAACTCCAAACTGAGCTTCGAATTGAACTTTCTTTGAATTGAATGACACACAGGATGTCAGACCACTCTCAATTTGGGAAACTCATAAATGCTATATCAGTATCAGGGTATCCCTAATCAAACTTGGGTGTGGGCGCAAAAAGGAACACCTTGAAAAATGTAAGCCATTAATAACACGTATGCACCGTATCGAAACTCAACATAAGAAATCACAAGTAAAGCAATTAATGGTAGAACTGGCAAATTTACGGGAACAAGTCAACTCTCTCATGATATCTAAAGTCAAAATGAAGATGCTATACAGTAGGCGCCTATATTATGAATTTGGAAATAAAGCAGGTAGACTTCTCGCACGTTCTATACATAAGTAAATATATTGCAGACTCCTCCCTTCCAAAACTTACAAGTGATGAAAAAATAGCACTTAATAAACCTATATCAGAGGAAGAATTTATCAAGGCTTTAAAGAGCTTGCCAGTAAGTAAGGATCCAGGGCCGGATGGGTTCACATTATTTTATTATAGAACATTTAGTCAAACCTTAGCCCCTAAATTTGTATTAGCATTCAATCCAATGAAAAGGAAAATAGTCGGATAACGGCGCCAAATTGTATTTAACTACACAACTAAATAGTTCTAATGCTGCACCTAAAATTAGTGATAACTAATAACTCATGAAATAATAATAATAAAGGGCGCAATTAGACATTTAATTAATAAATACTTAATAAGTAATAATAGACAGTGTCAATCAATTGATAAAGTGCACAATAGGGATGAGCTTCGGGTTCGAGCCGAACCCATGTTCGACTCGAACATCGTCTGTTCGGCCGTTCGCCGAATATCGAACATTATGGGCCGTTCGTGCCAAATTCGAGTGGCGCGTCACGGCCCATAATTCACTGCGGCATCGCAGTGCGTTGCTGGCTGATGATTGGCCAAGCATGCACTATGACCCGCATGCTTGGCCAATCACAGCGCCGTAAGTACAGAGAGACGTAATTGGCCAAAGCCAGGGTGGCTTTGGCCAATCATGGCTAAGAGGAGTAGGTACACGCCCCACACTATATAAGGCCGCCAGCTTGGCAGCCTTGTGTAGTGTGTTGTGGCGTTGGTTAAAGGAAAGAGACAGAGAGAGAGACAGTTAGCTGCAGTTACAGTGTGTAGAGGATATATATGCATCTTAGGTGTTGTATATATAGTTACACACTGTGTTCAGTTTAGCTAGATCCGTTCCTGTTATTCTCTATACTGACAGGCAGGCAGGTGATTGTGCTAGCTGCAGTGTTTCACTTAGTGTACTGTGTCCTTTGCACAGTGTGCACCAAAAGCTTACCTGAATACAATTGCTGGTGTTCTGATACAAATACAGGCAGGGAGCTGCAGTATTTTGCTTTAGTGTCCTTTGCACAGTGTGCACCAAAAGCTTGCCTGAATACAATTGCTGGTGTTCTGATACAAATACAGGCAGGGTTGCTGCAGTATTTTACTTTAGTGTCCTTTGCACAGTGTACACCAAAAGCTTACCTGAATACAATTGCTGGTGTTCTGATACAAATACAGGCAGGGTTGCTGCAGTATTTTACTTTAGTGTCCTTTGCACAGTGTACACCAAAAGCTTACCTGAATACAATTGCTGGTGTTCTGATACAAATACAGGCAGGGAGCTGTAGTGTTTTGCTTTAGTGTCCTTTGCACAGTGTGCACCTAAAGCTTACCTCAATACAATTGCTGGTGTTCTGATACAAATACAGGCAGGGAGCTGCAGTATTTTGCTTAGGTGTCCTTTGCACAGTGTGCACCTAAAGCTTACCTGAATACAATTGCTGGTGTTCTGATACAAACACAGGCAGGGAGCTGCAGTATTTTGCTTTAGTGTCCTTTGCACAGTGTGCACCAAAAGCTTACCTGAATACAATTGCTGGTGTTCTGATACAAATACAGGCAGGGAGCTGCAGTATTTTGCTTTAGTGTCCTTTGCACAGTCTGCACCTAAAGCTTACCTCAATACAATTGCTGGTGTTCTGATACAAATACAGGCAGGGAGTTGCAGTATTTTTCTTTAGTGTCCTTTGCACAGTGTGCACCTAAAGCTTACCTCAATACAATTGCTGGTGTTCTGATACAAATACAGGAAGGGAGCTGCAGTATTTTGCTTTAGTGTCCTTTGCACAGTGTGCACCTAAAGCTTACCTCAATACAATTGCTGGTGTTCTCATACAAATACAGGCAGGGAGCTGCAGTACTTTGCTTTAGTGTCCTTTGCACAGTGTGCACCTAAAGCTTACCTCAATACAATTGCTGGTGTTCTCATACAAATACCACAGGAGCTGCAGTATTTTCAGTTAGTGTACTGTGTCCTCTGCACAGTGTGCAACTAAAGCTAACTGAAGACAGTTGCTGGTGTTCTCATACAAATAATACTACAGGCAGGCAGTTGATTCTGCTAGCTGCAGTATAATCAGTATATATATACATCCCAGGTTTGTGCAGCTACATCTCCCTGCAGGCCATTAGTATGTCTGGGAGGACAACAAGGAGAGGCAGACAGTCACGAGCCAATAAAAGAGGGCAAGCAGGCTCTGTGTCTAGAGGCAACAGTGCTGGTCGTGGACACGGTGCATCCTCATCAGCACGTGGCCATGGGACACGCTTGTCCTTCTTTTCGGCAGCTGGCCATGTTGAGCCGCAAGATGCCGAAGATTTGGTAGAGTGGATGACCAAGCCGTCCTCATCCTCCTCATCCTCTCTCACCCAGGCTCAGGGTACTTTGTCTGGCAAAGCAGCTGCCAAAGCGGCCTCTTCCCTCGGCTCAATGGCATCAGTCACTCCTTCCCTAGCCCCACCATGTCCTCCTGAGGAGTCCCCCGAACTGTTTGACCACAGTGTTGGGTACATGCTCCAGGAGGATGCCCAGCGTTTTGAAGGCTCCGATGATGGTACCCAGCTAGAGGAAGGCAGTAACGTGAGCCCAGAGAGAGGGGGTGCCCAAGAAGGACAGCAATCTGTTCCCCTAGTTGCAGCATACTGCCAGGTTTGCTACAGTGATGAGGAGGGAGGTAATGATGAGGTCACGAACTCTACGTGAGTGCCTGATAGGAGAGAGGAGGAGGAGGAGGAGGAGGAGGCGGCACATCTCCAACGAGGCAGGATGCCCTCCAGGAGCCAGCTTAAGGGCAGCACATTGACAGCATCACACCGCAGAGCTCCGCATGTGCAGGCCACTGCTGTCTCTGTGTGTTATTCCAAAAGTTCTTTGGTGTGGGCCTTTTTTGAGACAAGTGCATCAGATCGCAGCGCTGCTATTTGCAACATATGTCTCAGGCGTATCTCGCGTGGCCAAAACATCACCCGCTTGGGCACCACATGCTTGATCAGACATATGTCGACCTGCCATGCAGTTCGTTGGCAAGCACACCTTAAAGACCCACACCAAAGAACAAAGCGGACCTCTCTTTGCTCCTCATCAGCTAGGATCTCCAACCCCACTATACCTTCAGTCCTCTCTGAAACCTACACTGAGAGGAATCAAGGTGTAGAATTAGGTGTGTCACAGCCAAGTACTTGCGGGCAATCTGCTATCGGTACACCAACGTCAGATTGTACCAGGCAAATTTCCCTGCCCCAGCTGCTGCACCACCGAAAGAAGTTCGCTCCCAGACATCCACATGCCCAGCAGTTGAATAATAGCTTGGCTAAATTGCTAGCACTTCAACTTCTGCCTTTTCAGTTGGTAGACTCTGCCCCCTTCCGTGAGTTTGGGGAATGTGCGGTTCCTCAGTGGCAGGTTCCCAAACGCCACTTTTTCTCACGGAAGACGATTCCGGCTCTCTACCAGCATGTGGAAGGCAATGTCTTGGCCTCGCTGGACAGGGCGGTCAGCGGTAAGGTGCATATTACCGCTGACTCATGGTCCAGCAGGCATGGACAGGGATGTTACCTATCTTTCACGGCGCATTGGGTGACTCTGCTGGCAGCTGGGAAGGATGCAGGACAAGGTGCAGTAGTGTTGGAGGTTGTTCCGCCACCACGCCTCCAAAATGCTACTACTGGTGATTCTGACACACCTCTCTCCTCCACCCCCTTCTCTTCTTCTTCCTCCATGGCCTCTTCCTGTGCTTTGTCCTTGGAACCAGCGGTGCTCCGTAGGCGTTCAAGGGGCTATGCAAGTACGCAGGCAAAGAGATGTCATGCAGTGCTTGAGCTGGTGTGCTTGGGGGACAGGAGCCACACTGGGGCAGATATTCTGTCAGCTTTGCAGGGGCAGGCTCAGAGGTGGTTGACACCACGCCAGCTTAAGCCAGGAAAGGTGGTTTCCGACAATGGCACCAACCTCCTCTCCGCCCTCCGACAGGGACACCTGACCCATGTGCCCTGTTTGGCTCACATCCTTAACTTGGTGGAGCAGCGGTTCTTGGGCAGGTACCCGGGCTTACAGGATGTCCTGAGGCAGGCTAGGAAAGTCTGTGGGCATTTTCGCTGGTCATATAATGCCAGTGCTCGGCTGGTTGACCTGCAAAAGGAATTTACCTGCCCAAAAACCGCCTAATCTGTGACATGCCCACTATGTGGAAGTCAACGTTGGCCATGCTGCAGCGGCTGCACACTATGCAGAGGTCCATCAATGAGTATCTGTGCCAATATGGCACCAGGACAGGGTCAGGGGAGCTTGTTTTTTTTTTGCCACACCAGTGGGTCATGATCAGGGATGCATGCACTGTCCTGGCACCATTTGAGGAGGCCACAAGGCTGGTGAGCAGTGACAGTGCATACATCAGTGACACTGTCCCTCTTGTCCACCTGTTGGTGCATACACAGCATGGAATAATGGACAGGGCACTTGAGGCAGAACAGAGGGAGGAAGAGGAGGACTTCCTTACCTCTCAAGGCCCCCTTTATCCAGACAGTGTTCCTGCTGGCCCACCTATCACACAGGAAGAGGATGAGGAGGAGGAGGAGGATTGTGTCAGCATGGAGGTGGAGCCTAGCACTCAGCATCAGCAGCAGTCTTCAAGGGATCAATTACAGTCCCAAGACACCCATGGACTTGTACGTGGCTGGGAGGAGGTGGCTGCAGATCATGTCGTCCTGAGTGACCCAGAGGACTCTGGACCGAATGCCTCAGCAAACCTACGCTGCATGGCTTCCCTGATCCTGCAAAGCCTGCGGAAGGATCCTCGTATTTGTGCTATCAAGGAGAGGGATCATTACTGGCTGGCAACCCTCCTTGATCCACGTTACAAGGGTAAGGTTGCGGACCTTATCTTGCTGTCACAGAGGGAGCAGATGATGAAACATCTTCGGGAGGCCTTGCAGAAAGGTCTGTGCAACGCGTTCCCAGAGACTGGGAGGTTACAAATTCCTGATCCTGGACAACGTGTTGCTGAGGCTTTGGTCAGTCAAAGAAGGAGCGGTGGAGAAGGTGGCCGTCTGACCGATGCATTCAAACAATTTTTTAGTCCGCAGCCCCAAGGTATGATCAGTTACAGCAACCATCGCCAGCTTCTGATTTACATGGTGTAGGAATACCTAGGGGCAAGATCAGACCTTTCCCACCGAAAATCGCCTGGGTTACTGGAGGATGGATCACTGGCCAGAGCTTGCACAGTATGCAATTGAGCTTCTGGCCTGTCCTGCATCCAGCGTTCTTTCGGAACGCACATTCAGTGCTGCTGGAGGCTTTGTAACCGATCACAGGGTGCGCCTGTCCACTGACTCGATCGATCGACTGACCTTCATAAAAATGAATCAGTCTTGGATCACCACCAGCTATCAAGCACCTGATGCTGATGTAACCGAATAATTTTTTTTTAAATGTCAGATCCCTTCAAGAGTGCCTATGCTGATGCTGAGTGACTATCCTGTTATGCTGAGTGACTATCCTCTTCCTCCTCAATGATCATGCTGATAGCTTTTAAGAACATTTTTGGTTCTGGACACCGGCACCAGTGGCTAAGGCCCAATTTTTCAGCTCCTGTTTAACAGGGGGCGTGTAATTACAATTTTTGATGCAATACTTTGCAGCAGGGCTCATTCCTGCGCTCCAACTAGAGAATCTGTGAGGGGTTGCAGTGTTGTGGCACCAGTGCCTAAGGCCCAATTTGTATGCCCCTGTTCAACAGGGGCATGTAATTACAATTATTGATCTAATATTTCACAGCAGGGCCCATTCCTGTGCCCACCAAGAGTAACTGTGAGAGCTTACAGTGTTGTGGCAACACCACCACCACCACCACCAAAGGCCCAATTTTTCTGTCCCTGTTCAAGAGGGTCATGTAATTACAATTCTTGATCTAATATTTCACAGCTGGGCCCATTCATGCACCCACCAAGAGTAACTGTGAGGACTTACAGTGTTGTCGCACCACCACCAAAGGCCCAATTTTTCCTACCACTGTTCAACAATGACATGCAATTACAATTCTTGATATAATAGTTCACAGCAGGGCGTTCCAGCGCCCATCAAGAGTAACTGTGAGGGCTTACAGTGTTGTGGCAACAGCCACACCTAAGGGTCAAATTTCTGCAGAGTATGTACGGCAGGCTCCTACTTTCAAACATCCAACTTACAAACGACTCCTACTTGCAAACGGAAGGAGACAAAAGGAAGTGAGAGGAAATCTACCCCTAGGAAGGGAAATTCTCTCCTGTAAGAGTTAATATGGGAAAAGGTGTCTCCTCTCCACTGATGCTTTATCACCAATCCTTGTTTCACTAAAAACCCCAAACTTTCAAAAAACATTTGTCATTGGGACAGAAAGTGAGGTGAAATCTTCTGAAGAGGTGCACAGACAGCAAAACTAATGTTAAAGGGGTGATAACCCTTCCCTATGTTTTCCAAAAAGCTTAAAAATAGATTTTTTGGCTGGAGCTACACTTTAAAAATGTACCAGTTCAAAATTACAAACAGATTCTACTTAACAACAAACCTACAGTCCCTGTCTTGTTTGCACCGCCTGTATACTGATGTTCAGAGTATATAGGGCCTGGGGGCCCCACACCTTTCCTTTTTCTAATTTGGGTACACGGTTCCCCTTAATATCCATACAAGACCCAAATGGGCTGGGGGGGGGGGTTACCCATGCCATTTTTCTCAATGATTTACATCCATATTGCCGGGACCAGACATTACATTAAAGTCACAATCAGTTTTAAATGACTTTTTTCCTTTATAAATGTAATTTTGTGCAGGGACAGTTCTAAACACGGGAAACACGTGCCACTTCACAGGCATACTGTAGACACCCCCCGGGTACGATATTTAAAGGAATATTTCCCTTTTTTTTTTCACTTTAGGTATTATTAAAATCACTGCTCCCGAAAAACGGCCGTTTTTAAAACTTTTTTTGCATTGATACATGTCCCCTGGGGCAGGACCCGGGTCCCCAAACCCTTTTTAGGACAATAACTTGCATATTAGCCTTTATAATTAGCACTTTTGATTTTGAACGTTCGAGTCCCATAGACTTTAATAGTGTTCCAAAGCTTGCAAACTTTAGAACCCTATTAAATACAATGGACTCGAAAGTTAGAAATCAAAAGTGCTAATTATCAAGGCTAATATGCAAGTTATTTTCCTAAAAAGGGTTTGGGGACCCAGGTCCTGCCCCAGGGGACATGTATCAATGCAAAAAAAAGTTTTAAAAACTGAAGTTTTTTCGGGAGCAGTGATTTTAATAATGCTTAAAGTGAAACAATAAAAGTGAAATATTCCTTTAAATTTCGTACCTGGGGGGGGGGGGGCGTGTATAGTATGCCTGTTTCCCATGCTTAGAACTGTCCCTGCACAAAGTTCCATTTCTGAAGGAAAAAAAGTAATTTAAAAGCACTCGCGGCTATAATGAATTGTCGGCTCCCGGCAATACAGAGAAAAGTCATTGATAAAAAAAAAAAAAATGCGTGGGGGTCCCCCTAAATTCCATTACCAGGCCTTTCAGGTCTGGTATGGATTTTAAGGAGAACCCTGCGTCACAATCAAATTTAAACAAAAATTACCTGGGGTTCCCCTCAAAAATCCATACCAGACCCTTTATCCGAGCACGCAACCTGGCAGGCCGCAGGAAAAGATGGGGGGACGAGAGAGCGCCCCCCCCCCTCCTGAACGTACCAGGCCACATGCCCTCAACATGGGGAGGATGCTTTGGGGGTCTGTGGGCGGCAGCATGTTGATGGGGACAAGGGCCTCATCCCCACAACCCTTGCCCGGTGGACGGGGGGCTTATCGGAATCTGGAAGACCCCTTTAACAAAGGGGACCCCCAGATCCCGGCTCCCCCCTATGTGAATTGGTAAGGGGTACATTGTACCCCTACCATTTCACAAAGAAAGTGTAAAAAATTTAAAAAAAACACACAGACGGACGTTTTTAAAACTTTTTTGCATTGATACATGTCCCCTGGGGCAGGACCCGGGTCCCCAAACACTTTTTATGACAATAACTTGCATATAAGCCTTTAAAATTAGCACTTTAGATTTCTCCCATAGACTTTTACAGGGTGTTCCGCGGCTTTTCGAATTTGCCGCGAACACCCCAAATTGTTCGCTGTTCGGCGAACGGGCGAACAGGCAATGTTCGAGTCGAACATGAGTTCAACTCAAACTCGAAACTCATCCCTATCAGCCATATGTGGAGGAAACCAGATTCCCATCCAACTGAAAATGGTAAACAAACTTAATTCTTCAGACTTATATATCCTCTATTGGCTAAATCCAGCTATCATCATAGGATTCAGAAAAAAATGGCTCCACCGTAAAGAGCCACAGAAGGCAGGAATAGCGTAATATTGCTTTTATTTTAGAACTTACATAGTCCAAATGCGGGTACAGCAAGTTTAAAACATCTTTAGGGGAAAGCAGAAGCCGATCCGTCACCGCTGTATGACTCGTGGTGTACGACGTGCGTCTCAGCTGCCCTGGCGGAAGTGGAGGGCTCCTGTTAGTGTGCGTGTCAAGCCTCACTTTGATGCATTTCACGCTCAAGCGCGCGTCATCACTTCCTGATGTCATGGTGCAAGGGAGCCGAGCAAAGCGGCCAGAGCCTCGTGTGAGCAAGGCAAGTGGCGAGTGGGACTGTCAGTGTTGTTTGGACTGGAACTGGAGTGGACTGAAGGGACCACCTGGCTTGAAGATAGACTGTAACTGTGACTCCGGAGGGGATGTGTAGTGTCAGTGAGGTGTCATCATCATCTGTGCTGCTGCACACTGCTGTCAGTGTCACTGTGAGAGTCAATTTCATGTGTGTGTGCCTGCCCATTCTAATTTCTTGCCCTCCTGAGTCTTGTCCCTAAACTACTTACTATATCAAAAATAAATAAATAAATATGTTTTTTGCCTTAATATCTACATTAAATCACATTGCTAATTGCATATTGCATTTGTTTGTAGACTAAATACTGAAATTTGCACTTGGAAATGCCAGTAAATTTCAGTCTGGTAGGTTGGCAACACTGCCATCTTGGCTATTCCTGGCTTTGGAGTTTGGTGTGAGGCTGATTCTGAATCCATCTGCACTATGTATAATGGCTAGCTGATTGTCCAAAGCACATTGCCAAAGCACAACTTCCTTCTACAAGCCAAAATTTTGTTTTGAAGGAAAAAGTAGCCTTGGGTAAAGGACTATTCATATTGCATATTCATTTACTGAACCTCCTGGTTTGCCATTCATCACCTCCTCTAACTGTTGTACATTGAGCCTAATGAAGCCCCATGTGACAAACTTGTCGTGTACAGTATATTATGTAATAAATATGCAAACTATGCCTGCTCCATCTCTTATTACCTTTATTTTTTTATCCTGCAAGAATATTTAAAAAAAGCGGGCATCTCATTATAAAGCAATTCCTAATATAATGTTAGGCAGGTGAAGCCTGGCTGTACTCCAGGACCTTCTGTGTGTAAATCAGTCAGGAACAGATAGTTGGCATAAGAAATGTTTAGCATTCACTTGGTGCCCTTTGTTAAGTCTGATGCCAGCAACAATAAAATGTACTGAAATTTTCTTTGGCAGTCTGGACTCTGGACATTTCAGAACCACAGAAGAACTCTAAATAGAAGACAATTATTGGCTGTAAAAGGCTGTGTACAAGAAAGCATCAGAAATGTTTCAGAGCAAGTATTATAAGTCTTGAAAAATAAATATTTTCCTTTTCTAGTGTTTCTAGTGTGTTCTTTGTAATGCCATTGGAATACCCATTTTATCTTGAAGTGAGAATAAACTCAAGTTAAAGGACAATCTCAATAGCATAATTATAGGGCACACACCACATAGATCAACCATATTCACTGGTATAAGGCTTGTTCTAATACAATGCAGAGTGCTGTGACCTGCTTAGCTGTATACAATCACATAACGGCTCATGATATATATATACCCTTTACTTCTGGACCATTGCCACCTCTACAACTAAGCCCAATCAGAGTGAAACATGTTAGTGTTATGGCCAAGATGCGGAGAACATTGCTGAAGGCTGTTAGCTTACCAGTGGACATGGTTGATCTATGTGGTGGGGGCCCCTAATTTTGCTTTTGGGATTGTTCCATGGAGTGGGAAGTGCTTCTAGAAGCACCCACTGTGGGAGAAAAATGGACAGAAAGACGAATAGGAGGTCTTTTGAGTGTCTTTTTTTTTTTGTTCTTTTACCTGTGATAGAGTTGAAAGAACATGTACATTATCTGTAGTTGAGACTACCTGTGTCCCTTGTAAGAGTAGTGTTGGGCAGTACTAGGCAATTCATTTCGGTCCGAATGCAAATGGATGTATCCGAATCTCCGAATAAAATAGTATGGAATTTTGTTGCAATTCATCTAATTTCTTTCCGTTTATTCATTTTCTAACAAATTCCAAAATTTCATAACGAATCGAATTCGGATCAGTCGAAAAATGATCAACAGATTCAAATTCTGTGTGAAGAATAGCTGGTTGTTAGGGACCGGGTGGAAAGACAGCTGCCGCGTCCTTAACAACCGATGACAGCTTGCCCGTTGAAAGCTGAAATGTAAACAAAAGAATGCAAAGCAATAGAAAATTCTTTAAAAAAAACAGCGTGGGGTCCCCTCCCCCAATCCATTCCAAGCCCTTAAGGTCTGGTATTTTTGGCATTTTTATTATTAATATTTTTTTTACTATTAATGATGGTGATCTGCGATTTATCGGGACTGCGATATTGCGGTGGACAGATCGGACACTTTTGACACTTTTTGTTCCAGAATATGGTGCTGCTGGCTACTCAGCATGCACCTCCTGATCTTGCGTGTGCGCAGTATACACAGGTAGATTATCTTGTTGCCATGACAACAGACCTGGCGGTGCCTGTTGTCTCCTGGGATTGATGACACGCATCTCTCAGGAGACATTGCAAAGCCGGAAATTACGCGCGTGGCCGCGGCCATGAAAGAGGAAGTGAGAATAAAGAATTAAGTAAGTAAGTGATCCAGAAAAAAAAATGATATGCCAATTTGTAATTACTGCACATATTACTGCTGGATAGTGAGGACTTTAAAATGTGGGTGGAACTCCGCTGTAAGGCCTCATGCACACTGGGCATAACAAATGCTGCTTTTACAGGAGTTTGGTGCTTTTTCTTTCAGCCTGTAGAAGCAACTCTATGTTAGTCTATGTCTACACGTATCCTTTTAAGCCTCGTACATACAATCAGATTTTTGTTGCATTCTAGTCTCATTTAGAAAGTGAAGAGGTTACTCACTATACGAAAATTCTCGTACGACAGAATACAACGTCAGAAATGACGTAATGTTTTGAATAGTTTTGTATTGTGTTCTTTCGTTTCTGAGTATGCGTAGTCTTGCTCTTACGATTTGTTTTTTGGACGAAAATCATACTAATTAAATGAAAATCGGATGTTGAGTTCATGTACGACAAAAATTTTATAGTCTGCACATCCAGCTTTTGTCAGACAAAAAAACGGAATCGGCTGTCGAAAACACAGTACTAGCGATCTGAAAATCGGCAGATCGTTCGTCGGAAGAAATTTTACTTACAATTTTCTTATCGTGTGTACGGCCTTTAGAGCATTTTTGCGATGAGAAATGAGGCACACAAAGCACAATCAATAGTGTGTGGGCAGGTCCTGCACATGTTTAAAGTGGTTGTAAACCCACTCTGACAACTTGCACCTACAGGTAAGCCTAGATTAAGGCTAACCTGTAGGTGCAAGAAATATCTCCTTAACCTACACGGTTAAGGAGATATTTTCAGAAAACACTGCACTAATGTCTACAGCGCATGCGCGCGGTAGAAAACGGCACAGGCGCACTGAGCGCCCCGGTTTTATGAATGGGACATGCCGGGATTATGCCGTTCCCGCGCGCATGCGCGGGAGTGATGTCATTGACGTCAGCGCCGGAGCGGCGATACACGGAAGGGACTCGAAGGCAAGATGGCGGCGGCGGAGGGGAACGAGGAGCGCTTCGGGGGCTTCTATCTCAGGTAAGTAATTCATAATGAGCTAGTATGCTATGCATACTAGCTCATTATGCCTTTCTCTTGCAGGGTTTTTTTTTTTTTAAAAGAGAGTTTACTTCCTCTTTAACATTAGTGGAAATAGTCCTAATTACTGAATTGAATTAGAATTGTCATTTAAAATGTACAGAAATTTGAGTAATAAATGTGAATTTATTTTTTTGTTAAGTGAAAATATAAGTTATGTCTTTGTTTTGGGATATTCACTTATTGACTATTTAAGGGAATAAATATAGAGAAATCTTTTTATTTTTATTTTATTTACTTAATTACTGGTTTTGTTTTTAGTTTTTAGTGGGAGCTTAAATGGGTGAAGCAAATATGTTTTTTTCTGAGCTGCACCAAATTTATGACTTCATTTTCATGACCTACATGAATTTGCCCTTTAATTTGTCCCGGAAACCATATCTGTGTCTAAAAAGCATGTGTTGTTAATGCAACACTATTATTAACAAATGTGTGCCAATATCAAATAAAATCACTTAAAATGTGTACACAGCCTTTTGACTGATAAAAAATATAGTGTTTTACTCTACTTTTTGAATGCCATTAATTTTTCCATGTCGTCAGCACCCAAAAAAAAAGAAAGGTGATTGCGTGTGTAATGTGGTATACAAGTCCAGGTTTTTATTTGCCCAACAAATATATTAATAATAATTCAGACTTTTATTGTGTAAGGATGTAAGTTAACTATTGAGAAGGTCATTGTATCCTTCTGCATGCCATTATATTATTCTGAATGTCATTGTATCACTCTGAATATTGTTAAATCATTCTGCAAGTCGTATGCTTTTGAATGTCATTCAGAATGTATAATGCCGAACCTTTGTAAATCACTACTACACTTGCCCTTATGTCATATTGAGTACCATAATAATATACTGAATTTCATCAACCCAAGTCCTATTAATTACATCAGTTGAAAAGCCATTAACCAGCCTAATGCTTGGCATCAATGTAGGACCTAACGTCCACCTTGCTTGCTTATTACCTGCAATATTGCTTATATTATAGTAGCACTGATATTTTTATTTCTATTTTTGACCAGATAAATGTAATTAATAGGATTTGACTGCTTTTGTTTACTGTATATTAGAGTAAAAGTCCCCACTTCCAGCGGATTGTCCCAGGCAAAAATGTTCTTTATATTGCTGGAAATTAAATTTGGCCCTACCAAGTGGGGAGTTGTTCAATTTACACACCAGGTAGGTCTATCTAAGTATATAATTGACCTTGATGGTCTAAATCAGCCACAGTATTTTTTACTAGAAAATTATTTAGAACCCCCAAACTTTAATAATTTTTTTTAAGACCCTAGAGAATAAAATGGCGATCGTTGCAATATTTTGTCTCACAGTATTTGCGTACCGGTCTTTCAAACGCATTTTTTTTAAAAAATAATACACTTTATTGAATAAAAAAAAATAAAAAAACCACAATATTTACCCCAGTATTTTTGTATAATGTGAAAGATGATGTTACGCTGAGTAAATAGATGCCTAACATGTTATGCTTTAAAGTGATTGTAAAGGCTCGTTTAAAAAAAATAAAACCTCCTCTATGTAGTTGGTTTTGCACAGAGCAGCCCGGATCCCCCTCTTCTCGGGTCCCTCTTTGCTGCTCTTGGCTCCTCCCTCCTATCGAGTGCCCCCAACAGTCAGCAGCTTCCTATGGGGGCACTGGAGCCGAGTGACAGCTTTGTGTGTCCATTCAGACACAGAGCCCGACCCGGCCCCGCCCCTTTCTCCCCTGATTGGCTGACTAACTTTGATTGACAGCTGCGGGAGCCAATCGGGCCACTGTTGTGTCTCCAATCAGGAGAAGTGTCCTGGATGGCTTAGACAATCGTGGACATCGCTGGAGAGAGATGGGGCTCATTTATGTAATTAGGGGGCCAAGGGAGGCTGCTACACACAATGCATAGAATGCAATAAGATAAAAAACCTTCTGCCTTTACAACTCCTTTAAAGTGGATGTAAACCCTCACATATACCCAGTGAAGTGAACAGCCTAAGATGATACACAGAGATTAAACAAATCTCCCTACATAAGTTTTTACATGTATATCTGCTGTCTTCAGATCTATATATTCTTTATAAAGTTCACATTGTGTTAGAAATGTACTCTTCCTGTTCAGTACTGGAAGTGAAGTCTGGGCATACAGCCAAGACAGCTGATTGGAGGAAATGCACACACCCCCCTCTCCACATAGGTAGAGACTTGCAGAGCTGTTCTGTGAATAGTTCAGCTCTTTGCTAACCTATTTATAGCAACCTCATAATTTAGGCTGCTTTTATCTCAGTTGACAGAGAACTTGTCAGAAGTTATCATGCTGATAACAGAAGAACAGAGCAGGAGAAAGCCACAGGACTTAGTTATTTTAAGAGAGATAAGAATCACTACAGATATATGTGCCCAATTCAAATTTCAGGAATCGGGTTTACATTCACTTTAAAATTGTGCATGCTCGTGCAATGGCGACAAACTACGGTACTTAAAAATCTTCATAGGTGCGTTGCAGACAAGGTCTTGTCTAGAATTACTGCTCTCGCTCTAATGATCGCAGCGATACCTCACATGTGTGCTTTGAACACTGTTTACATATGCTTGCCCGACTTACGTGTGCGCTTGCTTCTGTGCCTTAAAATTGTCTTATTTATTTGTACATGTCTGCCTGTACTCCACTCAGAAGGATCTCTCCTGGGACTTTATATACCTTTCTATTTTCCTTACTCTCCTCCCTTTGGAGCTTTTTTTTATGCCTTTACAATTCTTGGCTGTGTTCACAAATGTCTAAAACCGTTCAGCCCTCATCCACAGCCTCTTCCTCGGGTAGGAGGAAATGCTTAATCCTACAGCATACTGATGACATCAAAAATGCAAAACCAGCTCTGGCAGCGAAAGGGTTAAAGGATGAAGTTGAACTTAAGCACCAAAATTCCCTCCTTAGATGGCTTGAACATAAATAGATGCAGCTGCAGGGTTCTGCTTAGTAGGGAGCAGAGGGGTTAATTTAGTAACTTGCAGGCAGTGACCGTGATAGGAGTTTAAGAATGGCAGTCTGCAGTAGTGATGAGCCGAACACCCCCGGGTTCGGTTCGCACCAGAACCCGCAAACGGACCGAAAGTTCGCACGAACATTAGAACCCTATTAAATACAATGGATGCGAACGTTTGAATTCTAAAGTGCTAATGATAACGACTATTGTCCTAAACAGAGTTTGGGAACCCGGGTTGTGCACCAGGGGACATGTATCAATGCAAAAAGAAGTTTTAAAAACTGACGTTTTCCGGGAGCAGTCATTTTAATGATGCATAAAGTAAAAAAAAAAAAGTCAAATATTCCTTTAAATATTGTACCTGGGGGGTGTCTAAAGTATGCCTGTGAAGTGCCACGTGTTTCCCGTGTTTAGAACTGTCCCTGCACAAAATAACATTTCTAAAGGGAAAAAAAGCCATTTAAAACTGCTTGCGGCTTTAATGTAATGTCTGGTCCCGGTAATATGGATGAAAATCTTTAAGAAAAATGGCATAGCTACCTCCTTACCCCCTCCCGCCTACCCCAGCCCATTACCAGCCCCTTTGGGTCTTGTATGGATATTAAGGGGAACCCCGCACACAAAATAAAAAAGGCCCTATATACTCTGAACAGCCGTATACAAGCGGTGCATACAAGACAGGGACTGTAAGTTTGTTCTTATGTAGAATCCAGTGGCGGAATTTTCAGGGTCGCAGCAGTCGCAGCTGCGACTGGGCCCTGTAGTTCCGTGAAGTCCGGGGGGCCCGCCCGCCGCCCGTGTGAGGGGCCCGCCCACCGCCCGCCAGTATGAAGAGCCGTTCCGCCGCAGGGATCGGGTGCTGACAAGGCAGTGGATGCAGGGGCGGCACCGCGGCAACCCCCCAAGACTCCCAAGACATCTCCCCTGCCTGCACCTCTGGCTGGCCGTTTAGAGTGCAGTGGGGAGATGTGGGAGGAGGTGGAAGGCGGCGATCGGCAGCTCTATGGTGCCTGTGTGGGCAGCAAGATCTCCCTGGGGCTTGTAGTACTCGAGTGTCAGTGTGTATACAGAGGAGAGGGGAGGGGAGGGGCCTCTGACCCGGGCAGGTATTAGTTTCACTTTCACTCTGCTTGTACAATGTTGCTGATGCCCGGGTCAGAGGCCCCTCCCCCTCTGCTGTATACATGGTTCGGATATAGAACTACTAGCCCCAGCAAGACCCCCCTGCCTGTGGACACCATAGAGCTGCCAATCGCCACCTCCAACAGCCAGGTACAGGGGAACCCCTGCAAGGGGGGAGTCAGCTGTTTGGGGACCCTGATGTAAGAGGGGGGGTTTTCTGGGGACACTAATGTAAGGAAGGGGGCCTCTGGGGACACTAATGTAAGGAAGGGGGCCTCTGGGGACACTAATGTTAGGGGGGGCTCTCTGGTGATCCTGGTGTAAGGGGGGGCTCTCTGGGGACCCAGGTGTAAGGGGGAGCTCTATGTGGACCCTGGTGTAAGGGGGCGGCTCTCTGGGGACCCTGGTGTAAGGGGGGCTCTCTGGGGACCCTGGTGTAATGTGGGGCTCTCTGGGGACTCTGGTGTAAGGGGGGGCTCTCTGGGGACCCTGGTGTAAGGGGGGGCTCTCTGGGGATCTTGGTGTAAGGGGGGCTCTCTGAGGACCCTGGTGTAAGGGGGGGGCTCTATGGGGACCCTGGTGTAAGGGGGGCTCTCTGGGGACTCTGGTGTAAGGGGGCTCTATGGGGACCCTGGTGTAAGGGGGGGCTCTATGGGGACCCTGGTGTAAGGGGGGGGGGCTCAATGGGGACCCTGGTGTAAGGGGGGGCTCTATGGGGACCCTAGTGTAAGGGGGGGCTCTATAGGGACCCTGGTGTAAGGGGGGCTCTCTAGGGACCCTGATGTAAGGGGAGGCTCTCTGGGGACCCTGGTGTACGGGGGGGCTCTCTGGGGACCCTGGTGTAAGGGGAGGCTCTCTGGGGACCCTGGTGTAAGGGGAGGCTCTCTGGGGACCCTGGTGAAAGGGGAGGCTCTCTGGGGACCCTGGTGTAAGGGGAGGCTCTCTGGGGACCCTGGTGTAAGGGGGGGCTCTCTGAGGACCCTGGTGTAATGGGGGGCTCTCTGAGGACCCTGGTGTAAGGGGGGGCTCTCTGGGGACTCTGGTGTAATGTGGGGCTCTCTGGGGACTCTGGTGTAAGGGGGGGCTCTCTGGGGACCCTGGTGTAAGGGGGGGCTCTCTGGGGATCTTGGTGTAAGGGGGGCTCTCTGAGGACCCTGGTGTAAGGGGGGCTCTCTGGGGACCCTGGTGTAAGGGGGGCTCTCTGGGGACCCTGGTGTAAGGGGGGGCTCTATGGGGACCCTGGTGTAAGGGGGGGCTCTATGGGGACCCTGGTGTAAGGGGGGGCTCTATGGGGACCCTGGTGTAAGGGGGGCTCTCTGGGGACCCTGGTGTAAGGGGGGGCTCTCTGGGGACCCTGGTGTAATGTGGGGCTCTCTGGGGACTCTGGTGTAAGGGGGGGCTCTCTGGGGACCCTGGTGTAAGGGGGGGCTCTCTGGGGATCTTGGTGTAAGGGGGGCTCTCTGAGGACCCTGGTGTAAGGGGGGGCTCTATGGGGACCCTGGTGTAAGGGGGGCTCTCTGGGGACTCTGGTGTAAGGGGGGCTCTATGGGGACCCTGGTGTAAGGAGGGGCTCTATGGGGACCCTGGTGTAAGGGGGGGGCTCAATGGGGACCCTGGTGTAAGGGGGGGCTCTATGGGGACCCTAGTGTAAGGGGGGGCTCTATAGGGACCCTGGTGTAAGGGGGGCTCTCTAGGGACCCTGATGTAAGGGGAGGCTCTCTGGGGACCCTGGTGTAAGGGGGGCTCTCTGGGGACCCTGGTGTAAGGGGAGGCTCTCTGGGGACCCTGGTGTAAGGGGAGGCTCTCTGGGGACCCTGGTGTAAGGGGAGGCTCTCTGGGGACCCTGGTGTAAGGGGAGGCTCTCTGGGGACCCTGGTGTAAGGGGGGGCTCTCTGAGGACCCTGGTGTAACGGGGGGCTCTCTGAGGACCCTGGTGTAAGGGGGGGCTCTCTGGGGACTCTGGTGTAATGTGGGGCTCTCTGGGGACTCTGGTGTAAGGGGGGGCTCTCTGGGGACCCTGGTGTAAGGGGGGGCTCTCTGGGGATCTTGGTGTAAGGGGGGCTCTCTGAGGACCCTGGTGTAAGGGGGGCTCTCTGGGGACCCTGGTGTAAGGGGGCTCTCTGGGGACCCTGGTGTAAGGGGGGGCTCTATGGGGACCCTGGTGTAAGGGGGGCTCTATGGGGACCCTGGTGTAAGGGGGGGGGGCTCTATGGGGACCCTGGTGTAAGGGGGGGCTCTATGGGGACCCTGGTGTAAGGGGGGGGCTCTCTAGGGACCCTGATGTAAGGGGAGGCTCTCTGGGGACCCTGGTGTAAGGGGGGGCTCTCTGAGGACCCTGGTGTAAGGGGGGCTCTCTGGGGACCCTGGTGTAAGGGGGGGGCTCTCTGGGGACCCTGATGTAGGGGGAGGCTCTCTGGGGACCCTGGTGTAAGGGGTGCTCTCTGAGGACCCTGGTGTAAGGGGGCCCTCTGAGGACCCTGGTGTAAGGGGAGGCGCTCTGGGGACCCTGGTGTAAGGGGGGGCTCTGAGGACCCTGGTGTAACGGGGGCTCTATGTGGACCCTGGTGTAAGGGGGGGCTCTCTGAGGACCCTGGTGTAAGGGGGGCTCTCTGGGGACCCTGGTGTAAGGGGGGGCTCTCTGGGGACCCTGATGTAGGGGGAGGCTCTCTGGGGACCCTGGTGTAAGGGGTGCTCTCTGAGGACCCTGGTGTAAGGGGGGCTCTCTGAGGACCCTGGTGTAAGGGGAGGCGCTCTGGGGACCCTGGTGTAAGGGGGGCTCTCTGAGGACCCTGGTGTAACGGGGGGCTCTATGTGGACCCTGATGTAAGGGGGCTCTCTGGGGACCCTGATGTAAGGAGAGGCTCTCTGGGGACCCTGGTGTAAGGGGGGGTGGCTCTCTGGGGACCCTGGTGTAAGGGGGGCTCTCTGGGGACCCTGATGTAAGGGGGGGCTCTCTGGGGACCCTGGTGTAAGGGGAGGCGCTCTGGGGACCCTGGTGTAAGGGGGGCTCTCTGAGGACCCTGGTGTAACGGGGGGCTCTATGTGGACCCTGGTGTAAGGGGGGCTCTCTGAGGACCCTGGTGTAAGGGGGGGCTCTCTGAGGACCCTGGTGTAAGGGGGGGCTCTCTGGGGACCCTGATGTAAGGAGGGGCTCTCTGGGGACACTAATGTAAGAGGGGAGGCTCTCTGGGGACACTAATGTAAGGGAGGCTCTCTTGGGACCCCGATATAAGGGGAGGCTCTCTGGGGACCCTGATGTAAGTAGGGAGGCTCTCTGGGGACCCTGATGTAAGTAGGGAGGCTCTCTGGGGACCCCGATATAAGGGGAGGCTCTCTGGGGACCCTGATGTAAATAGGGAGGCTCTCTGGGGACCCTGATGTAAGTAGGGAGGCTCTCTGGGGACCCTGATGTAAGGAGGGGCTCTCTGGGGACACTAATGTAGGAAGGGAGGCTCTCTGGGGCCACTAATGTAGGAGGGGAGGCTCTCTGGGGACACTAATGTAAGGGGGGGCTCTCTGGGGACCCTGATGTAAGTAGGGAGGCTCTCTGGGGACCGTGATGTAAGGGGAGGTTCTCTGGAGACCGTGATGTAAGGGGAGGTTCTCTGGGGACCGTGATGTAAGGGGAGGTTCTCTAGGGACCCTGATGTAAGGGAAGGTTCTCTGGGGATTCTGATGTAAGGGGAGGTTCTCTGGGGACCCTAATGTAGGAGGAGGCTCTCTAGGGACCCTGATGTAAGTAGGGAGGCTCTCTGGGGTCCTTGATGTAAGGGGGGCTCTCTGGGGAGTCCCCCTATGTGATGGTGTGTGTGGGGGTGGCGGTATTGAAGGACCTGGCCTTGGGGCGGCAAAGGGAGTAAATCTGGGCCTAGGCAGAGGCAGCAATGAGACTGGGGGCAGACACTGAAAAATTAAGTCAGCAGACCTGCTGACACCAATGAGAGAAGGCGAGGGAGGAGCTTTCCTCTCTGCGTGGAATACCTATACGGTCTACCCATGAGGCAAGAAGGCATCCTGGCGGGAGATTAGAAGGCACGGTGACCGTGACCGATCGAACGGAATTCCCGGGGAATCGATTGATTGACGGTAAGTGACATTTTGCAGAGCTAAGCAATCGATGCCAACCTCCACCACCTGTGCCTCTTACTGATCCCATCCCCCCACCACTCATCTCATCCCTATCCCCCCATTACTTCTACAACAGAGGTGATGGGGGGGATAGGGATGAGATCAGTGGTGGGAGGATGGGATCAGTAAGAGGCACAGGTGGTGGTGGGAGAGGATGGCACCACCATTGCCACTGCAGCCACCCCCCTCAAGTACCACCACTGCCACCCCCCTCAAGTACCACAGCTGCCATCCCCCCTCAACTACCGCCGTTGCAACCCCCCTCAAAAAAAAGTATCAAAATCATGCTTTTTCGAGGGGGGGCCCTTTGTGATTTCTTGCACCGGGGCCCAGAGGTTTCTAGTTACGCCTCTGGTAGAATCTGTTTGTAATTTTGAACAGCTACATTGTTTAAGTGTAGCTCCAGCCCAAATACCTATTTTTAAGCTTTTTGGAAAACATAGGGAAGGGTTATCACCCCTGTAACATTTGTTTTGCTGTCTGTGCCCCTGTTCAGAACATTTCACCTCACTTTGCGTCCCAATGACAACTGTTTTTGAAATGTGGTGTTTTTATTGAAACAAGGATTGGTGATAAAGCATCAGTAGAGAGGAGACACCTTTCTCCCATATTAATTCTTACAGGAGAGAATTTTCCTTCCAAGGGGTAGATTTCCTCTCACTTCCTGTTGTCTTCTTCCGTTTGCAAGTAGTAGTCGTTTGTAAGTTGGATGTTTGAAAGTAGGGACCTGCCGTATATACTCTGCAGAAATTGGCCCCTTAGGTGTTGGTGTTGGCACAACACTGTAAGCACTCACAGTTACTCTTGGTGGGTGCTGGAACGCCCTGCTGTCAACTATTATATCAGGAATTGTAATAACATATAATTGTTGAACAGTGGTAGTAAAAATTGGGCCTTTGATGGTGGTGCTGGTGCCACAACACTGTAAGGGCTGACAGTTACTCTTGGTGGGCGCAGCAATGGGCCCTGCTGTGAATTATTAGATCAATAATTATAATTGCATGCCCCTGTTGAACAGGGGCTGAAAAATTGGGCCTTTGGTGGTGGTGGTGGTGGTGTTGACACAACACTGTAAGGCCTGACAGTTACTCTTGGTGGGCGCAGCAATGGGCCCTGCTGTGAATTATTAGATCAATAATTATAATTGCATGCCCCTGTTGAACAGGGGCTGAAAAATTGGGCCTTTGGTGGTGGTGGTGGTGGTGGTGGTGTTGACACAACACTGTAAGGCCTGACAGTTACTCTTGGTGGGCACAGCAATGGGCCCTGCTGTGAATTATTAGATCAATAATTATAATTGCATGCCCCTGTTGAACAGGGGCTGAAAAATTGGGCCTTTGGTGGTGGTGGTGGTGGTGGTGTTGACACAACACTGTAAGGCCTGACAGTTACTCTTGGTGGGCGCAGCAATGGGCACTGCTGTGAATTATTAGATCAATAAAAATTGGGCCTTAGCCACTGGTGGCGGCACCCATAAACCAAAATGATCTTCCAAGCTATCATCATTGTCGGATCATTGAGGAGGAGGAGGAGGAGGATAGCCAGTCAACATAACAGCACAGGCACTCAGCATCAGCATCAGTCTTGAAGGGATGTGACATTTTAAAATCAATTAGTCTGTTATATCAGCATCAGGTGTGTGGTAGCTGGTGGTGATCCAAGACTGGTTCATCTTGATGAAAGTCAGTCGATCAACCGAGTCTGTGGACAGGCGCACCCTGTGATCCGTGACAAATCCTCCAGCAGCACTGAATGTGCGTTCTGAAAGAACGCTGGATGCCGGACAGGCCAGTAGCTCAATTGCATACTGTGCAAGCTCTGGCCAGTGATCCATCCTCAAGACCCAGTAAGCCAGAGGATTTTCGGTGGGGAAGGTGTCCAAGTCTGACCTTGCCCCTAGGCATTCCTGCACCATGTATATCAGACGCTGGCGATGGTTGCTGGAACCGATCATACTTTGGGGCTGTGGACTAAAGAATTGTCTGAACGCATCGGTCAGACGGCCACCTTCCCCACCGCTCCTTCTTTGACTGCCCGAAGCCTCAGCAACTCGTTGTCCAGGACCAGGAGTTTGTAACCTCCCAGTCTCTGGGAACGCGTTGCACAGACCTTTCTGCAAGGCCTCCCGGAGTTGTCTCATCCTCTGCTCCCTCTGCGACGGTAACATAAGGTCCGCAACCTTACCCTTGTACCGTGGATCAAGGAGAGTGGCCAGCCAGTAATGGTCCCTCTCCTTGATCCGAAGAATACGAGGATCCTTCCGCAGACTTTGCAGGATCAGGGAGGCCATGCAGCGTAGGTTAGCTGAGGCATTCAGTCCGGAGTCCTCTGGGTCACTAAGGACGACATGATCCGCAGCCACCTCCTCCCAGCCACGTACAAGTCCACTGGTTTCTTGGGACTGTAAATCATCCCTAAAAGACTGCTGCTGATGATGCTGAGTGCCAGCCTCCACCTCCATGCTGACACAATCCTCCTCCTCCTCCTCCTCCTCCTCCTCTTCCTGTGCGATGGGTGGGACAGAAGGAACACTGTCTGGGTAAAGGGGGCCTTGAGAGGCAAGGAAGTCCTCCTCTTCCTGCCTCTGTTCTGCCTCAAGTGCCCTGTCCATTATTCCACGCAGCGTGTGCTCCAACAGGTGGACAAGAGGTACAGTGTCACTGATGCATGCACTGTCACTGCTCACCATCCTCGTGGCCTCCTCAAATGGTGCCAGGACAGTGCATGCATCCCTGATCATGCCCCACTGGCGTGGTGAAAAAAACCCGAGCTCCCCTGACCCTGTCCTGGTGCCGTAGTCGCACAGGTACTCATTGATGGCTCTCTGCTGCGTGTGCAGCCGCTGCAGCATGGCCAACGTTGAGTTCCACCTGGTGGGCATGTCACATATAAGGCGGTTCTTGGGCAGGTTCAACTCCTTTTGCAGCTCAGCCAGGCGAGCACTGGCATTATAAGATCTGCGGAAATGCACACAGACTTTCCTGGCCTGCCTCAGGACATCCTGTAAGCCTGGGTACCTGCCCAAGAACCACTGCACCACCAGGTTAAGGACGTGAGCCATACAGGGCACATGGGTCAGTTGTCCCTGTCGGAGGGCGGAGAGGAGGTTGGTGCCATTGTCGCAAACCACCATTCCTGGCTTAAGCTGGCGTGGCGTCAACCACCTCTTGGCCTGCCCCTGCAGAGCAGACAGGACCTCTGCCCCAGTGTGGCTCCTATCCCCCAAACACACCAGCGCAAGCACGGCATGGCATCTTTTTGCCTGCGTACTTGCGTAGCCCCTTGAACGCCTACGGAGCACCACTGGTTCCGAGGACAAACCACAGGAAGAGGCCATGGAGGAAGAAGAAGAGGAGGGGGTGGAGGAGAGAGGTGTGTCACAACCAGTAGTAGCATTTTGGAGGCGTGGCGGTGGAACAACCTCCAACACTACTGCACCAAAGTGACCCCTGTCACAATTTATAATTCGTACTTTCGGTAGAGTACATTGTTTTTCGTTGATTCTGGACACAACTCCTACTTTTGTAACTTTTTTTGGGTTCGTTGATTCGTAATTTTCCGTGTCTCTCTCACAACGACGCTGCCTATTATGCCTAATGTGCTTCGAATGGATTTGTACTTTTCTAAATACATAGCGGTTATTTGTAACGATTCGAAATCTCGTATTTTACTTTCGTTTTTTACATGTGGCTATAGCCTCCGCCCCTGTACACCATTTTGAGAGGGAGTTCAGCACGGTGAGGGAGAAGCAGAGAGCAGAGCAGAGTTTTATTGTGCTTTGAATGGATTCTTACATTCGTAACTTTTTTCATAACGAATTATGCCAAAGACATTCGGGCATTCGCTATTTGCGATATAATTTATTTCGGATTTGGTTTTATTCATAATTGCTTTGTTCGAAAATTCGAATGCTTCCGAATGTCCGAAAGTTGCTAAATTCGGACGAATTTCGATTTGTTACGAAACTAATTGCACAAGCCTACTGTAAATGTACCTGATCCTTTATTTGTGAATAACTATATTGAGATTGATAGATCACATAGAGTTCCTGAAACATGTTTGAAAGACCTTTTACTTTGTAATATTTCCCCAATAGGTTTTTATCTTTCTCTTTAGTTAAAGAAAAATTTGGAAAAGTGAATTTGTAGATTAGCTGTTTTTTTCATCCCTCTTCTAAAGATTTTTTTTTATTAAAAAGCGGTAAAAGGAATGTCTCTGATGAGGATAAGTATAGGCCCAAAGCCAGATAATTGAATAATTGGCTTCTGAACTTTTTGCTTTTGAGAGGGTCTTAGATGAGGAAACACCTAGATAAATGTAGCGGTTTATTTCAGCATCTGGAAAACATCCTGGTGTAAGGGGGGGGGGCTCTATGGGGACCCTGGTGTAAGGGGGGGCTCTATGGGGACCCTGGTGTAAGGGGGGGCTCTATGGGGACCCTGGTGTAAGGGGGGCTCTCTGGGGACCCTGGTGTAAGGGGGGCCTCTCTGGGGACCCTGGTGTAATGTGGGGCTCTCTGGGGACTCTGGTGTAAGGGGGGCTCTCTGGGGACCCTGGTGTAAGGGGGGGCTCTCTGGGGATCTTGGTGTAAGGGGGGCTCTCTGAGGACCCTGGTGTAAGGGGGGGGCTCTATGGGGACCCTGGTGTAAGGGGGGCTCTCTGGGGACTCTGGTGTAAGGGGGGCTCTATGGGGACCCTGGTGTAAGGGGGGGCTCTATGGGGACCCTGGTGTAAGGGGGGGCTCAATGGGGACCCTGGTGTAAGGGGGGCTCTATGGGGACCCTAGTGTAAGGGGGGCTCTATAGGGACCCTGGTGTAAGGGGGGCTCTCTAGGGACCCTGATGTAAGGGGAGGCTCTCTGGGGACCCTGGTGTAAGGGGGGGCTCTCTGGGGACCCTGGTGTAAGGGGAGGCTCTCTGGGGACCCTGGTGTAAGGGGAGGCTCTCTGGGGACCCTGGTGTAAGGGGAGGCTCTCTGGGGACCCTGGTGTAAGGGGAGGCTCTCTGGGGACCCTGGTGTAAGGGGGGCTCTCTGAGGACCCTGGTGTAAGGGGGGGCTCTCTGAGGACCCTGGTGTAAGGGGGGGCTCTCTGGGGACTCTGGTGTAATGTGGGGCTCTCTGGGGACCCTGGTGTAAGGGGGGGCTCTCTGGGGATCTTGGTGTAAGGGGGGCTCTCTGAGGACCCTGGTGTAAGGGGGGCTCTCTGGGGACCCTGGTGTAAGGGGGGCTCTCTGGGGACCCTGGTGTAAGGGGGGGGGCTCTCTGGGGACCCTGGTGTAAGGGGGGGGGCTCTATGGGGACCCTGGTGTAAGGGGGGGCTCTATGGGGACCCTGGTGTAAGGGGGGGGCTCTATGGGGACCCTGGTGTAAGGGGGGGCTCTATGGGGACCCTGGTGTAAGGGGGGGCTCTCTAGGGACCCTGATGTAAGGGGAGGCTCTCTGGGGACCCTGGTGTAAGGGGGGACTCTGAGGACCCTGGTGTAACGGGGGGCTCTATGTGGACCCTGGTGTAAGGGGGGGCTCTCTGAGGACCCTGGTGTAAGGGGGGCTCTCTGGGGACCCTGGTGTAAGGGGGGGGGGCTCTCTGGGGACCCTGATGTAGGGGGAGGCTCTCTGGGGACCCTGGTGTAAGGGGTGCTCTCTGAGGACCCTGGTGTAAGGGGGGCTCTCTGAGGACCCTGGTGTAAGGGGAGGCGCTCTGGGGACCCTGGTGTAAGGGGGGGCTCTCTGAGGACCCTGGTGTAACGGGGGGCTCTATGTGGACCCTGGTGTAAGGGGGGCTCTCTGGGGACCCTGATGTAAGGAGAGGCTCTCTGGGGACCCTGGTGTAAGGGGGGTGGCTCTCTGGGGACCCTGGTGTAAGGGGGGCTCTCTGGGGACCCTGATGTAAGGGGGGGCTCTCTGGGGACCCTGGTGTAAGGGGAGGCGCTCTGGGGACCCTGGTGTAAGGGGGGCTCTCTGAGGACCCTGGTGTAACGGGGGGCTCTATGTGGACCCTGGTGTAAGGGGGGCTCTCTGAGGACCCTGGTGTAAGGGGGGGCTCTCTGAGGACCCTGGTGTAAGGGGGGGCTCTCTGGGGATCCTGATGTAAGGAGGGGCTCTCTGGGGACACTAATGTAAGAGGGGAGGCTCTCTGGGGACACTAATGTAAGGGAGGCTCTCTTGGGACCCCGATATAAGGGGAGGCTCTCTGGGGACCCTGATGTAAGTAGGGAGGCTCTCTGGGGACCCTCATGTAAGTAGGGAGGCTCTCTGGGGACCCCGATATAAGGGGAGGCTCTCTGGGGACCCTGATGTAAATAGGGAGGCTCTCTGGGGACCCTGATGTAAGTAGGGAGGCTCTCTGGGGACCCTGATGTAAGGAGGGGCTCTCTGGGGACACTAATGTAGGAAGGGAGGCTCTCTGGGGCCACTAATGTAGGAGGGGAGGCTCTCTGGGGACACTAATGTAAGGGGGGCTCTCTGGGGACCCTGATGTAAGTAGGGAGGCTCTCTGGGGACCGTGATGTAAGGGGAGGTTCTCTGGAGACCGTGATGTAAGGGGAGGTTCTCTGGGGACCGTGATGTAAGGGGAGGTTCTCTAGGGACCCTGATGTAAGGGAAGGTTCTCTGGGGATTCTGATGTAAGGGGAGGTTCTCTGGGGACCCTAATGTAGGAGGAGGCTCTCTAGGGACCCTGATGTAAGTAGGGAGGCTCTCTGGGGTCCCTGATGTAAGGGGGGCTCTCTGGGGAGTCCCCCTATGTGATGGTGTGTGTGGGGGGGCGGTATTGAAGGACCTGGCCTTGGGGCGGCAAAGGGAGTAAATCTGGGCCTAGGCAGAGGCAGCAATGAGACTGGGGGCAGACACTGAAAAATTAAGTCAGCAGACCTGCTGACACCAATGAGAGAAGGCGAGGGAGGAGCTTTCCTCTCTGCGTGGAATACCTATACGGTCTACCCATGAGGCAAGAAGGCATCCTGGCGGGAGATTAGAAGGCACGGTGACCGTGACCGATCTAACGGAATTCCCGGGGAATCGATTGATTGACGGTAAGTGACATTTTGCAGAGCTAAGCAATCGATGCCAACCTTCACCACCTGTGCCTCTTACTGATCCCATCCCCCCACCACTCATCTCATCCCTATCCCCCCATTACTTCTACAACAAAGGTGATGGGGGGGATAGGGATGAGATCAGTGGTGGGAGGATGGGATCAGTAAGAGGCACAGGTGGTGGTGGGAGAGGATGGCACCACCACTGCCACTGCAGCCACCCCCCTCAAGTACCACCACTGCCACCCCCCTCAAGTACCACAGCTGCCATCCCCCCTCAACTACCGCCGTTGCAACCCCCCTCAAAAAAAAGTATCAAAATCATGCTTTTTCGAGGGGGGGCCCTTTGTGATTTCTTGCACCGGGGCCCAGAGGTTTCTAGTTACGCCTCTGGTAGAATCTGTTTGTAATTTTGAACAGCTACATTGTTTAAGTGTAGCTCCAGCCCAAATACCTATTTTTAAGCTTTTTGGAAAACATAGGGAAGGGTTATCACCCCTGTAACATTTGTTTTGCTGTCTGTGCCCCTGTTCAGAACATTTCACCTCACTTTGCGTCCCAATGACAACTGTTTTTGAAATGTGGTGTTTTTATTGAAACAAGGATTGGTGATAAAGCATCAGTAGAGAGGAGACACCTTTCTCCCATATTAATTCTTACAGGAGAGAATTTTCCTTCCAAGGGGTAGATTTCCTCTCACTTCCTGTTGTCTTCTTCCGTTTGCAAGTAGTAGTCGTTTGTAAGTTGGATGTTTGAAAGTAGGGACCTGCCGTATATACTCTGCAGAAATTGGCCCCTTAGGTGTTGGTGTTGGCACAACACTGTAAGCACTCACAGTTACTCTTGGTGGGTGCTGGAACGCCCTGCTGTCAACTATTATATCAGGAATTGTAATAACATATAATTGTTGAACAGTGGTAGTAAAAATTGGGCCTTTGATGGTGGTGCTGGTGCCACAACACTGTAAGGGCTGACAGTTACTCTTGGTGGGCGCAGCAATGGGCCCTGCTGTGAATTATTAGATCAATAATTATAATTGCATGCCCCTGTTGAACAGGGGCTGAAAAATTGGGCCTTTGGTGGTGGTGGTGTTGACACAACACTGTAAGGCCTGACAGTTACTCTTGGTGGGCGCAGCAATGGGCCCTGCTGTGAATTATTAGATCAATAATTATAATTGCATGCCCCTGTTGAACAGGGGCTGAAAAATTGGGCCTTTGGTGGTGGTGGTGGTGGTGGTGGTGTTGACACAACACTGTAAGGCCTGACAGTTACTCTTGGTGGGCGCAGCAATGGGCCCTGCTGTGAATTATTAGATCAATAATCATAATTGCATGCCCCTGTTGAACAGGGGCTGAAAAATTGGGCCTTTGGTGGTGGTGGTGGTGGTGGTGTTGACACAACACTGTAAGGCCTGACAGTTACTCTTGGTGGGCGCAGCAATGGGCCCTGCTGTGAATTATTAGATCAATAATCATAATTGCATGCCCCTGTTGAACAGGGGCTGAAAAATTGGGCCTTTGGTGGTGGTGGTGGTGGTGGTGTTGACACAACACTGTAAGGCCTGACAGTTACTCTTGGTGGGCGCAGCAATGGGCCCTGCTGTGAATTATTAGATCAATAAAAATTGGGCCTTAGCCACTGGTGGCGGCACCCATAAACCAAAATGATCTTCCAAGCTATCATCATTGTCGGATCATTGAGGAGGAGGAGGAGGAGGATAGCCAGTCAACATAACAGCACAGGCACTCAGCATCAGCATCAGTCTTGAAGGGATGTGACATTTTAAAATCAATTAGTCTGTTATATCAGCATCAGGTGTGTGGTAGCTGGTGGTGATCCAAGACTGGTTCATCTTGATGAAAGTCAGTCGATCAACCGAGTCTGTGGACAGGCGCACCCTGTGATCCGTGACAAATCCTCCAGCAGCACTGAATGTGCGTTCTGAAAGAACGCTGGATGCCGGACAGGCCAGTAGCTCAATTGCATACTGTGCAAGCTCTGGCCAGTGATCCATCCTCAAGACCCAGTAAGCCAGAGGATTTTCGGTGGGGAAGGTGTCCAAGTCTGACCTTGCCCCTAGGCATTCCTGCACCATGTATATCAGACGCTGGCGATGGTTGCTGGAACCGATCATACTTTGGGGCTGCGGACTAAAGAATTGTCTGAACGCATCGGTCAGACGGCCACCTTCCCCACCGCTCCTTCTTTGACTGCCCGAAGCCTCAGCAACTCGTTGTCCAGGACCAGGAGTTTGTAACCTCCCAGTCTCTGGGAACGCGTTGCACAGACCTTTCTGCAAGGCCTCCCGGAGTTGTCTCATCCTCTGCTCCCTCTGCGACGGTAACATAAGGTCCGCAACCTTACCCTTGTACCGTGGATCAAGGAGAGTGGCCAGCCAGTAATGGTCCCTCTCCTTGATCCGAAGAATACGAGGATCCTTCCGCAGACTTTGCAGGATCAGGGAGGCCATGCAGCGTGGGTTAGCTGAGGCATTCAGTCCGGAGTCCTCTGGGTCACTAAGGACGACATGATCCGCAGCCACCTCCTCCCAGCCACGTACAAGTCCACTGGTTTCTTGGGACTCTAAATCATCCCTAAAAGACTGCTGCTGATGATGCTGAGTGCCAGCCTCCACCTCCATGCTGACACAATCCTCCTCCTCCTCCTCCTCCTCTTCCTGTGCGATGGGTGGGACAGAAGGAACACTGTCTGGGTAAAGGGGGCCTTGAGAGGCAAGGAAGTCCTCCTCTTCCTGCCTCTGTTCTGCCTCAAGTGCCCTGTCCATTATTCCACGCAGCGTGTGCTCCAACAGGTGGACAAGAGGTACAGTGTCACTGATGCATGCACTGTCACTGCTCACCATCCTCGTGGCCTCCTCAAATGGTGCCAGGACAGTGCATGCATCCCTGATCATGCCCCACTGGCGTGGTGAAAAAAACCCGAGCTCCCCTGACCCTGTCCTGGTGCCGTAGTCGCACAGGTACTCATTGATGGCCCTCTGCTGCGTGTGCAGCCGCTGCAGCATGGCCAACGTTGAGTTCCACCTGGTGGGCATGTCACATATAAGGCGGTTCTTGGGCAGGTTCAACTCCTTTTGCAGCTCAGCCAGGCGAGCACTGGCATTATAAGATCTGCGGAAATGCACACAGACTTTCCTGGCCTGCCTCAGGACATCCTGTAAGCCTGGGTACCTGCCCAAGAACCGCTGCACCACCAGGTTAAGGACGTGAGCCATACAGGGCACATGGGTCAGTTGTCCCTGTCGGAGGGCGGAGAGGAGGTTGGTGCCATTGTCGCAAACCACCATTCCTGGCTTAAGCTGGTGTGGCGTCAACCACCTCTCGGCCTGCCCCTGCAGAGCAGACAGGACCTCTGCCCCAGTGTGGCTCCTATCCCCCAAACACACCAGCGCAAGCACGGCATGGCATCTTTTTGCCTGCGTACTTGCGTAGCCCCTTGAACGCCTACGGAGCACCACTGGTTCCGAGGACAAACCACAGGAAGAGGCCATGGAGGAAGAAGAAGAGGAGGGGGTGGAGGAGAGTGGTGTGTCACAACCAGTAGTAGCATTTTGGAGGCGTGGCGGTGGAACAACCTCCAACACTACTGCACCAAAGTGACCCCTGTCACAATTTATAATTCGTACTTTCGGTAGAGTACATTGTTTTTCGTTGATTCTGGACACAACTCCTACTTTCGTAACTTTTTTTGGGTTCGTTGATTCGTAATTTTCCGTGTCTCTCTCACAACGACGCTGCCTATTATGCCTAATGTGCTTCGAATGGATTTGTACTTTTCTAAATACATAGCGGTTATTTGTAACGATTCGAAATCTCGTATTTTACTTTCGTTTTTTACATGTGGCTATAGCCTCCGCCCCTGTACACCATTTTGAGAGGGAGTTCAGCACGGTGAGGGAGAAGCAGAGAGCAGAGCAGAGTTTTATTGTGCTTTGAATGGATTCTTACATTCGTAACTTTTTTCATAACAAATTATGCCAAAGACATTCGGGCATTCGCTATTTGCGATATAATTTATTTCGGATTTGGTTTTATTCATAATTGCTTTGTTCGAAAATTCGAATGCTTCCGAATGTCCGAAAGTTGCTAAATTCGGACGAATTTCGATTTGTTACGAAACTAATTGCACAAGCCTACTGTAAATGTACCTGATCCTTTATTTGTGAATAACTATATTGAGATTAATAGATCACATAGAGTTCCTGAAACATGTTTGAAAGACCTTTTACTTTGTAATATTTCCCCGATAGGTTTTTATCTTTCTCTTTAGTTAAAGAAAAATTTGGAAAAGTGAATTTGTAGATTAGCTGTTTTTTTCATCCCTCTTCTAAAGATTTTTTTTTATTAAAAAGCGGTAAAAGGAATGTCTCTGATGAGGATAAGTATAGGCCCAAAGCCAGATAATTGAATAATTGGCTTCTGAACTTTTTGCTTTTGAGAGGGTCTTAGATGAGGAAACACCTAGATAAATGTAGTGGTTTATTTCAGCATCTGGAAAACATCCTTGATGCCTACAAACACTTACTAAAGGCTTACCTATAGGTACGAACAAACCAGGGGAGTTTATTTCCCCTTTAAACACATTGTTTTAGAGAAAATACGTAAGAAAATATCTGAGAGCAGGGTAAATTTTTCTTAAAAAGTGCCAAACTCATTTAGATTAATACATTATCTTTCAATTCCTAAAGGCAGTTCACTTACCGATGAAATCAACAGTTTATTATCTGTTTCATATGCAACTTTTGATGAAGCAGTAGCAAAGATCACACAGTGTGGTCACAATGCTCTGTTAGCAAAAGCTAATATTAAATCAGCTTTTAAACTGCTGCCTTTTTCTCCTAAATCTTTTGATTCCCTTGATTTTTATTTTGACGGCTTTTTTTTCTTTGATATGTGTTTACCCATGGGTTGTTCATTGCCTTGTTCCGATTTTGAGGCTTTTGCTAGTTTACTTGAATGGGTTTTAGTTTACAAATTATTAAACATTATATATATAAGTTTTTGCTTGTGGATTCTTGGGATTCCTCAGTTTGTGTAACTTTGTAAAATTATCCTGTCATATTGTACATATTTCAGTTTACGTTTAGCGTCAGAAGACAGTTTTCTCAATTTTTTTTTTATTTCCTAGGTATCCAATATTGATAAATCATCTATGGGAGTTTAGGTTGCTAGTCCCAAAATTCTCAGATTGAAGTCTCTTATCTCTTTCTTTCTAAGAATAAAAAAAAGTATTAAAAGAATTGCAGTCACATTTAGGTCTGTTATCATTTGCTGCCAGAATTTTGCCAGTTGGCAGAATATTTACTAGGCATCTTGCCATGGCCATGTCCCCATTTTCTCATGTTAGCTTGACTTGTGATCTTAAAGATCTTAAAGAGTATTTATTAGTCTGGTCACAGGTTTGTTTTTTGTTTACAGTGCAGGCCTTTTTGGCAGGACAGCTTAATTTTTGTGGAAGAATTTAATCTACTTACCAATGTAGAATAATGCAAATTTTTTGCGGCAGAGTTAAATAGCTATTGGTGCTGTAGTAGTTTGCCCGATTCATGGATCTTAAAGAAGCAACAAATATTGTATCATATTGCACTGTTATTGGACATTTGAAATCTGGAGGCAACATTTTGCCCATTAAAAGGATTATAATAAAATCTGATAATAAAGGCATAATTTTTGCAGTCAACTGTTTATATTCTAAATCCACATTTGCCATTAAACTACTTTGTTATTTTGTGCTTTTATGCCTTATGTTTAACATTTGGATTAGGGCTAAGTATGTGCCAGGAAATTGAATTGAATATTATCACAGATGCTTTATCTTGTTTCCATTTATAATGTTCCAGTGACTTTTGACAAATGCAGACCAGGAAGGTTTTGTCTGCCCAGCTCATCTGTGGGATTTAATTTGAATACTGTATAAGATGCTGTTAAACTGATAAATGGGCCACATTTTTATTTGTATGGCAAAAATGTATTGTATTTAACAAGGATTTTGATTATTGTTTTTATAGACCATCTGAGCAAACTGTCATTATCTGTTTTCTTTAATGCAGGAGAAATATTCTTACAGTCATTTAGTGAAAACTTTATTTATTTTTTCCTAAAATTAAAAAATCTTCCACCCGCAATAGTTATTTTTTAGTCATGCAAGCTCTTATAGGCTATAGGAAAGCTAATATCCTTTCATACAATAGAAGACCAGGTTCCATAGATATTACTTAAAAACTCTGTTCAATAACCTTTATTGTCTGTAACTCATCATATGAATCCATGCTTTTCAACACTGCATTTTTCTTAGCATTTTTTTCTGCCTTAAGGATTACAGAGTTGGTGCTTAAGAACAAGAAAAATGAGTCTGGCATTATGTTTGATGAAATTTTTTTATCTGACAAAATTATTTGGGTTTATATCCGTAAACCAAAAACAGACCAAATCGGCAAAGGCTCACTTTACATGCCTGTAATGATCCACTAATTTGCCCTGTTCTTGTAATTAAAAATTGTTTATCTGTAAGACCTTATTATGATCTTAATTTTCTCTTTCGCTTAGTTATTTTTCCACAATTTCAGTTTAGTTCTGTTGTCTAAAAGCTTTAAATCCTAGTAATCCTTAATCACTTCTTATTCATTTTGAATCGGTGCTGCAATAGAAGCTGCTAGACAATGCTGTCATTAAAAAAACTAAGTAGATGGGAAGCTCACAGCTTCAATATTTATGTTTGTGCTAAAATCCCTTTAATTTGTTTTAATTGAAAAAATATATAATTTGGGTTACTGGACATTTAAATTTCTTCTGGGTTCACAAATCTCATCTCAGTGAAGCTACTCTGAAAAAAAAAGAAAATGATGTATCTAGATGTTTTTTATTTTTGTAAAGGTGTAAAAGGTTTATAATTGTAAACTGTATATTTTTATTTATCTAAACTGGAGCAAATTTGGCCCACCCCTTCTATCTGAATTACACATCTTAGAGGTAAGGACAAAGATCATGTTAAAACATTGGATTTAATGTTTAAAATTAAACATGACCTCCATCACTTTAAATGTTTTCTCCTAGTACCACAATGATTTTTTTCTTAAATCGTCTCCTGTGTGTTGGCTTTTAAAAAAAGGTTAAAGGGTAACTCCATTTTCATGGAAAAAAAAATATCATATACAATCGATACACAAGCCATATTGTATTTTAAAGTGGTTGTAAACCCTTACATATACCCACTGAGGTGACTCGCCTCAGGTGATACACAGAAATTTAAACAAATTCTCCTACATTAGCTGTGCCTGCTTGTCTTTAGCCCTTTCTTCTCTACAGCCTCCTAAAGCACACAGTTTACACTGCCATTCTGAGCTTCTAGAGGCAGGGGGCTGGGATCTGATGTCACACACACACTGCACACCATAGAGAAAAAAGCTATGTGCAATCTGTGTCCTGAGAGGAGGGAATGGACACCCCCCCCCACAGTCTCGAAGGGAGACATGCACAGCTGAGGCTGTCAATCACCCTCTGTGTGCTGGAGGGTGGACAGGGCTGTCTCCTGAAATTCCCTGGTGTCGGCTTATACTGTCAGAAGTGACTCATGCAGATAGAGGGAACAGACAGAAATGACAGTCTGTGCTTTGTATTGAGGCAAGTATACGCTATAGAAGGATATGCTTTGTTCGTTTATAATGTCAGAGGTTTAGTGTTAATAAAAATTACCTTTACGTTTTAAATCTGCAGCTGCTGTAATTTTCTGTA
This sequence comes from Rana muscosa, assembly GCA_029206835.1. Lineage (NCBI taxonomy): Eukaryota > Metazoa > Chordata > Amphibia > Anura > Ranidae > Rana > Rana muscosa. The sequence continues at coordinate 636,887,087 of CM055122.1, read as the reverse complement.
AAATGCAATACAATATGCCAACCCGGAGACCTTCTGAAAACTCTCTGTATTTAGAGGGCCCCCAAAAATGTAATTACCTGCTTGTTTTTGTGATTGGCTCACTGTTTTTCCCAGAAGTCTGTACTAAAATACAAGTAAAAGGCATCCTCTGCAACAGGAATTATATTTTTGTTGATATACTCCCTAAAGAGATGCAGATACTGCCTATTTTCTCTTTAGAAGACTGCAAGTGCATCAGCTGATTAAATTGAACACAGACACTCCCATTCAGGAACCAACCAGACTTTCAAGGACATAGTAGAACATACAGCTTTTTCTTAAGAACAGAAACAAATAGGACGCTGCTACAACGTTTGTTAAAATCCTTGCAATATACGAAGATCACCCAGAGGGGATGTTTTTTTTCTCAACAAGTGGAGTTACTCTTTAAATAAATCTTTGGAAAAGTGTATGTTTATAATTGTTAGTTTTTCATTTTGTCCTTTAGAAAGAAGTTTACTTGACTTGTACAGATAAGATGGCTCACATCTTTCGGTATTGATCTGAATAAATGTAATTTTGGCTAGTAGAGGACTAATATGAGTTTCAGGAGACTGATAGCAATTGTGCTTAAAGCGGAGTTCCACACAAAAATGGAACTTCCGCTTTTCCGGTCCCGTCTCCCCCCTCCGGTGTCACATTTGGCACCTTTCAGGGGGGTAGCAGATACCTGTATAATACAGGCATTTGTTCCGACTTCTGGCGATAGATCGCAGCGATCTATGCCATGTCCTCCCCCCCGCCATCTTCTGGGAGACACACAGGTCCTAGAAGACAGCAGGGACCAGTGAGGACGCGCATGCGCAGTAGGGAACCAGGCTGCTTTTGTACAGATGCAAAATTATATCTCTCTCTCTCTCTCTATGCAGTCCATACCTCCTTCAACACAAGAAAGTATTCTGCTAGGTTTAGAAACCGCAGTTTTGCCTTGCATGCTATTATTAAAGTGGTAGTAAACCGCAGCCTCTTTTTTTTTTTTTTTAAACCTACAAGGTAAAGTTATGTGTGCTAGCACATTATGTGAAACTTACCATAAAACAAAGCCCTCCAGCGGCACGCTGTCACCGCAAACAAGGCTTTCATCTTCACCCGGTCTTCCTTCCAAGTTGGCGGGCTCTGGTCCTGTGATTGGATGAGCCATGATGACATCACGCATGCGCTCTGGAGTCGCTGTTCATGGCACAGGGCTCTGAAGAAATGGCACGAGTATGCCGTTCCTTCAGATCTCTTGTGCCGGTGATGTCACTGCCAGCTTTACAAGTTAATATTTCCTAAACGGTGCACACTTAGGAGATATTTACTGTACCTACAGGTAAACCTTATTGTAGGCTTACCTATAGGTAAAAATCACCCAACAGAGTTTACTCCCACTTTAAATATATATTCTACAGAACATATCCCAGATCCTTCTCCACCATTGATTCCCCCAGTTGTTCTCCTTCTAGTACGTATGATGCATGCATGTTTTTAGCCTCCAAGTGCATAACTACATTTATCAACATTAAACCTCATTTGCCACATAGTCATCCAATTAAACAGCGCATTGAGGTTGGCTTAAAAGTAGGAGACATCCAGTAAGGACATGATTCCACAGCATTGCAAAGACTGAAATGGTACCTTTAATACCAAACGCTATTTTATTTTTAAATAAATTCAAAAGTAAGGGTTCCAACACTGAACCTTGGGGTACACCACGAATAACCTTAGGGTCATTAGGAGCACTCACAGTGCATAAGTGGTAAGTCTTATGCAGGAATTAGGGTGGTAACAGTAGCACACTGTTGTGATCAAAGCCCTGCATTGCTAAAACCTTTTTATTTTGTTTTGGAAGTGCAGGTAAGGATTCTTTCAGGTTTTATTGCTGTCTGTGTTCCTAATTTCTAGATTCTACAAAGTAGATGGGAAAGGGTTAGAACTTTTGACAATTTTTGTTTTCCTGTCTCTGTGACAACAACATCCTCAATTTCTTGTATGGCTACAAATTAAGGAAAATTTATAGAAAGACAGAGATTAAAAAAAAAAACTGAGAGCAATTTTAACTCTGGCCCACTCTATCCAAAAAAGGTTTGAACTGTCCCACAAATCAGGACCCACAAGGTAGTTTTTTTTGTACCCCTGCACTCATCTATATTTTATAAAATATGTTTAATAAAAAATAAAGATGATATAGCTTTTTTTCCGCTTTAAATATGTTTCATACTTACAACTATCTACAGTCATATCATAACTGTAGAGAAGACAGGGGCATAACTAAAACTCATGGGACCCCATAGAATTTTTGTTGATAGGGACCCCTGGTTCTCTGTTGCAGCCTGCAGTGTCAAATGTAACTAGAGTATATTTAACAGTATAATGCAAAGAACCAGTGCTGCTACTGTGTTGTAGTAGCAATAATAACCATATTTATGTCAGCTGTCCTATAAAGTTTTAATTAAGTAGAAACTCTGAGATTTTAACTGCATTAGGCATACAAGGTTATTTCAGTCTGTAGCAGAAGTCCAGAGGGAAATACAGTGCCTTGAAAAGAATTCATGTCCCTTGAAAATTTCCACATTTTGTCATGTTACAACCAAAAACGTTAATTTATTTTATTGGGATTTTATGTGATAGACCAACACAAAGTGGCACACTATTGTGAAGTGGAAGGAAAATGATAAAAGGTTTTCAATGTTTTTGACAAATAAATATCTGAAAAGTGTGGCGTGCATGTGTATTCAGCCCCCTTTACTCTTTTACCCCTAACTAAAATCTAGTGGAACCAATTGCCTTCAGAAGTCACCTAATTCATAAATAGAGTCCACCTGTGTGTAATTTAATTTCAGTATAAATACAGCTATTCTGTGAAGCCCTCAGAGGTCTGTTAGAGAACCTTAGTGAACAAACAGCATCATGAAGGCCAATGAACACACCAGACAGGTCAGGGATAAAGCTGCAGAGAAGTTTAAAGCAGGGTTAGAGTATAAAAAAAATATCCCAAACTTTGAACATCTCACAGAGCACTGTTCAATCCATCATTGGAAAATGGAAAGAGTATGGCACAACTGCAAACCTACCAAGACATGGCCATCCACCTGAACTGACAGGCCGGGCAAGGACAGCATTAATCAGAGAAGCAGCCAAGAGGCCCATGGTAACTCTGAGGAGCTGCAGAGATCCACAACTCAGGTGGGAGAATCTGTCCACAGGACAACTATTAGTCGTGCACTCCACAAATCTGGTCTTTATGGAAGAGTGGCAAGAAGAAAGCCATTGTTAAAAGCCATAAGAATTCCAGTTTTCAGTTTGCGAGAAGCCATATGGGGGACACAGCGAACATGTGGAAGAAGTTGCTTTGGTCAGATGAGACCAAAATTTAACATTTTGGCCTAAAAGCAACACTATGGGGGTTATGTGCGAAAGGCAAAATAACTTTGCCCTACAAGTGCAAACTGCACTTTAAATTGCACTGAAAGTGCACTTGGAAGTGCAGTCACTGTAAATCCGAGGGGTAGATCTGAAACGAGGGGAAGCTCTGCTGATTTTATTATCCAATTATGTGCAAGCTAAAATGCTGTTTTTTATTTTCCTTGCATCTACAGCGACTGCCCTTCCAAGTGCACTTTCAAGTGCACTTTGCACTTGTAGTTTGTACTTGTAGTGCAAAGTGGAATTGCCTTTAGTAAATAACCCCCTATATGTGATGGAAAACTATCACCCTGAACACACCACCCCCACGTAAAACATGGTGGTGGCAGCATCATGTTGTAGGGATGCTTTTCTTCAGCAGGGACAGGGAAGCTGGTCAGAGTTGATGGGAAGATGAATGGAGCCAAATACCGGGCAATCTTAGAAGAAAACCTGTTAAGCCCTGTACACACGATCGGATTTCCTATGGATTCTAATCCAATGGATTTTTCCATCGGAAATCCGAAGAAAAAGATGACTTCCATCAGTCTTGCCTACACACCATCAGTCAAAAATCCGACCGTTCAAAACGCTGTGACATAAAACACTCCGACAAGCCGAGAAAAATTAAGTTCAATGCTTCTGAGCATGCGTCGACTTGATTCTGAGCATGCGTGGGTTTTTTGTCCGATGGAGTTCCACACAGACGATCGGAATTTGCTATAGTTTTTTTTTTCCATCGGATAAATTTAAAACATGTTCTATTTTTTCTCACCGATGGAAAAAAGACTGATGGGGCCCATGCACGATCAGTTTGTCCGATGAAAAAAGTCCATCGGACTGTTTTCATCGGTAAAACCGATCGTGTGTACAGGGCTTTAGAGTCTGCAAAACACTTGAGACTGGGGCGGAGGTTCACCTAACAGCAGGACAACGACCCTAAATATACAGCCAGAGCTACAATGGAATGGTTCAGATCAAAGCATACTCATGTGTTAGAATATCCCAGTCAAAGTCCAGACCTAACTTCAATTGAGGATCTGGGGCAAGACTTGAAAATTGCTGTTCACAGACACTCTTGAATGAATGAGTGACTTGTATAGTGCTCACATGCGTACTGAATTGCCTCTAGGCACTTTTTGCAGCCAGTGTCTGCTTGGCTGGTGCGGTCATTTTACCCCGTAGAATCTCGACACGCTTGGGACACACAGTCGTACACACATATATACTGGGCCAATTTGGACAAGATCCAATTAACGTACCAGCATGTCTTTGGAGTGTGGGAGGAAACCAGAGTACCCAGAGGAAACCCACACAGACACAGGGAGAACATGCAAACTCCAGGCAGATGGTGTCGTGGTCGGGATTCAAACCAGCAACCCACTACACCACTGTGCTGCCCCTCTCCATCCAATCTGACAGAGCTTGAGCTATTTTGCAAAGAAGAATGGGCAAAAATGTCACTCTCTAGATGTGCAATGCTGGTAGAGACATACCCAAAAAGACTTGCAGCTGTAATTGCAGCAAAATGTAGTTCTACAAAGTATTGACTCAGGGGGGGCTGAATACAAATGCACGCTGTAATAGAATGATCCGGGGGTCACTGAAAATGATCTTGCATTTACCTGAAGTACACCTGGGTGGCGGTATTACCTGCTTCACACGCTACATATCAAAAATTTTGAAAACCATTTATCCTTTTCCTTCCACTTCACAATTATGTGTCACTTTGTGTTGGTCTATCACATAAAATCCCAATAAAAAACATTTAAATTTTTTGGTTGTAACATGACAAACCATGAAAATTTCAAGGGGTATGAATAATTTTTCAAGGCACTGTAAATCTAACCTGCTAAGACAGCAAAGCAAATGCATTTTACTGGACCAAGGGAGACTTCAGCCCTCCTGTGCTGAAAACGTAACAGTTTTTAGTTTTCCTTAATCTCCCTATTAGGGCCCCCTCCTACTCTAGGCCCCATAGCAGCCGTGTGGGCTGTTATGGCTATTATTACACTACTGACAGCAGACCCAAATTGTATAGCAGGCCCATTCCAGAGCACTACTGAAGCTTAATTAAATAGCATTTCACACTGCACGTCAAGCAACTTTTTCTCACTATCTACACAGTTCAGCAATTAAAATGATATACTGTAACTCTCTCGTAACTTGGAATTGGCGCAGACACTAGACTTTGATGTTCTTTGCGTATCTAATGTCCCACAGGAACATGAGTCACTCTGATAACTAAGAAACCAGACAAGCTTATGTATAGGACTTCAGTAAAATTATTCATTCACATGTTTATCTTACTTTAACATATGCTAGCTAGCTTTAATTATGTCACACTTTTTTGTGAAGGTGTAAGAATATAATGTAAAAATGTTCAAACTGTTAAGCTGTCATCCCAAGACCGTATTTTTATTACAATGTGTGAGATATTAAAAACTTTACATTGTAAGTAGCATCAAAAACAAAATGCAATACCGTTGACAGACAAGTCAGTGGACTGATCCTACCATATAGTGAATGGGGAAGTTGATTTAACATTTATGGGATGACATAACAAAAAGCATCATAGTTCCATTAGCTACAAGAAGGGAGGCAAAGGAGCCTAAACTGTGACCTCCGGCTCCTACACCAAAGATATGGTTGTTGCTGACTCCTCCTTAAACATATGCTTCTTCAAACAGTCTTTCAAATTTGAATGGAATTCTTCTCATATTAAATATCTGGGAATCTTTCTGACTGCTCGAACAGATTCTCTTTACACAAGTAACTATCCTCCCCTATTCCATAAAATTATTACAGATCTTAAAAATTGGGACAAATTCGAACTATCTTGGTTGGGCAGGATTAATTCAGTGAAAATGACATTACTTCCTAGAATTTTATATCTATTTCGTTCCCTCCCCATTCCCATCAGGAAAGATCAGATAAATTCCTTACAAAGTAAAATTCTCACATTCGTATGGGGCAAATCTAGTTACAGAGTTCCCCAAAACACCCTATATTTAAATAGGAAGAAGGGAGGGGTGGGTTTGCCTAACTTATATAATTATTTTTTAGCTGCCAGACTAGCACAATTATCTATATTTTATTCCAAGAATGAAAAACCGGACTGGGTGCTGATAGAAGAACAAGCGGTACCACAATTATCCTTAGAGTACCTGCTTTGGTGCCCACAAAGACAGAGACCACCTATTTTATCCCCTTCCTTATCTCAATCATTTTCCCTTTGGGACAGACTCCGTCCTCTTCCCACTCTAGTGTCTGTAACACAACCACTAGCACACATTTTTAATAATCCAAAATTCTTTCCTGGTATGGATACAGAGGCCTTCAGTTGGTGGACAAACAAAGGTCTATATAGGATAGGACAATACTTTACAAATCGGGGTCCTATTACCATGCCCCATTGCCTAAATAAATTTGACCTCCCTGACTCTGAAAAATTTAGATTTGAACAGATTTCACAATTCTTGAATGATATTTGGATGGAGAAACCTCTTCCTCCCAAATTTACGGACTATGAGATCTGGTGCGGATCGGCCGTGGGACAAAGGGGGGGGGGCATTTCTGTCATCTACTCTTCACTTACTTGTACAGCTACTAAAACCTCATACATGAAAGCATGGGAAGATGACCTCCAGCTAAATTGGGATCTAGGATCCTGGCAAAAGGCCAACTTTCGCTCATTCCAAAGTATTTTGAACACCTCCCTCATGGAAGCTAACTTAAAAGTTGTCATGAGATGGTATATGACTCCCATCAGGCTTGCATCCATCTACCCAGAATCGGATCCCAACTGCTTTAGAGGCTGCCATTTATTGGGCTCGATGGTGCATATCTGGTGGGAATGTCCTAGGATCAGGCCGATCTGGAAGAAAATTTTTAATCTCATATTTAAGGTCACTTCGTGTTCAATACCTAGGTCAGCTTCTGTTGCTCTTCTCAATGACAATATTCCCAACGTTTCTAAACCAACTAGAAAACTGATTCACTTTATACTTCTGGGGACTAAAATTATTATTGCTAGATCTTGGAGGAAGCCCAGGGTATCCATTAAGGCTATACACAATAAGATCTCTTGGATTATGGCTCAAGAGAAGATGGTTAGCATATCAACTAATTTAATCCCTAAATTTGAGGCAATATGGGAACCTTGGGCAGTTTTCTGTGGCGTTTCTTTGAAGGTCAGGCATGACCCTGACCGCTCTTATTCCTAAAGGGCCTCGTGTTCGGCATGTGATTTCTTCTTATTTCTTTCTTCTTCTATTCTATCTTTTCTTGGTTCTTTTATCTTTTGTTTTATTTATTTTTATTTTATTTTTGTTTCTTATTGCGGTATTTCCAAGTCTTAAATTTGATGGGCGTTATTGTATATGAGTGTAGTACTGTTCTTCAATAAGATTCCGAGTTCCTTTTTATTGGTTTCATATGAGGATGGCGGGCTGGGGGGGGGGGGCCTGACCTGGGCGCAGGATGATCCCGTTAGGGGCGTCCAGGTGGGGTGTGACTTCCCTGAATGCCTATTTTTCATTTTTTTAAATTTTTTTTTAATCTCTTGATGAGAACATTGTGACATAAACAATTGGAAATAACCCTTTGTCATGTTTAAACAACAATTTTTTAAGATTTTCTGTACATGTCTTGAATTGAAAAATAAAAATTTATTGAAATGGAAACATATGCTTCTTCATGCAGCAATATGGATTCCTTTCTCTTTCTCAGCTGTCATTTTAAAACACTCTAGTAATAAGTGTTTCTATGATTAGCTAATGACATTCGAAGGAGGAGGGGGATTACACCACCTGCTGGGTACATAAATGCAGAGTAAAAATACCGCTGGTTTTTTTTTTTAAAGTATTTCCATATACATTTATTGAAATGTTAACGTGTAACATTTTTATTTAATCAGTGTTTATGCTTCACATCCTTTTCTATGTAGTTATCTTAGGTAGTTTCAACTTAGCCTACTGTATATCCAATATGTTTAAGACCCTGTTTACACCTATACGTCATAACACATCACAACACGCAGGGATGAGCCGAACACCCCCCTGTTCGGTTCGCACCAGAACCTGCGAACAGACAAAATGTTCGTGTAAACTTTAGAACCCTATTAAATACAATGGACTCGAACGTTCGAAATCTAAAGTGTTAATTATAAAGGCTAATATGCAAGTTATTGTCCTAAAAAGTGTTTGGGGACCGGGGTCCTGCCCCAGGGGACATGTATCAATGCAAAAAGAAGTTTTAAAAACGGCCGTTTTTTCGGGAGCAGTGATTTTAATAATGCTTAAAATGAAAAAATAAAAGTGAAATATTCCTTTCAATTTCGTACCTGGGGGGTGTGTATGATATGCATGTGAAGTGGCGCATGTTTCCCGTGCTTAGAACTGTCCCTGCAAAAAATGTCATTTTTGAAAGAAAAAAATGCATTTAAAACTGACTCGCGGCTATTAATGAATTGTCGGCTCCCGGCAATACATACAAAAGTCATTGATAAAAAAAAAGCGTGGGGGTTCCCCAGAATTCAATTACCAGGCCCTTCAGGTCTGGAATGAATATTAAGGGGAACCCCGCCGCAAATTAAACAAAAAATTGACGTGGGGTTCCCCCAAATATCCATTCCAGGCCCTTCAGATCTGGCATGGATTTTAAGGGGAACTCCACCCCAAATTAAAAAAAAAAATGGCGTGGAGTCCCCCTAAAAATCCATACCAGACCCCTTATCCGAGCACGCAACCTGGCCGGCTGCAGGGGAAAAGGGGGGGACGAGAGAGCGCCCCCCCCCTCCCTCCTGAACCGTACCAGGCCACATGCCCTCAACATGGGGAGGATGTCCCCATGTTGATGGGGACAAGGGCCTCATCCCCACAACCCTTGCCCGGTGGTTGTGGGGGTCTGCGGGCGGGGGGCTTATCGGAATCTGGAAGACCCCTTTAACAAAGGGGACCCCCAGATCCCGGCCCCCCCCTATGTGAATTGGTAAGGGGTACATTGTACCCCTACCATTTCACGAAGAAAGTGTAATTTTTTTTTTAAAAAAAACACACAAACACCTTGAAAAAGTCCTTTATTTAAAAAAAAACAAAAAAACATTCCAGCGCTGAAATCCAGTGTCCCGCGGCGATCCCGATGTCCAGCGCTGTCCTTCATTGGTTGTGCCTGAGCGGACCTGATGGGGAACTCCCTCTCAGTATTTTAAATGTATAGACCCGCCCCTTCTAAAAGTCCCTATCAGGTCCGCTCAGCAGACCAGATGCGAAACATGAAAAGGGGCGGGTCTATACATGTATTACCAAAGTGAGAGCAGTTCCCCATCAGGTCCGCCCCCTCGGTATGTCGGACCCGCCTACGTCATTGGCTTGAGCCAATGCAAATGCATACTTACTGACACCTATCTCTTGTAATAGGCACTGTGTTCTTGGCTAAGCTACAATTGGAAAATGGCCGTCTCTTTTCAAAACACAAACTCATAATTAAAAAAAAACTTGCATACCATGGAGAAAATCATAATACAATACATGACCCCTGAATATGTCATATCAACAGCAGAAATGCCTCATCCTGCCAAATCTATTTTCTGGTGGTTGTAATTGGCGGAAAATGATCCACATTAACATGAATTGACCTACTTCTACAGAAAATAAAACTAACTGTATTGCATTTTGTTTTTGATGCTAGTGACAAGTTTATAACTTACATCCCAAAAAGAAGATACATGTCTTATTAGCACTTAGTCCTCACTAGCTGTTCACAGCACAATTGGCAAGAATCAGACAGATTCAAACTTGCAGTACACGGTATACACTATATTACCAAAAGTATTGGGACACCTGCCTTTACACGCACATGAACTTTAATGGCATCCCAGTCTTAGTCCATAGGGTTCAATATTGAGTTGGCCCACCCTTTGCAGCTATAACAGCTTCAACTCTTCTGGGAAGGCTGTCCACAAGGTTTAGGAGGGTGTCCATGGCAATGTTTGACCATTCTTCCAGAAGCCCATTTGTGAGGTCAGGCACTTTTGTGGACAAGAAGGCCTGGCTCGCAGTCTCCGCTCTAATTCATACCAAAGGTGTTCTATCGGGTTGAGGTCAGGACTCTGTGCAGGCCGGTAAAGTTCCTCCACCCCAAACTCGCTCATCCATGTCTTTATTGACCTTGCTTTGTGCACTGGTGTGCAGTCATGTTGGAACAGGTAGGGGCCATCCCCAAACTGTTTCCACAAAGTTGGGAGCATGAAAATGTCCAAAATGTCTTGGTATGCTGACGCCTTAAGAGTTCCCTTCACTGGAACTAAGGGGCCAAGGCCAAACCCTGGAAAACAACCCCACACCATAATCCCCCCTCCACCAATTGATTTGGACCAGTGCACAAAGCAAAGTCCACAAAGACATGGATGAGTGAGTTTGAGGTGGAGGAACTTGACTGGCCTAGACAGAGTCCTGACATCAATCCTATAGAACACCTTTGGAATGAATTAGAGTGGAGACTGCGAGCCAGACCTTCTCGTCCACATCAGTGCCTGACCTCACAAATGCGTTTCTGGAAGAATTGTTAAAGATTCCCATAGACACACTCCTAAACCTTGTGGACAGTCTTCCCAGAAGAGTTGAAGCTGTTATAGGGGCACATGGTGGGCCAACTCAATATTGAACCCTACAGACTAAGACTGGGGAAGCCAATAAAGTTCATGTGTGTGTGTAAAGGAAGGCATCCCAAAACTTTTGGTAATACAATGTGTGTGTGTATGTGTATATATTATATACTGTATATTCAGTATGTACTGTATTTGTGAGAGGGACCATTCATAAATAATTATGTTTTTATTTCTATCAGGACATTTCTGTGATGCTTGTAACTGGGTGTACTTATGGGTTAATAAATACACTTGGTAACAAGTTTTTCAGCAATGTCTTGATATAAATAAAAACATAATTATTTATGTACGGCCTCTTCACACAGGTCTTTTATTAACTTCAACTTTCGTGGGAAAAAAACAACAAAATAAAAAAAATAATACTATAGACCAGTGATGGCGAACCTTGGCACCCCAGATATTTTGGAACTACATTTCCCATGATGCTCAACTACACTGCAGAGTGCATGAGAATCATAGGAAATGTAGTTCCAAAACATCTGGAGTGCCAAGGTTCGCCATCATTGCTATAGGGTATACAATTGCCACTCAAGTCATATTGTAATTGAATGTTATTAAAAAATGACCTGTGCTTTTCAATCTGCAGTGCTGTAATTTTCTGTAAAATACAATGCAATATAGCTACCTGGAGGCATTCTGTACACAGATGGTGTACAGAACATCCCCAGAAATGTTATTCCCTGCTTTTGTAATTGGCTTACTAATTTCCCCAGAAGTCTGCACTGCACTACACACGACTGTTTTTTCTCGGCAACAAAACTGCTGGGAAAGCTTTTTGCAGAGAAAACCGCTCATGTGTATGGTTTCTCGTAGGGAATCTTAACGAGAAAAATAGAGAACCAGCTCTCTATTTTCTCATCGGAATTCTTGTTGGCCTGTTTCCCGACGAGAAAACCATGCGTGTGTATGAGGCTACATGCTTACCTGTCCCCAGGTAAGCCCGCACATGCTCGATGAGACTTCGACGCATGCGCGGTAGCTTACAAGGGTAGTGTAGGGTGAAGCAAGATGGCGGCGACGGCATCGAATGTGACGAGCGCATGCTCGTCGTAGTCGATGACGTCACCGCGTTCTTGCCATTCAAAAGAACAGCGGTTCTTTTGAATGTGCGTGTGTACACAGGGCTTGGCAAGACAAGCTTGCCAGGAATCCCATCGAGAAAACCAATGTTTTTTTTTTCAACGGGATTCTCGCCCGTGTGTACAGGGCTTAAGATACAAGACAGATTTTGGGCATCCCCCTGCAGCAAAAATGTCATTTTTGGTGAGATACTGCCAAAGGGAAACCACATCTAAGGGGATGCAGTCCCCGCCACTTTCCTCATTAGCAGCAGCTGCTTGATAATTATAAAACCACTCCCATCAGAATCACTCTGAACATGGACACAGACAAACAAAAAGGAGTTTATTCAGAATAACAAAAAGGTAGGAATCTGCAACAAAGTTTGTTAAAACCCTTGCAATGTACTTACAGTGGGGCAAAAAAGTATTCAGTCAGCCACCAATTGTGCAAGTTCTCCCACTTAAAAAGATGAGAGAGTCCTGTAATTGTCATCATAGGTATACCTCAACTATGAGAGACAAAATGTGGAAACAAATCCAGACAATCACATTGTCTGATTTGGAAAGATTTTTTTTTGAAAATTATGGTGGAAAATAAGTATTTGGTCACCTACAAACAAGCAAGATTTCTGGCTCTCACAGATCTGTATCTTCTTCTTTAAGAGGCTCCTCTGTCCTCCACTCATTACCTGTATTAATGGTACCTGTTTGAACTTGTTATCAGTATAAAAGACACCTGTCCACAACCTCAAACAGTCACACTCCAAACTCCACTATGGTGAAGACCAAAGAGCTGTCGGACACCAGAAACAAAATTGTAGACCTGCACCAGGCTGGGAAGACTGAATCTGCAATAGGCCAGCAGCTTCAGGGGCGGGCTGGGCGGGGGGAAGGGTGGAGATTTCCCCCCAGGCCTGCTACCTTATATTCAAAACGGCCGCGCTGCCTGTTTGCTATTTTTTCCCTGTAAATTGTAAAATTCGGCCGCGGCGGCCGCTGATTGGCTGGCTTGCTGCTGCAGTGCATTCTGGGTGTTGTAGTCTGCATCTCGTTTTTTCTATCTCCCCAAGTCTCCTGTATGTTCTATCTGTGCCCTCATTTACTTAGATCCTCCCCCCTATCTCCAGTGCCGTCTGCCCAGAGAACCCGGAGGCAGGGCACTGCTACTGTCAGGTGCTGCTGACACTGTGCAGGGAAGGGGGTGAGCAGAGCTGATGTTCTAAGAAATGTCAGTCTGGAGAGGTAAGTTGGCAGTTTCACATCAGAACTATTCAGGAGGATTTGTTTGCAGTGTGATGAGAATGATAAAGGATCGGAAGAGCAGAGTGTGTATGGGGGAGTTGGCTGAGCCTTGCTCACAGCAAACAGATATCTTGGGAGCTGGCTCATATCACTATATACACAACCCCCACCCTCTGTGTATGTCCAGATAATGTGAAAAAACGTTATAACCATTCAATTTAACCCTGTGTTCTCCAAACTCTGTACAATCAACATGTAAATTCCCCACATACACTAAACACTCTGTATACATGTTACCTGTCCTCAATAAACAGAGCAGAGCACAGTGTTCAGTTATTTATATGGTAGTGCAATTGTATCAACGCTGATTATCTAGAGAATTTATTTTTTATTGAGAATTGTTATTTTGCATCTACTCAGTTAGGCTTTTTTCACAAGCGCACACAGGCATGGTTTTCATGCATTACGTGTAGGGCATTCCATTAGTTTCAATGGGCTGCCCTACACACGAGCAACATGGAAAAGAAGTCCTGAATATTTTCAAAAAGTGTGCGGCACCCTGTAGTTTGGTCCACATGTTTGCAGATGCATGGAGGTGTCAATAACAAATAATGGCACTGCTGCACATCTGCTTAAGGATAGCACATTCCCTTGCATGTTGAGAAGCATGTAATTTTGCATGCGTTACCCACACGCAAAGATGTGAACTTAGGCTAGTCGGTTTACACAGAGCGGGGATCTCCATCTCCCACTTACCCGACGCGGCCGAGAGACATATGAAGTCCTGCCTCTTGGACCAGCTTCTGTGATGGACGTCATACTGGTCCAATGCAGGGACGTGTGATGTCCATCTTAGGAGCCAGTCCAGCAGGCAGGACTTAATTTGACAATGGGCAGGTAAGCGAGAGATACCCGCACTGTGTAAACCGGCGGTTCTCCTCTCTCCCCTGTCCCCATGCACTGGCAAGGCTGCGCTAATGGGCACTGCTGTCTGATCAGGCTAAATTGATGGTCACAGGTAAAGCTGAGCTGATGGGATGGGCACTGATGAGGCTGCATTTATGGGCACTGGTGAAGCTGCATTTATAGGTACTAGTGAAGCTGCATTTATAGGTACTGGTGAGGCTGCATTGATGGCCACTGGTGAGGCTGCATTGATGGCCACTGGTGAGGCTGCATTGGATGGACACTAATCAGGCTGCATTGAAAAACCAGGTGGGCATGAATGGTGAGCTGATTCGGTGGTTCAATGGGCCACTTGACTGGACTTGCCCCCCAGGCCTAAGGCTGCCAGCCCTCCCCTGAGCAGCTTGGTGTGAAGAAATCAACTGTGGGAGCAATAATTAGAAAATGGAAAACATACAAGACCACTGAAAATCTCCCTCGATCTGGGGCTCCATGCAAGATCTCACCCCGTGGGGTCAAAATGATGACAAGAACGGTGAGCAAAAATCCCAGAACCACACGGGGGACCTAGTGATTGACCTGCAGAGAGCTGGGACCAACGTAACAAAGGCTACCATCAGTAACACACTACGCCACCAGGGACTCAGATCCTGCAGTGCCAGTTGTGTCCCCCTGCTTAAGCCAGTACATGTCCGGGCCTGTCTGAGGTTTGCTAGAGAGCATTTGGATGATCCCGAAGAGGATTGGGAGAATGTCATATGGTCAGATGAAACCAATGTAGAACTGTTTGGTAGAAACACAACTCGTCGTGTTTGGAGGAGAGAGAATGCTGAGTTGCAACCAAGTACGTCCACGGGGCACCAGATATTACGGGTCTGGAAGATTTTAATCTCGACCCCGGGACCGCTTTGTTGGGTTTTTGATACTGCTAGGTGCAGTGCGAAATAACTCTGGTGGCGAGTCAGGTGGTGCTTCCGTAGAACCTGGCCATTAGGGCCGGAAACCGTGAATTCGCTGGGGCGGAGGAAGCCGTAGAAGGCTAAATACATGGCTGCCTGGATAACCAGGCTAGGTCGTACACCGAAAGGGGAACGTGCGAGGATGGTGGACATGCCCCGGAACATGGCGCTGGTAATAGGTAAGCGCTTAGTGCAGGTATGCGGTTGCTGCTTGTGGACGCCCCGTAAAATTGCTTTGACTGCATGGGCGGCGAATAAGGATGGTGTGGTAGGATCTTGCAGGGACGTGAAGTGCTGGATACCGGCTAGGTACAGCCTGATGGTGTTGGGTGACAGTTTGAGATGGGTGTGGCAGTGCGAAACGAAGGCCAGGACGTGGCTGAGGTTACCTGGGAGTGCCCCAGGGTTGGTGGCTAGAAATCTGTTATAGCTTTTCCAGGCGGATCGGTAGGCTTTTAGCGTGTTGGGAGCCAAAGATGAATTGATGAGGGCGGAAGCCCCCTGGAGGTGCTGTTTTAACCCAAGGTTAGCTGCGACCAGTGCGGGATGTGTGACATGGTCGGGTCGGCTCCAGGCTCCTGCGAAAAGAACGTATGAAAATTAAATCGAGACAGAGCGTCGGCTGAAGTGTTGCAATGACCGGGGATGTGGACACAGAGAACGTTAAATTGATGGTGAAGGGAGAGAAGCACCAGCCTGCGGAGGAAGGACATGATGGCCAACGATTTGGACCTGCCCTTGTTGATAATAGCGGCCGTGGCTTGATTGTCGGTGACAAAGGTGACGGTTTGACCCGCCCAGGCGCTGCCCCAAACTTGGGCTGCGGCAAGTATGGGGTAGATCTCGAACAGAGAGGAGGACTGGCTGAACCCGGGGATGGCGAGTATCTCCGGCGGCCATGGTCCCGCAAACCAATGATGGCCAAAAATAGCCGCGAAGCCTGTGGAGGCTGCTGCGTCAGTGACTACTTGTGGGGAAGAAGGGGACGCTGCGGGAATGAACATAGACCTGCCGTTCCAGTCCTCGAGGAACTGGTCCCACATATTCAAATCTACGATGGCGGCTGCGTCAAGTCTGACGGGTTGGTCGGGGTCTTGTGCCTGGGAGAGGAACACTAGAAGACGAGAAATGAAAGAACGCCCTTGGGGGATGATCCTCATCGCGAAGTTCAGCATCCCTAACAGGGATTGCAGCTGTCTTTTGGTGCACCCTTGTGTGATAGTGAACGTGTGGACGACTGACCTAATGCGGTCCAATTTATCGAGTGGCAGACTAGCCTGCATGGTGCGGGTGTCGAGGTTGATACCCAGGAACGTGATAAATTGTGCCGGACCTTCTACTTTGCTCTCTGCTATGGGCACATTGAGGTTCTTGAAGACCTCCCTTAGACTTCCTAGGTCTACGGGGGGCTTGCTGGGTGACTCAATAAATAGGAAGTCA
Organism: Rana muscosa; assembly: GCA_029206835.1. Taxonomy (NCBI): domain Eukaryota; kingdom Metazoa; phylum Chordata; class Amphibia; order Anura; family Ranidae; genus Rana; species Rana muscosa. The sequence continues at coordinate 636,870,387 of CM055122.1, read as the reverse complement.
TCTAAATAATGGATAACTTCCTGGCAGTGTGCGTGGTGCACGAGGATCCAGGATAGGGATTGGGCGAACATGTTGAAGAGCCAGGGGCTGCTTTTGGAGCCGAAGGTCAGTTTAGTTGCGAAGTAGTAGAGACCCTTCCACTTTATCCCGTGCCACCTCCATAGGCATGGTTCGATGGGCAGTAGTTTGAAAGCATCGGAGATGTCGGCTTTGGAAAGCCAGGCCCCAACCCCTGTTCTTATGATGGATTGGATAGCCAGGTCGACGGACGAGTATTTGAGGGAGAACTCCTCTGAGGGTATGAGTGAATTTAGGCTGGGTGTGGTGGAGGAATGAGGCGCGGACAAGTCATAGATCAACCTAAGTTTATTGGAGAATTTGCCCTTGACAAGCCCAATAGGGCTGACTCTCCATACAGAAAATGGGGACTGTGAAAAGGGGCCGATCATATATCCGCGGTCTAACTCAATTTGCAGAAGGGAGGAGATGGCTTCCTCGTCGGCGGCGGCCGAGAGTAGGTTTCTGCACTCGTACGTGGAGTCGGGTATCGTGATAAGTCCGGTGTGAAACCCTGTGCTGAACCCTTGTACCAGGAAGGCTGCTAGGGATGGGGTCGGGTGTGTGGAAAGGTAGAAGCCAAGCCACCCGACGTGCACCTGGCCTAGTCAGGACGGGCCCGGTTGTTTGAGGTTGCAGGTGGTCTTCGGATGAGCCTTCTGGCATAGGAGGCAGATGTGCAGTAGTCTGCATTGGGAGAAGAAGCAACCTTTGGTATTAAAATTGTTGCAGATGGCTGCGCCCCCTAACGCCCGGATGGGACGTCCTAGCCTGTCAGACTGGGACGACTGTATGGCTGTTGGCCAATTCTGGGGTGTGTAGGAGGTGGAAGGGAAGGTAGGGGAGCGTCTGCCGCTAGTCTCGGAGCACCAATTTGCGGTGTGGGAGGCCGATTGGCAGGTGGAACACAGAGGGGAGCGGAGGCCCGCGAAGTGGCGGCAAAACAGCTCGGTGTCCATAGCACTCCAGTTGGTGGAGAGCTGGAACTGGGCCAGCCTGGCTGCGGCTTTTGCCGAAAAGGAGCGATGGTAATCGTAGAACGAGCACCCGCCGTACTTGTGTCCTAGATCTACTAGCGCGTGGAGGTAGAGGTCCAGTTCTTCCCTCCTGTCGGCGTTGGCTGAGCACACTACGTCTCTGAACAGGCCGAAGGCCAAGACGAACTCCGCGATCGAAAGTTTGCGGTTAAGCCTAGGGTCTTTGGCCTTCAGGATGACGGAGACGTCCCCCCAAGAATAGGACCTGTTTTCTGCCCCATCGTGGATGGAGATGAGTAAGGACGCCAGGTTTACGTCCTTACCATCTAGGATGTCCTTCCTAATGCCCGCTGGGACGAAGTGGGCGGGAAAGATGGGGGTAGTGGCGTTGGGCATACCTGAGGTTGTTGGGGGTATGGCGACGAGCGTAGCGATCGGGGTTGCTGGTGGCACGGCTGGGCATGTTTCCAGCGCCCCTACTCTGGACTGGACGTCCGAAATGGAAGTAGCCAGTGTAGCCACTATGTCGTGCAGCTGAGTGATGGCCGATGATATAGACTGCAGGGACGCCTGGGGTTCTGGAGGAGTTGCTGGTGGTGTTGGAAACAGAAGGCGGAAGAGTTCGGCTTTCCTGGCCGTGGCCGGGTAGGGGATATCCCTTTGGCGAAGTTCGGCCGTAAGCCTGGGGATGGTCCAAGCCCTGAGGGACTGTGTGGAGTCGTCCGCTGAACCCGAACGGGGTGATGGAGGGGCGAAGGTGAAGTCATCACCATCGACTTGCGACATGTTGGGGGCTGGAGAAAAACGAGAAAGAAAAAGAGGGGGGGGGGGAATGTATGTTTATAGAGTGAGATGCCAGGTATGGAGGGGATAGAGGAGATACGAAGTGGGTAGAGAGAAGGAAGGGAGAATGGACAGAATAAGGAATGACAGGCGCAGAGGATAGCCAAGTTTTGCGTACGAGCGCTTGTTGAGTGAAATTTAGAAAACTCGAAAGAGTGCGTGGCAACCGAGATGAGCCAGGAGGTGACTGGCTAGGTAACCGATAGCTCGGGTGCCGTCTGTGCTTGGCACGGACTGACGAACCAGAGCCCCCAGGGCGTACTGGGGCGGGTAGCTTAAAGTCTGGTACACTAAGTAGGAATGTTTTGATCTGTAGTTCAGTGACGTGTGGTCGGTCTGCCAACTCCTGCACTGCCAGCAAGGTGGATGTTGGCGACCTTGTCTGCGTAGTGAAGGATCTCGGATCGGCTTCGAAAACAGAGTGTCGTGTGTAGAGGTATGTGACAGTTGCTAGCGCCTGGTGAGCGGTCGAATTGTGTATGTGAAGACAAATATATTGTGAAAGAGTGCGGAGAGAAAGCAAGGAGGGGCCTTGCGTTTACGCACCTGTCTTGAGCCCTGGTAGCTGAAGTCTAGGTTGAGGTCGAGACGGGGGTCGACCGGGACCTGTGAGGAGGGTGACATAGATACACGTGTTTTTTTTTTTTTTTTTTTAGGTAAGTGTGAGGAGTTGAAGGAGCGGTAGGTAGCTCCCAGGTGAAGAAGTGTGTAAGACCCCGTTTCCCCATTTTTTTTTTTTTACCTGTGGAAAATATCGTCCGACCTGGATTGCAGGGTGGACGGGGTGGAAACTCGATCTGACCTGACCTGCGTGGGGGAAAGGGATAGAGAAATCGGTGAGTAGCCGTGTTGACTACTGGAGGTGATGAGTGGCTGGTGTGCAACCACTGGTCGAACGCTCGCAGCGCTTGCGAGGAACAAATGCCTTAAGAAGGCGAAAGAAGAAGAGTTTGTGACTTTCGAGTGTGTGGGGATGGCCGATTCGTGGTGAAACGGCGGTGGTGGTAAGGCGTGTGTGTAGCGACTCGGTCCGAATCACTGTGGCCGATGTTACGGCTGGTTCGTGACTTCAGAGATATACGTCGTTGTATTGGAGGTGTGGGTCGAAGCTGCTGGAGCCGGGTATGCGACTGCGTACGGATGGTTGTTGCGACCAAGGATCCGAATCTTGGAGCCGATGCTACGACTGGATTCGGATGGTGTAGATGTGGTGTGGTTTATGGGGTTATTGATGCGCCGGGATCCGAATCACGTCACCGGAGCTGCGGCTGGACTCGGATCGACTGTCTGGTGTTTCGAAGGTGAGGGGACTTGTGATTGCCGAGGGTCCGAACTGTAGTGCCGCTGTTTCTGCGACCAGTTTCGGGCCGGACTGTTCGGTGTATGGTGTGTGTAGTAGGAGGTGTGAGGCATCAGTTGGGTGAAGGGAGAGTATCGTAGGAGGTGTAGGGCATCAGTGTGGATTGTAAGGAACGAATACTGCAACATGCGGAAATAGGTAATTACTTCATAAACTAGAAACGAATGCCGGCGCTACAATTCGTTCGAATGGTAACGACGGTCCTACCTGCGACAGCGAGTGACGACGAGAACCAACGAACGACTACGAGCGACTTGGAACTCTCGATTTGAACTTCGCGGATCATTGTGAGTTGGGAAGCGTCGGACAGTGACGACGTAATTCCGCGCACTAGAGCCGACACTGACCGTCGTGGACGGTCTGTTTAAGTACCCTTCGAACTCCTCCCATAACTTCAGGCTAGCTTCGCCAGCCTTCCTATATATATATATATATATATATATTGTGACAGCAGGAAGGTAAAGTCACCTGGTTGCATCCAGGGGGGTAGATATATTTCGCCCAGATTCAGGCTTTACGCCGACTTATACAACTAGGTGGAGAGTTGTATAAGCCCAGCTGAGGCTAGTAGGCTCATGGATGACTCATACCTCTAGGGAGAGTGTGGGGCGTCGTGCAGACAGGGAGTTGATGAGACCAGCTGAAGCTTGTCAGCTCATTTAGGCCTCTATAAGAACTCCCAGCTTCATTAGGTTTTAGCTCATGCCTGGAAGCAGACCTGTGTGGACTTCCTGGAGAGAGTGAACCCTTGTGCGGTGAGACAAAGCCTGTGTGGCTATTTGCTTGGACATTTAAAACCAGGGACTTAGGGACTAGGACAGCACTAGGCTGATCCCAGTTGTTAGTTAGGAAACCTGTATGTTTAGTCAGAGGTCAACTTGACCAGGATTTATTTTGTTTATGTTTCTTTTGCTTTGCTGTGTTTTTGTCACTGTAAATAGAAAATAAACCGCACCTTTTTGATTTTGAAAACCACAAGCTCCGTCTGCTGGGCCTGTTTTTGTGTGGGGAGCCCATCCCGGGGGTCACACACACCCGCTGCCGAGCTAACCCCCTCACAGTTGGTGGAGAACCAGTGGCAGTTTTTTTTAAGCCAGCATGGAGGAGATACTGAAACAGCTGGCTCTAGCAAATGCCAATCAACAGCAGACAAATGCAGGTTTGCAAAGGAGCCTTGCAGCCCAGCAGCAAGCTCATCAACAGAGCCTTGCAGCCCAGCAGCAAGCTCACCAACAGAGTCTGGAAGCTCAGCAACAAGCCCAGCAGCAATCTGAGGCCCGCTTCATAGACCTGTTACAGAAGCAAGAGCAGAGACTACAACAAATGGAAGCAGTAGTGCAGCAACGTCCGCAGACCAGTGAGGAAAGCCGTCCCACTAATACCGCGTCCTTTGGGGTGAGTCGTTTACTGACAAAAATGACTGGAGAGGATGATCCAGAGGTATTTTTGACCACATTTGAAAGGACTGCTGAAAGAGAAAAGTGGCCTGAGGAGCAGTGGGCTGGACTGGTGGCTCCTCTGTTAACTGGTGAATCGCAGAAAGCTTACTATGACCTAGAGCCTAACCAAGCAAAAGACTATGTGATGCTAAAAGCTGAAATATTGGCAAGGCTGGGTGTCACCCTGGCTGTCCGGGCTCAGCGTGTGCATAACTGGACTTTCCAGCTTGGAAAACCCCCCAGGTCTCAAATGTATGATCTCATTCACCTGAGCAGGAAGTGGCTACAGCCAGAGACTTTGTCCGCACCAGAGATTGTGGAACGTGTTGTAATGGATCGGTTTTTGAGAGCTCTTCCTACTGCCATCCAAAAGTGGGTAAGCCATGGAGACCCAGAGACGGCCGGTGGTCTTGTGGATCATGTAGAGAAATACTTGGCTACAGAGAACCTGACGGCCTCTTCCAGAGACACTCGGACTTTCCACCCTAAGACCAGACCATCCCCAGGGGCGGATAAGATGATTCCAAGGGGTAAGGGTGGAGAGAGTGAGAGGGTGGGAGCTCTACCCCAAGTTTGGCGAGAACAGCCTGGGAAATCAGCGGCTCAAGAGGCGGCAAGAAGGATCGTTTGCTACCGCTGCCGGCAAGCGGGACATATTGCAGCAAATTGCCCGGTTGTGGAGGAACCCATGCAGTGTGACTTTCTGACGGGCAGACGTCAGTCGCTGTGTGCGACAGTCGCATGCACTGCCATTCGAGGAACTGAGAAACATTTATGCAAAATGTGTGTTAATGGTAGAAATGTTGTGGTATTGCTGGATTCAGGTAGCCTTGTGACCCTGATAAAGGCTGAGTTAGTTAAAACAGAGGTCTCTGGGAATAGCAAGGTAGCTGTTATTTGTGTGCATGGGGACACCCGAGAGTATCCAGTGACTACAGTGTGTTTCGAGACCCCCAAAGGTACCCTCTCTCATCCAGTGGGCTTAGTATCTCAGTTACCGCATGACGCCATTGTGGGAAGGGATTTTCCGAAGTTCTGGGAACTGTGGGATGATCCTGAGCCCCCCACTGGTGCCCCTATGTACCAGGAATGTGATAGCCAGAACTCCCCTGAGAGTGGTGAGGACTCTCCGGAATTTCCCTTGTCAGTATTGGCAGGGGAGACTCAAGAAACTGGAGAGGAGCCCACCTCCTCAGACGAAAGCCTACCGTCTGTGGAGTTTTCTGATCTTGAGGTTCACAGGGAAAACTTTGCCACAGAACAGTTGAAAGACCCCGCCCTAATAAAGGCACGGGAAAACGTAGTGAAAATAGATGGCGAGTTAGTGAACCCAGATAATACCTGCACTTACCCATACTTCAGCGTAGAGAAGGACCTACTGTATCGGGTGGCAAAAAGGGCAGAAGAAACCGTTGAGCAGCTTGTGGTGCCCAAACCTTACAGGAAGTTGGTGTTGGAGTTGGCCCATGGGCACATTCTTGGAGGTCATCTGGGGACAGAGAAAACCCGAGAGAGGGTATTACAGAGATTCTATTGGCCGGGGGTGATGAAGGACATAGAAAATTATTGTTCCTCCTGCCCTGTGTGTCAGAGGTCGGCCCCGATGCCACATTTCCGTAGCCCGCTGGTCCCTCTACCCATCATTGAGGTCCCGTTTGAGAGGATCGCCATGGATTTGGTAGGTCCTATAATCAAGTCCGCTAGGGGGCACCAGTACATATTAGTTATAATGGACTATGCCACCCGTTATCCAGAAGCGATCCCTCTCCGAAATACCTCGGCCAAAACCATAGCCAAAGAGCTATCTCTTGTGTTTAGCCGGGTGGGTATTTGTAAAGAACTGCTTACGGACCAAGGTACACCCTTTATGTCCCGGGTTATGAAGGAGCTATGTAAATTGTTCAAAGTGACGCAATTACGTACATCGGTGTATCACCCCCAAACCGATGGGCTGGTTGAAAGATTCAACAAAACGCTAAAACAAATGTTGAAGAAAGTGGTGGATAGAGATGGAAAGGATTGGGACTGTCTACTTCCTTATCTGATGTTTGCTATTAGGGAGGTGCCCCAATCCTCTACGGGATTCTCCCCCTTTGAGTTACTGTATGGGAGACACCCAAGAGGGCTGTTGGATATTGCCAAGGAAACTTGGGAAAGTGAGAGTTCTCCCCACAGGAGTGTGATTGAGCATGTCGCCCTGATGCAAGACCGAATTGCACAGGTAATGCCCATCGTGAAGGAACATTTGGCCCAAGCGCAGTTAGCACAGCAGAGAGTGTACAACCGTGGAGCCAAGACCCGTACCTTTTCCCCGGGGGATAGGATACTGGTACTTGTCCCTACGGTTGAAAGTAAATTCCTTGCCAAATGGCAAGGCCCCTACGAGATAATGGAAAAAGTGAGCGAAGTGAATTACAAGGTCAGACAACCAGGAAGGCGAAAGCCCGAACAGATCTATCACGTTAATCTGTTGAAAGCCTGGAGGGATAGAGAGTCCCTAGTCGCAGACACTTGGTCACCAGCTCAAACTGGTTGCGTGATTCCTGAGGTTGGAATCGCAGCCACCTTGTCACAACCCCAACAACAGGAGGTTAAGGAGTTTGTGCTTCGCAACAAGGAGGTATTCTCTGAGCTGCCGGGACAAACATCTGGGGTAGAGCATGACATTATTACCCCGCCCGGTGAAAGGGTGAAGTTAAAACCCTATCGGATCCCAGAGGCCCGACGGGAGGCAATACGGGAGGAAGTACAGAAAATGCTGAACTTAGGGGTGATAGAGGAGTCCCAAAGTGATTGGTCTAGTCCCATTGTGTTGGTGCCTAAACCGGATGGGAGCTGGCGATTTTGTAACGATTTTCGTCAGTTGAACAAAGTTACAAAATTTGACACCTACCCCATGCCACGTATAGATGAGTTGATCGACCGGCTGGGAACAGCCCGATACATGACGACTCTTGACCTCACAAAAGGGTATTGGCAAATCCCCCTGGCCAAGTCGGCCAAAGAGAAAACCGCATTTGTAACCCCAGACGGGGCGTTCCAATATAAAAGAATGCCGTTCGGGTTACAGAATGCGCCGGCCACATTCCAGCGGAAAATGGACCAGATGCTGAGGCCCCATCGGAAGTATGCTGCGGCTTACCTGGATGACGTAATTGTCCATAGCACAGATTGGGCCTCACATCTGCCAAAAGTGCAAGCAGTCCTGGACTCTGTTCGGGAAGCGGGGTTTACGGCTAACCCCAAGAAGTGTACCATTGGGCAGGAGGAGGCCAAATATCTTGGGTACACCATTGGGAGGGGAGTAATAAAACCCCAACTCAACAAAGTCGAGGCCATCCAGAGTTGGCCACGTCCCAACAGCAAGAAGCAGGTACGAGCCTTTCTGGGAATCGCTGGGTATTATCGGCGATTCATTCCCCACTTTGCTTCTAAGGCTGTGCCCCTAACCAACCTGACGAAGGGGAAAGGGTCGGTCATGATTAAATGGACCCCCGAGGCTGAGGCAGCATTCCAATTCTTGAAACAAGCCTTATGTAGCCAGCCAGTGTTGTACTCACCCGACTTCTCTAAAGACTTTGTCGTACAAAGTGATGCGTCAGATGTGGGGTTAGGAGCAGTATTGTCCCAGGTCTGGAACGGGGAAGAGCACCCAGTCATTTACCTCAGCAGGAAGTTGAAGTCCCATGAGGTAAATTACGCCACCGTTGAAAAGGAGTGTTTAGCGGTGAAGTGGGCTCTAGATTCCCTTCGGTACTATCTGCTAGGTAGGCACTTTGACATGGTTACGGATCACGCTCCGTTAAAGTGGATGGCTCAAAACAAGGAAACAAATAGAAGAGTGAATAGGTGGTTCCTGGCCCTCCAGGAATTCAACTTCACAGTAAAGCATCGCCCTGGCGTTCAAATGGGGAATGTGGATGCTTTGTCTCGAGTACATGAATGCCTGATTGCTGGTGTTCCAACCCCGAGGTTAAAACAAGAGGGGGGGGGTATGTGACAGCAGGAAGGTAAAGTCACCTGGTTGCATCCAGGGGGGTAGATATATTTCGCCCAGATTCAGGCTTTACGCCGACTTATACAACTAGGTGGAGAGTTGTATAAGCCCAGCTGAGGCTAGTAGGCTCATGGATGACTCATACCTCTAGGGAGAGTGTGGGGCGTCGTGCAGACAGGGAGTTGATGAGACCAGCTGAAGCTTGTCAGCTCATTTAGGCCTCTATAAGAACTCCCAGCTTCATTAGGTGTTAGCTCATGCCTGGAAGCAGACCTGTGTGGACTTCCTGGAGAGAGTGAACCCTTGTGCGGTGAGACAAAGCCTGTGTGGCTATTTGCTTGGACATTTAAAACCAGGGACTTAGGGACTAGGACAGCACTAGGCTGATCCCAGTTGTTAGTTAGGAAACCTGTATGTTTAGTCAGAGGTCAACTTGACCAGGATTTATTTTGTTTATGTTTCTTTTGCTTTGCTGTGTTTTTGTCACTGTAAATAGAAAATAAACCGCACCTTTTTGATTTTGAAAACCACAAGCTCCGTCTGCTGGGCCTGTTTTTGTGTGGGGAGCCCATCCCGGGGGTCACACACACCCGCTGCCGAGCTAACCCCCTCACAATATATATATATAATTTAAAAAACAGACGATAGAAGTCACCAGTAAAACTTTCATAAAAAAACGACTTCCAAAATTGAAAAACATGGTTTAGACTCTACCAACTCTCATATAGAAAACCTCAAATATAGCAAGACCGAAAAACAAGTACAGAAAATTGAAACAATCATAAACAACTCACTGGACTATGTACAAAACATACTATAATTTGTTACAAATATCATATTTAATACAATATCACACTACACATATACCAAGCAGACATATTAAAAACATACGCTCCACCTCTCTCAAGCATGAATCGCTCATATATAAAATATGTATAATCTCCTATACTGATAACTTATCAACATAGCAATTGTGTAGAATTAGTATGAGTGAGTCCAAAACACTTGGCGGATTCTAGGTGATCCTAAAAATGGAAGATAGTAATGCATCTAATTCCCAGGACTGAGCTAGTAGGTAAATCAATTGTTTCTAATAGAAAACAGACATACAGGGGCTGATTTACCAAACGTTTGCGCCATGAGTATTGGCGCATCTGCGTGCGCAATGGCTGTTTTGGTATTTACAAAACATTAGCGCCTGTAGCGCAGCCCTATTTCCCATTTACTATAGTGTTCTCTGCGCCCGGGAGGAGGTGCTCAGTGCGCTACTATGGACCTGGCGCACAGCATGTTAAAATCTAAATATAAAGAAGTTGGAAGTGAGAATATAATGGGCGTGATGTGGGGTGATGTGAGGAAGTGTAGTGACACCTGCCCAAATAACAAACATGGCCAAAATAGAGAGGGAAAGTAAGTTTTTCAAAACCAGCCCGCTGCGCCGGCAATTCCGATTCGAGCTGCGGGAGATTTTTTTGAGCTCAGCGCGGGAATTTCAATGGTTTAAATGCGCCGGGACACTGCGCTGGCAAAATCTTAGTAAATGTCAAGTCACCTAAGTCAATTTGCATAAGTTGAACAGGCGCAGCTCTGAAATTGCCAGTGCGCCTGCAAAATGTCATTTCTAAAGGAAAAAAAAACCCATTTAAAAGCAGCCGCGGCTATAATGAATTGTCGGCTCCCGGCAATATAGAGAAAAGTCTTTGAAAGTCTTTGCTAACCAAAAAAAAAAAGCGTGGGGGTTCCCCCGAATTCCATAACCAGGCCCTTCAGGTCTGGAATGGATATTAAGGGGAACCCCGCTGCAAATGTAAAAAAAAAATGACGTGCGGGTTCCCCCCAAATATCCAAACCAGGCCCTTCAGATCTGGCATGGATTTTAAGGGGAACTCCACCCCAAATTTTCTAAAAACAAATGGCGTGGAGTCCCCCTAAAAATACACACCAGACCCTTATCCGAGCACGCAACCTGGCCGGCCGCAGGGGAAAAGGGGGGGACGAGAGCGGCCCCCCTCCCTCCTGAACCGTACCAGGCCACATGCCCTCAACATGAGGAGGATGTCCCCATGTTGATGGGGACAAGGGCCTCATCCCCACAACCCTTGCCCGGTGGTTGTGGGGGTCTGCAGGCGGGGGGCTTATCGGAATCTGGAAGACCCCTTTAACAAAGGGGACCCCCAGATCCCGCCCCCCCTGTGTGAAATGGTAATGGGGTACAAATGTACCCCTACCATTTCACAAGGAAAGTGTAAAAAATTTAAAAAATGACAAGAGCCGGTTTTTGACAATTCCTTTATTAATGTCTTTTCTTTTCTTCCATCTTCTTCCTTCTTCTTCTTCCATCTTCTTCTTTTCTCCATTCGGGTTTCTTCCTCCATCTTCATCTTCCTCTTCATCTTTATCTTTATCTTCATCTTCCTTCTTCCTTCGGTGTTCTCGTCCAGCATCTTGCTCCGGCGTCTTCCCTTCTTCTTTCTTCTCCGGCCGCTCCGTTTGAATTGGAGGTTCCCGCTGTGCGACGCTTCAGTTCTCCACTTGGTCCACTTACACCCGGTGGCTCCGCCCCCCCTCTGTCACCACGGGGAAAGTCCCCGTGAAATCCATGTGCTTCAGAGGGGGGCGGGGTCACGGGTGTAAGCGGACCAAGAGGAGAACTGAAGCGTCGCACAGCGGGAACCTCCAATTCAAACGGAGCGGCCGGAGAAGAAAGAAGAAGGGAAGACGCCGGAGCAAGATGCTGGACGAGAAGACCGAAGGAAGAAGGAAGATGAAGATAAAGATAAAGATGAAGAGGAAGATGAAGATGGAGGAAGAAACCCGAATGGAGAAAAGAAGAAGATGGAAGAAGAAGATGGAAGAAGAAGAAGGAAGAAGATGGAAGAAAAGAGAAGACATTAATAAAGGAATTGTCAAAAACCGGCTCTTGTAATTTTTTACATTTTTTACACTTTCCTTATGAAATGGTAGGGGTACATTTGTACCCCATTACCATTTCACACAGGGGTGGGCGGGATCTGGGGGTCCCCTTTGTTAAAGGGGTCTTCCAGATTCCGATAAGCCCCCCGCCCGCAGACCCCCACAACCACCGGGCAAGGGTTGTGGGGATGAGGCCCTTGTCCCCATCAACATGGGGACATCCTCCCCATGTTGAGGGCATGTGGCCTGGTACGGTTCAGGAGGGAGGGGGGGCCGCTCTCTCGTCCCCCCCTCTTCCCCTGCGGCCGGCCAGGTTATGTGCTCGGATAAAGGGTCTGGTGTGGATTTTTAGGGGGACTCCACGCCATTTTTTTTTACATTTGGGGTGGAGTTCCCCTTAAAATCCATGCCAGATCTGAAGGGCCTGGTTTGGATATTTGGGGGGAACCCCACATCATTTTTTTTTTAAATTTGCAGCGGGGTTCCCCTTAATATCCATTCCAGACCTGAAGGGCCTGGTTATGGAATTTGGGGGAACCCCCACGCATTTTTTTTTTGGTTAGCAAAGACTTTCAATGACTTTTATCTGTATTGACAGGAACCAGCAATTCATTACAGCCGCAAGGACTTTTAAATGACTATTATTTTACTTTAGAAATGTCATTTTGCTCTCCAACTGTTATAAACATGGAAAACATGTGCTACTTTACAGGCATACTATAGACACCCCCCCGGGGATGATATTTAGGGCCAGTACACACCGGATGCAGTGCAGTGCGTTTTTTTGATGCCTGAAAAACGCAAAGAAAGTTGATCACATTAATGCCAATGGCATAGTTCACACCACTGCAGTCCGTTCCAGTGCATTTCAGAAAGCCAAAAAATAATTGGTCATGCTGCATTTTTTAGGTACAAAACTGTACTGGACCCCAGTAAAACACATCAAAAACGCAACGGAACGTACCAAAAATGCACTGGAATGCACCGCAACGCACCTAAATGCACCAAAGACGCACTGCAACACACTTGTCCTAAGTGAAAAGAGGCAGAAAAAAACACTGGACTGCATCAAAAACGCCTCAAAAATGCACTGGAATGTGTCAAAAACGCGCATGCAGAAAAGCACCTGGAACGCACCCAGACTGCGTTTCTATAGTATGAACTAGGGCCAGTTCACACCATAGAAACACAATCCGGATGCGTTCCAGGTGCTTTTCTGCATGCACTTTTTTCATGCGTTCCAGTGCATTTTTGGTACGTTTTTCATGCAGTCCAGTGCTTTGTTTTCACCCCTCTTTTTTATTAACCATAGATAAGGACAAGTGTGTTCCAGTGCATTTTTGGTGCATTTAGGTGTGTTCCTGTGCGTTTATGATGCGTTTTGATGTGTTCCAGTACAGTCCAGTGCAGGTAAAATGCAGCATGTTCTACTTTTTTGGTGGAACTGGAACGTACTGGAACAAACACTGCCATTTAGAACCATATAACCAACTTTCCATGCATTTTGGATGCATAAAAAACGCAATGCACTGCATGTGGTGTGAAATGGCCCTTAAGCAATTTGGCATATTTAAAGGCACTTCTCCTTGTTTTGTTTTTGGTGTTTTCCAAATTGGTGACATTGATATATGTCCCTTAGGGTGGGACCTGGGCCCCCATTTTAAGGCCAATAACTTTACTAGAAGATAAGCCAGCCAAGTGGGGACTAGCAAAATTAACAAGTCAGTTCCCATAGACTGCAATAGTATTTGTTGGTGGGGGGAGGGGTGATTGTCCCATCTCTAACTTTGTAGCATGCTGGATGATGTGCTTAATTTTGGACGGGGGGAGGGGGGGGTTATTTTTTGCTAGCTGCATTGGTGTTGTTCTGCACATGCCCAGCCAGTTATTTTTATTTGGCGTGCTTTTTGTGTGTGAACAGCGCCTGGATATTTCTGGGCATGCTCACTCAGAGAGTGTTTTTATGGGTTAGAAATTGAAGGACATCCTTAACAGGTGTGCCCACTTTGAATTTCAGTCTCTACATTGGGAGAACTTGCATTTTGGTTGTTTCATGGACTGTGCATGTGTTTTCAATTGCCTCATTAGCACACAAACATATGTTATATAAAGCTCACAGAGCATTCGGTCGATTGCCTTAAGAAGAGGCAAGTGGGGGGGGGGGCAAAATGTACATGTTGGTGTCCTTATTGAGTTTGTAACACATGTATTTTATTTGTTATGTCTTTGCAAAACAGGTGTTTGGTTTATTTTGTGGATTGTATATTTTTTGTGTGGGGGAGATATGTTCCCCTGAAATAATTCTGATGTTGTTAACCACTTAAGCCCCGGACCATTTCGGGCCATTAGGACCAGGCCTGTTTTTGGGATTCGGCACTGCGCTGCTTTAACTGTAAATTGTGCGGACATGCAATGTTGTACCCAAATGAAATTTGCGTCCTTTTCTTCCCACAAATAGAGCTTTCTTTTAATGGTATTTGATTGCCTCTGCGATTTTTATTTTTTGCGATATAAACGGAAAAAGACCGAAAATTTTGAAAAAAAATGATATTTTCTAATTTTTGTTATAAGAAAAATCGAATAAACTCAATTTTAGTCAGACATTTAGGCCAAAATGTATTCAGCCACATGTCTTTAGTAAAAAAAATGTCAATAAACGTATATTTATTGGTTTGCGCAAAAGTTATAGCGTTTACAAACTAGGGTACATTTTCTGAAATTTACACAGCTTTAAATTTATGACTGCCTATCTCATTTCTTGAGGTGCTAAAATGGCAGGGCAGTACAAAACCCCCCCAAATGACCCCATTTTGGAAAGTAGACACCCCAAGGAAATTGCTGAGAGGCATGTTGAGCCCATTGAATATTTTTTTTTTTTGTCCCAAGTGATTGAATAATGACAAAAAAAAAAAAAATTACAATAAGTTGTCACTAAATGATATATTGCTCACACATGCCATGGTTATATGTGGAATTGCACCCCAAAATACATTTTGCTGCTTCTCCTGAGTACGGGGATACCACATGTGTGGGACTTTTTAGGAGCCTGGCCACGTACGGGACCCCGGAAACCAAGCACCGCCTTCAGGATTTCTAAGGGCGCAAATTTTTGATTTCATTCCTCACTACCTATCACAGTTTCGAAGGCCATAAAATGCCAAAATAGCACAAAACCCCCCCCAAATGACCCCATTTTAGAAAGTAGACACCCCAAGGAAATTGCTGAGAGGCCTGTTGAGCCCGTTGAATATTTTTTTTTTTTTGTCCCAAGTGATTGAATAATGACAAAAAATAAAAATAAAAAATAAATTACAAAAAGTTGTCACTAAATGATATATTGCTCACACATGCCATGGTTATATGTGGAATTGCACCCCAAAATACATTTTGCTGCTTCTCCTGAGTACAGGGATACCACATGTGTGGGACTTTTTAGGAGCCTAGCCGCGTACGGGACCCCGAAAACCAAGCACCGCCTTCAGGATTTCTAGGCACAAATTTTTGATTTCACTCCTCACTACCTATCACAGTTTCTAAGGCCATAAAATGCCAAAATAGCACAAAACCCCCCCAAATGACCCCATTTTGGAAAGTAGACACCCCAAGCTATTTGCTGAGGAGGCATGGTGAGTATTTTACAGCTCTCATTTGTTTTTGAAAATGAAGAAAGAAAATTTTTTTTTTTTTTTTTTTTTTTTCAATTTTCAAAACTTTGTGACAAAAAGCGAGATCTGCAAAATACTCACAATACCTCTCAGCAAATAGCTTGGGGTGTCTACTTTCCAAAATGGGGTCATTTGGGGGGGTTTTGTGCCATCTGGGCATTCCATGGCCTCCGAAACTGTGATAGGCAGTGAGAAGTAAAATCAAAAATTTACACCCTTAGAAAGCCTGAAGGCGGTGCTTTGTTTTTGGGGTCCCGTACGCGGCTAGGCTCCCAAAAAGTCTCACACATGTGGTATCCCTGTACTCAGGAGAAGCAACAGAATTTATTTTGGGGTGTAATTCCACATATGCCCATGGCATGTTTGAGCAATATATCATTTAGTGACAACTTTGTGCAAAAAAAAAATAAAAATAAAAAAATTGTCTTTTTTCCGCAACTTGTGTCAACATATAAAATATTCCATGGACTCGACATGCCTCTCAGTATATAGCTTGGGGTGTCTACTTTCCAAAATGGGGTCATTTGGGGGGGTTTTGAACTGTTCTGGCATTTTATACACAACATTAGGAAGCTTACATCCACTCTTCTAACCACTTGCAGACAAAGCCCTTTTTGACACTTTTTGTTTACATGAAAACATATTTTTTTTTTGCAAGAAAATTATGTTGAACCCCCAAACATTATATATATTTTTAAAGCAAAGGCCCTACAGATTAAAATGGTGGGTGTTGCATTTTTTTTTTCTACACAGTATTTGCGCAGCGATTTTTCAAACGCATTTTTTGGGGAAAAAATACACTTTTTTTAATTTTAATGCACTAAAACACACTATATTGCCCAAATGTTTGATGAAATAATAAAGATGATCTTAGGCCGAGTACATAGATACCAAACACGACATGCTTTAAAATTTCGCACAAACGCGCATTGGCGACAAACTACATACATTTTTAAAAGCCTTTAAAAGCCTTTACAGATTACCCCGTTAGATTTACAGAGGAGGTCTACTGCTAAAATGACTGCCCTCGATCTGACCTTCGCGGTGATACCTCACATGCATGGTGCAATTGCTGTTTACATATGACGCCAGACCGACGCTTGCGTTCGCCATTGGGCAAGAGCAGGGCAGGACAGGGGTGCTTTTTTTTTTTTTTTTTTTTTTTTATTATTAATTTTGCTTTTTTATTTTATTTTTAAATTGTTCCTTACATATATTTTTTTTTTTTATAATTTTTATTGTTATCTCAGGGAATGTAAATATCCCCTATGATAGCAATAGGTAGTGACAGGTACTCTTTTTTTGAAAAAACTGGGGTCTTCTAGACCCTAGATCTTTCCTCTGCCCTCAAAGCATCTGACCACACCAAGATCGGTGTGATAAAATGCTTTCCCAATTTCCCAATGGCGCTTTTTATATCCGGGGGGGGGGACATTCCCTCCCACTGCTTGTAAAAGCAGTCCAGAGGCTAATTAGCCGCTGTGATTGCTTTTACATGAAAGCCGGCCGCTGGCTGAAAAGAATGATACCAAGATGATGCCTAAACCCGCAGGCATCAATCTGGTATAACCATTCAAAGTCCAGCAACATACCAGTACGTTGCTGGTCCTTGTTGGACATGTATTGTAATCTTTTTTTTTCATGCAGCCTGTTGGCTGAACGAAAAAAGAGATTGATTGGTGGGTATGCCCACCATTAGAATACCGCCCTTCATCCACCCACTTCTAATGATGGGCATACATGCACCATTTATATATGCCGAAGCATGGGGGCATCCTCCCGCAAAAAAGTTATGCCGCACACACATGGTCAAACGTTTCCACGGGCAAGCCTCCGTCGGAATTTCGACCGTATGTATGCGGCATTAGGAGCAAAATTGCTCCTCCGCCCTGCTGCCCCTGCTGCCCCCATGCTTCGGCATATATGCTTTTTTTTTTTTAACTGTGGTGGTGAAATCACCTCCTACAGCACTGGAGTCGCAGGGATCAGGCCTGTCTCTGCGAACGCTGCAGTTATGTGTGTTGTGTTTTGTAAGTGACAGTGATCGATCGATACTGCACTTGGGTGGCCTGGGCTGGACGGAGGGGCAAAACGCAGGTGCTAGCAGGTATCTGGGCTGATCCCGCTAACACTGCGTTTTTGGGAACCCTAAACCGCTGGTATAGATCTGATCAGATCAGATATTGATCTGTTCAGATACTATACCACTAAGGGGGGTGTATGCTTTACGCGTGGGTGTTAGCGTTACTGGCACTAACCTGACGCTGCCTGGGGTGTGACGCAGACCCTCTCTGACGCTAAAACCTAATTGATATCACCCACCGGGCGATCAGGGGGTTAAACCTTTATTGGGTTATATACGGCGGGTGCCCTGACACTATAAAAAGCAAACTAACTAACCAGCGTCACCCGTAACACTTATATGGTGATCACTGGTGAAAGGGTTAACTAGGGGCAATTAGGGGGTTAAAACCTTTATTAGATCATATTTGGGGGTACCTGACGCTATAAAAACCTGCGGCGAACCTAAAAAAAATGACTGGCTACCGATTGGCATCACCGACACGAAGACAGCGATCAGAAAAACGATCGCTTAGTGACAGTGGTGATAGGGGGTGAAAGGGTTACCTGGGGGGCGATCAAGGGGGTTAAACCTTTATTAGATAATATATTGGGGTACCCGACGCTATAAAAACCTGCGGCAAACCTAAAAAAAATTACTGGCTACCGATCGCCATCACTGATGCTAAGACAGCCATCAGAAAAATGATTGCATAGCGACAGCGGTGATAGGGGGTGAAAGGGTTACCTGGGGGGCGATCAAGGGGGTTTAACCTTTATTAGATAATATATTGGGGTACCTGACGCTATAAAAACCTGCGGCGAACCTAAAAAAAATTACTGGCTACCGATCGCCATCACTGATGCTAAGAAAGCATCAGAAAAACGATCTATTAGCGACAGCGGTGATAGGGGGTGAAAGGGTTACCTGGGGGGCGATCAAGGGGGTTAAACCTTTATTAGATAATATATTGGGGTACCCGACGCTATAAAAACCTGCGGCGAACCTAAAAAAAATTACTGGCTACCGATCGCCATCACTGATGCTAAGACAGCCATCAGAAAAATGATCGCATAGCGACAGCGGTGATAGGGGGTAAAAGGGTTACCTGGGGGGCGATCAAGGGGGTTTAACCTTTATTAGATAATATATTGGGGTACCTGATGCTATAAAAACCTGCGGCGAACCTAAAAAAAATTACTGGCTACCGATCGCCATCACTGATGCTAAGACAGCATCAGAAAAACGATCGATTAGCGACAGCGGTGATAGGGGGTGAAAGGGTTACCTGGGGGGCGATCAAGGGGGTTGAACCTTTATTAGATAATATATTGGGGTACCCGACGCTATAAAAACCTGCGGCGAACCTAAAAAAAATTACTGGCTACCGATCGCCATCACTGATGCTAAGACAGCCATCAGAAAAATGATCGCATAGCGACAGCGGTGATAGGGGGTGAAAGGGTTATCTGGGGGGTGATCAGGGGGTTAAACCTTTATTAGGGGGGGTTTGGGGGCTACACTGGACCTAAAACTAAACTTTAGTGACACTTTCACAGTCACAAATGTCACTGATTGCAGTGATCACTAAATAAATGGTCACTGCAATCAGTGACACTGTGACTGGGGGCTGGGGGGTGATCTGGGGGGTGATCTGGGGGGGTCTGGGGGTCCTGGGGGGGGCGATTAGTGTTCCTATGTGTCCTGGTGTCAGTGTAGTGTTGTGCTCACTGACCTGATGTCTTCTCTTGTACGGCGCTCGGTATATGTGAGCGCCGCACAGGAGATGACATCACTTCCTCCTGCCTCCTCTGTCTGAAACAGACAGAGGAGGCATTTCCATTCGCCGGGAGCGATCGCGAGGGGGGGGCCGGAATCGAAAGGCCGCCCCCTCATCTGGGATCGCTCCCGGTGAAGTAACGACCGCTCACGGCACAGAAGGGGGGTCCGGATGGACCCCCCAACTGTACAAAGGCAGTCACGTAGATCTACGTGATTCTGCCTGTCCGTGCCATTCTGCCGACGTAAATCGGCGGTGGGCGGTCGTTAAGTGGTTAATGTGTGTTGTTTGTTCACTTTGATTTAATTGTCTGCTGCATTTTTTTGGCCAAAAATTGCTCCAAGATGTTGAGTCTGTAACTGTTTCAAATTGACCATGTTTTTTATTTTGCCTTCCCTTTTGTTTTGTTGAACAATAAAATTAGATGCAAAATTTTGATGTTTGTTTTGTGTTTTCTTTGCAACAAATGTGACAGCTTATTGGCATGTCAAAACAAAACTGGTGTGATTTGTCTACCCTGGTGCCTTCATGGTAGTATATGCATGGATTGTGTGCTGCCATGGAGCGTCACCAGGAAATGAAATACAGAGCGGTAAGTATTCAATTTTCCTTTTTTACTGCAGTTGTTCTCAGCCTCAGTCCTCAAGTACCCCCAACAGAACATGTTTTGTGAATTTATCTTATCGAATTGCTGTCCAAAAATCAAAACCATTGACTGATTTAAAGCACATGTGCAAGATGAAGGAAAACCTGCAAACATGGCCTGTTGGGGGTACTTGAGAAGCACTGATTTAGAGCACTGCACTTAAAAATAGCTCAAGGCCATACAATTCTAATTGTGGGCATTTTGAGGGAAACAAAGTAAGTGTTAGAACCCCTGCGTGTGTTTTTTTTTTTTTTTTTTGATATTTTTTTTGTAGTTTGGCCTTTGTCTCCTTTTCTTAACATTGGCTTCACTTCCTGTCACACAGCTAAACAGGAAGTGAAGGTAAAACCCTACCAATGGCTTTCCTTGGGGACACACAGATCAATCTAACTAGTGTCCCCATTAAGCAAATTGCACTCTAGCACTTTGTTGTGTACACCCCAAATCATTGGGTAGTTTGGGGTTTAGTAAAGACAAATCCACTCTGCAGTAAAAGTGTAGCTGCTGAAAATCTGAGGGAAAGTACTGGTGATTGGATGTTGCAATCATGTAAAAGCAAAGATGGGTTTTTTTTGGCTTGCATGTCCCCCTCAGATATACAGCAAGTGCACTTGTAGTGCAAAGTAGATTTGCCTTTAGTAAATAAACCCCACAGTCCAAACTACCTAATAATAATTTGTGGTGTACCCCGCAATATGCTTGAGTGCATAATGGGGAAAGTATTTAGACTGACCTGTGTGTCCCCAAGGAAAGACATTGTTAGGGATTTTCCCTCACTTCCTGTGTGGCTATGTGACAGGAAGTGAATTATTTGGAAGGATAAAGTGGCCAAATTATTTAGTTTAACTTTTCAAAGACTCATTCCTAAGTTGAATTGTGATGCATGTCAATGGCCCATTTAGACCCTCTTTAATCACTTGAGATCAGCGCTATAACTGATCGACGGCCACAGCATGGTCCTCAATTGCCGGGAGTCCGTCAATAAATGTCCTCCCCTTTGCGCGCGCTGTGGTCACAGAGTCACTGAGACTCGGGTGATGACCGATCCGAGTAAGGGGCCGATCCCTGCCCTTTACCATGTGATAAGCTGTCAGCAAATGACAGCTGATCACGTGATGTAAACAAAAGCTGGGTAATGGTTTTTGTTTTCTCCTTGTGCTGACAGCGTGAGCATAAAAAAAAGGCAATCACCGGCTTATGTGCAAGGGACATGGGGCCCGAAGAGGAAGAGGCAATTCTGCATCATCTGTGACAATTAGTAGCCCCTGCCAGTGCCACCTATCAATGCCCACCACTGGTGCCAATCAGTGGCACCTAGCAGTGCTGCCAGTGCCTATCAGTGCCCATCACTGCCAACTATCATTGCCACCTAGCAGTGCCACTTCTCACTGCCCACCAGTGCCAAATAGCAATGCCACCCCTCAGTGCCCACCCTTGCCACCTTATCGGTGCCCATCAGTGCAGTCTCATCAGTGTACATCAATGAAGAAGAAAAATTACCTTTTTTAAAAATATTAACCAGTTTCCTACCGTCCACCGTCAAATGACATCCTTGGCTTTGGGCGGTGACATCTGAATGATGCCTGCAGTTGCAGGCATCATTCAGATATCATTCTTTTCAGCCGGCGATTCTGTGCACAATAAAAACGATCATAGTGGCAGTTCCGCCGCCTGATTGTTCTTATAGGCGGGGGGAGGGGACGTCCCCCCCCCCTCTCTTGCCGCCATCCGGTGCTTCTCCGTGCTCTCCCGTGCCATCTGGGGCTCGGAGAACGATTTGGAGATGACTGGTGACCAGATGGTCATCAGTCATCTCTATGACCGTCGGAGGCGCGGGCACGACGTTATGACATCATGCCGTGTTCCCGTATGTTAACCAAGCCGTGATCTTGGCTGTCAGCATGAGATTGGTGATTTTTTTGGAACAATATCATGCTTTCCAGCCTGGAGGAGAGATGCAGGGTCTTATTGACCCTGCATCTCTCCATAAAGAGGACCTGTCACACACATTCCTATTACAAGGGATGTTTACATTCCTTGTAATAGGAATAAAATAGATCCCAAAAAATAAAAAAAATAAAAAAAGAGTAAGAAATACAAAAAAGTCAAAAAACAAAAACAAAAACAAAAACAAAAAAAAAAATAAGAAAAAACGCCCATGTCCCCGGTAGCTCGCGCTCAGAAGCGAACACACACGTAAGTCCCGCCCACATATGTAAACGCCATTCAAACCACACATGTGAGTTATTGCTGCGTGCGTTATAACGAGTGCAGCAATTCTAGCACTAGACCCCCTCTGTAATGCCAAAATGGTAACGTGTAAAAAAAATTTAAGCATCGCCTAGGGAGATTTTTAATTACTGAAGTTTGGTGTCATGCCATGTGTGTGCGCAATTTTAAAGCGTGACGTGTTAGATACCTATTTACTCAGCATAACAACATCTTTCACATTATACCAAAAAATTGGCTGTAACTTTACTGTTTTGTAATATTTTTAGCAAACAAAAGGCGTTTGAAAATTTATTGCACAAATACCGAGCGAGATAAAAATTTGCAATGACCGCCATCTTATTTCCTAGGGTGTCTGCTCCAAAAAAATATATAATGTTTGGTGTTTTGAAGTAATTTTATAGCCATAAATTTATGATTTTTACATGAAGGAGAGAAGTGCCAGAATAGGCCCAGTGCTGAAGTGGGTAAAATATCCTTTTTTTTTTTTTAAACTCGGTCTTTTGTATTTATAGAAAAAAACTAAAACTAAAACACAAAGGTGATCAAATAGCACCAAAAGCAAGCTCTATTTGTGTGCCAACAAATAAAACATTTTCATTGGGTTACAGTGTTGTATGAGCGCGCAATTGTCATTAAAAGTGCATCAGCGCTGAAATGTGAAACTTGGTCTGGGCAGTGCGCAAGTGGTTAATATAAGTCTACATGCACACGGACGTTTTTCCAACCGCTTGTTTGAGCGTTTTTTGCAGCTTAAAAACATCTCTCCATGTTAGCCTATGGCCTCATGGCCACCATGGCGTTTTGGAGCTGTAAATGGCATAGGCGTTTTTAGGCCCCATGTAGACGGGACGCTGGTGCAAAGTGTTCTGAACTAAGGTTGAAAGTGGCGTTTAGAAAGGCGCGCTTTGTGGCGTTTGCATGCCGTGTTTTACCACATTTGCATGTATATGATAAGGAGCCGCCCTAAGCTCCAAAAACAGTATTATTTACGATTTTAGATATTTAGTGAGACCAGAGTGATATGAGCAGCTGAGAGCAGCAGTGTAGTTGTATTTAGGCTGGGTTCACACTAGTGCGACACGACATCTGTCCTACTTTGGATCCGACTTTGCCCTGCGACATGAAGCCGACATATGTCCGACTTTCAATGAACGGGGATCCGACTTGGATCCCCGCCAATAGCAGGCACTGTGTTTGGTATGAATCTTGAGGAGGAACTCCAGGCCAAATTTTAAATAAAAAACCGGCATGGGTTCCCCCTCCAGGAGCATACCAGGCCCTTGAGTCTGGTCTGGATTTGAAGAGGAACCCCTACGCCGAAAAAACGGCGTGGGGGTCCCCCCCAAAATCCAAACCAGACCCTTATCCGAGCTCACAACCTGGCAGGCCGCAGGGGAAGAGGGGGGGACGAGAGAGCGGCCCCCCTCCCTCCTGAACCGTACCAGGCCGCATGCCCTCAACATGGGGGGTTTGGTGCTCTGGGGCAGGGGGGCGACCTGCGGCCCCCCCACCCCAGAGCACCCTGCCCCCATGTTGATGAGGACAAGGGCCTCTTCCCGACAACCCTGGCCGTTGGTTGTCGGGGTCTGCGGGCGGGGGGCTTATCGGAATCCGGGAGCCCCCTTTAATAAAGGGGTCCCCGGATCCCGGCCCCCCACCCTATGTGAATGAGTATGGGGTACATCGTACCCCTACCCATTCACCTGGTGGAAAAAAATTGCAATAAAAAAACCACACAGCTTTTTAAAGTATTCTATTGCACAGCTCGGGGGTCTTCTTCCGACTTCGGGGGTCTCCGGTGTCGTCGCCGCGCTCTCCGGTTTTCTTCTGCCGGGCCACCGCTAACTTCGTTAGCTCTTTTGCTAGCGGAGGCCCGGTCTTCTCCGTCGCCTTCTTCTTCTCCCGCTATCCGGTTCTTCTCCCGGTTCTTCTACCGCTTCTTTCTTCTGTCGGCCCCTCCACTAACTTCTTTAGCTCTTTTGCTAGTGGAGGGGCCGGGCTTCTCCTTCGCCTTCTTCTTCTCCCGCTATCCGGTTCTTCTCCCGGTTCTTCTCCCGCTTCTTTCTTCTGCCGGCCCCTCCACTAATTTCTTTAGCTCTTTTGCTAGTGGAGGGGCCGGTCTTCTCCGTCGCCTTCTTCTTCTCCCGCTATCCGGTTCTTCTCCCGGTTCTTCTACCGCTTCTTTCTTCTGCCGGCCCCTTCACTAACTTCTTTAGCTCTTTTGCTAGTGGAGGGGCCGGTCTTCTCCGTCGTCGCCATCGGCGTCTTCTTCTCTCTTCTCCTCCTCGATGTTGACTCGTCGCTTCCTCTCGCAGTAATGCAAAATTTTCGGTCCGCAGAGATTAATATAGGCTTCTCATGACGTCACAGTCACATGTTCCCATGACGTCACACTCACATGCTCCGGGGCCATGTGCCCCGGAACATGTGACTGTGACGTCATGAGAAGCCTATATTAATCTCTGCGGACCGAAAATTTAGCATTACTGTGAGAGGAAGCGACGAGTCAACATCGAGGAGGAGAAGAGAGAAGAAGACGCCGACAGCGACGACGGAGAAGACCGGCTCCTCCACTAGCAAAAGAGCTAAAGAAGTTAGTGGAGGGGCCGGCAGAAGAAAGAAGCGGGAGAAGAACCGGGAGAAAAACCGGATAGCGGGAGAAGAAGAAGGCGACGGAGAAGACCGGGCCCCCCACTAGCAAAAGAGCTAAAGAAGTTAGTGGAGGGGCCGGCAGAATAAAGAAGCGGTAGAAGAACCGGGAGAAGAACCGGATAGCGGGAGAAGAAGAAGGCGACGGAGAAGACCGGGCCTCCGCTAGCAAAAGAGCCAAAAGAAGTTAGCGGAGGCCCGGCAGAAGAAAGGAAGAACCGGAGAGGAGAAGAGGGGAGAAGAAGAAGGCGACGGAGAAGACTGGGCCTCCGCTAGCAAAAGAGCTAAAGAAGTTAGCGGTGGCCCGGCAGAAGAAAACCGGAGAGCGGCGGCGACGACACCGGAGACCCCCGAAGTCGGAAGAAGACCCCCGGAGCTGTGCAATAAAATACTTTAAAAAGCTGTGTGTTTTTTTTATTGCCATTTTTTTCCACCAGGTGAATGGGTAGGGGTACGATGTACACCATACTCATTCACATAGGGTGGGGGGCCGGCATCTGGGGGCCCCCTTTTTAAAGGGGGCGCCCTGATTCCGAAAAGCCCCCCGCCCGCATACCCTGACAATCAACGGCCAGGGTTGTCGGGAAGAGGCCCTTGTCCCCATCAACATGGGGGCAGGGTGCTTTGGGGTGGGGGGGCCACAGGTCGCCCCCCTGCCCCGAAGCACCAAACCCCCCATGTTGAGGGCATGCGGCCTGGTACGGTTCAGGAGGGAAGGGGGGCCGCTCTCGTCCCCCCCTTTTCCCCTGCGGCCTGCCAGGTTGCGTGCTCGGATAAGGGTCTGGTTTGGATTTTGGGGGGACCCCCACGCCGTTTTTTCGGCTTGAGGGGTTCACCTTAAAATCCAGACCAGACCTAAGGGTCTGGTTTGGATTTTGGGGGGGACCCCACGCCGTTCTTCAGTTTAGGGGGTTCACCTTAGAATCCAGACCAGACCTAAGGGCCTGGTATGCTCCTGAAGGGGAACCCATGCCGGTTTTTTCATTAAAATTTGGCCTGGAGTTCCCCTTCATGATTCATACCAAAACATGGGACAGCGAGGCTGCCGAGGACCAGCGCGATGACATCGCGCTGGACACATTCTCGGCCGGCTAGTCGCCTCTAGGACACGACTTGAGCGACTGCTGCACGCTCAGGTCGTGTCCAGAACGCCTCGCAAAGTCGCGCTGTCCCTGTGTCAGCCGGCACACGAGTCGCCCGCAAGTCGGATCCGACTTCACGGGCGACCTCTATTCAAATCAATGGCCCCCATAGGGAACCATTCATTTTCAATAGAGCGCCGCTGACATTTCTATTTACTATAACAGTGCGCCGCTGCTTCCTGCGCCCAGTGAAGGAGTTATCAGGCGCACCAATTAAGGTTAGAAGCAGTGCAGCGCACTGTTATTAGTAAATTAGCCCCACACTGTACATACTTAGTTCCAGAGATTGAACCAGTGAGTAGATTGGTAGGTTATTCCAAGGTATATATAGCAAAGAGTCTTCAGGTATTAACCAAAGTTCCAGAATTATTGATGGTATACTTTTTGGCGGACAAGTCACTGGGGACATTTATGACACGAACATGTGGAAGATGTATATATTGAAGTGCATATACTGTAAGGTTGACTTTATATTTGGATTCACATTGGCAAGATGATCATTGTGTGTAAATTTAGACTTTTTTCTGTTTTCTGGTAATTTTGTATACTTCATTCTTTTTTCTTTTTGTGTTTGGACTAGATTCATTTATTAATTGGTAACATTTATTTTCGTGATTTCTGCTTGAGAGGGGTGGAGTGTATGTTTTAATATGTGTGTTTCGTATGTGTGTAGTTTGATATTGTTTTTAATTTGGTCTTGCTATATTTGAGGATATATATATATATATATATATATATATATATATATATCTATATCAAAATAAATCAATGTACTAGTGGGAACACACATTTTCCTTACCTGGAGAAGTAAGTTGGAAACAAACATTGGCTCCGAAACTTTATTCGCCCATGAGCCCTTAATGCAATTCCAAAGAAGGCTCATAGAAAGGATTGTAAAGTGGTTTGCCTTGCTTTAGACTTTTATGTTACTGACCTTGCCTTGCACTTTGACTACTTAGTAATCTGTAGATTCTGCTGTTCTTTTCCTGCCTTTTAGGCTGCATTCACACCTAAGCGTTTTGTAGCCTGAAGCTACAAAACGCTAGAGGGGGAAAAAAACATTATTCTCTATGGAGATGATTCCAGTAGTGTATTTAGGTTTTGTGCTGCCCTAGGCCTGACTAAACTTGTGCACCCCCTAATTTAAATATGACCCACCCCTTCCTGTCAAGGACACACCCCTTTCTGTTTAAGACCCACCCTGAAATTTTCGAGTGGGGACACTAGTTCTGAGGGCCTGGGAGGGGGGGCAATGGATTCCCTTAATTTGCATAGATTTCCTCTCACTTCCTGTTTGGCTATGGGGCAGGAAGTGAGGGGAAATCTCTGCAATGGGACAGGGATGGTAAAAAATAAACTGACCGGGGCTATAACCCTCCCTTACTCTATCCAAAATGAATAAAATAAAATAAAAAAGTGTTGCCTATAGTTTTACTTTAAGTACAAATTTCTGATAATTTTATGGAGGGGACTAAGAAGATATAACCATGCCAATGGTGCAGCAGAAAACATATAGCACAGTGAGGAAGGTTTGTGGTCCAGGCTGATAGGACAGTCAAAATGAGAAGCAGCTTGCATTACACTGACAGTGTAGCACAAGCCGGCGGGGACTCTTTCCGTGCTGCCCCCCTGCAAAGTGTTGCCCTAGGCCTGGGCCTTGTTGGCCTAGGCCAGGATACAGCGTTGGATGGTTCACATCTCCACTCCAAAACGCCTGAAGCCGAACGCCTGAAACTCAAACAAGTTCCGGACCCTTTTTTGTCGCACGAATCGGGCAGATTTGGGCGTTTTAGGAGTCATAGAATGTAATGAAAACGCTTGATTCAAGCGTTTAGCGCGACAACGAGCGTTTCGATGGGCGCAAATTCGCGCGACAAAACACCGGTAAAAACGTCGGTAAAAACGCTCGAAGCGCTACGCTCAGGTGTGAATGCAGTCTTACTGACCTCTGCCTCGACTGAGCTCCTGCGCTTGTATTATGGAACTATGAGTATATCCATACCTACTGCATGTTCCTAACCTTAAGGACTAGCCATTAACGATTGCATTACTACATTTTGGAAAAAGGTTTTAAAAATACATTTACGTGGCTCATTATACATATGCATGGATGAACATTCATGGACCATCAGTCATAAGGGCCACATATTCTATCACCAGCCTATCTTTTCTGTGTCAGCTAGGGATGAGCCAAACACCCCCCCCCCCCCCCAGTTCGGTTCGCAGCAGAACATGCGAACAGGCAAAAAATTTGTTCGAACACGCGAACACCGTTAAAGTCTATGGGACACGAACATGAAAAATCAAAAGTGCTAATTTTAAAGGTTAATATGCAAGTTATTGTCATAAAAAGTGTTTGGGGGACCCGGGTCCTGCCCCAGACGACATGTATCAATGCAAAAAAAAGTTTTAAAAGCTGCAGTTTTTTCGGGAGCAGTGTGATTTTAATAATGTTTAAAGTGAAACAATAAAAGTGAAATATTCCTTTAAATTTCATACCTGGGGGTGTCTATAGTATGCCTGTAAAGTAGCGCATGTTTCCCGTGCTTAGAAAAGTCCCTGCACAAAATGACATTTCTAAAAGGAAAAAAAGTAATTTAAAACTACTCGCGGCTATAATGAATTGTCGGGTCCCGGCAATACAGATAGAAGTCATTGAAAAAAACGACATGGGTCCCTCCCCCAGTCCATTACCAGGCCCTTTGGGTCTGATATGAATAGTAAGGGGAACCCCGAACCAAAAAAAAAATGCGTGGGTGTCCCCCAAAATTCCATTACCACGCCCTTCAGGTCTGGTATAGATATTAAGGGGAACCCCACGCCAAAATAAAAAAAATGGCGTGGGGTTCCTCCCAAAAATCCAAACCGGACCCTTATTCGAGCACGCAACCTGGCAGGCCGCAGGAAAAGAGGGGGGGGGGGGCGAGAGAGCACCCCCCCCTGAACCGGACCAGGCCGTACATGCCATCAACATGGGAAGGATGCCTGGTGGTTGTGGGGTTCTGAGGGCGGGGGGCTTATCGGAATCTGGAAGCCCCCTTTAACAATGGGGACCCCCAGATGCCGCCCCCTATGTGAATTGGTAACGGGGTACATGGTACCCCTACCATTTCACCCAAAAAAGTGACAAAAAAGTTTAAAAAAAACACACACACACAGCTTGAGACAAGTCCTTTAATAAAAAATAAAAAATAAAATTCCAGCGCCGTAATCCGTCTACGAGTCCGACCCACCGCTACGAACGATACCGCCTCCATAGGAGGCACCCGGCCAAATGACGTCTGACAGCTCTTAAGGGCGGGGCCACCCGTGACATTATCGGGTGACCCCGGCCCCCTCTCTGACGCAACGGGGGGTTTCCGACGGCTTCCCCTTTTAAAGGGTGTTCCGCGGCTTTCAAATTGTTCGCTATTCGACCCGAACATAAAGCTCATCCCTAGTGTCAGCATATATATATGCATCATTTTTACAAATTCCCATTTGGTGTGTATATGTCCCTCTTGGGACCAGTTTCTGGCTTGACTTATATATACTATACTAAATATTATCACCTTCATGCACACCCAAAGGCTGTTATATAAATGTTTTTACTTTTTTTTGCAATCATATTCAGCATGAATAGGTAATGATATGTACCATGGCATGTATCATGGTTGTCTAGTGTAATTAATTGGTCATTGCAGTGAAGGTACTTGGGCATGGTGGGGTAGTTGATAGTTGAACAAAAGAAATGGCTGCACATCCAGGAATTCCGATTGCCTTTTATTATTCAAAGTGATAACACCAAAGACACCAATGTAGACGCGTTTCACACATACATCATGTGCTTAATCATCTAGTTTAAAATAGAAATGGAAGGTAAAACATGCGTGCATAGATATAAAAACATTATTCAAACTTCCCCCCCCCTTTTTTTATAAGGGATCATCCTCTTTTCTCAGCTGCACAAGAGCTAGGAGAGGAGAAACCACAGTACACTAAACTTTCCAGTGAAATAATGTACTGGGGGGGTGTCAGGACAAGTCTAATCATTGGAGGAGAGCTGTCTAAATTCCCAGCACAACTAGAGAACTGGCCATGGTGTACTCTCCTGCTTAGTGTGGCCACTTTTATTAGGAAAGCAGAGGGACTGGCAGGAACACCAGGGATTTCACACAAGGCGAGCAATACAAGAGAACAGGATAATTTTTCATGTAAGTACATAGTACAGCATGCACATATCAGGAACATGAAATGTTGGGATTACATATTCTTTAACTGTCTGTGGGGAATGTGAGGGAGGGGAGGGAAGGATGAGGATGAGGTGGGGGGGATTGATAGGGACAAAGTACTATGGATATAGTAATTTTAGATTTTGGATAATATATGCATATAGTATATATATTTTTATGTGAGTTTTGTTTATGATTCAGTACCTCCAAGTTGGTATCTTATTTTTGATTACTAATTTAAGAATGATCCATTAAATCACTGCAAGTTAAAGGGGTTGTAAAGGTTCCGCTACTATTTTTTTTTAAAACAAACATGTCATACTTACCTCCACTGTGCAGTTCGTTTTGCACAGAGTGGCCCCAATCGTCCTCTTCTGGGGTCCCACGGCGGCTCTCGCGGCTCCTCCCCGCAAGAGCTAACCCCCTCTGGGAAGCTGTCTCCCGAGGGGGCTACCTTGCAGGCGTGCTTGTGTGCCATACAATCGGTGGCCATAGACGCCAATTGTATGACTCGGCCCCGCCCCCCGGTGGACACGTCATTGGATTTGATTGACACCAGCGGGAGCCAATGGCTGTGCTGCTATCAATCATCCAATGAAGAGCCAACAAGACCTGGAGGAAAGCAACGCGGGATTGCGCCCACGGAGATTCGGGGCTCAGGTAAGTAAAACGGGGGCTCGGGGGGGGGCGGTGACTGCATAGGATGCATTAAGGTGAAAAAACACGAAGGTTTACAACCACTTTAAGAAGATACCTAACAGTAGGTTCTTTTATCTATTAGAAAGTAAACCAGATAAAATGTTCCAAGTTCTGGAATTTTTTACTGGAATAAAATCTCTATAACGCACCTGTTGTTCAAATCAATATTCAATTGCCTTCTCAATGAATAAAGTGCTTACAGATGCTGCAGATGTCTACTTGTTTTAAATCACTATACTCATTCTTGAATCGCTTGACCTTTCCGTATTGGTTATAATAAAGTTATATATAGAAGTACTCACCGTCGCAAATGTAGCGGCCTCACCCTCTCTCTCATCTTTATTGGTTACTCTGGCTCTGGTCTAGGGGTACCTTGGAGGGGAGAGCGAGGTGCGCCACGGCCCATGTCCTCTAGATTACTGCATGTAGAAGTGAAGGCCAGCATAAAATTACATTCGGGCTGTGTATACGCTCAGAGTCAAGTCTGTTCTGCTGATAACCCCCCTTTGCTCCCAGTAATTGGAGTACCACACACTGAAAAAGGTCCAACACTTATTTATTCCATAACGGCAAACAAATAGTCCTTTGCGAGCAGACAGTTTGAGACCCATAGAACAGTTCAGTATTGGTGGGGAGTAGGTCAAGGCACAATCCTCAAAGAAACTAAACCGTTGAGGTTTCACCAACGGTTGCTAAGCACAGTGGCTGTTAAATGGACTTTTATTTGCAGAGTCTCTTCCAGCGACTCTAGTGAACAGGAACTGGAGTTACCTTTGCTACGTTGCAGCCCCTGTCAGGGGGAAGACATCCCTCCAAGGGAGTTACCAGAGGCCCCGCCGTCACCGGATTAATGCTGTACCGGGCTATCCAGAAGGGTTACACTCCCCGACCTCCTCACCTCAGATACGGGTCCCAACACCTTAGGGCCCCTCGGACTCCTCCATCCTCGCGGAACCCAGTCGAAGTCCTGGGCTCCAGGCCTTGGCCGTAGTACCTCACCCCAGGCCTAAGGTGCCTGGGATGGACTCCATCCCTTGCTCCGGCCAGGTCAAGGGCACCTGGGCCCGGATCTCCGGAACGCCAGGGTGCGTCCACGTCCTCCAACTCTGAACTCCGAGGTCAGGGCGTCCGCCCCTTTTATCCCCTCTCCCTTTGCGTCACAGCGGGTTCCCCGCCCCGCTGTACCAGCGCCAGGAAAGGACAAATAGGAACAGTCTTGCGGTGCAGGTTCAACTCCGGCCCAGGGCGACAACGCCACCTGCAGGCCACAGGGAACCTTGCACCACCAGAGTCCTCCAAGAATCACAAAAGGGATTCTCAGATTCCCTAACAATTAGTACATCTGGGTTAAATAACCCAGATGCTCCCCCCCAAATTTAAATACCCGCTACACAAAGAATTAGTTAATGATTTTATTGCTACTTTCCCACCTACCTCTTCTAAGATTAAAAATGCTTGGGTGATGGAAGTATGTGCCAAACATAAATTTACTCCACACCAAGAAAAATATTATCAAACCTTAATACGTCGTTTAGAGACTAGAAATAAGGCCCCAGTGCTAACATGTTTCATGTTTTTTTCCCACAAAAATAAGTGCATGTAGCATGATTCATGATTCTGTCCATAAAGGATTGTCTGTTTTCCATAATTAAAGTAGAACTCAAACAATGCATTGAAATATATCATACCAGGCTAATATACACTGAGATACAGTAAAGGCCTCACGCACACTGGGCGTTTAGCAACCTGCAGTAGGAGAAGATTGTTTCAAGTTGCAAAGATATGTGTTAGCTCAAAATATTATGTCCCAGTGTAGCCCTGGGGATGATATCCTGTGTGGCCTGGCTAAGGTGAGAGTTTGGTGGCATTTTCCAATGCATGCTCCCCTCTTTCAGTATGGTGCACTGAAGTGTGCAAGCTTGTGAGAAATCAAGGAAAGACGAGGACTTAAAGGAAATTATACCTCTCCTTCACCACACTCAACACAAATAAAGGGGGCTGACCAGGGAAACCCAAACTTATGGGGTTTCAGTAACATTTTGATTGCTGAAGCCAAATTACAAAGTAGATGTAGTCATTAAACAAACATGCAGGGGTAGCAACGCAATGCATAGTGCTGGATTCAAAAGATTGTTCTTACTAGCCTGGGTCTCCAATACAATTTATATGTCCTAGCAGTGGCGGACGGTGGAATTTTATTTTGGGGGGGGGGCGGCAAACAATATGCCAGACCCCCCCCCCCGCAGGTTGGTCGGTAGCACTTACCACATCACCGGTGGCTTCCCCTGCTCAGCGGCCTCCTCCTGATCTCCACAGGTCATCACGGCGATGGCTTCTGTTTCCTCCCGCCTCATCAGGGGCCTATCGGGAGTCTTCTATTTTCGGCCAATCGGAAAATGGGTCTCACAGCTGCTTCTGATTGACCCTTTTGAGGATCAGTGTTTCAACAGCGAATGTTCATTCGCTGTTGTAACACACCTGGGTGGGAACGGAGCGCATTCTGGGAAAGTAAATGCCTCTGCGACTTTTTTTTCTAGTTAAGGATGGAGCATTGGTTCTTCATTGGTTTTTAAACATTCAAGATTGAACTATTCTTAATCAAGTGTTTAACTGTTGAAGTTTTGAGCAAATAAATATCTTCACACTTGGAAACAACCTTCTCCTAACGTCGCCATACATTGGTTAATCTGTATATTTTTACTACTGATTTACTTTATGTTAGTTTAAATTACTAGATGCCTAGGTTTAGTGTGTGATAGGAGGGTTTTTTCATGAATGTGGATTTTCCTGACAGTGATGCCAATTTTATAGGGGTGGGTGTGGATACAGTGCATCCGGAAAGTATTCACAGCGCTTCACTTTTTCCACATGTTACAGCCTTATTCCAAAATTGATTTAATTCATTATTTTCCTCAAAATTCTACAAACCATACCTCATAATTTTAATATGAAATAAGTTTGTTTGAAATCTTTGCAAAGTTATTAAAAAAACAAAACAAAAAAAAAGAAAAAAAAATTTGTACATAAGTATTCACAGCCTTTGCCATGACACTCAAAATTGAGCTCAGGTGCATCCTGTTTCCACTGATCATACTTGAGCTGTTTCTACAACATGATTGGAGTCCACCTGTGGTAAATTCAGTTGATTGGACATGATTTGGAGAGGCACACACCTGTCTATATAAGGCCCACAGTTAACAGTGCATGTCAGAGCACAAGCCAAGTCATGAAGTCCAAGGAATTGTCTTTAGACCTCTGAGACAGGATTGTATCGAGGCTAAGATCTGGGGAAGGGTATAGAAAAATTTCTGCAGCATTGAAGGTCCCAATGAGCACAGTGACCTCCATCATCCATAAATGGAAGAATTTTGGAACCACCAGAACTCTTCCTAGAGCAGGTAACCTGGCCAAACTCAGTGATCAGGGGAGAAGGGCCTTAGTCAGGGAGGTAACCAAGAACCCGATGGTCACTCTGACAGAGCTCCAGCATTTCTCTGTGGAGAGAGGAGAACCTTCCAGAAGAGCAACTATCTCTGCAACACTCAACCAATCAGGCCTGTATGGTAGAGTGGCCAGACGGAAGCCACTCCTCAGTAAAAGGCACTTGACAGCCTGCCTGGAGTTTGCTGAAAGGGTACCTGAAGGACTCTCGGACCATGTTAAACAAAATTCTCTGGTCTGATGAAACAAAGATTGAACTCTTTGGCCTGAATGGCAAGCGTTATGTCTGGAGGAAACCAGGCACCGCTTATCACCTGGCCAATACCATCCCTACAGTGAAGCATGGTGGTGGCAGCATCGTGCTGTGGGGATGTTTTTCAGTGGCAGGAACTGAAGACTAGTCAGGATTGAGGGAAAGATGAATGCAGCAATGTACAGAGACATCCTTAAAGAAAACTTGCTCCAGAACACTCTAGGCCTCAGACTGGGACGCAGGTTCATCTTCCAACAGGGCAATGACCCTAAGCACACAGCCAAGATAACAAAGGAGTGGCTACAGTACAACTCTGTATATGTCCTTGAGTGGCCCAGCCAGAGCCCAGAGTTGAACCTGATTGAACATCTCTGGAGAGATCTGAAAATGGCTGTGCACCGACGCTACCCATCCAACCTGATGGAGCTTGAGAGGTCCTGCAAGGAAGAATGGGAGAAACTGCCCAAAAATAGGTGTGCCAAGCTTGTAACATCATACTCAAAAAAACTTGGGGCTGTAATTGGTGCCAAGAGTGCCTCAACAAAGTATTGAATACTTATGTACATGTAATGTTTTATTTTTTTATTTTTAACAAATTTGCAAAGATTTCAAACTTCTTTAACATTGTCATTATGGGGTATTGTTTGTAGAACTTTGAGGAAAATAATGAATCTAATCCATTTTGGAATAAGGCTGGAACATAACAAAATGTGCACTGTATGTATTGATTTTTTTATTGGAACACTTTTGTAATAAATCTTATTTTTGGAGATATGCAGATGCTGGTGTCCTTGTTCATAGATTACCTTCTCCTTCTTATATATGCACATTGAATCTATATTTTGCCTGTAGATCTTTATTTAAAGGGTAACTCCATTCTCGTGGGGAAAACAAATAGCAAATAAAAAAATAATAATATAGCATATACAATTGCGACACAAAGTCATATTGTAATTGAATGTTATTAAAAATTACCTTTCCTTTTCAATCTGCAGCTCTGTAATTTTCTGTAAAATGTAATGCAATATGGCTACCTGGAGATGTTCTGTACACAGAATGTGTACAGAATGTCCACCAGAAACATAATTTTCTGCTTGTGTGATTGGCTCACTGAGTTTCCTAGAAGTCGGCACCAAGATACAAGTCAGATTTTAGGCACCCCCTGCAACAAAAATTAAATTTTTGGTGAAATACTCCATATAGGAAATCATGTCTAAAGGGATGCAGACCCTGCAATTTTCCTCATTAGAGCCCTGCAGGTGCAGCAGCTTGTTGAAACCCACTCTCCTTAGATTCACTTACCACATGGACACAAACAAACCCACACATTTTGTCAGACTAGCAAAAGGTAGGAATCTGCAACAAAGTGTGTTAAAATCCCTGCAATGTACATAGATCACCCAGAGGGAAATGTTTTTTTTTTCAACAAAGGTGTAGCCAACCTTTAATTTTTATAAACAGTGGCAGAGTTTTTTTAAGCTGTTATATTTATGAAACTCACTGCTACCAGTCAAAATGAAGGAAACCAATGAAACTGAATGAAAACAAATGAACGGATTCCTCCATCGGATTCTTCCATCTACCCAAATGACATGGATGGAGGAATTCCTGCCACTGTCAGAATGCACTGATCAGCTTCTGCAATAAATCAGATGACTGATCTCTATCCAGTGGTGACAGAAACACAATATAGAAAAGCCCGGAGGAAAAAATGAGAGAAAAGAAATGAGCGGAGGGCTGGCATGACTAGGGAAACAGGGTACAGGATGTTAGAAGTATTAGGATTGGGTAGGAAGTTTAGTGGGAGGGGGAGTAAGTAGGAAAAGGAGTTGTCCCCTCCCCCAGGTCACCACAGTGTGAAGGAAAGTTCAGGGAGACAGAGCTATGGCAGATGGGGAGCTGTTTCGGGCCTAGCTGCGGTCGGTAGCGGCACCAGGGAGCGCAGGTTGGTTACAGGAGACCCTGGGGCCAATGCTTGCTTGAAGAGTGGTGGGGGCAGGTACAGGGGGGGAGGGAGTCCACGCGAGCTTGAAGGTTACTGCCTTCAGAGCGCTTCTTACCCGACTATCCCCTAGAGCCCAGCGCCAGCCAATTAGTCTCCCCTTGGCCCCATTCGGGCCCCCCCCGCTAAGCGTTCACATTGCTCACAAGGGGGGGTCCCGGGAATCATCCCCCTCATAGTCAGGGCCCGGCGGGCGGCCGCACCGGCGGTTCGGGGTGGCCAGGCAGCTCGCTCGACACATGGACCAGAAGAGTGCGGGCCTCACCCCTGATGGGACGGTAGCGGGGGGTGGAGCCTCAGTGGGGGAGATCGTCGGTCGCGGTCACTGTGCCCTCTGCAGCCTCGGCCAGGTGACCCCCAGGTGATGATGGATCGCCAGGGGAGGGTGACAACGGGCCTGATGTCTCTTGGCAGGGCGGGGGGGGAAGTCCCCCCCCCGGCCCGCGAAAAGCGACAGAGAAGTCCATGGGCGGGTCTGGAGCTCAGTGGCGGGGCCGGAGGGCTGCCAGATCCTCGGCATCCAGAGACACCTGCTCCTGGAGGGCTTTCATCAGATGCGGGCGAGCCGGCTGTCCTATGGTCGCAGGGCGAGCTGACGGCTTCGGAGGACGATCGGTTTCCCCTGAGACGATCGGCAGCGATGGAGGCGAGACGGTCGGCTGGTGGGAATTTTTCCTAGGCAGCCCGGTAAGTAAAAAAAAAAAAAATAATAATAATAATTTTTCTTTGCCATATAGGGGATAGTATAGTGGGTCCGTGGGGGGTGTTCCTACTGCAGGTGCTGGGGAGACATTGGTAACGGGGGGGCTACTGCAGGTGCTGGGGAGGCATCGGTAACGGGGGGGCTCGCAAGGTGATTCTCCCCGGGTGGACACAATGGATGGGGCTGCACTTGGGGGGAGCTTCAGGCTCGCAGGGTTTTTTTTATTGGTGGGGCTCAAAGATTTTGGTTGGTGGATTTGAGAAGGTGGTCGGGCCGTGTGGTCCCGCTTGCAGGGAGGGATAGTATATCCTCATCACCCGTAGCGGTGCCGGAGGTGTGGGAGTCTGCGCATGACAGCTGATAGTGGGGTGCAAGTGGAGCAGAGGGTTTTGAAGTTTGTGGTAGCAGGGGACGCCGCTGGAAAACGGGATGTCATACGTTTGGCTGATTTAGCCGCAGGTACAGTTGGTTTTAGGGTCCGCTGGGTGCTCACTTAAAGCCTGAGGTCCAGGATAAGATCTAAAAGGGTGAGTACGTAGAGATGTTGTTCACTCCTGCTGTTAAAAAAAAAAAAAAAAAAATTAAAATTTGGGGTTACGCCAGGGTATTCCAACAATGGGAGGTGGTGAGAAGGGGAGGTATTGGTTGATTACATGTACTATCGGAAATAAGTTGCAAGCATTTGACATGAGGGTGATTGGGGGGAAGAACCCTGAACCTGTCGGAGCTCTTTTGTTACCCAAATTCGGTAGGGGATGCTTACAGGGTTCACGGAGGTGCGGTTTGGATGCGGTCTGGGAGCAGTTTGGCGTAGGAGGGGATACATCCGGCACTACGGTGGGATCACAACGACATCAGGCTGGGAATGCGCCTTGTGACATCTGCTAGGCCCCAAGGGCAGTTGTTTCCTGGTAGGGGCGGGTGTTACTCCACCCACCCCCCCCCCCCCACAGTATAACAGTCTGGCTGGAGTAAGTAGGCCTGTTAGCGGTACACGTAGGGCACGGGTAAATTCGGTGGAGTGTGTCGGTACAAGCACTAAGGTTCTGGGTTTGGGGGGGGGTTGGGATCACACCCTGTCGGTATGCTTCAAACACGGGAGAGGAAGGACGCCGGTGATGGGGGAACGGCGGCAGCCGTTTCTTGGTAGGTATACGGATGGTACAGCAGCGTAGCTGTTAGACTAAGGTTTTTTCTTTTCAGTGGGGTTTCACATGCAGTGTGATTTATGTTCGGCCATGCTGCGTCCCAATGTAGTTTCTGAGAAACTGCCCAGGGAAAGTAGCATTAGGACGCATAGGCGGCTCTTTCCCTTCCCAATCTTTTGTTGATTTGGGGGTTCCCCTTTGGGGTGTAGTGCCAAAGTAGGAGCTCAACAAATTTGGGCTGATGCACCACCTTTTTTCCCAAAAGGGGGGTTGGTCAACAATGCCATTGACACGGGAGGACACACAGTGAGTTACGCTTCCTTGGATGCGGCACTGTATTGGGCTCGTCGGATTGGTCAGGGCCGCCCGGACAGCTTCCGGTTGTGGGGTTGGTGGGGTACTGGGGTTTTTTATGTCGATATGGGTCTGCAGATTGGTTGCTCTGTCTCCGGGGCACTGTTTAGCAGTTCAACTCATTGGGGGAAAGTGTGATGAGGGATGTGTCAGGAGTATCGCCCATCAGCCATTATTTGGACGATTTTCTGTGTGTAGGCCTGGCGTCGCCAACTATCTTCGGGGTGCTCCTGTCTACATTGGAGCACGTTGCAAGGATCAGATCGCCTAAGCATTTTGTGCGTTGGGTGGACTCGCAGGGAGGATTTGCGGGTGTGCCTCATTACTGGACGGGTTTCCCAGGAGGGGACTGGGGGGGTTTGGTGCGGTTAAGAACTTTGAGTGGGGGTGGTACACAGTGTCGGGTTGCTCGACAGGTTTGGGGGCATTCTTTCAAGGCGGGTGTAGTGGGCCTTCGGTCTTTGATTGACAGGGGTTTTCACACAAGATCTGGTGCTGCTGGAGTCATTTCCAGTGGTATGGTGGGGCGCCTCAGTAAGGGAGATGAAGGTTTGGTTCCACGGGTATAACCTGGGTATGGTACGAGTGATCAAGAGTCGCTGTGTCGTCTCCCCCGGTTGTTTCAGCTGTTGCCACACTCGGTGTGGTTATGCCTGCAAGTGCATGTGTCGTTTACTTGGTGCATCTAATGCCAGTGGAGAATGTCATAGCTGGAGCGTTTCCTCGCTTTTCAGTGGGGATAGTTTCCGGGTGGTGGAGCTGGTGGCGGGGTAACGTGGGGTGTCCCGTCCTGTCTGGAGGTGTGAGATTCCATCGGAGTCGTCCACTTCTCGGAAGGCTAGGCAGTAGTGGCAGGTGGTAGTTCACATGAGTGAAGTGGATTCGGTGGGGCGAGGGGGTTAGACTGTTGACGTTATACTTTATTTCTAGAAATAGGACCAATGGGGTGGCCGGGCTCGCGTTAATAAAAAAAAAAAAAAGAAAAAAAAAAACTAGCGGGTTTGACGTTTCTGGTCAAAGGTTGGGTTGCCCGGAATTTACGGAAGAATTTTGGGTGTCTCCTGGTTATATCATAAAAAAAAAAAAAAAAAAAAAAATTATAATAATAATAAAATGTTTGGGCAGCTGCAGGGTTTGGGCAGCAGCATATGAGGTTTCCCTAGTTAGAGGGAGTTGTTTTCGTTGGCAAGTTTATTCTCGTTTTCCAAAAAAAAAAAAAAGGAATAATAATAATAAATTAATTTGGGTCCTTTTGGTTTGGGGAGCTGGTCAGCCTTTCCAAGTCCGTCAAAGGGGGAATGTGGGTTTATGAGATTAGGTGCAAGAAGGAGGGGGTGTCGTTGGTGTTACTGATATACAAGATGGAGCAGGTAGGCAGGGGTCAGTTGGTGCGGGCTTGGCTCCGCCTGGCTAGCAGTGGTGTCCGGAGGGGGCCGTGACGGGGGTTTTTTATTTGGGAGGTGCGTCCCGGGGCAGTTGGGTCCTTCTTAATGCACACGGACGGGTCCCCCTTTGTTGTTCAGGTTTCACAGGGTTTCAGTTTCCAGGAAGTGCTGCCTTGTTGGGGCTTGAATGAGAAGGCATGTTCTTCTCGTTTCTTTCAGGGTTGGGGCTGCGACCGAGGCGGCTAAGGTGGGATGGATGCTGAGGCGGTTAAGCGCTTTGGTAGGTGGGAGTCTTGTAGATTTGTGCTATACATTAGCCCCCATCAGCTGGTGGGATTCGAATAGTTGTGGGCTGGGTGGAGAGAGTGTATGGGGCTGTGATGATTTTGGGCTTGCTGAGGTCTTGGTGGCTTGTTTCTTTCTCTTCTTGCAGGTTCGGTACAGGCCCTGGCCTGGATACTGGGCCATTCGATCATGTTTAAAAATACATTAAAAAATAAATAAATTAAAAATAAATTAAAAAAAGGGGTAATGAGGGGTGGATGTGGGGCCAGAGGGTCAGCAGGTGGGGTTTCCAAGCCAGGAGGTTTGTGCTAGATGGCTGGGAGTTCCGGGAATGCTATGGAGTGGAGGGGCTCCAGAGGTACAGCTTTGCACGTCTGTATAGGCCGCCTGACGTTTTGGTCCTGCACGTAGGTGGTAATGATTTAGGGGTAAGGTCGATGGCATTCCCGGACATGGTCAGTGGGTGGTTGGACATTGTCACTTGGACCGCATGGAATGGGGCTTGGTCTTTAGAGGGTATCTACAGGGCCCGTACGAAGCTTAATTGGGAAGTGAGTAGATTTGTAGTGAGGAATGGAGGGTTGGTGGTAAGGCACATGGAGTTGGTGGTGGATGTCTGGAGGTACCTGCGGGGCAATGGTGTGCACCTCACTGCTGTGGGGTGTGACTTATGGGCATTGGGAATGCAATATGGCATACAGTGACCTCTGGGGTGTGGGGGGCCCCCAAGGGTAAGGTTTTCCCCTTGGGTGCTGTGGCGGGTGTTGGTCTTTGCGGATGAAGGAAGATACCTTGGAAGGAATGAGTTCAGGACCTATCGTTGGTATGGGTCCTGATGGTTGGATTTCAGCTAACGGAGGTTTAGCTAAAATGTGTTGGTAACGGGTGCACTGCGGTCCGTGGTTGTCTCTGAGCCAGCCGGTCGGCTTGAGGCCTATAAGCATATGAGAGGTACCGCAGTGCAATATTTTATCAGATGGTTATGGAGGTTCCCGCAAAAGACCAACGCTAGGATTTTTATATTATTTTGGAAATATATTTATTTAATAAATAAGGCTGCTACGGCCTATGTTTTACTCCAATTTCGGTGTGGTCTCGTTAATTTAGGATTATGGTTAAGAAGTTGGAGCAAACAGGGGGTAAGCAGTAAGTACATCTGTTATACATTAGTCAAGAAAAGCCCGGAGCAAAAAATGAGAGAAAAGAAATGAGCGGAGGGCTGGCATGACTAGGGAAACAGGGTACAGGATGTTAGAAGTATTAGGATTGGGTAGGAAGTTTAGTGGGAGGGGGAGTAAGTAGGAAAAGGAGTTGTCCCCTCCCCCAGGTCACCACAGTGTGAAGGAAAGTTCCCGCCCACCCTCCCCTGGTTATGTCCGTATGGTCTGGTTTGTGTTGTTGTTCTTTCTATTAACAGGTATGGTGTTCTGGATGTCGTGGCAGTAGCGGGTGTTGGTCTTTGCGGATGAAGGAAGATACCTTGGAAGGAATGAGTTCAGGACCTATCGTTGGTATGGGTCCTGATGGTTGGATTTCAGCTAACGGAGGTTTAGCTAAAATGTGTTGGTAACGGGTGCACTGCGGTCCGTGGTTGTCTCTGAGCCAGCCGGTCGGCTTGAGGCCTATAAGCATATGAGAGGTACCGCAGTGCAATATTTTATCAGATGGTTATGGAGGTTCCCGCAAAAGACCAACGCTAGGATTTTGATATTATTTTGGAAATATATTTATTTAATAAATAAGGCTGCTACGGCCTATGTTTTACTCCAATTTCGGTGTGGTCTCGTTAATTTAGGATTATGGGTAAGAAGTTGGAGCAAACAGGGGGTAAGCAGTAAGTACATCTGTTATACATTCGTCATGAAATTCATAGCATACAAGCTTGGACTGAATGAGCTTTCTATGTGTCATTCTAGATTTTTGCAGTATACAGAGGTAACCTCACAGTGCTACTGTTTTCTCTGTTTTACGCTCAGGCCCCTTTCACACTGGGGCGTTTTTCATGCGGTTTAGCGCTAATATTAACGCTATTATACCGCATGAAAAAATCATGCCCTTTAGCCTTCAATGTGAAAGCCCGAAGGCTTTCACACTGAAGCGGTGCGCTAGCAGGACCGCTCCAAAAGTCCTGCTAGCCGCTTCTTTACAGCGGTAAAGGAGCGGTGTGTTCACCGCTCCTTTACCGCGGTCTCCCATTGAAATCAATGGGACACCGCGGTAATACTGCCCGCAAGCCGCGGCAATAGCCGCGGTTTGCGGGCGGTATTAACCCTTTTTCGGCCGCTAGCGGGGGTTAAATTCACCCCCCTAGCGACCGCATACCGCGGTAAGAACGACGGTATAGCAGCGCTGAAAATCGCGCTGCTATACCGCCACCGCACCTGCCCGCCCCAGTGTGAAAGGGGCCTCAGTGATTCCTACTATACATCTCTTTTATTCTTGAGACTACAAAATATTCTTCACTCAGACTCTATCATTTTTCCTCTTCTCCCTGTTGACACTATCTCATTTGATTCCCCATTATAAACAAATTCCAATTATTTTCAGTTTAAATAACGTAAACCACCTGCGTGACTGAAATAATGAAAAGCATAGAAAAATCTAAATACCAATTTGGCTGACTTCACAGTGCTCAGAAGACTCAAAATATGAACAGGTTCACAAATTACTTGGCATCACACAAAAATCCAAAAGCAAACATTTATTATATTGCAGTTTACCAATTATTAGATGTTATGGCCGTATTAGGCTTTTTTTTTCTTCTGTTTTCATCCGGTAATTTGGCCCAATATGTCTGTTGTTTTTTAACCACTTATGGACCAGGCCTATTTTTCAAACTTGCTGTTTACAAATTAAAATCACGTTTTCTTTGCTAGAAAATTACTTAGAACCTTGAAACATTATATATTTTTTCAGACACCCTAGAGAATAAAGTTGCGGTCGTTGCAATACTGTATATCACACTGTATTTATGCAGCGGTCTTACAAGCACAATTTTTTGGGAAAAAATACACTTTTTTTAATTAAAAAATAAGACAACAGTAAAGTTAGCCCAATTTTTTTTTTATACTGTGAAAGATAATGTTATGCCGAGTAAATTGATACCCAACATGTCACGCTTCAAAATTGTGCCCACCCGCTATCTCCATAGGCGACGTTTAAACATTTCTACAGGTTACCAGTGTTGAGTTACAGAGGAGGTCTTGGGCTAGAATTATTGCTCTCGCTCTAACGATCGTGGTGGTTTGAACACCGTTTTTATATGCGGATGTGACTTAGGTATGCGTTCACCTCTGCACGCGAGCTTGGCGGGACAGGGCGCTTTAAATGTAATTATTTTTTCTTATTTAATAAAAAAATTTTACACTGTCTTTTTATAAAAAAAATTTGTATCACTTTTATTCCTATTACAAGGAATGTAAATATCCCTTGTAATAGAAAAAAGCATGACAGGACCTCTTTAATGTGAGATATGGGGTCAAAAATATCTTACATTTACACTTAAAAGCAAAAAAAAAGTCTTGATTTTTTTAAATTAAAAAAATTTACCCCTTTAAGATCATTGGGCAGAAGTGACGTTTGACATCGCTTGACATCGCTTCCTTCATTCAATGGTATGGAGCCGAGTGGCCATCTTTCCCTCACTCGACTCCACGCCTCAGAGGGGAAAGGACCCGATCGTCCCTGCCGCTACCGACGGCTCCGGTAAGCGGCGGAGACCACCTGGGAGCGGCGGGGGGGGGCACCTCTCCCGTCGACGATAAAAGTGATCTTGTGGCGAATCCGCCACAGAGACCACTTTTATCTGAAAGCGGACTGCCTGCTGTTTAAAAAGATACCGGGGTTATGGCAGTTGTCTGCTGCCATAACTCCAGTAGTCAACGTCAAACAGCCGCCGTATAATGATGGCGGGCGGTCCATAAGTAGTTAAAAGAAAAGCTCTCTTGCAGTTACAGGGATGAGAGAAACCATTTAAAACTGTCAGGGGTGCTTAAAATGATAAACTTTTATTTATTTATTTATATAAAACCTTTATCCCAATAGGAAAAATACTGTTTGTCGTAAATGATCATAAAGTATTGGCTGGAGTTCAGCTTCAATTTATAGTGTATTTAAATCTGCTATTACATCTAACAATCCCCTCCCCCTAGACTGAAAATGCTGCTGTGCAAAGGTGCCCCCTGTGCTCCTTCATCCAGAAAGAGGCATTCTAATACAGGTGTGTTACTGGCCAGATCACCAGGAAAAAAAGCATAGAAAAAGAAAACGAATCCATCTACTACATCTAAGGATTGGTAAGCTACAACATATTACAATTTTAGTTATGGGTTAAATACCGTTTTAAGTGAAGTAAATA
Source organism: Rana muscosa (assembly GCA_029206835.1). Lineage (NCBI taxonomy): Eukaryota > Metazoa > Chordata > Amphibia > Anura > Ranidae > Rana > Rana muscosa. The sequence continues at coordinate 636,825,787 of CM055122.1, read as the reverse complement.
GCCAGATTTATTTAGTCCGTAGCATTTGGCGCTGATTGTTTTTCTCACAATTCGTATCAATAAATGGCTCACAAAAAAACACTAACAAATCCGAGTGCTTCAGCTGAAGATAAGGAGCATGAAGCATGACTGCTAGGGATGAGCTCGGTGTTCGAGTCGAACATACGTTCGACTCGAACATCGGCTGTTCGATTGTTCGAAACATGATCAAACGATTTGGGCCGTTCGCGCCTAATTCGAGTGACGCGAACGGCCCACAATGCACTACGCCATCGCAGTGTCATCCAGGCGCTGTGATTGGCCAAGCATGCACTGTGACCCCGCATGCTTGGCCAATCACAGCGCCGGCAGCGAGGAGAGCAATGATTGGCCACAGGCAGGATGCCTGTGGCCAATTATTGCTGAGGGTGTTTAGTACACGCCCCACAATATAAAAGGCCGCCAGCACGGCGGCCTAGTGTAGTGTGTTCCGGAGCAGGGAAAGAGAAGCATAGGCAGTAGGGATGAGCTCGGTGTTCGAGTCGAACATACGTTCGACTCGAACATCGGCTGTTCGATCGTTTGACGAAGATCGAACGATTTGGGCCGTTCGCGCCTAATTCGAGTGACGCGAACGGCCCACAATGCACTACGCCATCGCAGTGTCATCCAGGCGCTGTGATTGGCCAAGCATGCACTGTGACCCCGCATGCTTGGCCAATCACAGCGCCGGCAGCAAGGAGAGCAATGATTGGCCACAGGCAGGATGCCTGTGGCCAATTATTGCTGAGGGTGTTTAGTACACGCCCCACACTATAAAAGGCCGCCAGCACGGTGGCCTAGTGTAGTGTGTTCCGGAGCAGGGAAAGAGAAGCATAGGCAGGGACAGTGACATTTATTTTTTCTTGCTTAACCTGGATTCCTTTAGTTTAGGGAAAGAGAAGGATAGGTAGGGAGAGTGTCAGTGTGTTTTACTGTGCGAATCCTTGTTTCTAGGGACAGGGAAGGACAGTGAGGGAAATTCTCCTTGTGCTATAGTGTGCTAAAGCATTGATCATCAATCAGCTTTAAAAAAACATTTTTTCTAGGGACAGAAAACTATAGGTAGGAAGAGTGTCAGTTTCTTTCACTGTGATAATCCTTGTTTCTAGGGACAGGGAAGGACAGTGAGGGAAATTCTACTTGTGCTATAGTGTGCTAAAGCATTGATCATCAATCAGCTTTAAAAAAACATTTTTTCTAGGGACAGAAAACTATAGGTAGTGTGACAGCAGGAAGGTAAAGTCACCTGGTTGCATCCAGGGGGGTAGATATATTTCGCCCAGATTCAGGCTTTACGCCGACTTATACAACTAGGTGGAGAGTTGTATAAGGCTAGTGGGCTCATGGATGACTCATACCTCTAGGGAGAGTGTGGGGCGTCGTACAGACAGGGAGTTGATGAGGCCAGCTGAAGCTTGTCAGCTCATTTAGGCCTCTATAAGAACTCCCAGATTCATTAGGTGTTAGCTCATGCCTGGAACCAGACCTGTGTGGACTGTCTAGGGAGAGTGAACCCCTGTGCGGTGAGACAAAGCCTGTGTGGCTATTTGCTTGGACATTTAAAACCAGGGACTTAGGGACTAGGACAGCACTAGGCTGATCCCAGTTGTTAGTTAGGAAACCTGTATGTTTAGTCAGAGGTCAAGTTGACCAGGATTTATTTTATTTATGTTTCTTTTGCTTTGCTGTGTTTTGTCACTGTAAATAGAAAATAAACCGCACCTTTTTGATTTTGAAAACCACAACCTCCGTTTGCTGGGCCTGTTTTTGTCTGGGGAGCCCATCCCGGGGGTCACACACACCCGCTGCCGAGCTAACCCCCTCACAGTAGGAAGAGTGTCAGTTTCTTTCACTGTGATAATCCTTGTTTCTAGGGACAGGGAAGGACAGTGAGGGAAATTCTACTTGTGCTATAGTGTGCTAAAGCATTGATCATCAATCAGCTTTAAAAAAACATTTTTTCTAGGGACAGAAAACTATAGGTAGGAAGAGTGTCAGTTTCTTTCACTGTGATAATCCTTGTTTCTAGGGACAGGGAAGGACAGTGAGGGAAATTCTACTTGTGCTATAGTGTGCTAAAGCATTGATCATCAATCAGCTTTAAAAAAACATTTTTTCTAGGGACAGAAAACTATAGGTAGGAAGAGTGTCAGTTTCTTTCACTGTGATAATCCTTGTTTCTAGGAACAGGGAAGGACAGTGAGGGAAATTCTACTTGTGCTATAGTGTGCTAAAGCATTGATCATCAATCAGCTTTAAAAAAACATTTTTTCTAGGGACAGAAAACTATAGGTAGGAAGAGTGTCAGTTTCTTTCACTGTGATAATCCTTGTTTCTAGGGACAGGGAAGGACAGTGAGGGAAATTCTACTTGTGCTATAGTGTGCTAAAGCATTGATCATCAATCAGCTTTAAAAAAACATTTTTTCTAGGGACAGAAAACTATGGGTAGGAAGAGTGTCAGTTTCTTTCACTGTGATAATCCTTGTTTCTAGGGACAGGGAAGGACAGTGAGGGAAATGCTCCTTGTGCTATAGTGTGCTAAAGCATTGATCATCAATCAGCTTTAAAAAAACATTTTTTCTAGGGACAGAAAACTATAGGTAGGAAGAGTGTCAGTTTCTTTCACTGTGATAATCCTTGTTTCTAGGGACAGGGAAGGACAGTGAGGGAAATTCTACTTGTGCTATAGTGTGCTAAAGCATTGATCATCAATCAGCTTTAAAAAAACATTTTTTCTAGGGACAGAAAACTATAGGTAGGAAGAGTGTCAGTTTCTTTCACTGTGATAATCCTTGTTTCTAGGGACAGGGAAGGACAGTGAGGGAAATTCTACTTGTGCTATAGTGTGCTAAAGCATTGATCATCAATCAGCTTTAAAAAAACATTTTTTCTAGGGACAGAAAACTATAGGTAGGAAGAGTGTCAGTTTCTTTCACTGTGATAATCCTTGTTTCTAGGGACAGGGAAGGACAGTGAGGGAAATTATACTTGTGCTATAGTGTGCTAAAGCATTGATCATCAATCAGCTTTAAAAAAACTTTTTTTCTAGGGACAGAAAACTATAGGTAGGGAGAGTGTCAGTGTGTTTTACTGTGCTAATCCTTGTTTCTAGGGACAGGGAAGGACAGTGAGGGAAATTCTCCTTGTGCTATACTGTGCTAAAGCATTGATCATCAACCATCTTTAAAAAAACATTTTTTCTAGGGACAGAAAACTATAGGTAGGGAGAGTGTCAGTGTGTTTTACTGTGCTAATCCTTGTTTCTAGGGACAGGGAAGGACAGTGAGGGAAATTCTCCTTGTGCTATACTGTGCTAAAGCATTGATCATCAACCATCTTTAAAAAAACATTTTTTCTAGGGACAGAAAACTATAGGTAGGGAGAGTGTCAGTGTGTTTTACTGTGCTAATCCTTGTTTCTAGGGACAGGGAAGGACAGTGAGGGAAATTCTCCTTGTGCTATACTGTGCTAAAGCATTGATCATCAACCATCTTTAAAAAAACATTTTTTCTAGGGACAGAAAACTATAGGTAGGGAGAGTGTCAGTGTGTTTTACTGTGCTAATCCTTGTTTCTAGGGACAGGGAAGGACAGTGAGGGAAATTCTCCTTGTGCTATACTGTGCTAAAGCATTGATCATCAACCATCTTTAAAAAAACATTTTTTCTAGGGACAGAAAACTATAGGTAGGGAGAGTGTCAGTGTGTTTTACTGTGCTAATCCTTGTTTCTAGGGACAGGGAAGGACAGTGAGGGAAATTCTCCTTGTGCTATACTGTGCTAAAGCATTGATCATCAACCATCTTTAAAAAAACATTTTTTCTAGGGACAGAAAACTATAGGTAGGGAGAGTGTCAGTGTGTTTTACTGTGCTAATCCTTGTTTCTAGGGACAGGGAAGGACAGTGAGGGAAATTCTCCTTGTGCTATACTGTGCTAAAGCATTGATCATTAACCATCTTTAAAAAAACATTTTTTCTAGGGACAGAAAACTATAGGTAGGGAGAGTGTCAGTGTGTTTTACTGTGCTAATCCTTGTTTCTAGGGACAGGGAAGGACAGTGAGGGAAATTCTCCTTGTGCTATACTGTGCTAAAGCATTGATCATCAACCATCTTTAAAAAAACATTTTTTCTAGGGACAGAAAACTATAGGTAGGGAGAGTGTCAGTGTGTTTTACTGTGCTAATCCTTGTTTCTAGGGACAGGGAAGGACAGTGAGGGAAATTCTCCTTGTGCTATACTGTGCTAAAGCATTGATCATCAACCATCTTTAAAAAAACATTTTTTCTAGGGACAGAAAACTATAGGTAGGGAGAGTGTCAGTGTGTTTTACTGTGCTAATCCTTGTTTCTAGGGACAGGGAAGGACAGTGAGGGAAATTCTCCTTGTGCTATACTGTGCTAAAGCATTGATCATCAACCATCTTTAAAAAAACATTTTTTCTAGGGACAGAAAACTATAGGTAGGGAGAGTGTCAGTGTGTTTTACTGTGCTAATCCTTGTTTCTAGGGACAGGGAAGGACAGTGAGGGAAATTCTACTTGTGCTATAGTGTGCTAAAGCATTGATCATCAATCAGCTTTAAAAAAACATTTTTTCTAGGGACAGAAAACTATAGGTAGTGTGACAGCAGGAAGGTAAAGTCACCTGGTTGCATCCAGGGGGGTAGATATATTTCGCCCAGATTCAGGCTTTACGCCGACTTATACAACTAGGTGGAGAGTTGTATAAGGCTAGTGGGCTCATGGATGACTCATACCTCTAGGGAGAGTGTGGGGCGTCGTACAGACAGGGAGTTGATGAGGCCAGCTGAAGCTTGTCAGCTCATTTAGGCCTCTATAAGAACTCCCAGATTCATTAGGTGTTAGCTCATGCCTGGAACCAGACCTGTGTGGACTGTCTAGGGAGAGTGAACCCCTGTGCGGTGAGACAAAGCCTGTGTGGCTATTTGCTTGGACATTTAAAACCAGGGACTTAGGGACTAGGACAGCACTAGGCTGATCCCAGTTGTTAGTTAGGAAACCTGTATGTTTAGTCAGAGGTCAAGTTGACCAGGATTTATTTTATTTATGTTTCTTTTGCTTTGCTGTGTTTTGTCACTGTAAATAGAAAATAAACCGCACCTTTTTGATTTTGAAAACCACAACCTCCGTTTGCTGGGCCTGTTTTTGTCTGGGGAGCCCATCCCGGGGGTCACACACACCCGCTGCCGAGCTAACCCCCTCACAGTAGGAAGAGTGTCAGTTTCTTTCACTGTGATAATCCTTGTTTCTAGGGACAGGGAAGGACAGTGAGGGAAATTCTACTTGTGCTATAGTGTGCTAAAGCATTGATCATCAATCAGCTTTAAAAAAACATTTTTTCTAGGGACAGAAAACTATAGGTAGGAAGAGTGTCAGTTTCTTTCACTGTGATAATCCTTGTTTCTAGGGACAGGGAAGGACAGTGAGGGAAATTCTACTTGTGCTATAGTGTGCTAAAGCATTGATCATCAATCAGCTTTAAAAAAACATTTTTTCTAGGGACAGAAAACTATAGGTAGGAAGAGTGTCAGTTTCTTTCACTGTGATAATCCTTGTTTCTAGGAACAGGGAAGGACAGTGAGGGAAATTCTACTTGTGCTATAGTGTGCTAAAGCATTGATCATCAATCAGCTTTAAAAAAACATTTTTTCTAGGGACAGAAAACTATAGGTAGGAAGAGTGTCAGTTTCTTTCACTGTGATAATCCTTGTTTCTAGGGACAGGGAAGGACAGTGAGGGAAATTCTACTTGTGCTATAGTGTGCTAAAGCATTGATCATCAATCAGCTTTAAAAAAACATTTTTTCTAGGGACAGAAAACTATGGGTAGGAAGAGTGTCAGTTTCTTTCACTGTGATAATCCTTGTTTCTAGGGACAGGGAAGGACAGTGAGGGAAATGCTCCTTGTGCTATAGTGTGCTAAAGCATTGATCATCAATCAGCTTTAAAAAAACATTTTTTCTAGGGACAGAAAACTATAGGTAGGAAGAGTGTCAGTTTCTTTCACTGTGATAATCCTTGTTTCTAGGGACAGGGAAGGACAGTGAGGGAAATTCTACTTGTGCTATAGTGTGCTAAAGCATTGATCATCAATCAGCTTTAAAAAAACATTTTTTCTAGGGACAGAAAACTATAGGTAGGAAGAGTGTCAGTTTCTTTCACTGTGATAATCCTTGTTTCTAGGGACAGGGAAGGACAGTGAGGGAAATTCTACTTGTGCTATAGTGTGCTAAAGCATTGATCATCAATCAGCTTTAAAAAAACATTTTTTCTAGGGACAGAAAACTATAGGTAGGAAGAGTGTCAGTTTCTTTCACTGTGATAATCCTTGTTTCTAGGGACAGGGAAGGACAGTGAGGGAAATTCTACTTGTGCTATAGTGTGCTAAAGCATTGATCATCAATCAGCTTTAAAAAAACTTTTTTTCTAGGGACAGAAAACTATAGGTAGGGAGAGTGTCAGTGTGTTTTACTGTGCTAATCCTTGTTTCTAGGGACAGGGAAGGACAGTGAGGGAAATTCTCCTTGTGCTATACTGTGCTAAAGCATTGATCATCAACCATCTTTAAAAAAACATTTTTTCTAGGGACAGAAAACTATAGGTAGGGAGAGTGTCAGTGTGTTTTACTGTGCTAATCCTTGTTTCTAGGGACAGGGAAGGACAGTGAGGGAAATTCTCCTTGTGCTATACTGTGCTAAAGCATTGATCATCAACCATCTTTAAAAAAACATTTTTTCTAGGGACAGAAAACTATAGGTAGGGAGAGTGTCAGTGTGTTTTACTGTGCTAATCCTTGTTTCTAGGGACAGGGAAGGACAGTGAGGGAAATTCTCCTTGTGCTATACTGTGCTAAAGCATTGATCATCAACCATCTTTAAAAAAACATTTTTTCTAGGGACAGAAAACTATAGGTAGGGAGAGTGTCAGTGTGTTTTACTGTGCTAATCCTTGTTTCTAGGGACAGGGAAGGACAGTGAGGGAAATTCTCCTTGTGCTATACTGTGCTAAAGCATTGATCATCAACCATCTTTAAAAAAACATTTTTTCTAGGGACAGAAAACTATAGGTAGGGAGAGTGTCAGTGTGTTTTACTGTGCTAATCCTTGTTTCTAGGGACAGGGAAGGACAGTGAGGGAAATTCTCCTTGTGCTATACTGTGCTAAAGCATTGATCATCAACCATCTTTAAAAAAACATTTTTTCTAGGGACAGAAAACTATAGGTAGGGAGAGTGTCAGTGTGTTTTACTGTGCTAATCCTTGTTTCTAGGGACAGGGAAGGACAGTGAGGGAAATTCTCCTTGTGCTATACTGTGCTAAAGCATTGATCATTAACCATCTTTAAAAAAACATTTTTTCTAGGGACAGAAAACTATAGGTAGGGAGAGTGTCAGTGTGTTTTACTGTGCTAATCCTTGTTTCTAGGGACAGGGAAGGACAGTGAGGGAAATTCTCCTTGTGCTATACTGTGCTAAAGCATTGATCATCAACCATCTTTAAAAAAACATTTTTTCTAGGGACAGAAAACTATAGGTAGGGAGAGTGTCAGTGTGTTTTACTGTGCTAATCCTTGTTTCTAGGGACAGGGAAGGACAGTGAGGGAAATTCTCCTTGTGCTATACTGTGCTAAAGCATTGATCATCAACCATCTTTAAAAAAACATTTTTTCTAGGGACAGAAAACTATAGGTAGGGAGAGTGTCAGTGTGTTTTACTGTGCTAATCCTTGTTTCTAGGGACAGGGAAGGACAGTGAGGGAAATTCTCCTTGTGCTATACTGTGCTAAAGCATTGATCATCAACCATCTTTAAAAAAACATTTTTTCTAGGGACAGAAAACTATAGGTAGGGAGAGTGTCAGTGTGTTTTACTGTGCTAATCCTTGTTTCTAGGGACAGGGAAGGACAGTGAGGGAAATTCTCCTTGTGCTATACTGTGCTAAAGCATTGATCATCAACCATCTTTAAAAAAACATTTTTTCTAGGGACAGAAAACTATAGGTAGGGAGAGTGTCAGTGTGTTTTACTGTGCTAATCCTTGTTTCTAGGGACAGGGAAGGACAGTGAGGGAAATTCTCCTTGTGCTATACTGTGCTAAAGCATTGATCATCAACCATCTTTAAAAAAACATTTTTTCTAGGGACAGAAAACTATAGGTAGGGAGAGTGTCAGTGTGTTTTACTGTGCTAATCCTTGTTTCTAGGGACAGGGAAGGACAGTGAGGGAAATTCTCCTTGTGCTATACTGTGCTAAAGCATTGATCATCAACCATCTTTAAAAAAACATTTTTTCTAGGGACAGAAAACTATAGGTAGGGAGAGTGTCAGTGTGTTTTACTGTGCTAATCCTTGTTTCTAGTAGTGATGAGCCGAACACCCCCGGGTTCGGTTCGCACCAGAACCCGCGAACGGACCGAAAGTTCGTACGAACATTAGAACCCTATTAAATACAATGGATGCGAACGTTCGAATTCTAAAGTGCTAATTATAACAACTATTATGCATGTTATTGTCCTAAAAAGGGTTTGGGAACCCGGGTTCTGCACCAGGGGACATGTATCAATGCAAAAAGAAGTTTTAAAAACGGTCGTTTTTCGGGAGCAGTCATTTTAATGATGCATAAAGTGAAAAAAAAAAAGTCAAATATTCCTTTAAATATCGTACCTGGGGGGTGTCTAAAGTATGCCTGTGAAGTGCCACGTGTTTCCCGTGTTTAGAACTGTCCCTGCACAAAATGACACTTCTAAAGGAAGAAAAAGCCATTTAAAACTGCTTGCGGCTTTAATGTAATGTCTGGTCCCGGTAATATGGATGAAAATCTTTAAGAAAAATGGCATAGCTACCCCATGACCCCCCCCCCCTACCCCAGCCCATTACCAGCCCCTTTGGGTCTTGTATGGATATTAAGGGGAACCCCGCACATAAAATAAAAAAGGCCCTATATACTCTGAACAGCCGTATACAGGCGGTGCATACAAGACAGGGACTGTAGGTTTGTTCTTATGTAGAATCTGTTTGTAATTTTGAACAGGTACATTGTTGAAGTGTAGCTCCAGCCCAAAAATCTATTTTTAAACTTTTTGGAAAACATAGGTAAGGGTTATCACCCCTGTAACATTTGTTTTGCTGTCTGTGCCCCTGTTCAGAACATTTCACCTCACTTTCCGTCCCAATGACAACTGTTTTTGAAATGTGGTGTTTTTCTTGAAACAAGGATTGCTGATAAAGCATCAGTACAGAGGAGACACCTTTCTCCCATATTAATTCTTACAGGAGAGAATTTTCCTTCCTAGGGGTAGATTTCCTCTCACTTCCTGTTGTCTTCTTGCGTTTGCAAGTAGGAGTCGTTTGTAAGTTGGATGTTTGAAAGTAGGGACCTGCCGTATATACTCTGCAGAAATAGGCCCCTTAGTTGTTGGTGTTGGCACAACACTGTAAGCACTCACAGTTACTCTTGGTTGGTGCTGGAACGCCCTGCTGTCAACTATTATATCAGGAATTTTAATTACATATAATTGTTGAACAGTGGTAGTAAAAATTGGGGCTTTGATGGTGGTGCTGGTGCCACAACACTGTAAGCCCTGACAGTTACTCTTGGTGGGTGCAGCAATGGGCCCTGCTGTGAATTATTAGATCAAGAATTGTAATTGCATGCCCCTGTTGAACAGGGGCTGAAAAATTGGGCCTTTCGTGGTGGTGGTGGTGGTGGTGGTGTTGCCACAACACTGTAAGCCCTCAGAGTTACTCTTGGTGGGTGCAGGAATGGGCCCTGCTGTGAATTATTAGATCAAGAATTGTAATTACATGCCCCTTTTGAACAGGGGCTGAAAAATTGGGCCTTTCGTGGTGGTGGTGGTGGTGGCGTTGCCACAACACTGTAAGCCCTCAGACTTACTCTTGGTGGGTGCAGGAATGGGCCCTGCTGTGAATTATTAGATCAAGAATTGTAATTACATGCCCCTTTTGAACAGGGGCTGAAAAATTGGGCCTTTCGTGGTGGTGGTGGTGGTGGCGTTGCCACAACACTGTAAGCCCTCAGAGTTACTCTTGGTGGGTGCAGCAATGGGCCCTGCTGTGAATTATTAGATCAATAATTGTAATTGCATGCCCCTGTTGAACAGGGGCTGAAAAATTGGGCCTTAGGAACTGGTGGCACAACACTACAACCCCTCACAGATACGTTACTTGGAGCACAGCAATGAGCCCTGTTGCAAAGTATTGCTTCAAAAATTGTAATGACACGCCCCTGTTAAACAGGGGCTGAAAAATTGGGCCTTAGGCACTGGTGCCACAACACTCCAACCCCTCACAGATACTGTACTTGGAGCACAGCAATGAGCCCTATGGCAAATTATTGCTAAAAAAATTGTAATTACACGCCCCTGTAAAACAGGGGCTGAAAAATTGGGCCTTAGCCACTGGTGGCGGCACCCATAAACAAAAATGATCTTCCAAGCTATCATCATCAATCGTATCATTGAGGACTCGGAGGAGGAGGATAGCCAGTCAACATAACAGCACAGGCACTCAGCATCAGCATCAGTCTTGAAGGGATGTGACATGTTAAAATCAATTAGTCTGTTATATCAGCATCAGGTGTGTGGTAGCTGGTGGTGATCCAAGACTGGTTCATCTTGATGAAAGTCAGTCGATCAACCGAGTCGGTGGACAGGCGCACCCTGTGATCCGTGACAAATCCTCCAGCAGCACTGAATGTGCGTTCCGAAAGAACGCTGGATGCAGGACAGGCCAGTAGCTCAATTGCATACTGTGCAAGCTCTGGCCAGTGATCCATCCTCAAGACCCAGTAAGCCAGAGGATTTTCGGTGGGGAAGGTGTCCAAGTCTGACCTTGCCCCTAGATATTCCTGCACCATGTTTATCAGACGCTGGCGATGGTTGCTGGAACCGATCATACTTTGGGGCTGCGGACTAAAGAATTGTCTGAACGCATTGGTCAGACGGCCACCTTCCCCACCGCTCCTTCTTTGACTGGCCGAAGCCTCAGCAACTCGTTGTCCAGGACCAGGAGTTTGTAACCTCCCAGTCTCTGGGAACGCGTTGCACAGACCTTTCTGCAAGGCCTCCCGGAGTTGTCTCATCCTCTGCTCCCTCTGCAAAGGTAACATAAGGTCCGCAACCTTACCCTTGTACCGTGGATCAAGGAGAGTGGCCAGCCAGTAATGGTCCCTCTCCTTGATCCGAAGAATACGAGGATCCTTCCGCAGACTTTGCAGGATCAGGGAGGCCATGCAGCGTAGGTTTGCTGAGGCATTCGCTCCGGAGTCCTCTGGGTCACTAAGGACGACATGATCCGCAGCCACCTCCTCCCAGCCACGTACAAGTCCACTGGTTTCTTGGGACTGTAAATCATCCCTAAAAGACTGCTGCTGATGATGCTGAGTGCCAGCCTCCACCTCCATGCTGACACAATCCTCCTCCTCCTCCTCCTCCTCTTCCTCTTCCTGTGCGATGGGTGGGACAGAAGGAACACTGTCTGGGTAAAGGGGGCCTTGAGAGGCAAGGAAGTCCTCCTCTTCCTGCCTCTGTTCTGCCTCAAGTGCCCTGTCCATTATTCCACGCAGCGTGTGCTCCAACAGGTGGACAAGAGGTACAGTGTCACTGATGCATGCACTGTCACTGCTCACCATCCTCGTGGCCTCCTCAAATGGTGCCAGGACAGTGCATGCATCCCTGATCATGCCCCACTGGCGTGGAGAAAAAAAACCAAGCTCCCCTGACCCTGTCCTGGTGCCGTAGTCGCACAGGTACTCATTGATGGCCCTCTGCTGCGTGTGCAGCCGCTGCAGCATGGCCAACGTTGAGTTCCACCTGGTGGGCATGTCACATATAAGGCGGTTCTTGGGCAGGTTCAACTCCTTTTGCAGCTCAGCCAGGCGAGCACTGGCATTATAAGATCTGCGGAAATGCACACAGACTTTCCTGGCCTGCCTCAGGACATCCTGTAAGCCCGGGTACCTGCCCAAGAACCGCTGCACCACCAGGTTAAGGACGTGAGCCACACAGGGCACATGGGTCAGTTGTCCCTGTCGGAGGGCGGAGAGGAGGTTGGTGCCATTGTCGCAAACCACCATTCCTGGCTTAAGCTGGCGTGGCGTCAACCACCTCTCGGCCTGGCCCTGCAGAGCAGACAGGACCTCTGCCCCAGTGTGGCTTCTGTCCCCCAAACACACCAGCGCAAGCACGGCATGGCATCTTTTTGCCTGCGTACTTGCGTAGCCCCGTGAACGGCTACGGAGCACCGCTGGTTCATAGGACAAACCACAGGAAGAGGCCATGGAGGAAGAAGAAGAGGAGGGGGTGGAGGAGAGAGGTGTGTCACAACCAGTAGTAGCATTTTGGAGGCGTGGCGGTGGAACAACCTCCAACACTACTGCACCTTGTCCTGCATCCTTCCCAGCTGCCAAAAGAGTGACCCAATGGGCCGTGAAAGAAAGGTAACGTCCCTGTCCATGCCTGCTGGACCATGAGTCAGCGGTAATATGCACCTTACCGCTGACCGCCCTGTCCAGCGAGGCCAAGACATTGTCTTCCACATGCCGGTAGAGAGCCGGAATAGCCTTCCGTGAGAAAAAGTGGCGTTTGGGAACCTGCCACTGAGGAACCGCACATTGCACAAACTCACGGAAGGGGGCTGAGTCTACCAACTGAAAAGGCAGCAGTTGAAGCGCTAGCAATTTAGCCAAGCTAGCATTCAACCGCTGGGCATGTGGATGGCTGGGAGTGAACTTCTTTCGACGGTCCAGCAGCTGGGGCAGGGAAATTTGCCTGCTAGAATCGGACGTCGGTGTACTGCTAGCAGAGTGGCCGCAAGTACTTGGCTGTGACACACCTAATTCTACACCTTCATTCCTCTCAGTGCATGTTTCAGAGAGGACTGAAGTTATAGTGGGGTTGGAGATCCCAGCTGATGCGGTGCAAGGAGAGGTCCGCTTTGTTCTTTGGTGTGGGTCTTTGAGGTAGGCTTGCCAACGAGCTGCATGGCAGGTCAACATATGTCTGGTCAGGCATGTGGTACCCAAGCGGCTGATGTTTTGGCCACGCGATATACGCTTGAGACATATGTTGCAAACAGCAGCTGTGCGATCTGATGCACTAGCCTCAAAAAAGGCCCACACCAAGGAACTTTTTGAATGACGGGCAGAGGCAGCGCCCTGCACAGGCGGAGCTCTGCGGTGTGATTCCGTCGGTGTACTGCCCTTACGCTGGCCACCAAAGGGCATCCTGCCTCGTTGGAGATGTGCCTCCTCCTCATCCTCCTCCTCCTCCTCTCTCCTATTAGGCACCCACGTGGAGTCAGTGACCTCATCATCCCCTCCCTCCTCATCACTGGAGCCAATCTGGCAGTATGCTGCAGCTGCTGGAACATGACTGCCAGATTGGTGTCCTTCTTGAGCATCCCCTGTCTGCTCTCACGCTACTGCCTTCCTGTAGCTGGGTTTCATCATCAGACCCTTCGAAACGCTGGGCATCCTCCTGGAGCATGTACCCAACACTGTGCTCAAACAGTTCGGGGGACTCCTCAGGAGGAGGACATGGTGGGTCTAGGGAAGGAGTGACTGATGATGAGTCTGACATTGATACCAGGGAAGAGGACGCTTTGGCAGCTGCTTTGCCAGTACCCTGAGCCTGGGTGAGAGAGGATGAGGAGGAGGAGGAGGGCTTGGTCATTCACTCTACCAAGTCTTCGGCATGATGTGGCTCAACATGTCCAGCTGCCGAAAAGAAGGACAAGCGTGTCCCATGGCCATGTGCTGATGACAATGCACCGCGTCCACGACCAGCACTGTTGCCCCCAGACACAGAGCCTGCTTGCCCTCTTTTATTGCCTCCTGACTGTCTGCCTCTCCTTGTTTGCCTTCCAGACATTCTAATAGATGGCCTGCAGGGAGATGGGAAAAAAGCAATAAGGGCTACCTTCAGGTGTCCTTCTCTGTCCCTTTACTTAAGGATTTCTAAATATGGTTGAGGATTATTGCTTTTGCACAGAATAGCACAACGACAATTTCCCTGACTGTCCAAAAAACAAGGATTTCAAAGATGGTTGATGAGGAATGCTTTGGCACACTATAGCACAAGGAGAATTCCCCTCACTTTCCTTCTTTGTCCCTAGAAACAAGGACTGGCACAGTGAAAGAAACTGACACTCTCCCTACCTACAGTTTTCTGTCCCTAGAAAAAATGTTTTTTTAAAGCACACTATAGCACAAGGAGAAATCCCCTCACTTTCCTTCTTTGTCCCTAGAAACAAGGACTGGCACAGTGAAAGAAACTGACACTCTCCCTACCTACAGTTTTCTGTCCCTAGAAAAAATGTTTTTTTAAAGCACACTATAGCACAAGGAGAAATCCCCTCACTTTCCTTCTTTGTCCCTAGAAACAAGGACTGGCACAGTGAAAGAAACTGACACTCTCCCTACCTACAGTTTTCTGTCCCTAGAAAAAATGTTTTTTAAAGCACACTATAGCACAAGGAGAAATCCCCTCACTTTCCTTCTTTGTCCCTAGAAACAAGGACTGGCACAGTGAAAGAAACTGACACTCTCCCTACCTACAGTTTTCTGTCCCTAGAAAAAATGTTTTTTTAAAGCACACTATAGCACAAGGAGAAATCCCCTCACTTTCCTTCTTTGTCCCTAGAAACAAGGACTGGCACAGTGAAAGAAACTGACACTCTCCCTACCTACAGTTTTCTGTCCCTAGAAAAAATGTTTTTTTAAAGCACACTATAGCACAAGGAGAAATCCCCTCACTTTCCTTCTTTGTCCCTAGAAACAAGGACTGGCACAGTGAAAGAAACTGACACTCTCCCTACCTACAGTTTTCTGTCCCTAGAAAAAATGTTTTTTTAAAGCACACTATAGCACAAGGAGAATTCCCCTCACTTTCCTTCTTTGTCCCTAGAAACAAGGACTGGCACAGTGAAAGAAACTGACACTCTCCCTACCTACAGTTTTCTGTCCCTAGAAAAAAATGTTTTTTTAAAGCACACTATAGCACAAGGAGAAATCCCCTCACTTTCCTTCTTTGTCCCTAGAAACAAGGACTGGCACAGTGAAAGAAACTGACACTCTCCCTACCTACAGTTTTCTGTCCCTAGAAAAAATGTTTTTTTAAAGCACACTATAGCACAAGGAGAAATCCCCTCACTTTCCTTCTTTGTCCCTAGAAACAAGGACTGGCACAGTGAAAGAAACTGACACTCTCCCTACCTACAGTTTTCTGTCCCTAGAAAAAATGTTTTTTTAAAGCACACTATAGCACAAGGAGAAATCCCCTCACTTTCCTTCTTTGTCCCTAGAAACAAGGACTGGCACAGTGAAAGAAACTGACACTCTCCCTACCTACAGTTTTCTGTCCCTAGAAAAAATGTTTTTTTAAAGCACACTATAGCACAAGGAGAAATCCCCTCACTTTCCTTCTTTGTCCCTAGAAACAAGGACTGGCACAGTGAAAGAAACTGACACTCTCCCTACCTACAGTTTTCTGTCCCTAGAAAAAATGTTTTTTTAAAGCACACTATAGCACAAGGAGAAATCCCCTCACTTTCCTTCTTTGTCCCTAGAAACAAGGACTCGCACAGTAAAACACACTGACACTCTCCCTACCTATCCTTCTCTTTCCCTAAACTAAAGGAATCCAGGTTAAGCAAGAAAGAAATAAATGTCACTGTCCCTGCCTATGCTTGTCTTTCCCTGCTCCGGAACACACTACACTAGGCCGCCGTGCTGGCGGCCTTTTATAGTGTGGGGCGTGTACTAAACACCCTCAGCAATAATTGGCCACAGGCATCCTGCCTGTGGCCAATCATTGCTCTCCTCGCTGCCGGGGCTGTGATTGGCCAAGCATGCGGGGTCACAGTGCATGCTTGGCCAATCACAGCGCCTGGATGACACTGCGATGGCGTAGTGCATTGTGGGCCGTTCGCGTCACTCGAATTTGGCGCGAACGGCCCAAATCGTTCGATCTTCGTCGAACGATCGAACAGCCGATGTTCGAGTCGAACGTATGTTCGACTCGAACACGAAGCTCATCCCTAGTTTCTAGGGACAGGGAAGGACAGTGAGGGAAATTCTCCTTGTGCTATACTGTGCTAAAGCATTGATCATCAACCATCTTTAAAAAAACATTTTTTCTAGGGACAGAAAACTATAGGTAGGGAGAGTGTCAGTGTGTTTTACTGTGCTAATCCTTGTTTCTAGGGACAGGGAAGGACAGTGAGGGAAATTCTCCTTGTGCTATACTGTGCTAAAGCATTGATCATCAACCATCTTTAAAAAAACATTTTTTCTACGGACATAAAACTATAGGTAGGGAGAGTGTCAGTGTGTTTTACTGTGCTAATCCTTGTTTCTAGGGACAGGGAAGGACAGTGAGGGAAATTCTCCTTGTGCTATACTGTGCTAAAGCATTGATCATCAACCATCTTTAAAAAAACATTTTTTCTAGGGACAGAAAACTATAGGTAGGGAGAGTGTCAGTGTGTTTCACTGTGCTAATCCTTGTTTCTAGGGACAGGGAAGGACAGTGAGGGAAATTCTCCTTGTGCTATACTGTGCTAAAGCATTGATCATCAACCATCTTTAAAAAAACATTTTTTCTAGGGACAGAAAACTATAGGTAGGGAGAGTGTCAGTGTGTTTCACTGTGCTAATCCTTGTTTCTAGGGACAGGGAAGGACAGTGAGGGAAATTCTCCTTGTGCTATACTGTGCTAAAGCATTGATCATCAACCATCTTTAAAAAAACATTTTTTCTAGGGACAGAAAACTATAGGTAGGGAGAGTGTCAGTGTGTTTTACTGTGCTAATCCTTGTTTCTAGGGACAGGGAAGGACAGTGAGGGAAATTCTCCTTGTGCTATACTGTGCTAAAGCATTGATCATCAACCATCTTTAAAAAAACATTTTTTCTAGGGACAGAAAACTATAGGTAGGGAGAGTGTCAGTGTGTTTTACTGTGCTAATCCTTGTTTCTAGGGACAGGGAAGGACAGTGAGGGAAATTCTCCTTGTGCTATACTGTGCTAAAGCATTGATCATCAACCATCTTTAAAAAAACATTTTTTCTAGGGACAGAAAACTATAGGTAGGGAGAGTGTCAGTGTGTTTTACTGTGCTAATCCTTGTTTCTAGGGACAGGGAAGGACAGTGAGGGAAATTCTCCTTGTGCTATACTGTGCTAAAGCATTGATCATCAACCATCTTTAAAAAAACATTTTTTCTAGGGACAGAAAACTATAGGTAGGGAGAGTGTCAGTGTGTTTCACTGTGCTAATCCTTGTTTCTAGGGACAGGGAAGGACAGTGAGGGAAATTCTCCTTGTGCTATACTGTGCTAAAGCATTGATCATCAACCATCTTTAAAAAAACATTTTTTCTAGGGACAGAAAACTATAGGTAGGGAGAGTGTCAGTGTGTTTTACTGTGCTAATCCTTGTTTCTAGGGACAGGGAAGGACAGTGAGGGAAATTCTCCTTGTGCTATACTGTGCTAAAGCATTGATCATCAACCATCTTTAAAAAAACATTTTTTCTAGGGACAGAAAACTATAGGTAGGGAGAGTGTCAGTGTGTTTTACTGTGCTAATCCTTGTTTCTAGGGACAGGGAAGGACAGTGAGGGAAATTCTCCTTGTGCTATACTGTGCTAAAGCATTGATCATCAACCATCTTTAAAAAAACTTTTTTTCTAGGGACAGAAAACTATAGGTAGGGAGAGTGTCAGTGTGTTTCACTGTGCTAATCCTTGTTTCTAGGGACAGGGAAGGACAGTGAGGGAAATTCTCCTTGTGCTATACTGTGCTAAAGCATTGATCATCAACCATCTTTAAAAAAACATTTTTTCTAGGGACAGAAAACTATAGGTAGGGAGAGTGTCAGTGTGTTTTACTGTGCTAATCCTTGTTTCTAGGGACAGGAAAGGACAGTGAGGGAAATTCTCCTTGTGCTATACTGTGCTAAAGCATTGATCATCAACCATCTTTAAAAAAACATTTTTTCTAGGGACAGAAAACTATAGGTAGGGAGAGTGTCAGTGTGTTTCACTGTGCTAATCCTTGTTTCTAGGGACAGGGAAGGACAGTGAGGGAAATTCTCCTTGTGCTATACTGTGCTAAAGCATTGATCATCAACCATCTTTAAAAAAACATTTTTTCTAGGGACAGAAAACTATAGGTAGGGAGAGTGTCAGTGTGTTTTACTGTGCTAATCCTTGTTTCTAGGGACAGGGAAGGACAGTGAGGGAAATTCTCCTTGTGCTATACTGTGCTAAAGCATTGATCATCAACCATCTTTAAAAAAACATTTTTTTAGGGACAGAAAACTATAGGTAGGGAGAGTGTCAGTGTGTTTTACTGTGCTAATCCTTGTTTCTAGGGACAGGGAAGGACAGTGAGGGAAATTCTCCTTGTGCTATACTGTGCTAAAGCATTGATCATCAACCATCTTTAAAAAAACATTTTTTCTAGGGACAGAAAACTATAGGTAGGGAGAGTGTCAGTGTGTTTTACTGTGCTAATCCTTGTTTCTAGGGACAGGGAAGGACAGTGAGGGAAATTCTCCTTGTGCTATACTGTGCTAAAGCATTGATCATCAACCATCTTTAAAAAAACATTTTTTCTAGGGACAGAAAACTATAGGTAGGGAGAGTGTCAGTGTGTTTCACTGTGCTAATCCTTGTTTCTAGGGACAGGGAAGGACAGTGAGGGAAATTCTCCTTGTGCTATACTGTGCTAAAGCATTGATCATCAACCATCTTTAAAAAAACATTTTTTCTAGGGACAGAAAACTATAGGTAGGGAGAGTGTCAGTGTGTTTTACTGTGCTAATCCTTGTTTCTAGGGACAGGGAAGGACAGTGAGGGAAATTCTCCTTGTGCTATACTGTGCTAAAGCATTGATCATCAACCATCTTTAAAAAAACATTTTTTTAGGGACAGAAAACTATAGGTAGGGAGAGTGTCAGTGTGTTTTACTGTGCTAATCCTTGTTTCTAGGGACAGGGAAGGACAGTGAGGGAAATTCTCCTTGTGCTATACTGTGCTAAAGCATTGATCATCAACCATCTTTAAAAAAACATTTTTTTCTAGGGACAGAAAACTATAGGTAGGGAGAGTGTCAGTGTGTTTTACTGTGCTAATCCTTGTTTCTAGGGACAGGGAAGGACAGTGAGGGAAATTCTCCTTGTGCTATACTGTGCTAAAGCATTGATCATCAACCATCTTTAAAAAAACATTTTTTCTAGGGACAGAAAACTATAGGTAGGGAGAGTGTCAGTGTGTTTTACTGTGCTAATCCTTGTTTCTAGGGACAGGGAAGGACAGTGAGGGAAATTCTCCTTGTGCTATACTGTGCTAAAGCATTGATCATCAACCATCTTTAAAAAAACATTTTTTCTAGGGACAGAAAACTATAGGTAGGGAGAGTGTCAGTGTGTTTTACTGTGCTAATCCTTGTTTCTAGGGACAGGGAAGGACAGTGAGGGAAATTCTCCTTGTGCTATACTGTGCTAAAGCATTGATCATCAACCATCTTTAAAAAAACATTTTTTCTAGGGACAGAAAACTATAGGTAGGGAGAGTGTCAGTGTGTTTTACTGTGCTAATCCTTGTTTCTAGGGACAGGGAAGGACAGTGAGGGAAATTCTCCTTGTGCTATACTGTGCTAAAGCATTGATCATCAACCATCTTTAAAAAAACATTTTTTCTAGGGACAGAAAACTATAGGTAGGGAGAGTGTCAGTGTGTTTCACTGTGCTAATCCTTGTTTCTAGGGACAGGGAAGGACAGTGAGGGAAATTCTCCTTGTGCTATACTGTGCTAAAGCATTGATCATCAACCATCTTTAAAAAAACATTTTTTCTAGGGACAGAAAACTATAGGTAGGGAGAGTGTCAGTGTGTTTTACTGTGCTAATCCTTGTTTCTAGGGACAGGGAAGGACAGTGAGGGAAATTCTCCTTGTGCTATACTGTGCTAAAGCATTGATCATCAACCATCTTTAAAAAAACATTTTTTCTAGGGACAGAAAACTATAGGTAGGGAGAGTGTCAGTGTGTTTTACTGTGCTAATCCTTGTTTCTAGGGACAGGGAAGGACAGTGAGGGAAATTCTCCTTGTGCTATACTGTGCTAAAGCATTGATCATCAACCATCTTTAAAAAAACATTTTTTCTAGGGACAGAAAACTATAGGTAGGGAGAGTGTCAGTGTGTTTTACTGTGCTAATCCTTGTTTCTAGGGACAGGGAAGGACAGTGAGGGAAATTCTCCTTGTGCTATACTGTGCTAAAGCATTGATCATCAACCATCTTTAAAAAAACATTTTTTCTAGGGACAGAAAACTATAGGTAGGGAGAGTGTCAGTGTGTTTCACTGTGCTAATCCTTGTTTCTAGGGACAGGGAAGGACAGTGAGGGAAATTCTCCTTGTGCTATACTGTGCTAAAGCATTGATCATCAACCATCTTTAAAAAAACATTTTTTCTAGGGACAGAAAACTATAGGTAGGGAGAGTGTCAGTGTGTTTTACTGTGCTAATCCTTGTTTCTAGGGACAGGGAAGGACAGTGAGGGAAATTCTCCTTGTGCTATACTGTGCTAAAGCATTGATCATCAACCATCTTTAAAAAAACATTTTTTTAGGGACAGAAAACTATAGGTAGGGAGAGTGTCAGTGTGTTTTACTGTGCTAATCCTTGTTTCTAGGGACAGGGAAGGACAGTGAGGGAAATTCTCCTTGTGCTATACTGTGCTAAAGCATTGATCATCAACCATCTTTAAAAAAACATTTTTTCTAGGGACAGAAAACTATAGGTAGGGAGAGTGTCAGTGTGTTTTACTGTGCTAATCCTTGTTTCTAGGGACAGGGAAGGACAGTGAGGGAAATTCTCCTTGTGCTATACTGTGCTAAAGCATTGATCATCAACCATCTTTAAAAAAACATTTTTTCTAGGGACAGAAAACTATAGGTAGGGAGAGTGTCAGTGTGTTTTACTGTGCTAATCCTTGTTTCTAGGGACAGGGAAGGACAGTGAGGGAAATTCTCCTTGTGCTATACTGTGCTAAAGCATTGATCATCAACCATCTTTAAAAAAACATTTTTTCTAGGGACAGAAAACTATAGGTAGGGAGAGTGTCAGTGTGTTTTACTGTGCTAATCCTTGTTTCTAGGGACAGGGAAGGACAGTGAGGGAAATTCTCCTTGTGCTATACTGTGCTAAAGCATTGATCATCAACCATCTTTAAAAAAACATTTTTTCTAGGGACAGAAAACTATAGGTAGGGAGAGTGTCAGTGTGTTTTACTGTGCTAATCCTTGTTTCTAGGGACAGGGAAGGACAGTGAGGGAAATTCTCCTTGTGCTATACTGTGCTAAAGCATTGATCATCAACCATCTTTAAAAAAAAATTTTTCTAGGGACAGAAAACTATAGGTAGGGAGAGTGTCAGTGTGTTTCACTGTGCTAATCCTTGTTTCTAGGGACAGGGAAGGACAGTGAGGGAAATTATCCTTGTGCTATACTGTGCTAAAGCATTGATCATCAACCATCTTTAAAAAAACATTTTTTCTAGGGACAGAAAACTATAGGTAGGGAGAGTGTCAGTGTGTTTTACTGTGCTAATCCTTGTTTCTAGGGACAGGGAAGGACAGTGAGGGAAATTCTCCTTGTGCTATACTGTGCTAAAGCATTGATCAGCAACCATCTTTAAAAAAACATTTTTTCTAGGGACAGAAAACTATAGGTAGGGAGAGTGTCAGTGTGTTTTACTGTGCTAATCCTTGTTTCTAGGGACAGGGAAGGACAGTGAGGGAAATTCTCCTTGTGCTATACTGTGCTAAAGCATTGATCATCAACCATCTTTAAAAAAACATTTTTTCTAGGGACAGAAAACTATAGGTAGGGAGAGTGTCAGTGTGTTTTACTGTGCTAATCCTTGTTTCTAGGGACAGGGAAGGACATTGAGGGAAATTCTCCTTGTGCTATACTGTGCTAAAGCATTGATCATCAACCATCTTTAAAAAAACATTTTTTCTAGGGACAGAAAACTATAGGTAGGGAGAGTGTCAGTGTGTTTTACTGTGCTAATCCTTGTTTCTAGGGACAGGGAAGGACAGTGAGGGAAATTCTCCTTGTGCTATACTGTGCTAAAGCATTGATCATCAACCATCTTTAAAAAAACATTTTTTCTAGGGACAGAAAACTATAGGTAGGGAGAGTGTCAGTGTGTTTTACTGTGCTAATCCTTGTTTCTAGGGACAGGGAAGGACAGTGAGGGAAATTCTCCTTGTGCTATACTGTGCTAAAGCATTGATCATCAACCATCTTTAAAAAAACATTTTTTCTAGGGACAGAAAACTATAGGTAGGGAGAGTGTCAGTGTGTTTTACTGTGCTAATCCTTGTTTCTAGGGACAGGGAAGGACAGTGAGGGAAATTCTCCTTGTGCTATACTGTGCTAAAGCACTGATCATCAACCATCTTTAAAAAAACATTTTTTCTAGGGGCAGAAAACTATAGGTAGGGAGAGTGTCAGTGTGTTTTACTGTGCTAATCCTTGTTTCTAGGGACAGGGAAGGACAGTGAGGGAAATTCTCCTTGTGCTATACTGTGCTAAAGCATTCATCATCAACCATCTTTAAAAAAACATTTTTTCTAGGGACAGAAAACTATAGGTAGGGAGAGTGTCAGTGTGTTTTACTGTGCTAATCCTTGTTTCTAGGGACAGGGAAGGACAGTGAGGGAAATTCTCCTTGTGCTATACTGTGCTAAAGCATTGATCATCAACCATCTTTAAAAAAACATTTTTTCTACGGACAGAAAACTATAGGTAGGGAGAGTGTCAGTGTGTTTTACTGTGCTAATCCTTGTTTCTAGGGACAGGGAAGGACAGTGAGGGAAATTCTCCTTGTGCTATACTGTGCCAAAGCATTGATCATCAACCATCTTTAAAAAAACATTTTTTCTAGGGACAGAAAACTATAGGTAGGGAGAGTGTCAGTGTGTTTCACTGTGCTAATCCTTGTTTCTAGGGACAGGGAAGGACAGTGAGGGAAATTCTCCTTGTGCTATACTGTGCTAAAGCATTGATCATCAACCATCTTTAAAAAAACATTTTTTCTAGGGACAGAAAACTATAGGTAGGGAAAGTGTCAGTATGTTTTACTGTGCTAATCCTTGTTTCTAGGGACAGGGAAGGACATTGAGGGAAATTCTCCTTGTGCTATACTGTGCTAAAGCATTGATCATCAACCATCTTTAAAAAAACATTTTTTCTAGGGACAGAAAACTATAGGTAGGGAGAGTGTCAGTGTGTTTTACTGTGCTAATCCTTGTTTCTAGGGACAGGGAAGGACAGTGAGGGAAATTCTCCTTGTGCTATACTGTGCTAAAGCATTGATCATCAACCATCTTTAAAAAAACATTTTTTCTAGGGACAGAAAACTATAGGTAGGGAGAGTGTCAGTGTGTTTTACTGTGCTAATCCTTGTTTCTAGGGACAGGGAAGGACAGTGAGGGAAATTCTCCTTGTGCTATACTGTGCTAAAGCATTGATCATCAACCATCTTTAAAAAAACATTTTTTCTAGGGACAGAAAACTATAGGTAGGGAGAGTGTCAGTGTGTTTTACTGTGCTAATCCTTGTTTCTAGGGACAGGGAAGGACAGTGAGGGAAATTCTCCTTGTGCTATACTGTGCTAAAGCACTGATCATCAACCATCTTTAAAAAAACATTTTTTCTAGGGACAGAAAACTATAGGTAGGGAGAGTGTCAGTGTGTTTTACTGTGCTAATCCTTGTTTCTAGGGACAGGGAAGGACAGTGAGGGAAATTCTCCTTGTGCTATACTGTGCTAAAGCATTCATCATCAACCATCTTTAAAAAAACATTTTTTCTAGGGACAGAAAACTATAGGTAGGGAGAGTGTCAGTGTGTTTTACTGTGCTAATCCTTGTTTCTAGGGACAGGGAAGGACAGTGAGGGAAATTCTCCTTGTGCTATACTGTGCTAAAGCATTGATCATCAACCATCTTTAAAAAAACATTTTTTCTACGGACAGAAAACTATAGGTAGGGAGAGTGTCAGTGTGTTTTACTGTGCTAATCCTTGTTTCTAGGGACAGGGAAGGACAGTGAGGGAAATTCTCCTTGTGCTATACTGTGCCAAAGCATTGATCATCAACCATCTTTAAAAAAACATTTTTTCTAGGGACAGAAAACTATAGGTAGGGAGAGTGTCAGTGTGTTTCACTGTGCTAATCCTTGTTTCTAGGGACAGGGAAGGACAGTGAGGGAAATTCTCCTTGTGCTATACTGTGCTAAAGCATTGATCATCAACCATCTTTAAAAAAACATTTTTTCTAGGGACAGAAAACTATAGGTAGGGAGAGTGTCAGTGTGTTTTACTGTGCTAATCCTTGTTTCTAGGGACAGGGAAGGACAGTGAGGGAAATTCTCCTTGTGCTATACTGTGCTAAAGCATTGATCATCAACCATCTTTAAAAAAACTTTTTTTCTAGGGACAGAAAACTATAGGTAGGGAGAGTGTCAGTGTGTTTTACTGTGCTAATCCTTGTTTCTAGGGACAGGGAAGGACAGTGAGGGAAATTCTCCTTGTGCTATACTGTGCTAAAGCATTGATCATCAACCATCTTTAAAAAAACATTTTTTCTAGGGACAGAAAACTATAGGTAGGGAGAGTGTCAGTGTGTTTTACTGTGCTAATCCTTGTTTCTAGGGACAGGGAAGGACAGTGAGGGAAATTCTCCTTGTGCTATACTGTGCTAAAGCATTCATCATCAACCATCTTTAAAAAAACATTTTTTCTAGGGACAGAAAACTATAGGTAGGGAGAGTGTCAGTGTGTTTTACTGTGCTAATCCTTGTTTCTAGGGACAGGGAAGGACAGTGAGGGAAATTCTCCTTGTGCTATACTGTGCTAAAGCATTGATCATCAACCATCTTTAAAAAAACATTTTTTCTACGGACAGAAAACTATAGGTAGGGAGAGTGTCAGTGTGTTTTACTGTGCTAATCCTTGTTTCTAGGGACAGGGAAGGACAGTGAGGGAAATTCTCCTTGTGCTATACTGTGCCAAAGCATTGATCATCAACCATCTTTAAAAAAACATTTTTTCTAGGGACAGAAAACTATAGGTAGGGAGAGTGTCAGTGTGTTTCACTGTGCTAATCCTTGTTTCTAGGGACAGGGAAGGACAGTGAGGGAAATTCTCCTTGTGCTATACTGTGCTAAAGCATTGATCATCAACCATCTTTAAAAAAACATTTTTTCTAGGGACAGAAAACTATAGGTAGGGAGAGTGTCAGTGTGTTTTACTGTGCTAATCCTTGTTTCTAGGGACAGGGAAGGACAGTGAGGGAAATTCTCCTTGTGCTATACTGTGCTAAAGCATTGATCATCAACCATCTTTAAAAAAACTTTTTTTCTAGGGACAGAAAACTATAGGTAGGGAGAGTGTCAGTGTGTTTCACTGTGCTAATCCTTGTTTCTAGGGACAGGGAAGGACAGTGAGGGAAATTCTCCTTGTGCTATACTGTGCTAAAGCATTGATCATCAACCATCTTTAAAAAAACATTTTTTCTAGGGACAGAAAACTATAGGTAGGGAGAGTGTCAGTGTGTTTTACTGTGCTAATCCTTGTTTCTAGGGACAGGGAAGGACAGTGAGGGAAATTCTCCTTGTGCTATACTGTGCTAAAGCATTGATCATCAACCATCTTTAAAAAAACATTTTTTCTAGGGACAGAAAACTATAGGTAGGGAGAGTGTCAGTGTGTTTTACTGTGCTAATCCTTGTTTCTAGGGACAGGGAAGGACAGTGAGGGAAATTCTCCTTGTGCTATACTGTGCTAAAGCATTGATCATCAACCATCTTTAAAAAAACATTTTTTCTAGGGACAGAAAACTATAGGTAGGGAGAGTGTCAGTGTGTTTCACTGTGCTAATCCTTGTTTCTAGGGACAGGGAAGGACAGTGAGGGAAATTCTCCTTGTGCTATACTGTGCTAAAGCATTGATCATCAACCATCTTTAAAAAAACATTTTTTCTAGGGACAGAAAACTATAGGTAGGGAGCGTGTCAGTGTGTTTTACTGTGCTAATCCTTGTTTCTAGGGACAGGGAAGGACAGTGAGGGAAATTCTCCTTGTGCTATACTGTGCTAAAGCATTGATCATCAACCATCTTTAAAAAAACTTTTTTTCTAGGGACAGAAAACTATAGGTAGGGAGAGTGTCAGTGTGTTTCACTGTGCTAATCCTTGTTTCTAGGGACAGGGAAGGACAGTGAGGGAAATTCTCCTTGTGCTATACTGTGCTAAAGCATTGATCATCAACCATCTTTAAAAAAACATTTTTTCTAGGGACAGAAAACTATAGGTAGGGAGAGTGTCAGTGTGTTTTACTGTGCTAATCCTTGTTTCTAGGGACAGGGAAGGACAGTGAGGGAAATTCTCCTTGTGCTATACTGTGCTAAAGCATTGATCATCAACCATCTTTAAAAAAACATTTTTTCTAGGGACAGAAAACTATAGGTAGGGAGAGTGTCAGTGTGTTTTACTGTGCTAATCCTTGTTTCTAGGGACAGGGAAGGACAGTGAGGGAAATTCTCCTTGTGCTATACTGTGCTAAAGCATTGATCATCAACCATCTTTAAAAAAACATTTTTTCTAGGGACAGAAAACTATAGGTAGGGAGAGTGTCAGTGTGTTTCACTGTGCTAATCCTTGTTTCTAGGGACAGGAAAGGACAGTGAGGGAAATTCTCCTTGTGCTATACTGTGCTAAAGCATTGATCATCAACCATCTTTAAAAAAACATTTTTTCTAGGGACAGAAAACTATAGGTAGGGAGCGTGTCAGTGTGTTTTACTGTGCTAATCCTTGTTTCTAGGGACAGGGAAGGACAGTGAGGGAAATTCTCCTTGTGCTATACTGTGCTAAAGCATTGATCATCAACCATCTTTAAAAAAACTTTTTTTCTAGGGACAGAAAACTATAGGTAGGGAGAGTGTCAGTGTGTTTCACTGTGCTAATCCTTGTTTCTAGGGACAGGGAAGGACAGTGAGGGAAATTCTCCTTGTGCTATACTGTGCTAAAGCATTGATCATCAACCATCTTTAAAAAAACATTTTTTCTAGGGACAGAAAACTATAGGTAGGGAGAGTGTCAGTGTGTTTTACTGTGCTAATCCTTGTTTCTAGGGACAGGGAAGGACAGTGAGGGAAATTCTCCTTGTGCTATACTGTGCTAAAGCATTGATCATCAACCATCTTTAAAAAAACATTTTTTATAGGGACAGAAAACTATAGGTAGGGAGAGTGTCAGTGTGTTTTACTGTGCTAATCCTTGTTTCTAGGGACAGGGAAGGACAGTGAGGGAAATTCTCCTTGTGCTATACTGTGCTAAAGCATTGATCATCAACCATCTTTAAAAAAACATTTTTTCTAGGGACAGAAAACTATAGGTAGGGAGAGTGTCAGTGTGTTTTACTGTGCTAATCCTTGTTTCTAGGGACAGGGAAGGACAGTGAGGGAAATTCTCCTTGTGCTATACTGTGCTAAAGCATTGATCATCAACCATCTTTAAAAAAACATTTTTTCTAGGGACAGAAAACTATAGGTAGGGAGAGTGTCAGTGTGTTTTACTGTGCTAATCCTTGTTTCTAGGGACAGGGAAGGACAGTGAGGGAAATTCTCCTTGTGCTATACTGTGCTAAAGCATTCATCATCAACCATCTTTAAAAAAACATTTTTTCTAGGGACAGAAAACTATAGGTAGGGAGAGTGTCAGTGTGTTTTACTGTGCTAATCCTTGTTTCTAGGGACAGGGAAGGACAGTGAGGGAAATTCTCCTTGTGCTATACTGTGCTAAAGCATTGATCATCAACCATCTTTAAAAAAACATTTTTTCTACGGACAGAAAACTATAGGTAGGGAGAGTGTCAGTGTGTTTTACTGTGCTAATCCTTGTTTCTAGGGACAGGGAAGGACAGTGAGGGAAATTCTCCTTGTGCTATACTGTGCCAAAGCATTGATCATCAACCATCTTTAAAAAAACATTTTTTCTAGGGACAGAAAACTATAGGTAGGGAGAGTGTCAGTGTGTTTCACTGTGCTAATCCTTGTTTCTAGGGACAGGGAAGGACAGTGAGGGAAATTCTCCTTGTGCTATACTGTGCTAAAGCATTGATCATCAACCATCTTTAAAAAAACATTTTTTCTAGGGACAGAAAACTATAGGTAGGGAGAGTGTCAGTGTGTTTTACTGTGCTAATCCTTGTTTCTAGGGACAGGGAAGGACAGTGAGGGAAATTCTCCTTGTGCTATACTGTGCTAAAGCATTGATCATCAACCATCTTTAAAAAAACTTTTTTTCTAGGGACAGAAAACTATAGGTAGGGAGAGTGTCAGTGTGTTTCACTGTGCTAATCCTTGTTTCTAGGGACAGGGAAGGACAGTGAGGGAAATTCTCCTTGTGCTATACTGTGCTAAAGCATTGATCATCAACCATCTTTAAAAAAACATTTTTTCTAGGGACAGAAAACTATAGGTAGGGAGAGTGTCAGTGTGTTTTACTGTGCTAATCCTTGTTTCTAGGGACAGGGAAGGACAGTGAGGGAAATTCTCCTTGTGCTATACTGTGCTAAAGCATTGATCATCAACCATCTTTAAAAAAACATTTTTTCTAGGGACAGAAAACTATAGGTAGGGAGAGTGTCAGTGTGTTTTACTGTGCTAATCCTTGTTTCTAGGGACAGGGAAGGACAGTGAGGGAAATTCTCCTTGTGCTATACTGTGCTAAAGCATTGATCATCAACCATCTTTAAAAAAACATTTTTTCTAGGGACAGAAAACTATAGGTAGGGAGAGTGTCAGTGTGTTTTACTGTGCTAATCCTTGTTTCTAGGGACAGGGAAGGACAGTGAGGGAAATTCTCCTTGTGCTATACTGTGCTAAAGCATTGATCATCAACCATCTTTAAAAAAACATTTTTTCTAGGGACAGAAAACTATAGGTAGGGAGAGTGTCAGTGTGTTTTACTGTGCTAATCCTTGTTTCTAGGGACAGGGAAGGACAGTGAGGGAAATTCTCCTTGTGCTATACTGTGCTAAAGCATTGATCATCAACCATCTTTAAAAAAACATTTTTTCTAGGGACAGAAAACTATAGGTAGGGAGAGTGTCAGTGTGTTTCACTGTGCTAATCCTTGTTTCTAGGGACAGGGAAGGACAGTGAGGGAAATTCTCCTTGTGCTATACTGTGCTAAAGCATTGATCATCAACCATCTTTAAAAAAACATTTTTTCTAGGGACAGAAAACTATAGGTAGGGAGCGTGTCAGTGTGTTTTACTGTGCTAATCCTTGTTTCTAGGGACAGGGAAGGACAGTGAGGGAAATTCTCCTTGTGCTATACTGTGCTAAAGCATTGATCATCAACCATCTTTAAAAAAACTTTTTTTCTAGGGACAGAAAACTATAGGTAGGGAGAGTGTCAGTGTGTTTCACTGTGCTAATCCTTGTTTCTAGGGACAGGGAAGGACAGTGAGGGAAATTCTCCTTGTGCTATACTGTGCTAAAGCATTGATCATCAACCATCTTTAAAAAAACATTTTTTCTAGGGACAGAAAACTATAGGTAGGGAGAGTGTCAGTGTGTTTTACTGTGCTAATCCTTGTTTCTAGGGACAGGGAAGGACAGTGAGGGAAATTCTCCTTGTGCTATACTGTGCTAAAGCATTGATCATCAACCATCTTTAAAAAAACATTTTTTATAGGGACAGAAAACTATAGGTAGGGAGAGTGTCAGTGTGTTTTACTGTGCTAATCCTTGTTTCTAGGGACAGGGAAGGACAGTGAGGGAAATTCTCCTTGTGCTATACTGTGCTAAAGCATTGATCATCAACCATCTTTAAAAAAACATTTTTTCTAGGGACAGAAAACTATAGGTAGGGAGAGTGTCAGTGTGTTTTACTGTGCTAATCCTTGTTTCTAGGGACAGGGAAGGACAGTGAGGGAAATTCTCCTTGTGCTATACTGTGCTAAAGCATTGATCATCAACCATCTTTAAAAAAACATTTTTTCTAGGGACAGAAAACTATAGGTAGGGAGAGTGTCAGTGTGTTTTACTGTGCTAATCCTTGTTTCTAGGGACAGGGAAGGACAGTGAGGGAAATTCTCCTTGTGCTATACTGTGCTAAAGCATTGATCATCAACCATCTTTAAAAAAACATTTTTTCTAGGGACAGAAAACTATAGGTAGGGAGAGTGTCAGTGTGTTTTACTGTGCTAATCCTTGTTTCTAGGGACAGGGAAGGACAGTGAGGGAAATTCTCCTTGTGCTATACTGTGCTAAAGCATTGATCATTAACCATCTTTAAAAAAACATTTTTTCTAGGGACAGAAAACTATAGGTAGGGAGAGTGTCAGTGTGTTTTACTGTGCTAATCCTTGTTTCTAGGGACAGGGAAGGACAGTGAAGTGAGGGAAATTCTCCTTGTGCTATACTGTGCTAAAGCATTGATCATCAACCATCTTTAAAAAAACATTTTTTCTAGGGACAGAAAACTATAGGTAGGGAGAGTGTCAGTGTGTTTTACTGTGCTAATCCTTGTTTCTAGGGACAGGGAAGGACAGTGAGGGAAATTCTCCTTGTGCTATACTGTGCTAAAGCATTGATCATCAACCATCTTTAAAAAAACATTTTTTCTAGGGACAGAAAACTATAGGTAGGGAGAGTGTCAGTGTGTTTTACTGTGCTAATCCTTGTTTCTAGGGACAGGGAAGGACAGTGAGGGAAATTCTCCTTGTGCTATACTGTGCTAAAGCATTGATCATCAACCATCTTTAAAAAAACATTTTTTCTAGGGACAGAAAACTATAGGTAGGGAGAGTGTCAGTGTGTTTTACTGTGCTAATCCTTGTTTCTAGGGACAGGGAAGGACAGTGAGGGAAATTCTCCTTGTGCTATACTGTGCTAAAGCATTGATCATCAACCATCTTTAAAAAAACATTTTTTCTAGGGACAGAAAACTATAGGTAGGGAGAGTGTCAGTGTGTTTTACTGTGCTAATCCTTGTTTCTAGGGACAGGGAAGGACAGTGAGGGAAATTCTCCTTGTGCTATACTGTGCTAAAGCATTGATCATCAACCATCTTTAAAAAAACATTTTTTCTAGGGACAGAAAACTATAGGTAGGGAGAGTGTCAGTGTGTTTTACTGTGCTAATCCTTGTTTCTAGGGACAGGGAAGGACAGTGAGGGAAATTCTCCTTGTGCTATACTGTGCTAAAGCATTGATCATCAACCATCTTTAAAAAAACATTTTTTCTAGGGACAGAAAACTATAGGTAGGGAGAGTGTCAGTGTGTTTTACTGTGCTAATCCTTGTTTCTAGGGACAGGGAAGGACAGTGAGGGAAATTCTCCTTGTGCTATACTGTGCTAAAGCATTGATCATTAACCATCTTTAAAAAAACATTTTTTCTAGGGACAGAAAACTATAGGTAGGGAGAGTGTCAGTGTGTTTTACTGTGCTAATCCTTGTTTCTAGGGACAGGGAAGGACAGTGAGGGAAATTCTCCTTGTGCTATACTGTGCTAAAGCATTGATCATCAACCATCTTTAAAAAAACATTTTTTCTAGGGACAGAAAACTATAGGTAGGGAGAGTGTCAGTGTGTTTTACTGTGCTAATCCTTGTTTCTAGGGACAGGGAAGGACAGTGAGGGAAATTCTCCTTGTGCTATACTGTGCTAAAGCATTGATCATCAACCATCTTTAAAAAAACATTTTTTCTAGGGACAGAAAACTATAGGTAGGGAGAGTGTCAGTGTGTTTTACTGTGCTAATCCTTGTTTCTAGGGACAGGGAAGGACAGTGAGGGAAATTCTCCTTGTGCTATACTGTGCTAAAGCATTGATCATCAACCATCTTTAAAAAAACATTTTTTCTAGGGACAGAAAACTATAGGTAGGGAGAGTGTCAGTGTGTTTTACTGTGCTAATCCTTGTTTCTAGGGACAGGGAAGGACAGTGAGGGAAATTCTCCTTGTGCTATACTGTGCTAAAGCATTGATCATTAACCAACTTTAAAAAAACATTTTTTCTAGGGACAGAAAACTATAGGTAGGGAGAGTGTCAGTGTGTTTTACTGTGCTAATCCTTGTTTCTAGGGACATGGAAGGACAGTGAGGGAAATTCTCCTTGTGCTATACTGTGCTAAAGCATTGATCATCAACCATCTTTAAAAAAACATTTTTTCTAGGGACAGAAAACTATAGGTAGGGAGAGTGTCAGTGTGTTTTACTGTGCTAATCCTTGTTTCTAGGGACAGGGAAGGACAGTGAGGGAAATTCTCCTTGTGCTATACTGTGCTAAAGCATTGATCATCAACCATCTTTAAAAAAACATTTTTTCTAGGGACAGAAAACTATAGGTAGGGAGAGTGTCAGTGTGTTTTACTGTGCTAATCCTTGTTTCTAGGGACAGGGAAGGACAGTGAGGGAAATTCTCCTTGTGCTATACTGTGCTAAAGCATTGATCATCAACCATCTTTAAAAAAACATTTTTTCTAGGGACAGAAAACTATAGGTAGGGAGAGTGTCAGTGTGTTTTACTGTGCTAATCCTTGTTTCTAGGGACAGGGAAGGACAGTGAGGGAAATTCTCCTTGTGCTATACTGTGCTAAAGCATTGATCATCAACCATCTTTAAAAAAACATTTTTTCTAGGGACAGAAAACTATAGGTAGGGAGAGTGTCAGTGTGTTTTACTGTGCTAATCCTTGTTTCTAGGGACAGGGAAGGACAGTGAGGGAAATTCTCCTTGTGCTATACTGTGCTAAAGCATTGATCATTAACCATCTTTAAAAAAACATTTTTTCTAGGGACAGAAAACTATAGGTAGGGAGAGTGTCAGTGTGTTTTACTGTGCTAATCCTTGTTTCTAGGGACAGGGAAGGACAGTGAGGGAAATTCTCCGTGTGCTATACTGTGCTAAAGCATTGATCATCAACCATCTTTAAAAAAACATTTTTTCTAGGGACAGAAAACTATAGGTAGGGAGAGTGTCAGTGTGTTTTACTGTGCTAATCCTTGTTTCTAGGGACAGGGAAGGACAGTGAGGGAAATTCTCCTTGTGCTATACTGTGCTAAAGCATTGATCATCAACCATCTTTAAAAAAACATTTTTTCTAGGGACAGAAAACTATAGGTAGGGAGAGTGTCAGTGTGTTTTACTGTGCTAATCCTTGTTTCTAGGGACAGGGAAGGACAGTGAGGGAAATTCTCCTTGTGTTATACTGTGCTAAAGCATTGATCATCAACCATCTTTAAAAAAACATTTTTTCTAGGGACAGAAAACTATAGGTAGGGAGAGTGTCAGTGTGTTTTACTGTGCTAATCCTTGTTTCTAGGGACAGGGAAGGACAGTGAGGGAAATTCTCCTTGTGCTATACTGTGCTAAAGCATTGATCATTAACCATCTTTAAAAAAACATTTTTTCTAGGGACAGAAAACTATAGGTAGGGAGAGTGTCAGTGTGTTTTACTGTGCTAATCCTTGTTTCTAGGGACAGGGAAGGACAGTGAGGGAAATTCTCCTTGTGCTATACTGTGCTAAAGCATTGATCATCAACCATCTTTAAAAAAACATTTTTTCTAGGGACAGAAAACTATAGGTAGGGAGAGTGTCAGTGTGTTTTACTGTGCTAATCCTTGTTTCTAGGGACAGGGAAGGACAGTGAGGGAAATTCTCCTTGTGCTATACTGTGCTAAAGCATTGATCATCAACCATCTTTAAAAAAACATTTTTTCTAGGGACAGAAAACTATAGGTAGGGAGAGTGTCAGTGTGTTTTACTGTGCTAATCCTTGTTTCTAGGGACAGGGAAGGACAGTGAGGGAAATTCTCCTTGTGCTATACTGTGCTAAAGCATTGATCATCAACCATCTTTAAAAAAACATTTTTTCTAGGGACAGAAAACTATAGGTAGGGAGAGTGTCAGTGTGTTTTACTGTGCTAATCCTTGTTTCTAGGGACAGGGAAGGACAGTGAGGGAAATTCTCCTTGTGCTATACTGTGCTAAAGCATTGATCATTAACCATCTTTAAAAAAACATTTTTTCTAGGGACAGAAAACTATAGGTAGGGAGAGTGTCAGTGTGTTTTACTGTGCTAATCCTTGTTTCTAGGGACAGGGAAGGACAGTGAGGGAAATTCTCCTTGTGCTATACTGTGCTAAAGCATTGATCATCAACCATCTTTAAAAAAACATTTTTTCTAGGGACAGAAAACTATAGGTAGGGAGAGTGTCAGTGTGTTTTACTGTGCTAATCCTTGTTTCTAGGGACAGGGAAGGACAGTGAGGGAAATTCTCCTTGTGCTATACTGTGCTAAAGCATTGATCATCAACCATCTTTAAAAAAACATTTTTTCTAGGGACAGAAAACTATAGGTAGGGAGAGTGTCAGTGTGTTTTACTGTGCTAATCCTTGTTTCTAGGGACAGGGAAGGACAGTGAGGGAAATTCTCCTTGTGCTATACTGTGCTAAAGCATTGATCATCAACCATCTTTAAAAAAACATTTTTTCTAGGGACAGAAAACTATAGGTAGGGAGAGTGTCAGTGTGTTTTACTGTGCTAATCCTTGTTTCTAGGGACAGGGAAGGACAGTGAGGGAAATTCTCCTTGTGCTATACTGTGCTAAAGCATTGATCATCAACCATCTTTAAAAAAACATTTTTTCTAGGGACAGAAAACTATAGGTAGGGAGAGTGTCAGTGTGTTTTACTGTGCTAATCCTTGTTTCTAGGGACAGGGAAGGACAGTGAGGGAAATTCTCCTTGTGCTATACTGTGCTAAAGCATTGATCATCAACCATCTTTAAAAAAACATTTTTTCTAGGGACAGAAAACTATAGGTAGGGAGAGTGTCAGTGTGTTTTACTGTGCTAATCCTTGTTTCTAGGGACAGGGAAGGACAGTGAGGGAAATTCTCCTTGTGCTATACTGTGCTAAAGCATTGATCATCAACCATCTTTAAAAAAACATTTTTTCTAGGGACAGAAAACTATAGGTAGGGAGAGTGTCAGTGTGTTTCACTGTGCTAATCCTTGTTTCTAGGGACAGGGAAGGACAGTGAGGGAAATTCTCCTTGTGCTATACTGTGCTAAAGCATTGATCATCAACCATCTTTAAAAAAACATTTTTTCTAGGGACAGAAAACTATAGGTAGGGAGAGTGTCAGTGTGTTTTACTGTGCTAATCCTTGTTTCTAGGGACAGGGAAGGACAGTGAGGGAAATTCTCCTTGTGCTATACTGTGCTAAAGCATTGATCATCAACCATCTTTAAAAAAACATTTTTTCTAGGGACAGAAAACTATAGGTAGGGAGAGTGTCAGTGTGTTTCACTGTGCTAATCCTTGTTTCTAGGGACAGGGAAGGACAGTGAGGGAAATTCTCCTTGTGCTATACTGTGCTAAAGCATTGATCATCAACCATCTTTAAAAAAACATTTTTTCTAGGGACAGAAAACTATAGGTAGGGAGAGTGTCAGTGTGTTTCACTGTGCTAATCCTTGTTTCTAGGGACAGGGAAGGACAGTGAGGGAAATTCTCCTTGTGCTATACTGTGCTAAAGCATTGATCATCAACCATCTTTAAAAAAACATTTTTTCTAGGGACAGAAAACTATAGGTAGGGAGAGTGTCAGTGTGTTTTACTGTGCTAATCCTTGTTTCTAGGGACAGGGAAGGACAGTGAGGGAAATTCTCCTTGTGCTATACTGTGCTAAAGCATTGATCATCAACCATCTTTAAAAAAACATTTTTTCTAGGGACAGAAAACTATAGGTAGGGAGAGTGTCAGTGTGTTTTACTGTGCTAATCCTTGTTTCTAGGGACAGGGAAGGACAGTGAGGGAAATTCTCCTTGTGCTATACTGTGCTAAAGCATTGATCATCAACCATCTTTAAAAAAACATTTTTTCTAGGGACAGAAAACTATAGGTAGGGAGAGTGTCAGTGTGTTTTACTGTGCTAATCCTTGTTTCTAGGGACAGGAAGGACAGTGAGGGAAATTCTCCTTGTGCTATACTGTGCTAAAGCATTGATCATCAACCATCTTTAAAAAAACATTTTTTCTAGGGACAGAAAACTATAGGTAGGGAGAGTGTCAGTGTGTTTTACTGTGCTAATCCTTGTTTCTAGGGACAGGGAAGGACAGTGAGGGAAATTCTCCTTGTGCTATACTGTGCTAAAGCATTGATCATCAACCATCTTTAAAAAAACATTTTTTCTAGGGACAGAAAACTATAGGTAGGGAGAGTGTCAGTGTGTTTCACTGTGCTAATCCTTGTTTCTAGGGACAGGGAAGGACAGTGAGGGAAATTCTCCTTGTGCTATACTGTGCTAAAGCATTGATCATCAACCATCTTTAAAAAAACATTTTTTCTAGGGACAGAAAACTATAGGTAGGGAGAGTGTCAGTGTGTTTTACTGTGCTAATCCTTGTTTCTAGGGACAGGGAAGGACAGTGAGGGAAATTCTCCTTGTGCTATACTGTGCTAAAGCATTGATCATCAACCATCTTTAAAAAAACATTTTTTCTAGGGACAGAAAACTATAGGTAGGGAGAGTGTCAGTGTGTTTTACTGTGCTAATCCTTGTTTCTAGGGACATGGAAGGACAGTGAGGGAAATTCTCCTTGTGCTATACTGTGCTAAAGCATTGATCATCAACCATCTTTAAAAAAACATTTTTTCTAGGGACAGAAAACTATAGGTAGGGAGAGTGTCAGTGTGTTTTACTGTGCTAATCCTTGTTTCTAGGGACAGGGAAGGACAGTGAGGGAAATTCTCCTTGTGCTATACTGTGCTAAAGCATTGATCATCAACCATCTTTAAAAAAACATTTTTTCTAGGGACAGAAAACTATAGGTAGGGAGAGTGTCAGTGTGTTTTACTGTGCTAATCCTTGTTTCTAGGGACAGGGAAGGACAGTGAGGGAAATTCTCCTTGTGCTATACTGTGGTAAAGCATTGATCATCAACCATCTTTAAAAAAACATTTTTTCTAGGGACAGAAAACTATAGGTAGGGAGAGTGTCAGTGTGTTTCACTGTGCTAATCCTTGTTTCTAGGGACAGGGAAGGACAGTGAGGGAAATTCTCCTTGTGCTATACTGTGCTAAAGCATTGATCATCAACCATCTTTAAAAAAACATTTTTTCTAGGGACAGAAAACTATAGGTAGGGAGAGTGTCAGTGTGTTTTACTGTGCTAATCCTTGTTTCTAGGGACAGGGAAGGACAGTGAGGGAAATTCTCCTTGTGCTATACTGTGCTAAAGCATTGATCATCAACCATCTTTAAAAAAACGTTTTTTCTAGGGACAGAAAACTATAGGTAGGGAGAGTGTCAGTGTGTTTCACTGTGCTAATCCTTGTTTCTAGGGACAGGGAAGGACAGTGAGGGAAATTCTCCTTGTGCTATACTGTGCTAAAGCATTGATCATCAACCATCTTTAAAAAAACATTTTTTCTAAGGACAGAAAACTATAGGTAGGGAGAGTGTCAGTGTGTTTTACTGTGCTAATCCTTGTTTCTAGGGACAGGGAAGGACAGTGAGGGAAATTCTCCTTGTGCTATACTGTGCTAAAGCATTGATCATCAACCATCTTTAAAAAAACATTTTTTCTAGGGACAGAAAACTATAGGTAGGGAGAGTGTCAGTGTGTTTTACTGTGCTAATCCTTGTTTCTAGGGACACGGAAGGACAGTGAGGGAAATTCTCCTTGTGCTATACTGTGCTAAAGCATTGATCATCAACCATCTTTAAAAAAACATTTTTTCTAGGGACAGAAAACTATAGGTAGGGAGAGTGTCAGTGTGTTTTACTGTGCTAATCCTTGTTTCTAGGGACAGGGAAGGACAGTGAGGGAAATTCTCCTTGTGCTATACTGTGCTAAAGCATTGATCATCAACCATCTTTAAAAAAACATTTTTTCTAGGGACAGAAAACTATAGGTAGGGAGAGTGTCAGTGTGTTTTACTGTGCTAATCCTTGTTTCTAGGGACAGGGAAGGACAGTGAGGGAAATTCTCCTTGTGCTATACTGTGCTAAAGCATTGATCATCAACCATCTTTAAAAAAACATTTTTTCTAGGGACAGAAAACTATAGGTAGGGAGAGTGTCAGTGTGTTTTACTGTGCTAATCCTTGTTTCTAGGGACAGGGAAGGACAGTGAGGGAAATTCTCCTTGTGCTATACTGTGCTAAAGCATTGATCATCAACCATCTTTAAAAAAACATTTTTTCTAGGGACAGAAAACTATAGGTAGGGAGAGTGTCAGTGTGTTTTACTATGCTAATCCTTGTTTCTAGGGACAGGAAAGGACAGTGAGGGAAATTCTCCTTGTGCTATACTGTGCTAAAGCATTGATCATCAACCATCTTTAAAAAAAATAGGATTTTTATAACAGCTTACCTGTAAAATCCTTTTCTTGGAGTACATCACGGGACACAGAGCGACATAGTCATTACTAATGGGTTATATAGATACCGTCAGGTGCTGGCACTGGCAACTTCCAAAACCGGAAGTACCCTCCCCTATATAAGCCCCTCCCATCCGGGAGCACCTCAGTTTTGTAGCAAAGCAATAAGTGTCCCCAAAGAGGGGCGGGAGCTCTGTGTCCCGTGATGTACTCCAAGAAAAGGATTTTACAGGTAAGCTGTTATAAAAATCCTATTTTCTTTCTCGTACATCACGGGACACAGAGCGACATAGTCATTTCTAATTGGATGTCCTAAAGCAATGCCAAATGAGGGGGGGGATACACCATATATAAGCTGAGCGCTATCAGACATGAGGATCTTTTGCGGCCTGCAACACACTGCGCCCAAAGGCGACATCCTCCTGACTTCTAACGTCCACCTGGTAGAACCTAGTAAACGTGTGTACTGAAGACCATGTTGCGGCCTTACAGATTTGAGCCAGGGAGGCCTGGTGATGCACTGCCCATGAAGTTCCAACTGCTCTCGTGGAGTGCGCTCTAACTTTGAACGGAGGCGGTCTCCTTCTCAAGCCATAGGCTTGTATTATGACCTGTCGAATCCACTTGGCTAAAGTAGATTTTGACGCTGCCTGACCCTTTCTGGGGCCTTCCGGCAGAATAAACAAAGTATCCGTTCTGCGAATCTGAGCAGTGGCTTTTAGATAAGCTTTAACTGCTCTTACTACATCCAAAGAATGCAATAACTTTTCCTCTACCGAAGTAGGTTTGGGGAAAAAAGAAGGAAGAACCACATCTTGGTTCAAATGAAACCTCGATACCACCTTAGGAAGAAAGGCTGGCTGAGGACGTAATACTACTCTGTCCTTATGGATAACCAGATATGGCTCTTTACAGGACATAGCTGCTAATTCCGACACTCTTTTAGCCGAACAAATGGCTACTAGAAAAATCAATTTCCTGGTGAGAAGCACCAAGGAAATATGCTGTAATGGTTCAAATGGTTGTTTCTGTAAAACCGACAGAACCAAGTTTAGATCCCATGGACATATGGGAATATTAACCGGAGGACTAATACGCATCACTCCTTGTATAAAGGCTTTGACTAGTGAATGCGAAGCCAAGGGCCTTTGAAAAAATATTGACAAGGCCGAAATCTGACCCTTGATAGTACTCAAGGCAAGCTTCCTATCTACAGCCCATTGTAGGAAGTCCAGAATCCTACCTATTACGTATTTACGTGGATGCCATTTCTTGGCCTCACACCAGGCGATGTACGCCTTCCAGATTCTATAGTAGATCTGCCTGGATACCGGCTTCCTGGCATTGATCATGGTAGATACCACAGCATTAGAGAGCCCTCTCTTTTTTAGAATGTGGGCTTCAATAGCCAGGCCGTCAAACCTAGGGCTGGTAAGGAAGGGTGGTATATCGGTCCTTGCGAAAGCAGGTCCGGACGATGTGGGAGGGTCCAAGGACTCCCCACAGACATTTTTACAATCTCCGCGTACCATGCTCTTCGGGGCCACGCTGGAGCCACCAGAATCACTGGTTTCTTTTCTACCCTGATTCTGCGGAGTAATCGAGGTAACAATTGTGGCGGTGGAAATGCATATATCAGCTTGAACTGATCCCAAGGGAGCACTAGGGCATCCGAGCCGCAAGCTAGGGGATCCCTTGTCCAAGAGACAAACCTGTCCACTTTTGTGTTGAATCTGGATGCTAGCAGATCTACATCCGGTGTTCCCCACCGCTGACATATTGTCCGGAAAACCTCGGGATGAAGGGACCATTCCTCTGGGCATAATTGTTGGCGACTTAGAAAGTCCGCCTTCCAATTCTCCACCCCTGGAATGAATACCGCAGATATGGCTGGGACATATCTTTCTGCCCATCTCAGGATGTAATTTACTTCCCTTTGGGCTGCACGACTCCTGGTGCCCCCCTGACGATTGATATATGCCACTGCTGTGGCATTGTCTGATTGAATTCTGACAGGGGACCCTTGGAGTTTGGATGTCCATGCTACTAGGGCATACCGGGCTGCTCGTATCTCTAAGAGATTGATGGGCAGGGCCTTTTCCGCATCCGACCATCTGCCCTGGAGAGACCATTGCTCCAGTACTGCTCCCCAGCCTATAAGGCTGGCATCTGTAGTGACCACCTTCCAGGAAATTGGACTGAAGGATTTCCCTTTTTCCAGATTCTGGGGAACCAACCACCAGCGGAGGCTCTTGCGAACGGAAGGGGACAAGGACATTGGTAAGTCCAGAGCCTGAACTTTTTTGTTCCAGGCTGACAGTATGGCCCTTTGCAACTTCCTTGAATGGAATTGACCGTAGGGTACTGCTTCGAATGATGCCACCATTTTTCCCAGCAGCCTCATGCACAGGCGTATGGATGGCTGTCTTTTTGAACCCACTAAGTGGATCAAATCTCTCAAAGACAACCCCTTTTCTTGAGGCAAGAAAATTTTTCTCTGGTCTGAATCCAGCCTTAGCCCCAAGTATTCCAGACTTTTGACTGGTTTTAGGGCTGACTTGTCTCGGTTGATAATCCAACCGTGATATTCCAGATACTTGATTGTCTCGTGAACAACCACTTCTAGTTTTTCCACTGAGTGGTCTATCAGCAACAAGTCGTCTAGATATGCCATTATCGTTACACCTCGTGTTCTTAGATTGGCCAATAATGGGGCCAGAATTTTTGTGAACACTCTTGGTGCTGTGGCCAGACCGAAGGGTAAGGCTCTGAACTGAAAATGGCGCCCTTCTACCACAAAGCGTAGAAATTTTTGGTGGGCTGGAAAGATGGGAATGTGCAAATAAGCATCTTTGATGTCGATCGAGGCTAACCATTCCTCCCCTTGTAGGGCAGTGGCTACCGATCGGATCGACTCCATCCGGAAAGTCCTGATATGTAGGAATTTGTTTAGCCCTTTTAGATTTAATATGGGCCTCACGTCCCCGTTTGGCTTCGGAACTGTAAAGAGGTTTGAGTAAAACCCGCACCCCCATTCTTCCAGGGGAACCTCTATAATTACTGCTTGGAGCAATAATTGTTCCAGTGCCAACAGGAGGGATCCTCTCTTCTGGGGATCCCTTGGCACGTTTGACCTTATAAAGCGGGAAGAAGGGGAGTTTTTTAACTCCAATTTGTATCCCAGATTTACTGCGGAGAGCACCCATCTGTCTCGGATCGTGTCCCGCCAGGTCTCTGTGAACAACTGAAGTCTTCCCCCCACCCGATTGAGTGGGGGCAACCCTTCATGCATTTGACTTTGGGGGAGGTTTTGTACCTCTCCTGCTCCAGGGCTTCTTGTTACCCTGCAACTGTCCCTGATTTTTACCTCCGGGATTTGACCGAGGAGGCTGTCGGAACTGTTTCACAGCCGATGCCCTAGGGACTGGAGAAGCCGGCCTCTTAAAAGAGGGACCTCTAACTCTATTTTTAACCGGCAAAAGTGTACTTTTACCGCTGGAATTTCTCTGGATATACTTGTCCAGGTCTTCCCCAAATAAGCGCTCACCATGAAATGGGAAGCTGACCAGCAATTTTTTACAGGGAGCTTCAGCAGACCAGTTTTTGAGCCATAGAAGCCTGCGCATATGTACTACAGACAGCGTAAGGCGGGAGGCCTGATGGATTGAATCCTTTATGGCGTCCACCGCAAAGCATAAGGCTCTAGGTAGATCAGCTAGGGCAAGAGCCTGCTGATCTGGCAAGTCCCTTAAGACCTGTTTCAACTGATCCTTCACTGCTTGGCAGACCCCAATAGCTGCCACTGCTGGTTGTGTTACCAATCCTGCTGTAGAAAAAGCAGATTTTAATAAGGACTCCAATTTTTTATCTATTGGGTCCTTGAACATTTGGACATTATCCACCGGACATGTCAGTGATTTATTCACACAAGAGATGGCTGCGTCCACTATAGGGACCTTCCATTTTCTGATGAACTTATCCTCCATGGGATAGACCACCGGAAATCTCTTAGGGGGAGTAAATATTTTGTCAGGATGCTCCCAATCCTGGTAAATGAGCCCTTCCAGTAAAGGATGGATCGGAAAGGAACAAACAGTCTGGGGAGCTTTTAGCGACCCCAACGAGGAGACAGAAGTGGATGATGGCTCCGCAAGTGGCATTTTAAATGCTGATCGGACCATATTAGTCAGGGACTGAACCCATAATCTTTCAGCATGTGATGCTGAGAATGGCTCTTCCACTGTTGATTCCTCTACAACCGAATCGACCTCATCCTGATCCCCTTCAGGTAGGTCGATCCCTGTATGGGACTGTTGCTCTGTTAACAGGCACTCTGAGGGAGGAGACGGAGATCGGGCGCTTTTCTCCTGTGACAGGGAAGCCGCGATCAATGCTGACAATCTCTCTTCCAGCCCTCCCAGAGCTGAGGAAAAAACCTCCTCTGTTACATACACAGGAGCAGGTGAACTGAGGACAGCCACAGTACCAGGTACTCCTGAGGGTGCTCTACGGTCACTAACCTCTGATTCTTCAGGGGAGACTGGTGCAGCCAAAGCATGCCCAAGATCCTCAGAGCCCGATGGAGACCCCCTATTCCTCCTGGAATTTCTAGTCCCGGAGTTTTTAGACGGCATATTCCTAAGCCACAAAGCTGAGGTATTCCAGCCGAAATACACCAGTTACTGACAATAGTCTAGCATAAATGCTGCTATAAGAAACAGTTGGTGTCTACTAATGTGCCTTTCTAGGGGATGCCTGTATCAACCGCTTGCTGTATGCCCTTTTTTAAATGTTGCCAGCTCTGTCTCTGCACTTCATAGCCAGCTCACCACACAATATTGTGATTTTTATCATGCTGGGACGCCC
Source organism: Rana muscosa (assembly GCA_029206835.1). Taxonomy (NCBI): domain Eukaryota; kingdom Metazoa; phylum Chordata; class Amphibia; order Anura; family Ranidae; genus Rana; species Rana muscosa. Next base: position 636,782,387 of record CM055122.1, on the reverse strand, counting down.
GCACATGCGCAGAAGCGCTGCGGCGCGCACAGAGCGTCATCCCCCAGGCTCCGCCCCCTTTTCCGGCTCACCTCTATATATAGAGGCGCGTGCACGCGCACGCGCGCGGCCACGTGCGCCTTTGGCGCTAATTTCGAAAAAATGGAAACTAGGGACAAGAGCCAGGGCCCCTCTTTGCCGCAGGCCGGGGGATGGACGAGCATTGCAACATGGCAGAGGAAGCAGTTTCCCATGAGAGAACTCACCATCTGCCTGGACTTGCTCTGCTGAGAAGAAACTAGTCCACATGACAAGAAAACATTCCACAGCGGCCTCTAGTGGACAAACACAGGTACCGCAGTCTAATATATTAAATATATATATAAAAAAAATTTTTTATTTTTTTTGACCACCATTAAAAATTATTACATTTTTTTAGTAGTTACAGGCATGCACAGAATTTTGCGGGAATACCATTAGGTAACAGACAGAAAGACAAATTAGGCTTGGGGGTCCCCCAATAGAACCAAGTTCCTGGGGGCCCCCACTTACCTGTTCCCCGCCGCAGGACTTTGTTTGGTCCACAAAAGCCCAAACTTCACCTATCACGGCAGGCATTGTAATCAAACCTTCAGGGACCGGGTTCCCAAGGATTCCACTCCCCTGGACCTGTATAGCACCCTGCACAGAAAACATCTTGGTCGTGGGTATGACCAGAGCTTTGGATCCCAGGGTCCAGCTCTCCTAAGAGAAGCATTACAGGCAAAACCTTGCTCTTCTCTGCAAGGCCCGGGTACCGACCGTTTAGCTATGAAGCTTTTTTGGTCGGATCCGGAATAGCTTACTGAGGCCCAAAAGAACCTGTACGCAAGCTCAGTGAAAAACACATGTTTCTTCTTGGCCAACACCTTAGACACTGGCAAAAAACTGAGGTGCTCCCGGATGGGAGGGGCTTATATAGGGGAGGGTACTTCCGGTTTTGGAAGTTGCCAGTGCCAGCACCTGACGGTATCTATATAACCCATTAGTAATGACTATGTCGCTCTGTGTCCCGTGATGTACGAGAAAGAAACATTTTTTCTAGGGACAGAAAACTATAGGTAGGGAGAGTGTCAGTGTGTTTTACTGTGCTAATCCTTGTTTCTAGGGACAGGGAAGGACAGTGAGGGAAATTCTCCTTGTGCTATACTGTGCTAAAGCATTGATCATCAACCATCTTTAAAAAAACATTTTTTCTAGGGACAGAAAACTATAGGTAGGGAGAGTGTCAGTGTGTTTTACTGTGCTAATCCTTGTTTCTAGGGACAGGGAAGGACAGTGAGGGAAATTCTCCTTGTGCTATACTGTGCTAAAGCATTGATCATCAACCATCTTTAAAAAAACATTTTTTCTAGGGACAGAAAACTATAGGTAGGGAGAGTGTCAGTGTGTTTTACTGTGCTAATCCTTGTTTCTAGGGACAGGGAAGGACAGTGAGGGAAATTCTCCTTGTGCTATACTGTGCTAAAGCATTGATCATCAACCATCTTTAAAAAAACATTTTTTCTAGGGACAGAAAACTATAAGTAGGGAGTAGTGATGAGCCGAACACCCCCGGGTTCGGTTCGCACCAGAACCCGCGAACGGACCGAAAGTTCGAACGAACATTAGAACCCTATTAAATACAATGGATGCGAACGTTCGAATTCTAAAGTGCTAATTATAAAAACTATTATGCATGTTATTGTCCTAAAAAGGGTTTGGGAACCCGGGTTCTGCACCAGGGGACATGTATCAATGCAAAAATAAGTTTTAAAAACGGTCGTTTTCAGGGAGCAGTCATTTTAATGATGCATAAAGTGAAAAAAAAAAAGTCAAATATTCCTTTAAATATCGTACCTGGGGGGTGTCTAAAGTATGCCTGTGAAGTGCCACGTGTTTCCCGTGTTTAGAACTGTCCCTGCACAAAATGACACTTCTAAAGGAAAAAAAAGCCATTTAAAACTGCTTGCGGCTTTAATGTAATGTCTGGTCCCGGTAATATGGATGAAAATCTTTAAGAAAAATGGCATAGCTACCCCATGACCCCCCCCCTACCCCAGCCCATTACCAGCCCCTTTGGGTCTTGTATGGATATTAAGGGGAACCCCGCACATAAAATAAAAAAGGCCCTATATACTCTGAACAGCCGTATACAGGCGGTGCATACAAGACAGGGACTGTAGGTTTGTTCTTATGTAGAATCTGTTTGTAATTTTGAACAGGTACATTGTTGAAGTGTAGCTCCAGACCAAAAATCTATTTTTAAACTTTTTGGAAAACATAGGTAAGGGTTATCACCCCTGTAACATTTGTTTTGCTGTCTGTGCCCCTGTTCAGAACATTTCACCTCACTTTCCGTCCTAATGACAACTGTTTTTGAAATGTGGTGTTTTTCTTGAAACAAGGATTGCTGATAAAGCATCAGTACAGAGGAGACACCTTTCTCCCATATTTATTCTTACAGGAGAGAATTTTCCTTCCTAGTGGTAGATTTCCTCTCACTTCCTGTTGTCTTCTTGCGTTTGCAAGTAGGAGTCGTTTGTAAGTTGGATGTTTGAAAGTAGGGACCTGCCGTATATACTCTGCAGAAATAGGCCCCTTAGTTGTTGGTGTTGGCACAACACTGTAAGCACTCACAGTTACTCTTGGTTGGTGCTGGAACGCCCTGCTGTCAACTATTATATCAGGAATTTTAATTACATATAATTGTTGAACAGTGGTAGTAAAAATTGGGCCTTTGATGGTGGTGCTGGTGCCACAACACTGTAAGCCCTGACAGTTACTCTTGGTGGGTGCAGCAATGGGCCCTGCTGTGAATTATTAGATCAAGAATTGTAATTACATGCCCCTGTTGAACAGGGGCTGAAAAATTGGGCCTTAGGCACTGGTGGCACAACACTGCAACCCTTCACAGATACTGTACTTGGAGCACAGCAATGAGCCCTGTTGCAAAGTATTGCTTCAAAAATTGTAATGACACGCCCCTGTTAAACAGGGGCTGAAAAATTGGGCCTTAGGCACTGGTGGCACAACACTGCAACTCCTCACAGATACTGTACTTGGAGCACAGCAATGAGCCCTGTTGCAAAGTATTGCTTCAAAAATTGTAATTACACGCCCCTGTTAAACAGGGGCTGAAAAATTGGGCGTTAGGCACTGGTGGCGGCACCCATAAACAAAAATGATCTTCCAAGCTATCATCATCAATCGTATCATTGAGGACTCGGAGGAGGAGGATAGCCAGTCAACATAACAGCACAGGCACTCAGCATCAGCATCAGTCTTGAAGGGATGTGACATTTTAAAATCAATTAGTCTGTTATATCAGCATCAGGTGTGTGGTAGCTGGTGGTGATCCAAGACTGGTTCATCTTGATGAAAGTCAGTCGATCAACCGAGTCGGTGGACAGGCGCACCCTGTGATCCGTGACAAATCCTCCAGCAGCACTGAATGTGCGTTCCGAAAGAACGCTGGATGCAGGACAGGCCAGTAGCTCAATTGCATACTGTGCAAGCTCTGGCCAGTGATCCATCCTCAAGACCCAGTAAGCCAGAGGATTTTCGGTGGGGAAGGTGTCCAAGTCTGACCTTGCCCCTAGATATTCCTGCACCATGTTTATCAGACGCTGGCGATGGTTGCTGGAACCGATCATACTTTGGGGCTGCGGACTAAAGAATTGTCTGAACGCATCGGTCAGACGGCCACCTTCCCCACCGCTCCTTCTTTGACTGGCCGAAGCCTCAGCAACTCGTTGTCCAGGACCAGGAGTTTGCAACCTCCCAGTCTCTGGGAACGCGTTGCACAGACCTTTCTGCAAGGCCTCCCGGAGTTGTCTCATCCTCTGCTCCCTCTGCGACGGTAACATAAGGTCCGCAACCTTACCCTTGTACCGTGGATCAAGGAGAGTGGCCAGCCAGTAATGGTCCCTCTCCTTGATCCGAAGAATACGAGGATCCTTCCGCAGACTTTGCAGGATCAGGGAGGCCATGCAGCGTAGGTTTGCTGAGGCATTCGCTCCGGAGTCCTCTGGGTCACTAAGGACGACATGATCCGCAGCCACCTCCTCCCAGCCACGTACAAGTCCACTGGTTTCTTGGGACTGTAAATCATCCCTAAAAGACTGCTGCTGATGATGCTGAGTGCCAGCCTCCACCTCCATGCTGACACAATCCTCCTCCTCCTCCTCCTCCTCCTCCTCCTCCTCCTCCTCTTCCTGTGCGATGGGTGGGACAGAAGGAACACTGTCTGGGTAAAGGGGGCCTTGAGAGGCAAGGAAGTCCTCCTCTTCCTGCCTCTGTTCTGCCTCAAGTGCCCTGTCCATTATTCCACGCAGCGTGTGCTCCAACAGGTGGACAAGAGGTACAGTGTCACTGATGCATGCACTGTCACTGCTCACCATCCTCGTGGCCTCCTCAAATGGTGCCAGGACAGTGCATGCATCCCTGATCATGCCCCACTGGCGTGGAGAAAAAAAACCAAGCTCCCCTGACCCTGTCCTGGTGCCGTAGTCACACAGGTACTCATTGATGGCCCTCTGCTGCGTGTGCAGCCGCTGCAGCATGGCCAACGTTGAGTTCCACCTGGTGGGCATGTCACATATAAGGCGGTTCTTGGGCAGGTTCAACTCCTTTTGCAGCTCAGCCAGGCGAGCACTGGCATTATAAGATCTGCGGAAATGCACACAGACTTTCCTGGCCTGCCTCAGGACATCCTGTAAGCCCGGGTACCTGCCCAAGAAGCGCTGCACCACCAGGTTAAGGACGTGAGCCACACAGGGCACATGGGTCAGTTGTCCCTGTCGGAGGGCGGAGAGGAGGTTGGTGCCATTGTCGCAAACCACCATTCCTGGCTTAAGCTGGCGTGGCGTCAACCACCTCTCGGCCTGGCCCTGCAGAGCAGACAGGACCTCTGCCCCAGTGTGGCTTCTGTCCCCCAAACACACCAGCGCAAGCACGGCATGGCATCTTTTTGCCTGCGTACTTGCGTAGCCCCGTGAACGGCTACGGAGCACCGCTGGTTCATAGGACAAACCACAGGAAGAGGCCATGGAGGAAGAAGAAGAGGAGGGGGTGGAGGAGAGAGGTGTGTCACAACCAGTAGTAGCATTTTGGAGGCGTGGCGGTGGGACAACCTCCAACACTACTGCACCTTGTCCTGAATCCTTCCCAGCTGCCAAAAGAGTGACCCAATGGGCCGTGAAAGAAAGGTAACGTCCCTGTCCATGCCTGCTGGACCATGAGTCAGCGGTAATATGCACCTTACCGCTGACCGCCCTGTCCAGCGAGGCCAAGACATTGCCTTCCACATGCCGGTAGAGAGCCGGAATAGCCTTCCGTGAGAAAAAGTGGCGTTTGGGAACCTGCCACTGAGGAACCGCACATTGCACAAACTCACGGAAGGGGGCCGAGTCTACCAACTGAAAAGGCAGCAGTTGAAGCGCTAGCAATTTAGCCAAGCTAGCATTCAACCGCTGGGCATGTGGATGGCTGGGAGTGAACTTCTTTCGACGGTCCAGCAGCTGGGGCAGGGAAATTTGCCTGCTAGAATCGGACGTCGGTGTACTGCTAGCAGAGTGGGCGCAAGTACTTGGCTGTGACACACCTAATTCTACACCTTCATTCCTCTCAGTGCATGTTTCAGAGAGGACTGAAGTTATAGTGGGGTTGGAGATCCCAGCTGATGCGGTGCAAGGAGAGGTCCGCTTGGTTCTTTGGTGTGGGTCTTTGAGGTAGGCTTGCCAACGAGCTGCATGGCAGGTCAACATATGTCTGGTCAGGCATGTGGTACCCAAGCGGCTGATGTTTTGGCCACGCGATATACGCTTGAGACATATGTTGCAAACAGCAGCTGTGCGATCTGATGCACTAGCCTCAAAAAAGGCCCACACCAAAGAACTTTTTGAATGACGGGCAGAGGCAGCGCCCTGCACAGGCGGAGCTCTGCGGTGTGATTCCGTCGGTGTACTGCCCTTACGCTGGCCACCAAAGGGCATCCTGCCTCGTTGGAGATGTGCCTCCTCCTCATCCTCCTCCTCCTCCTCTCTCCTATTAGGCACCCACGTGGAGTCATTGACCTCATCATCCCCTCCCTCCTCATCACTGGAGCCAATCTGGCAGTATGCTGCAGCTGCTGGAACATGACTGCCAGATTGGTGTCCTTCTTGAGCATCCCCTCTGTCTGCTCTCACGCTACTGCCTTCCTCTAGCTGGGTTTCATCATCAGACCCTTCGAAACGCTGGGCATCCTCCTGGAGCATGTACCCAACACTGTGCTGAAACAGTTCGGGGGACTCCTCAGGAGGAGGACATGGTGGGTCTAGGGAAGGAGTGACTGATGATTTGTCTGACATTGATACCAGGGAAGACGACGCTTTGGCAGCTGCTTTTCCAGTACCCTGAGCCTGGGTGAGAGAGGATGAGGAGGAGGAGGAGGGCTTGGTCATCCACTCTACCAAGTCTTCGGCATGATGTGGCTCAACATGTCCAGCTGCCGAAAAGAAGGACAAGCGTGTCCCATGGCCATGTGCTGATGACAATGCACCGCGTCCACGACCAGCACTGTTGCCCCCAGACACAGAGCCTGCTTGCCCTCTTTTATTGCCTCCTGACTGTCTGCCTCTCCTTGTTTGCCTTCCAGACATTCTAATAGATGGCCTGCAGGGAGATGGGAAAAAAGCAATAAGGGCTACCTTCAGGTGTCCTTCTCTGTCCCTTGAAACAAGGACTTTCACAGTGAAAGAAACTGACACTGTCCCTACCTAGAGTTTTCTGTCCCTAGAATAAATGTTTTTTTTAATCACAATATAGCACAAGGACAATTCACTCAATGTCTCTCCAGGTCCCTGGAAACAAGGACTTGCAGAGTGAAAGAAACTGACACTGTCCCTACCTAGAGTTTTCTGTCCCTAGAAAAAAAGTTTTTTTTAAGCACAATATAGCACAAGGACAATTAACTCACTGTCCTTACAGGTCCCTGGAAACAAGGACTTGCAGAGTGAAAGAAAAAAAACACTCTCCCTACCTACAGTTTTCTGTCCCTAGAATAAATGTTTTTTTTAAGCACAATATAGCACAAGGACAATTAACTCACTGTCCTTACAGGTCCCTGGAAACAAGGACTTGCAGAGTGAAAGAAAAAAAACACTCTCCCTACCTACAGTTTTCTGTCCCTAGAAAAAATGTTTTTTTTAATCACAATATAGCACAAGGAAAATTAACTCACTGTCCTTACAGGTCCCTGGAAACAAGGACTTGCAGAGTGAAAGAAACTGACACTGTCCCTACCTAGAGTTTTCTGTCCCTAGAATAAATGTTTTTTTTAATCACAATATAGCACAAGGAAAATTAACTCACTGTCCTTACAGGTCCCTGGAAACAAGGACTTGCAGAGTGAAAGAAAAAAAACACTCTCCCTACCTACAGTTTTCTGTCCCTAGAAAAAATGTTTTTTTTAATCACAATATAGCACAAGGAAAATTAACTCACTGTCCTTACAGGTCCCTGGAAACAAGGACTTGCAGAGTGAAAGAAACTGACACTGTCCCTACCTAGAGTTTTCTGTCCCTAGAATAAATGTTTTTTTTAATCACAATATAGCACAAGGAAAATTAACTCACTGTCCTTACAGGTCCCTGGAAACAAGGACTTGCAGAGTGAAAGAAACTGACACTGTCCCTACCTAGAGTTTTCTGTCCCTAGAATAAATGTTTTTTTTAAGCACAATATAGCACAAGGACAATTAACTCACTGTCCTTACAGGTCCCTGGAAACAAGGACTTGCAGAGTGAAAGAAAAAAAACACTCTCCCTACCTACAGTTTTCTGTCCCTAGAAAAAATGTTTTTTTTAATCACAATATAGCACAAGGAAAATTAACTCACTGTCCTTACAGGTCCCTGGAAACAAGGACTTGCAGAGTGAAAGAAACTGACACTGTCCCTACCTAGAGTTTTCTGTCCCTAGAATAAATGTTTTTTTTAATCACAATATAGCACAAGGAAAATTAACTCACTGTCCTTACAGGTCCCTGGAAACAAGGACTTGCAGAGTGAAAGAAACTGACACTGTCCCTACCTAGAGTTTTCTGTCCCTAGAATAAATGTTTTTTTTAAGCACAATATAGCACAAGGACAATTAACTCACTGTCCTTACAGGTCCCTGGAAACAAGGACTTGCAGAGTGAAAGAAAAAAAACACTCTCCCTACCTACAGTTTTCTGTCCCTAGAAAAAATGTTTTTTTTAATCACAATATAGCACAAGGAAAATTAACTCACTGTCCTTACAGGTCCCTGGAAACAAGGACTTGCAGAGTGAAAGAAACTGACACTGTCCCTACCTAGAGTTTTCTGTCCCTAGAATAAATGTTTTTTTTAATCACAATATAGCACAAGGACAATTAACTCACTGTCCTTACAGGTCCCTGGAAACAAGGACTTGCAGAGTGAAAGAAACTGACACTGTCCCTACCTAGAGTTTTCTGTCCCTAGAATAAATGTTTTTTTTAAGCACAATATAGCACAAGGACAATTAACTCACTGTCCTTACAGGTCCCTGGAAACAAGGACTTGCAGAGTGAAAGAAAAAAAACACTCTCCCTACCTACAGTTTTCTGTCCCTAGAAAAAATGTTTTTTTTAATCACAATATAGCACAAGGAAAATTAACTCACTGTCCTTACAGGTCCCTGGAAACAAGGACTTGCAGAGTGAAAGAAACTGACACTGTCCCTACCTAGAGTTTTCTGTCCCTAGAATAAATGTTTTTTTTAATCACAATATAGCACAAGGACAATTAACTCACTGTCCTTACAGGTCCCTGGAAACAAGGACTTGCAGAGTGAAAGAAACTGACACTGTCCCTACCTAGAGTTTTCTGTCCCTAGAATAAATGTTTTTTTTAAGCACAATATAGCACAAGGACAATTAACTCACTGTCCTTACAGGTCCCTGGAAACAAGGACTTGCAGAGTGAAAGAAACTGACACTGTCCCTACCTAGAGTTTTCTGTCCCTAGAATAAATGTTTTTTTTAAGCACACTATAGCAGAAGCACAAAACACACTGACACTCTCCCTACCTATCCTTCTCTTTCCCTAAACTAAAGGAATCCAGGTTAAGCAAGAAAGAAATAACAGTCACTGTCCCTGCCTATGCTACTCTATCCCTGCTCCGGAACACACTACACTAGGCCGCCGTGCTGGCGGCCTTTTATAGTGTGGGGCGTGTACTAAACACCCTCAGCAATAATTGGCCACAGGCATCCTGCCTGTGGCCAATCATTGCTCTCCTCGCTGCCGGCGCTGTGATTGGCCAAGCATGCGGGGTCACAGTGCATGCTTGGCCAATCACAGCGCCTGGATGACACTGCGATGGCGTAGTGCATTGTGGGCCGTTCGCGTCACTCGAATTTGGCGCGAACGGCCCAAATCGTTCGATCTTCGTCGAACGATCGAACAGCCAATGTTCGAGTCGAACGTATGTTCGACTCGAACACGAAGCTCATCCCTAGTAGGGAGAGTGTCAGTGTGTTTTACTGTGCTAATCCTTGTTTCTAGGGACAGGGAAGGACAGTGAGGGAAATTCTCCTTGTGCTATACTGTGCTAAAGCATTGATCATCAACCATCTTTAAAAAAACATTTTTTCTAGGGACAGAAAACTATAGGTAGGGAGAGTGTCAGTGTGTTTTACTGTGCTAATCCTTGTTTCTAGGGACAGGGAAGGACAGTGAGGGAAATTCTCCTTGTGCTATACTGTGCTAAAGCATTGATCATCAACCATCTTTAAAAAAAACATTTTTTCTAGGGACAGAAAACTATAGGTAGGGAGAGTGTCAGTGTGTTTCACTGTGCTAATCCTTGTTTCTAGGGACAGGGAAGGACAGTGAGGGAAATTCTCCTTGTGCTATACTGTGCTAAAGCATTGATCATCAACCATCTTTAAAAAAACATTTTTTCTAGGGACAGAAAACTATAGGTAGGGAGAGTGTCAGTGTGTTTTACTGTGCTAATCCTTGTTTCTAGGAACAGGGAAGGACAGTGGGGGAAATTCTCCTTGTGCTATACTGTGCTAAAGCATTGATCATCAACCATCTTTAAAAAAACATTTTTTCTAGGGACAGAAAACTATAGGTAGGGAGAGTGTCAGTGTGTTTTACTGTGCTAATCCTTGTTTCTAGGGACAGGGAAGGACAGTGAGGGAAATTCTCCTTGTGCTATACTGTGCTAAAGCATTGATCATCAACCATCTTTAAAAAAACATTTTTTCTAGGGACAGAAAACTATAGGTAGGGAGAGTGTCAGTGTGTTTTACTGTGCTAATCCTTGTTTCTAGGGACAGGGAAGGACAGTGAGGGAAATTCTCCCTGTGGTATACTGTGCTAAAGCATTGATCATCAACCATCTTTAAAAAAACATTTTTTATAGGGACAGAAAACTATAGGTAGGGAGAGTGTCAGTGTGTTTTTCTGTGCTAATCCTTGTTTCTAGGGACAGGGAAGGACAGTGAGGAAAATTCTCCTTGTGCTATACTGTGCTAAAGCATTGATCATCAACCATCTTTAAAAAAACATTTTTTCTAGGGACAGAAAACTATAGGTAGGGAGAGTGTCAGTGTGTTTTACTGTGCTAATCCTTGTTTCTAGGGACAGGGAAGGTCAGTGAGGGAAATTCTCCTTGTGCTATACTGTGCTAAAGCATTGATCATCAACCATCTTTAAAAAAACATTTTTTCTAGGGACAGAAAACTATAGGTAGGGAGAGTGTCAGTGTGTTTTACTGTGCTAATCCTTGTTTCTAGGGACAGGGAAGGACAGTGAGGGAAATTCTCCTTGTGCTATACTGTGCTAAAGCATTGATCATCAACCATCTTTAAAAAAACATTTTTTCTAGGGACAGAAAACTATAGGTAGGGAGACTGTCAGTGTGTTTTACTGTGATAATCCTTGTTTCTAGGGACAGGGAAGGACAGTGAGGGAAATTCTCCTTGTGCTATACTGTGCTAAAGCATTGATCATCAACCATCTTTAAAAAAACATTTTTTCTAGGGACAGAAAACTATAGGTAGGGAGAGTGTCAGTGTGTTTCACTGTGCTAATCCTTGTTTCTAGGGACAGGGAAGGACAGTGAGGGAAATTCTCCTTGTGCTATACTGTGCTAAAGCATTGATCATCAACCATCTTTAAAAAAACATTTTTTCTAGGGACAGAAAACTATAGGTAGGGAGAGTGTCAGTGTGTTTTACTGTGCTAATCCTTGTTTCTAGGAACAGGGAAGGACAGTGAGGGAAATTCTCCTTGTGCTATACTGTGCTAAAGCATTGATCATCAACCATCTTTAAAAAAACATTTTTTCTAGGGACAGAAAACTATAGGTAGGGAGAGTGTCAGTGTGTTTTACTGTGCTAATCCTTGTTTCTAGGGACAGGGAAGGACAGTGAGGGAAATTCTCATTGTGCTATACTGTGCTAAAGCATTGATCATCAACCATCTTTAAAAAAACATTTTTTCTAGGGACAGAAAACTATAGGTAGGGAGAGTGTCAGTGTGTTTTACTGTGCTAATCCTTGTTTCTAGGGACAGGGAAGGACAGTGAGGGAAATTCTCCTTGTGCTATACTGTGCTAAAGCATTGATCATCAACCATCTTTAAAAAAACATTTTTTCTAGGGACAGAAAACTATAGGTAGGGAGAGTGTCAGTGTGTTTTACTGTGCTAATCCTTGTTTCTAGGGACAGGGAAGGACAGTGAGGGAAATTCTCCTTGTGCTATACTGTGCTAAAGCATTGATCATCAACCATCTTTAAAAAAACATTTTTTCTAGGGACAGAAAACTATAGGTAGGGAGAGTGTCAGTGTGTTTTACTGTGCTAATCCTTGTTTCTAGGGACAGGGAAGGACAGTGAGGGAAATTCTCCTTGTGCTATACTGTGCTAAAGCATTCCTCATCAACCATCTTTGAAATCCTTGTTTTTTGGACAGTCAGGGAAATTGTCATTGTGCTATTCTGTGCGAAAGCAATCATCCTCAACCATATTTAGAAATCCTTAAGTAAAGGGACAGAGAAGGACACCTGAAGGTAGCCCTTATTGCTTTTTCCCATCTCCCTGCAGGCCATCCATTAGAATGTCTGGAAGGCAAACAAGGAGAGGCAGACAGTCAGGAGGCAATAAAAGAGGGCAAGCAGGCTCTGTGTCTGGGGGCAACAGTGCTGGTCGTGGACGCGGTGCATTGTCATCAGCACATGGCCATGGGACACGCTTGTCCTTCTTTTCGGCAGCTGGACATGTTGAGCCACATCATGCCGAAGACTTGGTAGAGTGGATGACCAAGCCCTCCTCCTCCTCCTCATCCTCTCTCACCCAGGCTCAGGGTACTGGCAAAGCAGCTGCCAAAGCGTCCTCTTCCCTGGTATCAATGTCAGACTCATCATCAGTCACTCCTTCCCTAGACCCACCATGTCCTCCTCCTGAGGAGTCCCCCGAACTGTTTGAGCACAGTGTTGGGTACATGCTCCAGGAGGATGCCCAGCGTTTCGAAGGGTCTGATGATGAAACCCAGCTACAGGAAGGCAGTAGCGTGAGAGCAGACAGAGGGGATGCTCAAGAAGGACACCAATCTGGCAGTCATGTTCCAGCAGCTGCAGCATACTGCCAGATTGGCTCCAGTGATGAGGAGGGAGGGGATGATGAGGTCACTGACTCCACGTGGGTGCCTAATAGGAGAGAGGAGGAGGAGGAGGATGAGGAGGAGGCACATCTCCAATGAGGCAGGATGCCCTTTGGTGGCCAGCGTAAGGGCAGTACACCGACGGAATCACACCGCAGAGCTCCGCCTGTGCAGGGCGCTGCCTCTGCCCGTCATTCAAAAAGTTCTTTGGTGTGGGCCTTTTTGAGGCTAGTGCATCAGATCGCACAGCTGCTGTTTGCAACATATGTCTCAAGCGTATATCGCATGGCCAAAACATCAGCCGCTTGGGTACCACATGCCTGACCAGACATATGTTGACCTGCCATGCAGCTCGTTGGCAAGCCTACCTCAAAGACCCACACCAAAGAACAAAGCGGACCTCTCCTTGCACCGCATCAGCTGGGATCTCCAACCCCACTATAACTTCAGTCCTCTCTGAAACATGCACTGAGAGGAATGAAGGTGTAGAATTAGGTGTGTCACAGCCAAGTACTTGCGGCCACTCTGCTAGCAGTACACCGACGTCCGATTCTAGCAGGCAAATTTCCCTGCCCCAGCTGCTGGACCGTCGAAAGAAGTTCACTCCCAGCCATCCACATGCCCAGCGGTTGAATGCTAGCTTGGCTAAATTGCTAGCGCTTCAACTGCTGCCTTTTCAGTTGGTAGACTCGGCCCCCTTCCGTGAGTTTGTGCAATGTGCGGTTCCTCAGTGGCAGGTTCCCAAACGCCACTTTTTCTCACGGAAGGCTATTCCGGCTCTCTACCGGCATGTGGAAGGCAATGTCTTGGCCTCGCTGGACAGGGCGGTCAGCAGTAAGGTGCATATTACCGCTGACTCATGGTCCAGCAGGCATGGACAGGGACGTTACCTTTCTTTCACGGCCCATTGGGTCACTCTTTTGGCAGCTGGGAAGGATGCAGGACAAGGTGCAGTAGTGTTGGAGGTTGTTCCACCGCCACGCCTCCAAAATGCTACTACTGGTTGTGACACACCTCTCTCCTCCACCCCCTCCTCTTCTTCTTCCTCCATGGCCTCTTCCTGTGCTTTGTCCTCTGAACCAGCGGTGCTCCATAGCCGTTCAAGGGGCTACGCAAGTACGCAGGCAAAAAGATGCCATGCCGTGCTTGCGCTGGTGTGTTTGGGGGACAGAAGCCACACTGGGGCAGAGGTCCTGTCTGCTCTGCAGGGCCAGGCCGAGAGGTGGTTGACGCCACACCAGCTTAAGCCAGGAATGGTGGTTTGCGACAATGGCACCAACCTCCTCTCCGCCCTCCGACAGGGACAACTGACCCATGTGCCCTGTGTGGCTCACGTCCTTAACCTGGTGGTGCAGCGGTTCTTGGGCAGGTACCCGGGCTTACAGGATGTCCTGAGGCAGGCCAGGAAAGTCTGTGTGCATTTCCGCAGATCTTATAATGCCAGTGCTCGCCTGGCTGAGCTGCAAAAGGAGTTGAACCTGCCCAAGAACCGCCTTATATGTGACATGCCCACCAGGTGGAACTCAACGTTGGCCATGCTGCAGCAGCTGCACACGCAGCAGAGGGCCATCAATGAGTACCTGTGCGACTACGGCACCAGGACAGGGTCAGGGGAGCTTGGTTTTTTTTCTCCACGCCAGTGGGGCATGATCAGGGATGCATGCACTGTCCTGGCACCATTTGAGGAGGCCACGAGGATGGTGAGCAGTGACAGTGCATGCATCAGTGACACTGTACCTCTTGTCCACCTGTTGGAGCACACGCTGCGTGGAATAATGGACAGGGCACTTGAGGCAGAACAGAGGCAGGAAGAGGAGGACTTCCTTGCCTCTCAAGGCCCCCTTTACCCAGACAGTGTTCCTTCTGTCCCACCCATCGCACAGGAAGAGGAGGAGGAGGAGGATTGTGTCAGCATGGAGGTGGAGGCTGGCACTCAGCATCATCAGCAGCAGTCTTTTAGGGATGATTTACAGTCCCAAGAAACCAGTGGACTTGTACGTGGCTGGGAGGAGGTGGCTGCGGATCATGTCGTCCTTAGTGACCCAGAGGACTCCGGACCGAATGCCTCAGCTAACCTACGCTGCTTGGCCTCCCTGATCCTGCAAAGTCTGCGGAAGGATCCTTGTATTCTTCGGATCAAGGAGAGGGACCATTACTGGCTGGCCACTCTCCTTGATCCACGGTACAAGGGTAAGGTTGCGGACCTTATGTTACCGTCGCAGAGGGAGCAGAGGATGAGACAACTCCGGGAGGCCTTGCAGAAAGGTCTGTGCAACGCGTTCCCAGAGACTGGGAGGTTACAAACTCCTGGTCCTGGACAACGAGTTGCTGAGGCTTCGGCCAGTCAAAGAAGGAGCGGTGGGGAAGGTGGCCGTCTGACCGATGCGTTCAGACAATTCTTTAGTCCGCAGCCCCAAAGTATGATCGGTTCCAGCAACCATCGCCAGCGTCTGATAAACATGGTGCAGGAATATCTAGGGGCAAGGTCAGACTTGGACACCTTCCCCACCGAAAATCCTCTGGCTTACTGGGTCTTGAGGATGGATCACTGGCCAGAGCTTGCACAGTATGCAATTGAGCTACTGGCCTGTCCTGCATCCAGCGTTCTTTCGGAACGCACATTCAGTGCTGCTGGAGGATTTGTCACGGATCACAGGGTGCGCCTGTCCACCGACTCGGTTGATCGACTGACTTTCATCAAGATGAACCAGTCTTGGATCACCACCAGCTACCACACACCTGATGCTGATATAACAGACTAATTGATTTTAACATGTCACATCCCTTCAAGACTGATGCTGATGCTGAGTGCCTGTGCTGTTATGTTGACTGGCTATCCTCCTCCTCCGAGTCCTCAATGATACGATTGATGATGATAGCTTGGAAGATCATTTTTGTTTATGGGTGCCGCCACCAGTGGCTAAGGCCCAATTTTTCAGCCCCTGTTTAACAGGGGCGTGTAATTACAATTTTTGAAGCAATACTTTGCAACAGGGCTCATTGCTGTGCTCCAAGTACAGTATCTGTGAGGGGTTGGAGTGTTGTGCCACCAGTGCCTAAGGCCCAATTTTTCAGCCCCTGTTTAACAGGGGCGTGTCATTACAATTTTTGAAGCAATACTTTGCAACAGGGCTCATTGCTGTGCTCCAAGTACAGTATCTGTGAGGGGTTGGAGTGTTGTGCCACCAGTGCCTAAGGCCCAATTTTTCAGCCCCTGTTTAACAGGGGCGTGTCATTACAATTTTTGAAGCAATACTTTGCAACAGGGCTCATTGCTGTGCTCCAAGTACAGTATCTGTGAGGGGTTGCAGTGTTGTGCCACCAGTGCCTAAGGCCCAATTTTTCAGCCCCTGTTCAACAGGGGCATGTAATTACAATTCTTGATCTAATAATTCACAGCAGGGCCCATTGCTGCACCCACCAAGAGTAACTCTGAGGGCTTACAGTGTTGTGGCAACGCCACCACCACCACCACCACGAAAGGCCCAATTTTTCAGCCCCTGTTCAAAAGGGGCATGTAATTACAATTCTTGATCTAATAATTCACAGCAGGGCCCATTCCTGCACCCACCAAGAGTAACTCTGAGGGCTTACAGTGTTGTGGCAACACCACCACCACCACGAAAGGCCCAATTTTTCAGCCCCTGTTCAACAGGGGCATGCAATTACAATTCTTGATCTAATAATTCACAGCAGGGCCCATTGCTGCACCCACCAAGAGTAACTGTCAGGGCTTACAGTGTTGTGGCACCAGCACCACCATCAAAGGCCCAATTTTTACTACCACTGTTCAACAATTATATGTAATTAAAATTCCTGATATAATAGTTGACAGCAGGGCGTTCCAGCACC
Source organism: Rana muscosa (assembly GCA_029206835.1). Taxonomy (NCBI): domain Eukaryota; kingdom Metazoa; phylum Chordata; class Amphibia; order Anura; family Ranidae; genus Rana; species Rana muscosa. The sequence continues at coordinate 636,765,876 of CM055122.1, read as the reverse complement.
AACCAAGAGTAACTGTGAGTGCTTACAGTGTTGTGCCAACACCAACAACTAAGGGGCCTATTTCTGCAGAGTATATACGGCAGGTCCCTACTTTCAAACATCCAACTTACAAACGACTCCTACTTGCAAACGCAAGAAGACAACAGGAAGTGAGAGGAAATCTACCCCTAGGAAGGAAAATTCTCTCCTGTAAGAATTAATATGGGAGAAAGGTGTCTCCTCTGTACTGATGCTTTATCACCAATCCTTGTTTCAAGAAAAACACCACATTTCAAAAACAGTTGTCATTGGGACGGAAAGTGAGGTGAAATGTTCTGAACAGGGGCACAGACAGCAAAACAAATGTTACAGGGGTGATAACCCTTACCTATGTTTTCCAAAAAGTTTAAAAATAGATTTTTGGGCTGGAGCTACACTTAAACAATGTACCTGTTCAAAATTACAAACACATTCTACATAAGAACAAACCTACAGTCCCTGTCTTGTATGCACCGCCTGTATACGGCTGTTCAGAGTATATAGGGCCTTTTTTATTTTGTGTGCGGTGTTCCCCTTAATATCCATACAAGACCCAAAGGGGCTGGTAATGGGCTGGGGTAGGGGGGGGGGGGTCATGGGGTAGCTATGCCATTTTTCTTAAAGATTTTCATCCATATTACCGGGACCAGACATTACATTAAAGCCGCAACCAGTTTTAAATGGCTTTTTTTTCCTTTAGAAGTGTCATTTTGTGCAGGGACAGTTCTAAACACGGGAAACACGTGGCACTTCACAGGCATACTTTAGACACCCCCCAGGTACGATATTTAAAGGAATATTTGACTTTTTTTTTTCACTTTATGCATCATTAAAATGACTGCTCCCGAAAAACGACCGTTTTTAAAACTTCTTTTTGCATTGATACATGTCCCCTGGTGCAGAACCCGGGTTCCCAAACCCTTTTTAGGACAATAACATGCATAATAGTCGTTATAATTAGCACTTTAGAATTCGAACGTTCGCATCCATTGTATTTAATAGGGTTCTAATGTTCGTACGAACGTTCGGTCCGTTCGCGGGTTCTGGTGCGAACCGAACCCGGGGGTGTTCGGCTCATCACTAATGACTGCTTCAAATTTATAATGATGAACTATTGCTGCCCCCTCTGTAAACTAAAGTGATGAGCATTTTGCTTGGGAGTTAATGAATTTATGTCCATGTCGAGTCAAATCTATCTCTTTATTCGTTTTGGATAACATGGGGAAGGGTTAGAACCTCTGTGAGGTTTGTATTCTTGCAGTTGCTATTCCCCATATTCCTATCCAAGATACACACAGCCTGATATACAATGTAATTGGGACAGGAAGTTAGGGGTTATGAAACGAATGAGTATATTACGGAAAATTGTTATCAAATACTTACCGTAATTTTCGTTTCCTGGCCTGTCCTAATGTAAGCAGACAATGGGTTAATGCCTCATCTGGCACCCACAAGACCACCTCTTACTAGCGAAATAAAGGACAGCCCCTCCCCCACTGACGTGTTTGATAATCTAGCCTGCGACAGGCCACTTGGGAGGCAGTCCTGTGCTGATGTGAGGATAGGGCAGGAAAGGAAAATTACGGTAAGTATTTGATAACAATTTTTCATATTCCTGGCCATACCTCACAGCACACAATGGGATATAACTAGCTGAATAAATGGGCGGGAGAGAACACATGAAGAGAAACATTGACAATCAAAGAAAAGCTGCCAAAGAAAAAATTATTTTTATGTCTCGTCCCAAACTTTGCAGAACTTGCCGACTGCACACCTAGCTTGTAAAGTAAAATGAAGGGCTAGCCATCTCTCATATATCCTTCACTGACTTCCTGGCATAACTGCCCCAAAGGCTGCCACCCCTGTTCCTGAGCAGAAAGGCCTACTTCCTGCATGCCAATCTAATCATCCTGGTGAACCAATAGAAGTTGACTCAAGAACCTGATGGCAAAATGAAAAGGATTGTCCACTTTCCTCACATCTTTGATCTTTGCATGTACACTGTTAGGAACTTGTGTAAGGACCTGAAGTCTTCCTGCTGTGTACTCAGTGACTCCATGCGAATGCTTGGAGGGACTGCCCCCAGGTTTTCCTGGAAACTGGATACCACTTAAGATGGACGTAGTATTAGTATTTCTGGTAAAAAGACTCAAAAGGGATCTTTGCAGGACAGTGCTGCAATCTCCAACATCCTTCTTTCCGAAGCAACTGCTGACAGAGGAACTAGTTTTACCACTAGGAACCGCAATGGAAATTAAGCTATTGGAGCAAAGGATGCCTGCCTGTACTAGTGCTTTCAGAACCAAGCCTAATGCCACGTACACACGACCGTTTTTAATGTCATGGAAAAAAACGAAGTTTTTCTCGACGTGATTCTTCTCAAGCCTGCCTTGCATACACACTATCGTGAAAAAAAAATGCTCGAGCAAAGCGCGGTGACGTACAACACGTACGACAACACGTACGACGGAACTATAAAGGGGAAGTTCCATTCGGAACCCTTTGGGCTGCTTTTGCTGATTTCGTGTTACCGCCTGTTAGTAAAAGTTTGGTGTTAGCCGATTCGAACGAGAAAAACGACGACGTGAAAAACAACGAGAAAAAATAGAGCAGGTTCTAAATTTTTATTGGCCATTTTTGCATTTTTTAATTTGGTCATTAAAAACGATCGTGTCTGGGCTCCAGAGCATTTTTTGCGACGTGAAAAATGGGCATTAAAAACATGAACATGCTCTATTTTTTCTCGTCGTTTTTCTCGTCGTTTTTCACGTCAACATTTTCCTCATCATGAAAAACGGGCGTGTGTAGGCTTTAACGACGTGAAAAAAACGTGCATGCTCAGAAGCAAGTTATGAGACGGGAGCGCTCATTCTGGTAAAACTAGCGTTCATAATGGAGATAGCACATTTGTCACGCTGTAACAGACTGAAGAGCATGAGGCTGAAAAGCGCGAATCGTCTCTCACCAAACTTTTACTAACACGAGGATCAGCAAAGGTAGCCCAGAGGGTGGCGCCATCCGAATGGAACTTCCCCTTTATAGAGCCGTCATACGTGTTGTACGTCACCGCGCTTTGCTCGAGCATTTTTTTTCACGATAGTGTGTAGGCAAGGCAGGCTTGAGAAGAATCACGTCGAGAAAACATCATTTTTTTCAATGACATTAAAAACGGTCGTGTGTACGTGGCATCAGACTAAAGACAAAGCCAGGAAAGAAGACAGGAAAAACCCCAAGGGAGTGGTGAATGGTGACATTGCAGAGCTTACTAATACCACACCTGTAGAATATTTCTGCTATCTAAGAAACATTGTCCGCGTCCCGGCACAAGGTATACCCAGTTTCAGGAGGGTTTACCGTCCAACATTCTGGCTTTTCCAACTCCATGAGAGGCTGAACATGGAGGGGCGGTGCGGTAGGGGGATTATCCTTGCAGCAACCAAAGTACTTACCAACTGCAATCCACAGGTGGTCTGGAGCAAGACAAAAAAAAAAGAAGGGGCTGTCTTTTATTTAGCTAGTGTAGCGGGGTGTTCCCCTTTAATGCAGAGAGACAAGAAAGAAGTTCCAGGTGAGAGGTGAGTCGGGAGGAAGTAGAGAAGATATGTTACTGGAAGTGAAAGCAGAGGAGAGAGACTACATTACCCAGAACCCCATTCGGCAATGTTTCCACCACAGAGACTCATGGGAGGGGTTATAAAAGGAGGAGGCGAGGCTGGGCTCGGCCTCTTTTGGGACACGAGACTTCAGTGACTGATCCTCCTGTGCGGATGTGTCGGAGTGCAAGGCCTGAAGCCTGAGGCCTTGCGCAGCACCAAAGTGCCTTCCACCCCACTGCGAGCCTGGGTGGCATCTGACTTCGCTTGTCTACAACCTTGGTTGGATCGGGGACCCGATCGCTGGAGACACTGTGTGTGTGTGTGTGACACAGTCGGTGGAAGTTCCCGGACTGGGACCGCGTCCGGATGGGTGAGAGGGCGTATGCCCAGACCATATACTGTTGTTGCTAATGTGCCTATAGACTGCCGTGGCCCACAAGTTATTTCTGATACTCTCACTGGAGAACCTTATCAGAGCTGAACTCAGAGTTCACATAACAAAGTGTTTATTTCATCTCTACCTTCCCATTGGATTACAAATGGTATTCTGTTAATGTGCACCACCTTTAAAGACTTGCCGGTGAAGAAAACCATCATCCCCTATAGACTGAGTTGTAGATATCTGAGCCAGGCCTGGCCAGCTAGTTAGTTCATTTGGTTACTGCGTCACAGGACGCCTAGTTAACGGTCGCCCACGCGGCGCACCTTTACTGTTCATTTTAAATGCATAGTGTGTTATTGCTGCAGGGCTCTGCAATTTATTATCTGTGAACCGTTACCACTGTTAACTTTTCTTACCAAAAGCTTAAAGTAAATTTGATACCCTTTCATTATTGTCTTGGTGTCTGGGTTTACTCATACAGTATAAGAATATATATATTTCTGACAATACTAACTGTGCCAGTAGGGGATCGAGTACATTGCCGGGGGTTGGAGGAGTTGTTTTCAGGGCCCAAACTAAACTTGCGGCCTTCTTAGTTGAAGGTATCGCTACACGTGGGGGTTCTCGTCCGGGATCCTGATACAGCAATTAAACGCAAGAGGTGCCGTCATGGACCCGCAAGGAATAAGAGTGTGGTGCGAAGTGGCTAAGACAGACCCAAACCAGTCAGTGGTCATCAACCTACCAGGGGAGGAATGGTCAATTGAAACGATAGAGGAGTTAATGAAGTCAGTGATCCCAGATCACACACCGTGGGTGATGGGAATAAAGTCAGACCCAGACATCTCATACCAGTATGCACTAGTGGAATACTTGGACGGGATGCCAGAGGCTTGTAGGCGCAACTGTGTACAGACGCCAGATAATAGATCCTATAGGTTGGCGCATGCAATTAAGAAGGAGCCATCACCGACGGGATCACCGCAGGCTGCGGCCCGTACCCCACCTGAAAGAGGAGACAGGGCGACGCCTCTGGTGGCGCCTGCACCTGTCACTGCTATATCACCAGAACTGATAAATGCAATAGGGGATCTGCTGACCTAATGTCAGAAGACGAGCACGGTGCATGTAGAGACTAGCTACCGGAGACTGAAGACATTCTCAGGGAAGCTCCCTGTCCCTGCAGGGGAAGAATATTTTGACACCTGGGTGGAGCAGGCCTTACAGGCAGTAGAGGCATGGGAGGCGCCTGAGGCGCAGAAGAGGCAACGAGTGATAGAGAGCCTTAAAGGCGCAGCAGCAGAGGCAGTGAAAAGTTTTCGTTTGGAAATGCAGATTGCACGGCTCAAGACTGTCTAGCCATGCTACAGGAAGGGTTTGGTCAATTGGAAAAGGTGACAGAAATGGTCTACCAATTTGAACATACTTTCCAACAACCGAAGGAGAAACTTTCAGAATATGTTAGAAGACTGAACAGGTTGCTGTGCAAGATTGTGTTAAAGAAGGGAATAAAGCCCCAAGATACAGATGCGGCAAGAATGAAACAAGTTTTAAAGGGAGCATTACGCTCGGATCCAGTCTGGCTGCACCTGAAGACCTCGGGAGGAGGAACGCTACTGACTTATGCTGACTTGATAAAAATCATCAGAGATGAGGAGGCACTACAACAGGACCAGCAAATGATTAAGGCAAATGTTGTACCCGCACAGGTGCTAGTCAATCCAGTGCTGACCCCTGAAAGAGACTCAGAGGTAGACACTCTAAAAGCTCAAATGTCCAAGGTGCTAGAGATGTTAACCTCTCTGATGGCGAAAGACACAGAGGGCCCCAAGAGAGAAGTACCAAGGAAGGAATTATTCCCAATTGCCTCAGCACCCGCATCTTTACAAGAATAGGGAGATATAGTCTGCTTTAACTGTGGAGGAATTGGCCATATTGCAGCTACATGTTCCAGTCCCAAGAAGAAGAAGCTAGACAACCGCAAGCCGGCAGGAAACTCCAGAGGGCCCCGGTGAAGGAGTCAACCGGGTGCCCATCACTTTCAGTAAGCTCCAAGCTGAATGCGAAGCAGAAGAAAAGAGGAGATAAAACACCTCAGAGGAAACGCAACATTCCTCAACAGAGATACACCCCAGAAAAAGGAGGCAAGACCCCTCAGAAGGGACACAGCACTCCCCAAAGGGGGTGCACACCTAAGAAGAATAATAGTATCCCTCAGCGGGTCACTACACCCATTGAAAGGAGGGAAATCAATGCATACCAGGCTCAAGAAAGATTAAAGTCCAAAGGGAATTGGATGACAGAGAGTCCGAAGGGAAAGGGCCAGAAGAAGGCGACCCCTGCCAGGCCATATCCGGAGAAGCTAGTAGGCCCATCTCCTATAGTGCCCATTCAAGTGGAGGGAGTCTACACCAGAGTCATCTTGGATACTGGGGCACAAGTGACCCTGTTATACCGAGATTTCTACCGGAAGCACTTGAGTCACCTGCCCATCCAGAAGATAGAGGGACTAGAGATATGTGGGATTGGGACCCAGAATTTCCCCTACGATGGCTATTTGCCTGTCAAGATGATCTTTGACCCATCCGTGGCTGGAAAAGCCGAAGTGTTTGACACTCTGGCGGTTGTGTGCCCTCGGCCGCCAGGAGCCAACAAGAGTTCCCTTATAATAGGAACAAACACGGACCTGGTCCGAAGACTTCTGACCCCTCTAGTGAAAGAGAAGGGGTCAGCGGCCACCAAGATCCACCCCATGCTGAAGACGGCTTATCAACGGCTGGTCCTAGAGCAGAAGACCCCTGGAGAGGGGATAGGGAAGGTGTGGAGACTTGGAAGAGAAGGGATAGTGTTGCAGCCCGGTGAAGTAACCTGTCTCAGAGCCACTGTGAAGCTTACTTGGGAGCAGCCTGGACCCTTTGTCATGTTGGAGTCTGACCCAAGGGAAGAGTCCCCCGGCCTGGAAGTGATACCAGAAGTGATTCCGCTGAAGGCCCTGAAGAAGGCCCATTGTAGAGTTCCAGTGAGTGTTAGGAACAATACAGATGGCCCCATGGAAATCCCAGCCAGGATGCTGCTGGGCCAGGTGAGCCCTGCTGCCCCGGTCAACTTGTCAGAAGTAAAGGGGGCGGGCGAAGGAGGAGATGCTTGGGAGAAGCTATCCATGGAAAACCCGAACCTGCCCAGGGCTTGGAAGGAGAGAGCCGAGGCCCAGTTGACCAGATGGGAGAAGATCTTCTCCAAAGATGAGTTCGATGTGGGGTGTGCAAGGAGTGCCACCCATCGGATTCGCCTCCAAGAAGATAAGCCCTTCAGAGAGAGGGTCAGGCGGGTCCCACTAGCGGATCTGGAGGATCTAAGGGAACAACTTGCAGAACTAAAAAGGACTGGTGTGATACGGGAGTCCAGAAGCCCCTATGCCTCCCCGATAGTGGTGGTCAGGAAGAAGAATGGATCGTTGAGGCTCTGTATCGACTACAGGACTCTTAACAGGAGAACCATACCCGATCAGTACACCACTCCGAGGATAGAGGATGCCCTACAGAGCTTGTCTGGAGCCAAGTGGTTCAGCGTTATGGATCTGAAGAGTGGGTACTATCAGATCCCTATGCACCCAGAAGACAAGGAGAAGACAGCTTTCATAACCCCAGTGGGATTCTTTGAATTCGACCGGATGCCCCAAGGTCTGTCTGGAGCCCCAGCTACTTTCCAACGTCTCATGGAGAAGACTGTAGGAGACATGAACCTTATTGAAGTCCTTGTACACCTGGACGATGTCATTGTCTTTGGAAGAACCCTGGAGGAACACGAGGAGAGGCTGGAAAAAGTCTTGAGGAGACTCAGTGAGGAGGGACTCAAGCTTTCGCCTGAGAAGTGTCGGTTCTACCAGTCTTCTGTGAATTATCTGGGGCACATAGTGTCTGAAGAAGGGGTGGCCACAGACCCTGAGAAATTGGAGGCAGTTACCTCCTGGCCACGACCCACCACAGTAACAGAACACAGGTCCTTCTTAGGGTTATGCTCCTGTTACAGGAGGTTTGTGGAAGGATTCGCCCGAATTGCTAGACCATTGAATGAACTGCTCAAGACTGAGGGAGAAGAGGACGACTCAGGACCCAGGAAGCCGGGAGAGTCAGTCAAAGATCAGTGGAACCAGAAATGTGAAGAGGCCTTCCAGGCATTGAAGAAGAGCCTAACCACTGCTCCAGTCTTGGCCTACGCAGACCCAACCAAACCCTATGAACTACACGTAGATGCTAGTCATGACGGTCTGGGAGGAGTACTTTATCAAGAACACAAAGGGCAACTACGGCCTGTTGCCTACGTGAGCAGGAGCCTGACCCCCTCTGAGAAAAACTACCCCACTCACAAGCTGGAGTTCCTGGCCCTTAAGTGGGCGGTAGTAGACAAGCTCAAAGACTACCTGTATGGGGCGGAGTTCACTGTGAAGACCGACAACAACCCCCTGACCTACTTATTCACTACAGCAAAGCTGGACGCCACTGGACACAGGTGGCTGGCCGCATTGTCTGGATTCAATTTCAGCCTAAAGTACAGGCCAGGGATTGGGAATTGAGATGCAGACGCTTTGTCCAGAAGATCTCATGATTCCACCCATGACATGGAAGACTGGACTCAAGTGGCACCAGACGGGGTGTGGGCCCTATGTCAGGGGGCTGAATTGCAAGCTAGAGGGGGCTCAAGGGCGGAAGAGATAGGAGTTACCATGGTAGGAGTCCCCAAACAATACTGTGGAGTAACTCAACTGGAGGAAGACCATCTGCCAAAACTGTCCAAAAAGGAGCTAAGATGTGACCAATTAGAAGACCCCATGGGGAAATTAGTTCTGGAAGCTCTGGAGAATGAGGATCCAAACAGACTTCTGAGCCACTCCTCAAAGGAAGCTCGCCTATTGAGGAAAGAGTGGGACAGGTTACAAGTGCATCAGGGAGTGGTCTACCGAAGGGGCCCCTCTGATGACCTGGAAGATAAATGGCAATTGTTTCTTCCGGAAAAGCACAGAGAGACTGTTCTGATTGCCCTACATGACAATCATGGCCACTTAGGGGCGGAAAGGACTATTCAACTTGTCAGAAGTCGGTTCTATTGGCCCTGCATGAGGGCGGAAGTAGAGGAGTACTGCCATTCGTGTGCACGCTGCATCCAGAGGAAGACTTTACCCCATCAAGCTGCCCCAATGGGCCATCTACAAAGTCAAGGCCCAATGGATCTGGTGTGCATTGATTTCCTCTGCCTCGAACCCGATCTGAGTGGACTAGGAAATGTTCTGGTGATAACCGATCATTTCACCCGGTATGCCCAAGCTTTCCCAACCAAAGACCAGAAGGCTTCCACAGTAGCCAAGGTACTTATGGAGAAGTATTTTGTCCATTATGGGCTGCCCCAGCGACTTCATTCAGATCAAGGAAGGGACTTTGAGAGTCGACTGATCCGGAAACTCCTGGATTCGGTGGGAATTAAAAAGACTCAAACTACACCTTACCACCCACAGGGGGATGCTCAGCGGAGAGGTTTAACCGAACCTTGCTCAACATGTTGGGAACTCTGGAAAGTGAGAAGAAACAACATTGGAGCAAACACATAGCAGCTATAGTACATGCTTACAACTGCACCACCAGTGATGCTACAGGCTACTCCCCATATCGACTTATGTTTGGGAGAGAAGCAAGACTACCTGTAGACTTGGCCTTTGGCACCTCTTTAGACCATTCCTCAGCCACATCCCACAAAGGATATGTGGACAGGCTCAGACACAGCCTGAAAGTAGCCTATGAACAAGCTCAAGTGGCTCAGATCAAAGGGGAGCTCGAAACAAAAGAAATTTCGACTTGAAGGTCCGGGTACAAGATCTACAGCCCGGGGACCGAGTACTGCTACGCAATCTGGGGGTCCCTGGAAAACACAAACTTGCAGACAGATGGAGATCTGAACCCTATGTCATCTGTAGGAAGTTGCCGGGCCTGCCTGTCTACAAGATGAAGCCAGAAGGAAAGGTAGGCCCACTGAAGACGTGGCATCGAAACCACCTGCTCCCACTTGCTGAAGCAGTCAGGATACCTCCAGTGAGAGACTCCCCTGAACCAGTCTCTATTCTGGATACCCCCAGGCCAAACACTCGGTCCCAGACCTCTCGGACTGAAGATATAAATGCTTCTGAACTCAGTGGAGATGAGGAGGGAGAGTTTGACTGGCTGTGGCCTTCCCCAACTCAGGGGACTTCTGCTATAGATCTTTCAACTACTGAAGACACTATAGATACACAACTGAATGCAGAAGCCGTTGAATTCATCCCCTATAGCCCTTCATTTGATTACTGGGAAGATGCCCGTGATGTTTACCCTGAACAGGACCCTAGAGACTCTATGTATCCCTCGGCTCCTGAAGCAGATGTTACAGAGCCTGATGTGTTGCCTGAGCCTGTTACAGAAGAAGAGCATGTGGCGCCAGAGCCGAAAACCCCAAGGGAACAAAGGGCCCGCAGAGTCATAAGGCCTCCCAGAAAGTTGACCTACCCACAAATGGGGAAGAGCTCAGAAGATTCTGTGATCACTGCTAGGAGGAGTGTAGAGAATCCGGACCCCTCCACTGTACATTTGGTAGAGGGCAACCCCCACTCACTCTCTGGCACAGTTAGGCAGACCACTCAGGATAGTGTGACCTGTGAAAAAGGGAATCCAATTCCTCGGTTTTGGTGGGAATTCCCTATGCCAACCTCTTATGCAATGTTGTCTGGGGTTGTACGCAGTGTATGCTAAAGTTTCTTTGGGGACCAAAGAATTTAAGTGGGGGGAGTGTGTAGCGGGGTTTTCCCCTTTAATGCAGAGAGACAAGAAGTTTCAGGTGAGAGATGAGTCGGGAGGAAGTAGAGAAGATACGTTACTGGAAGTGAAAGCAGAGGAGAGAGACTACATTACCCAGAACCCCATTCGGCAATGTTTCCACCACAGAGACTCATGGGAGGGGTTATAAAAGGAGGAGGCGAGGCTGGGCTCGGCCTCTTTTGGGACACGAGACTTCAGTGACTGATCCTCCTGTGCGGATGTGTCGGAGTGCAAGGCCTGAAGCCTGAGGCCTTGCGCAGCACCAAAGAGCCTTCCACCCCACTGCGAGCCTGGGTGGCATCTGACTTCACTTGTCTACAACCTTGGTTGGATCGGGGACCCGATCGCTGGAGACACTGTGTGTGTGTGACACAGTCGGTGGAAGTTCCCGGACTGGGACCGCGTCCGGATGGGTGAGAGGGCGTATGCCCAGACCATATACTGTTGTTGCTAATGTGCCTATAGACTGCCGTGGCCCACAAGTTATTTCTGATACTCTCACTGGAGAACCTTATCAGAGCTGAACTTAGAGTTCACATAACAAAGTGTTTATTTCATCTCTACCTTCTCATTGGATTACAAATGGTATTCTGTTAATGTGCACCACCTTTAAAGACTTGCCGGTGAAGAAAACCATCATCCCCTATAGACTGAGTTGTAGATATCTGAGCCAGGCCTGGCCAGCTAGTTAGTTCATTTGGTTACTGCGTCACAGGACGCCTAGTTAACGGTCGCCCACGCGGCGCACCTTTACTGTTCATTTTAAATGCATAGTGTGTTATTGCTGCAGGGCTCTGCAATTTATTATCTGTGAACCGTTACCACTGTTAACTTTTCTTACCAAAAGCTTAAAGTAAATTTGATACCCTTTTCATTATTGTCTTGGTGTGTGGGTTTACTCATACAGTATAAGAATATATATATTGCTGACAATACTAACTGTGCCAGTAGGGGATCGAGTACATTGCCGAGGTTGGCGGAGCTGTTTTCAGGGCCCAAACTAAACTTGCGGCCTTCTTAGTTGAAGGTATCGCTACACTAGTAAGAGGTGGTCATGTGGATGCCAGATGAGGCGTTATCCCATTGTGTGCTGTCTGACGTGAGGTATGGCCAGAAAAAAGAATCCTAACCAGCACACCTTTCTCGTACTCAAGCTGAACGAACGTCTTTTATTCAGATATCACTTGCCTTACTTTGAGAAAGGGGCCCTGTTAGGTCCCAAAATGTTGACTGATGATATTGTTCATTCTTATATCTTTACAAAAGACATAGTACTTTCATATGAAGAAGGTGACTGGTGAAGATTCTTTATATATTTGCTTCATGAAGATATATTATACAGGACATATCCTTGATGTGTTCCTAATAGGACACACAAAAATAAATACCCAACAAAGTATGGTGCATGATTCAGCATAGCACACATGGCTCCCCTTTTTTTTCCCTCTACAAACTTTTTTTGAAGTGTACACAAGTACATTTGATTCATGTCGCTGTACAGCAGTGCAATGCACTGCTGTACAGTGTCATGTGGTTCTGTACAGCATGCAAGCTACAGCGCAGCTCCAGGATGCGTTGCAGTGTGAATGGGACACACAGAAAACAATTGTTTTCTGTATGTCCTTGCAGTGACTGGCCTTTTACAATACAGAAAAACCTCTCTCAACTAGGGTTGTTACCTGTGAGGGATTTATCCAGACAGTCCAATCTTGAATCATGTGCCCAGGTTTAGTACTGCTTGACACCCGGGCACATTACTCAGCCCAGACCAGGGACAGACAATTCGGGCAGGGGGGAGGTGGAAGGGAACATTAGCAGTAGCACACCTGCCACTGTGGAGACAGCAGAAGAGGCATTTCTTCTAAATAAATACACTGTGCCTGTGGTGTGTTTTGAGAATCCGAAGCTCCTTTCTGTATCCCCCCTCCAGTCTTCTGCAGGGTCTCTCTGATATCTGACTTAACCCCCCCCCTTCAATTACCAGTGCCATGTGGTGAGTGAACAGGGAGGTGGAGCTCACTGTAGATACTGTCGGGCTGGCCGCTGCTCACACTACAGGAAGGGAGGAGGTGAGCAGAATTGTTTTTTTGTGACAAAAGTCTTCTAGGGTGGAAAGCTGTAAACTTTCAGGAGGATTTGTTTTGCTGATGCAGTGAAGTGTTAAGGTGGCAGGAGAATCGGAAGAGATAGTGAGTGTGTGTGGGGGGAGTCTGTAGCCCATCACAGCTGACAGATAACTCCCAAGCCTGCACACATGTCTGTCTGTACAAACATCCCTATTGCTCAGTCCAGATAATGTGAAGTAATTTGTGACCATTCCTGTAACCCTGTGTGTATGTGGTTTAAGTATAACTTCTGGTTGTACAGACTCAGAGCTTGGATAACACAGAGTTACATGAGTGGTCATACAATAACTTCACATCATCTGTATATGAAGAGGAAAATATAAAAAATTACATGTTTCACACTGAAGGTCAGTGCTTAATCATGATTAAGCACTGACCTTCAGTGTGAAACATGTAAGCAGTTACCCTGGCTATGCTGTGATGAATTTTGGTGTAATTTTCCATCTTTTTACAATAAAGGCGACCGTCAAAGGTTTTTTGGAGTGCGGCTGTCCATATTTTTTATTTTTTCCTCTTCATATGCTACGTGCATTGCTGGCACCCACGTTAGTCCTGTCATTACGGATTGTTGGAGTGTATCCACCTGGAGCGGTAAAAATCTCTGTCCCTTCACATCATCTGTACATACAGAGTGCTAGGGGCTGTCTTACAGTATATAGATATGTACTTCTTATACCAGATTGTTTTCATTGAGCAGTATTGTTATATACAGTATATTAGCCCAGCCCCCAACTCCCCCCAGCTTGCATCACATACTGTCCCCATCATACCCTCCACACTCCTCTCCTGTACATACTGTCCTCCATCATACCCTTTGCACTACTCTCCTGTACATACTGTCCCCATCATACCCTCCACACTCCTCTCCTGTACATACTGTCCCCATCATACCCTTCACACTCCTCTTCTGTACATACTGTTCCCATCATACCCTCTGCACTCATCTCCTGTACATACTGTCCCCATCATACCCTCCGCACTCCTCTCCTGTACATAGTGTCCCCATCATCATAGCCTCCGCACTCCTCTCCTGTACATACTGTCCCCATCATACCCTTCACACTCCTCTCCTGTACATACTTCCCCCATCATACCCTTTGCACTACTCTCCTGTACATACTGTCCCCATCATACCATTCACACTCCTCTCCTGTACATACTGTCCCCATCATACCCTCTGCACTCACCTCCTGTAATACTGTCCCCATCATATCCTCCGCACTCCTCTCCTGTACATATTGTCCCCATCATACCCTCCGCACTCCTCTCCTGTACATACTGTCCTCCAGCATACCCTTCGTACTACTCTCCTGTACATACTGTCCCCATCATACCCTTCACACTCCTCTCCTGTACATACTGTCCTCCATCATACCCTCCACACTCCTCTCCTGTACATACTGTCCCCATCATACCCTCCACACTCCTCTACTGTACATACTGTCCTCCATCATACCCTCCACACTCCTCTCCTGTACATACTGTCCTCCATCATACCCTTCGCACTACTCTCCTGTACATACTGTCCCCATCATACCCTTCACACTCCTCTCCTGTACATACTGTCCCAATCATACCCTCTGCACTCATCTCCTGTACATACTGGCCCCATCATACCCTCCGCACTCCTCTCCTGTACATACTGTCCCCATCATACCCTCCGCACTCCTCTCCTCTACATACTGTCCTCCATCATACCCTTCGCACTACTCTCCTGTATATACTGTCCCCATCATACCCTTCACACTCCTCTCCTGCACATACTGTCCCCATCATACCCTCTGCACTCATCTCCTGTACATACTGACTCCATCATACCCTCCACACTCCTCTCCTGTACATACTGTCCTCCATCATACCCTTCGCACTACTCTTCTGTACATACTGTCCCCATCATACCCTTCACACTCCTCTCCTGTACATACTGTCCCCATCATACCCTCCGCACTCCTCTCCTGTACATATTGTCCCCATCATACCCTCCGCACTCCTCTCCTGTACATACTGCCCCCATCATACCCTCCGCACTCCTCTCCTGTACATAGTGCCCTCATCATACCCTCCGCACTCCTCTTCTGTACATACTGCCCCCATCATACCCACCACACTTCTCTCCTGTACATACTGTTCCCATCATCCCCTCCACACTCCTCTCCTGTACATATTGCCCCCATCATACCCTCTGCACTCCTCTCCTGCAGAATCAGATGTAAAGGGAAACTCTGTGGATTCAGATGTAAAGGAAAACTGCAGAATCAGATGTAAAGGGGAACAAACCCTGTGCATTCAGATGTAGAAGGGGAACCCTGTTGACCCTCATGTAAAGGGAAACTCTTGTGATTTACTCCATATGATTAGAAATGTTATTTAATCACAAACATATATGTATAGTGTATCCTACATAAAAAATTGCTGTGCATTGCTTTGTACAGAGGTAATGAATTTAATGTACTACAAAAAAATAAAAATAAAAAATTGGCGTGCGTGCCTGAAGTGTTCAGGTTTGGCTTGACAAAAACGTGGCAACCCTACTCTCACCACACTGTGTGAATTTACCCTTATTCTCGCAGTGATAATGGAACAGGAAGTAAGAGGGAATCTTCTACCGGGGGGACATAGGCAAAACACAGCATGTTTCCTACTCCCTATGCTAATCCTTCCCCACTCTAAACAAAGACAATGGATGAAGCAGCACTTAAATTACTATATGTGAAACTGAACTTAAACCAGAGCTAAACTTACCTTTCCTTCAACTGTCCAAGTCCCTGCTGGAGGAAACATCTTCTTCTGGATGCCAATATTCAGCCATCTTCATTGACCCACTCCAGTTGGCGTCACTCCTGCACACAAATGCGAGAGTGCAGTCATTCCAACACACAGGCGCTGTGCCGTAATGTAAACTGAACTGCACTTGCACAGCTCAGTGTACATTCCAAAAAAGACGGTGGGCAGGCAGGTAGGATTCTTTTGCTGCAGAAGAGACATTGCATGTGCCTTCTGCAATAAAGAGCCCGTCTGCTTGCAGTTTTTGACAGCAGGACTTTAGTTCTGCTTTAAAGAGGAAGTAACTTCCATCTTTGAATTTTACCTATAGGTAAGCCTATAATACTGCTTACCTATAGGTAGTGTAAATACCTCCTAAACATGCACAGTTTAAGAGATATTTACTGTATATGCAGCCAGTGACATCACAGGCACATACCACCCGTGCCGTTTCTTCAGAGCCCTGTGCCATGACCGCCGGCTCCCGCACGCATGTGCAGGAGTGATGTCATCGTGGCTCCAGCCAGTCACAGAGCCGGAGTATGCGAACCCAGAAGCAAGATGGGTGAAGATGGAAGCTGTCTCCAATGATGGTATCGCATCACTGGAAGACTTTGTTTTCAGGTAAGTTTCACATAATGTGCTAGTATTTGATGCATACTAGCACATTATGACTTTCCCTTGCAGGTAAGTGTAGCGCCCCCCTGGGTATACTGGGAGCAAAGAGGTACCTCCAGAGACAGGGAGCGAGCTTACATTCACCCCAGGATTGAGCCCATGGCTATAATGGGAAGTTAGAACAGAATTTGGGCGCCAGTCACTTTAAGTATTTTTCAATGCTTTAATGAAGAACTTGGAAGTAGTAGTAGGAGAGAGGGTTAGGGGAGGTTTCAGATACCTTTTAGCAGATCACTTAAAGACTCCTTGAATCCAAAGACAAAAACAGCTTTCTTTTAGAAGATCTTGAATACCTGGGTAGGTCTCTCACACAGACCTAGCAACCGGTATGATTTCTGGATAAGCCTCTCTCACAGACTTAGCAGCCAGTAGCACTCTTGGATAAGTCTCTCTCACAGACTTAGCAGCCAGGAGCTAGTTACCTTGATTTAGATTTGTAGAACAGCTTCACAGTACCAGAACCTTTAAGCCATCCGGCGGTACTGTAAGGGTAGTTTATATGTAGGTGCATCCTCCAACCGAGTCACCAGGCCCTCCTGAGAGACCAGCCTTCATCCTGGTTCTCTCCAGCAAGGGTCCTCCCCTGGGATCTCCTCAGCTTGGCGCGGCTTCTTCCAAACAGGCAAGACAGCCTAGGACCACCTCAGGATTAGTAGGCCCCAGACAGGCTTCTGGGCCTACTTGCAGAACTTGCAGCAACGTAGCCTCAGGCCAGAAGGGCCACGAGATGAGGACTGACTAAAAGCACATGGCTCTGTCCCATAAATCCCCCCTCCCAGAATGCACAGTGGCCAGGAACCTCCTACTGGGCTGTTTCTGGAAAAAATTATATTCATTACAGCTCAACTTTGTTGTAATTCTCATACTGGCCTTCGGTACCAGTGACACCTACTGGCAACAGCGAGAAATGCACAACTCAGTCAAGTTTAGAACCGAACCAAATATACAATCAAACCTGAGCTGTTTACAGCTCAGCCAAAACTTTAAATTTACACTATAGCCCCATTTTTAGGAACAGGGGGCTACATAAGAAAAAAAAAAATCTTTACCCACCTCTACTTTCTTGCCCACTACCTTCACGGGGGATGAAGGAGGGGGAGAAGTCCTGACAGGAAGATAAAATCTGGTCTTTTTGTAAACTGCAATAGAGTAATTTATTCACAGCAACCAAATATTAGCATTTATCTAGTAAACATATATTTATATAAGTTAATTTAGGACATGATTAATGGATTTGACTCACTGATCCCTTTTTGGTGCATTGGGACATTTCAAGGTAATTGCATTTTCCCTTTTAATTTCAATAACATCTGACGATTTTCTAAGTGAGTTATGCCATCAGTAAATATTAATAAGCACAGTATGTGGTCCAAATAAATAGAGACCCAAATATACATGCTGGAGAAACATGGGGGCTGCCATTGCGTACTCATTTTTAATAATGCTTGTTGCTCGTCTGTGTCTGTCCTTAGAACTTCGGAATCAAAGCCGTGAGCTCATAGCACTTTTTAAGTTTTGGAAAAATTCAGAAGACCCTGAAAATCTTAGTTACACAAGCAGTTACAGCAGCAGTTACTGTATTTAAGCACCACAATCTGAAAATGCTATTTTATTCATTTTTATTATTTAAAGTGGAAGTAAACCCATTGATTTATCAGTTTAAAAAAACTGTTAAATTCCCGGCATGCCGGAAATGCTAACTGCCACATTGGTTGTGCTCTCAACCGAACTGTCAAACCATCCAATGGCTGTTGTCATAACTGGTCACATGTGCAGCATCATGGCAGTTGAAGATTAAACAGAGGCCAAGATGGCAGCTTCCTTAGCTGAAAACGATAGGAGGGTTTACTTCCACTTTAACGCAAACTCACATATCCATCCATGTCTCCATGCTTTATTTTGTTGACAAATCACTTTGAAAAACTCCCCCTAGCATTTTTAGCCGTGGCCATCTTGAGTAAGAACAGATGATTCACGTAGCATTTACTTCCTGGAATCTATCTGCCCTTAGCTCTGGCATGCAGGCTGGAGGGTGTGCTTAGCTGTGAAAGCCCTTCCTCCCCTCCCCCAGATGAAAGAAAAAAAAAAGCAGGAAGGCTCCTGGGATGCATGACATCATCATACCTCCCAACTTTTTGCGATAGGAATGAGGGACACCTATTAGCAAAAGTATGTAGACATAGGACATGCCTCCTGCCACGCCCCCTTAAAGGATAATGGTACAAAAAAAATATTAGTTAAACCCACAAGTGCTTTTTTTAACCACTACTATTCCTTCATACTGGATTTTGAAATTTACCAATGCAGAAATTTAGAAACTGGATGAAAGGTTTAGCACTGTGAAACACTTTTATAAAGATAAAAAGTGCATTTTATATACAACTATATAGATCAGACCAAAATGAGGGACAAATGAGGAGGAAAGAGGGACAGAGGGACTTTGTAAGCCGCCATTGCTGAGGTCTCCCTTTGCAAATCCTTGTTATTTGCCTGTTATGGTGATGACTAAGTCGTCATCATCATGTGCGATTGTGCGTGTGTGCCAGGTCCAAGCAGAAGCAGCCAATCAAATATAGTGCTAAATATGAAGTAAATAAATATGCATAGCAGCTATAGATATCATAAATAAAGTGATTTGTGAAACAAGCTAATTAAACAGTCCACATTCAGTGAAAGATCATGTACTGCAAACTTTGCAGTACATAAACCTTCACTGAATGTGAACTGTTTAATGAGCAGGGGTGGACTGACCCATCGGGCACTCGAGCACTGTCAAAGGGCCTGCGGCCATTAGGGGGGCCCCATAAGAGGCTCTGCAACACATACAGTCTAGCACTAACAGCGGTTGTAATAAGACCTCTCAAGGCGCACTGCTCCCTGCCGACCCCTCCTTCCCTCCCATCCACCCCAGATGCTTGTACATGAAATCACCCGGGATGGACAAGAAGAGAGGAGGGGCCGGCTGGAAACAGCACGCCGTGAGGGGTCTTATTATTACAGGCATCAGGTGAGGCTGTGTACTTTTTATTTTTTACAGGAGTCTAGAGACACCAGGGCTGCCACCATCGGGGGAGGGGCAGCCAGTACAGATGTAGGGGGTCTGGGCCCCAACAGGACCACAGGAGGCCCCATGATACTCTCCTGGTCCCCCCACGGTGTCCCCACCCCCACTTGGTGTCCTCCCCCCTCCTGTGTCCCCTGTCCGCACAGCATCCCTCTCCTCATCACACTGTGTCCCTCTGTCTGTCCCCAGCGTCCCTCTCTGTCCTCATCACACTGCGTCCCTCTCTGTCCCCGGTGTCCCTCTCTGTCTATCCCCAGTGTCCATCCCTCTCTGTACTCGTTGCACTGTGTCCCTCTTTGTCCCTTGATTGTGTGTTAGTGTGTGTCATTGTTTTTGTATGAGTTACTGTGTGCACCAATATATTTTGATGAGTGTGAGTGTGCCAGTGTCTTGGCATCATCAGTGATTTTTGTATCAGTGTGTGCCCGTGGGCCATTGTGTGTGTGTTTGCCAGTCAACGTGTGTATCTGAGAGCATGTGTATGGGTCATTGTCAGTGAAAGTATATGTCTTTGAGTATATTAGTGAAAGCAAGGAAGGTCCAGTTGTAATTTTTATGTACTTCTAATCCATAATTTGTTAATTAAAGAACTTGTAGTTTTGTTAGCTGTTTTTTTGTTACGGTTATCTAAAAGATGGGTTTCAAATGTTTTGACAGGGGCGCAGTTTCAGTGCTTGCCATAGGCGCCATTTTGACTAGATACTGTGGACCAGGTGAAAATAAAGGGGGGAAAAAAGTTCAAAAAAAGAAAACGGATGCAGCCACCACATTTAAGGATTGGTAAGCTGCAATATATTACAATTTTGGTTTTGCATTAAATACTGCTTTAAAACTGTTCGGATCCATGAACCAGGCAAAGGTCCTAATCTTACATGGGAGAGATCAGATTAAATTTACGGCAAGATTACAGGGCTTTTTTATATTGTCCATTAGAGACAAACCAGAAGTTTCAGGAATTTATTGGTCTTCTTGATCTTGAAATCGCCAAGGAAGACTCACATCTACCAGGTTTTAGCTACCTAGACACGGCACATGGTTTTAACCCGGTTATAGCAAGATCACCTTACAATATCCAAGAAAACAAGGCAACAGTGAATTCAGGGTATAAGGGGGAACATGAAATCGCATTTCCACCTTTTTCTTTTCAAAGTTCCCCAAAGATTTAGCCAGAGCTAAGAATGATCCCAGCTTCTCAATTGTTGACTTAAGCATTCCTAGCCCTCCAACTACTAGAAGAGAGCACTTCACCACTAAATACAGAGACTCTAGAAACATTGTCTCTGTTAGGCCCCTTTCACACTGAGGCGCTTTGCAGGCGCTATTGCGCTAAAAATAGCGCCTGCAAAGCGCCCTGAAAAAGCTGCTACTTTGTATCCAATGTGAAAGCCCGAGGGCTTTCACACTGGAGTGGTGCGCTGGCAGGAGGGTAAAAAAACTCCTGCAAGCCGCATCTTTGAGGTAAAAATACAGCTCCTATAGCGCCCCTGCCTATTGAAATCAATGGGGTAGCGCCTCCAAAACGCCCGCAAAATGCCACAAAGAGGCGTTTTTGTGGGCATTTTTAACCCTTTTTCGGCCGCTGGCAGGGGTTAAAATCACCCCGCTAGCGCCCCCGCAAATCGCGGCAAAAACGACTGTATAGCGGCGCTAAAAATAGCGCCGCTATATCGCCAGCGCATACAGCGCTTCAGTGTGAAAATAGCCTTAGAAAGATGGGAGTTACCCCTACTACCAGTGGTGAAGAAAGGTGGAAAGACCGAAACTCCTACTGTCTCATTCATGACAAACCAGATATTCTCAGAAGATGTTGTGAATATCACAATAAATAAAGAACTTAAAAAAAAAAAGATGTCGTGCACTCAAGTGTCTTTTAAGAATGCAAAGAGTTTCTAAAAAACCATAACATCTGTTTCAGATACAGTGCCTCAACTGAACATTTTGCTGAAACCTGCATGACTACACTTAAAGGGGTTGTAAAGGTTTGTTTTTTAATTTCTAAATAGGTTCCTTTAAGCTAGTGCATTGTTGGTTCACTTACCCTTTCCTTCGATTTCCCTTCTAACTGTTTTTTTTCTTTGTCTGAATTTCTCACTTCCTGTTTCTCCTCAGTAAACTTCACCCCATCATCCGAGCCGTGTTTAGTCAGCCAGAACAGCTTACTGAACAGCTTACTGAGGAGGAACAGGAAGTGAAAAATTCAGACAAAGAAAGCAAAGAAAAAAAAAACATTTTGAAGGGAAATCTAAGGAAAAGGTAAGTGAACCAACAATGCACTAGCTTAATGTCAGAGAAACATTCAACCCAGCCGTACCAGCCAGCGCCCAGTGCGCACGCGCGGTGTAACGACGCTTCGGCGCATGCGCGCGCACGGGACAGTACTCCGGCATTCGCGGGTGCACGCGCCGACGCAACGCCGCGTGCACGTGCGTGCTGCAGCGCCAATCAGATTGCAGGCGGGTATATTTAAAGAGGCATAAATCCACTGACAGGTTGCTGGTTTGTTGTCAGCTTTCCTGTGAATCCTGTTTCCTGAAAACCTGTTTGAAAGCCCTGTTGTGACCCGGATCGGCCTGACTACCTCTCTCATCTCTCCTGGACCCGACCTTCTGCTTGTTTTACGGACTTCTGCCTTCTACCTGTGCTTGACCCTTGGCTTGTGACCCGGATCTGCTGTTTTCTCCAGCCCTTGACCCCCCTCTGCTTGCACTTGGATCCTCCTTGTAAATCCTCAACTCTGATCTGATCCCTGTACCTATCTGGACTTTTCCATCAGCAGCTTTAAAACCCTGGATCTGCATCTCCAGCCGCGACGGGTTTCCAACAATCCCTGCTGGACCTGATTATCTGGACTATTACCACTAAGTTCCGGTTAACCCTGCCACCGCCTGGTGTCTAACCTCCAGCACCTTCACAGACTTCTCAAGCTATCTCAGCCTGCTTTCCAAGTCTACTCCACCTGCTGGTCACCAGTGCCTCTTCTCGGCATTCTCTCCCTGTCTCACTTCCAGGGGGCGGAGTGCGTCAAGTTGCAAGGGGGAACCGCTCTCGGCATCTCGGCCTCGGTAAGTACCTAACGTGACAGTACAAACCAGCCAGATGTCTGAGGCCGACAGAGCGCGTTCCCCGTTCGAGAACCTCTGCCAGCAGGTGTCCGCACTGACCGACGCAGTTCAAAAATTACAAGAGGGATATACCCAGATGGATGGCCGCCTGCAGCAACTCCCCGGGCCTTTAGGTCTAGCATCCCCAGTCGCCACCTTCACCAATGCTGCCGCCACCTCACAAGCCACAGTGAGCCCCACTGTACTGATGACCACCCCTGAACCCAGGGTCCCCATGCCGGAACGGTTCTCGGGCATCCGCAAGAAATACCGGGCGTTCAAAAACGCTTGCTCCCTTTACCTCGCTCTTCAGCCCAGGACTTTTTCTTCTGAGGTGGTAAAGGTAGGGTTCGTCATTTCTCTCTTGACCGATGAACCACAAGCCTGGGCCCACGGTTTGATGGAGCAAAGTAGCCCTGTATTGAACTCTGTGGACACTTTCTTTGAGAATATGGCGCAGTTATATGACGACCCCCAACGCACAGCCACAGCTGAGTCTGTTCTTCACAACCTACTCCAGGGAAAAAGACCAGTGGAAGACTACACGGCGGAATTCCGGAAGTGGTCAGCTGATACCGGCTGGAATGAAGCAGCCCTCAAATACCAGTACCGCCAAGGACTATCCGAAGCTCTCAAGGATGAGTTGGCCAGGATTGGCACTCCCACTTCCCTGGAAGAATTGATCCAATCTGTCACACAACTTGACAGGCGCTTGCGTGAGCGACGCTCTGAGCGTTTTCAGACCACCCGTCCCAACTGGACCCTTCCCAGATCAGGCCCTGCTCATCCACCCGTTCAGACTCCTGCAGCTTCATCCCTTCCTGAACCAGAGCCTATGCAACTCGGATTAGTCCGCCCTCCTCTCTCTCCCGAAGAAAAGCAGCGCAGGTGTCAAGCCAACCTATGCCTGTACTGTGGGAGCACCGGTCACTTCCTTCGCAACTGTCCAGTGAGACCTAGTAAGCCTCCTCCTAAAGACATTCTGAATTACCAGGTTTCTGGCTTTCCACAAACTTATGTTGTCCTTTTTCTCTTCTTACAGCTACCGGAAGGAACAACCCGCCTACCGGCGATTATTGACTCCGGAGCCTGCAGTTGCTTTCTGGACTCTGCACTAGCTTCCAAGCTTCACTTCCCCCTGCAACCTAAGGACCACTCCCTTCAAGTGCACCTGGCAGATGGCTCACTGCCCCGTTCAGGACTAATCACACAAGAAACCAAGCCCCTCCTTGCTGTTACGGGCTCAGGCCACAAAGAGTTTCTGCGCCTGGATCTCATTCCCTCTCCTATGTTCCCCATCATCTTGGGCCTCCCCTGGCTACAGGCGCATGAGCCCCTTATAAATTGGGCCAGGAAGGAAGTCGACTTCACCTCATCATATTGTACCCAGCACTGTCTTCCCACAGCTCCTACCACTTGTGCCACCGTAGCAACCCTCTCGGACCACCTACGAAATGTTCCCCCTGCATACTTGGAATTCCGGGATGTTTTTGACAAGCAACAGGCCGAACAACTGCCACCTCATCGGCCATATGATTGCCCCATCGATCTTCTACCCGGGTCTGAAGTTCCTTTTGGCCGGATTTTTCCCTTGAGTTAAAGGCTCTCAAAGCCTACATAGATGAGAACCTAAAAAATAAATTTATTCGTCCCTCTTCTTCTCCAGCCGGTGCAGGGATATTTTTTGTTGAAAAAAAAGACGGATCCCTGAGACCCTGCATCGACTATAGGGAGTTAAACAAAATTACGATCAAAAACAGATACCCGTTGCCCCTTATCCCGGAGTTGTTCCAGAGGTTCCGAACTGCCCGGATCTTCTCCAAACTGGATCTTCGGGGTGCCTATAATCTTGTCCGGATCAGGGCTGGAGACGAGTGGAAGACTGCTTTCAGATCCAGATTCGGGCACTATGAGTATTTGGTCATGCCATTCGGGCTTTGCAATGCTCCAGCCACCTTCCAACACCTGGTCAACGATATCTTTCACGAACATCTGGATGACTTTATGGTGGTATACCTGGATGACATTCTCATTTTTTCTGCCTCTGTTGAAAAACACCGGGTTCACGTCACAAAGGTCCTTACCATCCTCAGGAAACATAGGCTCTATCTCAAGGCTGAGAAATGTGACTTTGAGAAGACCACAGTACAATTCCTGGGGTTTATCATCTCTACCGATGGGGTTGCAATGGATCCGCAGAAGGTCAAAGCCATCCAAGAATGGCCGGCTCCAACTGACAAGAAGGGGGTACAACGATTCATTGGCTTCGCCAATTTTTATAGAAGATTCATTGTTGGTTTCTCTTCTGTGGTGGCTCCTATCACTCAATTGACACGTCAGGGTAAACGGTTCCATTGGACACAAGAGGCTCAGGAAGCCTTCACCAAATTGAAAGACATTTTCACCTCAGCACCTGTGCTACGGCATCCAGATCCTTCACTACCTTTCACATTGGAAGTAGACGCTTCCGAAACAGCCACTGGGGCCATTCTCTCTCAAAGGCTGGGTCCCAAATCCCTTCTACATCCAGTAGCCTTTGCCTCCCGGAAATTAACCCCTCCGGAACGAAATTACGACGTGGGAGACAGAGAACTACTGGCCATCAAATTTGCTCTGGAAGAATGGCGGTACCTTCTGGAGGGCGCATCGCATCCGGTCAGGATCTTCACTGATCATAAAAACCTGGAATATTTGAGGACGGCGAAACGTCTAAGACCCCGACAGGCCCGCTGGGCGCTCTTCTTTACCAGGTTTAATTTCCACATCACTTATAGGCCCGGCTCCAAGAATGGAAAAGCGGATGCACTCTCCAGGATGTTTTCTGAAGTGTCTCAAACAGGGGAACCCAGTTCCATTCTATCAGCACAAAACTTTCTATTGGTTTCTCAGACCGATCTATTAACCTCCATTAAGATCACCTCCAGACGCTGCTCTGACCAAGAAACCTCCTCTTTAGAAAAACGTAATGATTTGTTTTGGTCTCGAGGTAAAATCTTCGTTCCTCTAGAAACCAGACAACTGGTTCTAAAGACTTTTCACGATCACAAATTAGCAGGCCACTTCGGAACCCGGAAAACCACAGAGTTAGTTTCTCGCTCCTTTTGGTGGCCCGGTTGGAGACAGGATTGCAAAACCTATGTTACCTCTTGTACCCATTGCCAACGCAATAAGGGCCAGAACACCAAAAGCTGGGGTTTGCTCAAACCCTTACCCATCCCTGAACGTCCATGGGCAGACGTTTCAATGGACTTCATTGTTGATCTACCTGCCTCTGGGGGTTTTACTACAATCCTGGTCGTTATTGACCGACTCTCCAAGATGGCCCACTTCCTGCCAATGATCGGTACTCCCTCGGCTGCTGACACTGCTAAGATTTTTTTTAAAGAAGTAATCAGGCTTCATGGGGTACCCAAGAGCATCACCTCTGATAGAGGCACCCAGTTTACATCCAAATTCTGGAGAGAACTTTGCAAATCCCTGGAAGTTAAGATCTGTTTTTCCTCCGCGTACCATCCTCAGAGCAACGGCCAGACAGAGAGAACCAACCAGACCCTGGAGCAATATCTCCGTTGCTTCTGCTCTGCTTCCCAGGATGACTGGTCTTCTTTGCTTCCATACGCTGAATTTGCGTACAATAACTCCATCCATTCGACCACCAGCCAGACTCCTTTTTGGGCCAACTTCGGTTTCCACCCTCCTTTCCTCCCTGATGACATTCCTGAAAGTCCCGTCCCTGCCGTTCAGGACCGGATAGCCTCTGTCCAATCTAACTTCCTAAAGTTGCAAGAAATGATGCAGAACGCTCAGAATGCCTATAAAAAATACTATGATAAAGGAAGGAAAGAAAATCCTGTTTTCAAAACTGGGGAAGAAGTGTGGCTTTCCACTACCAACCTCAAACTACCAATCCCCTCACGGAAGTTGGGACCAAAATTCATTGGGCCTTTCAAGATCAAGCGGGCAATCAACCCTGTGGCCTTCGAATTGGCACTACCCGAATCTTACAGGATACACCCGGTCTTCCACACATCCTTGTTGAAGCCTGTTGTCCCCAACTCTTTTCCAGGAAGAGAGGCTCCACCTCCTCTACCAGTAGAGGTAGATGGTGAATGTGAGTATGAAGTGGAATCTATTCTGGGGTGTAGAAAAAGAGGTAGGCAACTGCAGTATTTGGTCAATTGGAAGGGGTATCCTCCTGAAGACAATTCTTGGGAACCATCTGTAAATCTCCATGCTCCCCGTTTAATCCAAACTTTTCACTTAGAGCATTCCGAATTGATGTCTAGTTTGGGCATCCGGAGCCCGCCCCTCGGGGGGGGCACTGTCAGGGAAACATTCAACCCAGCCATACCAGCCAGCGCCCAGTGCGCACGCGCTGTGTAACGACGCTTCGGCGCATGCGCGCGCACGGGACAGTACTCCGGCATTCGCGGGTGCGCGCGCCGACGCAACGCCGCGTGCATGTGCGCGCTGCGGCGCCAATCAGATTGCAGGCGGGTATATTTAAAGAGGCATAAATCCACTGACAGGTTGCTGGTTTGTTGTCAGCTTTCCTGTGAATCCTGTTTCCTGAAAACCTGTTTGAAAGCCCTGTTGTGACCCGGATTGGCCTGACTACCTCTCTCATCTCTCCTGGACCCGACCTTCTGCTTGTTTTACGGACTTCTGCCTTCTACCTGTGCTTGACCCTTGGCTTGTGACCCGGATCTGCTGTTTTCTCCAGCCCTTGACCCCCCTCTGCTTGCACTTGGATCCTCCTTGTAAATCCTCAACTCTGATCTGATCCCTGTACCTATCTGGACTTTTCCATCAGCAGCTTTAAAACCCTGGATCTGCATCTCCAGCCGCGACGGGTTTCCAACAATCCCTGCTGGACCTGATTATCTGGACTATTACCACTAAGTTCCGGTTAACCCTGCCACCGCCTGGTGTCTAACCTCCAGCACCTTCACGGACTTCTCAAGCTATCTCAGCCTGCTTTCCAAGTCTACTCCACCTGCTGGTCACCAGTGCCTCTTCTCGCCATTCTCTCCCTGTCTCACTTCCAGGGGGCGGAGTGCGTCAAGTTGCAAGGGTGAACCGCTCTCGGCATCTCGGCCTCGGTAAGTACCTAACGTGACACTTAAAGGAACCTATTTAGAAAATAGAAAACAAAACTTTACAACCCGTTTAACTGCTCAGAATGTGACAGCATCAGGCACATGTAACGAGAATTTAAATTGGCTGCCAAACAAGCTGCTGATAGTTTCTGTGCTTGTATTTCACACTGAAAAACATATCCAGTTCACTTCTGGCTTGTTCATATTGTTGCCAGTCAAGTTCCGATGAAGGGGGCGCTTGGAAACCTGAAATGCATTGGCTACTTTTATGGATTTTACCTCTGACTTCTAATACAATAAAGTTGTATCTGGCCCTCTTAGCAGTGGTGTGCCACTTCAATTTCAATTCTCACTACATTACACTACAAGCCAGGGAGACTGTGGCGATCTTCTGGGGTGTAGAAGCTACCTGCCCAGGAACCACATCATTTACACCACATGTGTCAAACACAAGGCCTGCGGACCTAATCCAGCCTGCCAGGTCATTTCATGTGCCCTCACAAGTCTCCTGCAGCTGTGGCACCCTCCTTGTTTCCACCCCCACATCGTCTCAGCAGTGGGCAGCAGAAAGGAGTACAGAAAGCCTCTGCCAAATCCTGCACTTCTCCATGCCATAGGGACTACTCAGACAGAACATCATGGCAGAACCATTTTCTGCCTGAGCAGTCTCAAAATAACGTTTCTTGTGGATGATACCAGCAGTGTGCGACCCGCCTTTTCAGATTAGCCCCATCTGGTACAGATGTGAGTGGGCACCATCCCAGTCTGCTCTTGCCCTTCACAACTTAAGCCTTAAGGTATTACTAAAACCAATAATAATCCAATGCAAAGGCTATTATTTAATATGATAAATTGTAGATACATTTATTTAGTCTTACAGATACAACCGGCCCCTTGAGGGCAACCATAATGCTGATGCAGCCCCTGATGAAATTGTGTTTGACACCCCTGATTTACACCAACATCAATACCTTAAGAAAACAGTACCAGTAAGATAACCCTACTGGTCCAGTGCTATCTTTCCATTTTACTCAAAAGCATCAGGCACATATCAGCATTGCATCGAGGCCCATTTAAACAAGATTCTACATCCACCGAAGACCTTACACATGTGTCAGATGATGATGGAGAAAGCCATGAACAGAATATAATGCTCAAATCATCAAGTTAGCCTGAGTTGTTTTTGGTGCTAATCGCACCAGTAAGAAGTTCAAATCAGTGTGCACACTTGTAAAACTATTGGTGAGAGAATTCAAGTTGCTCACACATAGTTGCCAACAGTCCCGAATTTCCCAGGACAATCCCGAATTTAGGACCCTTGTCCCAAATTGGGCTTGTCCCTGGTTCGGGACAATCCCAATGATTTTTGTCCCGGGAAATTCAGGAATGTTTTAGGCTAAAAACAGCAGCGGCTACACCAAAATGGCCATTGCCGCCACCACTAGTGTTCTTTCCTCTTTACCTCTTGTGCTCAGTGCATGTGGAGAGGGGCAGCCAATCGCAGCTTCTCTCTCCCCGCTCTTCACTACACATGTGGATGTGATTATCCCCCACCCCCCGCCGCTCCCCCCAACGCCTGCATGTAATTATTCGGGTTGGACTATAAAGTCTCTGGGTCTCCGTAGTCAGAGACATCAGACTCACTGCAGGTACGGACTCTGCGGGGCTTCTTGTCTGTGTAAAAGAGGGCGGGAAGTGCAGCAGAAAGTGCAGGGAAAAAAATGTGCGGGGGGGCTCTTATGAAGGACACAAATGCAGTGAGGGTTATTTGATGGGGACACAAGTGTGGAGGTGCTCTGATGGGGACACAAGAGTGGAGGGGCTCTGATGGGGACACAAGAGTGGAGGGGGATCTGATGGGGGGCACAAGTGTGGAGGGACTCTGAAAGGTGGACACAAGTGTGGAGGGGCTCTGATGTGACACAAGAGTGGAGGGGGATCTGATGGGGGACACAAGTGTGGAGGGACTCTGAAAGGTGGACACAAGTGTGGAGGGACTCTGATGGAGGACACGAGTGTGGAGGGGCTCTGATGGGGGACACAATTGTGGAGGGGCTCTGATGGGGACACAAGTATGGAGGGGCTCTGATGGGGACACAAGTGTGGAGGGACTCTGATGGAGGACACAAGTGTGGAGGGGCTCTGATGGGGACACAAGAGTGGAGGGGGATCTGATGGGGGACACAAGTGTGGAGGGCTCTGATGGAGGACACAAGTGTGGAGGGGCTCTGATGGAGGACACAAGTGTGGAGGGGCTCTGATGGAGGACACAAGTGTGGAGGGGACTCTGATGGGGACACAAGTGTGGAGGGGCTCTGATGAGGGACACAAGTGTGGAAGGGCTCTGATGGGGACACAAGTGTGGAGGGGCTCTGATGGGGGATACAAGTGTGGAGGGACTCTGAAAGGTGGACACAAGTGTGGAGGGGCTCTGATGTGACACAAGAGTGGAGGGGGATCTGATGGGGGACACAAGTGTGGAGGGACTCTGAAAGGTGGACACAAGTGTGGAGGGGCTCTGATGGAGGACACAAGTGTGGAGGGGCTTTGATGGAGGACACAAGTGTGGAGGGGACTCTGATGGAGGACACAAGTGTGGAGGGGCTCTGATGGAGGACACAAGTGTGGAGGGGACTCTGATGGGGACACAAGTGTGGAGGGGCTCTGATGGGGGACACAACTGTGGAGGGGCTCTGATGGGGGCACAAGTGTGGAGGGGGCTCTGATGGGGACACAAGTGTGGAGGGGACTCTGATGGGGACACAAGTGTGGAGGGGCTCTGATGGGGGACACAAGTGTGGAGGGGCCTCTGATGGGGATACAAGTGTGGAGGGGACTCTGATGGGAACACAAGTGTGGAGGGGACTCTGATGGAGACACAAGTGTGGAGGGGATCTGATGGGAGACACAAGTGTGGAGGGGCTCTGATGGGGGACACAAGTGTGGAGGGGCTCTGATGGGGACACAAGTATGGAGGGGCTCTGATGGGGACACAAGTGTGGAGGGACTCTGATGGAGGACACAAGTGTGGAGGGGCTCTGATGGGGACACAAGAGTGGAGGGGGATCTGATGGGGACACAAGTGTGGAGGGGCTCTGATGGGAACACAAGAGTGGAGGGGCTCTGATGGGGACACAAGAGTGGAGGGGGATCTGATGGGGGACACAAGTGTGGAGGGACTCTGAAAGGTGGACACAAGTGTGGAGGGACTCTGAAAGGTGGACACAAGTGTGGAGGGGCTCTGATGTGACACAAGAGTGGAGGGGGATCTGATGGGGGACACAAGTGTGGAGGGACTCTGAAAGGTGGACACAAGTGTGGAGGGACTCTGATGGAGGACACGAGTGTGGAGGGGCTCTGATGGGGGACACAAGTGTGGAGGGGCTCTGATGGGGACACAAGTGTGGAGGGACTCTGATGGAGGACACAAGTGTGGAGGGGCTCTGATGGGGACACAAGAGTGGAGGGGGATCTGATGGGGGACACAAGTGTGGAGGGCTCTGATGGAGGACACAAGTTTGGAGGGGCTCTGATGGAGGACACAAGTGTGGAGGGGACTCTGATGGGGACACAAGTGTGGAGGGGCTCTGATGAGGGACACAAGTGTGGAAGGGCTCTGATGGGGACACAAGTGTGGAGGGGCTCTGATGGGGGATACAAGTGTGGAGGGACTCTGAAAGGTGGACACAAGTGTGGAGGGGCTCTGATGTGACATAAGACTGGAGGGGGATCTGATGGGGGACACAAGTGTGGAGGGAATCTGAAAGGTGGACACAAGTGTGGAGGGGCTCTGATGGGGGACACAAGTGTGGAGGGGCTCTGATGGAGGACACAAGTGTGGAGGGGCTTTGATGGAGGACACAAGTGTGGAGGGGACTCTGATGGAGGACACAAGTGTGGAGGGCCTCTGATGGAGGACACAAGTGTGGAGGGGACTCTGATGGGGACACAAGTGTGGAGGGGCTCTGATGGGGGACACAACTGTGGAGGGGCTCTGATGGGGGCACAAGTGTGGAGGGGGCTCTGATGGGGACACAAGTGTGGAGGGGACTCTGATGGGGACACAAGTGTGGAGGGGCTCTGATGGGGGACACAAGTGTGGAGGGAGCTCTGATGGGGATACAAGTGTGGAGGGGACTCTGATGGGAACACAAGTGTGGAGGGGATCTGATGGGAGACACAAGTGTGGAGGGGCTCTGATGGGGGACACAAGTGTGCAGGGGCTCTGATGGGGACACAAGTGTGGAGGGGGCTCTGATGGGGGACACAAGTGTGGAGGGGACTCTGATGGGGACACAAGTATGGAGGGGCTCTGATGGGGACACAAGTGTGGAGGGACTCTGATGGAGGACACAAGTGTGGAGGGGCTCTGATGGGGACACAAGAGTGGAGGGGGATCTGATGGGGGACACAAGTGTGGAGGGGCTCTGATGGGGGACACAAGTGTGGAGGGGCTCTGATGGGGGCACAAGTGTGGAGGGGCTCTGATGGGGGACACAAGTGTGGAGGGGCTCTGATGGGGACACAAGTGTGGAGGGGACTCTGATGGAGACACAAGTGTGGAGGGGATCTGATGGGAGACACAAGTGTGGAGGGGCTCTGATGGGGACACAAGTGTGCAGGGGCTCTGATGGGGACACAAGTGTGGA
The DNA here is from genome assembly GCA_029206835.1 of Rana muscosa. Lineage (NCBI taxonomy): Eukaryota > Metazoa > Chordata > Amphibia > Anura > Ranidae > Rana > Rana muscosa. The sequence continues at coordinate 636,733,561 of CM055122.1, read as the reverse complement.
GGGGGCTCTGATGGGGGACACAAGTGTGGAGGGGACTCTGATGGGGACACAAGTATGGAGGGGCTCTGATGGGGACACAAGTGTGGAGGGACTCTGATGGAGAACACAAGTGTGGAGGGGCTCTGATGGGGACACAAGAGTGGAGGGGGATCTGATGGGGGACACAAGTGTGGAGGGGCTCTGATGGGGGACACAAGTGTGGAGGGGCTCTGATGGGGGCACAAGTGTGGAGGGGCTCTGATGGGGACACAAGTATGGAGGGGCTCTGATGGGGACACAAGTGTGGAGGGACTCTGATGGAGGACACAAGTGTGGAGGGGCTCTGATGGGGACACAAGAGTGGAGGGGGATCTGATGGGGGACACAAGTGTGGAGGGGCTCTGATGGGGGACACAAGTGTGGAGGGGCTCTGATGGGGGCACAAGTGTGGAGGGGCTCTGATGGGGGACACAAGTGTGGAGGGGCTCTGATGGGGACACAAGTGTGGAGGGGGCTCTGATGGGCGACACAAGTGTGGAGGGGCTCTGATGGGGGACACAAGTGTGGAGGGGCTCTGATGGGGACACAAGTGTTGAGGGGCTCTAATGGGGGACACAAGTGTGGAGGGGCTCTGATGGGGACACAAGTGTGGAGGGGGCTCTGATGGGGGACACAAGTGTGGAGGGGCTCTGATGGGGGACACAAGTGTGGAGGGGCTCTGATGGGGGACACAAGTGTGGAGGGGCTCTGATGGGGACACAAGTGTGGAGGGGGCTCTGATGGGGGACACAAGTGTGGAGGGAATCTGAAAGGTGGACACAAGTGTGGAGGGGCTCTGATGGGGGACACAAGTGTGGAGGGGCTCTGATGGAGGACACAAGTGTGGAGGGGCTTTGATGGAGGACACAAGTGTGGAGGGGACTCTGATGGAGGACACAAGTGTGGAGGGCCTCTGATGGAGGACACAAGTGTGGAGGCGACTCTGATGGGGACACAAGTGTGGAGGGGCTCTGATGGGGGACACAACTGTGGAGGGGCTCTGATGGGGGCACAAGTGTGGAGGGGGCTCTGATGGGGACACAAGTGTGGAGGGGACTCTGATGGGGACACAAGTGTGGAGGGGCTCTGATGGGGGACACAAGTGTGGAGGGAGCTCTGATGGGGATACAAGTGTGGAGGGGACTCTGATGGGAACACAAGTGTGGAGGGGATCTGATGGGAGACACAAGTGTGGAGGGGCTCTGATGGGGGACACAAGTGTGCAGGGGCTCTGATGGGGACACAAGTGTGGAGGGGGCTCTGATGGGGGACACAGGTGTGGAGGGGACTCTGATGGGGACACAAGTATGGAGGGGCTCTGATGGGGACACAAGTGTGGAGGGACTCTGATGGAGGACACAAGTGTGGAGGGGCTCTGATGGGGACACAAGAGTGGAGGGGGATCTGATGGGGGACACAAGTGTGGAGGGGGATCTGATGGGGGACACAAGTGTGGAGGGGCTCTGATGGGGGACACAAGTGTGGAGGGGCTCTGATGGGGGCACAAGTGTGGAGGGGCTCTGATGGGGGACACAAGTGTGGAGGGGCTCTGATGGGGACACAAGTGTGGAGGGGGCTCTGATGGGGACACAAGTGTGGAGGGGCTCTGATGGGGACACAAGTGTTGAGGGGACTCTGATGGGGACACAAGTGTTGCAGGGCTTTGATGGGGGACACAAGTGTGGAGGGGCTCTGATGGGGACACAAGTGTGGAGGGAGCTCTGATGGGGACCCAAGTGTGGAGGGGGCTCTGATGGGGGACCCAAGTGTGGAGGGGCTCTGATGGGGGACACAAGTGTGGAGGGGACTCTGATGGGGGACACAAGTGTGGAGGGGGCTCTGATGTGGGACACAAATGTGGGGGGGGATTCTGATGGGGACACACATGTGGGGGGGGAATCTGATGTGGGACACACATGTGGGGGCGCTGATTGGGACATGGGCAGTATGGGTTTTAATGGGTGTGGGGAGGTGGCTCTGAGGGGACACAAGCGTGTGGCAGGAGTTCTGATGGGGACACAAATGTGTGGGGGGTGGCTGTGATGGGAACAGAAATGTGCAAGAGGTGGTGTTAATGGGGACACAAGCATGTAGGGAGGGTCTGATGAGTATACAATTGTGTGGGGAGATTCTGCTGGGGACACAAATGGGCAGGGAGGCTCTGACAGGAACACAGATGTAAGGCCTCATGCACACTTAATGTCTAGCCCTGGTGCACGAGGCTCTGGCATTTAGGTGCAGGCAGAGGATACAGGTGCACCATCCAGCCCCGCTGATGGCAGCCTTTTTTTTAAATTCTATTCTCTTTCATGGCTGGGGTTTCATTTATAAATAACTTTTTTTTTTCGGCCAACGAATATCTGTAAAATATACAATGTGGCCCTCGAAGCAAAAAGTTTGGAGACCCCTGGTGTAGTGTATTAATCAGTGTAGTGTAGTAGTTAGTTTAGTGGTAATCAGTGTAGTGGGTGGTGTAGTGAACAGTGTAGTGTAGTGCGTGTTGTAGTAATCCGTGTAGTGCGTGTTGCACCTGATGCAAGGACGGACTCTGCTGGGGAGGCACCTGATGCAAGGACGGACTGCTGGGGAGGCACCTGATGCAAGGAGGGACTGCTGGGGAGGCATCTTGCCTTGTACACAGGCAGAACAGGGAAATGCAGGGGGCGTGGCCAAGACAGGCATGTGAGAGGACGCATCTCCCACAGCTCCTAACAGTGATCCGGTACTGATCCTCCCCCAGCCACCTAATCGGTCCGACGGTCACCTATGCTCGCAGCCTGTGATCCGGGGACCACTGAGGTACCACCACCGGCTCTCTGTACCAGGGGGATGACCCGCAAAGGACAGGCGGAAATCGCGGGGCCGGAGCTCCAAGATGGCGCCGCCGCATCTGTAGTGAAGGGGACACCGCGCGGCCAGGACAAGCTAGGCCCCAAGGCAAGTAAGCCGCCCAAAACCCCCAAAGAACCCCCTAAGGACATGCTGTATTATGCCCAGAAGATGTCTGGGGCTATGGGGACCGAGATGCCCGTCCGATTGGGGGACCCCACACATATGATGCCTGATATACATGCAGACGCTGTCCCAGATCAGTGGGCAGAGGAGGAGGGGGGCCAGGCAGGCTCTGTGATGCAGGACACTTCAGCCCCAGATGCACAGGATGCAGTGCAACCCACTCTGGCTGATATCCTTAGGGCTGTGAACAAATGCACAGCCTCTGTTGATACTTTAAAGGAGCAGTTTGGCTTGCTGAGGCAAGACATGCAGAAGATCCGTGAACGTACCACGGCTGTGGAGAGCAGAGTTAGTGAGGTGGAGGACCAAATGCAGCCCATAGCCCAGGACACAAGAGCAGCCCTGCAGATGGCTAGAGATGCATACGATCGTGCTGAAGATTTGGAGAACCGCCTCAGAAGGAACAACGTTCGTATAGTGGGTCTCCCGGAGAGGGTGGAGGGCAGGGATCCTACTACATATGTGGAGAACTGGTTGATTGAACTTTTTGGCAAAAATTCATTTTCACCATTTTTTGCGGTGGAGCGTGCGCACAGAGTGCCCTCTCGCCCGCCCCAACAGGGGGGTCCTCCTAGATCCATCCTTGCGAAACTACTGCATTACCGGGACAGGGAGGCGGTGCTACGCCAAGCTCGGGAGCGAGCGAATGTACAGCACAATGGCACCAGAGTGTCCTTCTATCCGGATTTTTCGGCAGAGGTCCAGAGACGCAGGGCCAAATTTAATGATGTGAAACGCCGCCTGCGACTCCTGCAACTTCCATACGCTATGCTTTATCCTGCAAAGCTCCGCATAGTGGTGCGGGGCCAGGCACAATTCTTTGAGTCTGCCAAGGAGGCTCTAACCTGGCTGGATCGGAACGAACAATCACTTCAGCGACGAGAGCAGGAGGAGGGGGAATAAGGTCTAAATTCTGATTGTGCCTGATGGCACGAATTGTATGCTGCTCAAAGACACCTTGCGTTTAATTTCCTCACGGGGGATCCCCTATTATTGTTTGCGGCTACTGTTTTATGGCTGGGGGACATTATATGGCTATACAATGCAAGGAGAGTGATTTACATCACGTTGTCCAATAAGAGGATGTTACAATTGACTGAACCATGGCGACGTTCTGTCGTGAAAGGAGTTGCTGCTGCCCTGTTGGTGAATTATGTAGCTCCAGGACCCGTTAGGTCCACTGTTCCTACTAACTTTCCCTTTTTCAGCAGTTACAACTTCAAAGAGGTACATTGCAGCAGACGTGAATTAATACTCCTAGAGCGCAGTGCAGCGGGGTTCAGGAATGGTACGAGAGGGGTGACGTCACCCCTGCCCCGGGGACTATATTGTTGTCTCTACCCACGATTATCCGACCATTTATCTTTAATTGCGGATGCTCATGGCTAAGGTTTCTATTGTTTCCTGGAATGTGAGGGGTATGCACTCCCCCTTGAAACGTACAATGCTTAATATGTGTTTGAAAAAATTCCTTCCTGGGGTTATCTGTTTCCAAGAGACTCACTTAACGGCAGAGACAGTATGCTGTTTACGGTATGCATGGGTGGGGAGAGCTTATCACTCTACACACACCTCCTTTTCTAGGGGGGTGAGTGTACTGGTGCATGCAGCCTTGGATTTCCAGGAGTTTGACAGTGTCATAGACCAGGAGGGGCGATATGTATTTCTTCACTGCAGGTTTGGTACATTGATATGTGTGCTGGCATGCATATATATCCCACCACCGTTTGCGGCGGCGGTACTCCGGCTCCTCCTTGCGTTTTTGGATGGTAGGCCGGATGTGCCGCTGCTAGTGATCGGTGACTTCAACTGCTGTTCGCACCAGGTGGCGGATAGACACCCGAGCCCTAGGCCCTCTGCCCTCGCCAGGAGTACTCCCCTGGCGCGGTTGTTGCAAGAGGTGGGCTGGGTGGATATCTGGCGACATCGCAATCCGGGCGACAGACAATTTACCTGCTTTTCAAAGTCCCATGGTTGCCTGTCTAGGATAGATCTGGGGGTGGGGAACCTGAGCATACTCCCGTTTGTAGCTGACATTACACATAGACCCCGTAGTGTATCAGACCATTCTGCTCTAGTGGTACAGTTGCTGGTGGCTCCACCGGCAAAATTAACTAGGGCGCCCTGGAAGTTTAATGCATTTTGGTTGAAATTGTTTTGTTCCCATGAGGAGATAATGGGTGATATACGGAGGTTCTTTGATGACGGGGATGGAGTAGAATTTAATGTGCGGCACTGGGATGCCTTTAAGGCGCATCTCCGGGGCCTCCTGATAGGGGAAATGAATAAGGTTAAAAGAGCCTCCTCTGAGCTCCTGATAGAAGTGGAGGCTAGGGTTCAGGAATTAGAGAGGGTATATGTGACGGATCCCTCTGATCTGACCAGAGAAGCATGGGTGGCCGCTCAGTCGGCCTATCAACAACTACTTTCCTCCTCGGCTGAGAAGAAAAGGTTCTTTACGAAACAGGCGTTCTTTGAGGAGGGTGAGAAGACCGGCCGACTTTTGGCACGGATTGCAAACTCCCATCAACGCTCGCCTGCTATAGGAGCCATTAGGTCCAAGACATGGAGTGTAGTCTCCCAACCAGAGTTGATTATGGAGGAATTGGCGGGTTTCTATGAGACCCTGTACAGACCTGGAGCGCCATACACCCAGGAGGATCTGGAGTTATACCTGGCCCGATTAGTCTTCCCTGCGCTGTCCGAGGGTCAGCGGGCACAGTTGGAGGCGCCGCTTACTGTCGGGGAGCTCCGGGGGGCTGTGGGTGCATTCCCTAATTGTAAGGCCCCGGGGGAGGATGGGTTGCCTATGGAGGTGTATAAGCAATACTCAGAGGAAATACTGCCCCAACTACTGAGAGTGTTTAACAATGCCAGGGAGAGAGGGACCCTTCCACCCTCAATGTCTAAGGCAAACATAGTACTACTGCTCAAACCGGGTAAGGATCCTGTAGACCCAGGGGCGTATCGCCCCATCTCCTTGCTGCAAAGCGACATCAAGATATTAGCCAAGGTACTAGCCATTCGGCTGAATGGGGTGATTACTTCAATTGTGCATGGGGACCAGGCTGGTTTCATGCCAAATAAATCTACAGCGGTTAATTTGCGGAGGTTGTTCCTGAATGTACAAGCAAGGGCAGATAACATGGGAAGCAGGGCACTCTTGTCCCTGGACGCCACAAAGGCGTTTGATAGCATAGATTGGAATTATCTTTGGTCGGTGCTGCGGAGGTTCGGGTTTGGTCCAATTTATATAAAAACAGAAAAAAACAGAAAAGAGGCGCCACTTAGTAAAAACTGTTTCACTTTAATAATACAATAGTATTAAAGCACTCACTCGTAAGTTGACTGTATGAAGCACATAGATGATCAGGTCTGTGGTCGTATTCCGCTAGCTAGCAGTCTCAGTGTGAGATGACCTCCTCGTTTGCTGTATTAGAAGCCGGGATAATATCCATGGTGGATGTTGCCGGAGGATCTTCTCAGAAAACCAAAGGGAGGGCTGGACCGCAAACAGGAAGTTCAGTTTGAGACGCAATGCTACGTTCAGCGGGATGACATCAGGACCGGCATGCAACGCGTTCCGATGCTTAATGCAAAGAGACGTTCTAGGTCCCCGCACGCATCTTTCTCAAGCAATAATGTGACAGGCTAGACAAAGCCTTTTTATGTGCGCCTGAGGTGATGTTGCCACCTTGTGGGGATTAGTTGTAAGACTCCCTTAAACAGAGTGTGCTAACACTAATATTGTCACATTTATACAAAAAGGGAACAAATGCTGTAATATAATAAAACTAAACCAGGCCTATACAAACATAGCATGTAGATCCAATATTGTGATATAGTATACAATTTTATAAAATTTCATTCAGAAAACCAATATCATTTAATAAAATTTGTTTTATATATCCTGGGTGAAGTTGCTATATAGTCAGCCGCAGGCCGCCATAAGGACCTTTGGTTCTTTGTCTGGGAGCTTTGCATTGAGGAGGGGGACTCGGCAGGGGTGTCCCCTGTCGCCCCTCCTCTTTGCTTTGGCTATTGAGCCACTGGCCATGGATATTCGGGCAAATTCTGGCATTACTGGTTTCTGCTATGGTGACTTGCAGGAAAAAGTCATGCTATATGCCGATGACACTCTGCTTCTTCTGGGGGACACGGACTCCTCCCTTAGGGAAGCTATGTCGACCATATCCAAATTTGGAGGGTTTTCCGGTTTGCATATAAACTGGTCAAAATTGGCGTTGCTCCTGTTGGATGGGGACGACACACAGGTGATTAACTCTTTTTGCCCCATTCCCATTACCACTGCTTTTAAGTACTTGGGGGTTCAGATCACAGCTAGGCCACGGGATTTTATCCATCTTAATATCTCCCCCCTGTTACTAAGGTTTAGGGATAAAGTCAAAACCTGGAAGGCTCTTCTCCTATCTGTGGCTGGCAGGGTGAATCTTATAAAGATGATACTCATGCCACAGCTACTGTATTTCCTTCATAATACTCCTATGGTTATCCCCCTCAAAACATTTCGTACAGTAAATAGTATCTTTCGCAGCCTCATATGGAGGGATAAGCTCCCTAGGATCAGATTGGAACATTTGCAGCGGCCCAAAGACTGCGGGGGCTTGGCGTTACCAAACCCTTGGCTATATTACTTAGCTTCCCAGCTACAGCACCTTATAGGCATGTTTCCATTAGAGGCAGAGGGGGCGCCCACCTTGCAAACCTCGGCTCATAAACTGCTGCTGTTTACTGTGTGCAGAGATCCGGTTCCTGTGGCGTTGGAGGCTCAGGCCTTCGCTAAACCACATAAAAAGTTTCCAACTTATAGCTTAATTCAGAAGGTATGGAACATGGTTAAATACATTCAGAATGCAGATGGCTATACAGAATATAGCCCTATATGGCAAAATGATACATATACTGAATTGGCAAAACTGCAGTCTGGGGCCAGATGGAAGCAGTATGGGATTACGCATCTTAGACACATATTCTGTAATGGAGTATTGCGCCCTTTTAGCGACCTAAGGGAATCTTACGGTCTCCCGCAATCAATGTACTTTTATTATTTACAATTGCTCCATGCGGTGGCGGCACAGGGTCGCTCCTCGGAGTGGCACTTGTCGCCAACCCCGGTGTTTAGGCTTCTTGGGGATGCTGGGTCGTCAAAGGGCTTTATCTCACAATGCTATGCCATACTGTTACAGTCCGTGATGAGGCAGCATCCTCTGAAGATAAGGGTGAAGTGGGAGGCAGATGTTGGACAGTTGGATGGTGAGCAGTGGGAGGAAATTTTCCAGGCTGTGGGTAGGTGTTCACTGAATATATCCCATAGGCTTACCCAGTTGTACATATTGTTACGCACTTATTTCACACCTCACAGATTACATTTAATGAATCCACAGCTTGACCCCATATGTACACGATGCAAAAGGGACCACGGAGATCTAGTCCATATGTTGTGGAGATGTCCCAAACTCCACATGTACTGGGCGGGGGTGGTGTCTACCATTAATTCAGTGTTTGGCGTGTCTCTTCCACAGGACCCGAGAGCTTGTCTCTTGGGTGCTTTGGAGGAATACGAATGGGACGAGGACTGTAGAGAAGCCGTTCATAGGACTCTGTTTCAGGCGAGGAAGCTCATCATGATACACTGGAAAGCGGAGGACCTTGAAGGAATGGGTTAATAATATTGGGATAGTGTTGAGGATGGAGAAGATGACTTATCAGCATAGGGGTAGTGCTCAAAAATTCGAGAAGCTATGGGCAAAATGGCTAGATGTACCGGGCTTGGCCCCGGTGGATCTGGTGGCTGATAGATTGCTAGGCATCAATATAGGTTGAGAGATGTTTTAACGATTGGGAGAGTGGATATGTTGATTTGAGGACCGGCTGGCTCCTAGTTCGGATTTGTTTTGAAATGCATGTTTGTAATGACTTCTTACCCCGCTATGTTGAGGGGTGTCTGTATGCTCTGTACCTCTGCAAATTAATAATAAAACTTTGTTGGATATAAAAAAAAAAAGAACAGGGACATTTCCTTGTTCTGACAGGAGACATGACAGAGCTCTACTGTTCCCAGTGGTCGGGAACCGTGAGTTCTGTCATGTCCCAGTAACCCCCCCCCCCCCCCCCACAGTTTGAAACACTCATAGGGAACACAGGTAAGCCCTTGATTGCCCCCTAGTGTTAACCCCTTCCCTGCCAGTGACATTTATACAGTAATCAGTGGCTATTTTTAGCTCTGATCGCTGTATAAATGTCAATGGTCCAAAAAAAGTGTCAAAAGTGTCCGATCTGTCGGCCACAATGTCACAGTCACGATAAAAATTGCAGATCACTGCCATTACTAGTAAAAAAAAAAAATTAAAATGCCATAAATATGCTATAAATCTATTCCCTATTTTGTAGACGCTATAATTTTTGCGCAAACCAATCAATATACGCTTATTGCGTTTTTTTTACCAAAAATATGTAGAAGAATATATATAGGCCTAAACTGATGAAGAAATTTGTTTAAAAAAAAAAAAAAAAACGGGATACTTATTATAGCAAAAAGTAAAAAATATTGGGTTTTTTTTCAAAATTTGTCGCTCTTTTTTTGTGTAGCGGGTATGTACTTTTTAAACTGGTGAGGACACCGGTGATGCACAGTTCCCTGCGGCCCAGCAGGTGACTCTGTCACTTTGGGCCGGGGTTGAACCATCGCTGCAGTGCCGTTCCGTTTGTGACCTCTCGCAGCGGTTGTACGGCAGGGCAGGGAACCCGCCGTGCTTGCTGGGAGGGGGTATAAAGGGGGCGGACATCTTCGCCACGAGGTTCGAGTCCCGGGCACCTTCAGCCTGAGGGCTGTGGTTGCGGTCGGTGTCCAGGCGGCCTAGGCCTGGACACTTGGAGTTCGTGTTCCATCCCAGACACCTTCAGTCTGGGGTAAGGTACTCAGCCGGAGGCCTGGGGCCCAGTACCTTCCGCTGGGTCCTGCGAGGGAGGGATCATCCTAGGGGGCCCCGGGAGTGGGGCACCCGAATCCAGAGGCGTAAGGGACCGGAGGAGGGACTCACCCGAAGACCTGGTGAAGCAGATTGCCAGTGCCAGGTGAACCTCTGGAGACCGCCCGGAGGGATATCTCTTCCGAACAGGGGCCAAGTTCAAAGAGGAAGTTCAGTCTACGTTCAATGACCGGTGGCAGCGGTCCAGCTATTTCAATCAGGTCAGTGGCAGAGACCTGCTATTAGGCCTGTGCAGTGCCAATCCTGACCTCCCTGGGGCCCTATGCAAAATTCTGCTAAGGGGCCCTTTACGGTGGCAAAAAATGGGTGTGGTTTACGCAGAATGGTGGGCGTGGCTTACGTGGGCGTGGCTCGGAGGGGTGTGGTTAGAGTCGGAGATGAATGAGGGATGGAGGAAGAAAGAGAGAAAAAAAGAGGGAGAGATAGAAAGAAAGAGGGGTGGAGGGACAGCAGGCCCAGATCCTACACCACAATAGAAATATGTGTATTCCAGAAAGTTTAACAAATCAGCAGATAAAGATACTCCAAACACCTGGAGTTAGCGCTTCAATCATCCCGGTACCATGGTTGTTATGGTGTCAGGATGACTGAAGCGCATTATTTCTATTATTACATTGTAATATAGAATGAAATTATTCAACTCACCATAATGCAGAATCAGTGGAAGCCCAGAGTCCCTCCTTACACCAGGCATTCCCAGCGGAGTCCCCCTTACACCAGGCATTCCCAGTAGAGTTCCTCCTTATATCAGGCATTCCCAGTAGAGTCCCTCCTTACACCAGGCATTCCCAGTAGAGTCCCTCCTTACACCAGGCATTCCCAGTAGAGTCCCTCCTTACACCAGGCATTCCCAGCGGAGTCCCCCTTACACCAGGCCTCCCCAGCGGAGGCCCCCCTTACACCAGGCCTCCCCAGCGGAGGCCCCCCTTACACCAGGCCTCCGCAGCGGAGGCCCCCCTTACACCAGGAATTCCCAGCGAAGGCCCCCCTTACACCAGGCATTCCCAGCGGAGTCCCGCCTTACACCAGGCCTCCCCAGCGGAGGCCCCCCTTACACCAGGCATTCCCAGCGGAGGCCCCCCTTACACCAGGCATTCCCAGCGGAGTCCCCCCTTACACCAGGCATTCCCAGCGGAGGCCCCTTACACCAGGCCTCCCCAGCGGAGGCCCCCTTTACACCAGGCATTCCCAGTGGAGGCCCCCCTATACACCAGGCCTCCCCAGCGGAGGCCCCCCTTACACCAGGCATTCCCAGTGGAGGCCTGCCTTACACCAGGCATTCCCAGCGGAGGCCTTACACCAGGGTAGGCCCCCCTTACACCAGGCATTCCCAGCGGAGGCCCCCCTTACACCAGGCATTCCCAGCAGAGGCCCCCCTTACACCAGGTGTGATGCCCCAGCAGCAGAGACTCTCTCCGCCGCCATTACGCAGAGGGGACAGTGGAGGAGCCGGCCGGGTGGCTGGCAATAGGAATTAAGCTGCGGCGCCGCCGCCCACCCCCGCCCCTTCCCACATTTTACTCACACACAGACAGACATTAGCGGGGCGGGAGGTGGGCGGTGCCGCAGCTCAATTCCTATTGGCAGCCACCCTGACCCTCCTCTTGGTCTACAAGAAAATGAAAATTGTCTCCGCCCGGCCTGCGGACCTCTAGTGGCGGCGGCGGCGGTTGCGGCGGCGGCGGCGAAGATTCGGGAGCCCCTAGTAATTACTCGGGCCCTAAGCAGCTTGCCTAGCAAGCCTATAGGGCGGATCGGCCCTGGGCCTGTGGCAGGGGCCTCAACAGTTCATCCGGTCAGTGGCAGCGACCAAAACTCACGGTCGGTGGCAGAGACCGTGCGCCAGGCCTATTCGCTAGCAAAGGAATAGGAGAGTTCAGTTGTGCCTGGGCCTACTCGTTCTCACACCCCCATGTTCGTCTGTTATTGGAAGTTCAACTGATTGTGTCCACCGTATTGTACAAGAAATAAAGGAGTGATGAACTTTCGATTGGTGTGGGGTAGGGTTGTCCCGATACCACTTTTTTGAGACCGAGTACAAGTACCGATACTTTTTTCCAGGTACTCGCCGATACCGATTACCGATACTTTTTTTTCAATGTCATGTGACAGTTTGAAAGATGGGGACTGATAGGTGGCACTGACAGGTGGCACTTATGGGCACTGACTGGTGACTGGCGCTGATGGGCACTAATAGGTGGCTGGCAATGATAGATGGCACTGATTGCACTGATAGGTGGCACTTATGGGCACTGATGGCACTGATAGGTGGCACTTGTGGGCACTGATAGCACTGATAGATGGCACTTGTGGGCACTGATAGATGGCACTGATAGATGGCACTGATTGCACTATCTGTGCAATCAGTGCCATCTATCAGTGCCCACAAGTGTCACCAATCAGTGCCCATAAGTGACACCTATCAGTGCAGTCAGTGCCATCTACCAGTGCCACCTGATAGGTGGCACTGGTAGATGGCACTGATTGCACTGATAGGTAGCACTTGTGGGTACTGATAGGTGGCTGGCACTGAAATGCTGTGGGGGAAAAAAATGACACAGGATTTAAAAAAAAAAAAAAACTGCTGCAACGCCCATCTTGGTACACCCTGCACTCGGCTGAAGTAAGCAGCAGCAGACATCTTGTTACACCCAGCCCATATAGCTCGGGCTGGGTGTAACAAGATGTCTGCTGCTGCTTACTGCAGCCAAGTGCAGGGTGTACCAAGATGGGCGTGGGGACGTTCAGCCACTGACGGCGACCGAATGTCACAGCACCGGTCACCGATCCTGATGCGGCTGCGCCCTGCACCCCTGCCAGCTTACCAAGTTCAACTGCAGGTGAGGGACTCGCTCTCCGCCCGCGGACTCCGTCCATCGACTGTGCCTGCCCTCTCCAGCCAGACTCCGCCCGCACTTTCCTTCAGAGACTCAGCCCGCCCCCTCTCCAGCCAAACTCCGCCTGCACTAGCTCTGTCGACAGACTCTGTCCGCCCTCTCCAACCAGACTCCGCCCGCACTCCCCCGCCCTCCCCAGCCACTGACTCCTCCCGCCCTCTCCGGCCACAAAAAAAAAAAGTATTGGGTGAAGCATCGGGAGCATTTGCGCGAGTACAAGTACTCGCGCAAATGCTTGGTATCGGTCCCGATACCGATACTAGTATCGGTATCGGGACAACCCTAGTGTGGGGCTCTATTATTGGCAGACACGTTCCCATGGAACAACTGAGGCTTCGTATGCAGTGGATAGACCCGGGAGGTAAATCAACTAACTTTGCTCAACCCTCATACACACGAGGGGAGAGCTTGGCGTAGTGTTCCTGCACTCTCCTCTCCCAGGTACCCCTAGACACAAGCCATTCACAGAGGCAAGAGGGAGAGTGTGGTTCCGCTACATTTGTTTATAGCGCAAAAAATAGAAACCGCAGAGGTGATCAAATACCACCAAAAGAAAGCTCTATTTGTGGGGGAAAAGGACGTCAATTTTGTTTGTGTACAGCGTTGCACGACCGCACAATTGTCAGTTAAAGCGACGCAGTGCCGAATCGCAAAAAATGCTCTGGTCATTAAGGGGGTAAAACCTTTCAGGGCTGAAGTGGTTAACTCAAATAATTCATCCTAGCTCATTATGGCATAATACTGCAGGGGGCCCATTTAAAAAAAAATGTGGGCAGAGTATACTTGTGCTTTAAGTGGGCTTTAATGTGTTTGTGGCTTCTGTATAATATGACTGGTGTGATTAGCTCTCACAGGCTACCAAGCAGAAGCCTTGATTGAGAGCTGTCAGTGGCAGCTCAGGCAGTTTGCTTGAGTGCACAGTCAACATGCTCTCAGCACTCAAGTCTCATGCTGCCCTGCATGCGCATGTGCCACAGCAGAGAGTAAAAATACATATTACTGGGCGCTGCAAATATGCATTACATGGTCGGAAAGAGGTTAATGAATAATAAGTTGAAAAACTCAATGTGATGAAAAAAAGCTGTAACTTCGATTAAAGGGGTTGTAAAGGTTCGTTTTTTATTTTCTAAATAGGTTCCTTTAAGCTAGTGCATTGTTGGTTCACTTACCTTTTCCTTTGATTTACCTTCTAAATGTTTTGTTTTCTTTGTCTGAATTTCTCACTTCCTGTTTCTCCTCACTGAACTCCACACCATCATCCGAGTGGTGTGGAGTCATCCAGAAGCTTACTGGGGATAAACAGGAAGTGAGAAATTCAGACAAAGAAAACAAAGAAAAAAAATATTTAGAAGGGAAATCGAAGGAAAAGGTAAGTGAACCAACAATGCACTAGCTTAAAGGAACCTATTTAGAAAATAAAAAACGAACCTTTACAACCCCTTTAAGCTGACTGAAGATAGTATTTAGTTATACTGTACATATTCAAAGCAATATGATTAGACATAAGAATAAAAAAATTGCCATAAATAAAAAATGTACTGTATATAATATACAGTATATATATATATATTGTGACAGCAGGAAGGTAAAGTCACCTGGTTGCATCCAGGGGGGTAGATATATTTCGCCCAGATTCAGGCTTTACGCCGACTTATACAACTAGGTGGAGAGTTGTATAAGCCCAGCTAAGGCTAGTGGGCTCATGGATGACTCATACCTCTAGGGAGAGTGTGGGGCGTCGTACAGACAGGGAGTTGAAGAGACCAGCTGAAGCTTGTCAGCTCATTTAGGCCTCTATAAGAACTCCCAGCTTCATTAGATGTTAGCTCATGCCTGGAACCAGACCTGTGTGGACTGTCTAGGGAGAGTGAACCCCTGTGCGGTGAGACAAAGCCTGTGTGGCTATTTGCTTGGACATTTAAAACCAGGGACTTAGGGACTAGGACAGCACTAGGCTGATCCCAGTTGTTAGTTAGGAAACCTGTATGTTTAGTCAGAGGTCAACTTGACCAGGATTTATTTTGGTTATGTTTCTTTTGCTTTGCTGTGTTTTGTCACTGTAAATAGAAAATAAACCGCACCTTTTTGATTTTCAAAACCACAACCTCCGTTTGCTGGGCCTGTTTTGTGTGGGGAGCCCATCCCGGGGGTCACACACACCCGCTGCCGAGCTAACCCCCTCACAGTTGGTGGAGAATGCGGGCAGTTTTTTTTTAAGCCAGCATGGAGGAGATACTGAAACAGCTGGCTCTAGCAAATGCCAATCAACAGCAGACAAATGCAGGTTTGAAAAGGAGCCTTGCAGCCCAGCAGCAAGCTCATCAACAGAGCCTTGCAGCCCAGCAGCAAGCTCACCAACAGAGTCTGGAAGCTCAGCAACAAGCCCAGCAGCAATCTGAGGCCCGCTTCATAGACCTGTTACAGAAGCAAGAGCAGAGACTACAACAAATGGAAGCAGTAATGCAGCAACGTCCGCAGACCAGTGAGGAAAGCCGTCCCACTAATACCGCGTCCTTTGGGGTGAGTCGTTTATTGACAAAAATGACTGGAGAGGATGATCCAGAGGTATTTTTGACCACATTTGAAAGGACCGCTGAAAGAGAAAAGTGGCCTGAGGAGCAGTGGGCTGGACTGGTGGCTCCTCTGTTAACTGGTGAATCACAGAAAGCTTACTATGACCTAGAGCCTAACCAAGCAAAAGACTATGTGATGCTAAAAGCTGAAATTTTGGCAAGGCTGGGTGTCACCCAGGCTGTCCGGGCTCAGCGTGTGCATAACTGGACTTTCCAGCTTGGAAAACCCCCCAGGTCTCAAATGTATGATCTCATTCACCTGAGCAGAAAGTGGCTACAGCCAGAGACTTTGTCCGCACCAAAGATTGTGGAACGTGTTGTAATGGATCGGTTTTTGAGAGCCCTTCCTACTGCCATCCAAAAGTGGGTAAGCCATGGAGACCCAGAGACGGCCGATGGTCTTGTGGATCGTGTGGAGAAATACTTGGCTACAGAGAACCTGACGGCCTCTTCCAGAGACACTCGGACTTTCCACCCTAAGACCAGACCATCCCCAGGGGCGGATAAGAGGATTCCAAGGGGTGAGGGTGGAGAGAGTGAGAGGGTGGGAGCTCTACCCCAAGTTTGGCGTGAACAGCCTGGGAAATCAGCGGCTCAAGAGGCGGCAAGAAGGATCGTTTGCTACCGCTGCCGGCAAGCGGGACATATTGCAGCCAATTGCCCGGTTGTGGAGGAACCCATGCAGTGTGACTTTCTGACGGGCAGACGTCAGTCGCTGTGTGCGACAGTCGCATGCACTGCCATTCGAGGAACTGAGAAACATTTATGCAAAATGTGTGTTAATGGTAGAAATGTTGTGGTATTGCTGGATTCAGGTAGCCTTGTGACCCTGATAAAGGCTGAGTTAGTTAAAACAGAGGTCTCTGGGAATAGCAAGGTAGCTGTTATTTGTGTGCATGGGGACACCCGAGAGTATCCAGTGACTACAGTGTGTTTCGAGACCCCCAAAGGTACCCTCTCTCATCCAGTGGGCTTAGTATCTCAGTTACCGCATGACGCCATTGTGGGAAGGGATTTTCCGAAGTTCTGGGAACTGTGGGATGATCCTGAGCCCCCCACTGGTGCCCCTATGTACCAGGAATGTGATAGCCAGAACTCCCCTGAGAGTGGTGAGGACTCTCCGGAATTTCCCTTGTCAGTATTGGCAGGGGAGACTCAAGAAACTGGAGAGGAGCCCACCTCCTCAGACGAAAACCTACCGTCTGTGGAGTTTTCTGATCTTGAGGTTCACAGGGAAAACTTTGCCACAGAACAGTTGAAAGACCCCGCCCTAATAAAGGCACGGGAAAACGTAGTGAAAATAGATGGCGAGTTAGTGAACCCAGATAATACCTGCACTTACCCATACTTCAGCGTAGAGAAGGACCTACTGTATCGGGTGGCAAAAAGGGCAGAAGAAACCGTTGAGCAGCTTGTGGTGCCCAAACCTTACAGGAAGTTGGTGCTGGAGTTGGCCCATGGGCACATTCTTGGAGGTCATCTGGGGACAGAGAAAACCCGAGAGAGGGTATTACAGAGATTCTATTGGCCGGGGGTGATGAAGGACATAGAAAATTATTGTTCCTCCTGCCCTGTGTGTCAGAGGTCGGCCCCGATGCCACATTTCCGTAGCCCGCTGGTCCCTCTACCCATCATTGAGGTCCCGTTTGAGAGGATCGCCATGGATTTGGTAGGTCCTATAATCAAGTCCGCTAGGGGGCACCAGTACATATTAGTTATAATGGACTATGCCACCCGTTATCCAGAAGCGATCCCTCTCCGAAATACCTCGGCCAAAACCATAGCCAAAGAGCTATCTCTTGTTTTTAGCCGGGTGGGTATTTGTAATGAACTGCTTACGGACCAAGGTACACCCTTTATGTCCCGGGTTATGAAAGAGCTGTGTAAATTGTTCAAAGTGACGCAATTGCGTACGTCTGTGTATCACCCCCAAACCGATGGGCTGGTTGAAAGATTCAACAAAACCCTAAAACAAATGTTGAAGAAAGTGGTGGATAGAGATGGAAAGGATTGGGACTGTTTACTTCCTTATTTGATGTTTGCTATTAGGGAGGTGCCCCAATCCTCTACGGGATTCTCCCCCTTTGAGTTACTGTATGGGAGACACCCAAGAGGGCTGTTGGATATTGCCAAGGAAACTTGGGAAAGTGAGAGTTCTCCCCACAGGAGTGTGATTGAGCATGTCGCCCTGATGCAAGACCGAATTGCACAGGTAATGCCCATCGTGAAGGAACATTTGGCCCAAGCGCAGTTAGCACAGCAGAGAGTGTACAACCGTGGAGCCAAGACCCGTACCTTTTCCCCGGGGGATAGGATACTGGTACTTGTCCCTACGGTTGAAAGTAAATTCCTTGCCAAATGGCAAGGCCCCTACGAGATAATGGAAAAAGTGAGCGAAGTGAATTACAAGGTCAGACAACCAGGAAGGCGAAAGCCCGAACAGATCTATCACGTTAATCTGTTGAAAGCCTGGAGGGATAGAGAGTCCCTAGTCGCAGACACTTGGTCACCAGCTCAAACTGGTTGCGTGATTCCTGAGGTTGGAATAGCAGCCACCTTGTCACAACCCCAACAACAGGAGGTTAAGGAGTTTGTGCTTCGCAACAAGGAGGTATTCTCTGAGCTGCCGGGACAAACATCTGGGGTAGAGCATGACATCATTACCCCGCCCGGTGAAAGGGTGAAGTTAAAACCCTATCGGATCCCAGAGGCCCGACGGGAGGCAATACGGGAGGAAGTACAGAAAATGCTGAACTTAGGGGTGATAGAGGAGTCCCAAAGTGATTGGTCTAGTCCCATTGTGTTGGTGCCTAAACCGGATGGGAGCTGGCGATTTTGTAACGATTTTCGTCAGTTGAACAAAGTTACAAAATTTGACACCTACCCCATGCCACGTATAGATGAGTTGATCGACCGGCTGGGAACAGCCCGATACATGACGACTCTTGACCTCACAAAAGGGTATTGGCAAATCCCCCTGGCCAAGTCGGCCAAAGAGAAAACCGCATTTGTAACCCCAGACGGGGCGTTCCAATATAAAAGAATGCCGTTCGGGTTACAGAATGCGCCGGCCACATTCCAGCGGAAAATGGACCAGATGCTGAGGCCCCATCGGAAGTATGCTGCGGCTTACCTGGATGACGTAATTGTCCATAGCACAGATTGGGCCTCACATCTGCCAAAAGTGCAAGCAGTCCTGGACTCTGTTCGGGAAGCGGGGTTTACGGCTAACCCCAAGAAGTGTACCATTGGGCAGGAGGAGGCTAAATATCTTGGGTACACCATTGGGAGGGGAGTAATAAAACCCCAACTCAACAAAGTCGAGGCCATCCAGAGTTGGCCACGTCCCAACAGCAAGAAGCAGGTACGAGCCTTTCTGGGAATCGCTGGGTATTATCGGCGATTCATTCCCCACTTTGCTTCTAAGGCTGTGCCCCTAACCAACCTGACGAAGGGGAAAGGGTCGGTCATGATTAAATGGACCCCCGAGGCTGAGGCAGCATTCCAATTCTTGAAACAAGCCTTATGTAGCCAGCCAGTGCTGTACTCACCCGACTTCTCTAAAGACTTTGTCGTACAAAGTGATGCGTCAGATGTGGGGTTAGGAGCAGTATTGTCCCAGGTCTGGAACGGGGAAGAGCACCCAGTCATTTACCTCAGCAGGAAGTTGAAGTCCCATGAGGTAAATTACGCCACCGTTGAAAAGGAGTGTTTAGCGGTGAAGTGGGCTCTAGATTCCCTTCGGTACTACCTGCTAGGTAGGCACTTTGACATGGTTACGGATCACGCTCCGTTAAAGTGGATGGCTCAAAACAAGGAAACAAATAGAAGAGTGAATAGGTGGTTCCTGGCCCTCCAGGAATTCAACTTCACAGTAAAGCATCGCCCTGGCGTTCAAATGGGGAATGTGGATGCTTTGTCTCGAGTACATGAATGCCTGATTGCTGGTGTTCCAACCCCGAGGTTAAAACAAGAGGGGGGGTATGTGACAGCAGGAAGGTAAAGTCACCTGGTTGCATCCAGGGGGGTAGATATATTTCGCCCAGATTCAGGCTTTACGCCGACTTATACAACTAGGTGGAGAGTTGTATAAGCCCAGCTAAGGCTAGTGGGCTCATGGATGACTCATACCTCTAGGGAGAGTGTGGGGCGTCGTACAGACAGGGAGTTGAAGAGACCAGCTGAAGCTTGTCAGCTCATTTAGGCCTCTATAAGAACTCCCAGCTTCATTAGATGTTAGCTCATGCCTGGAACCAGACCTGTGTGGACTGTCTAGGGAGAGTGAACCCCTGTGCGGTGAGACAAAGCCTGTGTGGCTATTTGCTTGGACATTTAAAACCAGGGACTTAGGGACTAGGACAGCACTAGGCTGATCCCAGTTGTTAGTTAGGAAACCTGTATGTTTAGTCAGAGGTCAACTTGACCAGGATTTATTTTGGTTATGTTTCTTTTGCTTTGCTGTGGTTTGTCACTGTAAATAGAAAATAAACCGCACCTTTTTGATTTTGAAAACCACAACCTCCGTTTGCTGGGCCTGTTTTGTGTGGGGAGCCCATCCCGGGGGTCACACACACCCGCTGCCGAGCTAACCCCCTCACAGTATATATATATATATATATATATATATATATTAGGGCTGTGGAAATTAACGATTAATTCCTAGATTAATCGTTAATTCTTTTGATCGATCAAAATTCTTTTGATCGGTATGCGGATCGGAACACCGCGCCATAGGAAAGGCCGCGGCATCGGCCTAGCCCCCTGGAGCAGCGGCCATCTTGGTCCACCCGCGCTGACGTCATCACCCGGCCTCAACTGCTCGTGTTCGGCCGGCTTCCCTGTAAGAAGCAAGCACTGATCTTCCTATACAGTGGGGGAGATGTGGACCATATTACAGTGGGGAGATGTCTGTGGATTACAGTGGGGAGATGTCTGGATATTACAGTGGGGGTGATTGTGGATATTACAGTGGGGGAGATGTCTGTGGATATTACAGTGGGTGAGATGTCTTTGGATATTACAGTGGGGGAGATGTGGATATTACAGTGGGGGAGATGTGGATATTACAGTGGGGGGGAGATGTGGAAATTACAGTGGGGGAGATGTGGATATTACAGTGGGGGAGATGTGGACTTTACAGTGGGGGAGATGTGGACATTACAGTGGGGGAGATGTGGACATTACAGTGGGGGAGATGTGGATATTACAGTTGGGGGAGATGTGGATATTACAGTTGGGGAGATGTGGATATTACAGTGGGGGAGATGTCTGTGGATATTACAGTGGGGAGATGTCTGTGGATATTACAGTGGGGAGATGTGGATATTACAGTTGGGGGAGATGTGGATATTACAGTGGGGGGATGTGGATATTACAGTGGGGAGATGTCTGTGGATATTATACAGTGGGGGAGATGTCTGTGGATATTACAGTGGGGAGATGTCTGTGGATATTACAGTGGGGGAGATGTCTGTGGATATTACAGTGACTAATGCAGAGTTGCAATGCAAGGAGATCAGCTAAAAGTAGTTGGATCTGTATGTGCGTTATAATTAATCAAAATTAGTCGATTAATCGATTTAAGAAAAAATTGATTAATCGAACACGAAAATTTTAATCAGTAACAGCCCTAATATATATATATATATATATATATATATATATATATATACACATATACACATTTTTTTAATTATGGGAAATTATATATATACATATACAGTATATATACTGTAACTATATATATATATATATATATATATATATATATATATATATATATATATATATATATATTCAGTATCAGTGAAAATAGACATGTTGCATTACATGATTGCCAAATGTGTTGTACAAAGTGATTATAATATGAGGCTGTAGTAGTGATTTGCATATGAATCCCTCATAATCACAGTCTTTGTGTTCTTGCTGCAAGCCACATATGCTTATTTCTACATGTTACATTTATAGTCTTCTGGGAAGACACTGCACAGTAGTGCTGGATTATGGATATGGCCTGGAGACTTATGACAGCCAACTATGATTGTGCAGATGGTAAATGCCTGAAAATATGATTTGTGTATATAATAAAATGTAATTTTAAACAGTGGTATAAATTGTTTTTATCTAGGTTTGTTATAATGACTTCCATGCTCGTTCCAGAGTGACAAAATGACTAATATCCACTGCCAATTCAGTAACTGACACAGAATCAGCTGCCAGTGGACTCAGTGACATATACCATACAAACAAACAGATAAAACATAGTAATACACTTATTTCTTCAACAAATATATATTTTTTTTTTATATTTGCACAATAGATTATAGTCAGCTTTGCTTGAGAGAAAAAATATAGAGAATACTGAATGTACATCAGTCTTTGCTGCCATGGAGCATGTCTTCAATCATACTAACACGCATCAATGGTTTTAACCACTAAGATAAAAACTGGAGCCCATGAAGGAATCCCCCCATTAAATTCAAAGTGACAAAAAGACTAATATCCCCTGCCAATTCAGTGACCGATACAAAATCAGACCAGGCAGGGGCTGCGGTCATGTTAAAGTCTAACATTAACCACTTGACCACTGGGCACTTAAACCCCCTTCCTAACCAGACGAATTTTCAGCTTTCGGTGCTCTCACATTTTGAATGACAATTACTCAGTCATACAACACTGTACCCATATGAAATTTTTGTCCTTTTTTTCACACAAATAGAGCTTTCTTTTGGTGGTATTTAATCACTGTTGGGTTTTTTATTTTTTGCGCTATAAGAGAAAAAAGACTGAAAATTTTGTAAAAAAATGAATTTTTCTTTGTTTCCGTTATAAAATTTTGCAAATTAGTATTTTTTCTTCATAAATTTTGGCCAAAATTATTACTGCTACATATCTTTGGTAAAAATAAGTACAAATTGGTGCATATTTTTTGGTCTTTGTGAAAGTTATAGAGTCCACAAGCTATGGTGCCAATATCTGAAAATTGATCACACCTGAAGTACTGACGCCTATCTCAATTCTTGAGACCCTAACATGCCAGAAAAGTACAAATACCCCCCAAATGACCCCTTTTTGGAAAGAAGACATTCCAAGGTATTTAGAAATAGTCATTGTGAGTTTTTTGAAGTTGTCATTTTTTCCCACAATTCTTTGCAAAATCAAGATTTTTTTTTTCTCTTTTTTTTTTTCCACAAAATTGTCATATTAGCAGGTTATTTCTCACACACAGCATATGCATTCCACAAATTACACCCCAAAACACATTCTGCTATTCCTCCCGAGTATGGCGATACCACATGTGTGAGACTTTTACACAGCGTGGCCACATACAGAGGCCCGACATGCAGGGAGCACCTTCAGGCGTTCTGGAGCACCCAGGCCAATTCTGACATTTCTCTCCTACATGTAAAAATCATCATTTGTTTGCTAGAAAATTGCATAGAACCCCAAAACATTATATATGTTTTTTTAGCAAAGACCTTAAAGAATATAATGGTGGTCATTGCAACTTTTTATCTTGCACGGTATTTGCGCAGAAATTTTTCTAACGCGTTTTTTACGGAAAAAAACTGTTTTGTGCTTAAAAGAAAAAAAACAGTAAAGTTAGCCCAATGTTTTTGCATAATGTGAAAGATGAAGTTACGCCGAGTAAATAGATACCTAACATGTCACCCTTCAAAATTGCACACGCTCGTGGAATGGCGCCAAACTTCGCTACTTAAAAATCCCCATAGGCAGCGCTTTAAATATTTTTACTGGTTACATGTTTTGAGTTACAGAGGAGGTCTAGGGCCAAAATTATTGCTCTCGCTCTAACGTTCGCAACGATACCTCACATGTGTGGTTTGAACACCGTTTTCATATGTGGGCGGGGCTTACATATGCGTTCACTTCTGCATGCGAGCTCGCGGGGGCAGGGGCGCTTTAAAAAAATATATATATATATTTTATTGTTCATTTTACTTTATTTATTTTAGTTTGACATGTTTTTCCGCCCCCAATTTTTTTTTGATCACTTTTATTCCTATTACAAGGAATGTAAACATCCCTTGTAATAGGAATATGGCATGATAGGTCCTCTTTACAGTGAGATATGGGGTCAATAAGACCCCACATCTCACCTCTAGGCTGGGAAGCCTGAAAAAAAACAAAAAAAAAACAATCTTGGCTTTGATCGTAGCGGTGAGTCGGTAGAAGCACCGGAGGGCAGCGGGAGGGGGGGCATCCCCTCTCACCTCCCGTAAGAGCAATCAACCGGTGGAACAGCCGCTATGATCATTCTTATGGTGCAGGGAATCGCCAGCTGAAAAAGCGAATATCTGAATGATGCCTGTAGCTGCCCCATCATTCAGATATACCCCCAAAAAGTCAAGGACGTGATATGACGGCCGGCAGGCGGGAAGTGGTTATTGCGGAGTATTGCCGGGTATTGAGGAGTATTGCAGGGTATTGAGGAGTATTGCAGGGTATTGAGGAGTATTGCAGGGTATTGCAGAGTATTGCCAGGTATTGCGGAGTATTGCCGGGTATTGCCGAGTATTGCGGGGTATTGCCGGGTATTGAGGAGTATTGCAGGGTATTGAAGAGTATTGCAGGGTATTGTGGAGTATTGCCGGGTATTGTGGAGTATTGCCGGGTATTGCGGAGTATTGCGGGGTATTGCCGGGTATTGAGGGGTATTGCAGGGTATTGAGGAGTATTGCAGGGTATTGAGGAATATTGCAGGGTATTGAGGAGTATTGAGGAGTATGGCAGGGTATTGCGGAATATGGCAGAGTATTGCACAGTATGGCAGGGTATTGCACAGTATGGGCAGAGTATGGGCAGGGTATTGCACAGTATAGGCAGGGTATTGCACGGTATTGGCAGGGTATTGCAGAGTATTGCACAGGGTATTGCAGAGTATTGCACAGGGTATTGCAGAGTATTGCACAGGGTATTGTACAGGGTATTGCAGAGTATTGCACAGGGTATTGCAGAGTATTGCACAGGGTATTGTACAGGGTATTGCAGAGTATTGGCAGGGTGTATTGCAGAGTATTGGCAGGGTGTATTGCAGAGTATTGGCAGGGTATTGCACAGGGATGGCTGAGCAGGGATGGATGGATGGCTGGATCTGTGACTGCAATTGTCACAGATCCAGCCCACAGCTGACATGATCTGACATGTGGGAGGGAGCTGACATGATCCGCTCCCTCCCCTCTCCTCTCACACTGTACCGATCGGTACAGAGAGGGGAGGGAGGAACCGGCGTCATCACATGACGCCGGTCTGTTTACAAGTGATCGCTCCGTGATCCGTGATGCGCCGGGTCTTCCGGACCCGGCGGTCACGGACATATCCTGGAGCGCGCCCCAGGGGGCGCGCGGGAGCAAGATTCTGGGAGGACGTCCCTGGGACGTCCACTCAGGATAACTCGACCGCGCTGTGGACGTCTTTCGTCCATGGCGCAGTCGGCAAGTGGTTAAGGCACGACCCTGACTTAGGCCTGATTCACACCTATCCATTTTTTTTAGCGCATTTTCAGTTTTGCAGAAACACACTACAGTCCATTTAACTTTTTTTCCTATGGGTCACGTTCACATCTGTGCATTTTATGGAAAGGGCCAGGGAGCAGCAGGTTGTGTTTTTGGTTCCATAGACTTCAATAGATCAAAAATGAGTATTGAAAAATGCAAAATGCACCTGGAATATGCATCAACTGCAACCTGCATAGGTGTGAACCAGGCCTTAAAGATAAGCCCTAACACTGTGTGCAGTAATAAAAATACACACTGTAACTTGATGTATGTTGAATAGGGTCCCGCTGTGTACATAGCACAGACCTTATGCATGCACTTGTTAACACCTTCTCTCTAGTATCCATGGGACTAGGTCATGGATCTCCGTATAATGTTGGTTGCTACTGGAAATTGACCGCTAGGGAGGGATTTAACCCCCCATCTGTCATTCTACGCCGTTTCAAGCCAAATATTTTTTTCCATTAGCAAGTACCTTCATAAATCAGGGCACAGTGTAAGGAAGCACAGACAAGGTTTTACTTGGGGGCAGGGTGTCGGTATCCATATTTACTAGGGTTGTCCCGATACCACTTTTTTAAGACCGAGTACAAGTACCGATACTTTTTTTCAAGTACTCGCCGATACCGATTACCGATACTTTTTTTTAATCTCATGTGTCAGTATTTTTTTTTTTTTTACTATTTTTTTTTTTTACTATTTATTTTATTTATTTATTTTTTACAATGCTTTATTTTTTTAAAGGGGGGGGGGGTGGACAGTGTCAGTGTGTGTGTTTTCTTTTCTTTTCTTTTTTTTACAATTCATTTTTATTTTATTCTTTTTTTTTTATCAGCCCTGTTGTGGGGGGCTTTGGTGAGATATCGGGGGTCTTAACAGACCTCTGACATCTCCCCTTTGAGACAGGGAAAGGGACTAGGGACACATATCCCCCAGTCCCTTTCTCAGCAGCCTCAGCTGCGCTGAAAATGAATGGAGAGAAGACAGCGGCTCCTCTCCATTCATAAACTGAAACATTGTAAACACAGTTTACGATGTTTCAGTTATGTGAATGGACAGAGTCAGTGATGACTCGGTACATTCAGACAAGTAAGGAGCCGGATTTATCGGCTCCTACCTCCGCTCTCCATCCTGAGATACCGAGGGGGTGGAGGAGGGGCACGGAGGGGGCGGCAGCACGGAGGGGGACGGCGGCATGGAGGTGAAGGGGGAACAGCGGCATGGAAGTGAAGGGGGCACAGCGGCATGGAGGTGAAGGGGGAACAGGTAGCATTTGAGCAGCAGACAGGCAAGGCAATTTGATCAGATTAATTTTACTTACCCGCCTGAAGACTCGCTCTGCTCTCCGCTCTGGTCTCTGCCACGCTCTCCGTCTTGGTTTCCCCCCCTCCGCCCCGCTCTCCGCCCTGGTCTCCGCCCCCCGCCGGACACTCTCCGTCCCGCTCTCGGCCCTGGTCTCCGCCCCCCGCCACGCTCTCCGTCCTGCTCTCCGCCCCTCGCCGCACACTCTCCGCCCCCCGCCGCACACTCTCTGCCCCGGTCTCCGCCCTGCTCTCCACCCCCGCTCTGAGAAAAAAAAAAAGTATCGGACTGGGCATCGGGAGCATTTGCGCGAGTACAAGTACTCGCGCAAATGCTTGGTATCGGTCCCGATACCGATACTAGTATCGGTATCGGGACAACCCTAATATTTACACAAATTAGCAGTTCCAAATAACCAGGATGCAATGGTAGTTTCATAATACGGAGCTTTATTTTATGGCCAAACAACAGATTTCTTGCAGAAATCAGCCAAACTCATGAATTTGTTTCTTGAGAAGGACCTTTCAGAGGTTGTATGCTAAGATGATGAAATACAGGGTATATTGTCACCAGGGCCGTCTTAATAACTTCATGGGCCCCTGGGCAAAGTAATGCTCTGGGGCCCCTACAATGGAGACAGTGCAGATAAACAGACATTGAATAGGTAGGAGGCAGACAAGCGGAGCTTCCCCTTTTGGGTGGAGCTCTGCATTAACTACATGAACAATAATTCTGTACAGCAAAGAAACAGTGGGAAAATACTACATACATAAAAGTAACAAAGCTGTCCTGTGCATATAATATATCTGCTAGATTGATGCCTCCCTTGCACTATGGCCCCTCTACGCCCTAGATATCCCCCCCAGCACTCTGACCCCTCTACACCCCAGATATTCCCCCAACACTCTGACCCCTCTACACCCCAGATATCCCCCCAGCACTCTGACCCCTCTACACCCCAGATATTCCCCAGCATTGTGACCCCCTCTACACATCAGATATCCCCCCAGCACTCTGACCCCTCTACATCCCAGATGTCCCCCAGCACTCTGACCCCTCTACACCCCAGATATCCCCCCAGCACTCTGACCCCTCTACATCCCAGATATCCCCCCAGCACTCTGACCCCTCTACACCCCAGATATCCCCCCAGCATTCTGACCCCTCTACACCCCTGAAGTCCCCCCAGCACTCTGGCCCCTCTACACCCTAGATATTCCCCCCAGCACTGTAACCATATACCATAAGATATCCCTTGTATTGTGACCCCACTACATCCCTGATACCCCCTAAACTGTGGCCTCTCTACATCCCTTCCTTCGAGTTCCGAGCATTCAAGCTGCATGGGGCGGGGTCAGAGCATCACTGGCGCTCCGGCCCTGCCCCTTCTTGCTAGCTGTGAAATAATAGGTATCATTCTGCACAGTACGGCGCACCGCTGCCAGCCTGCCTCCCCTGTGCATCCACCACTCTCAGTGCCATCATGGGACCCCTAATTTCGGGGCAGCGTGGGGTCAAGGACCAGCTGCTTTGGGGAAAGTGCAGGGGCGCCCCATGCAGCTGGGGCCCCTGGGCAGTGCCCAGGTGTGCCCTCTCATTAAGACAGCCCTGAATTTGTCACCTGCTCTGACTACAACTGGACATACTGGGTGAATATCTAGTGGCTCTAGTAAACTCTAGCTCTAGTTAATGGGTCATTTCGGTCATGTCAGGTCAACTTTATTAGTTGATACAAAGTAAACCTTGTGTGGCCCCAGTTCTCTGCACATCACTGTTTTAAGGCTTTAAATTCAAATCATTTTATGAAAGGTTTATTAACTGCTGTTTTCATGTAGATTATAAACGCAGTAAAACCTCCAGCAGATAAAAATGGGTATTTTAAAGTGTATACTTTGGTCAAAATGTAAAATCATATATTCAATTCTACACTGTTTTCAAATATTTCTAGACTATTCCTATTAATCTGAAAGATCTTGAAGTTTGTAAACATACTCTGTGAAGATCCCCACACATTTACTCCCTTGAATTCTGTGGAACATATTCCCTATGCCTGTGAGTAGTCATTGTTGTGTCACACATTTCACTGAGTCTGCCCTCTGACCTATAGAGGTGCTGAGAGGAGGAGCTTAAGGAGGTGGAGTCAGTGCAGGAATCCCTGCTTGTGGGCAGCAAGGTACCATGGGATATATAGTCCTTAGAAATTGAAAGTAAACAGCAGAGGAGAAGCTGAAAGACATGCAGGGAATGCAAGACATTGTGGAAAGAGATGGTCGACGACAGACAGGCAGCACTCACAACAGGAAAGGAACATTTTCAAGTAGGCTTATATAGGATTGTCAAAAATAGCAAATGTTTGTATTGGTATTGCAATGCTGATGTTATAAATTAAAAGTGTATGCTGTGACCATAGATTGCCTTTAAGTTGTAAAAAAATGTACCAATATATCAACCATGGTAGAAGATTACAGTACATGTTCAGATAGGCACCATGCAATTAAACAATCTTACTCATCTTTAACATCAATATATATATTAATTCAATGATCCCTGTTTTGCAAACAGCAAGCATCTCAGAGGTATAATACAGCTCTAAGTTTTATATAATCAATTATTACTTACAGCATCAGAATGTAACCTCCAAACTAAGTAATAATAGATTATATAGACATCTCCCGGGCATATGAACCCCGGATACAGATATGTATTCCTTCACTGTCAATGAATAAATTTGACATATATTTAAATAATTTACACAGTGATAAAAACAAAATCTTCTTGTGTAGATCAAAATGAAGTGTGACTTTATAGACTTGTTATGCTGCTGGTTGTGTGTGCAATTCACACTTCTAATTAAATCGCACATTTTTTGTACAAACAAACTGGCTACACATTTAACAGAATTGTTTAACTTTAGGTTTGTTGCTCTTTTTTGTTCTTAAGTCTTTTTTTTTTTTTTCTTAATCAGTTAAATTTTTTAATCAAAGTATCAAAAGTAGTATATAAAATAGAAAATGCACCATAATGTGGGCAGGAGATTGGATTACACATACAGTATTACAATGCTGTATCTTGGCCTAGGCCAACAAGGCCCAGGCCTAGGGCAGCACTTTGCATGGGGGCAGCACAGAAAGAGTCCCCGCCGGCTTGCGCTACACAGTCACATGGGGCGGACTGGGCTGAGAGGCAAATTAGTCTAGCTCCCCCATAAAGCGGCCACACTGCTTCTAGTATGCCGGCGGCCAGCATTCCGCAACTGTGTGTGTGGGGGGTGTGACTGTCCTATAATCCTGGATCACAAACCTTCCTCACTGTGCTATATGTTTTCTGCTGCACCATTGGCATGGTTATATCTTCTTAGTCCTCTCCATAAAATTATCAGAAATTTGTGCTTAAAAACAGAACTATACGCAACACTTTTTTTTCCATTTTGGATAGAGTAAGGGAGGGTTATAGCCCCTATCAGCTTATTTTTTACCATCCCTGTCCCATTGCAGAGATTTCCCTTCACATCCTGCCCCATAGCCAAACAGGAAGTGAGAGGAAATATATGCAAATTAAGGGAATCCATTACCCCCCCAGGCCCTGACAACTAGTGTCCCACTCGAAAATTTCAGGGCGGATCTTAAACAGAAAGGGGTGTGGCCTTGACAGGAAGGGGTGGGTCATATTTAAATTAGGGGTGCACGATTTTAGTCAGGCCTAGGGCAGCACAAAACCTAAATACACCACTGCAGTATTAACAAAAAAAGGTTTGGTATAAGGTACAGGCACTAGCTCAGACTCGCTCATTTCTACTGATCCGCTATCTGCCTTTCACAGCCACCTTTTAAGGATGCTTTATATGCATGCACTGGTACTTGTGTGCCCATAAGAACAGTAGAATATAGAGGTCGGATAAGGTGGCTGCAACAAAAAGGGCAAGTTCTGGCAGAAAGCAGACCAGTAACTAGGCAAGAGGATTGTCACAGGGTATTTGGTAAACTGAAGGTTGGGTCCAAGCAAAGTTAGAACAAGTGACACCAGCAAAAATCTGTCTGAGAAACAGCAAAGAGTTGCACCCACAAACTAACAAACCATGTGATGGGCAACTTAAAGTTTGCAAAGTTGTTCTTTAAAAAGGGAACTTAACTACTCAGGAAGTGATCTGTACACCAATTATGTGCAGGTGTGCCCAGCCATACCCTTTTAGGTGTAAAGTGCACATCAGGGCAAAAATTAATTGCTAATCTATGTGTTTGGATGCAGAAGGGGAACAGTGGGAGTACTGACCCTTTATAAACCTTGTAACCATGCTCAACTAGATCAGAAGTCACCATACAAAAATTAAGACTATCCAGAGTTGACCATATTATTAGATGTCAAGTAATTACTTGGTGGGGAAAGACGGGGTCTAGGCAGTGGCGGCCCATCCATAAGGGGCAGAGGGGCCCAGCCCCTAATCTATATGCAGAGTGCCGGACGCATGGATTTCTATGTTTTTTTTTTTTTTTTAAGCACATGATTAGAGCCTGAAGCTCTAATTGGCTTCAAAAAAGGGTGGGTTCAGGGTGCAGTCATTGCAACCTGAGCCCACCCATTCAAAAAATGAAGCATCAGTCACCACTGGGTCTAGGTGAGATAGATGATTATGACATACTTGTCTGCCACATTCTAAAGCCTTTGATGCTTCACCATATACTGTTAAATCCTGAAATTATTTACCTATGCTGTGAAACCCATAAACACACCCTTTGCCTGGTGACAGCCTCATTTGCTCAGGGTGAAATATTTTGATATCTCAAAGGTTTTATGTGGAATGCCACATACTGTATATTGTTGTACTTTTGTTATCTCTTTCCTATCCAACTATTGTAACAGGATACTCTGCTCTTGGGAGCAAGAGCTTTTTCTGGTATTCCTGGCCCATGTGGACAGGAACAGATCTTTAGGAGGTGGTAGATGTAGCGCCCTCCTCTATTTAGGCTGTTAGGCTAAATTTAGGTTTTTGGCTTCACTACAGTCAGTCGAGCAGTGATCTATTTTAGTCTGGTAAGGGTTTCCTAAGCTGGGTGTTTGATTTCTCCAACCTGCTTCTGGTAGAATCTTCCAAAATAATGGACAGAAGAGTCAAATGCCCAGTATTAACATTTATCATGCCCCAGCCAATCCCTGGAAGCAGGTGCTCAGAAGATGGCTGGGAGGTGATAAATGTTTGGGAAGCCTTGCCAGAGTGTTCTTCCTCCACTGGGAAGGGTTACAGTTCTCCTGGGGCTGCTGTCCATGGGAGGTGGTTACACTGAAATAAGTCTTACAGTCTGGGCCTCAGCAGGAACTAGGATGGGGGCCTTGAGGAGATTGGTCCTGGTCTGGATCTTTTTTTCTCCCTCACTGAGGATCTAACTTTGGAAGCTGGGCAGCAGACAACTCCTAGGACACTGCGAGTAAGACCTGTGTATGGGACCCTAAACCCCACTCCTGTTCAAGTTCTTCAGAAATTTATAGTAAGAAGACATCCCATAGACTAAGCCAATATTGTTGGTGTGTGAGACAATGGAGACCTGGGCATATTCTCAGCTGCCATTCTGGGGGTGAGCGCTGCACATGTTTAGCCTGGAGAATTTAAAGTTATCCAGAATGCCTAAAATTTAAATCAAGTCTTTGTTCATTAAAATATGAAAATACATTTTGAAGTGCACTAAAGGGTTAATCATTCAATATTCACAGTTTCTTTAATCACCTCAAAATACTTTCAGTTGGCCAAAAAACTGATAGTTTTACCAGGCTTCTTTTTTCATTGCAAGAAACAGTAATCAAAAAACTTCTACTGGTATACTTAAGGGCACGTTCACACTGATCTTCTGAAAAAACATGGCAAAAACAAATTTGATGCGATTTTACCATGTTTGCAGTGTGCTTTTTTTCAAAAAATGCATCAAAAAAAAGCATCACAGGCGCGTTTTCCACTGCTTTCAATGGGAAGGTGCAATTTTGGTGTGTTTCTTTTTAGCTCCCCAAACATGTTCCAAAGATGCTGCAAGCAGGATTTTTTTCACTGCAATGGAAGTGCACCGCCCCAGTCTGACCACATTTATTGATTTTAAAGGGAAGCATTTTTCTTGAGCTTTTCAGGCGCTTTTTTTAATGCAAAAGTGCTAGAAAAACTCCTCAGTGTGAAAGGGCCTTAAAGCCTAACTCCAGGCAAACAGCTAAATAAACAGATGGAAAACAGAACATTTATTATTAAATACTTACTGTAATTTTCCTTTCCTGATAAACTCCATGGCAGCCTACGTGTGGGTTTGTGATGGAGTTTATAAAATGACTATGTTGTATGTATGTTATCTCTATTATCGACTTAAATATGGTTTAAGAAGTTTCGCATGGGTTAAATGGTTTTTGTGTTCGGCTCCTCACATGGTCTGCTGCTCCCCAACCCTCAGGAATTTAGAATGGTTGAGGTATAGTGTAGGGAAACATAACAGGTCCAACTGTTATGTGTGTAGTGAAGCTAGACCCCATTTGGGAACAGTGCCATTAAACATACCTCCCACTCAAGAGGAGTGCTTTCTGAGCCTGTTTACCAATACTTCCACTGATTCCTCCCAGTGCGAAACATGGAAAAGAGAATATCCCATAATAACTAGAACATCCAAGCCCAGGGAGGGTATTACTATATATCCCGGTAATTATACATGTTATGGGAACTACCAGGGAATAGGGAAGTTCTTAGGGAATTTCTCTATGGGATATTGTGCCCACTACAGTAGTGTATCCACGGATCTGGTGCAGAATCAAACTCAGTCTTTGGGAGATGTGTATTGGATCTGTGGGGACATGAAGATTAGGACTAGGTTACCAGGCCGATGGAAAGGGGAATGTGCACTTGCTAAAGTCATAATGCCCCTGCACATCTTTTCGGGAGATGACCTAGTAGTAAAAAGGGAGCACTCATCTAAATCCAGTAGGAAGCGTAGAAGTGCCCCAGCTGGTAGTTTTGACCCTAATGTATATATAGATGCCATAGGAGTCCCAAGGGGGGTCCCAGATTAATTCAAAGCAAGAGACCAAGTAGCTGCAGGTTTTGAGTCCCTGATTCCCATAATTACTGTTAATAAGAATGTAGATTGGATTAATTAGATTTACTATAACCAACAGAGGGACAGTATTGATAAAATAGTCATTTTAAGGGGGGACTGTGATGGAGTTTATAAAATGACTATGTTGTATGTATCTATTATCTACTTAAATATGGTTTAAGAAGTTTAGCGTGGGTTAAATGGTTTTTGTGCGCGGCTCCTCACATGGTCTGCTGCTCCCCAACCCTCAGGAATTAAGAATGGTTGGCATCCTGCTGGGAATGTGTTTGCAGGGAACGGGACACAAGGACACACCAAGATATGTTTATACAATAGGGAACTTGTTGATGTTTATACTGGGAACCAGAGAAGTTGATGTATGCTAGCTAAGGGTGTGAGTTTGAAGTGTTATCATGTGTGTGTTTCGGTGAACCATATAACCAGACAGTAGTATTTTCTTGAATGAAAGTTATGACAGAGATTCATCTCAGAGTGAAGACAAGGAACAGATGTTCTGTGTAGTACTTCAAACTACTCTTCAATCCCTCCTCCCACCGAGTAAAACTAAAATGGAGCTGAGCTGTGGAATGCAGACACGTGAAAGAAGCAGACGTCACAAAAGAAGAAGCACTATATATGTACATGTTTGTAATGACGATTGCCTATGTCACTCTGTCTATATAAGCCTCAACTGAATAAAGGAGTTGTCTCTGGAGCCATACATGAGAAGGAAATTATACTGATAAGACTCAGTGTACAATTCTTCAAGCAGGCCTGCATGTGTATTTTAACATAAATTAGAACCAGCGGCAGAATAAGGAACAGTTCTGGTATTGGGCCAGAACCGATCTATTACAGGTTAACCCCGCCTCCTCTCCAATGCTATAGGACCCCATACCCATAAAAGTCAGCTCACCTCTCAGTACTGTGTTCCGTAACTAGCCGACTCTTGGACACTTAATTTTCTTTTAGGGTGGGAACTTCGTCTGCCATGGAAAAATAGTTTTAATTTGTCCCGTCAACCGACAGTATTCTCAAACCCGAATTTACAGAAGATAGTGATGCAGGCTCTATGCAGCAATGGGACATACAGTCAGGTCCATAAATATTGGGACATTGACACAATTCTAATATTTTTGGCTCTATACACCACTACAATGGATTTAAAATGAAAGGAACAAGACGTGCTTTAACTGCAGGTTTTCAGTTTTAATTTGAGGGTATTTACAACCAAATCAGGTGAATGGTGTAGGAATTACAACAGTTTGTATATGTGCCTCCCAGTTTTTAAGGGACCAAAAGTAATGGGACATATTAACAATCATCAATCAAACTTTCACTTTTTAATACTTGGTTGCAAATCCTTTGCAGTCAATTACAGCCTGAAGTCTGGAACGCATAGACATCACCAGACGCTGGGTTTCATCCCTGGTGATGCTCTGCCAGGCCTCTACTGCAACTGTCTTCAGTTCCTGCTTGTTCTTGGGGCATTTTCCTTTCAGTTTTGTCTTCAGCAAGTGAAATGCATGCTCAATCGGATTCAGGTCAGGTGATTGAATTGGCCATTGCATAACATTCCACTTCTTTCCCTTAAAAAACTCTTTGGTTGCTTTCGCAGTATGCTTCGGGTCATTGTCCATCTGCTCTGTGAAGCGCCGTCCAATGAGTTCTGAAGCATTTTGCTGAATATGAGCAGATAATATTGCCCGAAACACTTCAGAATTCATCCTGCTGCTTTTGTCAGCAGTCACATCATCAATAAATACAAGAGAACCAGTTCCATTGGCAGCCATACATGCCCATGCCATGACACTACCACCACCATGCTTTACTGATGAGGTGGCATGCTTTGGATCATGAGCAGTTCCTTTCCTTCTCCATACTCTTCTCTTCCCATCACTCCGGTACAAGTGGATCTTGGTCTCATCTGTCCATAGGATGTTGTTCCAGAACTGTGAAGGCTTTTTTCGATGTTGTTTGGCAAACTCTAATCTGGCCTTCCTGTTTTTGAGGTTTACCAATGGTTTACATCCTGTGGTGAACCCTCTGTATTCACTCTGGTGATGTCTTCTCTTGATTGTTGACTTTGACACACATACACCTACCTCCTGGAGAGTGTTCTTGATCTGGCCAACTGTTGTGAAGGGTGTTTTCTTCACCAGGGAAAGAATTCTTCGGTCATCCACCAGTTATTTTCCATGGTCTTCCAGGTCTTTTGGAGTTCCTGAGCTCACCGGTGCGTTCTTTCTTTTTAAGGATGTTCCAAGCAGTTGATTTGGCCACACCTAATGTTTTTGCTATCTCTCTAATGGGTTTGTTTTGTTTTTTCAGCCTAATGATGGCTTGCTTCACTGATAGTGACAGCTCTTTGGATCTCATATTGAGAGTTGACAGCAACAGATTCCAAATGCAAATAGCACACTTGAAATGAACGCTGGACCTTTTATCTTATCCTTGTAAATGGAATAATGAGGGAATAACACACACCTGGCCATGGAACAGCTGAGCAGCCAATTGTCCCATTACTTTTGGTCCCTTAAAAAGTGGGAGGCACATATACAAACTGTTGTATTTACTACCCTGTTCAACTGATTTGGATGTAAATACCCTCAAATTAAAGCTGAAAGTTTGCAGTTAAAGGACATCTTGTTTGTTTCATTTCAAATCCATTGTGGTGGTGTATAGAGCCAAAAAGATTAGAATTGTGTCGATGTCCCAATATTTATGGACCTGATTGTAAATGTATTGATAGAGGCCCAGGAGGCCGCTTTACAAATGATGTCTGGAGCCACATGTCAGGCCGCCACCCAGGATGCTGCCATTCCTCTGGTGGAGTGTGCCGTCACCGCCTGTGGAGGAGTCAAGCCCTTAGCCCTATATGCTTGTTGGATGGTCTGGACAATCCAGGATGCAATTGTCCTGGTTGAAGCCTTTTTCCCTTTATTGCTGCCTGAATGCAGTATGAACAGATGGTCAGAACATCTGAAGGGAGAAGTAATCTGTAGATATTCTTTCAGAATTTTGCCTATATCCAAGGGATGAGTTTCATTGGACTCCGGAGTCCAGAAGGTAGGTAGAACGATTTCCTGATTCTCTTGGAATACTGGAGTCACTTTCGGGTTTGAACCCAGCATAGGTATAAGGACTACTCGATCCGGGAAAAACGTCAGAAAAGGTTCTTCATGACCCAGTGACCCAATCTCGGAAACCCTCTAAGCCGAGGTGATGGCAACTAAGAAGGCTACTTTTGCTGAAAAGTCTTTAATCGAAGATGGGGAGGGCCCCGTGGTACTGAGTCCAGTCAGTGAGTCAAGAATGAGGGGAAGATCCCATTTGGGAAATCTTGGTTTCCTTTGGGGCTTAATTCTTGATGCCCCCCGGAAAAATTGCCGAACGAAGGGATGGACTGCCCATGAGGTCCCGGAGAAAGCTGACAAGGCCGAAACTTGAAATCTAAGAGAGCTGACCGATAAGGGTAGGTCTAGTCCAGTTTGAAGGAAACTGAGAACATCTTGAACTCCTGGATTTCTGAAGGACCTGCCCGAAGCAGAGGAGAACTCGACGAATTTGGCCCAGATTCTTCCATAAACCTTATTTGTACTTGACCTTCTTGAGCTCATCAGGGTGGAAATCACTCTTGAGGCGCAACTGAGGGATTCCAGCCTCTCCCTCTCAAAAACCAGACCATCAGTCTCATCAGTGCCGGACAAGGGTGCAGGAGTGACCATTGAGTGAGAAGGTCTGGCCTGAGAGGAAGAGGTACTGGATCCGGTAGCTCAGCTGGATCAAGAGGGGAAACCAAGGCCTGTTCGGCCAGTAGGGAGCCACCACCGCTACTTCGACTGTTTCTGCTTGGATTCTCCGCAGGAACTTGAGGATAATCAGGAGCGGGGGAAAGGCATACGCCCTCTTGAACCTCCATCG
The DNA here is from genome assembly GCA_029206835.1 of Rana muscosa. Taxonomy (NCBI): domain Eukaryota; kingdom Metazoa; phylum Chordata; class Amphibia; order Anura; family Ranidae; genus Rana; species Rana muscosa. The sequence goes on along the minus strand of CM055122.1, from coordinate 636,696,249 downwards.
ATCCGTCAGGGCATCCGTTCCGAATGCCTGGCTGCATCCGAGTGTAGAACTTCTCTACTTTGAAATTGCAGGGGGAAGCGAATAGATCCACTTCCAGGTTGACTTCCAAGAACAGAATCCATTTGAATGACTGCACGTGGAGGGACCACTCGTTGTTGTCTAATTGAGTGCGTGAGAGGAAATCTGCTTGGGAGTTCTGGACTCCGGGAATACTCCGATATACTGGCCATGTTTTTCTGGGCCCACGTCATGATAGGTTCGACTTCTCAAAAAAGTGTGGAACTCCGTGTTTCCGCTTGCCTCTTCACGTAGGAGACTGCTGTAGTGTTGTCCATCCTTAACAACACTGATTCCCCTTTCAGGAGCCGAGAGAAGGATTGGAGGGTGCACCAAGCCACCCGAAGCTCCAGGACATTCGAGCCTGGAATGCGGAGGGGAGAGTCCCACTTGCCCTGGGCCAGGTTCGGACCGCAGAGGGCCCCCCAGCCGGAACCACTGGCGTCAGTCGTGACTGTGACCCACGGGATGGGGGCAATGGAGTGGCAGTTTTGCAGTTTCTTGTGCTGGAGCCACCAGAAGAGGCTGTTCCTCATCGTTGCCGATATGTGGATAAGTTGACCCTTGTCCCCTGACTTCCACTGCCAGAGGAATCCTGACTGGAAAGGGCGTAACCTCCACAGAGTCCACTTGACCATGGGGGTCGGGGAGACCATCGTGCCAATAATCCTTAGACATTGTGATGCTTTCAGACGTGGGGCATCCAGAGCCCGAGAAATCCTCTCTCGAATCACCGGAATTTTCTCTACCGGAAGGGAGATGGTGTTCTCCACTGTATTGAACTGAGCCCCTAGGTATATTAAACGTTGGGCTGGATCCAGGTTGCTCTTTTCCAAGTTTAAGAGCCACCCGAAACTGGATAGGGTCAAGATCACCTGTTCTCTGTGCATCAGCAGTTGTTCCCTATCCTGAGACAGAACTAGGAGATTGTCTAAATAATGATAAATGATAATTTTGATTACATTTGCCCTGGGGTAGTAATCAGTCCCCCTAGATAACTAAAGTGCCACATCCTGATTGAATGTATAAAGCTGAATGAAAAAATTGACTTTTAAGGCACTGATATAAAAAATAATAACAATTTTTATTATTGCACAATAGTACAAAAGATACAGTAAATGTATTCTTAGAATACATAAAGATACATTCTAAAATTAGAAATCATAGACATTAACCATGGTAGGACACTCAATGATACATAATACTCATTCCGTGGGTGTACATAAAGAATCTGCCCACTCGAGATTGCGGAAAAAAGAGGTGTCCCCAAAATGGAATTCCAGGTTTTTCTTGGAAATTTAAAAGTAGCTTGACATGTTTCGCGATTATCTGCGAATCGCTTCTTCAGGAGCTTCTAAATTTCGGATAGAGAATAAAGTTTGAAAATACATCATGTACATACATTACAATTTTACTTCTCATAAGTTTCAGACATTGTATCCAACACCCGACTCTTACCCGAAGTATCCTATTCGGGTTGCCTGATGCAGTCGCTCCACCTCCCCCTAGGTGTCTCGACCCAAACCCGTGCCCAATGGGGGCATCCCACCAGGCTGGAGTGGCGGAGGAGAACAGTGAGTTGCGGGAATATGGGGATGCACCGGATAACTATGGAACAAACCAACGTTAACTATTAAAAATCTACAGGTGCCGTCCGGCTATCCTGATGAAATTGGCTAGTAACTTACTTGTAATAGGGAGGTAGTATAATTAGTGAGTAGACTCACCCATGATTGGGCGGTCATCCAAAAGATGGGGTCATGCAGGGAAAATACAAAGGTAGAACGCAGGTAGGCTGAAAAAGATTAACATTAATCTCTCAGCGTGCCTGTTATAGCATAAAGTACACAAATTATAAGGATTGTACAATTACAAACACTATTGGACCTGAGCATATACCTTATAATGGTTTTAGCCCTGAGTAGTAAAGTTCCCATTCAATGTGGCGGCTTGCTAGAGGTTCAGATGAATTGATATCCACAAGCCAAGTAATGGTTGCCTATAACCATAAAACATGTGAGATAAGGAAATTTTCACTCAATATGGATACTTAAAAAGACAGGGTGACAGCCGATAATTACCTCATAGAAAAAAATGGCGTAGGGAACGAGTTGGGCTCATCAAGGTGAGCTGCTCATAGTCAGTAGGTCATAGACCATATCTCTTGTCTGTATAAAACACACAGGGGTTGTTAACACCAAAGAGATTGCTAGTACGAAAAGAAAGTGAAAAGGAATGGCTTCTAAAGTGCTACCTTAGTCTGCAAGACTCCTCATCTAGGTCCCCGTGCTGGAAATAACGCGAGCGACTGCTCTCCACAACAGCATCTAAAACACTGGGGAGAGCGCCTCGCTTAAATGTACATCCCAAACAAGTGACAGTCAGAGCGTCTGACGTCACGCGAGCCGGCCAAAGTGGCGCGCTCCACGTCTGTGCCGTGCGGCGCCTGCGTCAGGGGGACTGCTGGCAAGCCCCGTGCGCAAGAAAGGGCGGAAGTGCGACCTAGGACGCAAGATGTAAGCGTCATGATGCCGTCAGGATACTGCCAAGCCTAGAATAGGCGTGGACATGTACTCGACGGCTTGGGTTGCCACATATTCCCCTCACTAAGAAAACTAAGAAAAGGGGAAGTATAAACCTTGGAACTCTTCGTCCTTTGGGACACAAACCACTGCTCCCTGGGATTTCAACAAGTCCACGTAGGACAGTAGAGCCTGCCTTTGTTCTTCCACATGCGGGAGTAGAGTGGAGACAAATATGGGGGGAGGCACGCTGGAGAAGGACCATGAGTGACCTGACGACACCGTCCTGACGACCCAGAAGTCCGAGATCAAGGCCACCCAGACGTGCCGGAAGTGGAGCAAACGGGCTCCCACCCAACCCGCCTGGGTGGGCGTGATCTCAAAAAGATTTAGACGGTTCACGGCCACTGGACGCCTGGCTCTTCGCTGGCTTGCGAAAGGATGCCTGACCTCTACTCCAGTTTCTTTTGAAATCCCGGCCAGGTTTATAGGAGCGTGCTTCTCTCAAACGCTCCGGGCTGCGTCTTCTGTACAGGGGCTTCTTCCATCCAAGCAGACACCTGTCCTGGGGAAGAAAGCCCGATTTTCCACCCTCATCCAATTTGTTGCCAAACAGTGACGACCCCTCAAAAGGAATCGTGCACCAGGTTTGTTTAGATGACTGGTCAAGGGCGCAGCCATAGGGCCCACTTAGCCGTAACTGAGGACAGCATAATTCTAGCCAGCAGGCGGATCAAATCGACAGATGCCTTCCCCAGGAAGGCCACCGCTAGTTTTAGCTCTGCTGCTGCCGAATTCCTGGCCAGCTCTTCCGAAACACCCTTAAGGAAGGAATCTACATTCTCCGTCCATGCTTTCATAGCCTTAGACATGGCTGCCAGGGCCAGGGCGGGTTTACAAGCCTTACCAGCAAGCCTATAGATCCTCTTGAGGTCCTGATCTATCCTTCTATCGAGGCCATCCTTGAAGGAAACCGCATCATCCAAAGGGAGTGTGACATGTTTGGCCAGACGCATTACAGCCGCGTCTACCAGAGGAATGTTCTCCAGGTACTTTACTTCATCCGCTTTGAAGGGATACAGCCTGGAAGTTTTATTTTTCATGGAGGACTTTCTGTCCCCTTTACTCTATTTCTCATCAAAAATGCCCTTTAGTTCAGCCAAGAGCAGAAAGCTTGGGCACTCTTTTCCCAGGTGTTTGAAAAACCTTTTCTGCTAAGGCCCCTTTCACACTGGGGCGGGCAGGAGCGGTGGCGGTATAGCAGCGTGATTTTCAGCGCTGCTATACCGTCGTTCTCACCGCGGTATGCGGTCGCTAGGGGGGTGAATTTAACCCCCGCTAGCGGCCGAAAAAGGGTTAATACCTCCCGCAAACCGCGGCTAATGCCGCGGTTTGCGGGCGGTATTACCGCGCTGTCCCATTGATTTCAATGGGAGACCGCGGTAAAGGAGCGGTGAACACACCGCTCCTTTACTGCTGTAAAGAAGCGGCTAGCAGGACTTTTGAAGCGGTCCTGCTAGCGCACCGCTTCAGTGTGAAAGCCTTCGGGCTTTCACAGTGAAGGCTAAAGAGCATGATTTTTTCATGAAAAACGCCCCAGTGTGAAAGGGGCCTTAGCTGGGGGAGTAGATGGGTCTTCCCACATAAGGGCCTCCTTGACTGCTTTAATAAGCGGAGTCACAAGGGAGAAGTCGAATTCCCCGCTCTCCTCATCACTTCCCAACTCTCCCTCCGAGGGAAATGGGCAAGGAAGCGTAGGGCTGGGAAGGCCCTGGAATCTCACGGGCCATATCAGCCGGGGAGCCAGACAGAGTGGTATTGGATTGACTTTGTGCGTGGGAAGTATCCATTTCCTTCAAAGAACGTTGCACCACCCGTTTCACTAGAGACTCGATGCGTTGATCCTCTGTCTCTTTTTCCCCAACCGCACGGGCATAACAACGGTCACACAATGATTTGCCCTCTGGGACTCGTGTGCCACACCCCCAGCAGGCTATGCGATCAGAGCGGCTGTCATGGCAGTGGGAGCGGTGTCTGGAGGAGGAATGGGAGCGTCTCCTCTGGTGGTGAGATGCAGACGGTTAATCCCGCATGAATTTAGATGTATGCTGTTGCGGCCTGGCAAGGTCTGTGTCGTTCTGGACCATGATCTGATGATCCGAACCGGAAGGGCTGGAAGAGAAAAGGAATAGGGGGAGGGGGAGCGAGATAAGACATCAAACAACGCAATACTTGCGCCTGCACCCAAAGCTCTCTCCTCTCCCGCACATACCTTGTGCGTGAGGGCTGGCCACATGAAGGCGGTGACTTGTCCATGACCCCTGGACGAGAACATCACGACAAGGGATGGTCTGCCAAAGAAAAACCCTAAGAATGCCAAGAAAGTAAATGAGCAAACTTCTACGTAATAAAACAGAGATTGGAATACTCATATAAAGAAAGCATTTCCCCTTTTCCCTTTTCTTATTTATTTTTTTATTTAAGGAGCCATAAGACCAAAAAACAAAAGAACCATACCTGCAGACTGGTGAGAAAAGGAAAAAGCTGCCTCTGCTCGCTGCCAGGGAAAATCCCAAATGACACAGGCGAACAGCAGCTTTTAAATCTCCCGCCTGTGAAGTCACCGCCTCCCCCAGCATGCGTATGCGCCGTGGGGAAGCCGCCGAGCGGCGCCTGCGCGGCCATCGAATGATCCGCCAAGCCTCAATCTGGGAGAGGTCCTGGAGCATGCGCGAACGGTGGCGGCTTCCGCAACCCGGAACACCGCGGCCAGCCGAGGATGCTTCCTATTCCTTGGGCACACAGCAGCAACTTCCCCATCCAAGGACACATAGTTGCCACAAGCTCCACACCCGCCCGTGGCTGGGCTCCGAGCTGCACCGCATGAGAAGTGTGCCAGTCATGCTGGATCATCCTAAACAAACGTAAACATCGTAGGTCCATTGGAGGAGGACAAAAAAGGAACACAGTACTGAGAGGTGAGCTGACTTTTATGGGTATGGGGTCCTATAGAATTGGAGAGGTGGCGGGTTAACCCACACGTAGCCTGCCATGGAGTCTGTCAGGAAAAGCTTTTTTACCTGCCAAAGGATTTATATGTCAGCCCATCCCGTAATGAGAGTTACATGGCTCTATTTTGTAGACATGTGCATTCGTTTTCGTCCGAATGCATTTTCGTCCGAATTTCAGGTATTTTCGTTATCGTTTTAACAAACGAAAATGAAAATGCAGAATCCGAAAACCGAAAGATCCGACATAAACAAATGCTTAATTTTCGTTTTCGTTGCAACAACAGTTCGATATAGATAGGAGATTCGACATGAGGCTGACAATAACAATCTGTGTCCATCGAACCTGTGGTCGAATGTGCCTAACCTTAACTCTATTAGTCCAAGATTATTCTACATAGAGAGAAAAGATTCGACATTATAGAGAGAAAAGATTCGACATAGAGAGAAAAGATTTGACATTATAGAGAGAAAAGATTCGACATAGAGAGAAAAGATTTGACATTATAGAGAGAAAAGATTCGACATTATAGAGAGAAAAGATTCGACATAGAGAGAAAAGATCACTGCTGGAATTGGGTGGGGGAAGTAAAATAAAAAAATGATGATGATGAATGTTATTGGCTGATTGTAACCAAAGAGGAGGAGCAGTAAAATAGCTAGAACTAACTTGCATAGGTGTGCGCAGCCGATTGCATTAGGGTGTTGATTGGGAGCATATTACGTTACACCCTAAATACGGGTGTAATGAGTTCCTAAATTTGAACCTAGCCTTTATTATAATAGGCACATTTACACTAGCCCCTGACACCCCAACCACCAACCTGGTGCCATCCATGGATAATGCTAATGTACATGGAGTGATTAGGGTGTGCCCAGGCACACCCAGCACACCCTGTGCGCATGCCTATGCTAACTTGACAATTCGACATGAACGACGAAGATTCAACGAAGCATCGAAAAACATACAAACATTGAATCTGTCATTGAAGGCTTATGGTGTCTGTTGAAAGTTCTAAGAAGATTCTACGGAGCAGATAAACTGTACGACGCTGCAATCGTACATTTCCGGTCAAATGCTCGGCCCATAGGCTATAGAAGAATTCTAATGTTGGTTGACTAGTAGGGATGAGCTTCGAGTTCGAGTCGAACTCATGTTCGACTCGAACATTGCCTGTTCGCCCGTTCGCCGAACAGCGAACAAATTGGGGTGTTCGCGGCAAATTCGAAAAATCTATGGGAGAAATCTAAAGTGCTAATTATAAAGGCTTATATGCAAGTTATTGTCCTAAAAAGTGTTTGGGGACCCGGGTCCTGTCCCAGGGGACATGTATCAATGCAAAAAGAAGTTTTAAAAACGGCCGTTTTTTCGGGAGCAGTGATTTTAATAATGCTTAAAATGAAAAAATAAAAGTGAAATATTCCTTTAAATTTCGTACCTGGGGGGTGTGTATGATATGCATGTGAAGTGGCGCATGTTTCCCGTGCTTAGAACTGTCCCTGCAAAAAATGTCATTTTTGAAAGAAAAAAAGTCATTTAAAACTCATTCGCGGCTATTAATGAATTGTCGGCTCCCGGCAATACATACAAAAGTCATTGATCAAAAAAAAAAAAAAAGCGTGGGGGTTCCCCAGAATTCAATTACCAGGCCCTTCAGGTCTGGAATGGATATTAAGGGGAACCCCGCCGCAAATTTAAAAAAAAATTGACGTGGGGTTCCCCCAAATATCCATTCCAGGCCTTTCAGATCTGGCATGGATTTTAAGGGGAACTCCACCCCAAATTAAAAAAAAATGGCGTGGAGTCCCCCTAAAAATCCATACCAGACCCCTTATCCGAGCACGCAACCTGGCCGGCCGCAGGGGAAAAGGGGGGGACGAGAGAGCGGCCCCCCCTCCCTCCTTAACCATACCAGGCCACATGCCCTCAACATGGGGAGGATGTCCCCATGTTGATGGGGACAAGGGCCTCATCCCCACAGCCCTTGCCCGGTGGTTGTGGGGGTCTGCGGGCGGGGGGCTTATCGGAATCTGGAAGACCCCTTTAACAAAGGGGACCCCCAGATCCCGGCCCCCCCCTATGTGAATTGGTAAGGGGTACATTGTACCCCTACCATTTCACGAAGAAAGCGTAAAAAAATGTTTAAAAAAACACACAAACACCTTGAAAAAGTCCTTTATTTAAAAAAAAACAAAAAACATTCCAGCGGTGAAATCCAGTGTCCCGCGGCGATCCCGATGTCCAGCGCTGTCCTTCATTGGTTGTGCCTGAGCGGACCTGATGGGGAACTCCCTCTCAGTATTTTAAATGTATAGACCCGCCCCTTCTAAAGTTCCCTATCAGGTCCGCTCAGCGGACCAGATGCGGAACATGAGAAGGGGCGGGTCTATACATGTATTACCAAAGTGAGAGCAGTTCCCCATCAGGTCCGCCCCCTCGGTATGTCGGACCCGCCTACGTCATTGGCTTGAGCGGGGAACTTCCTTCACTGTGTAATTTAAATTACACATTGAAGGAAGTTCCCCGCTCAAGCCAATCACGTAGGCGGGTCCGACATACCGAGGGGGCGGACCTGATGGGGAACTGCTCTCACTTTGGTAATACATGTATAGACCCGCCCCTTCTCATGTTCCGCATCTGGTCCGCTGAGCGGACCTGATAGGGAACTTTAGAAGGGGCGGGTCTATACATTTAAAATACTGAGAGGGAGTTCCCCATCAGGTCCGCTCAGGCACAACCAATGAAGGACTGCGCTGGACATCGGGATCGCCGCGGGACACTGGATTTCACCGCTGGAATGTTTTTTGTTTTTTTTTTAAATAAAGGACTTTTTCAAGGTGTTTGTGTGTTTTTTTAAACATTTTTTACGCTTTCTTCGTGAAATGGTAGGGGTACAATGTACCCCTTACCAATTCACATAGGGGGGGGCCGGGATCTGGGGGTCCCCTTTGTTAAAGGGGTCTTCCAGATTCCGATAAGCCCCCCGCCCGCAGACCCCCACAACCACCGGGCAAGGGTTGTGGGGATGAGGCCCTTGTCCCCATCAACATGGGGACATCCTCCCCATGTTGAGGGCATGTGGCCTGGTACGGTTCAGGAGGGAGGGGGGCCGCTCTCTCGTCCCCCCCTCTTCCCCTGCGGCCGGCCAGGTTGCGTGCTCGGAAAAGGGGTCTAGTATGGATTTTTAGGGGGGCTCCACGCCATTTTTTTTTTAATTTGGGGTGGAGTTCCCCTTAAAATCCATGCCAGATCTGAAGGGCCTGGAATGGATATTTGGGGGAACCCCACGTCAATTTTTTTTTTAATTTGCGGCGGGGTTCCCCTTAATATCCATTCCAGACCTGAAGGGCCTGGTAATTGAATTCTGGGGAACCCCCACGCTTTTTTTTATTTTTTATCAATGACTTTTGTATGTATTGCCGGGAGCCGACAATTCATTAATAGCCGCAAGTCAGTTTTAAATGACTTTTTTTCTTTCAAAAATGAAATTTTTTGCAGGGACAGTTCTAAGCACGGGAAACATGCGCCACTTTACATGCATATCATACACACCCCCCAGGTACGAAATTTAAAGGAATATTTCACTTTTATTTTTTCATTTTAAGCATTATTAAAATCACTGCTCCCGAAAAAACGGCCGTTTTTAAAACTTTTTTTTGCATTGATACATGTCCCCTGGGGCAGGACCCAGGTCCCCAAACACTATTTAGGACAATAACTTGCATATTAGCCTTTATAATTAACACTTTAGATTTCGAACGTTCGAGTCCATTGTATTTAATAGGGTTCTAAAGTTCACACTAACATATTGTCTGTTCGCAGGTTCTGGTGCGAACCGAACAGGGGAGTGTTCGGCTCATCCCTGTTGACTAGTAATAGTAATTAAAAAATATAATTATTACTAGTCATACAATAGAATTCATCTATAGCTTGTAGGCGGAACATTCGACCGGAAATGTACGATTGCAGCGTCGTACAGTTTCGCTGCTCCGTCGAATCTTCTTTGAACATTCGACAGACACCATAAGCCTTCAATGACAGATTCGACCTTAATTAATTCAGATTTTCGGACGAATGCAATTTCTAACGAAAAACGAAATAGATAAAAACGAATTTCGGGAGTAACTAAATAAATTTATTTTTCTAACGAAAACGAAATTCCGAAACAAAATATTTCAGTGTGCACATGTCTACTATTTTGTAGAAGAAGGAACCAAAACTTTGTCTGCTGTAGTGTTCACTTTAAACTAAAATCTACAACCTACCCCTACCCTGTGACTGGACAGTGAAAGGAGAAGCAGTAGACTGATGAGCTTATGCCTCTGTCACTCTTCTTTCATCCTATTAGCATGATTCTTGAACTGCAGCACACCCGATTGGCTTCTAGTGCTGCTTCTCTTCCCCCATCCGAGTTTTGCAGTACTGACTGTACTGTAGACTGCAAGAAGGTTATATTAAATCAAACACAGGTACTTACATTGGTTGCATTTAAAAATACATTCAATTAAGTACATAAATTTGTTTTAGGGGAGAGTAAAAACACATTAAACGTAATGATCCACACATACTGTATGCATAAAAACTCAGTACATATTCATACGAAATTCATTTTAACACACAATACTAATATATGCATTGTAAACTTTTGGGGATTATAGCTCCACGGGACCAAGTGCATAAACCGTTGAACTTGAACAAAAAGGCTTTTATTTGTAAATAAACCAAAAATAAAGCTTCATTCAGCACACAGGAAAAATATAAAAACAAAGTCCGCTTATCTCCAGAACAAAGTAAAGTCCTGCTTGTCTTCAGCACAAAACAAATTAAAGAAAAGGCACATACAGTTTTTGTAGAGGGGTCTTCGTCCCAGAACTTCCAGAGCCCTTGCTGAATCCTTAACAGCTCCCAGCAGACACACAGCTCATCTTCACAGGTGCAATCCCCATACTCCTTTCACAACACCTCTAGCACCACTTCCTGTTTTATGAGCTGTTTCATGGAAGCCTTTAACCCCCTGTGTGCTGACTCCCAGTGGTCAGGAGTGGAGGCTCTATCCCACCCGAATATCACTTTAGAGCCTCTGAAATTCCGGGCCCCAAATAACTCTCTATCAAGACAAAGAGGACTGCGAGCCAGTCCTCTCTGGACTACTTCTTTTGCCAGGAATTCCTCACCCATTCTGGGTGACCTCCTGAACACCATCACCACTCCTTAAAGGGACCACAACCCAAATATTGGTGCTTTATAGCACCCGTCCAGGACCCAACCTTGGCATCCTGTACATATCCCCCCCCCCCTCTGCCTCAACGCGGAGGTGTTGGAGGCACCACTCAACATCATACAATGGACTTGGGAGAGGGCATCGACATTCTGATGTTGTCTCCCGGGTCTGTGCTCTACCACGAAATTGAACTCCTGGAGAGAAAGGAACCACCTTGTTACCCTGGAATTGGTGTGCTTGTTTTGCCTCATCCAGGTAAGGGGAGCGTGGTCAAGCGAAACCTCCTACCTAGGAGGAAATATTGTAGGGAGTCCAAAGCCCACTTGATTCAAAGACACTCCCGCTCTACCACAGCGTAGTTTTTCTCAGCTGCCGTCAGCTTCCTACTAAGAAAAACTATGGGGTGCTCTTCCCCATTGATTTCCTGCGACAGGACTGCTCCCAACCCCTCACTTGAAGCGTCTGTCTGCACTACAAAATCCTTTGCGAAATCCGGAGCTACAAACACCGGATCCTGGCACAATGCCGTCTTAAGCTTTTGAAAAGCTTTCTCGGCCTCGGCATTCCACTTTATCACCACCGACTTTCTGCCCTTGGTCAAGTCAGTCAACAGTGCAGCAATGGTGGCGAAGTTGGGAACAAACCTCCTATAATAGCCAACTATGCCCAAAAACGCTCTGACCTGCTTCTTGGTTAGGGGACGGGGCTAGTCCTGTATGGCTTCCACCTTACTCATTTGGGGTTTCACCAGCCCCCTACCCACAATATACCCTAGGTACTTGGCTTCCTCGACCCCAACGGCACACTTTTCCGGATTGATGGTGTGAACCCTGCTCTTCTCAAGGAGTCTACGACTGCCTGAACCCAGGGAAGATGGGACTCCCAATCAGTGCTGAAGATGACTATGTCATCTAAGTAGACGGAAGTGTACCGTTGATGTGGACACAAAGTTTTTTCCATGGCCCTTTGGAACGTGGCAGGGGCAGAGTGTAGACCAAATGGCATCCTTTTGTATTAGAAGTGGCCTTCCGGGGTAGAGAAGGCTGTTTTCTCCCTGGCTTCCTTGGTCAGGCGAATCTGCCAGTACCCTTTTGTGAGGTCCAGCGTGGTGATATACCTGGCAGGACCTAACCTCTCAATTAGCTCATCTACCCGTGGCATGGGATATGCATCAAACTTGGAGACTTCATTAAGTTTTCTGAAGTTGTTACAGAAGCGGAGGGTGCCGTTGGGTTTGGGTACCAACACGATTGGACTCGACCACTCGCTCTGTGACTCTTCAATGATTCCAAGTTTGAGCATTCTTTTAACCTCTTCAGATACTGCCACCCTATGAGCTTCTGGGATACGGTAAGGCTTTAACCGGATTTTTACATTGGGCTCGGTTACAATGTCATGCTTGATGACATTGGTGAGACCGGGCAATCCTGAAAACATGACCCTATTTCTTTGCAGAAACTCTTTTGCTTGCTGGGTTTGGGGTCTAGTTAGGGTGGCAGTAACCTGCACCAGGTCGATCCCTCCATGGTCCCCTGACTGTACCCCTACCACCGCGGATACCTGTTCTCTGTCTCTCCAGGGCTTCAACAAATTACGTGATAAATTTGGTAGGGTTTTCTTTTCGCTGGCTGGTGTACCTTGTAGTTCACCTCACCTACTTTCTCTACTACCTCAAACGGGCCTTGCCACTTGGCCAAGAATTTGCTCTCCACCGTGGGTATTAGAACAGCCACCCGGTCTCCTACTTGAAACTGTCTCATTTTAGCCGAACGGTTATACCCTCTTCTTTGGGCATCCTGAGCCTTCTGCATGTGCTCCCTCACCAGCGGCATCACCTTAGCCACCCTCTCTCGCATTTGAGAGATATGCTCTACCGCGGTTTTATGCGGTGAGGACTCACTTTCCCACGTTTCCTTTACTAGATCGAGCAACCCCCCGGGGCACTAGCTCAAATGGTGAGAAGCCCGTGGATGCTTGTGGAACCTCCCGGATGGCAAACAACAAGGCAGGAAGTAACATATCCCAATTCTTCCCGTCCTTCTGGACCACTCTTTTCAACATGGACTTTAGAGTTTTATTAAACCTCTCAACTAGGCCATCGGTCTGCGGGTGATAGACGGACGTCCGCAACTGCTTAATCTGAAACAGTTTGCACAAGTCCGCCATCACCTTTGACATAAAAGGGGTGCCCTGGTCCGTCAGCATCTCTTTGGGGAACCCAGATCGTGAGAACATTTGAAATAACTCCCGGGCAATGGCCTTAGAGGAAGCTTTCCTCAAAGGGATTGCTTCTGGATACCTAGTTGCGTAATCTAGGATGACTAATATGTATTGATGCCCCCTTGCCGACTTTACCAGGGGTCCCACAAGATCCATAGCGATTCGCTCGAATGGGACCTCAATAATTGGCAAGGGTACTAGAGGGTTTCTATAGTGGGGCACTGGGGCAGTTACCTGGCAAATGGGACAAAATGCACAATATCTTTTAACCTCGGCCTTCACCCCTGGCCAGTAAAACCGGTCGGTTATACTGGCCTCTGTTTTCTCCGCCCCCAGGTGTCCTCCCAGTGCGTCATTGTGGGCTAGATCAAGGAGCATCCACCTATACAGTTGGGGAACCAGCAACTGCTCTACAGTTTCCCCTCGGCTCTCAGCTACTCGATATACCAAGTCCCCCTTCAACGCAAAACGAGGAAACCTCTGATCTGCCCCTGGCATTTGTAAGACCCCATCAATAACAGAAATCTGCTCTCGAGCATTGATCAAGGTAGGATCCTGTAATTGGCAAATGCACCCCTGGATACATCCAGGTCTGGATGCACTGGCCTCGAGGATGTTTCCCCCTCATCCTCCTCAACCGGAGAGAGCTCCTCATCATCCTCTACCAGCATAACTTGTAATGGGAAAACTCCCCCTCCCCCCCCTTCAGAGATCAACTCAGTTTTGAGACCTGGAATAGGAACATTATCATCCAAATTAGCATTCTCTGTAATTTCATTATCAGTGATGGGTATCTCCATATTAGAGGGGTGTGTTGTGGGGGTTTTAGGTCCGGACCCCTCAGACTCTGTCCCTTCCAGGCCCAGTGTCCCCAGTTCTCCTGGCAGCCCCATCTGTACATGGTTCCATAGTTCAAGAAATAGTGGACAGTCCCATCCCACTATGATGTCATTAAACTTTTTACCACCCCAACCTCTTGTGTAACTGAGGTATGGCCATAGGAAACCGTCACCGGGACCAGGGGGTACTCCCTGGTGTCCCCATGGATACACACTACCCGTAGAGTCTTATTTACTGGGCCGAGTCTCCCGACCACCCTGGCATGTACAAGTGTTACCATGCTTCGGGAGTCCAGTAGAGCCCTGGCAGGAAGGTGGTTCACCCACACTTCACACTGGAACCGTCTTGCAGCCAGATCAAGATGAGTGGCACACTCTCTTTGCACATAGAAGGAGCTTCTCCGACCAGTCCCACAGTCCATAGGCTCCTCCTGCAGCGGGCACTGTGCCTGGGTATGCCCCCAGGACCGACATCGCCAACACTGTAGGTCCTCCATCCTTGGGACAGGAACCAACCTTCGCGGTTCTGCGGAAGATGATGCAGGTTTGCGGGTTTCAATGTAAGGCAGGGTTTCTCTCCTAGGTGCTGTGGCTGGTCTGGTTGCCCTTGATGTGGGTTCCCGACGCTTGGCAGGCCCAAGCAGGTCCTCTACCATGGAATATCTTTTGACCAACTCATCCAGCTGGTCAGCAGTTGCAGGGTCTCCATGGCTTACCCAGCGCTGTAGTTCATCTGGCAGGGACCGCAGGTACCAGTCCATCACCACCCGTTCCACCATTTGTGGGCCCGACAATTTTTCCGGCTGAAGCCATTTTTTCACCAGCTGCACTAGTTTGTGTATTTGGGACCTAGGTGGTCGGTCAGGTTTGTACCGCTAGCTATGCAACCTCTGAGCCCAGACGGCTGTGGTCACTCCCAGGTGGGCCAGGATCTCTACCTTCAGCCGCTCATAGTCGCTGATGTGCTCAGATGGGAGGTCAAAATAAGACTTTTGCGGGTCACCGGTGAGGAAAGGGGAGATAATGCCAGCCCATTGGTCACTGGGCCACCCCTCTCTCTCTGCTATCCTTCCAAAGGTAGTGAGAAAGGCCTCTACGTCATCACTGGGTGTTAGCTTTTGTAAGAAATGGGTGGCTCTCACGGACACTTGGTTGCCAGTGGCAACGACCGTTTGCTCTTGTCCCTGAGCCAGCCTCTGTACTGCCTCCTGCAAGTCAGCCACCTGTGCTTGAGTGGACTCCTGCTGGGCCGTAAACTGGGCGATTAGCAGCCGTGTGCTTTCCTCATGGCGACGGTTTGCCTCTGCTAAAGCTTGCTGCTGGGTCGCAGTGGTTTGCTGCTGGGTTGCAGTGGCTTGTGCCAAAGCCTTGATGACCTCCTCCATGCCTTTGTCTGCTGTTTGCAATGTCAGAGCTGACTTCACCCAAGACATGCCATAAGCACACTGTCTCTTTAAGTGTCAGTTTGTTTTAAACGGTTTTTGCAGCTGCAAATGCACTTTGCCAGCATCCAAGACACCAGTTGTAAACTTTTTGGGATTATAGCTCCACGGGACCAAGTGCATAAACCGTTGAACTTGAACAAAAAGGCTTTTATTTGTAAATAAACCAAAAATAAAGCTTCATTCGGCACACAGGAAAAATATAAAAACAAAGTCCGCTTATCTCCAGCATAAAGTAAAGTCCTGCTTGTCTTCAGCACAAAACAAATTAAAGAAAAGGCACATACAGTTTTTGTAGAGGGGTCTTTGCCCCAGAACTTCCAGAGCCCTTGCTGAATCCTTAACAGTTCCCAGCAGACACACAGCTCATCTTCACAGGTGCAATCCCCATACTCCTTTCACAACACCTCTAGCACCACTTCCTGTTTTATGAGCTGTTTCATGGAAGCCTTTAACCCCCTGTGTGCTGACTCCCAGTGGTCAGGAGTGGAGGCTCTATCCCACCTGAATATCACTTTAGAGCCTCCAAAATTCCGGGCCCCAAATAACTCTCTATCACAGTGGTTCTCAACTCCGGTCCCCGGGACCCACTAACAGGCCAGGTTTTAGGTATTCCCTTGGAGGAGATGCCGACTAGAGTACGGCAATCACTGAGCAGAAAACGATCTCACCTGTGATGCAGTTCAGTTATCTTGCAAACCTGGCCTGTTAGTGGGTCCCGAAGACCGGAGTTGAGAACCGCTGCTCTATCAAGACAAAGAGGACTGCGAGCCAGTCCTCTCTGGACTACTTCTTTTGCCGGGAATTCCTCACCCATTCTGGGTGACCTGCTGAACACCATCACCACTCCTTAAATGGACCACAACCCAAATATTGGTGCTATATAGCACCCGTCCAGGACCCAACCTTGGCGTCCTGTACAGCATATAAATTATAACACCATAAACAAATAAATATGTAAAAAAACAAATTCATGTGTATAAAAACAATCGATAGTGTCCCAGTATTATCTGTGCACACTTCAATTATACGCGTTAAATAGACGTTAAATAAATCCACTCTCCAAGATAAACGCATAGACTTCCATGCTCCAATAATTTATGGTATCCCCTCTTGCATTCTTTAAAGTGGATGTAAACCCAATTCATGAAATTTGAGCTGGGCACATATATCTGCAGTGTTTTGTTATCGCTCTTCAAAGAGCTAAGTCCCATAGCTCTCTCCTGACCCATTCCTCTGTTATCAGCCTGATAATTCCTGACAAATTCTCAGACACATCAGATAAAAGCAGCCTGAAATTTCTGTCCGGGGAGTTTGCTATAAATAGATTAGCAGGCAGCTGGCCCTGTTACAAAACACCTCTGAGAGTCTCTGCCTTTGATGAGAGGGGGTGTGTGCCTTTCCTCCAATCAGCAATTTTAGCTATCTTGGCTGTATGCCCAGACATCACACTCTGTGTTAAACAGGAAAAGAAAATTTCCTAACACGATCTCAACTTTCTAAACAGTATATAAATGTGAAGACAGTAGATATGGATGTAAAACTTATGCAGGGAGATTTGTTTAATCTCAGAGTATCATCTGAGGCTGTTCACTTCACTAGGTGTATGGAGGATTTACATCCACTTTAATCCTTTTAATCTTCCACCACTGTGCCTAACCCAACACACAAGCTTTGTGATCACCTTTCTGCTCACATTTCTGGATGGACCTCTTATCTCTAAGGCTGGATTCACACCTATGCCTTTTTAGTGCTTTTTGCATTTTGCAGATTTGCACTACAGAACGTGATCCATAGGAAACCATGTTAAATGTAGTGCAAATCTGCAAAATGCAAAAAGCACTAAAAATGCATAGGTGTGAATCCAGCCTAAGATCTGTAAGCACTTTCCTCCTCAGGGTTCAATGTGTTTCCATTCTCAATCAGAAACTCTTTAATTGTGCAGCTTAAAGTCGAACAAAAACCAGGATCATAGTGCTTTCCATACAGACATTTTATTAAAACGTAAGAAGCAATAAAAACAGTTATATTTTAAAAGAATAAATTCCCTCTCTAATCACCTAAGTATTGCTAAGCAATTAATCCACGACAGACTCGCTGATGAAATCAATAGCACCTAGTGCGATCGGCTGAGTCAAAATGTGACATCACCAGTAGAGACAGTCAGTCAGCCATGGATTAATTGGGTTGCATGCTTTTTTCCTATAATTTTTATTCATTTTGAAAAAGAAAATGATACACACGTTTTCTCTGGGTCAAAACAGCTGGGTGACATGTTTTTATTGCTTTTTAAGTTTTATTAAAATGTCTCTAAGAAACGCACTATGATCCTGGTTTGTTTTCTACTTTGACCTTCTGAGAGATAAGAGGTCCGACTAGAAAGGTGAGCAGAAAGGTGAGTACACAGCATGTGTGTTGGGTAATGCACAGTGGTGGAAGATGAAATGGATTAAAGAAAGCGAGAGGGGATACCATAAAGCATTAGAGCACGGAAGTCCATGTGTTTATCTTAGGAAGTGGATTCATTTGACACGTATAAAGTGCACAGATAACACTGGGATATTATTGATTGTTTTTTATACCCTTTTTTTATACCCATTTATTTGTTTATGGTGTTGGTATAATTTATATGCATGTATGAGTATTGTGTGTTCATTTAATTTATTAAGAATATGTACTGAATTTTTACACATATGTATGGGTGATTAAGATTAATAGATATTGCACTAAAAGGAATTTATATACATTTTGTAATGTGGGAATCACATTAAAGTGCTTTCTTGCTATACATTGGATTGTGCTGGTTAGGGATGTATTTTTGTCTTATTTCTCAAGTAACATGTAATTGCATATAAATGATTACAGAGCTGCATTATTCAATTTTTATCTCTCTGGAACTCAGCTTTAAAAGGCACAAAGGGTGGTATTTTGAGAAAGAAATGTTTGGTTTACAAATATTTTAATGTTAAAAAAATGTGTTTCTTACCATGGTTTGCAATTATAAATGCATATAGAGCAGCCATATATTTTCATTACAATGCAGATGCTGCTTACCCCTCTGCTGTGCTACTTATGGTTGTGCTAAAATAGCTAAGTGAGTAAGGCAGTAGATGGATCAAGTGGAGCAGATGTGGATTGAGAAAGAGGAGAAATTGGTCCACTCACATTGTTGGAAAAATTAGACAATGAAGGAGTTTCCTATTCTTTCTGATTGCAGGATTTGGCAGATGAGTGAGAGTACAAAGTCAGTTGATAAGCCATTCAGCGGTAAAGCAGGTTTATGGGAAAGGTAAGGGCAGGGGTCAGATGGTAGCTACAACATAATAATATGACATTTGGATCACAGATACCTTATCGTGACTTTTATTTAGCCACCTGACATATTATCCATAGTATGCTATTATGAAATGAGAACATAATTTTTTGATAATAATGACATATATTATGATGCTTCTAGAGAACAGTTTATAGGTAATTTTATACTCTATATATGTCACATCTCATGTATAATAAATATACAATGTATGCATAATTGTCATCATACCAGCTAATGCTGTAATTATATTACACACTTCTTTTTTATAAATCTCTTTATTAATTTAAATTTTTTTCCTTCTCATACACAAAAACAAAAAAAACAATTACAGAATATACATATACATTCCACAATTTACATTTAATCTTTTTAATAAATCCTACCTTGTATAATGTTCTTCCAAATGTGAGTGTTAATTTTTTTATCTTTTTAATAAATACTACCTTGTACGGCATCACACTATGTGAGTTTTTTTCCCATTACGCATGTTATGTGGTTACCGTATCTCTGGCTCCAACAAGACTACATGTATTTACACTTCCTGGTGTTTACTGGAATTTGCGGTGCCGACTGATATGCGGATTCAGGACCAGCTGGATACATCTTGCTGACTGATTATATAAGCCTGTTTTGACTTGGGTGGTATACACCTCACCAAGTCAACATCTGGTAAGCCTCCTCCTTACATCGGTGGTGGTGTCTCTATCCTTTCACAGAGAGGGTCACATCCACGTGGGACTCTTCATTTCAACCTTGCCGTTTTTTCTACACTTTTGGACTGTTATTTGTGTGTGGTCACTATCAGGGCCGTTGGAACAGGAGAGGCAAACCAAGCAACTGCTTGGGGCCCCCAGCTGGCCTGGGGCCCCAGCAGAGCGGCCCCCCTCCTGAGATCGGCGGCCCCCCCACCCGCGATTGGCGGCCCCCCTCCCGCGATCGGCGCCCCCCCACCTGCGATTGGCGGCCCCCCTCCGCGATCGGCGGCCCCCCCACCCGCGATCGGCGGCCCCCTCCCGCGATCGGCGGCCCCCCCACCCGCGATTGGCTTTTCAGCCACACTGTCGGCTCCGCCTCTATTTTGAAGGGGAAACAATAATGGCGGCCGAGACAGGAGACGCCTGTGGTTAAGGGGGGACTCCGCTGGGGATGCCTGTGGTAAGGGGGGACTCCGCTGGGAACGCCTGTGGTAAGGGAGGACTCCGCTGGGGACGGCTGAGGTAAGGGGGGACTCCGCTGGGGACGCCTGATGTAAGGGGGGACTCCGCTGGGGACGCCTGATGTAAGGGGGGACTCCGATGGGGACGCCTGATGTAAGGGGGGACTCCGCTGGGGACGCCTGAGGTAAGGGGGGACTCCGCTGGGGACGCCTGATGTAAGGGGGGACTCCGCTGGGGACGCCTGAGGTAAGGGGGGACTCCGCTGGGGATGCCTGAGGTAAGGGGGGACTCCGCTGGGGACACTTGATGTAAGGGGGACTCCACTGGGGACGCCTGATGTAAGGAGGGACTTCGCTGGGGACGCCTGATGTAAGGGGGGACTCTGCTGGGGACGCCTGATGTAAGGGGGACTCCTCTGGGTACACCTGATGTAAGGAAGGACTCCGCTGGGTACGCCTGAGGTAAGGAGGGACTCCTCTGGGGACGCCTGATGTAAGGAGGGACTCCGCTGGGGATGCCTGATGTAAGGAGGGACTCCTCTGGGGACACTTGATGTAAGGGGGGACTCCACTGGGGACGCCTGATGTAAGGGGGGACTCCACTGGGGACGCCTGCATAGTTACCAACAGTCCCGAATTTCCCGGGACAATCATGATTTTTGGACCCTTGTCCACAAGTGTGGAGGGGGCTCTGCTGGGGAGGCACCTGATGCAAGGACGGACTGCTGGGGAGGCACCTGATGCAAGGACGGACTGCTGGGGAGGCACCTGATGCAAGGACGGACTGCTGGGGAGGCACCTGATGCAAGGATGGACTGCTGGGGAGGCACCTGATGCAAGGACGGACTGCTGGGGAGGCCATCTGGTGGCAGGCGACGTGGCAGGTAACACGCTCAGGGCTTCCACTGATTCGGCATTATGGTGAGTTGAATGATTTCATTTTATATTACAATGTAAAAATAGAAATAATGCACTTCAATCATCCTGACACCGTAACAACCATGGTGCCGGGATGATTGAAGCGCCAACAGGTGTTTTGGAGTATCCTTATCTGCCAATTTTGTTACACATTACTATTGTGGTGTAGGATCTGGCTTCTTTCTTTCTATTTCTTTCTCTCTCTTTCTCTCACCTCGGACTCTAGCCACACCCCTTTGAACCACGCCCATTTAAACCACACCCACTATCGTGCGTAAACCACGCCCATTTTTTCACTCCAGCATGACACGCCTACAAACGAATGCCCCGCCCCCTGATTATAGCAAGGCTCCGCCTCAATACAAAAAAGTGTCCCAGATGTTTTTTTTGCAATGTTGGCAACTATGCTCCCGCGATTGGCGCCCCCCCTCCCGCGATTGGCGGCCCCCCTCACGCGATCGGCGGCCCCCCTCCCGCGATCGGCGGCCCCCCTCCCGCGATCGGTGGCCCCCCTCCCGCGATCGGCAGCCCCCCACCCGCGATTGGCGGCCCCCCTCATGTGATCCGCGGCCCCCCCGCGATCCGCGCCCCCCCTGCCGCGATCGGCAGGCCCCCCCTTCCGCGATCGGCGGCCCCCCCCACCCGCGATTGGCGCCCCCCCCTCCCGCGATTGGCAGCCCCCCTCCTGCGATCGGTGGCCCCCCCCTCCCGCGATCGGCAGCCTCCCCACCCGCGATTGGCGGCCCCCCCCTCATGTGATCCGCGGCACCCCCGCGATCCCCCTGCCGCGATCGGCAGACCCCCCCCTCCCGCGATTGGCGGCCCCCCCCCCCTCATGTGATCCGCGGCCCCCCCCCCGTGATCCGCGCCCCCCCTCCCGCGATCGGTGCCCCCCCGATCGGTGGTCCCCCTCCCGCGAACGGCGGCCCCTCCTCCCGCGATCGATGTCCCGCGTTAGCACCCCCCTTCTAAATTAAAACCAAAAATCAGTAGAAATCTCAGTAGCACCCCTCCGCTTCTGAATTAAAAAACAAAATCTAAAAAAATTGTGTAGCATCCCAAACCCCCCCCCCCCCCCCGCTTCTCAAAAAAAAAAATCAGTAGCCCCCCCCGCTTGGGGGCCCCAAATTCTCAATCTGCTTGGGGCCCCCAAATTCCTTCAAACGGCCCTGGTCACTATAGAGGACTGCTTCGTTCTGATTTATTTGTTGCATATATATATTTTTTTCACGGATCACACTCAGTCACAAGCTGACAGTTATAACTTAAATTCCATATGTTGAATTACTTTTGAATAGTCTATTATTTACGATTGACCCTCAAAGTACAGTTTAATACAAACCTGGCAATATGAAGACGAATAAATTGATGAAATAACTTGCTAGACATGGACCATCTTCAGTATGTGATGACTATTTAGAAAGGATAATTGATAAAAGAACATTGCCTTTCATGTTTGGTGAAATGACATCAGCCTACATTTCATTCACTACAAAATAATTTAGGCATCTTCACACAATTAATTAAGGCACTTTTGACTTTAAAAAGATGTTCAAGATCAAACTTCTGCACTTGCTTTTGCCATATGACAAATGATTTAGAACATCCTGTCCAGCAGCGTCCGAAAATATCTAGTGAAAAAGATGCTTTTTCTGACACAAATTAACCTTATGTAAGTGAACATTAACCACTTAAGGACCAGGGCTATTTTTCAAACTTGTTGTTTACAAGTTAAAATATTTTTTTTTGCTAGAAAATTACTTAGAACCCCCAAACATTATATATATATATATATATATATATATATATATATATATATATATATTTAATAACACCCTAGAGAATAAAATGGCGGTCGTGGCAATACTTTTTGTCACACTGTATTTTCGCAGTGGTCTTACAAGCGCACTTTTTTTGGAAAAAAAAAACACTTTTTTAATTAAAAAATAAGACAACAGTAAAGTTAGCCCAATTTTTTTTCATATTGTGAAAGATGATTTTACGCCAAATAAATTGATACCCAACATGTCACACTTCAAAAATGCCCCCCATTGTGGAATGGCGACAAACTTTTACCCTTAAAAATCTCCATAGGCTAAGTTTACATTTTTTTACAGATTGCATATTTTGCGTTACAGAGGAGGTCTAGGGCTAGAATTATTGCTCTCACTCTAGCAATCGCAGTGATACCTTAGGTGTGTAGTTTGAACACTGTTTACATATGCGGGCGCTACTCGCGAGCTTGGCGGGACAGGGCACGTTTTTTTTACCTTTTATTTTTTTATTTTTACACTGCTCTTTTAAAAAAAAGTGTCACTTTTATTCCTATTACAAGGAATGTAAACATCCCTTGTAATAAAAAAAAAAGCATGACAGGACCTCTTAAGTATGAGATCTGGGGTCAAAAAGATATTTACACTAAAGTGCAATTAAAAAAAAAAATGTTGTTTGAAAAAAAAAGATGTCCCTATAAGAGCTATGGGCGTAAGTGACGTTTTGACGTCACTTCCACCCTGCAATGGTATGGAGCTGGGTGGGGGTCATCGTCCCCTCACTCAGTTCCATGCCACAGAGGAGAGAGGATCTGATTGCTTCCAGTAATGCTGGTGGCTCCGGTAAGCAGCAGAGGGCACCGGAGCATGGCGGGAGGGGGGCCCCTCTCCAGCCACCGATAAAAGAGACCTTGCGGCAAATCCGCCGCAGAGACCACTTTTATCTGAAAGCCGACCGCCTGCTGAAGAAGAGGTTACTGGGGTTATGGCGGCTAGCTGCTGCCATAACAACGATATTCCTCTTCAAAGTGCCGACGTATATTGACGGCGGGTGTGGTCCGTAAGTGGTTAAGTAACTTTAATTTCTTAAGTCATCTAATTCCCGTAATCAGAAATTTGATTGGTTGATACAAGTTACTGCTCTCGCTCTCTCTCTCTCTTTAAAGTAAAACTAGAGTCAACACTTTTTTTTTTTTTTCATTTTAGATAGAGTAAGAGAGATTTATAACACTGGCAGTTTTTCTTTTTTTGCCCTCTGTGTCCCATTTGGGAGATTTCTCTTCACTTCTTGGTACATAGCCAAAACAGGAAGTGAAAGGAAATCCCGCTAAAGGAAGTAAATTGTTTTTTACCAGAACTACTGTCTGCATTGGAAGATATTCCTGTTCAGGTGACAACCCAAAATGTCTCACAAATGTGGGCACAGACAGCAATAAAAACCTGACAGGCGTTCTAATCCTTTTCCACTTCATCTAAAACTAAATAAAAAGTTTTGCCTTTAGTTAGACTTTAAATTGCTTTATAAAATAAATATGGATATCAGGTAGATTTGAAATTGCTGCATCTCAAGTTATTAGCCCAACATTAAGAAACACATCCATCTACCTAATCCAGGTATTAAGATTTTGCTTTATGAAAGCTTTCTGCAAAATAAGCCCATTCTTTTTTATTTTATTTAAGTAGAAAACACTTTGTATGCGAGGCTGCTGAATGTACCACATTGCATTCTATGAGACGCTAATAAGAGACAGTTGGCAAGCTTTCACAAATAATGACATTATTAATTCCCCAAAATGATGTCACTACTCAAAGCACAATAGTGGTATTGCATGCACAATGGCCATGTGGTGTCTGATCATTTATATGAATTATAGTGTACAGTATACTTTTGGTCTTGCAGTCGGGATTAACATTTAAACAGTGTGAAATCAGTTGTAGTGTGCAACCCCTGTTTTTACACCTCTGAACTTTAAAAAAATATTGATTTATATATATTGCAGTACATTAAGCATGTATTGAATATAACCAGATACAGCATTCCCAGTACCAAATATACGATTATAGCAAATAAGACATATCTAGCTCACTGGTGTGATAGGCTCAGGGATCCTTACTTAAATCATATGAACACACTAAACAACGGCTAATCCATTTTTTTTTCCATCTAGAAATACATCGAAGAAATGCTTTGGATTTAAATTCTGAAAACAAAAGATGAGGTACAAAGGTCTCCACTGTAGAAAAGCAGTTACAGCTAGAGTTGAGCGGACACCTGGATGTTCGGGTTCGACGGGTTCGGCCGAACTTCAGAAAAAATTTCGAGTTCGGGACCGAACTTGACCCGAACTTTACCCCGAACCCGAACCCCATTGAAGTCAATGGGGACCCGAACTTCTGAGGACTAAAAAGGCTCTAAAAAAGTAATGGAAAGGGCTAGAGGGCTGAAAATGGCAGCAAAATGTTGTTAAGAGCATGGGAAGTGCTCTGCAAACAAATGTGGATAGGGAAATAACTTAAAATAACATAAAAAAATATGCTGGAGGCCCCCTTTTCAGCAGAAGAGGTACAGGAAGTCATTAAGAACCTCAGAAACTCAACGTCACAATGCCACACATATGATGAGAATGCCCCAGAATACGCCCTTTCTGGAAAAAATTATTCAATTTAACGGATAAGTTAGTGGGAAAATAAAATACTTTGAAATAAAAATGTAGCGGGGTGCTAAATTTAAGGGAAGTATTTGAGTGGTAAATAGGCTCAAACACCCTAATTCTGTAGGATTCATGGACCATTTTGTCCTCGGGGGACAGTATTGGTGTGCAGTTCCCTGCGGCCTACAGGTGGCGCTGCCATGGTAGGCAAGGGTTGAACCGCCGATACAGTGCTGTGCCTTTTGTGTCCCCTCTTGGCAGTAGTACAGCGGGGCGGGGAACCTGCTGTGCATGCCGGGAGAGGATATAAAAGGGGCAGACACCTCCTGATCAGGGTCCGAGCCCCAGGCACCTTTGGCCTGGGGGCTGATGTCCAGTGGGGTCCGCGCCCAGGTGCCTTCGGCCTGGGTGCACGTGTTCCTGTTCCATTGCGGGCACCTTTAGCCCGGGGTAAGGTACTATCCTGGAGTTCCTGCTGCCATGGGTATGGAGGCCTAGGGGCGGGAGTAAAGGCTGGGGTCCAGAGCCTTTGTCTAATCCGATAAGGGTCGAGGAGTCTTTGGGTGCCGCCTCGTGTAGGGGACCCTGTTCCAGGGAAGGGAGGAACCTTCCGATGGCCCGATGCTGGAGGCACGGTGAAGGAAGGGTCTGTTGACTCCCTGGAGAGATGTCTTCCCCTTGATATGGGCTAGTTCTTAGAAGGAGAAGCTCAAGGTCATCCCGACTGTATCAGAGGTCTTATTCACCCGGCCCGTGGCAGGGGCCTTATACACCCTGGTCTGTGGCAGAGACCAAAGTTCTCCAGATCTGTGGCAGGGGCCCTGTACACCCGGTCTGTGGCATAGACCAACCTCACGGTCTGTGGCAGAGACTGTGTGCCTAAAACTTTTTGAGAAACCTAAGCAGTGAAGTGAATGTGCTACGTTTGTGCCTGGACCTCCTCCACACCTTAAGCTGTCCTGTTTCTTTGCTCTAACCTTTTCTATCCTAGTACAGTTTATTTTGCCATGAGAGAATAAACTCAGAGTTGTAGTTTCATCTGGTGTGGACATTGACTTTACTGGGAATTCAAGGACTTGCCTCTACCTACAGTAGAGGTGAGAATCATCCTCTGGAGGAGTTTTGACTCCGGCTGTGGACACGGCCCGTCAAGTACACCGCTCAACCTCTTTATACAGGAGGGTACGGGCTGGTAGTGTGGTGCGCCTTTCTCCCTCCTGCGAGAAGCCAACAACATAAAGGCAGGTAAGGGGGAAAGCATCTGTGCGCTACAAAAAAATTAAATAAAAATTATAATCTTGACCTAGGAGGACGAGGTCCATATGGAGTAGGAGGTTGAGGTGGCGGGGGATGTGGCTGTGTAGGTGGAAGCGGCGGTGGAGGAGGACGAGGTAGCCAACACTGGTTCAAAAATAAAACAATGGCTGGGTAAGGCCGGTGATGTGTCGAATTCTGTTCCCCGTCGGATAGTGTCCGCCCTGTACTGCGCTGCGCTTTCAAAAATCTCACAAGACGAACGGCACCTGCGTGGTGAGTCCAGGTTCAAGCCACACCATCCGAGGTTCAAGCCGAGCCAAGCGAGGCCGTGCCCGAAGCGTGGCGATCGAAGCGAGCCCGTGAGGGGCCCTTTTACTATGTGCTACCGTATGTCCACTTGGATGGTGGGGCTTGAACCTGCACTCACGGCGCAGGCGCCGTTCATCTTCGGAGATTTTGTGAATCTCCTTGTCCTCCGTACTGCGCAAGTGATGCGCCTGAGCAGTACGAGCCGGGCACAATCCGATGGCCGGACAGTTTTTGTCAGAACACCGGTATACATGTCTATTATGCACAAGGTACGTATATAAGTGAAAAAACCGCGCTAGACCAAAAATAATAATAAAGCTGCTAATACTCAAACAAACAAAGCAAAGAACAAAATGGATTCAAAATAGTACAGCGCTTAAAAATCTATTTTAAATAATGGCTACTGGACGTAGCTCAAATAAGTAATAAACTGAAACACAGTGAATGTGAAAATCAATGCATAGAGTTCATGAACAGTCCATTCCAATGGGTGATCTCTGATATGAATTATCCTCCATGGGAATTGAGGAACATACCCCTATAAGTGAATGTGGAATGAATACAAAAATGATACGTGAAAAATAGTCCAAAACAACATGTGTGTGTTGGAAAGGATGTCTATTCCTAGAACACACCGCTCAGCATGGAAAGATCTAAGGACCCAAATGTTGATGGTGAAAACACAAAAGAAGAGAAGAGAGCACAGTTGATAAAGTCGGGTACTCTTACCGGAAACGGTGGACCCACCTGTCGTATGACAGTGGGTCAATCGAGCTTAATGGTCGCCGTGACCGGACAATGGAACTGAGAATCCTGAATGCCTGGGACCGATTCCAGCAGGGTGATGAATGATCAGCTCACACGATAGTGATCCCTCGAATCGTTTGCAGGCTCCAAAACATTCCAAAATTAGACACAGGGGTGGGAGAAAAAAGAAAACTCCAGATGGTGCAGGTCAATATAACCAATCAAGGTTTATTGAATAAATTTTGTCTTTACAGACATAGAAACAAATAAAAGTGATCACAAAATAGTAAAAATATATAAAAGCAATGTGGGGTACAGCGATTTTGTAAAGAAAAAATTTATTCAATAAACCTTGATTTGTTATATTGACCTGCACCATCTGGAGTTTTCTTTTTTCTCCCACCCCTGTGTCTAATTTTGGAACATTTTGGAGCCTGCAAACGATTGGAGGGATCACTATCGTGTGAGCTGATCATTCATCACCCTGCTGGAATCGGTCCCAGGCATTCAGGATTCTCAGTTCCATTGTCCGGTCACGGCGACCATTAAGCTCGATTGACCCACTGTCATACGACAGGTGGGTCCACCGTTTCCGGTAAGAGTACCCAACTTTATCAACTGTGCTCTCTTCTCTTCTTTTGTGTTTTCACCATCAACATTTGGGTCCTTAGATCTTTCCATGCTGAGCGGTGTGTTCTAGGAATAGACATCCTTTCCAACACACACATGTTGTTTTGGACTATTTTTCACGTATCATTTTTGTATTCATTCCACATTCACTTATAGGGGTATGTTCCTCAATTCCCATGGAGGATAATTCATATCAGAGATCACCCATTGGAATGGACTGTTCATGAACTCTATGCATTGATTTTCACATTCACTGTGTTTCAGTTTATTACTTATTTGAGCTACGTCCAGTAGCCATTATTTAAAATAGATTTTTAAGCGCTGTACTATTTTGAATCCATTATGCACAAGGTACGGACAAGTCCTGTGGGATCCATGCCTGGTTCATTTTAATGAACGTGAGCTTGTCCACATTGGCTCTGGACAGACGGCTGCGCTTGTCTGTGATAACGCCCCCTGCCGTGCTAAATACAAGTTCAGATAATACACTGGCTGCAGGGCAGGCCAGCACCTCCAAGGCGTAAAGGGCAAGCTCAGGCCATGTGCCCAATTTGGAGACCCAGAAGTTGAAGGGGGCAGACCCGTCATCCAGTACGTGTAGGCCTGTGCAAACATACTGCTCAACCATGTTGGTGAAATGCTGCCTCCTGCTAAGACGGTCCATCTCAGCTGGTGGTGCTGGTTGTTGTGGCGTGCTGACAAAGCTTTTCCACATTTCGGCCATGCTAACCCTGCCTTCTGAGGTGCTGGCGGTGCCCGGCTGCGTTGGCGACCTCTTCCTCCTCCTCTGCCTTCGCCTTGTGCTTCCACCGTACGCCCGCTGTCAGGTGGGAATGCCACCAGCAGCGCGTCTACCAGCGTGCGCTTGTACTCACGCATCTTACGATCCCGCTCCAGTGAGGGAATTAAGGACGGTACGTTGTCCTTGTAATGGGGATCCAGCAGGGTGGCCACCCAGTAATCAGCACCAGTTAAAATGTAGGCAACTTGGCGGTTGTTGCGGAAACACTGCAGCATGTAATCGTCATGTGTGCCAGGCTGCCCAGAGGCAAAGAAAAATTATCCTCTGTGGGAGGTGTACCGTCTGTGTCCTCTGTATCCCCCCAGCCACGCACCAGTGATGGCCATGAGCTGGTCTGGGTGTCACCCTGCTGTGAACATGGTTCCTCCTCCTCCATCTCCTCCTCCTCATCCTCCACCTTGTCATCCTCCAGAACTGTGCCCTTGCTGCCGGACAATTGTGTACCTGGTGTTTGTTGGTGCAGGAACCCACCCTCGTAGCCACTTGTGAAAGACTGTCCTGAAAGCCTTTGAAATGATCCCACCTCCTCCTGTGCCACATCCTCTTCCATCTTCGCCCGAAGCGTTTTTTCAAGGAGGCATAGAACTGGGATAGTAATGCTGAGAATGGCGTCATTGGCACTGGACATGTTGGTGAAGTACTCGAAACAGCGCAACAAGGCACACAGGTCTCGCATGGAGGCCCAGTTATTGGTGGTGAAGTGGTGCTGTTCCGCAGAGCGACTCACGCGTGATTGCTGCAGCTGAAACTCCACTATCGCCTGCTGCTGCTCGCACAGTCTGGCCAGCATGTGCAAGGTGGAGTTCCACCTTGTGGGCACGTCACCTATGAGGCGGTGAGCGGGAAGGCCGAAGTTACGCTGCAGCGCTGACAGGCGAGCAGCAGCAGGGTGAGAATGCCGAAAGTGCGCACAGATGGCCCGCACTTTCTGCAGCAGCTCTGGCATATTGGGGTAATTTTTCAGGAACCTCTGGACCACCAAGTTCAGCACATGTGCCAGGCAAGGGATGTGCGTCAAACCGGCTAGGCCCAGAGCTGCTACGAGATTTCGCCCATTATCGTACACCACCAGGCCGGGCTTGAGGCTCACTGACAGCAACCACTCATCGGTCTGTTGTTCCATGTCCCTCCACAACTCCTGCGCGGTGTGGGATTTTTCCCCCAAACAGGAAAGTTTTAAAACTGCCTGCTGTCGTTTACCCCTGGCTGTGCTGAAGTTGGTGGTGAAGGTGTTACGCTGACCGGATGAGGAGGCGGTAGAGGATGAGGAAGCGGAATAGGAGGAGTTAGCAACAGGAGGCAAACTGAAGTGCCCTGCAATCCTCGGTGGTGAAAGGACATGCGCCAAACTGCTATCTGCCTCAGGCCCAGCCGCCACTGCATTTACCCAGTGTGCTGTTAGGGAGATATAACGTCTCTGACTGTGCTTACTGGTCCACGCATCCGTAGTTAGGTGGACCTTGCCACAGATGGCGTTGCGCAGTGCACACCTGATTTTGTCCCCCACTTGGTTGTGCAGGGAAGGGATGGCTCGCCTGAAAAAGTAGTTGCGGCTGGGCACGACGTACTGTGGGACAGCCAATGCCATCAGGCTTTTAAAACTCTGTGCCTCCACCAGACGGAATGACGGCATTTCAAAGGCTAGGGATTTTGAAATGCTGGCATTCAGGGCCAGGGATCGCAGGTGGCTAGGGGGGTACTTTCTCTTCCGCTCCAGTGTTTGGGAGATAGAGAGCTGAACGCTTCCATGGGACATTGTGGAGATGGTTGGTGACCCAGGTGGTAGTGTTGCTGGCAGATGCTCTGTTTGCGGGTTGGCAGGTGCTACTGTCACTACAGAGGTGGATGAAGAGGCCGAGACTGCAGCAGAAGAGGAAGCAGGAGGAGCCAGAGACCTTTCTTTGTTTTGGAGGTGTCTACTCCACTGCAGCTCGTGCTTTGCACTTAGATGCCTGGTCATGCAGGTTGTGCTCGGGTTGAGAACGTTTATGCCTCGCTTCAGGCTCTGATTGCACAGCGTGCAAAACACTTGTGTCTTGTCATCAGCACATTGTGTGAAGAACTGCCACGCTAGGGAACTCCTTGGACCCGGCTTTGGTGTGCTCGGTCCCTTGCTGCATTGGGCAGTAGCAGACGTACTGTCTAGGGGACAGACGCTCCGCTTTTGCACCCTGCTCCCTCTTCTGCTGTGCTGGTGGCTCTGTGTGACCACCGCCTCTTCCTCCGAACTACACGGGTCACCTGCATAATGTTGATTCCATGTGGGGTCGAGGACCTCATCGTCCTCCACATCATCTTCCACCCAGTCTTCACCCCTGCCCTCCTTGTCTGTCTGCACAATTGCGAAAGCAGCAGCAGTTGGCACCTGTGTTTCGTCATCATCCGAGACGTGCTGCGATGGTCCTCCCATGTACTCATCATGAAACATAAGTGGTTGGGCATCGTGCACTCAATCTCTTCCACTTCTGGGGCAGGGCTAGGTGCATGGCCCTGGGAAACCCTGCTAACAGAGTCATCGAAAAGCAGAAGAGACTGCTGCATGATTTGGGGCTCAGACTGCTTGGCTGATTTGCAAGGGGGTGAGGTGAAAGACTGATGGACATGGGCTTCAGGTGCCAACTCTGATCTTTCAACAGAAGAGTGGGAGGGAGACAATGTGAAGGAACCCGAGGCACTGTCAGCAACCCAATCTACTATCGCCTGTACTTGTCCTGGCCTCAACATTCGTACAGCCTCATTAGGCGCGACAAAATACCGCCGCAGGCTCGGTCGCCTACTCGCACTTGAGGAAGGTGTTTCACATGTGCGTGTAGCTGGCACAGATCGACCATGTCCTCTACCTGCAACAGGAGCTCCACCAGCAGCACCACGACCGGGGCCACCACGTCCCTTTGACGTTCTCATATTTTCCAAATTTAGGATCTTGCCCTAAATGGGTGTTTTTGGAAGAGCACAACACACCCACAGTACGTAAACACTGTATCTCACAGCTACAGAACTGCAGAAAATGCTATTAAAAAAAAATGTTATTTTTTTAGGATAGCACGGTAGAAGAAAAATATATAGAAATTGTTTAGTTCACACAGCTCCAGATATGCAGAAAACACTGCAAAATATTTTTTGTGGCCCTAAATGGGTGTTTTTGGAAGAGCACAACACACCCACAGTACATAAACGCTGTATCTCACAGCTACAGAACTGCAGAAAATGCTATTCAAAAAAAATGTTTTTGTCCTACAATTATTTTTTTAGGATAGCACAGTAGAAGAAAAATATATAGAAATT
This sequence comes from Rana muscosa, assembly GCA_029206835.1. NCBI lineage: Eukaryota > Metazoa > Chordata > Amphibia > Anura > Ranidae > Rana > Rana muscosa. The sequence goes on along the minus strand of CM055122.1, from coordinate 636,664,096 downwards.
GTTTAGTTCACACAGCTCCAGATATGCAGAAAACACTGCAAAATATTTTTTGTGGCCCTAAATGGGTGTTTTTGGAAGAGCACAACACACCCACAGTACGTAAACGCTGTATCTCACAGCTACAGAACTGCAGAAAATGCTATTCCAAATTTTTTTTATTTTTTTAGGATGGCACTGTAGAAGAAAAATATATAGAAATTGTTTAGTTAACACAGCTCCAGATATGCAGAAAACACTGCAAAATATTTTTTGTGGCCCTAAATGGGTGTTTTTGGAAGAGCACAACACACCCACAGTACATAAACGCTGTATCTCACAGCTACAGAACTGCAGAAAATGCTATTAAAAAAAATGTTTTTGTCCTACAATTATTTTTTTAAGATAGCACAGTAGGAGAAAAATATATAGAAATTGTTTAGTTCACACAGCTCCAGATATGCAGAAAACACTGCAAAATATTTTTTGTGGCCCTAAATGGGTGTTTTTGGAAGAGAACAACATACCCACAGTACGTAAACGCTGTATCTCACAGCTACAGAACTGCAGAAAATGCTATTCCAAAAATGTTTTCTTTTTTTAGGATGGCACTGTAGAAGAAAAATATATAGAAATTGTTTAGTTCACACAGCTCCAGATATGCAGAAAACACTGCAAAATATTTTTGTGGCCCTAAATGGGTCTTTTTGCAAGAGCACAATACACCCACAGTATGGAAACGGTGTATCTTACACCTACAGCAATACAGAAAATGCTAATAAAAAAAAAAATTGCCCTAAAATTTTTTTTGGGGGGAATAGCACAATACTAGAAAAATATATAAATTTGTAAATCTCACACTTGCATATATGCAGAAAACACTGCAATTTATTTTATTATTTTTTTGCCCTAAATGGGTCTTTTTGCAAGAGCACAATACACCCACGGTATGGAAACGGTGTATCTCACACCTACAGCAATACAGAAAATGCTATTTAAAAAAAGTTTTTGCCCTAAAAAAATTTTTGGGGAATAGCACAATACAAGAAAAATATATAAATTTGTAAATCTCACACTTGCATATATGCAGAAAACACTGCAATTTTTTTTTTGTCCTAAATGGGTCTTTTTGCAAGAGCACAATACACCCACAGTATGGAAACGGTGTATCTCACCCTTACAGCAATATAGAAAATGCTATTAAAAAAAAGTTTTTGCCCTAAAAAATTTTTTGGGGAATAGCACAATACAAGAAAAATATATAAATTTGTAAATCTCACACTTGCATATATGCAGAAAACACTGCAATTTTTTATTTTATTTTTTTTCCCTAAATGGGTCTTTTTGCAAGAGCACAATACACCCACAGTATGGAAACGGTGTATCTCTCAACGTAACATATGCAGTGCTGGTGCACTGAGCTTGCAGATAAAAGTTAGATTTTCTCTGACACTGGGCTCATGGCAGTGTAAAAAGACTGTGCACTGCAACACAAACAGGTAAACCTATGCAGATCGCTGAGTTATTAGATCTCTGAATCTGGACTCCTATATAAATCTCTCTCCCTGAAAGCACCATCAGGAACCTTCCCCTACACTGTCTCTCTATCTTTTCTCTCAGATTGCAGAATCAGGACTAACTCATGTATTTCAATCTCTCCCTAATAAGCAACAGCAGCCAGGATCCTCTCCCTATCCTGTCTAAAGCAGAGTGACGTGCTGTGCTGTGTGCCTCTAGCTTATATAGAAGCTGGGTCACATGCTGCACTGAGCTGGGTCACATGCTGCACTGGCCAATCACAGCCATGCCATTAGTAGGCATGGCTCTGATGGCTTCTAAGGGCACACCAGCTAAACAAAAGGTGATTGGCTGCCCCCTGAAGCTCTTCTAAATGCGCCATTACATCGCCGAACACCGGACCCGAACCCGAACATACACGCAATTGTTCGGGTTCAGGTCCGGTACCCAAAAACTCTAATGTTCGGTACGGACCCGTACGGACAGTTCGGGTTCGCTCAACCCTAGTTACAGCGAACAAAATGTGTTCTTGTTATAATGGCACAGCAAAATATATACTGACTTTCTGGTGCTTGTCATTCTCTTTATAAGTCAAAAAGAAACTTTTCGTAAAAGCCAGCATTATTTACTATTTGTCTAAAAGTGCATCTATATTCATGAAAGCTTATATTATAACACTTATCTGTAGGGTGAAAAGCAGGCATAAGCATGTCTGCAAGTACCTTTGTTTGAAAGTAATGTATGGTGGTTTTGTACAAATTTCCTTTTCTTGTTTTGGTCCAAAAAAAAATTTTTTTTAGGTAAATGTATATTATATTGAAACAACAGGTAGATCTCTGTGCTCCCTTTTTACATGTTTTAGCCACAGGATGTTAAAAAAAAGCCTGTATACCGTCATCAATACCTCAAGCTGAAATTTTCACACAGAACTGTATGACTCATCGCAGAGACTGGTTTTCTTTTCTTTCCTCCATTTAGATTTACACTTTATGTGATTAACCACTGATGGTATATGCATCCAGACTCAATGTTTATTATATCTGATATATTGCATGGCAGGACACACTTGGGATATTGTCTCTGACCGATCTCTATTGTAAGTGCATTAAACAGTTACATTTATGTTAAATTATCACCGTTCTTTGTATTTTTGTTTTAGGTAGCAATTCTATGTTAGCACCCTTCACTCCCGAAGAAGAAGAATACACAAAACATGTTGTAAAGGGATGGTGGAGTTCTCTATCAATTGGGATTCATACCCTTATTCTGACACTATATTATCATATAGCCATATATGGTGCTGAGTTCAACTATGTTTTTTTAAATTTGATTGTTTTTTTAATGAAACTATTTTTTATTATCCATCAACAAAGTTTGTATTTTATTTTACCTGCTGTAGTTGTGCCCACAAAGTCCATGAACTGTGCTTCAAATATATAATTTCAATTTATATATATATTCCATATAGTCTGGCCCTGGGATAATTTAGCAGCAATGGACATTCATACCAGTATTTCACAAAGTGGTAGCAGTCTGTTAGGACTATTCAAGGTGACCATAGATGGACTTCAGCAGAGACCAGACAAATTTAAATCCACGTGTGGCCACTGCAGTTGAACAGAAGTTGATCTACCTATTGACTTCTGTTCAACCACCCAGTCAGATAAAAGCAGTTTGATAAGGTCCACCTTATGAGTAAAATAGCCAGTATATTACAATGCACTGTGTGTAATGTAAAATACATTGTGATGTGATTAGCACACATGTAGGCCTCTGCTGGCACCAGGGCCGGACTGGGAATAAAATCCAGCCCTGGAAAAAAATTCATACCAGCCCCATAGCATTATTATACCAGCGTAACAGCATAGCGTCATTATTTTCTTGTTCATAAAAGGGAAAACCATACATTTTAAAACACACTTGAAGAGTGTATTATATATAGATAAGACAGATATGAAATCACATAGGGCTTTATATATATAAACGCAAATTAAAAGTGGTAAAAGTGGTCAATCATCAAGGGGGACCCCAGGAACTCAGAATGTTGGAGGGGGGGGGACCACCTTCCGCAGAAAGAATACACTAAGGTAAGGGGGGGTGGGTTACTGATATAAGGGGGAAACATTTATATCAGTGCCTCCTTTTATTATCGTATTCACTCCCCCCTTACATCAGTGAACCCCCTCAGACTGGCCTAGCGGTGCTGTCACTGACCTCCTCTCAGGTGCACCGTGCAGGGCTGAGTCAGTCGGCTCCAGCTCGGTGGCTCTGGTTTTATCCTATATAGTCTCCTCTCCACAGTCCACACACATCTGTCTTCTCCCGTGACCCCCATCCTGGCGGTGCTCCCACTCTTGACTCCTCTCCAGACTCCCTCAGAGACTGCAGACATGATACAGGAGATGGTTAGAGGCTGCAGACATGATACAAGAGCTCAATGCAGCCTCACTGTGCACATCATTGCAGCCGCATTGTGCCCATCATTGCAGCCTCACTGTGCCCATCAAATGCAGCCTCACTGTGCCCACTATTGCAGCCTCACTGTGCCCATCATTACAGCCTCACTGTGCCCGTGAATGCAGTCTCACTGTGCCCACGTATGCAGCCTCACTGTGCCCATCATTGCAGCCCCTCCTATGTCCCATGTCACAGTCTGCAGTCCCTGTCTGTGGGAAGGTGTGTTGTTTATGCTCGGTACGGTACCTTCCATGCCAGCAGGATATCCATGATCGCCATCAGCAGGCAGGGTCTGTTCTTGTTTTGGATGGGGACAGTGCTCCTTTCAGAAGATCTGTTTGCTGTGATATAAAGTGGTCCCTGGCCATCTGCACCTTCAGCCGTCCTCATTTTCTACCCCCAGTCAGCCTGTCCTCTGGTCCTGGGGAAGTGAGAGCACTGGGTGGGAGCTGGAGAGAAGGGAGAGCGGAGAGCACTGGCAGGGTTGGAGAGCACATGGGTGGGGGCAAAGAGCAGGGGGGAGTGGAGATCACAGGGGTGGGGAGCGGAGAGTGCTGGGGGGGCTTGAGAGCACTGGGGGGAGCCAAAAAGAACAGGGGTGGAGAGCATGGGAGGCTGAGAGAGGGGGGCTGGTGAGCGCTGAGGGGGCTAAGAGTGTGGGGGGTAAAGAGCACTGGGGGGATCTTGAGAGCACTGGGGGGGCAGAAAGAACAGGGGTGGAGAGCACGGGGGCTGGAGAGCACTGGGGGGTACAAAGAGCAGAGGGGAGTGGAGAGCACTGGGGGGTGGAGAGCAATGGGGGGAGCTTAAGAGCACCAGTGGGGGCCAGAAAAAACAGGGGTGGAAAGTACGGGGGGCTGGAGAGTACTATGGGGGGCGGAGAGCACTGGCGGGGTTGGAGAGCACATGGGTGGGGGCAAAATGCAGGGGGGAGCGGAGAGAGCACTGACGGGGTTGGAGAGCACGTGGGTGGGGGCAAAATGCAGGGGGGAGTGGAGAGTACAGGGATGGGGAGTGGAGAGTGCTGGGGGGAGCTTGAAAGCACTGGAGGGGAGCCAAAAAAAAACAGGGGTGGAGAGCACAGGGGGGCTGGAGAGCGATGGGTGGAGCTTGAGTGCACTGGGGGGGAAGAAAGAACAGGGGTGGGGAGCACGGGAAGCTGGAGAGCACTGTGGGGGGTGGAGAACACTGGGGAGTGATGGGGAGAGCTGGAGAGCACTGGGGGGAAAGAACAGGGGTGAAGAGCACTGCGGGGGGAGAACAGGGGTGGAGAGCACTGGGAGGGGGGAGAAAGAACAGGGGTGGAGAGCAATGGGGGGGGGAAGAACAGGGGTGGAGAGCACTGGGGGGGGGAAAGAACAGGGGTAGAGAGCACTGGTGGGGGGGGGAGAACAGGGGTGGAGAGCACTGGGGGAGTGGAGAGCACTGGGATGGTGGCTGGAGAAGGATGGGGAGAGCTGGGGAGCAAAATAATTTGGATAGGAGGAGAAGCAGGGGTGTCTGCATATAGAGGAATTGAGCTTTCTATATTCCTCCATACAGCCGCGGAATGCTTGATTCTCCTCCTCTCCCTCCTGCAAGCATTCCGCGGCTGTATGGAGGAATATAGAAACCTCAATTCCTCTATATGCACCCACCCTGCCGAATCCGATCCTCCTATCCAGGCACATAGGGCGGGCTGTACGGCGGGCATCTCATGTGTATCATCACGGAGCTGGCTGGGTCTGTGTTCGGTGGTGGCGGCGCTGTAACACAGTCCCGCCCCCCTAGACGGCTCGTGTGATAGGCTGAACACTGATTATATCTACTATCACATGAGTCGGTCTAGGGGGGCGGGACCATGTTACAGCACCGCCGCCGAACACAGATCCAGCAAGCTCTGTGATGATACACAGGAGCAGGAGAGAGGGGACAGGGAGCACTGCAGCTGCAACTGAAACCGGCCCCAGGACAGGCGGCCTACTGGGAATTCTCCTGATATCCCGATAGGCCAGTCCGGCCCTGGATGGCACCCCAAAAGCAGTATTAAACCCAAAACCAAAAATGTATTATATTGCAGCTTATCAATCATTAGATGTGTTGGCTACATACTTTATTTTTCTTTGGCTTTTTCCCTATGTTTTCCCCTGGTGCTATGGCCAGTAGCACACCTCCTGTATTAGTGAGACATGAAGAATGAGAAAAGGAGGAACAGCAGACAGCAGCAGACTGCAGCATTGTCAGTCTGGAGGGAGAGCAGTGTTATATAGTATGTATTAGCAGATTACGCTAAAAAATTTAAATCAACGCCAGTTACAGCAAACATTTTTTTTTTCTTTTTGAGATAGATTTTTTTAGATGAGTAAATAAAAGCTGATCATTTTAATCATCCCTGCAAGTGTTCGAGTCAAATATATTTTTATTGAATTTAACAGAGTGAAATAATATAGACAACTGTCAAATGTCCACAATTCAGGGTATTATCATACAAATCACACTGTCCGCTCATCGCAGGAAACATTTTCAACATAAACACTGACACACCGCTGTCCTCTAGGAGCGGACGGTGTCACTCCATATAAAGGACAGTGAGGGCTAATAAAATTTGTTAGTATGACATTTGACTATTAAAATTAAATTACCAACACAGAGAGAGAGAGAGGGAAAGAGAACAATAGAAGATAGAGGGGGAAAGAAAAGAAGATAGAGAAGACAGTGAGAAAGGGGGGGCCGAGCAGACCTTGGCGTATCAAACCTGCATGGTGGAATCAGGGTGGACGACTGGGTTGACCCAGAGGTGTCAATAATGTTTTCAGGGAGTCAGCAGAGTAGTCGATCCAAAGGAGCCATAAGGCCTTAAATTTGTCGAAGGTGTCAGTATCAAGGGTCAGCATCTCCTCCATGCGCATGATGTCGTTGTCCCTGCAAGTGTTAAGTGGTTTGTCTTATGCTTGTAAATTAATAGATTCTGCTGGAGAGTCTGTGCTGTGAAAAACAACATTTCTAGAAAAATATTTCAGTAATAATTCTGAAATGGAATTAATAATATTAATGGCCAGAAAAGAAACACAAACAGTAAAAATTGCAGTGGTCCTTCCCCCATTGGTGGCCAATGGGGGAAGAACACCCTTACTTTCTTGACCAGTGGGATGATTTTCCAGCTAAAATGATATCAGTGGTTACTGGGAAATAAATAGCGAGGCCTCAAATATATAATCAAGTATTTTAAGCGAGGGGTACCATCATCCTGTTATGGCAATAAACTGAATCCGGAGACCACCCAATTGGTCACCAGAGAGCAATAAAGGAAATGGACTATCTCAGTACCCAAACACGGAATAAACAATTTAAAAAATATATTTTTATAAATACATTATTCAAAAAGTTACTGAGTTAAAGTGGTAACTAGGAGTTAGAAACTCTTCATTGCTCAAGGAAATACTAGCAACCTCTGGAAGAGCCCTGGTTGAGAAACCCTGACCTTTAAAGCAGAGCTCCACCCAAAAGGGGAAGCTCTGCCCATTTGCCTCCTCCCACCCTCTGCTGCCACACTTGGCACCTTTCGGGGAGGGTACCTGGTTTTGACAGATACCCGCTCTCCCACTTCTGGCAGACTTTGCTGCAGTGAAGTCATCCAGAAGTTCAGTCCCACTCCTCCCTTCCCCCCACCAGGCAATTCACGAAGCGCAGCACGCTTTGCGCATATGCAGTAAGAGCTACACTTACTTGAGATGACAGCGGCAGCATCTGAGAGCCAATTGAAAAATTGGCTTGGGTGAAGACACTGCTGGTTTCGTGGACAGGTAAGTGTCCTAATATTTAAAGTCAGCAGCTACAGTATTTTAAGCTGCTGACTTTAAATTTTTTCTGGAGGAGCCTGGAGCTTCGCTTTAATGATGCAGATCTTCCATTCCAACTCATCTCATATAATAATGTACTCTAAATGCTCACAAAAATCAATAATCATCAATCTAAATTACATTTTCTAGTCTTCCATCCACTTTTGGTGATCCCTGGCTTAGTGCAAGTTTATTTCCCTGTTTTAGCTGACAGGAGACGAACATTAAATGGTCCTCCTCTCTTATAGGCTGTCTTTTTCAAGTTGTACCTTGTTTTGCATTGAAAGATGCCCTTTTGCACACCTTTTTTCCAAATAGTGGTTATTTGCTGAGTTGTGAACTTCCTTTCACCTGTAGTGGGTGATTACATTTAGGGGGAAGTGGTAGCCAGGCTCAGATGTACCAATTGTTAGGTCTCATTGACCATTTCTATCCCTGGGAGATAGGACTGGTGGTTAAGTTCACTGGGGCTTATAGGTGGCGCTGTTGCCGTGGGTCCCGGGTTGAACTGCAGTACAAGGTTGTGTCCTTTTTGTCCCCTCTCGGCAGCGGTACGGTGGGGCGGGGAACCTGCTGTGCCTGTCGGGAGAGGATATAAAAGGGGGCGGCCATCTTCCAGAGGGGTGGTTGGTTCTGTGCTCAGGCACCTTAAGCCTGGGTGCGGGTGTGTCGCCTCCGGGTGGTCTCTGGGTGCTCTAGACCCAGAGACGGAGCTGCTGTTCCATCTCAGACACCTTCAGTCTGCGGTGAGGTACTTCGAGAGAGGCCCGGGGCCCAGTACCTTCGACTGGGTCCCACAAGGGATCGAGGGCTCCTAGGGTGCCCCCTGGAAGTGGGTGCCCGAATCTAGGATGAAAAGACCAGGGAGGTGACCCTTCCCGAAGACCCGGCGCAGTATCGCTGGTGACGGTGGGGCCTCTGGTAACTCTCCAGATGGATGTCCTTTCCCTGACAGGGGTCAATACTTTTAGAAGGTAATCCACGTTCTCATGGTCTGTTGCAGAGACCCATTGTGAATCTGGTCGGTGGCAGAGACCCAACAACCGGGCCTGTGGCAGAGGCCCTATTCGCCTGGTCTGTGGCAGAGACCCCTCATGGTCTGTGGTAGCGACCATGCGCCAAGCCTGTTAGTGCTATTCAGAACAGGAGAAACCCAAATTTAAGTTTGTGCCTGGACCTCCTCCCACCTTATCTGACCCGTGTTTGTCTCAACCCATCTGCTCTAAAAGAGACTGTTTATTGTGCAAGAAGGAATAAACAAGTGTTGGACCTTTCAGTTGGTGTGGACAGTTGCTTACTGGGGAAAGTTAAAGACTTGTTCTGATTATTGCAGAAACGAGGTCAGCACTGGAGGCCTTTTTACACCAGTCGCAAGCAGGCCCGAGAAACTAACACCGCTCAACCTCCCTATTCAGGAGGGTATGGTGCGGTGTGCCTCATTCTTTTCCTGCGGAGGAGCCAAGCAGAAGAAAAGCAGGTAAAGTCTGGGGTTGGTGTGCTACACACCTTTACCAAATGGGGCCAGTTTCCCCCAACCTGTTCAATGCCTGGTACACACGATTATTTTTGCATGCTAGTCTCATATCGAAAATGAAGAGTTTACTAAAGTGCCAAAAATTCTTGTACGACAGAGTAAAAATTCAAATGTGATTTCATGGGTTGTAGTGTAAGCAGTATTTTTCATACGATTTTCTGATCTTGTGTATAGGCCATTACTACCAAGAAGTTTTCAGTGACTCAACTGGATTTTTTTGCCCAATTCTCATTAAACACGGAGGTTGTGATGCATCAAATTCCAGGACGCCAGCATTTTCAAAGAAGATTGTTTACCACCAACAGTTATTCCATGGTTCGTTGTTCAGATCATGCATTTTTTTCTAGTTTAATATATGGTCAGTCAACAACTGAACTTCTTGATCATATCTGCTGTGTATTGAGTTGAATTTTACCTGATTTGCTTTTCGAAACAATAAGCAGGTGTACCTGATAAAGTGACCACTGAATGAATTAACAGGGTGCTAAGGGTAGCAATGTAGTTTTGGTAACAAGAAAAACAACAAACACTCCTGCGCACGAGATGACCGTCAAGCATTCAAAGGTTTACAACGATGACACAGGCCTTGCTGCCCTTCATGGATAGGGGTATTCTGATAGTAAACGAAAAAAGAAGAAAGAAAAAGGGCGCACCAGCCTAGTGTAATATCGTTGGGGTATTTTATTGAATAAAATCAATGAAAAGGTACTCACAAAGGTACTAGAGTTGTTCACAATGTACAGATGATGCCATGGAAGGCTGCAACATGTAGAATCCGCAACACACTCCAACCGATCATGAAGGACGTGACGGGACACACTGCCGGCTGACGCGTTTCAAAGCGCACAGCTTCTTCATCAGAGCCAAGCTTTGCTAAGGGTAGCAACTTGTAACACCAAATCAGGTTTCATGTTATACTAATTTAGAGCCGGTAGATGACTGGATGGATATGAGATACTGAATTTTGCAGATTCTTTCATTTTTGTTTCTTGGAATAAGGAGAACTATGCTACGAATCTATGGAATATATTGCAGCCTCAGCGTTCTACATGAGGGTAAAGCTTTATTTCATATCAAGTGGCAGCATGTGTAAAATGGGTAAAGACGCCAGAACCCCACTGCAAGATGTGCTATGCCTTTTAATAAACCGGCAGGTGATAAATGTCAAGCCGAGACACATCGGCTCCAAATCACCTATCACAGAATTCTGCTTGGGAGATAGGTTAACATTATTCCCAGTCAGTATCTCTTCGGAATACAAATGTATCATTTCTAATTATTTACATATTTGTTTGCCTGACAGATTTTTATTGCTTTGTTACAGGTGTTACTGCTGCCTAGAGCTTGCCCAGATAAACAACACAAATGATAAACGTTTTATTGCATGTCAGACTCAGTTTTTGGGAATCTGTGATCTCCAAACTTTATTTTATCCACAGAAAGAGACCGACACCTAACGCCATCTGCTGAGAGATGGCACATTGCCCAGACAGTCTTGTGCGATCAATGTTATGGAACATTTCAGCTGAGCCATCCATGTTACGTGACTTTAGTGCGTCTTTCATAGAACTTGGCAACGCCGTAGTTGATCTGTTCTTTTAAATCCCGTATGTAAGAAATCAGTGTTCTTTAATTCATTGAAATGGCTGAACGAAGCTTCTGGCTCATTTACTATGGCTGTAGAAGAAATATGTGTGGGAGTGGGCCACATTCGTTTTCTATATCTACCTAGAGGCAGTTTAGTTGTGTGTTTTATCCAAGAGAATAGAGAGCAATAAGAATTGGCAAAATATACAATGTACTTTGTAACAGAGTGGCCAAAATGTTCCTCTAAAGCTCAGCATTACATAGGAAACGCAGTGTAAATGGTGGGGCAAACTTGCTTGCAGGCAAAATCCAGCTTTTCACATACTATTAAGAAAATAGTATGCTTTAAAAGTACTCCACTCAAAATGAAACACTGAGACGGATACAGGGAACACATTCTGCTGAGTAGTTCCGTTTTTCATCCAGCCATTGCTATACTGCACAGATGCACCCCAGCCCCTTTTACCATTTGGTGATCCTGGAACACACCTGCTGGAGATGATGGAAGCTTCTTCTTGCTGCTTTTCAAACACAAAAAAATGATGTTAAAAATGGCATACCTTACAGCTGCAAACCTGAGTTGGAAGTACTTGCATTAGTAGCTTGTTGTATGCTTTCAATTGCTGCAAGGTACAGTATTACTATTTAAATTGGCTTTTCTATATAGAATTATTTAAACCAATAATAAAATGTGTTTGTGGGTAAGCGTCACTCTGTATAGCAGACACGTGAGAGGCACATGCAGCAGAGTGACCCAGCTATCGAACGGAGCTTCAGGTAGGTGACCACTTCTTCTGCAAAGCTCACATAAAAAACATGCATAGATGCAGGCCGTGGGGCACATATTCCTCCCCCTCCCCCCCGGTCACCATTGTCACGATTGTTAACTCTCTCTGTGCCCCAAGCACTCTCAGAACCAGCCATTGACTTGCTTGTGGTTCAAGTTAAAGCTCCCAAAGTCAATGTGGACACTTGGGGCCAGTGGCGGCCCGTCCATTAGGGGAGCCCGGGCGTCGCCTCCTCTGTCCTCGCCACCCTCTATATGAATAATGGTTAGATTCATGCATAACATGAATCTATCCATGGCCACCGCGGCCACCCCCTATTCAGGCATCTGGCCCCTTTCAGGACGCCGGGCGCCTGAATTACAGTGGGGGGGGGGGTTTTGAAGCAGCCGATTAGAGCCATAGGCTCTAATAGGCTTCAAAATAGGGTGGCTCGTGGTGCAGAGCATTGCACCATGAGCCCACCCAAGTGTTACAACAGAAAAGTTTAAAAGTGTCCGATCTGTCCGCCACAATGACGCAGTCCCGCTAAAAATAGCTAATCACCGCCATTACTAGTAAAAAAAATTATTTAGACAAAAAATTTCATAAATATATACCCTATTTTGTAGACGCTACAACTTTTGCGCAAACCAATCAATATACACTTATTGCGATTTTTTTTAACCAAAAATATATAGAATAATGCATATTGGCCTAAAGTGATAAAGAAATGTATTTTTATTTTTTGGATATTTATTATAGCACAAAGTAAAAGATATTGTTTTGTTTTTTTTAAATTGTCACTTTATTTTGTTTATAGCGCAAAAAATAAAAACTGTAGAGGTGATCAAATGCCACCAGAAGAAAGCTCTATTTGTGGGAAAAAAAGGACGTAATTTTTTTTTTGTTTGCAAAGTCGCATGACCGCGCAATTGTCAGTTAAAGCGACGCAGTGCCGTATCGCAAACAATTTTCTGGTTTATAAACCCGGTTCATAACTTAGAAGATACAAAGTCTATTTATCCAGCTGATGAGGAACAACACTTTTTGTATGTAAAAATTAATGAATATTAAACTCAGCGCTGCTCCTGTAACTTAGAGCAATACAGTATCTAACATTGAAATGGCTATACCAACATGTATAGTGACATCAGGGCCCGTGCTACCACTAGGCAAACTAGGCAGCCGCCTAGGGTGCACTGCTGCCTAAGGCGCCTGGCCACTGGTGTTCCTACTCTCTTCTCTCTGCAGCAAGCAACTAAGTCTCAGCATCAGCACGCATGCCACCGCTCCGTTTGCACATAGTGTCAGAGGCGCAGCAGCGGTGGAAGACTGTGTCTGTGTCCCATTTCCAAATTAATGGAAGCAAGCAAACATTCATTGAAGGGCACTGGTAGGCTGCATTGATGGGCGCTGGTGAGGCTGCATTTGATGGGCACTCGTGAAGCTGCATTTGATGGGTGCTCGAGAGGCTGCATTTGATGGGCGCTGGTAAGGCTGCATTTGATGGGCGCTCATGAAGCTGCATTTGATGGGGTGCTTGAGAGGCTGCATTTCATGGGCGCTGGAGAGGCTGCATTTGATGGGCGCTGGTGAGGCTGCATTTGATGGGTGCTGGTGAGGCTGCATTTGATGGGCGCTGGCATGGCTGCATTTGATGGGCGCTGGTGAGGCTGCATTTGATGGGCGCTGGTGGGGCTGCATTTGATGGGTGCTGGTGAGGCTGCATTTAATGGGTGCTGGTGAGGTTGCATTTAATGGGTGCTGGAGAGGCTGCATTTGATGGGCTCTGTAGAGGCTGCATTTGATGAGCGCTGGTGAGTCTTTATTTGATGGGCACTGGTGAGGCAGCATTTGATGGGTGCTTCATTAAAAAGGTGGGGTATACATGGGCAGGGAAAAGGGGTGGAGTCAGGGGTGGACCGGGGGGGGGGGCAAAATGAGGTTTCACCTAGGACAGGGGTGCCCAACCAATGGCCCATATGTGACCCACAGAGACCTCTGATGTGGCCCACAACCTCCTGCTCTGGGATGGAATAAAATAGAATAGAATACTGTTATTAAAGGTAAGTTTATTACTAAAATCACAGTGTATAAATGGGCATATCTGTTCTGCAGTGGTTACTGGGCTGCTTTCAAACTGATCCACAGGTGCAGAGAAGTGCACCTGTGGGTTACCTGCACTGAGCCATAGACTTCTATTCATAGGTGTGCGGAGCCTATTGTATTAGGGTGTGCACCCCAAAGCTTAAACACACATGAACGCCACCTGCTGTCACATGGAGGAGGCTCTGATGGTGGGAGTTGATTGGGAGCATATTATGCTACATTCTAAATACGAGTGTAGTGTGTTCCTATAGTTGAACCTAGCCTTTAATATAATGGGGGCATTTACACTGGCCACTGGCACCCCAAACCACCCGCCTAGTGCCACTCCTGGATAATGCTAATGCACATGAGGCGATTAGGGTGTGCCCAGGCACACCCAGCACACCCTGTGTGCACACCTATGCTTCTATTACCTGTGAGTTTGGTGTGCTGAGAGTAGAGTGGGCTAATCCTTGCACCATCCCAGTGCAATTAAAGTGCAGACAAATAAAGTGCAGTCATATAAAGTCCATCCAATGTGGTGTGCTGAGCTTGTGAAAAGTTGAAATGGTTCTCAGGTGACTTTCCGTGCTCCCCTCCTGGGTCCCCACTCACCAGAAAGAAGCTTTAAATACGCCTATAAGTATATTTAGAATTGTATCTCCTTTCACTGGTTGGAGCTGGTGTGTGTTGCCACTATATAGGGACGACTTCTATCTTCCACCGATATATTTTCAAAAGCATTTAAGGTGTCCTAGATCCTTCCAAGCTTTCACGGTGAGCGGACATACATTTTTTAAGCGAATGGCAATAAAGGGAAAAGAGTATATAGTGTAATACTGCAAGGTTTATTTATAAAATCCCAAAATATTACACTTACATCAAAAAACTTTAAACAGTTCAGAAAAAACGCAGCCTTGGCGTGCAAACAGCCCTCAAAGGTTCTCCTTATCTTGACGCGTTTCTCCCCTCCCACTGGGCGTCATCAGAAGCTTTTTTGTATGTTCATCTTGATGTCATAGACTCTCATTATTTCTTTGTTGAGAATTGCTAACAAACTACGATGGTGCACAACTAATCAGTATTATAATAGGACTCTATGGATCTTCTCAACAAGAAAAAATGCAGAAAGAGATCAAATCATTGTCAAACGACTTTAACTCACTATTTGAACTATAAACCATTTCTGAATAACACAAAACTTTTTTAGCCCTCAAGGACATCATTGGAATTGGAAAAAAAATAAAAACACATGTTAAAACACTTTTCAAGTTAGTATAACAAGACATGGAACCTCATATTATCTAAAGGACTCAATGATGAAAAAAATAATGGTACCATGTATATGTATGATCGTAATACTCAAAACAAGAAATAAGTATGTTTTTATAATATGAATAAGTCAGAAGTGAGATGGAAAATGATGATTAGATATATATCCAGATGTTCTAAAGATTTATAATTACTACATCAAAATTGATCTCTGGATAAATGAAAGCGGGATTCCACCCGCAATTTTTTTTTTATTTAAACGTCAGCAGCTACTAATACTGTAGCTGCTGACTTTTAATAAGGACACTTACCTGTCCTACTCGCCCGCGATGTCGGGCCCTGACAGCGATCGCTCGATCCTGGCAGGTCCTGGCTCCCCCATCCCGACTAAGGGAAAGAGGCAGTGAAGCCTTACGGCTTCACTGCCCGTTTCCTACTGCGCATGCGCGACTCGCACGGCGCTTTGTGAATGGGCGGCTGTCTCCTGGGATTACACACAGTTCCCAGAAGGCAGCGTGCCCCATTCACAAGAAGAGGAAGCGGAAGGAGAACCACCGAGGCAAAGGAAGAGGCAGATTAGGGGACTTCAGCATAGCAACGGGCATTTCGGGTGAGTATAAAAATAAAAAAAAATTCTATTAATTTTTTTCAATTTATTTTCAGGAATTTTAGTGTTAAAAAAAATTCTGGGTGGACCTAGGCATTAAAATGATAGAACAGTACAAATTAAGATTACAAATAATATTATCCACACCAGGGACGCCTGCATTCCTACTATTATAAGGGTGCTATAGACCTAAAAGACCTAAAATAGGAATTCCTTGTCTTAGAGCACCATCTGGTGGACAGGTCCAGTCAACACCTAAAAACATTAGGTTAATCAATAGAAGTGCCTTCCAATCAGATGGGGGTAAATATTCGGAACTACACTTTCTAGGCTAGTCCTTAGATAAGGAGATTTTGTGAATAAAAGGGGAAGTTCAGAGAGGAAAGGAATGATCACTCACTCTTCTAACAAGGGCAATTTCTCAATCAAGATTAGATCTCTCTTTCTCAATGACATAATAGATGCCCTATGAAACACAGACACGCTCTCTCAATCTAAAACATCCTCTTGATCAGACGTTGTATCGATCGATCTCTTGGAAGCCCTCCTAACATTCTCTACGGTTCATCACATAAGCGGCCTTGCAAATTCCTGCTTGTGGCTCCATAACCCATCACGAATATTGTTGTTGGTATGGTATAATTTATTAACTAACTTGAAACATTTCCCTCTCACTTCTGAATTTAACTGAATGTGTATTTCATTATTTTGATAGAGCTTTGGCATTATATCCTATTCAAAGATTTATTCTTCAACTCAGGAATCGAGTTATTAAGTTAGCACACAGCTTCTGACCATTATTATGCAGTGTCATGACTGGGGCAGAGACTTTAGTGCTGATGTACAGAGTGCTCATTTCATGAGGTGGTGGTTGGTGCTTCTTTACACTGGGAAGTGTCTGGCAACAATCTGAGTCGTTGGTGGAGGAATTAATATACATGTGTAATTTGGACTATACAGGACTTTTTTTTGCACTTTATCAGCACTTTATGCACTTTTATACATATATACTTTATTTTTATTGTGATAATATACTGCACTTTAGGATTGATGTGTTTGTATTTACCGTATATACTTGAGTATTTCAGCACATTTTTTTGTGCTGAAAATGCCCCCCTCGGCTTATACTCGAGTCACCTTTTTGCACCTGATCTCCCGGATTTTGGGGACCCGGTACTGGTCATATAGCCCCACTCTTCCTCTACAAGTGTGCAAAGTTTGTTGTCCAGGGGACCTACGGCCGAGAAGCACCGATTTTTCAAAGCCGGGCACCCCTTCCATAGACTCCCATGTTAAACGTCAGTCTAGTCATGGACACTGAGGCATGGGCACAGTGAGGCATGGGCCTAGTGAGGCATGGGCACAGTGACGCATGCACATGGACACAGTGAGGCATGCAGATGGACACCCTAGGCTTATACTCGGGTCAATACGCTTTCCCATTTTTTGTGGTAAAATTAGGTGCCTCAGCTTATATTCGGGTCGGCTTATAGTCGAGTATATACAGTATGTTGATTTTTTTCACTTCTAGCAATGTTTGGATCTAATGTTTTCTCTTCATAATAGGAACAATTGCAAATATGTCTTAGTTTAGCGAATAGTTTTCAGTACATAATACTATGCAATTGTCCTAGTGTCTTCAAAAGGTCTCTTGCAAACACTGCTTGATGAAACAAATGTCATTTGTTTAAGAAATACACTAATCAAAACTTAATGTTGTTTACCAGACAAATGCTAGATACTTTGCTGTCGTTATCTGTGATTGACTTATGGGTGATCTATTTCTAAAGAATGTATAAAACACTAGACATGTGCATTTGTTTTCGTCCAAATGCATTTTCGTCCGAATTTCAGCTATTTTCGTTATCGTTTTAACAAACGAAAACGAAAGCACAGAATCCGAAAACCGAAAGATCCGACATAAACAAATGCTTTATTTTCGTTTTCGTTGCTACAACAGTTCGATATAGATAGGAGATTCGACGTGACGCTGACAATAACAATCTGTGTCTATCGAACCTGTGGTCGAATGTGCCTAACCCTAAGGCCCCTTTCACACTGGGGCGTTTTTCATGCGGTTTAGCGCTAATAATAGCGCTGTTATACCGCATGAAAAAATCCTGCCCTGTGCCTTCAATGTGAAAGCCCGAAGGCTTTCACACTGAAGCGGTGCGCTAGCAGGACCGCTCCAAAAGTCCTGCTAGCCGCTTCTTTACAGCGGTAAAGGAGCGGTGTGTTCACCGCTCCTTTACCGCGGTCTCCCATTGAAATCAATGGGACAGCGCGGTAATACGCCCGGGCGGTATTAACCCTTTTTCGGCCGCTAGCAGGGGTTAAATTAACCCCCCTACAGTGTTGCCAACCCCCTGAAGTGAAATTTACTGGCAAGGATGCCAAAATTTCTGTACGGCACCAATTTCTTACTGGCAAAAATCATGAAAATTGCTGGCAGAGCCGCATTTTTTACTGACGCTGCAAAAAAGTACCTACAATCACTGTTTTTAGTGCTAAACAGTGCAAATATCAATATTTGAACTATAAACACACAGCTAATGCTATTTATCAATGTGTTTAAGTTAAGTTAAGTAAAAACATTTTTCTCAATTTACATGAAGGTCAGGTTACTATAACCCGGCCAGCACAGAGTTCCCTCTTACATCAGAGTCTGCAGGATGCCCCCTTACAGTGCAAGGGAACTCTTATGTAAAGGGGAACGCTGCAGATCATGATGTAAGGGGGAACCCTGATGTGGAGGGGGGCTCTTACCTTAGTGTATTCACCTTCCGCAGAGTGAATACACTAAGGTAAGGGGGAAACCTTTATATCAGTGCCCCCTTACATTATTGTATTCATTCACCTCCTTACATCAGTGACCCCCCCCCCCCCTTAGAATGGCCTGGCGGCACTGTCACTTACCTCCTCTCAGGTGCACAGTGTGGGGCTCAGTCAGACGGCTCCAGCTTGGTGGCTCTGATCTCCTCTCCCCAGTCCACACGTCTGTTTCTTCCCGGGCCGTAACCCCCATCCCGGCAGCACTTCCACTCTTGACTCCTTTCTAGGATCCCCTCAGAGACTGTAGACATGATAAAAGACAAGAGATGGTCAGAGGCTGCGGACATACTACAGGAGGTGGACACTGGACAGAGACTGCGGACATACTACAGGAGGGGGACAGAGGCTGCGGACATACTACAGGAGGGGGACAGAGGCTGCGGACACACTACAGGAGGGGGACAGAGGCTACGGACCCACTACAGGAGGTGGACAGAGGCTGCGGACATACTACAGGAGGGGGACAGAGGCTACGGACATACTACAGGAGGGGGACAGAGGCTGCGGACATACTACAGGAGGGGGACAGAGGCTGCGGACATACTACAGGAGGTGGACAGAGACAGCGGACATACTACAGAAGGGGGACAGAGGCTGCGGACACACTACAGGAGGGGGACAGAGGCTGCGGACATACTACAGGAGGGGGACAGAGGCTGCGGACATACTACAGGAGGGGGACAGAGGCTGCGGACATACTACAGGAGGGGGACAGAGGCTACGGACATACTACAGGAGGGGGACAGAGGCTGCGGACACACTACAGGAGGGGGACAGAGGCTGCGGACATACTACAGGAGGGGGACAGAGGCTGCAGACATACTACAGGAGGTGGACAGAGGCTGCGGACATACTACAGGAGGTGGACAGAGGCTGCGGACATACTACAGGAGGGGGACAGAGGCTGCGGACATACTACAGGAGGTGGACAGAGACAGCGGACATACTACAGAAGGGGGACAGAGGCTGCGGACACACTACAGGAGGGGGACAGAGGCTGCGGACATACTACAGGAGGGGGACAGAGGCTGCGGACATACTACAGGAGGGGGACAGAGGCTGCGGACATACTACAGGAGGGGGACAGACGCTACGGACATACTACAGGAGGGGGACAGAGGCTGCGGACACACTACAGGAGGGGGACAGAGGCTGCGGACATACTACAGGAGGGGGACAGAGGCTGCAGACATACTACAGGAGGTGGACAGAGGCTGCGGACATACTACAGGAGGTGGACAGAGGCTGCGGACATACTACAGGAGGGGGACAGAGGCTGCGGACATACTACAGGAGGGGGGACAGAGGCTGCGGACATACTACAGGAGGTGCCGGTGGAGACACTCTGCGGACATGATGGTGCCCTCCTCACCCCCTCACAGTAGCCTCCTCCTCTGTCCACCACCATATTACTTCTCCACATCATCAGTGTGCTGTGTCCTCCTCCTGTGCCCCTTTCAACATTCCACAGGTCAGTGCTGCACTGTGCTGCCCTGACCTGTGGAGAGGTGAAAGGGGCACAGGAACCAGAGGAGGACACAGCACACACTGATGATTTTGAGAAGTAATATGGTGGTGGACAGAGCACATCAGTCTCTCCCCTGCATGGCACGGCTTCAGGCTCTCAGGACGCCAGGCTCTCACTCGCTTGTATCCCCCCCAGTTTCACTGACCTTAAAACTCGAGTTGAGTCCGTCCTCTTCACCCCTGGGCCCTGGGGCCTGGGCCCTGTCAGTGCTCCGAGCCTCCGAGTCCGCTCGCTCCGAGTCCTCCTCCACCTATGATGAGTGCATGGCATGCATGCACTCACTACAGGTGTCGCGCCAGCCGCTGTGGCCTTTTCAAAAATGGCGCCATCACGTTACCGCGCGTGCGCCGCCCGGCCGAGCGTGAACAAGTTTCCCTGAGCTCGGCCGGCTTTCGGAACGGCGCATGCGCAGTTGTATGACCGGCTCGCGGCCATCTTTTTTATGGGCGCCGGTGCCCATAACGGACTTTAACGTACACCCCGAAAAAGGGGTTAAATTCGCGGACTGTACGCAAATCTACGTACGGTTGGCAACACTGCCCCCCTAGCGACCGCATACCGCGGTAAGAACGACAGTATAGCAGCGCTGAAAATCGCGCCGCTATACCGCCACCGCACCTGCCCGCCCCAGTGTGAAAGGGGCCTAACTCTATTAGTCCAAGATTATTCTACATAGGAGAGAAAAGATTCGACATTATAGAGAGAAAAGATTCGACATAGGAGAGAAAAGATTTGACATAGGAGAGAAAAGATTAGACATAGGAGAGAAAAGATTCGACATTATAGAGAGAAAAGATTTGTTATTATAGAGAGAAAAGATTCGACATAGGAGAGAAAGATTCGACATAGGAGAGAAAAGATTCGACATAGGAGAGAAAAGATTCGACATAGGAGAGAAAAGATTTGTTATTTTAGAGAGAAAAGATTCGACATAGAGAGAAAAGATCACTGCTGGAATTGGGTGGGGGAAGTAAAATAAAAATAAAGTTGATGATGAATGTTATTGGCTGATTGTAACCAAAGAGGAGGAGCAGTAAAATAGCTAGAATGACGAAGATTCGACAAAGCATCGAAAGTTAGAAGATTTGACGATGCAGCAAAACTGTACGACGCTGCAATCGTACATTTCCGGTCAAATGCATCCGCCCATAGGCTATAGAAGAATTCTAATGTTGGTTGACTAGTAATAGTAATGAATAAATATAATTATTACTAGTCATACAACATTAGAATTCTTCTATAGCTTGTGGGCGGAACATTCGACCGGAAATGTATGATTGCAGCGTCGTACAGTTTCACTGCTCCGTCGAATCTTCTTTGAACATTCGACAGACACCATAAGCCTTCAATGACAGATTCAACCTTAATTAATTCAGATTTTCGGACGAATGCAATTTCTAAAGAAAAACGAAATAAATAAAAACGAATTTCGGGAGTAACTAAATAATTTTATTTTTCGGACGAAAACGAAATTCCGAAACGAAATATTTCAATGTGCACATGTCTATAAAACACCAGATACACTTTAATTAAACCAGAAATATTCTATTCACTGAAATATTTCCATGTAATTGCATTCACAGGCTTTGTTTCCTAAGAACAACAGGACTTTCACATTTCTACAGTGGTGAAAAAATAAAGCAACTGTTGGGCAGATATAAATGCGCTGCAGTGGTGGTGGAACCCCTCGGGACCTCTTGTGGTATCCTGTTATGAAAAAAAAGGAAATAAAACAGAAATAAAAGAAACAGTGCAAATCTGCATAATTAAATTCAAATGCATTTTTATTTGCACATCAATTGAAAGCAAACAATATAGCAAGACTCCAACAGCTCTTTACTATTTTAAAATTACACAACTGTAATGAGACTGGACCAATTCAATGTACACATTACTGTTGCTATAATATCATTGTATCAGTAATGTAATGTAATATAATGTATATAATATCATTGTATCAGTAATGTAATGTAATATAATGTATATAATATCATTGTATCAGTAATGTAATGCAATATAATGTATATAATATCATTGTATCAGTAATGTAATGTCGTCCAGTGTACTCTATGTACGCTAGCGTACTTAAAAGCCCTTAGTTCACATTTCTCTATATAACATTAATATATATGTTTATTCTAAGTTTTACAGTATATAATATACAGTATGTATTCAAGTGCCTGAAGGAATTTTAAAGAGAAAGTAAACCCTCTACACCCTGCATGAAAAAGGCATAATGAGCTAGTAGGCATAGCTTCTAGCTCATTATGTATTACTTACCTGAGATCGAAGCCCCTGCAGTGGCCCTCGTTTGCCACCTCCGACGCCGCCATCTCTCCTGGAGTGACTTCTGGGTATCGCGGCTCCAGCGCTGTGACTGGCCGGAGCCTCGATGGCGTCACTCCTGCGCATGCACGCGGCTGCCGCCACTAACGGCATGATCACCGTTAGAAACGGCACGCTCAGTGCGCCTGCGCCCGATGTCTACGGCGCATGCGTAGACATCACGCCGTAGACATCAGTGCCGCTATTTCTGCAAATATCTCCTAAACCTTTTAGGTTTGGGAGATGTTTCTTGCACCTACAGGTAAGCCCTAATCTAGGCTTACCTGTAAGTTAAAGTGGTTGTAATGGGTTTACAACCACTTTAAGGAGCATAATAAATGAATCAGCCGATTCATTGCTGATACAGTATACATTTTTTAAGATAGATTAATTTTAAACATGTTGTTCTAAAGTCAAATGTTTTTTTTATTTTATATATTAATGCATTCCCTGCATAAATTTCTAAAAAAAATGCCCCACTGCCTGTCCTGTACCTGTTTAGGACTACCAAAGAGGAGGTAAGGGGCCTCTCTAAGTAATATCATATTAAAGGGTTTTCTAAACCTTTGTGTTTAGATTTTTTTAAATAGCAAACATGTCACGACACTTCCCACCGACTTCTTCGGACCATGGACGCAGCAGGTTCCCACGGGGGCGTCCAGGCCGAACGAAGTAGATTTTATATGCAGGGTTGCACTATGAGGGGCATAGGTGTGCGCACAGGGTATGCCAGGTGTGCCTGGGCACACCCTAATCGCCCTGTGCTGCGCAGATTCCCCCTGCTGCTTGGCTGCAGAGAAATGGGCAGGGGGAAGCTCTGTCCTCAGTCCCTTTCTCTGTATCTAAAGTGAGACATTAGGGGTCTGTTTAGACCCCTAATATTTCACCAAAGCCCCCAATGGGGCTCCAATTTTTTTTTTTAAATGTAACAAAATTATTGTAAAAAAAATAATGCAAATAAACTACTGACACCAATCTCTGCCCTACTGACACCTCCACTGCCCTACATATATTTACATACACACGTGTGTTTGAGCTTTGGGGTGCACACCCTAATGCCATAGGCTGTGCACACCTATGATGAGGGGAGAAGCACAAAAGCGCCACTCTAAGTGCAGTAGTAACAATAAATTTTAATAGATAAAATGAAGGGGGAGCATATATGTACTCACAAACATGGAGTTAAAAGTGGACATGTAAGATGGAGGAGTCCGTGTCTTGGTCTGATGAAGGAGCGCATGCTCCGAAAACGCGCTTACCCATTGGTTCCCCAGCTACCCGGAACACATTGATCTCCCAGCAACCCGAAAGTTTACCACGAGTCACGGCTCGCAGCACGGCCTTAACGCCCGTTGAGGATCTTTCCATCTCTGTCTCCGCTCCTCCCTGCATCAGTCGAATCGCGGCCCAACAAGCGCTGGCTTCTACCGGCGTCATCGGTCACGCACCACCGCTCTGCCTGAGAAAAGATACGGACTCCTCCATCCTACATGTCCACTTTTAACTCCCTGTCTGTGAGTACATATATGCTCCCGCTTCATTTTATCTATTAAAATGTATTGTTACTACTGCACTTAGAGTGGTACTTTTGTGCTTCTCCCCTCAGCTTTCCAGGATTTGCTTCATATCTTCACTGGGCTGCCTTCTAAGTGTTTAGGATGGACTAGAAATACTTTCTTTCAGACTCATGTGAACATTTTTTTAATATCATTCACTCATTTGTATTTTTAATATTATTATATTTTTTATTTTAGTTCCCTTGTTTTTATCTCCATCCTTATTAGTTTTCTTCTTGCCTCTGGTACCAGAGCCTACTTTCTCCTATATGAGAGGATAGCACTATGTAAGCCTCATTGTGTCATACAGATGTTCTCACAAGATGACTGTTATTTGTACAACACCGTTTGTTCTACGGACCAGGTCCTTTTGTCAGGCTCCTGGTTCTGGTCTTTTCTTTGTCTACTTGATTCTATGTCAAAACAATAAAAACTAATTGAACATAAAACAATAAAATAAATACACCTGATATTAAGTGGAACTCTGCTCTCAAACAAAAGGTATGAGATGTTCAACACAAAAGAATCATGATACAATAGGTAAAAGATAAACTTTATAATCAATGGTTAGTAATAATGATATGCGCATGCATCCCTTGCACAAAACATCTCAACGTATTTCAATGGGAAAAGTAGGATTTTTAAAACAGCTTACCTGTAAAATCCTTTTCTTGGAGTACATCACGGGACACAGAGCAGCATAGTCATTACTATGTGGGTTATATAGAATTACCTTCAGGTGCTGGCACTGGCAACTTCCAAAACAGGAAGTACCCTCCCCTATATAAGCCCCTCCCATCCGGGAGTACCTCAGTTTTGTAGCAAAGCAATACGTGTCCCCAAAAGAGGGGTGGGAGCTCTGTGTCCCGTGATGTACTCCAAGAAAAGGATTTTACAGGTAAGCTGTTTTAAAAATCCTACTTTCTTGTTCATACATCACGGGACACAGAGCAGCATAGTCATTACTATGTGGGACGTCCCAAAGCAATGCCAAATGAGGGGGGGGGATACACCATACATAAGCTGGGCGCCATCAGGCATGAGGATCTTTTGCGGCCTGCAACACACTGCGCCCAAAGGCGACATCCTCCTGACTTCTAACGTCCACCTGGTAGAACCTAGTAAACGTGTGTACTGAAGACCATGTTGCGGCCTTACAAATTTGAGCCAGGGAGGCCTGGTGATGCACTGCCCATGAAGTTCCAACTGCTCTCGTGGAGTGCGCCCTAACTTTGAACGGAGGCGGTCTACTTCTCAAGCCATAGGCTTGTATTATGACCTGTCAAATCCACTTGGCTAAAGTAGATTTTGATGCTGCCTGACCCTTTCTGGGGCCTTCCGGCAGAACAAACAAAGAATCCGTTCTACGAATCTGAGCAGTGGCTTTTAGATAAGCTTTAACTGCTCTTACTACATCCAAAGAATGCAATAACTTTTCCTCTACCGAGCTTGGTTTGGGGAAAAAAGAAGGAAGAACCACATCCTGGTTCAAGTGAAACCTCGATACCACCTTAGGAAGAAAGGCTGGGTGAGGGCGTAATACTACTCTGTCCTTATGGATAACCAGATATGGCTCTTTACAGGACATGGCGGCTAATTCCGACACTCTTCTAGCCGAGCATATGGCTACTAAAAATATCAATTTTCTGGTGAGTAGAACCAAGGAAATGTGCCGCAAAGGTTCAAACGGCTGCTTCTGCAGAACCGACAGAACCAAATTTAGATCCCATGGGCATATGGGAGCTTTAATCGGTGGAATAATACGAGTCACCCCTTGCATAAAGGATTTGACAAGTGAATGCATAGCCAGGGGCCTTTGAAATAGTATTGATAAGGCCGAAACCTGGCCCTTGATAGTACTTAAGGCAAACTTCCTGTCTACAGCCCACTGCAGGAAGTCCAGAATTCTGCCTATAACGTACTTACGTGGATGCCATTTTCTGGCCTCGCACCAAGTGATGTACGCCTTCCAAACTCTATAGTAGATCTGCCTGGATACAGGCTTCCTGGCATTGATTATAGTTGATACCACAGAGTTAGAGAGACCTCTCTTCTTTAGGATGTGGGATTCAATAGCCAGGCCGTTAAACTTAGAGTTAGTAAGGAAGGGTGGTATATCGGTCCTTGCGAAAGCAGGTCCGGACGACGTGGAAGGGTCCAAGGACTCCCCACAGACATTTTGATGATCTCCGCGTACCAGGCCCTTCGGGGCCACGCTGGAGCCACCAGGATCACCGGCTTCTTCTCCAACCTGACTCTGCGAAGGAGTCGAGGCAACAATTGTAGCGGAGGGAATGCATATATCAGTCTGAACTGATCCCAAGGGAACACCAGAGCATCCGAGCCGCAAGCGAGGGGATCCCTTGTCCGGGAGACAAATCTGTCCACCTTTGCATTGAATCTGGATGCTAGCAGATCTACATCCGGTGTTCCCCACCGCTGACATATTGCTCGGAAGACCTCGGGATGAAGGGACCATTCCCCTGGGCATAACTGTTGGCGACTCAGAAAGTCCGCCTTCCAATTCTCCACCCCTGGAATGAAGACAGCTGATATACATGGGACATGCTTTTCTGCCCATTCCAGGATGTGACTTACTTCCCTCTGGGCTGCACGACTCCTGGTGCCTCCCTGATGATTGATATATGCCACTGCTGTGGCATTGTCTGATTGAATTCTGACAGGGGACCCTTGGAGTCTGGATGTCCAGGCTACTAGGGCATACCGGGCTGCTCGTATCTCTAAGAGATTGATGGGCAGGGTTTTTACTACATTTGACCATCTGCCCTGGAGAGACCATTGCTCCAGTACTGCCCCCCAGCCTATAAGGCTGGCATCTGTAGTGACCACCTTCCAAGATATCGGACTGAAGGGTTTTCCCTTATGGAGATTCTGGGGGATCAACCACCAGCAGAGACTCTTCCGAACGGAAGGGGACAAAGCCATCGGGAAGTCTAGAGCCTGAATTTTTCCGTTCCAGGCTGACAATATGGCCCTCTGTAAATTCCTTGAGTGGAATTGGGCGTATGGCACAGCTTCGAATGATGCTACCATCTTTCCTAGCAGCCTCATGCACAGGCGTATGGACGGCTGTCTTTTTGCACAAAGCAGACGGACCAAGCCCCTCAAAGAGGATACCTTGTCTAGAGGTAAGAAAATCTTCCTCTGGTCTGAATCCAGCCGTAGCCCTAGATATACCAGGTTTTTCACTGGCTGTAGGGCTGACTTGTCCAGGTTGATGACCCAACCGTGAGATTCTAGATACTTGATTGTATCGACAATTACCACTTCTAGCTTGGCAACTGAGTGGTCCATCAACAACAGGTCGTCTAGGTATGCCATTATCGTTACACCTCGTGTTCTTAGATCGGCCAACAGTGGGGCCAGAATTTTTGTGAACACTCGTGGTGCTGTGGCCAGACCGAATGGTAAGGCTCAGAACTGAAAATGGCGCCCTTCTACTGCAAAGCGTAGAAATTTTTGATGACCTGGAAAGATGGGAACATGCAAGTAAGCATCTTTGATGTCGATCGAGGCTAACCATTCCTCCCCTTGTAGGGCAGCGGTGACCGATCGGATCGACTCCATCCGGAAAGACCGGACGTTTAGAAATTTGTTTAGACTCTTTAGGTCCAATATGGGTCTTATGTCCCCGTTTGGCTTCGGGACTGTGAAAAGGTTTGAGTAGAAACCCAACCCCCACTCTTCCATAGGAACCTCCATAATTACTCCTTGGAGCAATAGTTGTTCTAACGCCAATAGGAGAGACCCTCTTTTCAGAGGGTCTCTTGGCATGCCTGACCACATAAAATGGGAAGGAGGAGACTCTTTTAACTCCAACTTGTATCCCAGAGTTACTGCGGAGAGCACCCATCTGTCTTTGATCGTCTCCCGCCAGGTCTCTGCGAACAACTGAAGTCTTCCCCCCACCCGTTTGAGTGGGGGCAGCCCTTCATAGGCTTGACTTGGAGGCTGGTTTAGTACCCCTTCGGATCCAGGGTTTCTTATTACCCTGTGACTGTCCCTGATTTTTACCCCCTGAGTTTGACCGAGGAGGCCGTCGGAACTGCTTAGTAGCAGATGTCGCAGGGATAGGAGAGGTAGTCCTCTTAAAAGATGGACCCCTAGACCTCTTCTTACTCGGTAAGAGAGTACTTTTACCACTGGAAATCTTCTGGATATACTTATCCAGGTCCTCGCCAAAAAGGCGTTCCCCATGAAATGGGAAGCTAACTAAGAGCTTCTTACAGGGAGCTTCAGCAGACCAGTTTTTGAGCCACAGAAGCCTACGCATATGTACCAAAGACAGCGTGAGGCGGGAGGCCTAATGGATAGAATCCTTGATGGCGTCAACCGCAAAGCATAATGCTCTAGGCAGATCAGCCAGAGCCTGGGCCTGCTGGTCTGGCAAATCCCTCAGGACCATTTTCATTTGATCCTTTAAAGCTTGGCAGACCCCAATAGCTGCCACTGCTGGCTGTGTAACAGCCCCTGCTGTGGAAAAAGCAGATTTTAATAAAGATTCCAATTTTTTATCTACTGGATCTTTGAACATTTGAACATTATCTACTGGACATGTCAGTGATTTGTTCACAGAAGAGATGGCTGCATCCACCGTAGGAACATTCCATCTCTGGGTGAACTTTTCCTCCATGGGATAGATCACCGGAAATTTCTTAGGCGGAACAAATAGTTTATCAGGATGTTCCCAGTCCTGGTATATAAGTCCTTCCAATAATGGATGTATTGGAAAGGAGCAATTAACCTGGGGAGCTTTTAGCGACCCCAATGAGGAGACAGCAGTAGTTGATGGTTCAACAAGAGGCATTTTAAATGCAGATCGAACCATGTCAGTTAGGGTCTGGACCCACAATCTTTCAGTCTGTGATGCTGAAAATGGTTCATCTACTGTCGATTCCTCAAAAACAGAGTTAACCTCCTCCTGATCCCCTTCAGGTAGGTCGGTCCCTTCCTGGGACTGTTGCTCTGCCAACAGGCACTCTAATGGAGGTGATGGAGATCTGGCGCGCTTTCTTTCCTGTAGAGAAGAAGCGATCAATGCTGCCAATCTCTGCTCCAATCCCTCCAGAGTTGAGGAAAAAACCTCCTCTGTTATATATGCAGGAGCAGGTGGACTGAGGACAGCCGCAGTACCTGGCACTCCCGGGGGTTCCTTATGGGTATTAACCTCTGATTTCTCAGGGGAGGAGGGTGCAGATGACTGCTCCAGATCCTCAGAGCCCGATGGAGACCCCCTACACTTCCTGAGAGGTATATCTCTGAGTTTTTTAGGCGGCATATTCCTTAGTTCAAAGCTGAGGTATTCCAGCCGCAATACACCCCTTACTGAAATAGTCTAATGCAATCTGCTGCTATGTACATCAGTGGGTGTCTACTAATGCGTCTTTCTGGGGATGCCTGTATCAACCGCCCGCTGTAAGCCCCTATACCATGCTACCAGCTCCTTTTCATGCTCTGTGTCCATAGCAAGCAGCGTGGACTGAGTCCTTTTATCTTGCTGGGACGCCCGCACATGCGCAGAAGCGCTGGGGGCGCACAGAGCGCGTCATCCGCCAGGCTCCGCCTACTTTTTGAAGCTAAATCTATAAAAAGAAAGCGTGTGTGCGCGCGCGCGTGCACGTATGCGCTCTTGGCGCCCTGTAGGGAGAGGAGCCAGGGTCCCTGTTTCACCAGGACTCGGGATGGAAGGAAACTACTTGGCAGCATGACAGAGGAATGCAGCTTCCCTGATAGAGAGCTCACTCATCTGCCTGGACTTTCTCCATGGAAGGAATAGTCCCAAGAAAAAAATAGACGTTCCACAGCGGCCTCTAGTGGACAAACACAGGTACCGCACTTTTGTCTTTTTTTTTTTTTTTTTTTTTAAAAACCTCCTTTATGAAAAACATTTCCAGGTTTACAGTTTTTAAAACTTCCTTTATGAAAAAACATTTCTAGGATTTCTTAGGCATATACAGCTATTAGCGGGAATACCTTTTAGGTAACAGGCAGAAAGACATATTAGGCTTGGGGGTCCCCTCAATAGAACCAAGTTCCTGAGGGGCCCCCACTTACCTTTTCCCCGCCGCAGGACTTTGTTTGGTCCACAGAAGCCCAAACTTCACCTTTCACGGCAGGCATTGTACTAGACCTTCAGGGACCGGGTTCCCAAGGATTCCACTCCCCTGGACCTGTATAGCACCCTGCACAGATAGCCTCTTGGTTTTGGGTATGACCAGAGCTCTGGATCCCAGGGTCCAGCCCTCCTAAGAGAGGCATTACAGGCAAAACCTTGCTCTTCTCTGCAAGGCCCGGGTACCGACCGTTTAGCTATGAAGCTTTTTTGGTCGGATCCGGAATAGCTTGCTAAGGCCCAGAGAACCTGTACACAAGCCCAGATGAATACATGTTAACCTTGGCCAACACCTTAGACACTGGCAAAAAAAACTGAGGTACTCCCGGATGGGAGGGGCTTATATAGGGGAGGGTACTTCCTGTTTTGGAAGTTGCCAGTGCCAGCACCTGAAGGTAATTCTATATAACCCACATAGTAATGATAATGACTATGCTGCTCTGTGTCCCGTGATGTATGAACAAGAAATGTAAGTATTACTGATGAAGGCATTTATATTCCATTCTATGTACATGCCGTGAGGTGTACAAGATTTTAATTTATGGATCCACCGGGTCTCAAGCTGGGAGACCCCCCTTTTGGTGGAACCTCCCCTCCAAGGGCCAGTATCTTTGTCAATTGCTATAAAAGATGTGCCTCGCGGGTCCCTGTTATGACAACATGCAAAGTGTTTAGGAACAAAATGCTCCCTGCCCTGGTACCTTTTCTGATATTCTTGATTAGAGTTGAGCGGACACCTGGATGTTCGGGTTCGACGGGTTTGGCCGAACTTCGGAAAAAAGTTTGGGTTCGGGACCGAACTTTAACCCGAACCCGGACCCGAACCCAAACCCCATTGAAGTCAATGGGGACCCGGACTTCTAAGGACTAAAAAGGCTCTAAAAAGGTCATGGAAAGGGCTAGAGGGCTGCAAATGGCAGCAAAATGTTGTTAAGAGCATGGCAAGTGCTCTGCAAACAAATGTGGATAGGGAAATAACTTAAAATAACATAAAAAAAAAAATAATAATAATCTTGACCTAGGAGGACGAGGTCCATATGGAGTAGGAGGTTGAAGTGGCGGTGGATGTGGCTGTGTAGGTGGAAGCGGCGGTGGAGGAGGACGAGGTAGCCAACACTGATTCAAAAATACAACAATGGCTGTGTAATGCCTGTGATGTGTCGAATTCTGTCCCCCGTCAAATAGTGTCCACCCTGTACTGCGCTTGCTCAGTATGTAGGACAAGGGGATTTCTAAAATCTCCCAAGACGAACGGCGCCTGCGTGGTGAGTTCAGGTGAAGGCCACACCATCCGTGGTTCAAGACGAGCCAAGTGAGGCCGTGCCCGAAGCGTGGCGATCGAACCGAGCCCGTGAGGGGCCCTGTTACTATGTGCTACCGCATGTCCACTTGGATGGTGGGGCTTGAACCTGCACTCACAGCGCAGGCGCCGTTCATCTTCGGAGATTTTGTGAATCTCCTTGTCCTCTGTACTGCGCAAGCGCTGCGCCTTCGCAGTATGGGCCGGAACACAATCCGATGGCCGGACAGTTTTTGTCACAACACCGGTATACATGTCTATTCTGCACAAGGTACGGACAAGTCCTGTGGGATCCATGCCTGGTTCATTTTAATGAACGTGAGCTTGTCCACATTGGCTCTGGACAGGCGGCTGCGCTTGTCTGTGATAACGCCCCCTGCCGTGCTAAATACACGTTCAGATAATACACTGGCTGCAGGGCAGGCCAGCACCTCCAAGGCATAAAGGGCAAGCTCAGGCCAGTGCCCAATTTGGAGACCCAGAAGTTAAAGGGGGCAGACCCGTCATCCAGTACGTGTAGGCCTGTGGACACATACTGCTCAACCATGTTGGTGAAATGCTGCCTCCTGCTAAGACGTTCCATCTCAGCTGGTGGTGCTGGTTGTTGTGGCGTGCTGACAAAGCTTTTCCAAATTTCAGCCATGCTAACCCTGCCTTCTGAGGTGCTGCCGGTGCCCCGGCTGCGTTGGCGACCTCTTCCTCCTCCTCTGCCTTCGCCTTGTGCTTCCACCGTACGCCCACTGTCAGGTGGGAATGCCACCAGCAGCGCGTCTACCAGCGTGCGCTTGTACTCGCACATCTTACGATCCCGCTCCAGTGAGGGAATTAAGGACGGTACGTTGTCCTTGTAACGGGGATCCAGCAGGGTGGCCACCCAGTAATCAGCACCAGTTAAAATGTGGGCAACTCGGCGGTCATTGCGGAAACACTGCAGCATGTAATCGCTCATGTGTGCCAGGCTGCCCAGAGGCAAAGAAAAGCTGTCCTCTGTGGGAGGTGTATCGTCTCTGTCCTCTGTATCCCCCCAGCCATGCACCAGTGATGGCCACGAGCTGGTCTGGGTGCCACCCTGCTGTGAAAATGCCTCCTCCTCCTCCTCCTCCTCCATCTCCTCCTCCACCTCGTCATCCTCCAGAACTGTTCCCTTTCTGCCGGACAATTGTGTACCTGGCGTTTGTTGGTGCAGGAACCCACCCTCGTAGCCACTTGTGAAAGACTGCCCTGAAAGCCTTTGAAATGATCCCGCTTCCTCCTCCTCCTCCTCATCCTCCTGTGCCACATCCTCTTCCATCATCGCCCGAAGCATTTTTTCAAGGAGGCATAGAACTGGGATAGTAACGCTAAGAACGGCGTCATTGGCACTGGACATGTTGGTGGAGTACTCGAAACAGCGCAACAAGGCCCAGTTATTGGTGGTGAAGTGGTGCTGTTCCGCAGAGCGACTCACGCGTGATTGCTGCAGCTGAAACTCCACTATCGCCTGCTGCTGCTCGCACAGTCTGGACAGCATGTGCAAGGTGGAGTTCCACCTTGTGGGCACGTCACATATGAGGCGGTGAGTGGGAAGGCCGAAGTTACGCTGCAGCGCTGACAGGCGAGCAGCAGCAGGGTGAGAACGCCGAAAGTGCGCACACACAGCCCGCACTTTCTGCAGCAGCTCTGGCATATTGGGGTAATTTTTAAGGAACCTCTGGACCACCAAGTTCAGCACATGCGCCAGGCAAGGGATGTGCGTCAAACCGGTTAGGCCCAGAGCTGCTACGAGATTTCGCCCATTATCGCACACCACCAGGCAGGGCTTGAGGCTCACTGACAGCAACCACTCATTGGTCTGTTGTTCCATGTCCCTCCACAACTCCTGCGTGGTGTGGGGTTTTTCCCCCAAACAGGAAAGTTTTAAAACTGCCTGCTGTCGTTTACCCCTGGCTGTGCTGAAGTTGGTGGTGAAGGTGTTACGCTGACCGGATGAGGAGGCGGTAGAGGATGAGGAAGCGGAGTAGGAGGAGTTAGCAACAGGAGGCAAACTGAAGCGCCCTGCAATCCTCGGTGGTGGAAGGACATGCGCCAAACTGCTATCTGCCTCAGGCCCAGCCGCCACTGCATTTACCCAGTGTGCTGTTAGGGAGATATAACGTCCCTGACCGTGCTTACTGGTCCACGCATCCATAGTTAGGTGGACCTTGCCACAGATGGCGTTGCGCAGTGCACACCTGATTTTGTCCCCCACTTGGTTGTGCAGGGAAGGGATGGCTCGCCTGGAAAAATAGTGGCGGCTGGGCACGACGTACTGTGGGACAGCCAATGCCATCAGGCTTTTAAAACTCTGCGTCTCCACCAGACGGAATGACAGCATTTCAAAGGCCAGGAGTTTTGAAATGCTGGCATTCAGGGCCAGGGATCGCGGGTGGCTAGGGGGGTACTTCCTCTTCCGCTCCAATGTTTGGGAGATAGAGAGCTGAACGCTTCCATGGGACATTGTGGAGATGGTTGGTGACCCAGGTGGTAGTGTTGCTGGCAGATGCTCTGTTTGCGGGGTGGCAGGTGCCACTGTCACTACAGAGGTGGATGAAGAGGCCGAGACTGCAGCAGAAGAGGAAGCAGGAGGAGCCAGAGACCTTTCTTGTTTTTTGAGGTGTCTACTCCACTGCAGCTCGTGCTTTGCACTTAGATGCCTGGTCATGCAGGTTGTGCTCAGGTTGAGAACGTTTATGCCTCGCTTCAGGCTCTGATTGCACAGCGTGCAAACCACTTGTGTAAGTTTGCTCAACACTATTCTTGATATGTTCACCAACACATACAGAGAAGTATCTGATCATTCTGCCAACATATTGTTACCCACAGGAGAAGGTGATCAGATAAACTACATTTTTAGTTGTACAGGTGATAAATTGTCTAATTATATACCTTTTGGCAGTAACTGTGGAGATAAACATGCAAGTTTTTCTGCGACCTGCAGGATTGATTTGGCAGACTGCACATTTTTACAAGGATAGTACCCTACTAGCTCATGGACGAAAGTGGGTCTTTTCAATTACATTGGGGGCTATTCTGGCCTGTAATGATAGTAGACCCGTAAAGACCACTCCAGGTTTGTCCAGCGGTAGATGACCAAGAACCCTATCATTTTTTAATATAGAGCAATGTCTTTTTAAAATATTTTTTATTTGATAAAGCTGTTTGGAGAATGTAATGATAAAGGACCATCTGAATTGATTAGAGTCAGTGGTTTTGACATTGTCTGTTAGTAGAGTCCTCCTATCTAAATCCCCTATTTGATTAATTTCATTTTCATCATTATCGAGCGTAAATGTATTGTAACCTTTTTTCAGGAAACGGTCTCTAAGGATAGGTACTTGTTTATCGTAATCTTCAATATTGGTCCAGTTGCATCACAATGAGACAAACTGACTCTGAGGTACAGACTGCAGCCAAACGTTATGGTGACAGCTGTCAGTCAGTATAAAAGAATTACATAAAGTGTATTTAAAAAAGGTGCTGGTGACCAGCTTGTTATGTTTTACCCTAATTTCAAAATCTAAAAAGTGTATAGATCTCTCATTGGTTTCAAATGAATGAGAAATACCTTGATCATTTGAGTTTTGGTCGGCCATAAAGTTTGGCTGATATACTGTATAATACTGTTATAATATTGATCCTGCTTTAAAGGAACAAGAGCATTTTTTTTAGGGTTACACCCGATTTAAGGCTGGATTCACACTATTGCAGTGCATTACGGTACATGCTGTATAACAACATGTGTTATGTTGCTCACTAACAATGGAATGTTAACACATCGTATCACCAGTTTAAATGGACCTGCCCAATTAAAACATTCTTAAAAAGGATCGCCAGTCAATTGAAGAAAAATTTAAAGGCAGTAGCTACAAATACTGTAGCTGTTGACTTTTAATAAAGTACTCACC
Organism: Rana muscosa; assembly: GCA_029206835.1. NCBI lineage: Eukaryota > Metazoa > Chordata > Amphibia > Anura > Ranidae > Rana > Rana muscosa. The sequence goes on along the minus strand of CM055122.1, from coordinate 636,628,875 downwards.
AACCCAGGGCCGGTTCTTTGTCAGTCTTTGGGTCCTAGGGTGCCCACGTGTCCCGGATTGCCCGGGATCGTCCCTGATTTAAAATTTTTGTCCCGTGTCCCGGGCAACTCATTCCGGGACAATACAGACGTCCCGGAATGAAAAAAAACCAGTGACCAGTCCGCTCCGCCTGTCCGCCGCCCGCCACCACCTTATAAATTTTATCACACTGATCGATAGCATAAACACATAGGCTGCGGCTACCACTGCCAGTCTGGTTGCTAGGCTAGGGGCCGCTCCGCATCTAGCAACCAGTGACGTCAGCTGAGCTGGGGCCTGTCAGTGTGGGCAGTGAGTGCAGTGTGCACCCGCCCGGCGCACACTACGCTGAGTCTGAGAGCAGCCAGCGCTCGTGCCTCCCTCCTCTCCGCATCCACCAGCCAGTCCAGAGCCAGCACAGAGTGAGTGACCGTGACGCTCACACCAGGGACGGTGACCACTCAGACAGAGCCACTCACACACTCACCTGTGCACAGCGTCAGCCAGCCAGGCCAGCCTGAGCGAGCCTCGTCGTCCAGACTAGTCCACCTCCTCCAGTGACGACCGACCAGAGCTAGCACAGAGAGTGAGTGATGCGGCTGACCTGACGCCAGTGACCAGACAGAGCCACTCTCCTGTGCAGCCAGCCAGCCTGAGCCTCGTCCGAGTCCTCCTCCAGCCAGGCTCCTGCTCCTCCCGCCCATGTCTGCTGTCCCTTCCCCCTCCGTTCTTCCTCTGTGTCCCGCTCTGTTCTGCTGCTGCTGTCCCCCTCCGTTCTTCCTCCGTGTCCCCCTCCGTTCTTCCTCCGTGTCCCCCTCCGTTTTTCCTCCGTGTCTCCCTCCGTTCTGCTGTCCCCCTCCGTTCTGCTGTCCCCCTCCATTCTTCCTCCGTGTCCCCCTCTGTTCTGCTGCTGCTGTCCCCCTCCGTTCTTCCTCCGTGTCCCCCTCTGTTCTGCTGTCCCCCTCTGTTCTGCTGTCTCCCTCCATTCTTCCTCCGTGTCCCCCTCCGTACTGCTGTCCCCCTCCGTTCTTCCTCTGTGTCCCCCTCCGTTCTGCTGTCCCCCTCCCTTCTTCCTTCGTGTCCCCCTCCGTTCTGCTGTCCCCCTCCATTCTTACTCCGTGTCCCCCTCCGTTCTGCTGTCCCCCTCCGTTCTCACTCCGTGTCCCCCTCCGTTCTGCTGTCCCCCTCTGTTCTGCTGTCCCCATTCGTTCTTCCTCCGTGTCCCCCTCTGTTCTGCTGTCCCCCTTCGTTCTTCCTCCGTGTCCCCCTCTGTTCTGCTGTCCCCTTTGTTCTTCCTCCGTGTCCCCCTCTGTTCTGCTGTCCCCCTTCTTTCTTCCTCCGTGTCCCCCTCCGTTCTATTGTCCCCCTCCGTTCTTCCTCCGTGTCCCCCCCTGTCCACCCCACGGTCCCCCTGTCCATCCCACGGTCCCCCTGTCCATCCCACGGTCTCCGTGTGCATCCCACTGTCCCCCTGTCCATCCCACTTCCCCTCTGACTACTCTGCGGCCCCTCTGACCACTCTGCAAGCTCTACAGGGCTGTGGCAGGGAGTGAGCAAGCAGTACTGGAATAGGGCAGCCATGAGGTGGGTGGTGTGCTCTGCTTTTCCTAACATTCGCCTGGCATGGATTAATGGCCATCACTCCTCAGGACTCTCTGCAGTGGGGCACTCTGGAGGTACTATCTGTGTGCCTCCAGAGTGCTCCCTTACTTCCACCCCTTACTTTCTCCAGAGTGCCCCTTTACTTTCTCCAGAGTGCCCCTTAGTACAGTAGTACTAAGGGGGCACTCTGGAGGGGGATGTAAGGGGGCACTCTGGAGGGGGATGTAAGGGGGCACTCTGGAGGAGAATGTAAGGTGCACTCCAGAGGATGTAAGGAGGCACTAAGGGGGCACCCTGGAGGATGTAAGGGGGCTCTGACTAAGTTAGTACCGCCAGACTGCCCCCTTACATACCCCTTACAACCTCTAGGGTGCCCCCTTAGTGCCTCCAGAGTGCCCCTTTACTTTCTCCAGAGTGCCCCCTTACATCCTTCGGAGAGCCCCACCACCAAAGTGATATAACAGTGGCTGACAGACTATCAGGAGGTGGTATTGTACTCCTCTTCCTCCTCTCTCCACTAACTACCTGTCGCCATACACTCCACATTCCTCTCCTGTACATATTACCCCCCGCCATACACTCCGCACTCCTCTCCTGTACATATTACCCTCGCCATACACTCCGCACTCCTCTCCTGTACATATTACCCCCCGCCATACACTCCGCACTCCTCTCCTGTACATATTACCCCCCGCCATACATTCCGCACTCCTCTCCTGTACATATTACCCCCACCATACACTCCGCACTCCTCTCCTTTACATATTACCCCCGCCATACACTCCGCACTCCTCTCCTGTACATATTACCCCCGCCATACACTCCGCACTCCTCTCCTGTACATATTACCCCGCCATACACTCCGCACTCCTCTCCTGTACATATTACCCCCCGCCATACATTTTGCACTCCTCTCCTGTACATATTACCCCCCGCCATACATTTTGCACTCCTCTCCTGTACATATTACCCCCCGCCATACACTCCGCACTCCTCTCCTGTACATATTACCCCCCGCCATACACTCCGCACTCCTCTCCTGTACATATTACCCCCCGCCATACATTTTGCACTTCTCTTCTGTACATATTACCCCTGCCATACACTCCGCACACCTCTCCTGTACATATTACCCCCGCCATACACTCCGCACTCCTCTCCTGTACATATTACCCCCGCCATACACTCCGCACTCCTCTCCTGTACATATTACCCCCCGCCATACATTTTGCATCCTCTCCTGTACATATTACCCCCCGCCATACATTTTGCACTCCTCTCCTGTACATATTACCCCCGCCATACATTTTGCACTTCTCTCCTGTACATATTACCCCCGCCATACACTCCGCACTCCTCTCCTGTACATATTACCCCCCGCCATTACACTCTGCATTCCCTATTTAACATTACCACATTCTGCACTATACAAGTCATCTCAGAATCTCTTTAACAACACCCCCTTTAAGCCAATATTTAGCGCAATTTAAGACATGTCCACCGTTCACCACAACGCGCTTTGTGCGCCATTTTGTTGTTCCTGTTGTTGCCTAGGGCCCACTTTTGATCTTGCAAACGGGTCCGCTGATTTCATACGCCCCTGCCCCAAAAATCTGCAAAAAAAATGTCAAAAATCATATTTGGGGGGGTGTCCCTGAATGGCAGTTTAGAGATGTGGTCACCCTATTGGGTCCCTTGGCCATCTTCTTGAGTGCGGGAAGCTGGCTGTGACTTCTTGCTGGCTCACAGCCAGCTCCCCACTGTGGATGCACGAGACACACTGCACTTTCTGAATGGCCCCAAAACCTCTTGTGACCTTTGATGGGTTCCAGGAGATTGCAGGCAGCAAGGGTGGGCCGAACTAGGTGAGCCGAGTGGAAGTGGGAGCAAGTACCTGCCAGAAACATGTACCCGCTCCCAGAAAACAAAAATTAAACCTTCCATTAGTGATGGAGCAGGGGGGTGGGGGTGGAGAAGTACTGTAATGCATTCTGGTAATATAGTTTGGCTGCATATACAGTAATAAACATGTTTTTTTTTTTTAAATGATCCATACCTGAAATGTAAGAACAACACATTACTATTTAATGATGATATTTAACAAAATAAATAAATACCAATTTAATTTCTGCTGGTTGTTAAATTTTTTAATACATTTTTTTCTCTAAACTAAAAAAATACACTTTTACATGTCCCTAAACTACCCTAGATGGATTGATTTCCTACCAATGATAGCCTGTGATATTTCTTTTTTGCCAAGTTTATCAATACATCTCAAGCAATTTGGTTTGCTGCAGACTGAGTTAATAATACATAAACCTTGCCATGTTTGGGGTCTGCTATATTATGCCTACGGTAAAAATGTAATTGACAGGATTTGGATGCTGTACTTTGGGGATACATGACTCACTAAGTGAAAATGTTTCCACTTCAGTAAGAAGTGAGCGACGGTGGAATAAATCTACAGAGCACAAGAGGCAGAGTAAGCCATACCATTAAGGCAACACTGAAAAATCTCAAAGTGACGCTAAAGTTTTTTCTATAAAAGATAGCTCTTGTTTCACAAATTTTTTTATTTTGTTTTCGAAATTTCCTTCAATTTCAGCTCCTTAGGTAGTAAAAAAAACATCAGATGAATGTATTATACCTGTATAATCCTTTTTAGTTATGATGAAAAGGGAGAATGACACTTTAGCAGGGGATCTTCAGGGTAAGTACATCGGCTGCAAATTCCAAAAGTGTACACATAAGCATCCTCCACATCTTCTCAAGTGTATAAATAAAAACATGGACAAGAAGGTAATTGAAAATATCTGCAGCCAGCATAATTGAAAACCATTTGCGGAAAATGTTTTAGTAAACAGCCTCTGTACCATGAATATTTTTTACAAAGCATCTGAACTTTTACTTTAAGGCTAAACTCCAGGCAAAAATACACAAATAAAGCAGCTCTGTAATCATCAATGCATCAATAAAAGTACTTTTGAATTATGCAAGTAATATAATTACCCATATGTGACCTGGTGTCAGGCTTTTGCAGTCTCTGTATAACAGAGCTAAAGTGTAAACAAAGGAAGCAGTACAATCAGTTGATGTGCTAACAAGAAGTATGCTGATAGCAGGGGGAAGCTGAGTAAAAGAAAGATAAATTCATCACCATGCTGCTTTTCCTTTCACTGTCCAATCACAGACTGGGGCAGTTGCAGCCCAGGACAACATAGGGAAAAGGTTGGATGATTCTGGCCGTCAGGACGAAGACATCTAAGGGCAGAAAAAGGTACTGTGGGGAAAATCTCTGTATTAAAGGGGTTGTAAAAGTTCGTGTTTTTTCACCTTAATGCATCCTATGCATTAAGGTGAAAAAACATCTGGCTGTCACGGGCCCCCCAGCCCCCCTGTTTTACTTACCTGAGCCCGTTCACCTGCTCTGCGTATCCCCCGGCGTCCTTTTCTCCAAGGAATCTCGGTGTTGATTGGATAGATTGATAGCAGCGCAGCCATTGACTCCTGCTGCTGTCAATCAAATCCAATGATGCGGCCGCCGGGGGGGCGGGACCGAGTCATACACACTATGGACGCTGACTGTATCACACGGGAGCACGCCCGCAAGCTAACCCTCTCGGTAGAGAGCTTCCAAGAGGGGGTTGGCTATTGCGGGGAGGAGCCACAACTCTGTGCAAAACGAACTGCACAGTGGAGGTAAGTATGACATGTTTGTTATTAAAAAAAATAATAATTTACAACCTCTTTAATGTTTTTTTTTATTGTATATTTTAATATCTCTGGATTAATGTATCTTTTAATAGGCCATTCGTTTTATCAAATTTTTGGCTGGAGTTCTGCTTTAGGAAGTAATAAAGAATTCTTCTAGGCACTCTTTAGATCTAAAGTTATCACATTGCCAGAAAACAATTTTAAAAAAACATCAGTGAAAAATTCTGTTTATGGATAAAGTCTCTGATTCTAGGTACTGTACATACAGTATATGATGAACTGAAGAACCGAAAGCCAGGTGTTTATTTTTGATGTTTTTTTAGAAAGTGTAGGAAAGGATTACAATCTTTATCAGGTTCTAATGTCTGTATGTGTCCCCTTTAGGGAGATTTCCCAGTGTGTTTTTTTTTTTTTTCCCTGCCACTATTTGAGAGATTTTAGATGAATAGGGACATAAATGCTAGAAGGAAAGCCAAAATACAACTAACAGCCCCTTGGCACTTCAAAAACTGATTTGTCACTTTACATCACTTGTAATCACTTTGTAAATACCTTTATTTTAGTATACCACTTGCTCACAGCAAAATTCAATGAAATGCATCAACCCTTTACTGCATGAAAATAAAATACACATTAAATCAATAAAACAAAACATATATCATTGTCAAAACACCCCAAGTTATTTCAGTGACTATAATGACACATATATAAGGTGATATAGGTGTTGGTGCTTCAAAAATTCATGTACTACCTCAAAAAGTTTAATAACAATATGTATCAATTTGAAGCAGAGATGTGTGAAAACTCCACTTTTATAAAGCACTTCACCTTAAAATAAGGTGACCAGATTTTTAAAATGAAATCCAGGGACATTTTTTTTTTTTTTTACTAGTAATGGCGGCAATCAGCAACTCTCTGCCTGTCGCCACCTGCCTCACAGCCTGTCAAGTCTCACTCTCCGGGCACCGGCTACTACTGGGTGGGGAGTGGAGGAAGATCACTCCGCCAGGGAAGGCAAGGAGATAATAATGCAGGCGGCTGGCCGGGACTTAAACCAAGGCAGAAGAACATGCGAGCGGAGCTGAATGGGCATGCACCAATATCTGAAGAAATTTTCCCTCCGCTCCGACCAGCACATGATCATCAGAAAGGGGCACTGATAATGGAAAAAAATACGCCCTCCTAAGCTAGTAGGAGTGGCGGAGCGGGGGTGTAATTCAGATTTTTTTTTTTAATTCTGCACTGACTGTCTTTGAAATTGCCCCAGCCCCTGTTCAAATCCAATTCGGGGACAAAACCGGGGACAGACTTGGTCCGGGGACAGTGTCCTCAATCCGGGGACTGTCCCCTGAAACCGGGGATGTCTGGTCACCCTACCTTAAAAGTGCATTTCCAATGGCTCAGGATCACTCACCATATTTGTTTGACCTCTCAAGATGATCAAACAGGTCTGTGAAATTATGCTAGATAGGCAGGGAGGTGGATGCCTTCTTGGTTCCTTTATTATCCCTCTCATCTATCAGTTAAAGGATAAGTTCTCTTTGGTAACATGTCACATGTTACAGACATATTTAGGGTGTAACATGTTACCAAAGAGCACCTGCCTGCTCCCTTCCGATCCCTCGCTGTGACATCGGACGAGAAATCTTCTTTCTAAACCCGCTGTCACAATTTAAAAAGAGTTCCACCCACATGGCTGCATCATCTATTCACAGCGATCTGTGAATGAATGAACTACAACCAAGGTCTGCCACCGTGGAAGATGGCTTGTAGTTCTCAATGAACTGCAAGGGTGCTGGTGAGCGCTCTTGTAGTTCTTTGATGTTCCCGCTCTCCAGTAACTGTCTGCCCATATTATTATTATTATTTTAAAAAAAATGCTTGTAAACGCAGTCTTACCCATGGGCCTCAATGCGTATGACTATAATGAGCAGGGGGATTCTGATCTTCTTAATCTAGCTCCCTTACTGTCCAGGATGTAGTGACCTATAAGCCCCCATAACACTTCTGGAAGAGCAAGGTCTTCAAGCTCTTCCTGAAGCTTAGCAAATTGGTGGTGTTTTTTAGGACCAATGGTAAATCATTCCATACCTTACCCCCCTGCACCGAGAAAGCACGTCTCGGTTTCCTCACCCTAGGGACAGCGACATTTGTTTGTCCCGCTGAACGTAATGCTCTGCTAGGAGCATATGGGAGGTACAGGCAGACAGCTATACTGAGATTCTACAAAAGCCTGACATTGCACCTGCGATCTGCTGATTGTGGGTGCAATGCTCTGCAGGTTCCAGAAAAAAACTTAAATGCACATTTTTTACTGGCATAAAATATGTGTGTAGCGATACCTCCTAAGGAGCTGCTGATAAATTTTTGGGTCCTGCTGTTACTCTACCTTCCAACCCCAGTGAATAGTGAGTCCATGACTATGATGGGAAATGCAGAACAGATGCGAGCACCAGTCACTTTAGTATTTTTCCAATGCTTTTATAAAAGAACTTTGAAGTAGCAGTAGGATAGAGGGTTAGGGGAGGTTTCAGATCCCTTTAGCAGATCACTGATGGATTCCTTGGATCCAAAGGACAAAAACAGCTTTCTTTCAGCAGTCTCTGGATACCCAGATAAGCCTCTCACACAGACCTAGCAGCCGGTATGATTTCTGGATAATCCTCTCTCACAGGACTTAATAGCCAGTAGTTAGTTAATTGTAGAACAGCTTCACAGTACCAGAACCTTTAAGCCATCCGGCAGTACTGTGAGGGTAGATTAGCTTAGGTGCATCCTCCAAACGAGTCAGCAGGCCCTCCTGAGAGACCAGCCTTCATCCTGGTTCTCTCCAGCAAGGGTCCTCCCCTGGGATCTCCTCTGCTTGGCTTCTTCCACACAGGCAAGACAGCCTAGGACCAACTCAGGATCAGTAGGCCCCAGACAGGCTTCTGGGCCTACTTGCAGAGCTTACAGCAGCGTAGCCTCAGGCCAGAAGGGCCCCGAGGTAGAGAGAGAGTTAGCACATGGTGTCTGCCCCTTAAATACCTTGTCCCAGCATGCCCAGCGGCAGAGAACCGCCTACTGGGCTGTTTCTGAAAAAAAAATATTCATTACAGCTTAACTGTGTTGTAATTCTCATGCTGGCCTCTGGTACCAGTGACACCTACTGGCAACAGTGAGAAATGGCACAACTCAGTCAAAGTTGGAACAGAAGCGAATTAAACTTTGTACAAACGAATGCCCCACCCTCTAATTATAACAAGGCTCCGCCTACATGAAAAAAAGTGAATTCTTTTTTTTTCACAATGTTAGCAACTATGTAATGACCATCAAGGAAATCTATGGTCACAACATACACTTTTATTTTATAACATCAGCATTGTAATAACAATACAAACAATAATTATATTTGACAATCCAATATAAGTTTACTTGCAAATTTTCATTTTATGTTGTGATTGCTGCTTGTCTGCTGGCCATCTCTTCCCACAACTTTCTAGATTCCCTGCATACTGTGCAGCTTCTCCTGCTCTGTTTACTTTTAATTTCTAGGGACTCTATATCCCATGATACCTTGCTGCCTGCAAGCAGTGACTCCTGTACTGACTCCACCTCCTGAAACCCCTCCTCTTTGCACCTCTGTAGTTCAGAAGGCAGGCTCTGTGAAATGTGTGACACAGCAATGACTACTCACAGGACATTGAATATGTGTCACATAATTGGAGTAAGTAAATGTCTGGGCTTCTTCACAGAGCTAGTTTATAAAACTTGAAGGTCATTCAGATTAATAGTAGGCTAGAAAGAATTGAAATACAATGCGGAAATTAATATAAGATTTTACATTTTAATCATACATACTCTTTAACCACTTCAGCTCCAGAAGGTTTTACTCCCCTCCTTACAATTGCGCAGTCGTGCGACACTGTCATTTTTTTCCACAAATAGAGCTTTTTTTTGGTGGTATTTGATCACCTTTTTATTTTTTGTGCTATAAACAAAAATAAGTTCGACAATTTTGGAAAAAAAAAAAAAAAAATATTTTTTACTTTCTGCTATAAAACACATACAATAAAAAAAGAAAAAAATCGAATTTCTTCATCAATTTAGGCCAATATGTATTCTGCTACATGTTTTTGGTAAAATAAAATCACAATAAGCGTATACTGATTGGTTTATAGCATCTACAAACTCTGGGATAGATTTATTGAATTTCTTTTTTTTATTATTGTTTTTACGCGATCAGCGATTTTTAGCAGGACTGCGACATTGCGGCAGACAAATCTGACACTAAGTGACACTTTTTAGGGACCATCAGGGGCCATCAAAAGGTTAACAGTGTTCCCCGAGAGTGCCTTCTTACTGTGTGGGGGATGGCTTGACAGAAAAAAGACAGAGATCCATGCTCCTGCTTTGCAAAAACACAAGATCTCTGTCTTCCTTACTAGCAGAACGGTGATCTGCCTTGTTTACAGAGGCAGACCGCCAATCTGCCTCTCTCTGAATGATCACTGGACCTGCTGATTGGCTCCCGCTGTGTCCAATCACAGCGGGAGCGGGGCTCCGGTGGCGCGCGTGCTCCAAAGCCGGCGAAAGGAATCATGTACAGCCAGGTATGTTATTTTATGCCTATGAGCCACCCTGCTGCAGTAATTGTACATGGGGCGGTCCTTAAGCGGTTAAAGTACATCTAATGTATGACAGTCTAAATAATTCCTAAATTTAGTCACTATATGATGCACAAATAAACAAAACACTTATTTTATATAACTTGACTCAGTCAAATTCTACTTCATTGGTATCTCATATGATCTCCTCTCAGACACTGCAGCTCACATTGGGGTGGTTTCAGCAACAAAGGCAATGTTTTCAATCCAGAAAGTAGTCAGCAGGACTAGGTGTGGCCAGATGCTGATTGACAAGCTACAGGCTTATGAATCAGAAGATATAATGCTCATAGCCACATCCCATACCAATGTAGTTCAAGCAGGCACAGCCTACATGAGAGTGGCAATTCTGAATGCAGGAGCAGTGAAGCATTGTTGTTGCCCAGTCACAGGAAGCTGTGCTATGCCTGCCTGTAGATATCACTGGCAGGCTCAATGGGTATTTGTGGGATACTAAAATTAGGTCCTACTGCACATGGAGTTTTTTTTTCTTAAAGCCCTGTACACACGATCGGATTTCCTATGAATTCTAATCCGATGGATTTTTCCATCAGAAATCCGATGAAGCTGACTTCCATCAGTCTTGCCTATACACCATCAGTCAAAAATCCGACCGTCCCAAACGCTGTGACGTAAAACACTCCGACGAGCCGAGAAAAATGAAGTTCAATGCTTCTGAGCATGCGTCGACTTGATTCTGAGCATGCGTGGGTTTTTTCTCCGATGGAGTTCCACACAGATGATCGGAATTTGCTATCGTTTTTTTTACCATCGGATACATTTAAAACATGTTCTATTTTTTCTCACCGATGGAAAAAAGACCGATGGGCCCATACACGATCAGTTTGTCCGATAAGAAAAGTCCATCGGACTGTTTTCATCTGTAAAACCGATCGTGTGTACACGGCATAATAGGAGGCCATCATTTTAATTTAAATATAATCTGACAACTAGCACCGGAATCTGATCACTATATTTTCCAGTATTTATTATATACTTTGATGAACATATGTTCACTTTAAATACTTTGATGAACATATGTTCACTTTAAATTCAGCAATTAAAGTGTTACTAAACGCACACTGTTTTCATTCATATTGTCCCTTTTATTTCTGTATGTGGATGATGGCACTGTAACTATTTTATTAAAAAATAACATCTAAGTACCTTTTTCCTAATCGATATACAGCTGTCACATGACCCAAATCATTCCCTGCCTGTCTGCAGAGAAACATAAGACGGAGGAGCATCTAGTCCTCGGCTGCTGGTCACATGTTCAAACTAAACAGCCTTTGGAATACAGAGTAAAAATAAATAAATAATATCAATAAACTGTTTAAATTGTCATACAAATATATATTTGAACCCAAATATTTATTATTTTTTGGCAATAACACGGTGTGGGCGGATTTCTGTGTCACTCCTCTCCAGCCTGTGTCTTAGAATAAGAGGGAGGTGAAGCCCCTGTTAATCTACATGTAATATCCTGCCCCCCCATTGTGTTTAGCTGGTTAGTGTGCATGGAGGAGGAGGGAGGGAGTGGACTGTTATCTTGTGTATACACCCACATGTGGGACTCTATAGTCACATGGGCTGCTCAGATATGATAGGCAGGAAATTCTCAGCATACAAACTCACTGAGCATGTGCAGAGTTGCCACCACAGCTGCAAAATCCCTAGCTGAATTGGGGACACAAACAGAAGGTAGAGAGGGAGAACAGCAGGATCAACTAGGTTTTTTTGCAGAATACAGAAAACACATTTTGTCGTGACTGAATGAGTATGACCAGCTTGTAATACAGTATTTGTTATTTTTTTTTATGATGTGAGGTTAGTGATACTTTAAAGTGTTGCTAATTCCAGGACCCTGCATTCACTATATCTGGTCTCCCACAGTACACAGAACATGGAAATGCAATTATTTTAGTAAATATAAACTGCTAAATATCCTTTATTATAAACAGTATATAGCAGTCTTCTACCTCTACTCAGTCATTCTACTCTGACTGTACTATGAAGCCGCAAGACCCCTGACCCTCTGTCTGGACAGTGCTGATTGGACCTATGCTGATTACATGCACTCTCCCAAGAAAAAAAAAACTCTAGCAATACACACCAAACTGAGCATGTGCAGAGTGACTCCACAGGCTCTGTCTTATCAGGAGATGGATTGGAGAAAGTGGAAGAAGAGGAGGATCATAGAAGACAGGATCAAACAGCCTTTTTACACAATGCGGAAGATTACCTTAGGTTTCACAGTGAGTATAACAAGCATGTTTTACTGCATATACAGACTGATTTTACTGTTTACTGGTGTGAGTTTAGTAACACTTTAAATATCTTTTGTGCATTGAAGTGTACAAAACCTGCTATGCGTACATTCATTTCCTGCAGTGATTGTGCTAACTTCTTTTCACTTAGAAGAGAACATCAACAAAACCATGTGAACTGACCCCAATGTGCTCCAACTTTGTATATTCCAATTTGCACAATAGACGGTGGACTTTTTAGAGTTCCATGAAACCCCGATGTTTTTGTAGGAGGATAATGCGATATTCTTTTATAAAGGTTGTGAGCTAACATTTTGCATTATGTAATGTGAAGTGGTATAAATATTTGTGCGTGTACATATCTGAGCCTCAGCCTTATGCGTGTTCCTCCAATTTGCTTGTTAATTAAAAAGTGAGCAGAAAACACATGAACAAAAAAGGAGAGTGTGACCTTCTATTTGTGCTCTTCACAGTTTGTATAATATGCCCACAGACATCGGTACTAAGACAAAGGGAACAATAACAGATTGACAATTAATAAACCCCGTTTTTCATGTAGTAGAAGTGGCTATTTATAAAGGCAGATTAAAGCAGTGATCCATGCATATAATAGGAGAATCACATTTACATACAGAGGTTTCAGAGCCTGATTCCAATGTTTGTTCTTCATTTTTCATTTTATGGAAAGAGATTATTAACAAACACAGTAATGAAATGCATTTTGTACCATTTCACCAAGAGCGTCCAAACCATAAATTGCAAAGCTGCAAATGGTTTAAACGGATGTGACCTGTAAGAAATCCTTACATAAATATGAGTGAAACAGCAGATGCTTATTAAAAACGTAAGCAAAGGGAAAAAAAAAAAATCCGCAGAAAAACGTGTTTTCTATACTGTGAACACTTTCCCATCCAGTACATATCGTGATTTTGTTAGCTGTAACATATACAGTATAAATACCATAACTTCCTGCATAATTCTGTAGCGATACCCCCAACTTAAGAGAGCCGCTGATATTGTTTCGGGCCCTGTACACAGCACTGCCAACCCCCGGCAATCTACTCGACCCTCCCCTGGCACAGTTAGTCTAGGGAATGATAGACTGGTAATGTCTCTGAGATTGTCTATGACACAGTCCCACACTAAAGCAAACAGTAATAAAGTATAGTAATTGACACTGATACTGGAGTACTTAAATATAGCAACTTTACTGTTGTATAAAAGTTAGGTAGAAGTACAGTACATAATAACACATGCAGAGCCCTGCAATATTAGTGACACTTAGCAATACTGTATAAAATATACTAGCACACCACGCTGCAGCTATCCTCCCCGTGAGCAATATGGCGCCCAATAATGTCCTACACTACCCAGTCAGGCCTGACTTAAAGTAAGGTATAGTCTTAGGGTGAAGAATCTTCGCATGCAAGGAAAAACGGTGGTGCACATCAGGAACAATAATTGTAATCCAACGGGACAGTGTCTCAGCAAAGTAACAACTCCCAGGAGACTATCAAACTCAGTTCTGGAAATAGTCTCCTGCTAGGATAGTTGATATAGCACTAAGGGCCAAGGCAGTCAGTAGGCCTAAACAAAGTACTTGGCTATAACTTTGAGCAATTGCTCTCTCACCACACCGGACTTAGTCCCCGTCCGTAACTTCCACTGATGTGTATCCGCGCACAGGGTCTGCGATAGCCGGGTCTTCGGTCCTCCTAATGTCAGTGAGAAACGAATAGAGATCAGGTGCCACACAGGCTCCGCAGTGGAGTGGAAGGCTCTTTGGAAGTGCGCAAGGCCCAGGCTTCAGGCCTCGCACCAGCAGCAAGTCCGCACAGGGGATCCTCTTGCTAGAAGGGCGGCATCCAAAAAGGCCAAGCTCCGCCTCCGCTTCACCTTTATAGCCCACCCCATGAGTCTCTGCGGTTGACAATGCACCTTGGGTGCTGAACGGGGTTCTGGGTATCGTAGTCCTGGATCCTTAAAGGAGATTCCCGCTACAATTCTTTATTTGTGTAGTTTCATGGTTTGTAGCCATCCACACCAGGCTGCTGCTGATATTCTTTTTTACCACAGTACACCACAACACACATTGTGAGAGCAATTTAGGAAAACTGGAGCAGCTGTGTATGGTAATCAATCAGCATCTATCTTAAGCCCGGGTTCACACTTTTCCGACAAACGCTCCGACATTGGGAGCTCATGTCGCATGACGTGTGAAAATGAATGTTTCCCTATTGGAGCCGTCTTAACTGGTCCGACACATGTCGGTCCGACTTTGAAGATGCTCCCTATACTACTTTGGTCCAACTTTGATCCTACTTCAGCCAATTGACTATCATTGAAGTCGGATCAAAGTCGGACCGCAGTCTTGCATGATCCGACTTTGGCATGCGACTTGTGCTCTGGTGATCTTGAGGGGGAACTCCACGCCAAATTTTAAATAAAAAACCGGCATGGGTTCCCCCTCCAAGAGCATACCAGGCCCTTCGGTCTGGTATGGATTTTAAGGGGAACCCCCTAGGCCGAAAAAACGGCGTGGGGGTCCCCCTCAAAATCCAAACCAGACCCTTATCCGAGCACGCAACCTGGCAGGCTGCAGGAAAAGAGGGGGGATGAGAGTGCGGCCCCCCCTCCCTCCTGAACCGTACCAGGCCGCATGCCCTCAACATGGGGGGTTTGCTGCTTTGGGGCAGGGGGGCGACCTGCGGCCCCCCCACCCCAAAGCACCCTGCCCCCATGTTGATGAGGACAGGGCCTCTTCCCGGCAACCCTGGCCGTTGGTTGTCGGGGTATGCGGGCGGGGGCTTTTTGGAATCTGGGAGCCCCCTTTAATAAGGGGGCCCCCAGATCCCGGCCCGCCACCCTATGTGAATGAGTATGGGGTACATCTTACCCCTACCCATTTACCTGGTGGAAAAAAATGTCAATAAAAAACACTACACAGGTTTTTAAAGTAATTTATTACACAGCTCCGGGGGTCTTCTTCCGACTCCAGGGGTCTCTTCCGACTTCAGGGGTCTCCGGTGTCATCTCCGCGCTCTCCAGTTCTTCTCTCGCTCTCCGGTTCTTTCTTCCTTCTGCCGGGCCTCCGCTATCTTCTTCCAGCTCTTTTGCTAGCGGGGGCCCGGCAGAAGGAAGAAAGAACCGGAGAGCGAGAGAAGAACCGGAGAGCGCGGAGATGACACCGGAGACCCCCGAAGTTCGAAGAAGACCCCAGAAGTCGGAAGAAGACCCCCGAAGTCGGAAGAGACCCCCGGAGCCCGAAGAAGACCCCCGGAGCTGTGTAATAAATTACTTTAAAAACCTGTGTAGTGTTTTTTTATTGACATTTTTTCCACCAGGTGAATGGGTAGGGGTACGATGTACCCCAAACTCATTCACATAGGGTGGGGGGCCGGGATCTGGGGGCCTCCTTATTAAAGGGGGCTCCCGGATTCCGATAAGTCCCCGCCCGCATACCCCAACAACCAACGGCCAGGGTTGTCGGGAAGAGGCCCTGTCCTCATCAACATTGGGGCATGGTGCTTTGGGGTGGGGGGGCCGCAGGTTGCCCCCCTGCCCCAAAGCACCAAACCCCCCCATGTTGAGGGCATGCGGCCTGGTACGGTTCAGGAGGGAGGGTACCATTTTCCTGCGGCCTGCCAGGTTGCGTGCTCGGATAAGGGTCTTGTTTGGATTTTGAGGGGGACCCCCACACCGGTTTTTCAGCTTAGGTGGTTCCCCTTAAAATCCATACCAGACCGAAGGGCCTGGTATGCTCCTGGAGGAGAACCCATGCCGCTTTTTTTATTTAAAATTTGGCGTGGAGTTCCCCCTCAAGATTCATACCAAACACAGTGCCTGGTATTGGCGGGGATCCAAGTCGGATCCCCGTTCATTGAAAGTCGGACGTATGTCGGCTTCATGTCGCAGGGCAAAGTCGGATCCAAAGTAGGATGGCTGTTGTGTCACACAAGTGTGAACCCGGCCTAAAGCCCAACTCCAGGCAACTATAAAAGTATCCCTTGCAGTGGGGCCCCAACCTCACATTTCAACAAGCCCTTGGTTCACATCTGTGCGGCTGCATGCTGCGTATAGGGCAGCCCATTCATTTTACTGGGCTGCCCCACAGAAACACAGGGAAAAAATTCCCTGATCTTTTTTTTTAAATTGCACTGCACCAAAGATGCACTGCGTTTGCCAAAGCGTGGGGGTACCATTAATCATTAATGAAACCCCTGCGTGTCTGCTAAAGAGAATTGCTTTTGATGCGATTTACAGTGTGATTTTGTGTTGTGATTTTGTTGCGACTTTGCATATTCTATGGGGCCAAGTCGCACTGTAAGGCACACCAAATTAGTGCAGGAACCTTTTCCAAAATCGCACTGTTCTGAGTCACATTGGCGGGTACCATTGAAAACAATGAGATTTCACTTTTCATGCAGTTTTGTGCGACTCAAGTCACATCACTAGCGTGAACCAGGCCTTATAATTTTGTCCCTACCTCACTACATAGCCAGAAGATGCTCTGTTTATTTAGTCCCACCTTCCTTCAGTGTGCCTGTAGTTTCTCTATTGAACACATGTATACTACTGGAGCTAGACATAGTACGTTTTTTTGTTTTATTTTACGATTTTCAAGATGTCATTAGGATCAATGCCTTGCCACCTTGCTGGGTGGTTCAAAGCATGGGTTCCCTAGGCGGACGTTTTTCAAACGGTGACCCCATGCAGCTATTCAAGCACTGCAGCTATTAAGTGACTGGAGGTTATAGACTCATCAAGGTTCCGGATAGTATTTAGGACCTGCACTGTTAAGCTACCCTGCATTTTCCTTGTGTAGCGCTTGGTTTACTACTAGTAACTAACATCCACCATATCACCCTGCTGCCAGACCTCCATCTTTCACCTCAGAGACAATGAACAGTCATTTGCGTTGTTTTGTTTTTGTTTATTGGGGGATATAACTTGGTTGGGGGAAAGGGAATATGGGATGCCCATGGAACATGTTGCTTTGCCATCATATTTAGTGAACCATGGTAAATTGGTTTAGCCTTGAAGAACTGATGTACTCCTAACATTAACAGTCTCTTCCTCTGCATAACACCATGCAGACTATTGCTCCTCCTCCTCCTCTGCATTAACTCCTGCAGACTGTTGCTCCCAGGACTTCTCTCCTCCTGCACAAAACTTCCACTGTAAAACTATTATGCCCTGTACACACGAGCGGAATTCCCGTCAGAAAAAAGTTGAATGGTTTTTCCGACGGAATTCCGCTCAAGCCTGCCTTGCATACACACGGTCACACAAAAGTTTGGTGAACTTTTGACTGCCAAGAACGCGGTGACGTAAAAGACTACGATGAGCCGAGAAAATTAGGTTCTATGCTTCTGAGCATGCGTTGATTTGTTTCTGAGCATGCGTCGGAATTTTGCGCGTCGGAATTTGTACACACGATAGGATATTCCGATCTGATTTTTTCCTGATGGGAAACTAGAGAACCTGCTCTCTATCTTTTTCCAGCATTTTTTCCGTTGGAAAAAGTCTGATGGAGCATACACACGGTTGGGATTCCCGACCAAAAGCTCTCATCTGACTTTTTCCAACGGGAAAACCGCTCGTGTGTATAGGGCATAAGATCCCGTTCCATCATCTTCATTATGACAAACGGGGATCGCTCTGAATAATCCCAGCTTGCTGGCTGTAATCAGGTGCTGTTACTAGTCCAGAGGTCTGCAGCACCTCTCCCCGGCGGCCTAGTAATTTAGTAGCACATGCTGGTTGGTGGACTCATGCTCTCAGCTAGTCTGGCCTGCAAATCCTGCACCTGCAGGCCGCAGCAACTTGACACACTCCCCACAGTCTCTCCTCTGGCCTCGCACCCAGCTCCCCTGGCATGCCTCATCCACAAATCCACTGTGATCCACTCACCGACCTTTTCCTGCCCTAAGTCCATGATGGAGAACTTTAACTGGACATACGTTCCAACAGCTTCTCCAGCCCCCTCTGTTCCAGGAATTCCTCATCAATGAGCGTGTAAAGATGAAGACTTCATCCATGACCGTGTAAGGATGAATCTCCCTCCCAGCTCTCCCGGGCTCCTCTGTAAGCTGCAATATGTTATATGATTGTTCTTGGGTTTCGATACTTTCTAAGGTTAGGAGTCAAGCATGCGGGGAAAGACTCTTTAAAAAAATTTATTGTACCGAAAACAACGATACGTTTTACGTTTACTATATATTTACCATGGAAAAAAGGGAATTAAATATTTATACATCTGTTGGGTTAGAGCAGGGCCAGGACAAGGGGTGGCTGCCCTGGGTACAATGGTTTACTAGGGGCACGTTCCTTCTGTTGCAAGGCTGACAGGAGTAGTGACAGCAGCAGTATTTTTGACAAGCAAGTGACTACTGGGTGGAGGCTCCAATAGGCTTCAATATAGGGTGGGCTTGGGTCGCAGAGTGTGTGCTCCGATCCCACCCAGGTGTGTTACAACAGCAAATGAATTTTCACTGTTGTAATACTGATCCGAGGAGGAGGGGAGGAGCTGGAAGTTGCAATGGAGGAGAGGACACAGAGCCGCTGCACCACGCTGCCAGCCACCCGCCGCCGATGATGGGGTACAGTGGCGGTGCGTCCATAGAGGGCGCAGGAGTGCCGCACCCTCTCGCTCCTGCACCGCCACTGAAAAATAATACATACATTCATGCATTGCATGAATGTATGTATTGTCGCCGCTGCCGCTGCCGCCCACTATTCAGATGGCCGGCCCGCTGGCGAGCGCCGGCCATCTGAATAACGGCAGCTGGTTGGCTGTGGAAGTGTCTATCAGAGCCAGTGGCTTTGATAGGCTTTCCGATTACAGCCTGAGGGCTGTAATCGGCTTCCAAATAGTTAACCAGGGGATACACAGGGGGTGCGTTCCTTGGTTAACACTGACACGCATCTCAGCCAATCAGGTTCACCGGATCTGGTTACCGGTAACCTGATTAGCTGAAGCAACATCGAGGGCGGGACTACATCGAGGGATCATGGAGGAGGATCCGAGGATGGCTGACCGAGAAAGGTAAGTGCCAGGCGGGGGGCAATCTGGCTGCATTTTAGGGGCAAACTGGCGGCAATTGATGGGCACAGTGGCTGCATTTGGCATGGCACAGTGGCGACAATTGATGGGCACAGTGGCGATAATGGCATGGCACAATGGCTGCGTTTGGTATGGCACAGTGGCGACAATTGATGGCACAGTGGCTGCGTTTGGCATGGCACAGTGGCGTCAATTGATGGGCACAGTGGCGACAATGGCATGGCACAGTGGCGACAATTGATGGCATGGCACAGTGGCGACAATTGATGGGCACAGTGGCGACAATTGATGGCACAGTGGCTAGGTTTGATGGCATGGCACAGTGGCGACAATGGCATGGCACAGTGGACACAATGGCATGGCACAGTGGCTGCATTTGACATGGCACAGTGGCGACAATTGATGGGCACAGTGGCGACAATGGCATGGCACAATGGCTGCGTTTGGTATGGCACAGTGGCGACAATTGATGGCACAGTGGCTGCGTTTGGCATGGCACAGTGGCGTCAATTGATGGGCACAGTGGCGACAATGGCATGGCACAGTGGCGACAATTGATGGCATGGCACAGTGGCGACAATTGATGGGCACAGTGGCGACAATTGATGGCACAGTGGCTAGGTTTGATGGCATGGCACAGTGGCGACAATTGATGGGCGCAGTGGCTGCGTTTGATGGCATGGCACAGTGGCTGCGTTTGATGACATGGCACAGTGGCTGCGTTTGATGGCACAGTGGCGAAAATTTTATGGCACAGTGGCTGCGTTTGATGGGCACAGTGGCTGTGTTTGATGGGCACAGTGGTGGCAATTGATGGGCACAGTGGCGGCAATTGATGGGTACAGTGAGGCTGCATGATGTTTTTTTATTTTTTCGTTTGTTTGCGCCCCCCAAAAATTTGGAGCACCAGCCGCCACTGATGGGGTAAGTGCCGGAAACGACCGGCAAACAGCGGGGGGGTGCCACTCGGTGGGGGGGGGGGGAATGGGTGGTTGTAATGTACCTTGTGCTTATTTTTCTGTCTTTTATTTAGCTGCATTTAGGGTTTAAATGTTTAAAATTACAATGATTGATTTACCATCAGAGAATGTTTGGTGAAAGGCACATTTATGCCTCTGTATTGAACAAGCAAAATTTCCTTGGCTGACAGAGCCTGATATTGAAGAAAAATCATTTGTTTCCAAAAATACATTTATTCATCTGCTGTAATAAGACTGCACAGGCAATGGCAGACAATAGACATTAAAGAAAATGGAAAGCACACATTTATGCTAAAATTAGACATAAACTACAAATATGGGCTGTATTAATGCACTTTCTGCAAGGCACTTTGGAGAATCATTTATTTAACTGACAGATAACAGCAGAATAATTCAACCTTGCTGTAGATGTCATACATGTAGCGCCCTGCTCATGATGACCAGGCGCTATGTTTAAATTTAGTAGATGTCTGAGCTGGTAGTTAGCTCAGACCTTGATGATTAAGGCTAAATCAGCCTCTGTTCCGGCTATGGCTGTGCTTGGAGGGATTTTCCCATTGTTTGCCTGAAGGTGGCGTTACCACCACAGGCCAGTGTTGGAAAACAGGTAGGCCAAAGCGTATTGGGTATTTTTCCCCGGGAACAGCTCAGTGGGAGTGGTCTCCCCCCTGGGCATGCTGGGGAAGGGTACTTAAGGGGCAGACGCCATTTTTCGAGGCTCTTCGCCTTGTGGCCCTCCTGGCTCGAGGTATGTGATAGTGAAATTTCAGCCACGCAGCCATGTTGGCCCGAGGCTGCATCTCTGCCGGGTAGGCCCAGTTGTCCTGACTGGGGCCTGCACTTTGAAGGTGATCCTGTGCTGTCTGTCATGCGGGAGGAAGCCACTCAATGGAGGAAACCGGGGGAGGACCTGTCCTGGAGAGGACCCAGCGGAAGGCTGGTGTCTCGGGGAAAGCCTGGTGACCTTATTGGAGGATGCACCATAGCTTATGTTACCTTACAGTGTGCCGGGTCGGCGTAAAGGCTCTAAAACTGTAAGGCTGGATCTCCGGATACTATATCCTGTGGCATAGGATTATTGAACAACTCGTATTTATCGTCTGAAAGTCTGTGGCAGAGACTGTTGTTCTTCATTTTGTTTCTGCATCATCCCGGCTGCTAGGCTAGTGAGAGGGGCCTATGCGGGTGGGCAATACCCACTTGAAGGAGAGTGGTGAGTTGACTTTTTGAAGCGTAGAAGTTTCATCAGTGATCTGCATCGTGTGCCTTAACCTTTCCCCTATCCTCCATCCCTCTACCTGTGCAAGTTTGTTTGAAATAAAGCCTAACGAAAAGGATTCATAACTTGTATGGACATTGAAGTTTCTATAGACTCTCATCCCCTAGACAACGAATGGTGAGGTAACGTGCAAGGCCCAAATTTAAACCAGCAGCTCCTACGGGGGCAGTGTTACACATGGGGGCTCGAATCCGGGATTTGCCGTTACCTCTCGAAACTCAAGAAACTGTTCACCGGGAGTTTGTGCTACAAAGAGGGCTCTGGACTGTGTATTTCTTTAAAGAGGGGGGTTAATTTGCGGATCACTTCTAAGCCCCGGACTGTGGGCGGAGCCAAGAAACGAAAAACCCGTGATCTACGTGACTGAAGAAGCGAGGGGGAGGAGTTCCCGCCTTCTTGCTGCGTGAGACGCCACAAGTTTGTCCAGCACCCAGAGAAATGGAGCACCGACATGTCTTCAGTGATATCATTACAGTCTGCTTTTGGGCCCAGGATGTTCCCTGTGGGTACCACTACAAGTGCCATGGTGCCGGGAACCGTGCTGACGGACACTGGCATTCGATTGAAACCGCATGGGCAGTTCATGCTCTACACGATCGGTGATGTGGAGGCATTGGGTATGCTGTGTAACAGGTGTGATGGACTGGCTATGCATCCCCGTCCATTTGTTCGATGCCTACGATGCGGGGAGTACCTGTTTTCTGTGGAGCAACCCATAATGCCGCCATGCGCCTACAAAGTGGATTGGGCCACGGGCAACGTGACAGAAGAAGCTGCTGCCTTCGACCAAATCGTCTGACACATGTCTGCCACATCTGCTGCTGTGAGTAATCCTGAAGGGAATGTTGCTGTTACCACTGTGAGTGGGTCGCCAGCGGACACTACTACCACTGTTACCTCAACTGTATCCACCTTCGCTGCACCTATCATCCCTGCACCCGTCCAGAAGAAGGTGGGATACGTGAAGGCCTCCCGTGGCCGCGGTAGAGGCTTACCCCAGAGACCACCGGAACCGGACCCCGAGAGAGGTGATATCCCCGGGAAGTCCACGTCAGGAACCGGTAAGACATCTGGGGAAAAAGTACCTGGGACTGTGCGAAACTGTTTACCGGCAGAAGAGTGGGGGGACTCTGAGTTAGACTCTCTGTCGGACACTTGAGATGATGATTTGTTCGAGACTATGTCTCAGGAGTTGTTGTGGAGCAACATGGAGGATGTTGCCTCAGTGCATAGTTTTTCGGAGTTGACAACTATGGATTCCGGGGAAACAACACCCAATGTGGAAACCTCGGTTACTGTTAATGAAATCCTGCCTAAAGTTACTAGTTCTTATGGGTCAGGAAAACTGTCTGTGAATCCCATGGTGCACAAGTCCCCAGTCTCTTGTATACCTCCCGGATATGGAAGTGCCAGATCTCTGCCTAGTCTTGCTCGGTCACAAAGATTATTAAACAAGCGGGTGGCCACTGAATACGGATTGGAGTTCCCTTACATTCCCAGGGAAGTCATGCAAGAGATCGAGGCCAACAGAGAGGAATGGTACGGTGAAGCTGTTTGGGACTACCATGAAGTACCTAAGCCGTTCCGGAAAATAGGCCATTCCTTTACTATGGATGAATGTTTCAAGGGATGTCTACTGCACTGGACTTACGGTAGACATATACACGCTGACAAAGTGGTTATCTGCCGGCCTGGAAAGGACAACTACGTTTATTTTATTATTACCACTGTGGACAAAAAGGGGAAGTCATTGACTCTGCCTGACCCCCGATTTTACTGGTGATCATTCATAGTGACGGGTTTTGTTGTCACTTTTATGAAAGAAGAAAATACCCCTTGCTTTCTAATAAAGGACTGTGGGGCATCTAGCTAAGTTAGTGCTAGGTTACCAGGGAAAACGTCAGAGTTAGGATTTCCTACCCGGATTCAGCACTTAAAAAAAATTGAGGACTCTGACATACTGTATTTCTGCCACTAGGTGGTGGGGGTTTTCGTTTAAACAAGACTAGATTATTTTTCTTTTTTGCACTTAGCACTCGCAGCTAGTAACATGTATATAGAGAGAGAGAGGCTCATTTCTCCGGAAGTGAGGCTCTGCTTCTCATGTGTATAGAGAGACATTTTATACTATTGTCTATGTTTGTTTGTTTTGTTTTTTTTCAGGTATGATTGGATCTTCTTCTTATACATGAATTCAATAGGGGGGGGGGGGGGGCTTTGAGATACGAGGGGAAGCCTTGGGTGCTTATATATCTCTTCTAGCAAAAGAAGGAAAAGACCCCACAATGTGCTCAAGCTTTAGGCCAATATCCCTGATAAATGAGGACGTAAAAATTTACGCGAGGATATTGGCCGAGAGACTAAAGCCATACATGCCAGAATGTATAGAGAAAGATCAGGCAGGTTTTGTCCCGGGGAGGGAGACTAGGGACAATATATTAAAAACAATCCTCCCATGTGAACTGGGGGGCGTGACCGGATGTAGAGGGGAGAGGTGAGGTGAGAGGCCGTAGCAGCACGGACCGCACACCCGCTCCCATGCCACTCACTGTCTGAGCCGATTCTATTGCTTTCTATGGAGGAGGAGGGAGAACTGAGGGAGGAGATGCCGGAGATCCAGCGACCCCGGAACTGACTCGAGCCGCCTGAGCCCCTGGCGCTGCCGCCGCTGAGCTGCCTGAGCTGCCGGAGCTGCCCTATGGAGGAGGCAGGAGGATTGTAAAGTCCGGACATCCAGCCGCCGCAACACCGCAATCCTGCAACATTTCAAATGCAGCAAACAGCGCACACCGCCGGCAACAGCTGAGCCGCCCTGCATGAAGGAGGACGCCCTGCATGGAGGAGGAGAAGGGTAAGCCCAAGGGTGGACACCTTACAGGACAGCAGGATAGCCTTACAGGATAGCCTTATAACACACATGGTAAGGCAACACACGCAGTAGAAGCAATACACATTTCCCTTTCTTTTTATTAAAAAAAAAAACAGACTGCACAGACTGCTTTTTGAAGACCGCCATTGGTACGTAGGAATGGACAGCTAAGGTCTGAGGTGGAGGTGGTGAACACAAGGCTGGTGTTGGCCACGCTACAGGGTGTATGGCGTATGGTGTACCTGGGACACTACAGGGACACTACAAGGAAGAACCGTGGGGGTAGTGCGGGGCACTGTGGAGCACTATGAACAGGGCTCAGATTCAGTGGAAAGCATAAACTCTGTGCAGACCCTGTGCTTATAGACACCCCGTATGCCAATTTGCAGTGAGGTCGCGGCAGGGGCTGGTGGAATAATGATATGGACATGGAGACAGGGAGAGATAATATAAAGACCCCTTAGATATACTATACATGGTATAGATCTCCCACAGGGATCTGCTACACTGGTATCTTGCACCTTGCACTTTGCACTTTCACCCTAAAATATAAAATATACACCCTGCCTCCGGAGATTTGGGGTAAAGGAGATAAGGGGACAGAGTTAAATAGCTGTACGGCCTGGGTGCCGGGAGAACGGTAGGAACAAGAACGTTTGACTTGGAACTACGGAAAAAAATAATAAAGTGGGAACTACACAGCCCCATAAACTCTACAGTTCGAACAAAAACCGGAGGATAGCGCTGGATATTCTGTCAGTAATGACAAAAAAAAAGGTGTGGAAGTCACTTCTCAGGAAAGAACCAGCTCAGGTGGCAGGGAACAGATGAATTCTCAGACACAGCCACAGCCACAGCTACAGACACATACAACGCAAGGAACTAAGGCAAGCCAGGCCGCAGCGGCGGCTGCAGCGGCAAAGTTGGAGAGATTTGCGCATACGGCAGGCCATACACCGAGCCAGACACCCCAAAAAACACAGGGGGAGCAACAACCCACCTCTCAGAGGAGAAGTCAGGGAAAGACATTAACAATGGATACATTAGCAGCTGCGGTTGGCAACACGGGGGCAAAGAATAAGACACAGAAGGAAAATGTAGAATTGACTGTAGAACAGACGAAAGAGGGGGAACCATCTATGAGAGAGATTCTCTAAGCAGTGAATAATTGCAAGTCCTCACTAACTGATATATTTGGTCAACTAAAAGTCATAAGAGAAGACATGTCAGCGCTTAAGCAAGATGTGCAGGGGATTGGGGAACGGACATCTGTACTAGAGGGGAGACTTAGCCAGGTAGAAGACGATGTGGACCCATTAAAAAATGAGATAAAAGTAATGCGGGAACAGCTAAATACATGCATGAATAAGATGGATGACATGGAGAATAGGATACGCAGGAAAAATATTAGGGTACTAGGTCTCCCCGAAAAAAGCGAAGGTAACAACCCCACAGAGTTTATGGAAGACTGGCTTAGAGAAACGCTCGGTAAAGATTGCCTGTCAAAATTCTTTACAATTGAACGAGCCCACAGAGTGCCATCTAGGAATCTTGCTACTGGAGGCCAGCCTAGGCCCCTCCTCATTAAACTGCTTCATTTTAGGGACAAGGTTGCAATCCTGCAAAGGGCAAGAGAAATGGGGGAGATACAATATAAAGGCGTGAGAATTTCAATCTATCCGGATTTTTCCCCGGAACTACAGAGACAAAGGGCAAAATTTATGGACTGTAAACGCAGGCTGCAACATAATTAACTGAAATACGCAATGTTTTACCCAGCTTGCCTAAGGATAACGGACAAGGGGGAACATACCTTTTTTTCCACACCTGCAGAAGTGACACTGTGGCTGGATGGGAGGGAACGGGGTGGAGGGGGGGGGGGGGTAGGGCACAGAAGGAACAGGAGGGTAAAGGATAAAGTGTCTGTCCCCCCTCCTACCCATCGCCTTGGTTTATCTTTTCTCTCCTCCCCTCCCTCCTTCTTTCCTTTTTTTTTTTTTTTTCTTTCTCTCTTTTTTCCCTTCCCCTCTTCTTTTTTTTTTTTTTTTTCTCTTTTATCGGTTAGGATACGGGGAAGTGAGGAAGGGGGTGGAGCGGGGAAGTGTTGTAAAATGGCCAATTTGAAATGTGCATGTGTTTTGGTTATTTTTTATTTTTCTGTACTATGTGTGAAGGGGAAAAGGTAGAATATAAACATAAATGGTTGAAATTGGAAAAATTGAGAATAGGGGGAAACACAGCAACAGACAAAATAGCACTAAGCACCTTAAGGGGAATATGCGGTCACTTTAGAAGCTCTCAATACAGGCCCAATGGAGGGCAGGGAAGGGGAGGGGGAGGGGAGAGGGAGCAAGAGTGGGATAAAGATATGAGTGAGGAGTATGATTGGGTGAATCCACTAAATATAAAACACGATTTTTGGAAAGGAACTAAAAACAAAGACATAAAAATTAAAAGAAATGTATGTTTGAGGCACAAATGTTTGAGACACAGAATCACAATATGGGAAGTACACTGATAAAATTTGAATAATGGTAGTTAATAGACAGGATCAAGGGGTATTCCTAGGACAGACTAAAAGTATAAGGGTATGTTCCTGGAATGTCCGGGGGGTAAGAGAACAAGCTAAAAGAAGCATAATTTACTCGATGGCAGCGTTGGATAATATTGGGATACTATGTCTGCAGGAGACGCACCTGGAAAAGGAAACCATCAGTACATTAAAACATAGAAAATATCAAATACAATACCATGCCACTCATACCTCATATTCAAGGGGTGTCAGTGTGCTGGTTGATCCTGGAATAGTGTTCACCTGCAGGCAGAGTAGAGTGGATGATAAAGGACGATTTATATTTATTTTCTGTCAGATAGAGGAAAGGGAATATGTGCTGGCTAACGTCTATATCCCACCACCCTTTAGTACCGAAATTTTGGAGGAGCTAATAAAGTTTTCCATGAACAGGGAAGGGGTGCCATTTATAGTGACAGGAGATTTTAACATGACTATGAATAAAAAGGTGGATAGGTTTCCCCCCGGGGTCTCCCCCAGTGGCACGCCTGGCAGCCCCCTCCTCCAATTTTGCGGAGAGACGGGACTGGTGGACGTGTGGAGGGCGAGGCACCCGGAGGAGAAACAGTTTTCTTGTCACTCTAAAATGCACGCGACCTTGTCCAGAATAGATATGGTGCTGTGTAGTGAAGATGCCCTGAGGGAAGTGGGGGAAGTGAAGTATGAACCGAGAAGTATTTCAGATCATGCTGCAGTAATTTTTGAAATAAATACAAGTAGGAAACTTAGTAAAGGGGGTTGGAAGTTGAACCCATTCTGGCTAGGAATAATTAACGATGTGGGGGGAGTCAATGCCAACCTGGAAGAATTTATAAAATTAAATGAAGGATCTGCATCTAAAGGAACTATTTGGGATGCCCTGAAGGCTTTCCTTCGGGGAGTCTTAATACAAAAAATATCATATAAAAAAAAACACAAGCTAAGGAAGTAACAGCAAGGGAAAAGGTGAGAAGGTCTGAAGTAAAATACGTGGAAAGTCCAACACTAGAGAAACATAAAGAGTGGGTAAAAAGTCAGGAAGAATATAAAAACTTGCTATTAAAAAAAGCAGAAAATAAAATGCTGTTTCAAAAACAGACCTTCTTTGGGGAGGGAGAGAGAGTGGGAAGGATGCTGTCCCTGATTACTAGGGCTAACACCCCCTCTTCGGTTATATCGGCTATACGTGATAAAGAAGGGGAGATTAGGAGAGGTACTAATAAAATAACAGAGGTTTTTAAAAACTACTACCAAAATCTGTATAGCAGTATCCCATCAGATAATATAGAAAGGGAGATGGGAACCTTCTTCGAAGGGCTACAGGTCCCCCAACTATCAAGAGAAGATAGAGAAGGATTGGAGGCACCACTGACGCTGGAAGAATTACAAAAAGCAACAGCAGATATGGCAAACCAGAAGGCCCCGGGACCGGATGGTTTGCCAATAGAAATATATAAGACTTACAGCAAGGTACTGCTTCCAAAACTTCTGGATGTATTCAACTGGGCAGCTGTAGAGGGGAAGCTGCCACTGTCTATGACAGAGGCAACAATTATAGTGCTTCCAAAGGAGGGGAAAAGTCAGCTTGATGTAGCATCATATAGGCCGATATCTCTCCTATGTTCAGATGTGAAGATACTGGCTAAGGTACTGGCAACAAGACTCAACAGGATAGTCGCAAAATTGGTGCACTCGGACCAGACTGGATTTATCCCAGATAGATCTACAAGTATCAATATAAGAAGGACATATTTAAACATCCAATTGCCAATAGAGAATGAAGGGACAAGAGCCATTCTGTCCCTAGACACAGCCAAGGCGTTTGACAGCCTAGAGTGGCACTTTTTGTGGAAGGTACTCGCTGAGTTCCAGTTTGGTCCGAGATTCATCCAATGGGTTAAAACACTGTATGAGGGTCCAAGAGCAAAAATAAGAATAAATGGAGAGTGTTCAGAGTGGTTCCAGTTGGCAAGAGGGACAAGACAGGGGTGCCCGCTGTCGCCCCTGCTGTTCGCCCTCGCAGTGGAACCGCTGGCTATAGCAATAAGGGCATCCCCAGAGATACATGGATTTAAGAGAAAACTTGGGGAAGAAAAAATTGCCATGTATGCAGATGACATCTTGCTCTTCCTGGGAGATATACAGACCTCACTGGATACAGCAATGGGGATAATTGGAGAATATGGGAAAATCTCAGGCCTGAGGATTAATTGGGAAAAATCGGCGCTTTTGCCGATAGACCCAATAAGGCCCCATGCACACGAGACGCTGTTATTTGCTGTTGAACGCGTGTTCAGAGGCAGTTGGACGCTTTTTTCAACTGCCCCTGAACCCATTCAATGTTATCCTATGTGTCCATGCACACAGTCTTGTTTTTTGGCGTTTACAAGCAGTTGCGTTTAACCTCGTTTTTTCAGAAGTAAAAAATGGGTTCAGACGCAAAAGTTTTCCACGTTTCAGACGCTAAACGCCGCTAAACGCCGCTAAACGCGGTACCGGCGTTTTGCCGCGTTTGCGTTTATAAGCGTTTTTAAAGGTGACCTATTTTTTAACATTAGAAATCTCAAAAATGATGGCAAATGATGAAAAACTATTAAAAAATATAAAAGAAAACTGTAATTGCTTGCATTGCATTGTGGACAATCCACAACTTGTGGCAGGTAACGTGGCAAGTGGACAATCCACAGCTTGTGGCAGGTAACGTGGCAAGCAGGCAATCAACAACTTGTGTCAGGTGACGTGGCCAGGTGACGTGGTCAGTGGACAATCCACAACTTGTGGCAGGTGACTTGGCCAGGTGATGTGGCAGGTAACGTGGCCCGGTGACGTGGCACGTGATGTGGCCAGGTGACGTGGCCAGTGGACAATCCACAAAATGTGGCAGGTGACGTGGCAGGTAACGTGGCCAGGTGACGTGGCACGTGATGTGGCCAGGTGACGTGGCCAGTGGACAATCCACAACTCGTGGCAGGTGACCTGGCCAGGTGACGTGGCAGGTAACGTGGCCAGGTGACGTGGCACGTGACGTGGCCAGGTGACGTGGCCAGTGGACAATCCACAACTTGTGGGAGGTGACCTGGCCAGGTGACGTGGCCAGGTGACGTGGCCAGTGGACAATCCACAACTTGTGGCAGGTGACATGGCCAGGTGACATGGCAGGTAATGTGGCCAGGTGACGTGGCACATGATGTGGCCAGGTGACGTGGCAAGTGGACAATCCACAACTTGTGGCAGGTGACGTGTCCAGGTGACATGGCACGTGATGTGGCCAGGTGACGTGGCAAGTGGACAATCCACAACTTGTGGCAGGTGACGTGGCTAGGTGATGTGGCAGGTAACGTGGCCAGGTGATGTGGCAGGTGACGTGGCAAGTGGACAATCCACAACTTGTGGTAGGTGATGTGGCAAGTGATACGCTAAATACAAGTACACTGCTGCTCTCTCAGCTGCTGCTACTCACTCTGGTCTCACAAACTGGCTGAAATGGTTAAAATTTACTGTTTTTTGAGCTTAGGGAGGGTCTTATGATGAAACGCTTATAAACGCAAATGCGGTAAAACGCCGCTAAACGCGTCTAAACGCGGCCGCAAACGCGGCAAAACGCGCGTTTTTAAACGCCGGTTTCAGCGTTTAAAAACGTGTGTTCAGCAGAGTTTGCACCTGCGTCTCGTGTGCATGGGGCCTTACACAGCAGATAACCCAAGTTAAGCTTGTGAGTCAGATGAGGTACTTGGGAATAAACGTAACAAAAGAACCAGGACATTACATAGCTAATAACCTAGTACCACTGATGACAAGGTTGAAACAGAAGTGTCGCGTGTGGAATAGACTCCCACTTTCGGTAGTTGGACGTTGCAACCTTGTCAAAATGGTTTGGATGCCTCAGATCCTATATATAATGCATAACTCCCCAGTATGGATTCCAAAATACTGGTTCAAAAGAATAGACAGTGTATTCAGGGAACTGATATGGAGAAATGGAGCAGTAAGAGTCCGTCTTTGCACCCTACAGCAACCTAGAGAAAGGGGGGGACTGGCATTGCCTAACCCGAGACATTATTTTCTAGCTGCACAAATGCAGCATATGAGGGGAAGTAACCTACCGGGGAGTAAGGAAGGGGGAAAGAATCTACTACTGAATGACACAAGTCATGACACAGAGGTAGAGGCAGTGGAGGCTGACTCTTTCTGCTCCAGATGTCCAACAGAAAAACTAATAGTAAAATGTTGGAAGACGGTCAAGGAGATATTGGGTTACAGAGGATTCTCAGAATTCTTCCCCATCTGGGACAATAGTAACCTAGAAGAGCTTAAAAAGATGGGAAAAGTTGAGGAATGGGATATATGTGGAGTGCATCTCCTGACACAGCTTTTTAAAGAGGGAAGAATAAAAACATTCCAAGAGCTAAGAGAGGAGTACCCAATCCCCAATAAATCATTTTATAGATACCTACAGGTAAGACATGCTTTGAATGCACAATTCGGGCAGGTAATACCAGTATGGAACGAAATGACCCAACTCAGGAGGCTAGTAAACGCGGATTTAGCTAGAGGGACGATATCGGAGATGTATAAATGTATAAGTGAGGTAGATCAAGTAGAGAGACTGGAAAACAAGGGAAAATGGGAAAGAGACCTGGGCCCAATAACACAAGACCAGTGGAAAAGGATACTAGAGGCAGGGCCGAGAGTTACACTTTGCCCCTCCCAAATGGCCTCACAATTATACTTAGTACATAGAGCATATTATACACCTCGAAGAATGTACCAGCTTGGTGGTAGGAAAGATGCAAAATGCCAGAGATGTAGAATAGAGGAGGGAGACTTAGTGCACATGATGTGGAGATGTCCCAAACTGTACTGGTACTGGAAAGAGATAATAGATAGAATAAACTTTGTATTTGGGACATCTTTCCAACCAGAAGCTAAATTGTGTGTGCTAGGATTGATAGAAGACAGGGGAATACCAGTAGACACACAAACGGCAATATTAAGGTGCTTGTTCCAAGGTAGGAAGCTTATAGCGCAAAGGTGGCAAGCAAAAGACCCCCCAACAGGGACAGAATGGAGGAAAGTAATAGATAATACTATCAGAAAAGAAGAATTTATATATGATAAGAGGGGAAATAGGAAGAAATTTATGAACATATGGAAACACTGGCTAGAGGTGGAGGCACAGTAGAGAGTGTGGGGCAGAATGTGGGAATAAGAGGGGGGGGAGGGAAGGAGGGGGAGAGGAGAGGGGGGTGGGAGGAGGGGAGGAGGGTATGCCATTAATGTTTGTGTTTATATGAGATATGTGGTGGATCAAATATGCATATGGATATAGAGATATGTATAATCAGAATGTTCATATAAAAAAGAACAAGGAAATAAAGAATATTTGATTAAAAAAAAAAAAAAAAAAAAACAATCCTCCTAATTCATGAAGCTAAGAAGGGTAAAAAGCCAACTCTGTTTCTGTCAATAGACGCCGAGAAGGCTTTTGATAGGCTGGATTGGGACTTTATGCTGCAGACACTATATAAATTTGGCATAGGGCCCCGAATGCTCAAATGGATAGAAGCTTTGTACTCTAACCCTACGGCCCAAATCCTAGTAAATGGAACCCTCTCGGAAAGTTTCAGACTTTTCAATGGAACACGTCAGGGGTGCCCATTGTCTCCCTTACTCTTCGTGATCTCATTGGAACCCTTTTTAGCATCTATAAGAGCTAATCAGGAGATTCAAGGCATAGAGGTTGGGGACCAAGAACATAAGTTATCCGCTTTTGCGGATGACATTATGTTCTATGTAACAAACCCTAGGCATACCCTTCCAAAAATTCTGGAAGAACTGGGAAACTATGGGAGGGTATCAAACTTAAAGATAAATATGGAAAAATCAGAGATATTAAATGTTTCAGTTCCCTCAACCGAAAGTAGAGATCTTAGAAAATTTTATCCCTTTACGTGGAAACAAAGAGGACTGAAGTATTTGGGAGTATTTTTGTCGAAATCAAGATTAGATTTATATCAAGATAACTACGGTATATGCCTCTCCTGAATAAAATTAAAAGTGAACTGAAAGGATACCCTGCACATAGACTGTCATGGTTTGGCAGAATAAGCGTGATTAAAATGATGACTCTGCCAAAAGCTTTGTATATCTTTCAAAGCCTCCCAATTAGTATCCCAGGGGCGTTTTTTAAAACCTTGAGATCAATAATACAGAGATTTGTGTGGAATAATAGAAGTAATCGTACTTCTTATAAGATTCTGACTAGACCCAAAGAGAAGGGAGGCTTATTCCTCCCTGACCTCGAAAAATATCATGAGGCAGCAATTTTGCGGAGGATCATGGATTGGATACATGCTCCTCGGCAGAAAAAATGGGTGGAACTGGAAGACAATATCAGTAAATTGAAGTTGGGACAAATAATTTGGATTCCAAGGCAGTACAGAGGCCCTCTAGTTGATGCAGCATCAATTACGTTAGAAGCACTGAGAACGTGGGATAAATTATTTAAAAATATACAGGGACAATATAATAGTCCATTAACAGCCCTAACAGGAAATAATTATTTCCCACCGGGAAAAGATAATAAGTTATATTTAAAATGGACTACATCAACCTCTTTGAGATTACGGGATGTTATGAAGGGGAATGCTTTTTGCTCCCTTTTGGAACTACGTGAAAAATATGTGACAACCCCTTGGGATGTCTGGAGTTATAAACAACTGCAACATTTTGTAGCGTCCCTCCCAAAACCCCTTCGGTGGGAACGGGTAGCATGAATGTATGGGAAAAATTGGCAGATCAAGGAGGGACAGATAAGTATGGAATTTCTAGCATATATAAAATGTTGATAACACACCCAGATGGAGGATCCGTGTGTCCAACGGCAAGCTGGGAGCTAGAACTAAATCTCCCACTACCAGAAAAAATGAGGGGCAGAGTTTTGGATTATGTTCACTCCACGTCCGTGGACGCACGGATAAAAGAAATGAACTACAAATTATTAAGTAAGTGGTACTATGTCCCAGTAAAATTACATAAAATAAATCCCCAGACATCGCCCCTATGCTGGAGGGAATGTGGGGAGGAGGGAACTCATGCCCACATATGGTGGCAATGCCCCAAGATCCTACCATATTGGGAGGAAATACTAGACCTAATTAAGATGATCAGCGGGACGGAAATCAGTTTGGATCCATGGCAATGTTTGTTTCATGTAACAAATACCCCAAGGAAGAAATACAGAGCAACAATTATCCCGATTTTACTAAATTCAGCAAAGATATTAATTCCAAGGCAATGGAGGATAAAGCAGGCCCCAGCGATACAGGAATGGTTGAGGGAAGTAGAAAAGACAAGATATATGGAAGAGGTAACATATATGCATAAGGGCTCTAAAACTGATTTTATTAGAATTTGGAAGGGATGGGAGGAGTTTAGACATTCGTGGGTATATGAAGGGTATATGAGAAGAGAAGGTAGCACCTAACGGTATTTTGGCTGGATCCCCTGGGATGTAAAAAAAAATTATTTATTTTTTTCCCTCTTTTCTTCTCTTCCGCATGCTACCCCCGGGCCCTCCCTCTAAAACACAAAGGTCACGGAAGTTGCATAAAGGGGGGGGGGAAGTCGAAAGAGGGAGGTAGGGTAGGGCAAATAAAAAAGGGTAAGTATGGCAAGTTGTGTTTTTTTTTTTTTTTTAGCTAGAGAGAGGTACTCATGAAAAAAAAAAAAAAAAAACAGAAGGAAAAGAAGGAAAAAAAAAGAAAAGAAAAAAGGAAAGGAAAGAAAAGAAAAAAAAGAAAAGAAAAAAAAAAAGAAAAGAATGATTGGATCTTCTATCAAGCCACCGGAGAGTGGGTGGGTTAGATAGAGAGATAGGAGTACTGGGAGGTACATTGATGTGATGTTATTGTGTGTGTAACATGTTAAAATGTATGTCTTCTTGTATTATTTTACCCTTTCCGTCCACATCCAGGGTTTTTTTTTTTTTCTTGAGGTTCAGGTACTGGCTCTCAGGACCGAGGGCCATATTCTTTTCCCAGACACTGTGGACAGTGTCTTGTTGTAATGGGGGGAGT
Source organism: Rana muscosa (assembly GCA_029206835.1). NCBI lineage: Eukaryota > Metazoa > Chordata > Amphibia > Anura > Ranidae > Rana > Rana muscosa. The sequence continues at coordinate 636,593,802 of CM055122.1, read as the reverse complement.
ATGTAGCACCCTGCTCCCCTGATGACCAGGCGCTATGTTTAAATTTAGTGGGTGTCTGAGCTGGTAGTTAGCTCAGACCTTGATGATTAAGGCTAAATCAGACTCTGTTTCCGGCTATGGCTGTGCTTGGAGGGATTTTCCCATTGTTTGCCTGAAGGTAGCGTTTCCACCACAGGCCAGTGTTGGAAAACAGGCAGGCCAGAGCATATTGGGTATTTTTCCCTGGGAACAGCTCAGTGGGAGTGGTCTCCCCGCTGGGCATGCTGGGGAAGGGTACTTAAGGGGCAGATGCCATTTTTCAAGGCCCTCCTGGCTCGAGGTGTGTGAGAGTGAAATTTCAGCCGCGAAGCCATGTTGGCCCGAGGCTGCATCTCTGCCGGGTAGGCCCAATTGTCCTGACTGGGGCCTGCACTTTGAAGGTGATCCTGTGCTGTCTGTCCTGCAGGAGGAAGCCACTCAATGGAGGAAACCGGGGGAGGACCTGTCCTGGAGAGGACCCAGCGGAAGGCTGGTGTCTCGGGGAAGGCCTGGTGACCTTATTGGAGGATGCACCGTAGCTTATGTTACCTTACAGTGTGTCACGGAACTAGTAGTCCAGACTGTGTGACTGCATAGAGGAGACCAAAACGCATGTAAGTGAAAAAAAAGGTATTTATTAAAAAGGTGACAAACAAGTGAAAACAACCAGTGCAACAACCAACAACAAATAGTATATACAAATAAAGGGGAGATACCGTAATCTTATCAAGCCAGGCCAAGGTCATACACAAAGGGATATCAGCAGATGGGTATGGATGGGAGAACAACAGGACAGGGAGAGGATGGATGGACAGGCTGCAGGGCCTGGATCATAAAAGCAAACAGGTAACAGGAGGGGCAGGTCCAGGATGGGCTCGGGATAGGGATCAGAACGGATCAGGTCGGGTCAGGTCAGATGCAGGGTCGGGTCAGATGCAGGCTCAGGGTCAGATGCAGGCTCAGGGTCAGATGCAGGCTCAGGGTCGGGATTGCAGGGTCAGGATGAGAGATACCAAGGCAAACATGTGAGGGCTTGCCGGATATTTAAGTATCTGCCAGTGATTAGGCTAGGTGACACCTGTCCGCAGGAGGAGCAGTCATACTGCCAGGATCCATCCGCTGGTGGAGACCAGTACTGCAGCCCAAAGATGATATAACACCAGCAGGGAGAAGTTCTCCTGACAGTTCCAAACTGCCAGGAGACACCTGCTGGTGGACCACAGTACTGCAAGCCAAATAATAAATATTACCAGCATTGTTCTTAATTTTGTTTGTGCATCATCCCGGCTGCTAGGCTAGTGAGAGGGGCCTATCCGGGTGGGCAATACCCACTTGGTGAGTTGACTTTTTGAAGCTTAGAAGTTTCCCCAGTGATCTGCATCGTGTGCCTGAACCTTTCCCCCACCCTCCATCCCTCTACCTGTGCAACCTTTTTTGAAATAAAGCCTAACGAAAAGGATTCATAACTTGTGTGGACATTGAACTTTCTGTAGACTCTCATCCCCTAGACAACGAATGGTAAGGTAACGTGCAAGGCCCAAATTTAAACCAGCAATTTAAACAGGGATAGTGCTACATACACAATCAATGAATTTCCCACAAAGAATCTGTTTTGAGCACTAGAACACTTATTAGGCAAATTTAAAAACTACATCAGGGTTTTATTTTTTTCATCAAAGACCTATTGCATCTGCCGGAGGTTTCCCTTTAGGGATCACATCAATATGTCAAATGCTGCATTATCAGTTTAAATGTGTAGCTTGTGTTCAAATAAAAATGTGGTGTTTAACAAGAAAAGCTTGTCTATGCCCTGTTCAACAGCACCTTGTTAGAACATGCTGTGTCATTCAAAAATTTCAACACAAAATATACCAAATGAAGCCTTTGAACTGCCAAATGTGTACTGCTCCTCCAAACTCAAAAGAAATTTATACTGACCCGCATTTGATATGCGTCAAAAGGCAAGTCAATCAAAGAAAAATGACATGCTTAAGACCAGTACACATGATCAGATTATCATACAAAAAATACCGCTTTCAATTCAATCGTACGATAATCTGATCTTTAGTACACAGCTTTCGTCTGAAATTTTCCGAAGGGACAAACACAAACATTTTTCTTGTACGATACCAGATGATACGATTTTTGTTTAATCAGTACAGTTTTTGTCCGAAAATACAATACAAATACATTACATAATTTCCAAATTTTTATTCTGTGGTGTGAGAATTTTCGTACTTTAGTAACCTATTTATTTTCGATATGGAGACTAGCATGCAAAAAAAAAAAAAACGGACGATCATTCGACCGATAATCTCATTGTGTGTACTAGGCTTTAGACATAAGCCCTTAAAAGAGAAGTACAGTATGTTTTTTTTTTGTTATTTTTTTCCCAGAATTATACTTACCTAGGTGGATGCAGCAACAGTCCGATGCTGCATCTGTCCCCCAGCCTCTCTGCACTGAGAACCGAGCGATCAAACACAGCCAATGGCTCGGTTCTCTCACCTCCTCGAGCAGAGAGCTGCTGACTGTCAATCAGTATTTCTCCGCTCTGCCCCCCCCCCCCGAGCTCATTGGAGCACCAAGCTGTGGAGGGGCGGGGAGTGGCCGTCTCAGGCTCTCAGCGGCTCGCTGAACGGCTGAAACAGGTGTCAGTTCATGCACCTGGCGGATCCAGACTTTATTGTCGGGATGACATGGTGCCTGGACTGATTCCAGTGACATCAGCAGAGAGCGAACTTCAGACCAGTCTATGCTGAAAATGGATAACAGGAGTACAAAACAAATTGCACTCCTGTGACCCAGAGGAGAAGCCCAGCCAAACAAACTCAGGCTGGACTTCTCCTTTAGCACTTTCGCTGCCGGAGCCGTTTTTGCGTTTTTTGCACACATGTTTAACTACTTGTCAACCGCCCACCGTCAAATGACGGCGGGCGGAAGACCCTGTTGTTCTGGGCGGACGTCATATGACGTGATCGCCTTCAGAAGCCACTAGGGGGCGCGCGCTTCTTCCGCTGTTCTTCTGTCTTCTTTGTCCGGTGTTCTTCTTCCTCTGCCGCCGCTGCCATTCCTCCTCCGATGCTGCGTCCCGCTGATCTGTCAATGCCGATGTCCTGCATAACGTGGGGGGCGTGGCAATCGGATTGCGTCATCTGGAGGCCACGCCCTCTTGTGACATCACCGCCCGGAGCATGATGGGTCCGTGACGTCACAAGGGGCGTAGCCCCAGATGACGTAATCCGATTGCCACGCCCCGCCGTTATTTAAGTAATGCAGGACATCGGTGCCGACAGATCAGCGGGATGCAGCATCGGAGGAGGAGTGACGGCAGAGGAACAAGAACACCGGACAAAGAAGACAGAAGAACAGCGGAAGAAGCAGGGGGAGGAGAAGACCGGAGGATGAAGATGTGCAGGAGAAGATGGAGGAAGGAGCAGAGAAGAAGAAGAAGATTTTTAATAAAAGACTTGTCAAAAACTGTTTACTGTATTTATTAACACTACACTACTTTTTTTTGTGTGAATGGGTAGGGGTACAATGTACCCCATACTCATTCACATGGGGGGGCGGGATCTGGGGGCCCCCTTCATTAAAGGGGGCTTCCAGATTCCGATAAGCCCCCTGCCCGCAGACCCCGACAACCACCGGGCAAGGGTTGTCGGGAAGAGGCCCTTGTCCCCATCAACATGGGGGCAAGGTGCTTTGGGGTGGGGGGGCGCAGAGCCCCCCTTGCCCCAAAGCACCCATCCCCCCATGTTGAGGGCATGCGGCCTGGTATGGTTAAGGAGGGGGCGCTCGCTCGTCCCCTCCCTTTCCTGACCTGCCGGGCTGCATGCATGGATAAGGGTCTGGTATGGATTTTGGGGGGAACCCCCACGCCATTTAAAAAAAAATTGGTGTGGGGGAGGTCCCATCCGAATCCATACTAGACCCAAGGGCCTGGTATGGACCTGGGGGGGGGGACCCCACGCTGTTTTTTTCTAGTTTTTTTTTAGCCAGCAATTCTTCGCTGCTCCAAAGATGCTGCTTGCAGGAGTTTTTTAACATCCTGCCAGCTCCCTCTGGCTTTCACACTGAGACTGCAGGGGGGCCCAGTGTAAATGGGGTCTAAGTGCTGGAGTGTGCTGAATGGGGATGCCAGGAGGGAGATGCAGGAATGTATGACTACAATACAAGTTCTACAGGACACACAACTCTGGCTGAATGGAAACAATAGGATCAGGCACAGTAACATGTTGCTGGTCAGTTGCAGTGTCTTTTAGATATCTATGTGATCAGGCAGCGTGCAGGTTACCGATCAGCCTCCCCCCCCCCCCCCTCTTGTCTCGCTGGTTACTTATTTTTTTTATTTTTTATCTACCTAACCTGACCTGCACATTGCCTGATCTTATTGATAAGATCTCTGGAAAACCCTGCAGCAGCATTTTATGAGACCAGGGACACATGGCTATTAACCATTTCAGCTTATAATCAGCTATTTAGCCAGAGCTCTGTGTGTGCTGCACAGTTTGTTTGATGGTTTTTTTTGGGGAGGATTTACTGCTGGATCAGGCTAAAAGCTTCACAGACCCATTAACTGGTTACTATCCTCAACTAATCTTGAGCAGTTAACGGTTTGTAAGAATACTTGTATTTTGGAAATCGGATGTAATACTGTCTTCTGTCACTTGCTTGTACTTTCGGAGGAAAATTACTGACTTGATCGTGCAGAGCTAGTTTAAATAGAGTGGAGCAGCTCTGCGATACTATATACCTGTACACTGAGTTCAGCCATAAACACAGTCTCTGACCATCTCCTGAATCAATCAAGTCTGCAATCCCTAACCATCTCCTGTACTATGTCTGCAATCCCTAACCATCTCCTGTACCATGTCTGCAGCCTTTGACCCTCTCCTGTACTATGTCTGCCATCTCTGACCCTCTCCTGTACTATGTCTGCAGTCTCTGACCCTCTCCTGTACTATGTCTGCAGTCTCTGACCCTCTCCTGCACTATATCTGCAGTCTCTGACCCTCTCCTGTACTATGTCTGCAGTCTCTGACCCTTTCCTGTACTATGTCTGCAATCTCTGACCCTCTCCTGTACTATGTCTGCAGTCTCTGACCCTCTCCTGTACTATGTCTGCAGTCTCTGACCCTCTCCTGTACTATGTCTGCAGTCTCTGACCCTCTCCTCTACTATGTCTGCAGTCTCTGACCCTCTCCTGTACTATGTCTGCAGTCTCTGACACTCTCCTGTACTATGTCTGCAGTCTCTGACCCTCTCCTGTACTATGTCTTCAGTCTCTGACCCTCTCCTGTACTATGCCTGCAGTCTCTGACCCTCTCCTGTACTATGTCTGCAATCTCTGACCCTCTCCTGTACTATATCTGCAGTCTCTGACCCTCTCCTGTACTATGTCTGCAGTCTCTGACCCTTTCCTGTACTATGTCTGCAATCTCTGACCCTCTCCTGTACTATGTCTGCAGTCTCTGACCCTCTCCTGTACTATGTCTGCAGTCTCTGACCCTCTCCTGTACTATGTCTGCAGTCTCTGACCCTCTCCTCTACTATGTCTGCAGTCTCTGACTCTCTCCTGTACTATGTCTGCAGTCTCTGACCCTCTCCTGTACTATGTCTGCAGTCTCTGACCCTCTCCTGTACTATGTCTGCAGTCTCTGACCCTCTCCTGTACTATGCCTGCAGTCTCTGACCCTCTCCTGTACTATGTCTGCAATCTCTGACCCTCTCCTGTACTATGTCTGCAGTCTCTGACCCTCTCCTGTATTATGTCTGCAGTCTCCGACCCTCTCCTGTACTATGTCTGCAGTCTCTGTCCCTCTCCTGTACTACGTCTGCAGTCTCTGGCCATCTCCTGTACTATGTCTGCAGTCTCTGACCATCTCCTGTAGTATGTCTGCAATCCTTGCAGGAGAGGGCACACACACACACACACAATACACACACATGATACACGCACACTGTACACACTTTCCTATCTGTCACAGCAGAAGTATAATACAGCCCCCAGTCCTAGACCAGTAAAGAGGGAAGATGCTGTATTGGAGGGGTGGGGGCGCTATGGACAAGGCACATTCCACATTGGAATCCCTCCTCCCCAAGGTGCAATATAAATATAGGTGTAAATACATAGTGTGTGTGTGTGTGTGTGTGTAAATATATATATATATATATATATATATATATTGTGGTAGTGTGGTACCCCACCAGTGTATGGATGCAGGATTCTCAACCAGGCAGGTTGAGGGGCTCCAGGGTATTTGCTTGTTTGGGAGGAAACTGGCATTTCAGTTTCCTCATGATTTACTAAAGTCCACTTTGGGACCCGGAGCTTGGGGATTTCTTAGAGATCCGGGTGGGATGAAATCCCCAGTCCTGGATCCGGGTTTTGAGACTCAACTGCACACTGATTGTTCAGGTGTGTGTGGGCCTGATAGTAGAATCAGGACCAGGATTCTGGGCCCCACCCTCCCGACGAGTGCAGGTGTGCACTGGGTAAGCCATAGAGTGCAAGTGTGCACTGGAGAAGTCAGAAAGTGCTTGTGTGCACAGTGGAAGCCAGAGACCCAGGTCTGAGGGTCAGAGCAGCAAGGGGCTGCTATCCAAATGGATGGTGTTGCAGATGGAATAGTCTATAGGAGACAGACAAGAGCCTGAAGTGGAAGGCCTGAGCAGCACTGCTGTATGTATAAGCCAGGAGGCTGAATGTCATTTTGTTGTTGAAAAGGAGTACTGAAACCCCTGCGAGGGAAACCTTTTGATTTTGTTTTGAACTTCTTTTAATAAAAATGGGCAAACAACCCTTAAAAAGAAGAACCAGCGAGTGGCGGTGTCCTTCAAGCTCTACACTTGATGCTAGTCCTTCACAAGTGGTGGAGAATTTTGGCACAATCTGAGATCCCTACAATCAAGTAAGTTCATCTGTTATATGAACTGTGTTTTTGGTGCATGAGACTGCATAATCTGTGTGTGTGCAGGTGAGGAGAACCTGCAAGCGAAAGGTAACTAGCCTTGAAGAGACAGTGCTCCAATTTGTTGCAGGTGGTGTACCTGTGAACAAAAAGTCAATTTTTCTTTCTCTGCAGTGAACTGCTGCTAGCTGTGTGTGGCAGCCAGGCAAACTGCATTGCGCAGAAGTTTATTTGATGGACTGTTGCATGCAGGTTGTGTACCTGTGAAAGGAGAAACAAACAGATTTTTTCTTTTTTTTTCCTTTTCTCCGCCAAGAACTGTTACAAGTTGCTGTGTGCAAGACCGCAAGGATGGGGCGATCAAAACGCCTAAAAGAAGCAAGGATGGCTGAGATGATAGATAGAGCTCTGTGGCTGGAGGGGTTGTTACCGCCTGATCGAACCCCATACATGCCTAAACAGAGTTTTCCAAGGGAAAAGAGGGCTGCTGTTGTCCCTAGCAACCCTGGTGCAATGAATGCACAGATGACTGCTAGTGTGGAGAGTCCACCAGCATTTGAATCTGCAGTGGATTGGTGCAAGCGACACCTGGCAGGATTGGACCAAGCTAAAGTGGAAGGCAAGCCAACCTTCCATACAAAAAGAGAGCTGCCGAATGTCCATGCCTGGGAGAGGGGTGTTGTTGCCCCTGGCAACGCTGCTGCAGTTAAACCAGCAGCTGTTGCGAAAAGTGTGAAAGTGACACAGCTTGAGACAGGGTCCAGCAGATGCAGGGTGGGAAACCCTGACAAGACATGGAACCAAGTGCGCTGTTTGCGGTGCAGTGAAAGGGGGCATGCAGTCTCCAAGTGCCTTTTGTCCCTGGCTCCAGTGCAAAGCTACCTAGCAAAACAAAGGTCTGAGAAGCCTGTGTTATATGCCAGAAGAGAGGCTGATCAAAGGCCAGGACAGAGAGTGGTTGCCCATAGCAACACAGAGGAGGCCAGTCGGGCTGTCTGTGGACCAAGGGGTGTGCCTCCCATGGGTCGTGACAAGTGGCTTCCGGAGGAGCCAATACAGCATGTTGGAGAGAGCCAGGCATTGAGGAGATGCCAAGAAATTAAATTTCAGCGTCCAGTACCGTGCTTGGAATGTGGTCAAGTGGGGCATGGGATCTTTACTTGCCCAAGGTTCTGGAACACCGCAGAAGAGTCTGGAAAGGCTGCAGTGTCGCCATATGGCCCCAAAGAGACAGTAACTGGTATGGATGCAGCTGAGAGACAGCGCACTCAAGTGAAGGCTATGATGCCAGCCACTGAAAATGGTAAGACTGTTCCAGTTTATGGTACTGAACCCAGTGAAGTGGGAGTAGATCCAGTGGGGAGATCCGCAGTGCCAATGGACATAGACTTGCGGCAGTGTGCTACCCAGAGCAGTGGGGAGGCACAGAATAAAGCCCAACTAGCCGCAGGGCTAAAGACTGGAAAGGACATGGGGACTCTGCATGTGCCTGCTATAGTCCAGCAGGTGGCTGGGAAAATAGAGTTAGGGGTGACCAAAACAGTGCTTGTGCCATGTTCCCTAGTGACAAGTACTGCAGGGTTGCCCAGGGAGACTTCCAAGAAGCCCGCAGTGCCGGAGCCGAGCGTTTCCCAGGTCAACTTTGGAGCTGCCCATGTAGAAAAGGGTGCCCCTTTAAAAATGGAGGGCGCTGTGAGGAGTCACTCAGAGGCTTTGGTGGGTAATAGACAATCCAAAAAAGTAGCAGTTATGTCTACACGTAGTGAAAATTCTGATGGTTATGCTGACAAAAGTGTTACTGTTGGCAAATGTGATGGTATTGGTGATCATGACATTGAAAAATGTGTTTCCTTTAGTGTCATGTCTGAAAATGTTGGAAATGTGTTTACTACCAATGATGGGAGTAGGATATCTCCCATGACAACCAGAAGCGCAGGATTGTCCATGGAACTCTCATGGGGCCGCCATGTGTTGGAGCCAGAGGTTTTCCAGGATTGCTGTGGTGCTACTCTGGTGAAACAAGGGAAGACTGTATTACATAGTGAGTCTGTGTGGGCGCAGCCCCACAACCCTAAGTGTAACCCAGTTGTCAAGGGGTTAGATCAGCCTGCAAAAGCTGAAAGTGAAGAGCTGTATGTGTCTGTAGTGCCACCAAAGCAAGGTGTTCAAAATAAGGTATTGCACCTTGCCTTGGTTGAGGATGCAATCTCCCAGTGTGATGTGAGAAAAAAAATATTGTCACAATGTGAGGTAGATAGAAGTGACAAGTGTGTTGTTTTGGCTAGTGAATCCCAGGTTCCTGTTGGGCCTTCTAGAGCAGGTGATGCAGTGCTGTGGAGCACCAGTGATGGAACCACAGGAGACTGGGATGATTGGTGTAAGGAAGCAGTTGCGGCACTAGGCCAAGTGACAAGGAATTACGAAGCAATGATGTGTGACAGAGTTGTGGACAGACCACCTGCTGTGCCCAGTGGAGGGATCGCAGAATGGCCAGTGCTTAAGGGCACGCCAGCCCCTGCAAAGGCTGATGCCCTCCAGTCTGAAGGAACGGTTCTGGGCGCAGGCATGGCAGATGGGTTGTCCACGGCCCAGCAACTAAATAGTGGCAAGTGTCAAGTTGACAATGTGACTAATGTTGACTCGCAGAGGCTCATTGGTGTAGCGTTAGAGGTGAAGAGGAGACATGTGTCTGACAGCGCTCCAGGGGAGCAACAGGCTGGGATGAGGGGTACCTTCAAGGAGATGGTGGTCTCTTCAAATGTCTCAACCTCACAAGCTGCAATGGATGAGCCCCTCCAAGTCTCGGACAGGGGAAAGGTTCCCAAAAAGGTCATGCATTTAGACATTGGTTGCATAGAGTTGACAAAAACTTTATTAGAAATGCTGGAGTTGGTAAAAGTGCCCTCACTGTACACTTGGGTGTCTCCACCGCAGTCGGACCAGGTGGTGCTGCGTGGTACCAATAGGTGGAACCAGGTGGTACAGGCTGTGCTGGGAAGCTTGTTAACAGTCTGGCAAATAGTTCTAAGGTTCTCTAAGGGGGTGCTCCCAGTTACTGAGTGGCCTGGAAGGCGCTCAGAACTGTTAGTCATCAAAGGTCTCTCCGGCTGGTGTGGTGACTGGAAACATCTCTGCTGGTGTGCTCCAAGGTGCAGCTGAGCAGTGGTCAGTAGAGGGCGCAGATACTGTCTCGGCAGCTAAATCTCATGAGAAGGAAGGGCCCAGAATAGATGCAGCACTAGCAGAGATGCTTTCTATCACTCAGAAAGAGGTACAACTTAAAGTACCCGGAGACACTGTGAGAAAAAGTGCTATAGGTGGATGCTGCAACAATGTAATGTGTACATCAGAAAGAAGTAGTTTGTGCCTAGATCAGTGTCATCTGTTAGATCAGTTACCCATGGAGTGTTGGACAACAGGTGAGGTAGAACTTGGCTTTAGTCCTGTGGGATTTAATCTCTTGCCTATGTGTGGTCCCTCCTCAGGTCTGGTACTAACAAGCACTGAGATGGACAGCACTGATTACGTTGGAAAGTGTGACATTAAAATATATGATTTAATGATTGGCGCTGTTAAAAGCAATGTGGTTGCCCTGGGTAACAAGAGAGAGGTTTTTGAACCTGAAAGACCTGTGGTGAAAGATAAAACTTATTTACGTAAGCTGAAAGGTAGGATCAGGGTAGGCAGAGTTCCCCCAAGAGAGGAGAGTATGCTCAGGGACCCAAAGAGAAGAGAGGGAAGGCAGAGTATACGGAATTATAGGACCCTGTTAAGATCCAAGCTGGGACGTACCTGGAAGCACACCCGAAAAAAGGGTTGGGCCTACGTGGCTGATGGCCAGCACAGAGGTGTCCCAACTACTATGATGGGTGCAGGTGTTTCTCCCTCTGGATCAAAACAAGAGGGGGGGGTATGTGGTAGTGTGGTACCCCACCAGTGTATGGATGCAGGATTCTCAACCAGGCAGGTTGAGGGGCTCCAGGGTATTTGCTTGTTTGGGAGGAAACTGGCATTTCAGTTTCCTCATGATTTACTAAAGTCCACTTTGGGACCCGGAGCTTGGGGATTTCTTAGAGATCCGGGTGGGATGAAATCCCCAGTCCTGGATCCGGGTTTTGAGACTCAACTGCACACTGATTGTTCAGGTGTGTGTGGGCCTGATAGTAGAATCAGGACCAGCATTCTGGGCCCCACCCTCCCAAAGAGTGCAGGTGTGCACTGGGGAAGCCATAGAGTGCAAGTGTGCACTGGAGAAGTCAGAGAGTGCTTGTGTGCACAGTGGAAGCCAGAGACCCAGGTCTGAGGGTCAGAGCAGCAAGGGGCTGCTATCCAAAGGGATGGTGTTGCAGATGGAATAGTCTATAGGAGAAAGACAAGAGCCTGAAGTGGAAGGCCTGAGCAGCACTGCTGTATGTACAAGCCAGGAGGCTGAATGTCATTTTGTTGTTGAAAAGGAGTACTGAAACCCCTGCGAGGGAAACCTTTTGATTTTGTTTTGAACTTCTTTTAATAAAAATGGGCAAACAACCCTTAAAAAGAAGAATCAGCGAGTGGCGGTGTCCTTCAAGCTCTACACTTGATGCTAGTCCTTCACAATATATATATATATATATATATATATATATATATATATATATATATATATATAGTTAGCATTTTATTCAATAATGCAATAAATGGCCATTCACTTCCTGGAAAGAAAGAGGGCTAGAGGGAGGGGGCAAGAAATGAGGTAAGAGAGAGGGAAAAAAACAAGGAGTAAGAGAAGGCATAAAAAGAGAAAATACATGGAAGAGAGAGGAAAAGAGGGGGAAGAACAAAGAAAATGGGTGAGAAAGAACAAGAAATTAGGATAGAGAGAGATAAAAGGGAAGAAAGGAGAACAAAGAGAGTGGTAACATGTGGTACATCCTAAAATGTACTGTAGCACTACCCCCGTAGGAGCTGCTGGTTATTTTTGGTCCTGCCGTTACCCCACAGTTCAACATATCAAACTTGCTTGGCTCTAAATTGGGCAATGTGCCCACAGATGCATGCACCAGTCACTTAGTCTTTTTCTAATGCTTTTTATTAAACACAACTTGCAGCAGTAGAGAGATGGAGGGTTAGGGGAATTCAGATACCTTGTGCAGATCACTGAGGAACTTGAGATCCTGGAGACAAGTACACTTTCTGTCAACGGATCTTGCTCACCCGGATAGGCCTCTCTCACCGGCCTAGCAGCCGGAATGATGCACGGACAAAAGTCTCTGCCACAAACTTGATGATAATAGTAAACGGTTGAACAATCCTCTGCCACAGGATTTAGTAATCAGCAATTGATAAAGGGAACACAGCTACACAGTACCAAAGTCCTTTAAGCCATCCGGCAGTACTGCGAGGTAGATTGGTTAGGATGCATCCTCCAATTGAGTCACCAGGCTCTTCTTGAGATACCAGCCTTTTGCTCGGTCCACTCCAAGAAGAGTCCTCCCCTGGATCTTCCAATTGCTCAGCTTCTTCCCACAGGCAAGACAGCACAGGACCATCCCCGAACCAGTAGGCCCCAGACAGACTTCTGGGCCTACTTACGGTAGCGTAACCTCGGGCCAGCAGGCCCCGAGGCAGAAGAGGAGTTGTCACATACCTTAGGCCAGGTGGGCCATGAGGTCAGAGAGAGAAAAATGGTGTCTGTCCCTTAAGTATCCTCTCCCAGAATGCACAGCGGTAAACCACTCCCACTGGGCAGTTTCTGGGGAAGGGACAACCAATACACTCCAGCTTGTTGTATTTCCAACACTGGCCGGTGGTGACAACGACACCTACCGGCGACAGTGGGAAATGCTCCCAACACAGCCAAAGCTGGAACAGAGGCTAATTTAGCCATTCTGAACTATGTACAATTCAGATAACCCACTAAATTTACACAATAGCGCTTGGTCAACAGGAGCAGGGCGCTACATACTCCCCCCACTACAAAAAGACAATGTCCTCAGCGTCTGAAAAAAAAATGGCTCTCAATCCTGAGAGCAGATATTTGAACCGCAAAAACTTGGATGGGAGGGGGAATGGTAAGAAAAGAAGAAAAGTTACAGGTTTAAAACATGAACACACAGTATGGTCACATCAACACATATTTATCAACACCTCACTCTCTATCTAAACCACCCAATCTCCGGCAGCTTGACAGAAGATCCGATTCACCTAAAAAAAACATACAGGCAAAAATATAAAACAGCATTTCTGTACATTAAGAAGCAAAGCTGCACTTCCTAAGAAATTGAACTTTCCTTCACACTTTGAATATAAAAGGAACTAAGCTATGAGCTTGAAAGTCCAGCCCTCACTATGAGCAACTTCCACCACCTAGTGGCAGAAAATCAGTATGGCACAAAAAGAAAGTCCTTAATAGCAAGTACTTGAGCAGGTAGGAAAAACTCTTGACTGCGAAGTTCTCTCACCTAACACTACCTGGCTATGTAACCCCATAGTCCATTTTTAGCAAGAGAATTTTCCTTTCAGTCTCTTTGCAAACTAAAGTTAGAGCAGTAATTTTTCCTTTTAAATGATCACCAATAGAACTGGGGATCCGGCAGAATCACTGATTTTCCTTGCTTGTCCAGGGTGGTAATGAAATAGTCAACATCGTTATTCCCTGGTCTGCGGATAACCACCTCATCAGCATAAATGTGCCGGCCATAGTTCCACTGTAGCAAGCATCCTTTGAAATGCTCATCCATAGAAAAAGAGTATCAAGCTTTCCTGAAAGGTTTTGGCACAGACAGGTGATCCCAAACAGCTTCACTGTACCAATGCTCTTGTTTGGATTCAATTTTGTGCATGAGCTCTTTGGAGACATAGGAGAATTCCAGACAATACTCTGCAGCAACTTTCTTAAAGGGGTTGTAAAGGTTAGTTTTTTATTTTCTAAATAGGTTCCTTTAAGCTAGTGCATTGTTTGTTCACTTACCTTTTCCTTCGATTTCCCTTGTAAATGTTTTTTTTCTTTGTCTGAATTTCTCACTTCCTGTTTCTCCTCAGTAAACTTCACACCTCATCCGAGCGGTGTTTAGTTAGCCAGAAGAGCTTACTGAACAGCTTACTGAGGAGGAACAGGAAATAAGAAATTCAGACACAGAAAACAAAGAAAAAAAACATTTAGAAGGGAAATCCAAGGAAAAGGTAAGTGAACCAACAATGCACAAGCTTAAAGGAACCTATTTAGAAAATAAAAAAACAACCTTTACAACCCCTTTAATGAGTTCCCTTTGCAAACGGGCAAGTTTTGGCAGAGATCTAGTGCTTCCCAGTCCAGGCAACACACATGGGTTTGATGCCTTCCGCACCATTGATATGGCATAGAACTTCTGAGATTCAGTCGGGCTGGTAGGGTCTGACAAAGTCTCTCTAATAATGCTGGGAAGTTCCACACAGGGTGAGGCCTTCCCTCGAATCTAATGCTGGCCATTCTGAGAAGGTACAAGCCGAGGCAACATCATCACCATTGGCCCATAACAATCCCTTAATTCCTCCGCAGGCAAGTAATTACATAAAGTCCCAGACATGTTTTCCCCTGATCTCTCACCCGTTCCTGATGTGGATTTTCCAGGGGTCAGGCCCTCCTCTGGCTCCGGTTCAGGTAGTCTTTGGGGTAGGCCTCGACCGCGGCCCCAGGAGGCTTTCACATATCCCACCTTCCTTTAGGCAGGTGCAGCGGGGACAGGTGCAGCGGAGGAAGAAACAGGGGTGATGTCCGCTGATGGCTCTTTAGTAACAGTAACAGCGACATCTCCCTCAGGAACACTCACTGTAGCAGATGCGGTGGGTGCAGATTTCGCCGCAGGAGCAAAAGTAGCAGCTTCTATTGTGGCAATACCCGTGGCCCAGTCAACTCGGTAGGCACGGGGTGACATTGTGGGTTGCTCCACTGCGAGCAGGTACTCCCCGCAATGTAGGCACTGGACAAATGGACTGGGATGTATGGCCAGTCCCTCACACTTGGGGCATATCATACCCAGCACTTCAATGTCCGCAATATTGTACAGCACGAACCGCCCATGCGGCTTCAGGCGGATTACGGTATCCGTCAGCAGGGTTCCGGGTAGCTTGGCACTTGCAGCGGGGCTAGTAGGAAACATCTTAGGCCCCATTGCAGATTGCATGAGCGAAAATGAAGAACTGGCTGCAATCTGATCTTTTCAGTGTAACTATGCAGCTTCTCCTCTCCAGCGCCAGACACACACACGCATCTCACGCAGCAGCAGGCGGGAATTCCTCCCCCTTGTTCTTTCAGTCACGTAGCTCCCGGGCTTTCTTGGCTCCGCCCGTAGCCTACGCACTTAGAAAGTGATCCACACTTAACCCCTTATCATCCCGTAACAAATAACACAGTCCAGGGCCCTCTTTAATGTAGACTCGGTGAATGTCTTTACTTGAGTTGCTAGGGGCAATGGCAAATCCCGGATTACGAGCCCCCACATGTAGCACTACCCCCCGTAAGAGCTGCTGGTTATTTTTGGTCCTGCTGTTACCCCACAGTTCAACATATCAAACTTGCTTGGCTCTAATTTGGGCAATGTGCCCAGAGATGCATGCACCAGTCACTTAGTCTTTTTCCAATGCTTTTTATTAAACACAACTTGCAGCAGTAGAGGGGTGGAGGGTTAGGGGAACTCAGATACCTTGTGCAGATCACTGAGGAACTTGAGATCCTGGAGACAAGTACACTTTCTGTCAACGGATCTTGCTCACCCGGATAGGCCTCTCTCACCGGCCTAGCAGCCGGAATGATGCACGGACATAAGTCTCTGCCACTGACTTGATGATAATAGTAAACAGTTGAACAATCCTCTGCCACAGGATTTAGTAATCGGTAATTGACAAAGCGAACACAGCTACACAGTACCAAAGTCCTTTAAGCCATCCAGCAGTACTGTGAGGTAGATTGGTTAGGATGCATCCTCCAATTGAGTCACCAGGCTCTTCTTGAGATACCAGCCTTTTGCTCGGTCCTCTCCAAGAAGAATCCTCCCCTGGATCTTCCAATTGCTCGGCTTCTTCCCGCAGGCAAGACAGCACAGGACCATCCCCGAACCAGTAGGCCCTGGACAGACTTCTGGGCCTACTTACAGTAGCGTAGCCTCGGGCCAGCAGGCCCCGAGGCAGAAGAGAAATTGTCACATACCTTAGGCCAGGCGGGCCATGAGGTCAGAGAAAGAGAAAAATGGCGTCTGTCCCTTAAGTATCTTCTCCCAGAATGCACAGCGGTAAACCACTCCCACTGGGCTGTTTCTGGGGAAGGGACACCCAATACACTCCAGCTTGTTGTATTTCCAACACTGGCCGGTGGTGACAACAACACCTACCGGCAACAGTGGCAAATGCTCCCAACACAGCCAAAGCTGTAACAGAGGCTAATTTAGCCATGAACATTACATTCTGAACTATGTACAATTCAGATAACCCACTAAATTTATACAATAGCGCTTGGTCAACAGGAGCAGGGCGCTACAGTACCATAAGGGGTTTAATACTGTACGAGTGGAAGGAACTCAGGGAGCGCTAAATGTCTGCAGGATAAAGGGAAAAATTGCTTGCTTTGGGAGCTGACAATCCACGCTTTGCCACTGATGCTGCTAGGAAATTATTTCCAGGGCTGGTTTTTATATCCAGTCCGGCCCTGGGCGTGGGACCCCCTAGGCATGCACATTATGATCCGGGGTTGGGGTAGGCATCGTTTGGCAACTTTGCCCTGGGCACTGGATAACATTGTCCCAGCACCGGTAAAGTTAGAATCAAATTTACAAAACAGCGTAAGAATAGCAAAGCACAGACATTGAAGGATAACAAAAAAGATTATGAGAGCTGCACAAACATGGTCTCTTTGCAGTAATGTCACTGTGGTTCAGTCAGGGTAACATGTGGTTGCAAAGTATAGTCTATATAAGACTCCATAACAACAGGGAGTCACTATTCAGTAAAACACTTTGGAACACAAACAGCTACTTTCAGGTCTAGTAATACAGGCAAACAGCTTGAAGGAATCTGAGGCGATGACACAGATGGGCCAGCCCCTTGGAACTACAGTATTCTGGTAACAATTGGGCAGGGGGTCCCAACAGTAGCTGGGTTTTCCGAAGAAGTTGTATGCTATTAGGACCAGCAGCCTAAACACCAGATCTGAGAGTGGAAGGCCTCTCACCTGACTGTTCATCACATTTGATGTGGCCTCGCTGAGCTGCTGAGGGAGAGAAGCCAAGAAACATATACATACTGTACCTCCTAACTTTTTGAGATGGGAACAAGGTACACCTATTAGCAAAAGTATGTAGGTATAGGACACACCCCCTGCCACACCCCCTTAAAGGAGAATTAAAATGATTAGTTAAGTGCTTTTTTTTTACCACTACTATTCCTTTATACTGGCTTTTGACATTTACAAATGCAGCAATTTAGAAATCAGATGAAAGGTTTAGCACTGGGAAACTTTTTAAAAGCTAAAAAGTGCATTTTATATACAACTATATAGATTAGACCAAAATGAGGGACAAATGAGGAGGAAAGAGGGACAGAGGGACATTGTTCCAAATCAGGGACAGTCCCTCGAAAATCAGAGACATTTGGGAGCTATGTATATATTCCCTGGCCTTCCAGGAACCCATGAGTTGTGTGAAATGGAGTAAAAAAGAGTTGTAGGAATGAAAAAAACATACATACGTACCTGCCAGCTCTAAAACTGAGAACCTAAAACTAAGTGATCACATGTCCGCTGATCGCTCGGTTCTCAGTTTTCAGTGAACAGAGAGCAGTCACTGTCAGTGAAGCGCTCGGCTGTGGAGGGGACGGGAGTTGCTGGCTCAGGCTCTCAGCGAACAGCTGAGAGGCCGAGTCAGCTGCTTATCATGCATCTGAGCGGATCCAGACATTATTGTCAGGATTCCTGCAGAGTCTGGACCCGCACTGTGACCTCAGTTGACCGCAGGCTTTAGGCCCCTTTCACACTGGGTCGCTTTGAAGGAGAAGTGAAGGAGCAGTGTGTATACTGCTCCTCCACCGCTCCTGCCCATTGAAATCAATGGGGCAACGCGGCTATACCGCCTGCAAAGCGCCTCTGCAGAAGTGCTTTGCAGTGGTTTTAACCCTTTCTCGGCTGCTAGCGGGAGGTAAAGGCGCCCCGCTAGTGGCCGAATAGCGCAGCGAAATTGACGGTATTTCGCCGCTAAAAATAGCTGCGCTTTACCGCCGACGCACCTCCCGCCCCAGTGTGAAAGGGGCCTGAGTCCAATGTCAGCTGAATTTTGGTCACAAGAGTGCAGAAATAAATGCACTCCTCTGATCCATAGGAAAAATATGGCCACAAAGAGCGTAAGGCATACATCCCCTTTAAAGCGGCCTGTGACTGCATCTGAACATGGTGAGCAATTTGGCACTACGCTACAGTGCCTGTGGAATGCTTGTAGTCCTTTTTCTGTGCAGATGCCAGCCCATGACATCATAACATTTTTTAGCAGAAGGGAACAAGCATTTTTATTTAATTAAAAATACAAAACAAGTAAAAATTGCCCCTTCCACACTTGGTGCTTAATGACAACATAACATCTAGCTTCCCAGCCATTCCAAATATTCTAGAAATGTTTGTGTGAAGGTCTTTGAAGAGAACACATCTGATTATAATGATATATGTATCTTATGTTGATGATCTATACACAGTAGTAACCAATGCAGAAATCAATATGTATGAAATAAGACACCATTTAGTGTCATTATGGAGAATAATTTGAGACTTGCATTGTATTACTGATAAAAAAAAAAAAAAAAAAGCTCTGCGAGCCGAGTATATTTTATACTCACAAAAGAAAATTACCCTGCTGTAATTGCACATTTCCAAAGTACCTTATTTCACTTGCAACATGTTGAGAACTCAGTTTAGAAAAAAAAAAAACAACCAAAAAATGTTTTTAAAGTAGAGGCAGCTGGATATTTCCTGTGGGTTTCCTGGAGGTCACATTTACTCTAGTGTCAGCTAAGATTAGTTCCTAAAATAACTGTTCACGGCCAACGAGGCTTATTCAATAAAGCATTGCTCTGAGAACTGATGATGTGCAAAGTGCAGTAACTCACAGTCAATGCTGAAATAACAATGAATAGACAGGTTCAAGGTTTCAAATCTAAAAAGCATGCGAGTTTATTCACCATGTGAAGGATACATGTATCTAACCACAAAAGTTGCAGCATATTTTTAACCACTTAAGCCCCGGACCATTTCGGGCCATTAGGACCAGGCCTGTTTTTGGGATTCGGCACTGCGCTGCTTTAACTGTAAATTGTGCGGACATGCAATGTTGTACCCAAATGAAATTTGCGTCCTTTTCTTCCCACAAATAGAGCTTTCTTTTAATGGTATTTGATTGCCTCTGCGATTTTTATTTTTTGCGATATAAACGGAAAAAGACCGAAAATTTTGAAAAAAAATGATATTTTCTACTTTTTGTTATAAGAAAAATCGAATAAACTCAATTTTAGTCAGACATTTAGGCCAAAATGTATTCAGCCACATGTCTTTAGTAAAAAAAATGTCAATAAACGTATATTTATTGGTTTGCGCAAAAGTTATAGCGTTTACAAACTAGGGTACATTTTCTGAAATTTACACAGCTTTAAATTTATGACTGCCTATCTCATTTCTTGAGGTGCTAAAATGGCAGGGCAGTACAAAACCCCCCCAAATGACCCCATTTTGGAAAGTAGACACCCCAAGGAAATTGCTGAGAGGCATGTTGAGCCCATTGAATATTTTTTTTTTTTGTCCCAAGTGATTGAATAATGACAAAAAAAAAAAAAAAAAATTACAAAAAGTTGTCACTAAATGATATATTGCTCACACATGCCATGGTTATATGTGGAATTGCACCCCAAAATACATTTTGCTGCTTCTCCTGAGTACGGGGATACCACATGTGTGGGACTTTTTAGGAGCCTGGCCACGTACGGGACCCCGGAAACCAAGCACCGCCTTCAGGATTTCTAAGGGCTTAAATTTTTGATTTCATTCCTCACTACCTATCACAGTTTCGAAGGCCATAAAATGCCAAAATAGCACAAAACCCCCCCAAATGACCCCATTTTAGAAAGTAGACACCCCAAGGAAATTGCTGAGAGGCCTGTTGAGCCCGTTGAATATTTTTTTTTTTTGTCCCAAGTGATTGAATAATGACAAAAAATAAAAATAAAAAATAAATTACAAAAAGTTGTCACTAAATGATATATTGCTCACACATGCCATGGTTATATGTGGAATTGCACCCCAAAATACATTTTGCTGCTTCTCCTGAGTACAGGGATACCACATGTGTGGGACTTTTTAGGAGCCTAGCCGCGTACGGGACCCCGAAAACCAAGCACCGCCTTCAGGATTTCTAGGCACAAATTTTTGATTTCACTCCTCACTACCTATCACAGTTTCTAAGGCCATAAAATGCCAAAATAGCACAAAACCCCCCCAAATGACCCCATTTTGGAAAGTAGACACCCCAAGCTATTTGCTGAGGAGGCATGGTGAGTATTTTACAGCTCTCATTTGTTTTTGAAAATGAAGAAAGAAAAATTTTTTTTTTTTTCAATTTTCAAAACTTTGTGACAAAAAGCGAGATCTGCAAAATACTCACAATACCTCTCAGCAAATAGCTTGGGGTGTCTACTTTCCAAAATGGGGTCATTTGGGGGGGTTTTGTGCCATCTGGGCATTCCATGGCCTCCGAAACTGTGATAGGCAGTGAGAAGTAAAATCAAAAATTTACACCCTTAGAAAGCCTGAAGGCGGTGCTTTGTTTTTGGGGTCCCGTACGCGGCTAGGCTCCCAAAAAGTCTCACACATGTGGTATCCCTGTACTCAGGAGAAGCAACAGAATTTATTTTGGGGTGTAATTCCACATATGCCCATGGCATGTTTGAGCAATATATCATTTAGTGACAACTTTGTGCAAAAAAAAAAAAAAAATTGTCTTTTTTCTGCAACTTGTGTCAACATATAAAATATTCCATGGACTCGACATGCCTCTCAGTATATAGCTTGGGGTGTCTACTTTCCAAAATGGGGTCATTTGGGGGGGTTTTGAACTATTCTGGCATTTTATACACAACATTAGGAAGCTTACATCCACTCTTCTAACCACTTGAAGACAAAGCCCTTTTTGACACTTTTTGTTTACATGAAAACATATTTTTTTTTTGCAAGAAAATTATGTTGAACCCCCAAACATTATATATATTTTTAAAGCAAAGGCCCTACAGATTAAAATGGTGGGTGTTGCATTTTTTTTTTCTACACAGTATTTGCGCAGCGATTTTTCAAACGCATTTTTTGGGGAAAAAATACACTTTTTTTAATTTTAATGCACTAAAACACACTATATTGCCCAAATGTTTGATGAAATAATAAAGATGATCTTAGGCCGAGTACATAGATGCCAAACACGACATGCTTTAAAATTTCGCACAAACGCGCATTGGCGACAAACTACATACATTTTTAAAAGCCTTTAAAAGCCTTTACAGATTACCCCGTTAGATTTACAGAGGAGGTCTACTGCTAAAATGACTGCCCTCGATCTGACCTTCGCGGTGATACCTCACATGCATGGTGCAATTGCTGTTTACATATGACGCCAGACCGACGCTTGCGTTCGCCATTGGGCAAGAGCAGGGCAGGACAGGGGTGCTTTTTTTTTTTTTTTTTTTTTTTTTTTATTATTAATTTTGCTTTTTTATTTTATTTTTAAATTGTTCCTTACATATATATTTTTTTTTTATAATTTTTATTGTTATCTCAGGGAATGTAAATATCCCCTATGATAGCAATAGGTAGTGACAGGTACTCTTTTTTTGAAAAAACTGGGGTCTTCTAGACCCTAGATCTTTCCTCTGCCCTCAAAGCATCTGACCACACCAAGATCGGTGTGATAAAATGCTTTCCCAATTTCCCAATGGCGCTTTTTATATCCGGGGGGGGACATTCCCTCCCACTGCTTGTAAAAGCAGTCCAGAGGCTAATTAGCCGCTGTGATTGCTTTTACATGAAAGCCGGCCGCTGGCTGAAAAGAATGATACCAAGATGATGCCTAAACCCGCAGGCATCAATCTGGTATAACCATTCAAAGTCCAGCAACATACCAGTACGTTGCTGGTCCTTGTTGGACATGTATTGTAATCTTTTTTTTTCATGCAGCCTGTTGGCTGAACGAAAAAAGAGATTGATCGGTGGGTATGCCCACCATTAGAATACCGCCCTTCATCCACCCACTTCTAATGATGGGCATACATGCACCATTTATATATGCCGAAGCATGGGGGCATCCTCCCGCAAAAAAGTTATGCCGCACACACATGGTCAAACGTTTCCACGGGCAAGCCTCCGTCGGAATTTCGACCGTATGTATGCGGCATTAGGAGCAAAATTGCTCCTCCGCCCTGCTGCCCCTGCTGCCCCCATGCTTCGGCATATATGCTTTTTTTTTTTTAACTGTGGTGGTGAAATCACCTCCTACAGCACTGGAGTCGCAGGGATCAGGCCTGTCTCTGCGAACGCTGCAGTTATGTGTGTTGTGTTTTGTAAGTGACAGTGATCGATCGATACTGCACTTGGGTGGCCTGGGCTGGACGGAGGGGCAAAACGCAGGTGCTAGCAGGTATCTGGGCTGATCCCGCTAACACTGCGTTTTTGGGAACCCTAAACCGCTGGTATAGATCTGATCAGATCAGATATTGATCTGTTCAGATACTATACCACTAAGGGGGGTGTATGCTTTACGCGTGGGTGTTAGCGTTACTGGCACTAACCTGACGCTGCCTGGGGTGTGACGCAGACCCTCTCTGACGCTAAAACCTAATTGATATCACCCACCGGGCGATCAGGGGGTTAAACCTTTATTGGGTTATATACGGCGGGTGCCCTGACACTATAAAAAGCAAACTAACTAACCAGCGTCACCCGTAACACTTATATGGTGATCACTGGTGAAAGGGTTAACTAGGGGCAATTAGGGGGTTAAAACCTTTATTAGATCATATTTGGGGGTACCTGACGCTATAAAAACCTGCGGCGAACCTAAAAAAAATGACTGGCTACCGATTGGCATCACCGACACGAAGACAGCGATCAGAAAAACGATCGCTTAGTGACAGTGGTGATAGGGGGTGAAAGGGTTACCTGGGGGGCGATCAAGGGGGTTAAACCTTTATTAGATAATATATTGGGGTACCCGACGCTATAAAAACCCGCGGCGAACCTAAAAAAAATTACTGGCTACCGATCGCCATCACTGATGCTAAGACAGCCATCAGAAAAATGATCGCATAGCGACAGCGGTGATAGGGGGTGAAAGGGTTACCTGGGGGGCGATCAAGGGGGTTTAACCTTTATTAGATAATATATTGGGGTACCTGACGCTATAAAAACCTGCGGCGAACCTAAAAAAAATTACTGGCTACCGATCGCCATCACTGATGCTAAGACAGCATCAGAAAAACGATCGATTAGCGACAGCGGTGATAGGGGGTGAAAGGGTTACCTGGGGGGCGATCAAGGGGGTTAAACCTTTATTAGATAATATATTAGGGTACCCGACGCTATAAAAACCTGCGGCGAACCTAAAAAAAATTACTGGCTACCGATCGCCATCACTGATGCTAAGACAGCCATCAGAAAAATGATCGCATAGCGACAGCGGTGATAGGGGGTGAAAGGGTTACCTGGGGGGCGATCAAGGGGGTTTAACCTTTATTAGATAATATATTGGGGTACCTGACGCTATAAAAACCTGCGGCGAACCTAAAAAAAATTACTGGCTACCGATCGCCATCACTGATGCTAAGACAGCATCAGAAAAACGATCGATTAGCGACAGCGGTGATAGGGGGTGAAAGGGTTACCTGGGGGGCGATCAAGGGGGTTGAACCTTTATTAGATAATATATTGGGGTACCCGACGCTATAAAAACCTGCGGCGAACCTAAAAAAAATTACTGGCTACCGATCGCCATCACTGATGCTAAGACAGCCATCAGAAAAATGATCGCATAGCGACAGCGGTGATAGGGGGTGAAAGGGTTATCTGGGGGGTGATCAGGGGGTTAAACCTTTATTAGGGGGGGTTAGGGGGCTACACTGGACCTAAAACTAAACTTTAGTGACACTTTCACAGTCACAAATGTCACTGATTGCAGTGATCACTAAATAAATGGTCACTGCAATCAGTGACACTGTGACTGGGGGCTGGGGGGTGATCTGGGGGGTGATCTGGGGGGGTCTGGGGGTCCTGGGGGGGGCAATTAGTGTTCCTATGTGTCCTGGTGTCAGTGTAGTGTTGTGCTCACTGACCTGATGTCTTCTCTTGTACGGCGCTCGGTATATGTGAGCGCCGCACAGGAGATGACATCACTTCCTCCTGCCTCCTCTGTCTGAAACAGACAGAGGAGGCATTTCCATTCGCCGGGAGCGATCGCGAGGGGGGGAGCCGGAATCGAAAGGCCGCCCCCTCATCTGGGATCGCTCCCGGTGAAGTAACGACCGCTCACGGCACAGAAGGGGGGTCCGGATGGACCCCCCAACTGTACAAAGGCAGTCACGTAGATCTACGTGATTCTGCCTGTCCGTGCCATTCTGCCGACGTAAATCGGCGGTGGGCGGTCGTTAAGTGGTTAAAAGGAAAAAAGGAAATTACATTATATTGCAGTAAATATTATGAGTTAAAGGGGTTGTAAAGGTTCATTTTTTATTTTCTAAATAGGTTCCTTTAAGCTAGTGCATTGTTGGTTCACTTACCTTTTCCTTTGATTTCCCTTCTAAATATTTTTTTCTTTGTTTTCTTTGTCTGAATTTCTCACTTCCTGTTCCTCCTCAGTAAGCTGTTCTGGCTGACTCCACACGGCTCGGATGATGGTGTGAAGTTTACTGAGGAGAAACAGGAAGTGAGAAATTCAGACAAAGAAAAAAAAAATTTACAAGGGAAATCGAAGGAAAAGGTAAGTGAACAAACAATGCACTAGCTTAAAGGAACCTATTTAGAAAATAAAAAACTAACCTTTACAACCCCTTTAAGAAAGTTGCTGCAGAGTATTGTCTGGAATTCTCCTATGTCTCCAAAGAGCTCATGCACAAAATTGAATCCAAACAAGAGCATTGGTACAGTGAAGCTGTTTGGGATCACCTGTCTGTGCCAAAACCTTTCAGGAAAGCTTGATACTCTTTTTCTATGGATGAGCATTTCAAAGGATGCTTGCTACAGTGGAACTATGGCCGGCACATTTATGCTGATTGAGGTGGTTATCCGCAGACCAGGGAATAACGATGTTGTCTATTTCATTACCACCCTGGACAAGCAAGGAAAATCAGTGATTCTGCCGGATCCCCAGTTCTATTGGTGATCATTTAGCCCAAGTTCACACTGGGGCTGCGGGAGTGAAGCCGTGCGAGTTCAGCTGAACTCGCACGATTTCACTCCTGCCTGTCAGTCCCGATTTCAGCTCGATTACAGAGCAGGGATGAGCTTCGAGTTCGAGTCGAACTCATGTTCGACTCGAACATTGCCTGTTCGCCCGTTCGCCGAACAGCGAACAAATAGGGGTGTTCGCGGCAAATTCGAAAAATCTATGGGAGAAATCTAAAGTGCTAATTATAAAGGCTAATATGCAAGTTATTGTCCTAAAAAGTGTTTGGGGACCCAGGTCCTGCCCCAGGGGACATGTATCAATGCAAAAAGAAGTTTTAAAAACGGCAGTTTTTTCGGGAGCAGTGATTTTAATAATGCTTAAAATGAAAAAATAAAAGTGAAATATTCCTTTAAATTTCGTACCTGGGGGGTGTGTATGATATGCATGTAAAGTGGCGCATGTTTCCCGTGCTTAGAACTGTCCCTGCAAAAAATGACATTTTTGAAAGAAAAAAATGCATTTAAAACTGACTCGCGGCTATTAATGAATTGTCGGCTCCCGGCAATACATACAAAAGTCATTGATAAAAAAAAAAAAAAAAGCGTGGGTGTTCCCCAGAATTCAATTACCAGGCCCTTCAGGTCTGGAATGGATATTAAGGGGAACCCTGCCGCAAATTTAAAAAAAAATTGACGTGGGGTTCCCCCAAATATCCATTCCAGGCCCTTCAGATCTGGCATGGATTTTAAGGGGAACTCCACCCCAAATTTAAAAAAAAAATGGTGTGGAGTCCCCCTAAAAATCCATACCAGACCCCTTATCCGAGCACGCAACCTGGCCGGCCGCAGGGGAAAAGGGGGGGACGAGAGAGCGGCCCCCCCTCCCTCCTGAACCGTACCAAGCCACATGCCCTCAACATGGGGAGGATGTCCCCATGTTGATGGGGACAAGGGCCTCATCCCCACAACCCTTGCCCGGTGGTTGTGGGGGTCTGTGGGCGGGGGGCTTATCGGAATCTGGAAGACCCCTTTAACAAAGGGGACCCCCAGATCCCGGCCCCCCCCTATGTGAATTGGTAAGGGGTACGTTGTACCCCTACCATTTCACGAAGAAAGCGTAAAAAAATGTTTAAAAAAACACACAAACACCTTGAAAAAGTCCTTTATTAAAAAAAAAAAAAAAAGCGGTGAAATCCAGTGTCCCGCGGCGATCCCGATGTCCAGCGCTGTCCTTCATTGGTTGTGCCTGAGCGGACCTGATGGGGAACTCCCTCTCAGTATTTTAAATGTATAGACCTGCCCCTTCTAAAGTTCCCCATCAGGTCCGCTCCCTCGGTATGTCGGACCCGCCTACGTCATTGGCTTGAGCGGGGAACTTCCTTCACTATGTAATTTAAATTTACATAGTGAAGGAAGTTCCCCGCTCAAGCCAATGACGTAGGCGGGTCTGACATACCGAGGGGGCGGACCTGATGGGGAACTGCTCTCACTTTGGTAATACATGTATAGACCCGCCCCTTCTCATGTTCCGCATCTGGTCCGCTGAGCGGACCTGATGGGGAACTTTAGAAGGGGCGGGTCTATACATTTAAAATACTGAGAGGGAGTTCCCCATCAGGTCCGCTCAGGCACAACCAATGAAGGACAGCGCTGGACATCGGGATCGCCGCGGGACACTGGATTTCAACGCTTTTTTTTTTTTTTTTTAATAAAGGACTTTTTCAAGGTGTTTGTGTGTTTTTTTAAACATTTTTTTTACGCTTTCTTCGTGAAATGGTAGGCCTTACCAATTCACATAGGGGGGGGCCGGGATCTGGGGGTCCCCTTTGTTAAAGGGGTCTTCCAGATTCCGATAAGCCCCCCGCCCGCAGACCCCCACAACCACCGGGCAAGGGTTGTGGGGATGAGGCCCTTGTCCCCATCAACATGGGGACATCCTCCCCATGTTGAGGGCATGTGGCTTGGTACGGTTCAGGAGGGAGGGGGGCCGCTCTCTCGTCCCCCCCTTTTCCCCTGCGGCCGGCCAGGTTGCGTGCTCGGATAAGGGGTCTGGTATGGATTTTTAGGGGGACTCCACGCCATTTTTTTTAAAAATTTGGGGTGGAGTTCCCCTTAAAATCCATGCCAGATCTGAAGGGCCTGGAATGGATATTTGGGGGAACCCCACGTCAATTTTTTTTTAAATTTGCGGCGGGGTTCCCCTTAATATCCATTCCAGACCTGAAGGGCCTGGTAATTGAATTCTGGGGAACACCCACGCTTTTTTTTTTTTTTTTTATCAATGACTTTTGTATGTATTGCCGGGAGCCGACAATTCATTAATAGCCGCGAGTCAGTTTTAAATGCAATTTTTTCTTTCAAAAATGACATTTTTTGCAGGGACAGTTCTAAGCACGGGAAACATGCGCCACTTCACATGCATATCATACACACCCCCCAGGTACGAAATTTAAAGGAATATTTCACTTTTATTTTTTCATTTTAAGCATTATTAAAATCACTGCTCCCGAAAAAACGGCTGTTTTTAAAACTTCTTTTTGCATTGATACATGTCCCCTGGGGCAGGACCCGGGTCCCCAAACACTTTTTAGGACAATAACTTGCATATTAGCCTTTATAATTAACACTTTAGATTTCGAACGTTCGAGTCCATTGTATTTAATAGGGTTCTAAAGTTTACACGAACATTTTGTCTGTTCGCAGGTTCTGGTGCGAATCGAACAGGGGGGTGTTCGGCTCATCCCTGTTACAGAGACATCTGACACAGATGTCAATGTAAATCGCGGCTGAAATCGCAAAAAGTAGTACAGAAACTACTTTTTGTAATCGGTGCAGCGCCGCAGATGCGGCGTCGCACCGATTAGGACGGTGCCATTGCCCGCAATTTGCGGCAAATTTTGCCGATTTGACATGCGATTTGACATGTCAAATCGCATGTCAAATCGCACCAGTGTGAACCAGGGCTTAGAAGGTAAATCAAAGGAAAAGGTAAGTGAACCAACAATGCACTAGCTTAAAGGAACCTATTTAGAAAATAAAAAACAAACCTTTACAACCCCTTTAAGCTGACCATACACCTGTAGAATTTTGAATGAAAATGTTCATTTTAAAAATGTTTGCTTGGTTTTCTAATGGTTACTGTGGTCAAATCAACCATCACTTTTGACTGCAGAGAAGTGAAAATTCTAATAAACGGAATAGAACCTTTTTCTCAAACATGTTACAATTGCATTGCCTTGCTGGGCTGTGGGAGTTGTGGAGGAGGTGTAATCACTTTTGGATGTGCTCCACCTGCAACTCCAGAGCTATAAGCAGGCACGTAACCCTGAATTAATCAGCAATGACTAAGCACAGGTGTGTGAAATGCGTTTGCTGAACATTTGAGCTAGCTGCATGCCATGTCCTTGTTTTTAATGGATTTACAATAAAGATACTTTTTATGCCTGGAAGTGCCGCCACCTCCTTCTTGCTGTTTTGCATTCTGTCTTTGGCCCAAGGCTGGCACCCGGCCTGCTTTTACAGCAGTAGAGAAGGTTCCCATACCCCCAAAAAGAGAGTGAGCTTCTCTGATATCGAGATGAAGTTTATTGATGAGACACTTGCGATCTCTGGGTCTGATAATTCCATTGACCAATCTACCAACCCGGGCACGAGTCAAAATGCCAGTACACTAACCCCCAAAAAGAGAGTGAGCTTCTCTGATATCGAGATGAAGTTTATTGATGAGACACTTGCGATCTCTGGGTCTGATAATTCCATTGACCAATCTACCAACCCGGGCACGAGTCAAAATGCCAGTGCACTAACCCCCAAAAAGAGAGTGAGCTTCTCTGATATCGAGATGAAGTTTATTGATGAGACACTTGCGATCTCTGGGTCTGATAATTCCATTGACCAATCTACCAACCCAGGCACAAGTCAAAATGCCAGTACACCAACCCCCAAAAAGAGAGTGAGCTTCTCTGATACAGAGACAGAGTTTATTGATGAGACACTTGCGATCTCTGGGTCTGATAATCACATTGACCAATCTACCAACCCGGGCACGAGTCAGAATACCAGTAAAACTAGCCCCTCCAAAAAATGGGGCACAGAGATGAAGAATGAGATGGGGTCGCAGGAGAAGTGGAAGAAAACAAGAAGGGGAGGCAAAAAAAGAATGGGGAGGGGCATATTCCCTCAGACCACAGACAGGGAAAAATCATAAAATGTACTGAATGTATCTCAACGAGTGCTTACCTCTGAAGAGATATCCTTATTAACCAAAGGACTGAATTTCTGTCCCTCCCAACACTTTGACCTTTTTGGTACCCTGCTTGACATCAATAGATTCATCCGCAATGTCACCATCAAGAAGCATTATCATGATTCAATGGGGGATAATGAAGAGACTTCCATCACTCTCCCTACTACTGACATTTCTAATAATAATTTTTATTTTCAGCAGCATTGTGTTTCTCTTGGTGATACTGTCAGCATTGGTTTACAGGGTCAATTTCAATACACGCTCTGAATTTTATCCTGTACAATCACAGACCCCTTGGATGAACAGGTTTCAGAAATGTGTTGAAGATGACCTAGACAATCTTGCGAGAGGTTCTATGGCCTCCAACACTGATGGATTCAATCTTAATGCAAAAGATAGATCTGCTCTACGGGATCTCCAGAGTGATACCTCAATAGTGATACGCAATGCAGACAAAGCAGGTTTGGTGGTAGTTATGGATGCCAACAGTTACAGGAAGGAAGCCCTTAGGCAATTGGCAGATAGGAATACTTATCTTACACTTAGATGTGACCCCACCAGGCTTTATAAGGGCATTTTGATTAATTTGGTACAGAAGGGAGTGTACTTGGGGGTGTTTAGTATTAAAGAAGCACAGCTGTTGATTCTTGAGCACCCGGTACTACCTACTTTCCACCATCTTCCCAAGGTGCATAAAGGTCTGAACCCTTTACAGGGTAGAAGTAGGGAAGAAGCTTGCACTGTCGCACTCCAAAAAATTGGTTCTTTTATTAAAATAAAAACATCAAATACATTCCACAGCAAAGACCTGAGCTCAGCTATGATTAAGCACTGAATCGCAGTGAAACGCGTCAACTCATACTTGCTGTTTTTCTTTGCTGTGGAATGTATTTGATGTTTTTATTTTAAGAAAAGAACCAATTTTTTGGAGTGCGGCAGTCCAAGCTTCTTCCCTACTTTTGCATTGTCATATGCATTGGCCGCACCCACGGCTCTGGATCCTGTGTGAAAAAACCATCTGCTACACCTGAGCGGTAACCCTTTTCCCTTTACAGGGTAGACTGATTGTTACTGGCATAGGTTCACTCAATGAGCACTTGGGACAGTGGCTGGATGGCCAACTACAACCCCTGGTACATTCCCTATCTAGCCATCTTAAAGACACCAACCACCTTTCGAATGTAATGAAAGATGTTACATGGAAACTGGAATTTGTGTGTGTTAATTGTGACGTCACTAGCCTATATTCCAATATTCCACATGGCCTGGCATGGATCCTGTGTGAAAAAACCATCAGCTACACCTGAGCAGTAACCCTTTTCCCTTTACAGGGTAGACTGATTGTTACTGGCATAGGTTCACTCAATGAGCACTTGGGACAGTGGCTGGATGGCCAACTACAACCCCTGGTACAGTCATTCTATTTAGAATTTAATACAAAGTTATCTTCTGTACAACGTGCCTACATACTAGAGGTTTTAGATTTTTTGCTCACGCACAATTTTTTCATCTTTGATGCCATCTTTTATCCCCAACGGTGATTTTCACCTTCCCTCCCCAACCTTTTTATGGGTCGGTGGGAGCGGTCCCATATCTATGGAATGTCCAACCCATTTAGACCCTATATTCATTTTTTCTTTCACTACATAGATGATTTGTTATTTATTTGCGACACCAAAATGGGAGATCTGGATTATTTTTTGTCCTTTTTGAACTTTAATATCAGCAATTTATCATTCTCAGGTCACATGGTACTCCATGAGATTCCCTTTTTGGATGTTTGGTTGGTAGCATCAGGAAATCGAGTAGAAACACGATTGTACCACAAACCTATGGCAGGCAATAGCCTCCTGTTGGCCCAGTACAATCACCCTAAGCATACAATTAGAGGTATACCAGTGGGTCAGTTTATCTGCATACAGAGGATTTGCAGCGAGGACATAGATTTTGAGAGAAAGGTTGCCTCATTATTTAACAGATTTAGAGAACAAGGGTATCCCATTTGGACTTTGGAAAGTGCTTATGGTATAGCTAGAGCCAAGAATAGGAACTTCTAGCTTCAGACGTGTGGGTAGACCAGCTCTGATCACCCCATACAGTTTGGAATTTCAAAAGGTGAGTGAGGTAGTGAAAAGGTACAGTATACACCCTTATTATGTGAGGATGAAGTGCTGTCTAAGATGATGCAGCAGGGATTGACATTATACCTAGTAGAGCGCATTCTCTGACCATTTCTTTGGCCCCCAGTTTTTTCAACTCAAGTGATAAAAAAACAAGTATTACCTGGTTGCATTTCAAGGCCAATTATAGATGTGGAGCGAGGTATTGTCCTTGTTGTCCTCATATTGGTACAGGAGAAGTAGTAGTCTCAAGTGTTAATAAGAAAAAACATAATCTGAAACAATTTTTCAATTGTAACATGAGATATGTAATTTATGTGATCACATGAAAATCCCGTTTGATACAATATGTGGGACGTACCACTAGACGCCTAAAAGACAGATTTCGGGAACATTTGATTGACATTAGACTTAACAAATCAACAAATGTAGCGAGCAGGGATGAGCCGAACACCCCCCTGTTCGGTTCGCACCAGAACCTGCGAACAGACAAAATGTTCGTGTAAACTTTAGAACCCTATTAAATACAATGGACTCGAACGTTCGAAATCTAAAGTGTTAATTATAAAGGCTAATATGCAAGTTATTGTCCTAAAAAGTGTTTGGGGACCCGGGTCCTGCCCCAGGGGACATGTATCAATGCAAAAAGAAGTTTTAAAAACGGCCGTTTTTTCGGGAGCAGTGATTTTAATAATGCTTAAAATGAAAAAATAAAAGTGAAATATTCCTTTAAATTTCGTACCTGGGGGGTGTGTATGATATGCATGTAAAGTGGCGCATGTTTCCCGTGCTTAGAACTGTCCCTGCAAAAAATGTCATTTTTGAAAGAAAAAAATGCATTTAAAACTGACTCGCGGCTATTAATGAATTGTCGGCTCCCGGCAATACATACAAAAGTCATTGATAAAAAAAAAAAAAAAAAGCGTGGGGGTTCCCCAGAATTCAATTACCAGGCCCTTCAGGTCTGGAATGGATATTAAGGGGAACCCCGCTGCAAATTTTAAAAAAAAATTGACGTGGGGTTCCCCCAAATATCCATTCCAGGCCCTTCAGATCTGGCATGGATTTTAAGGGGAACTCCACCCCAAATTTAAAAAAAAAATGGCGTGGAGTCCCCCTAAAAATCCATACCAGACCCCTTATCCGAGCACGCAACCTGGCCGGCCGCAGGGGAAAAGGGGGGGACGAGAGAGCGGCCCCCCCTCCCTCCTGAACCGTACCAAGCCACATGCCCTCAACATGGGGAGGATGTCCCCATGTTGATGGGGACAAGGGCCTCATCCCCACAACCCTTGCCCGGTGGTTGTGGGGGTCTGCGGGCGGGGGGCTTATCGGAATCTGGAAGACCCCTTTAACAAAGGGGACCCCCAGATCCCGGCCCCCCTCCTATGTGAATTGGTAAGGGGTACATTGTACCCCTACCATTTCACAAAGAAAGCGTAAAAAAATGTTTAAAAAAACACACAAACACCTTGAAAAAGTCCTTTATTTAAAAAAATAAATAAATAAACATTCCAGCGGTGAAATCCAGTGTCCCGCGGCGATCCCGATGTCCAGCGCTGTCCTTCATTGGTTGTGCCTGAGCGGACCTGATGGGGAACTCCCTCTCAGTATTTTAAATGTATAGACCCGCACCTTCTAAAGTTCCCCATCAGGTCCGCTCAGCGGACGAGATGCAGAACATGAGAAGGGGCGGGTCTATACATGTATTACCAAAGTGAGAGCGGTTCCCCATCAGGTCCGCCCCCTCGGTATGTCGGACCCGCCTACGTCATTGGCTTGAGCGGGGAACTTCCTTCACTATGTAAATTTAAAGTACACAGTGAAGGAAGTTCCCCGCTCAAGCCAATGACGTAGGCGGGTCCGACATACCGAGGGGGCGGACCTGATGGGGAACTGCTCTCACTTTGGTAATACATGTATAGACCCGCCCCTTCTCATGTTCCGCATCTGGTCCGCTGAGCGGACCTGATGGGGAACTTTAGAAGGGGCGGGTCTATACATTTTAAAATACTGAGAGGGAGTTCCCCATCAGGTCCGCTCAGGCACAACCAATGAAGGACAGCGCTGGACATCGGGATCGCCGCGGGACACTGGATTTCACCGCTGGAATGTTTTTTTTTTTTTTTTTTTTTTTTAAATAAAGGACTTTTTCAAGGTGTTTGTGTTTTTTTAAACATTTTTTTACGCTTTCTTCGTGAAATGGTAGGGGTACAATGTACCCCTTACCAATTCACATAGGGGGGGGGCCGGGATCTGGGGGTCCTCTTTGTTAAAGGGGTCTTCCAAATTCCGATAAGCCCCCCGCCCGCAGACCCCCACAACCACCGGGCAAGGGTTGTGGGGATGAGGCCCTTGTCCCCATCAACATGGGGACATCCTCCCCATGTTGAGGGCATGTGGCTTGGTACGGTTCAGGAGGGAGGGGGGGGGCGCTCTCTCGTCCCCCCCTTTTCCCCTGCAGCCGGCCAGGTTGCGTGCTCGGATAAGGGGTCTGGTATGGATTTTTAGGGGGACTCCACGTCATTTTTTTTTAAATTTGGGGTGGAGTTCCCCTTAAAATCCATGCCAGATCTGAAGGGCCTGGAATGGATATTTGGGGGAACCCCACGTCAATTTTTTTTAAAATTTGCGGCGGGGTTCCCCTTAATATCCATTCCAGACCTGAAGGGCCTGGTAATTGAATTCTGGGGAACCCCCACGCTTTTTTTTTTTTTTTTTATCAATGACTTTTGTATGTATTGCCGGGAGCCGACAATTCATTAATAGCCGCGAGTCAGTTTTAAATGCATTTTTTTTCTTTCAAAAATGACATTTTTTGCAGGGACAGTTCTAAGCACGGGAAACATGCGCCACTTCACATGCATATCATACACACCCCCCAGGTACGAAATTTAAAGGAATATTTCACTTTTATTTTTTCATTTTAAGCATTATTAAAATCACTGCTCCCGAAAAAACGGCCGTTTTTAAAACTTCTTTTTGCATTGATACATGTCCCCTGGGGCAGGACCCGGGTCCCCAAACACTTTTTAGGACAATAACTTGCATATAAGCCTTTATAATTAACACTTTAGATTTCTCCCATAGATTTTTCGAATTTGCCACGAACACCCCAATTTGTTCGCTGTTCGGCGAACGGGCGAACAGGCAATGTTCGAGTCGAACATGAGTTCGACTCGAACTCGAAGCTCATCCCTAGTAGCGAGACACTACAATAGATGTGTCAGGGTCACCTGTGGCCAGGTGACAGATGCACACCGTAGGGGGACAGGAGTGCACCGCGAGGTAGTGAACCCTATGGCTGGCTTCTACGGATAGGAAACTGGGTGGTTGTGGAAAGCGGGACCAGAGGAGCACAACCGGGATCCCAACGGAAGCGAGAGCCAAGATTCCCCAGGGCGCGGAGTCTAAGACCCAGCTGGTCTTCTCCAGGGCCTCTAGTGGTGAGGATGTTACGCTGCAGGCTGGGACCAGGTCGCGGCCCCTGGAGTTTCCTAGCTCATGCCCCGTAGGATAAGGGGAAAAGAGGGGAAGCAGCAGCACACGATAGAGAGAACCGAATAACAAGCTGAAGGTCAGGGGCCACAAGCAGACAAGGATAACGAAGAACGAGCCGAAGGTCAAGGGTCACGAGCAGACAGGGATAGTCGGGGACAAGCCAATAACGTAACAGAGAGACAGACGTAGCACACGGCAGGCAGGAACCCAAACACACAATGCCTAACAAACACGTTGATCAGCAAAGCAGGCTTGCAGTGCACAGGTTAATATAGTGTTCTGTGATAGGGCCTGGGGTGGAGTCTGGCTGGGAGGAGATTATAAAGGAAGCCAGGTGAAAGGGCTCAGGCCTCTAAGATGAACACATGGGAAGGAAGGTAAGCTGACAGACAAACACTACTGCATATCCATGACAGTACCCTCCCTCTTATGGGCCCTCCCCCGCCTGGACCCAGGCTTAAAGGGAAATCTCTGATGAAACCTTCTCAACAGATGAGGTGCAGCGACATCAGATGCAGCGATCCAAGACGCCTCCTCAGGACCAAAACCTCTCCAATGCACAAGGTACTGAAGAATGCCTCTGCAGAGCCGAGAATCCAGAACTTGTCAAACCTCGTACTTAAGATTATCCTCAGAGACCGAAAACGAGGTAGGGAGATGACAAGAAGATCTATTGAGGACCAAAGGCTCTCTAGGAATAAGCAAGGGCATGAGAGGATCAACAGGAATCTGAGGAGGGTCCCCTAGACCCTTAAAGGGGAACTGGTCATCTTGCACAGGACCATCAGACTGGGCAGATGTCAGTGGAACCCTGAAGTCAGGTTGGTTAGAAGGTGACATGTCGCCGGAGTCAAGCTGAATAGCTGAAGGACAAGCAGAATGTCCCGAACAAGAAAAAGTAGGAGGCTCACTGGGCATGGGCTGGACTGGCATAACTAGTACAGAGGCAGAGTGAATAGCTGAGTCAGGTGTAGCGACTACCTGAATCGCATCGCAAGACGTAGCGACTGCAGGACTTGTAGACAAGCTAGCCTGGCTGTGCGTCCAAGGGTGGTTAGGGACAGAGAAATGTAAATGGTTATGCAACCTGGAATGAATGACCGGCTCAGATTCACAGGGGGCAACCTTGGGTAGGCAGGACGAGGAACAGGAGGGACCCCAAGCCAGGATCTGTCCAGTAGTCCAGTCCACATGAGGAGAATGGAGCTGTAACCATGGGAGACCCAAAATTATAGGCGTTGAGGCCTTGGGTAAGATAAGGAAGGATATCCACTCCTGGTGGAGTGTCCCTACCGACATCTTATCAGGGAGGGTCTGGAAGCGGATAGGTCCCCCTGGGAGAACAGTACCATCAATCGCCAAGACCACCAATGGCGTGGTGAGGGGCAAAAGAGTAAGTCTCATGGACGATGCGATTTCCCAGTCCATAAAATTACCAGCGGCTCCAGAATCCAGATATGCTGAGACCAAATGAGAAGAAGCACCAACATGAAGGAACACAGAAAGCAGAAGACGAGAAGGGGAAGGTGATATTTCTGGGTCCAATACTCCACTTTCCAGATGAAGTGGGCCCAAACGTTTTTCTGGACAAAGAGAGCAAGTGTCACGAAAATGACCTTTGCCCCCACAGTAAAGACACAGACCAAGAGTTCTGCGCCTAGCACGTTCCTCAGGGGATAGCCTGGTCCGACCCAGCTGCATGGGTTCCTCAGCTGGTAGGAGATGCTCTACGGGTCGAAGAGAGGGGAGCTCAGGCTGACTAAGAACCAAGGAGTGCTGGCGTTGCTTTTCTAAGGTTCTCTCCTGAAAGCGAATATCGATCTGGTTACACAAGGAGATAACGCCGGCCAGATCAGTGGGGATGGTTCTTCCTGCTAATTCATCCTTCACTCTATCAGACAGGCCATGCAAAAAGGTTGCGACTAAGGCCTCATTGTTCCAGCTCAACTCAGCCGACAGTATGCGGAAATGAAGGGCATACTGTCCCACAGAAGCAGACTCTTGGCGGAGACGTAAAAGGGCGCTGGCCGCTGAAGAGACACGAGCCGGTTCTTCGAAGATATTCTGAAAAAGTTTCAAGAAGCCAGACAGGCTAGAAACCACTGGATCATTCAGTTCCCACAGAGGGGCTGCCCAGGCTAAAGCTTCACCAGAGAGGAGGGAAATGATATAGGCTACTTTAGCCCGATCAGACAGGAAGTTCTGGGGCTGGAGCTCAAAATGAATCGTGCATTGGCTAAGGAACCCCCTGCAAGCCTTGGAGTCCCCAGAGAAACGGGACGGAGCTGGCAGTTGTAGTGAGTGTGTGGCTGCGACTGGTGCAATAGGTGCAGCCGCTGATTGTATTTGAGGTTGCGGATTCAGAGTTTCCAAGGAGGCCTGAAGCTGCTCGAAGCGAGAAGCCAGATCCTGGAGGAATCGCATCACCTGAGTCTGATTCGATTCCTGGGTTTCAAGTCTGCAAACTATGCCCTGCAATGGATCATCCGCGGGTAGCGGGATGTCAGCCGGGTTCATGGCTGATCAAACTGTCAGGGTCACCTGTGACCAGGTGACAGATGCACACCGTAGGGGGACAGGAGTGCACCGCGAGGTAGTGAACCCTATGGCTGGCTTCTACGGATAGGAAACTGGGTGGTTGTGGAAAGCGGGACCAGAGGAGCACAACCGGGATCCCAACGGAAGCGAGAGCCAAGATTCCCCAGGGCGCGGAGTCTAAGACCCAGCTGGTCTTCTCCAGGGCCTCTAGTGGTGAGGATGTTACGCTGCAGGCTGGGACCAGGTCGCGGCCCCTGGAGTTTCCTAGCTCACGCCCCGTAGGATAAGGGGAAAAGAGGGGAAGCAGCAGCACACGATAGAGAGAACCGAATAACAAGCTGAAGGTCAGGGGCCACAAGCAGACAAGGATAACGAAGAACGAGCCGAAGGTCAAGGGTCACGAGCAGACAGGGATAGTCGGGGACAAGCCAATAACGTAACAGAGAGACAGACGTAGCACACGGCAGGCAGGAACCCAAACACACAATGCCTAACAAACACGTTGATCAGCAAAGCAGGCTTGCAGTGCACAGGTTAATATAGTGTTCTGTGATAGGGCCTGGGGTGGAGTCTGGCTGGGAGGAGATTATAAAGGAAGCCAGGTGAAAGGGCTCAGGCCTCTAAGATGAACACATGGGAAGGAAGGTAAGCTGACAGACAAACACTACTGCATATCCATGACAAGATGCCATGATGGAGATACGGAGCTAGTGTCAGTTCAAATCATCGAGAAGGTCAAACTCCTTGTTAGGGGAGATGACCTGTTTAGGTTATTATGCAGGAGGGAGGTGTTTTGGATCTTTCATTTACAGACTAGAATACCTGAGGGCTTGAACTTTGAGTGGGATGTTTCCCACTACCATGAGTGACCCTACACCTCCCTTCTGCATTTTTGTGTGTATACATATACTCTTAATATTCCCACGGATTCACCTTTATATATATTTATTATTAGCATTTTCACACAATATAGTGAATATTTGTGCCCTAGGAACAACATTTACCTGGTGGTTTGACTACTGTTGGTTTTTAATACTTGAGATCAGGTAAGGGTTATGTAGGACAGTTAGTTATATAGATTTATATGCATTATAATTGAGTATCCCCTATTGCCATCTTTATAGCATTTAGATGGAGTTAACCGGCTGAATTACTTTATTCAATGAGTGCTATGGTCTGGAGGGAGCATTGTGTCAAGAGCAGTTGTGGATATCTGAACAGGAAACGTATGAGTTCTAATATACCCCACACCAGTTTCATGTCTGCCCGACCCCCAGACTGAAAAGCTGTGGGTCCATTTCTTCTGGTGAGTAGGGCTACAAGAAGGGAGTGTGACACACCGCACAGCATGTTTTTTTATGTTTTTTGAAGCACTTCAGCACTTCTTTTTGACTGTTTGGAGCACAGAGCACTTTTAAGATTTTCATATTATTATTTATTGTGCTGTTTGTATTGATAATCACAATCTATAATTGCAAGCGCTGTATTTTTTATGTATCCAGTTCACAAGTTGTAGCACTATGTGTACAACAGCTGCATGTCTTTGCATTTTATTGTTGGTCATATTTTTGGTGTTTACACAGCGCGAGTATTATCACATTTATATTGGTTACACCATTGCATTGCAGAACTTCTGTGGACAGTTCCTGCTTTCATAATTCAATATATACAAGGGGGGGGGGGAACTGTATAATAATTAGCTTTCCAGGTTGTTAGGATAGGAGGGGCAGTCAGCTTACAACCAGTGTTGCCAACCGTACATATATTTACGTAGGGCACGTGAATTTAACCCCTTTTTCGGGGTGTACGTTAAAGTCCGTTATGGGCACCGGTGCCCATAAAAAAGATGGCCACGAGCCGACCATACAACTGCGCATGCACCATTCCGAAGCCGGCCGAGCTCAGGGAAACTTGTTCGCGCTCGGCCGGGCGGCACATGCGCAGTAACGTGATGGCGCAGCTGGCGCCATTTTTGAATACACCACAGCGGCTGGCGCGAGCCGCGCGACTCCTGCAGTGAGTGCATGCCATGCACTCATCATAGGTGGAGGAGCGAGAGGAGCTCTGACAGGGGTGGGGACTGGGGAGGACAGACAGACTCGAGGTGAGTGAAACTGGGGGGGTACGAGGGGACAGCGAGTGGTCCTGGACATTGATTACTAGGAGCGTGAAGCCGTGCCATGCAGGGGACACAGACTGATGTGCTCTGTCCACCATATTACTTCTCAAAATCATCAGTGTGCTGTGTCCTTCTCTGGCTCCTGTGCCCCTTTCACCTCTCCACAGGTCAGGGCAGCACAGTGCTGCCCTGACCTGTGGAGAGGTGAAAGGGGCACAGGAGGAGGACACAGCACACTGATGATTTCGAGAAGTAATATGGTGGACAGAGCACATCAGTCTGTGTCCCCTGCATGGCACGGCGGTGGTGGTGGACAGAGGAGGAGGCTACTGTGAGGGGGTGAGGAGGGCACCGCCACCATCATGTCCGCAGAGTGTCTCCACCGGCACCTCCTGTAGTATGTCTGCAGTCTCTGTCCAGTGTCCACCTCCTGTAGTATGTCCGCAGCCTCTGTCCACCTCCTGTAGTATGTCCGCAGCCTCTGTCCAGTGTCCACCTCCTGTAGTATGTCTGCAGCCTCTGTCCACCTCCTGTAGCATGTCCGCAGCCTCTGTCCACCTCCTGTAGTATGTCCGCAGCCTCTGTCCCCCTCCTGTAGTGTGTCCGCAGCCTCTGTCCCCCTCCTGTAGTGTGTCCGCAGCCTCTGTCTACCTCCTGTAGTATGTCCGCAGCCTCTGTCCACCTCCTGTAGTATGTCCGCAGCCTCTGTCCACCTCCTGTAGTATGTCCGCAGCCTCTGTCCACCTCCTGTACTATGTCCGCAGCCTCTGTCCACCTCCTGTAGTATGTCCGCAGCCTCTGTCCCCCTCCTGTAGTATGTCCGCAGCCTCTGTCCCCCTCCTGTAGTATGTCCGCAGCCTCTGTCCCCCTCCTGTAGTATGTCCGCAGCCTCTGTCCACCTCCTGTAGTATGTCCGCAGCCTCTGTCCACCTCCTGTAGTATGTCCGCAGCCTCTGTCCACCTCCTGTAGTATGTCCGCAGCCTCTGTCCACCTCCTGTAGTATGTCCGCAGCCTCTGTCCACCTCCTGTAGTATGTCCGCAGCCTCTGTCCACCTCCTGTAGTATGTCCGCAGCCTCTGTCCACCTCCTGTAGTATGTCCGCAGCCTCTGTCCACCTCCTCTAGTATGTCCGCAGCCTCTGTCCACCTCCTCTAGTATGTCTGCAGTCTCTGTCCACTTCCTGTATCATGTCCGCAGCCTCTGACCATCTCTTGTCATGTCTGCAGTCTCTGAGGGGATCCTAGAAAGGAGTCAACAGTGGGAGTGCCGCCGGGATGGGGGTTACGGCCCGGGAAGAAACAGACATGTGGACTGGGGAGAGGAGATCAGAGCCACCAAGCTGGAGCCGTCTGACTGAGCCCCACACTGTGCACCTGAGAGGAGGTCAGTGACAGTGCCGCCAGGCCATTCTGAGGGGGGGGGGGTCACTGATGTAAGGAGGTGAGTGAATACAATAATGTAAGGGGCACTGATATAAAGGTTTCCCCCTTATATTAGTACCCCCCCTTACCTTAGTGTATTCACTCTGTGGAAGGTGGTCTCTATTCACCAGAGCCCCCCTCCACATCAGAGTTCCCCCTTACATCATGATCTGCAGCGTTCCCCTATACATAAGAGTTTCCTTGCACTGTAAGGGGGATCCCTGCAGACTCTGATGTAAGAGGGAACTCTGTGCTGGCTGGGTTATAGTAACCTAACCTTCATGTGAATTGAGAAATATGTTTTTTTACTTTTGTTTAACTTAAACACATTGACAATAGCATTAGCTGTGTGTTTATAGTTCAAATATTGATATTTGCCCTGTTTAGCACTAAAAACAGTAATTTTAGGTACTTTTTTGCAGCGTCAGTAAAAAATGCGTCTCTGCCAGGAATTTTCATGATTTTGCCAGTAAAAAATTGGTGCCGTTCAGAAATTTGGGCATCTTGGCAGTAAATTTCACTTCAGGGGGTTGGCAACACTGCTTCCAACGAAGTCGAATTTTTCGTCTCGCATTAAATGCAACGTAAAAGAATTAATAACTTAGTACAATGGATTGCCTCCAAATAATGTAAATGGGTTTTAATTGATGTCTGTTTTTTGAAACTCTTTCTTCACTTTCTTTTTTCGCTCCTGAATGGGGACAACTATAAAAGCATGAGAGACAAGCTAACCCTTCTCTTCTATTATTATTCTCTTCTTTTTTTATTAATCCCTATGTCACTGTTGAGATTTTGCTTTACTTCCTGTTCTGTATGACACCAAACATATTGGAAGGACAAGGTTTAAAAAAAAAATAGGAAGGACAAGGATGCAGACAGTAGTCAAAAGTAGTTTTTCCATGCCCTCCATCATTAAAAGAAGCTGTACTATAGCTTCCATGAATGATAAACAGTCTATGAATGAAGGAGGCAGATCTTTCATTCATCCACCCATCCTCCATGTAGCGTTTTTCACTTTATCTACACAGATAGCAGGTAAGCTTCTGCATACACCATCTGTGTGTAGAAGATGTTTATCTCTATGAACAAGTATTTTAGCAATATTCCATAAGAGTGGTGGGTGACAAACCAGAAGCATGGATATTAGATATGCATGGTAATCTTGTACAGTGTGTGAGGGACATAGATATTATATGTGAGCAAATACTGTTGACTCCTATACCTGCTGAATATGCAGACACATAAATAGATTTAAATTTTAATTTGATGTATCTGTTACGCTGAGAAGTCATATGACATCTTAGTAAATCAGTATAAAGAGGGAAAAAGTGTGGGACTTTAAATGAGACACCTGGGAAGTAGGTGTCTCCATCCCTATCAACTGTAAATATACATGATATACATGCACAAATGATTGGTTGAATAATCATCATAACCAATGGCCCAATGTTGGGTAATAACATGTAAGGGTATCAATCATGAAGAAATTTTATAAACATCTTGGTCCGGTTGGCTCCATGTAGAAATATAAGTTAACATTAAAATTGAGTGAATCACATCATATGCAGTAACATAATGCATCTAGGATAGCCTGTTGGCTCGACGCGTTTCGGCAACTATATTGCCTCATCAGGAGTGAATGCATGTAGTCTGCAAAGACATTGTACATATGTATGAGGGCCAGTGAGATCTATGCATAGCTCCCCTAATGAAGGTTGAAAACAAAAGGGGAGGAACAAATTAAGGTGCGGAGGAAGGAAGTTGTCCAACCCCCTACTTACATGTTGGTACAGAATATGTGCAAGTGGCGCTGAACTGGTGGTGACCATCAGGCATCTCTCCCGGGAGCTGAGGGTGCGAAGACCCCTGGGGAAGATGGACACCGGCACAAAACTCCTAAAGGGATGGTAACATCCACGCTGACATTGCTGGTGATGGCAGGGAGTGACCATGGATGTGTCTAAAAAGACAGAGAGTGGGTTGGGATGTGGAGATCAGAAATATAAACAGGGGTGTGGGCTCATGACCATGAGTGCTAAAGCAATAAAAAGTGAATATGAGTGAAGTGACAGTGTGATTACCATGGTGTTTAGATACAGATAAAGTTTAACCACTTCCCTCCCGGTCAATAGCAGATTGACGTCTGGGAAGTGGTTCTGTTATCCTGACTGGGCGTCATATGACGTCCAGCAGGATAACAGCCGCCGCGCCCGTTGGGCGCACATCGCGGCGATTGCTGGTGCGGTGTG
This sequence comes from Rana muscosa, assembly GCA_029206835.1. Taxonomy (NCBI): domain Eukaryota; kingdom Metazoa; phylum Chordata; class Amphibia; order Anura; family Ranidae; genus Rana; species Rana muscosa. Next base: position 636,550,272 of record CM055122.1, on the reverse strand, counting down.
TCAGTCTGACACACCGCAACACCGATCTCGGTAAAGAGCCTCCGACGGAGGCTCTTTAACACGTGATCAGCCGCGTCCAATAAATCACGATGTAAACAGGAAGAGCAGATGATCGGCTTTTCCTCACTCGCGTCTGATAATCGCGAGTAGAGGAGAGCCGATCGGTGGCTCTCCTGAGAGGGGGGCTGCGCTGATTGTTTATAAGGCACAGCCCCCCCATGGAGGCCCACACTGGACCACCAGGGAAGCCGCCAGAATCACCAGGGAAAGGGGCAACATGTGGATGGCCAGGTATGTACCCCATGTCCATCCACATAAGAAAAAATATTCACAAAAGATGCCAATCAGTGCTCACAAATGGGCACTGACTGGCAAAATTATGGACAAGATAAAAAAGTGATGCCCAGCAATGCCACACATCAGTATCATCAGTGCCACATCTCAGTGCCCATCCATGCCCACCTATCAGTGCCCATCTGTTCCACCTATCAGTGTCACCCATAAGTACCCATCAGTGCTGCCTATGAGTGTCCATCAGTGCTGCCTACCAGTGCCACCTATCAGTGCCGCCTATCAGTGCCCATCAGTGCCGCCTATCAGTGCCCATCAGTGCCGCCTATCAGTGACCATCATCAGTGCCACCTCATCAGTGCCCATCGGTGCCGCCTTATCAGTGCCCATCAGTGCAGCCATATCAGTGCCCATCATTGAAGAAGAAAACTTACTTATTTACAAAAAAATTAACAGAAACAAAAGACAATTTTTTTTTTCGAAATTTTCGGTCTTTTTTTATTTGTTGCGCAAAAAATAAAAATCGCAGAGGTGATCAAATACCACCAAAAGAAAGCTCTATTTGTGGGAACAAAATGATAAAAAAATTGTTTGAGTACAATGTAGCATGACCGCTGAAAGATGAAAATTGGCTTGGGCAGGAAGGTGCGTAAGTGCCTGGTATTGATGTGGTTAAGGTGTGTGATGGGGTGAAGAGTTTGGTAAGGGACCAAACTCTTCACTCCATTACAAACCTTGAACTTTATCTGTATCTAAACAACTTCCTTTCTCCGCACCTTCATTTGTTCCTCCCCTTTTGTTTTCAACCTTCATTGGGGAGCTATGAATAGATCTTACTGGTCCTCATACATATGTACAATGTCTTTACAGATTACATGCATTCGCTCCTGATGAGGCGATATAGTCGCCAAAACGCGTTGAGCCAACAGGCTATCCTAGATGCGTTATGTTACTACATATGATGTGATTTACTCAATTTTAAAGTTAACTTATATTTCTACATGGAGCCAACTGGCCCAAGATGTTTGTAAAATTTCTTCATGATTAATACCTGTACATGTTATTACCCAACATTGGGCCATTGGTTATGATGATTACTCAATCAATCATTTGTGTATGTATATGCTTTATGTCATGTATATCTTCAATAAACTTGCGTTTTTGATCCAATGTGTTTTCCACTCATGTGCCTCATTCCAAGTCCCAAGCCTCCCCCTTTTATTTATCTTTGTAAATCAGAAGTCCCCTGAACAATAATTATAGCTCAAATGCTCTTCCTATATAAAGCAGGCATAAACAATAAATACCCAATGTTCTTTTTAGTAATTGCCTACTTTTTTTTATAATTTTTAGTAGCGTTCAGGTCATAAAAAAAACCTTGCAGACAGACAAATTCACTGAGCAAGGCCCTGTATCACAATGAAATGGAGATATCTTAATGTAGCCATCTCTCTGAGGTAGTTGAACTGTATGATCTGTGGATATGACATTAAGTGTAATGTCTTCCAGTACGTAACAAGCAGACAATACAAAGTTTATTCCTCCTGGAAAATCATTATCTCAGTTTCTTACCGTATAAGATGATTGATGAGTCACTTTATATGCCACTCCAGTTCTTTTTTTTTTATATTTTATTACAAAGGCATTTGTTTAACATTTATCTGTCTATCTAATTCCAGTAGTTTTGGAATAAGTAAAAGCTATATAGTATAATTAGAGTGAGGAAGAAATTTAAAAATATATGGAAACAATTGGTAGAAGTGGAGGCACGATAGCGAATGGGGGGCGGGAGTGTGAGGGTGAGAGAGAGGAATGAGTGGGAGGGGAGGAGAGAGGAAGTGGAAGTACGAATGGGAGGATGGAACCGCTTCAATTCTTCTGGGAAGGCTGTCTACAAGGTTTAGGAGTGTATGGGAATGTTTGACCATTCTTCCAGAAGTGCCTTTGTGAGGATAGGCACTGATGTGAACAAGAAGGCCCGGATCGCAGTCTCTGCTCTAATTAATTTCAAAAGGTGTGCTATCGGTTTGAGGTCGGGACCAGTAAAGTTCCTCTACCCCAAACTCACTCATCCATGTCTTTATGGACCTTGCTTTGTGCACTGGTGCAGAGTCATGTTGGAACAGGAAGGGGCCATCCCCAAACTGTTCCCACAAAGTTCAGAGCATGAAATTGTCCAAAATGTCTTGGTATGCTGACACCATCACTGGAACTAAGGGGCCAAGCCAAACCCCTGAAAAACAACCCCACACCATAATCCCCCCTCCATCAAATGATTTAGACCAGTGCACAAAGCAAGGTCCATAAAGACATGCAAGAGCGAGTTTGGGGTGGAGGAACTTGACTGGCCTGCACAGAGCCCTGACCTCAACCCGATAGAACTCCCTTGGGATGAATTAGAGCACAGACTGTGAGCCAGGCCTTCTAGTCTACATCGGTGCCTAGCCTCACAAATGCACTTCTGAAAGAATGGTCAAACATTCCCGTAGACACACTCCTAAACCTTGTGGACAGCCTTCCCAGAAGAGTTGAAGCTGTAATAGCTGCAAAGGGTGGGCCAACTCAATATTGAACTTTATATTGATAAAACTATAATTCTCCCGCTCTACAAAACTCTGGTCTGGCTGCACCTAGAGTATGCTATCCAGTTCTGGGCACCAGTCCTCAGGAAGGATGTACTGGAAATGGATCGAGTACAAAGAAGGGTAACAAAGCTAATAAAGGGTCTGGAGGATATTAGTTATGAGGGAAGGTTGCGAGCACTGAACTTATTCTCTGTGGAGAAAAGACACTTGAGAGGGGATATGATTTCAATTTACAAATACCATACTGGTGACCCCACAATAGGGATAAAACTTTTTTTCGGAAGGGAGTTTAACAAGACACGTGGCCACTCATTAAAATTAGAAGAAAAAAGGTTTAACCTTAAACTACGTAAAGGGTTCTTTACTGTAAGAGCGGCAAGGATGTGGAATTCCCTTCCACAGGCCGTGGTCTCAGCTGGGGGAATCGATGGTTTCAAGAAACTATTAGATAAGCACCTGAACGACCACAACATATAGGGATATACAAGGTAATACTGACATATAATCACACACATAGGTTGGACTTGATGTCTTTTTTTAACCTCACCTACTATGTAAATATGAACCCTACGGACTAAGACTGGGATGCCATTAAAGTTCATGTGCGTGTAAAGGCAGGTGTTCCAATACTTTTGGTAATATAGTGTATATGCAGCGTTTTTCCCTATTAAAATTAAGCTCTTGCTTTGACATGTAAAACATAAGTTTACTTTTACCCTAATGCATTCAACAGAATAAATGTTATACTTGTACACTGTACAAGTAAAAAAGGCGCAAACAGGGCTGGCCGAAGACATTGTGCTGCCTGGGCCCAAGAATGAAATGCTGCCCCCCCCCCCCCAAAAAAAAATCCTATGCCCATCCAGCAAAGAGACGTTTCCATAAAGCAAAGAGACAGCCCAATATATTCAGCAAGAGACATCCCATATATTCAGCAAAGAGACATGCCCCTTCTAGGGTGACCACGCATTTTGCAGGTCTGTCCCGGGCACATTCATTCCAGGACAATACAGTGTCCCGGAATGAAACTGACACAGCCACCCCCCTAGGCCAATCTGATGCCCCCAAAAAAGGCCGCCACATCACCTCTTTACTCACTGACAGTACTTGTCCTGGCCGGGAATGCCTGGAGGAGCACAATCCCCGCCCCCTGCATGTGATTGGAGAAATCATAAATCCCACCTCTTGTGTCCAATCACTGTGCTGTGATTCGTTACAGAACAAGCTGATGTTTGGGAAGGGGGGGTGTCCGTGAATAGTAGTTTAAAAATGTGGTCACCCTAGCTCCTTCCTGCAAAGAGTATTGTGTAGCACCACGAAAGCTCCCCCCTTTCTCTCCACTGCCACCGACCAGCTACGCTCTGATCCCAGCTCAGTGATGCAACATGCCGCAACAACAGCGCTGCATTGACCACATTTCCAAACTGCCATTCAGGGATACCGCCCTTCCTTCCCAAAAAAAGCTGAGGGGGGGGTGTAGTCTCGCTGACAGGGAATTTGGCAGCGGGTGATTTGTCGGGCGAATGGCTGGTGTTAGCACTTAAATCATCCTAACATTATGATTGATATGGTGTCAGGATGATCAAATCACATTATTTCTATTACTACATTGTAATATATAATGAAATAGTTTAACTCACCATAATGCAGAATCAGTGGGAACCCTGAGCTTGTCATTTGCCACCATTGCTTGCCACCAGATGTAGCTTATTGCTTGCCACCGTTGCCTGCCACCAGATGCAGCTGTGCCAATTGCCACCCATAGCCTGCCACAACATGCAGCCTGTCACTTGTTACCAATGCCTGTCACCAGATGCAGCCTGTCACTTGTCACCAATGCCTGTCACCAGATGCAGCCTGTCACTTGTCATCAATGCCTGTCACCAGATGCAGCCTGTCACTTGTCACCAATGCCTGTCACCAGATGCAGCCTGTCACTTGTTACCAATGCCTGTCACCAGATGCAGCCTTCACTTGTTACCAATGCCTGTCACCAGATGCAGCCTGTCACTTGTTACCAATGCCTGTCACCAGATGCAGCCTGTCACTTGTCACCAATGCCTGTCACCAGATGCAGCCTGTCACTTGTCACCAATACCTGTCACCAGATGCAGCCTGTCACTTGTCACCATTGCCTGTCACCAGATGCAGCCTGTCACTTGTCACCATTCCCTGTCACCAGATGCAGCCTGTCACTTGTCACCAATGCCTGTCACTAGATGCAGCCTGTCACCATTGCCTGTCACCAGATGCAGCCTGTCACTTGTCACCGATGCCTGTCACCAGATGCAGCCTGTCACTTGTCACCAATGTCTGTCACCAGATGCAGCGTGTCACTTGTCACCAATGCCTGTCACCAGATGCAGCCTGTCACTTGTCACCATTGACTGTCACCAGATGCAGCCTGTCACTTGTCACCATTGACTGTCACCAGATGCAGCCTGTCACTTGTCACCATTGCCTGTCACCAGATGCAGCCTGTCACTTGTCACCATTGCCTGTCACCAGATGCAGCCTGTCACTTGTCACCAATGCCTGTCACCAGATGCAGTCTGTCACTTGTCACGATGCCTGTCACCAGATGCAGCCTGTCACTTGTCACCGATGCCTGTCACCAGATGCAGCCTGTCACTTGTCACTGATGCCTGTCACCAGATGCAGCCTGTCACTCAGCCTGGCTCTCTCTCCCTCCCCTTCAGATGGGCATGCTGGGGGCTGCAGTTTCCCCCCTAGAATTGCAATGGGCCAGCCATTTGCACTACATATCCCATAATCCTCTTTTCTCCTTTTAGTTTTTTTCCCTGGCCAATGGGAGGAAAAGGGGGAAGAAACATAGCGGTGGCTGTCCTAGGAACAGCAGCATGAGGAGGAGAAGGAGGGGGGAGAAGAGCCCGCAGCTGCTCTCTCTCCACACACACACAGCCGCTCCGATCTCATGCTGTTACATACAGGGAGGAGGTGGGTGGAGCTAGCCGGAGGAGGAGGAAGTGAAATACTCTCTGCAATGAATGATGGGCCTCTCTCTCCTTACGTCACTGGTTGCTAGACACAAAGCGGTCTGCGGCTAGCAACCAGTTTGGGCAGTGAAGCAGGGGCCGCTGGAGAGACCCTTGAAGTGGGTCTTGCCACTGCGGCCAGTGACAGCGGCGCCGGCGATGCAGTACAGTATGACAATGCACACTAGATGGAGGGAAACCCAGGTCCTCAGGCAGTGCGCCCCTGTTGCCGCCCCTCTTAAAGTGCCGCCTGGGACCATGGTCCCATCGGGTCCCATGGTAGGGCCGGCCCTGGGCGCAAAGCACAGGTACCTCAAGTAGTAGTACCCAATAGTCCAAGGGCAGAAGTAAGAAGGTGTGTGTATACACATATATATGCACACATAGAACTATATGGTAAGGGATCAGTCAGGGCAGCCACCAAGAAAACCAAAAGCCAGTTCCAGTATGCTAGGAAAAAAACAAGAAAAGGGGTGCCTCTGAGTATATATCATAAGAATAATTTAATAAACAACAACATCCACTCATATGGAGAACAGGTAAGTTGCATTCAGGTCCGGTTGCTAGGCTGAAGAGATGGAGTGGGACTGCAAGTCACAGCAAGTCCTGTAGAGCTGGCACCACATCAGATCCGCGCAGGATGGAGTGGGATGGCTGAGCACAGCGTGGTTTTCTTCAGTGATCCAGGCTTGGGCATATCTTGGTCTATCAGAAAAAGTCAGTCTGAAGAAGATATGGGTTCCAGGTAAGGTGTAATGGAGAAGGACAAGCGTCAGTGGTTATGGCAAGCCGCGCTGTGGCTTCAGTGTGCACTCTGTCTCTGTAGAGTAGGAAGTAAACACGGCCGTGTATTCAGAGTGAGGCTTGGTGAGGCTTGGAGAGCATCACAGCATGGCGCCCGGCAATGACGTCACACACATGTGACATGTTTCAAAGCTAGCAAGCCATTGGTGCAAGAATGGCCGCGCCTCTTTTTCAAGCATAAAATGTGTGAGAGAGCTGGATGGGACATTTATAGGCTGACAGGGGGCGGGGCCAAAACTGAGATTTGAAAAAAAGGTCAGCAATGCTAAGGGGAAAAAAACTTTTAAGCAGACACAATGCAAGTGGAATAAATATAACATAAAACAGAAGATGATGAATAAAAATTCAGGGGGAAGTAAACATTTAAAAAAAACACACAATACAAATGAAGTTAATAAATATGATAAAGAATTACTGGGTGAAAAGATTCATCTGACGAAGTTCCGGTGTATCGGAATGAAACATGTTAACTTTTAATGCTGGGATGAGCACCCCCTTCTAAACCCCACTTTGTATAAGGACTTTCAAATCATTCCCGCGAAGCATTACCTGGATATACTCTATTGGATTCAAGGCTCCTACATATCCCCGACAAAAGGCTCTGGAAACAGGATCCATATAATAGGACATTGGAAAAAGGACCTCTAAAACAGACACTATGAACACTGCTTGTCTCTAGCGGCTTATGAACAATTAACTGGGGACATCTATACACAGACCGATCCCATATTTGGAGATTTCTGTGCAATTAGCAGCTCACTCATCTATCCAGATCACAGATGAACAGACTGAACCCGACCGACACTTGTTGGTGGACCATGCGGATCCGTGAGTAAAACCCCACATTGCTGGTTGTAATATCCAAGCAATTATCATAGGACTTACCTGCAGATTGCAGGAACACTAAAGCCCTGTACACACGATCGGATTTCCTATGGATTCTAATCCGATGGATTTTTCCATCGGAAATCCGATGAAGCTGACTTCCATCAGTCTTGCCTACACACCATCAGTCAAAAATCCGACCGTCCCAAACGCGGTGACGTAAAACACTCCGACAAGCCGAGAAAAATTAAGTTCAATGCTTCTGAGCATGTGTCGACTTGATTCTGAGCATGTGTGGGTTTTTTGTCCGATGGAGTTCCACACAGACGATCGGAATTTGCTATCGTTTTTTTTCCCATCGGATAAATTTAAAACATGTTCTATTTTTTCTCACCGATGGAAAAAAGACCGATGGGGCCCATACACGATCGGTTTATCCGATGAGAAAAGTCCATCTGACTGTTTTCATCGGTAAAACCGATCGTGTGTACACGGCATAATTGTGGTTACAACAGAAGCATTGGGATCATTGTTCTATATAGCGCTGAGATTTACCGCACAGTTGATACGAATTGCTAATATGATTATGCCTTGGATCAAGTATTGTATCAATTGATATACTTGGAATATTGAGGACTTATCCCTTGTGTGGTAACCCGTATTTCATATGATAAATATAGATCTATATACCACCAAGCAACTCATGGTTCAAGCTAGATATCTGGCTAAATGTATGTATGAATTTTCATATAGATTCACCCATGGATTGGGGATTGGCTATATATGCACATCTTCCATGAAGCTAATCTTTTGCATCAACTATTATGGTATACATACACTTATCTTTTCATCTTTATAGTGTCTGGAGCTGTTCCTCCTTCCGTTTACTGACAATTGAGTCAGGAATACCATATATCCTTCATCTGGAATTCCCTGGACTTCCATCCAACAATATTGGAAGCATTTGTTTATGCCCACCCCCCCTTTTTTTGACTGACTGACATATGACTGGGATTTTCTTGAGAGTGTAGAATCTAGCTCGGGCATGCTTTCCATTTCAGGACAGTGACATTAACCTGCTACAGGTACACACTGCTCTGATTTAGGAACTTTCTGTGGGGTCATTTGGTCTTTACATGTGGTCTCTGGGGTATATCAGGTACACATAGGGGGTGTTCTTCACACTAGGGGAGGGAGTGGGTCCGCCAGCTGTACAATCACTGTGTCTTCTCCGGATGGTTGAACTCGCAGTGATTGGATAGCCTTCTCTTTGTGTTTTTCTTTTCTTTAGGTCCATTATAGAAACCTGGGGTATTATAGGAATGTGTTTTATTCATGTATTGTGCCCATCATAGGCTATTAAACTTTATAGTGTTACTCATTTAGGCGTGTGGAGGTCTATTTTTTGTTTTTTTTTGTATTTGATTATGTAATTTTGACCACACCCCCGATATATCTCGGTGAGCACTATTGTTGTAATAGGTAGGACTCCCATCTGGCTCTCTTCTGTGTATATACACTGTGCTACTCAGGGGGCAGTGATAGTTTTTTTGTTTTTATTTTGTATTTTATACTCTGACTAATTCCTACAGTCATGATTACTATAGTGAGTGGTCAGTTTCCTCTCACAACCAATCGCTGTGAGAGAGACTGGCTCAAAGGCTGCAGGCATGCTAGTGTATGTTTAGGGTCATTGTCCTGCTGGAAGGTGAACCTCTGCCCCAGTCTCAAGTCTTTTGCAGACTCTAACAGGCTTTCTTCCAAGATTGGAAAAAATGGAAAAATACTGCGCTAACTAAAAGTGACTGGAATAACCAGCAGCAGCAATATGTGATAAACATACAAATGAGAAAGGAAAAAATAAGGCTGCGCTACAAAGTGAGGAACCAACAATGTGATCAATCCATCATATGACAAAGTGCATATACCATTGGAATGACATGTGATCATAAATGAAAACAAATGATACAACCATGGTGAATGATGGGAAAATGAATTAAAACATTTTTTTTGCATTGTCTGTCTTTTTCTGTTGGTGAATTTGAAAAATCAATAAAACTGTCAGTTTTCAAAAAAAGTCCATAGTAAACCAGTGAAGGAAACTTAAAGTATTTATAGAAATCAGTGGTCAAACAAATGGATAAAAAGTCCCAAATCTCTAAATCCAAAGAGACCGTGATAAACCATTTGAGGTGATGATGGAATATTGAAGGGATGAGGCTCAAAGGGAACACCAAAGAAACACTGGTGCTCCACCACCATCTGAATAAACCGCTTACCAGAGGCAAATGGGTGTAAGGCTGTCAGGTGATCTGCAGCACTCCAAACGATCGGGATGGATCCGAATCCAAGGGGGGTAGTTTCAATCAACCAGCTCCCAGAAGGTCACCAATCATGCCCCAAAAATATAAGGATACTCGATAGTGTGAGATTGTACCATATGGTTTATTAGAAAATGTAATCTTACTTACAAAAGAGCCAATAAAATCATGCCCATAAGAAAAAGCCGGCCGGCCTGCAGACGCCTGTCCACTGGTGATGACGTCAGCGCGTCAACCTCCCGACGTACGTTCCGTGTCAAGTACACGTTGTCAATTTTTCCTTTCATCTAAGATTGCCCTGTCTTTGGCTCCATCTATCTTCCCATCAACTATGACCAGCTTCCCTGTTCCCTGCTGAAGAAAAGTATCCCTACAACATGATGCTGCCACCACCATGTTTTACGGTGGGGAAGGCGTGTTCAGGGTAATGTGCAGTGTTAGTTTTCCGCCACACATAGCGTTTTGCTTTTAGGCCAAAAAGTTAAATTTTGGTCTCGTCTGAGCAGAGCACCTTCTTCCACATGTTTGCTGTGTCCTCCACATGGCTTCTCGCAAACTACAAACGGGACTTCTTATGGCTTTCTTTCAACAATGGCTTTCCTCTTGCCACTCTTCCATAAGACCAGATTTGTGGAGTTCACGACTAATAGTTGTCCTGTGGACAGATTCTCCCACCTGAGTTGTGTATCTCTGCAGCTCCTCCAGAGTTACCATGGACCTCTTGGCTGCTTCTCTGATTAATGCTCTCCTTGCCCAGCCTGTCAGTTTAGGTGGACGGCCATGTCTTGGTAGGTTTGCAGTTGTGCCATACTCTTTCCATTTTTGGATGATGGATTGAACAGTGTTCCGTGAGATGTTCAAAGCTTGATATATTTTTTTATAACTTAACCTTGCTTTTAACTTCTCCACAACTTTATCCCTGACCTGTCTGGTGTGTTCCTTGGGCTTCGTTATGCTGTTTGTTCACTAAGGTTCTCTAACAAACCTCTGAGGGCTTCACAGAACAACTGTATTTATACTGAGATTAAATTACACACAGGCAGACTCTATTTACTAATGTAGCGACCTCACCCTTTCCTCCCTTCTCTCTTCTGGCTCTCGTCTAGGGAACCAGGGAGGAGAGTGTGGCGCACCACCAGCTCACACCATACTGTATGCAAAGATGGAGCTAATCAAACAATACCTTCGGGTCTGTGTTTCCATCCAGAGCCAAACCTTCTCTTGAGAATGATTCCCACCGTTCATGCAGGTGGAGGTAGGGCCCTTAGCTCCCAGTAAGTTACTGTCCACACCACTGAAAGTCCAACACTTATTTATTCGTAGCAATAAACAGTCTCTGTGAGAGCAGACAGGTTGTAACACGTACAGTTCAGGCGAGGTGAGGAGAGAAGGTCCAGGCACAAACTTGAACTTGGGTTTCTCCTGTTCTGTATATCACTAACAGGCTTGCACATAGTCGCTGCCATCGACCGCGAGAACTTGAACTACCTTCTAGAAGCGATGGCCCCTGTCAGGGAAAGGACATCCATCCGGACGGTCACCAGAGGCCCCACCATCACCAGCGAATGCTGCACCGGGTCTTCGGATAGGGTCACCTCCCTGGCCTCCCCGTCCTAGATTCAGGCGTCCACACCGGGGGACACCCTAGGAGCCCTCGATCCCTCGCAGAACCCAGTCGAAGGTACTGGGCCCCAGGCCTCCAGAAAGTACCTCACCCCAGACTGAAGGTGTCTGGGGTGAGACCGCAGCTCCGTCTCAGGGCCTAGGGCACCCGGAGACCACCATCACTCACACCCAGGCTGAAGGTGCCTGGGCGTGGACCCCGAGCGGAAGACGTCTGCCCCCTCTATACCCTCCCACAACAGGCACAGCAGGTTCTCCGCCCCGCTGTACTACTGCCACGAGAGGACACAAAAGGCACAGCTCTCCAATGGTGGTTCAACCCCGGCCCATGGCGACAGCGCCACCTATAGACCCGAGGGAACTGGACACCATTGATATTCCCCACTGGCATAAATTGGTCCATGAATCCTAACAATCATTTCATCTGAGCCTGTTACCACTCAGATGCTTCCCCTAAATATGACCACCCGCTACACATCCCCCCCCCCCAGTTATTTGACACTGGGCCCCAGTGTCTGGAACCAATTTATGCCCTCTAAATCAGAGTCAGCATAAATTTAATCCAGAGACAGACTAACCAAAAAGAAGAAAAAAATATGACAATTTAAAAAAAAAAAATTGTGTGTGCCTGAACCAAAAACGAAAGGGAAAAAAACAACAAAGAACATACACAGAGATAAACCATTTAATTGCATAACAGTATAAACTTTTTTTTCTAAGGAGAGAGAAAAAAAATATATTTCCCCCCTCCCACATCACTGACTAAGATCCGCCCCATTCTCAGCAGACTTGATTGACGTTCTCCTGCAGAGGGGAAAAGAACATATTATCTGACAAAGTATGTGATTTGGAATGAACAGGCTCCCCCTAGAGGAAACCCCTTCCTTCCAAAAAAATGATGTGTGGTGTGTGTGACAATCATTGCGCAACACCTCCACCTAGTGGCAGTGTCACGATATAGAACTCTCTTCCTTTTTTTATTGTTCAGGAACCTCTTCATCTGTACTCTGGCCCTGACTCAACTACACCCCAAAGTCTCAGTATCCTTGCGGTGGAGAAAGAAAAGGGAGAAAAAAAAACAAAACTGCTCCCAATCCTTCCAAAAGTAGGCCTCCCTTATCGGGTACAGAGTCCCTGAGCTCCGGCAAAGGCACTCCGGAATGTTCAGTAACAAACACAGGAGTCTATTCTCCTACAAATAGAACCTTGGGTGCGGCAGTATCAGGGGTTTCAAATATTTGTTGAAAGTCTCCATATGGTATTCAACATCATCCCCCTCCTTTCGGCAAATGACCACCCTGTCCACGTGAATGTGCCGACCCAGCATCCATGCAGCTTTACAGTCCTTAAATCTTTTTAAGGCTGTAGGAGAACAGGAAAAGTATCTGCGGGCCTGAGGTACTTTAATGTGAGTCCAGATGAAATCATCGTACCACCGCTTCCTGCAGGCCTCCACTTCATACAAAAGTTCTTTTGGCAAGTACGGGTACTGCCACCCATACTCGCTGGCGACCTTCTGGCCGAAAAGTCTCTGTAGCCGGGACAAAGGTGGCATTGATGTGCGGTCTCCCTCACCAGGCAGGACAAGAGCATCTGGATGCCGAGTTGGTTTCACCACCTCAAGGTCAGGCATAGGGGCCCGCAACGGCACTTGCTTCTCCACAGCAGCAAGCGTAGGCGACTCCGAGGGCGGAAGGGCAGGCAGGGGACCGGATCCCTCCTCAGGCACCGAGGCCTCCACCCGGGGTTTACTAACCCCAGTGAACATAGGTGGGTCCCTTTTCACATGGGACGAGGACAGGGGAATCTTGTCCCAGCCCTTCCGTTCAAAAAGCTCATCAATTTCGGAGTCGTCTCCCGCATCGGAGACCGACTCCAGGTCGGAGGTGTCACAATCCTCCACAGGCCTGTAACTCCATGTGGATGTGAAGTTACCCCCTCCGATGGGCTCCCCGACACCTCCAACCAAACACCAGGCATAAGGGGGGAAAGGTTTGGGACTTTCTATGAGGTGTATGTGGTGGAACCAAAACAAGATGATAAGGGTATAAATAACATTTATTGATACATCAATGGTTGACATTTAATGACACAATGTAATTAAAAGGTTCATTGTACTAATAACATTGTATAGCAGTACATTGCATGGTACTAAAGATTTTTGCATATATGGTTCCCTATAATGGATAAAAAAGTCAGTCTGGAATAAAACATGGTAAAATCATTGAATTGAAATAATGTTAGATGCATCAGAAATAATCTCGACGCATTTCGTGAGCTTATACCCACTCGTCAGGAGCACAATGCATCAAATTCTAAAAGAAAGAGAATGAAAAGAACCCATGATATGAGATGACTGGCCATCTGGGAAAAATAAAGATGAATAAAAATGATGACTAATGCCTACTCAATACTCACATATGAATCAATATGAGGGACTGTGCGAAACCATGTGCCAAGGGTCGGCCAGGGGAAGTCCCGCCTGGGAGCTGTAGAGGGGAGCCAGCGGGAAACCGGGAAACAAACACCCGATACCACCAAAGTGTCCTGAGTGTGAAGTCTTTGTACTGTGATTGGGATTCTATGGGATAAAAATGTACTTGTATGAATCAAGTGTGACCATAAAAGTATATGGTGATAGAAAATGAGGTATTACCCATAACCATGGTGAAGAGGTGATATGAGCCCTCTAGCCAAAAGGACAAGGGGATGAGAGAAATGGAAAAGCAATCAAACCAAAGAAAAGACTTCACACTCAGGACACTTTGGGGGTATCGGTTGTTTGTTTCCCGGTTTCCCGCTGGCTCCCCTCTACAGCTCCCGGACGGGACTTCCCCTGGCCGACCCTTGGCACATGGTTTCGCACAGTCCCTCATATTGATTCATATGTGAGTATTGAGTAGGCATTAGTCATCATTTTTATTCATCTTTATTTTTCCCAGATGGCCAGTCATCTCATATCATGGGTTCTTTTCATTCTCTTTCTTTTAGAATTTGATGCATTGTGCTCCTGACGAGTGGGTATAAGCTCACGAAACGCGTCAAGATTATTTCTGATGCATCTAACATTATTTCAATTCAATGATTTTACCATGTTTTATTCCAGAGTGACGTTTTTATCCATTATGGGGAACCATATATGCAAAAATCTTTAGTACCATGCAATGTACTGCTATACAATGTTATTAGTACAATGAACCTTTTAACCACTTCCCTACTGTGCACGAAAACCCCCTTCCTGCCCAAGCCATTTTTCAGCTTTCAGCGCTGTCACACTTTGAATGACAATTGCGCGGTCGTGCGACGTGGCTCCCAAACGAAATTTGCGTCCTTTTTTTCCCACAAATAGAGCTTTCTTTTGGTGGTATTTGATCACCTCTGTGGTTTTTATTTTTTGCGCTATAAACAAAAGAAGAGCGTCCAGTTTGGAAAAAAAACACTATTTTTTACTTTTTGCTATAATAAATACCCATTTTTTTTTTTCAAATAAAATTTCCAACATTTGTCCCCCCTTTTATTCGTACCAATAGGGATGGAGGTCTGTTATGTGGTTTGGTCTTTTATCATTATTCATGGCTGACCTCTTAATGGTCAGACTACAAACAATTATTTTATGTACACAACACAGTATTGCATTGTTAGATATACTTCCATTTAGTCCCTCTTTCCCATTGAATCAATTTGTGTCTGTGCGCTCCGTGGCCTCTGGGCTGGCCTTTGTCTCCTTCCGGGAGCTGCGACGCTTGCTGGATGCCCGCCCTTTCCCCTCCCCTCCAATTCCATTGGATGTGGGGATTTGGCGGGCACTCCACCACGTGCCGGCGCCACACAATCTGTGCGCGGTGCGTGTGACGTCCTCCTTGGGCGCCTCGCCACACGCGCATATATTCCATCCCAGCTGACACGTGGAGACTCTCTGGCGGTCCGCCGGACTGTCTCCAACCGCTGCCATGCTGGTGTGAAGCTAGGGGGTAACAGATGGCTGTCCTGGATTCATCCACTGATCCTCACTCTTTGACAAACCACTTTCAGCGTGGCTTTGCCATGCATATCCAGACAAGCACCTTTTAGCCTGGCTTCTCACATCTAGTGTTGTTGCAAGGTATAAGCACAGTGAACAGTCCTGTGCATGTTTTCCTTCATATATTCAACTACCTTTTCAAATCCTTTCCTAATCTTTTTCCTTTCCATGTCACACTCTTCCTTTTCTCTCGTTTTTTCTTTGGTTTGATTGCTTTTCCATTTCTCTCATCCCCTTGTCCTTTTGGCTAGAGGGCTCATATCACCTCTTCACCAATGGTTATGGGTAATACCTCATTTTCTATCACCATATACTTTTATGGTCACACTTGATTCATACAAGTACATTTTTATCCCATAGAATCCTAATCACGGTACAAAGACTTCACACTCAGGACACTTTGGGGGTATCGGGTGTTTGTTTCCCAGTTTCCCGCTGGCTCCCCTCCACAGCTCTCGGACGGGACTTCCCCTGGCCGACCCTTGGCACATGGTTTCGCACAGTCCCTCATATTGATTCATATGTGAGTATTGAGTAGGCATTAGTCATCATTTTTATTCATCTTTATTTTTCCCAGGTGGCCAGTCATCTCATATGATGGGTTCTATTCATTCTCTTTCTTTTAGAATTTGATGCATTGTGCCCCTGACGAGTGGGCATAAGCTCACGAAACGTGTCGAGATTATTTCTGATGCATCTAACATTATTTCAATTCAATGATTTTACCATGTTTTATTCCAGACTGACTTTTTTATCCATTATGGGGAACCATATATGCAAAAATCTTTAGTACCATGCAATGTTCTGCTATACAATGTTATTAGTACAATGAACCTTTTAATTACATTGTGTCATTAAATGTCAACCATTGATGTATCAATAAATGTTATTTATACCCTTATCATCTTGTTTTGGTTCCACCACATACACCTCATATAAAGTCCCAAACCTTTCCCCCCTTATGTCTATAGACAGGGATGGGGGCGTGAACCTTCCCTCACGCCCCATTTAAAGTCCCAACATTTGTCCCCCCTTTCCAACCAAACACCAAGTCCCACTCCCCGGCTTACCTCGGCCTATACTTGAGCAAGGATGTCCGGGGCTTTTCCCTTGGGATCCATCAAGGCCAGGCAAGCGCTGGGGCGTAGCTCCATCACGGCCGCAGGAAGCCTTGACAAGACCAATCTTCCTCTTTGGCGGTGGGAGTAGGGACTCCGAGGTGACCAAAGCAGCATCTTCGGATTTTTCTCTCTCCAAACTTTTGCTCGCGACTTTCTCCAAAGTCTCTACAGTGCGCGTAGGGGTGGCTGTACAAGTTCTGACTTCTCCCTCCAGAGTGGTGGAGCCCGTGATACAGTTGAGGTGGAAGGCCTGAGGCCTTTCTGTGGATTGCTCCACCTCGAAAATGAACTCTTTACAGGCCTCGCATCGCACGAATGGCTTCAGATTAACGACCAGTCCCGAACAGCCGGGATAAATCACACCGAGAGCCTCAACGTACTTACATACGTACAGGGCGAATCGCCCCCGGGACTTGAGCCTGACCCCCGTATCCGTCAGTGAAGCAGCAAATGACGTCATCCTCGTGGTTGTAGAAGTAGGAACCGGAGCCCATGAAGTATTAGTAGTCAACATACTGACTGTTTGCTGCTCCAACGCGCACTGCACACTTCGCGCCAAAGTCCCCACGTGCAACTCCTTACATGGCCAGACTCCTCCCATCTTCTGCACCGGTTCGCGGGCTTTCTCCTGGTCACGCCCACGAACTGTGCAGTCAGGGTGTGCCTCGTGGCGCAATGGCCAATATGGCCGACTTCCTCGGAACTCCTCTGGACAGCAAAGTTCAAACTCTGAGGGTTTCGGCTCCTTTAATGTAAACACACAATCCCGGACGAGCCCCCACGTGTAGCGACCTCACCCTTTCTTCCCTTCTCTCTTCTGGCTCTCGTCTAGGGGACACCATACTGTATGCAAAGATGGAGCTAATCAAACAATACCTTCGGGTCTGTGTTTCCATCCAGAGCCAAACCTTCTCTTGAGAATGATTCCCACCATCCATGCAGGGGGAGGTAGGGCCCTTAGCTCCCAGTAAGTTACTGTCCACACCACTGAAAGTCCAACACTTATTTATTCGTAGCAATAAACAGTCTCTGTGAGAGCAGACAGGTTGTAACACGTACAGTTCAGGCGAGGTGGGGAGAAAGGGTCCAGGCACAAACTTGAACTTGGGTTTCTCCTGTTCTGTATAACACCAACAGGCTTGACACACATTCGCTGCCACCGACCGTGAGAACTTGAACTATCTTCTAGAAGCGATGGCCCCTGTCAGGGAAAGGACATCCATCCGGACGGTCACCATAGGCCCCACCATCACCAGCGAATGCTGCACCGGTTCTTCGGATAGGGTCACCTCCCTGGTCTCCCCATCCTAGATTCGGGCGTCCACACCGCGGGACACCCTAGGAGCCCTCGATCCCTCGCGGAACCCAGTCGAAGGTACTGGGCCCCAGGCCTCCAGAAAGTACCTCACCCCAGACCAAAGGTGTCTGGGGTGAGACCGCAGCTCCGTCTCCAGGCCTAGGGCACCCGGAGACCACCATCACTCACACCCAGGCTGAAGGTGCCTGGGCGTGGACCCTGAGCAGAAGACGTCTGCCCCCTCTATACCCTCCCACAACAGGCACAGCAGGTTCCCCGCCCCGCTGTACTACTGCCACAAGAGGACACAAAGGGCACAGTTCTCCAATGGTGCTTCAACCCCGGCCCATGGTGACAGCGCCACCTATAGACCCCAGGGAACTGGACACCATTGATATTCCCCACTGGCATAAATTGGTCCATGAATCCTAACAATCATTTCATCTGAGCCTGTTACCACTCAGATGCTTCCCCTAAATATGACCATCCGCTACACTAATAAGGTTACTTCTGAAGTCAATTGGTTCCACTAGATTTTAGTAAGGGGTATCAGAGTAAAGGGGGCTGAATACAAATGCACGCCACACTTTTCAGATAGGTATTTGTAAAAAAAAAAAAAAATAATTATAAAAAAACATTTATCATTGTCCTTCCAATTCACAATTGTGGGCCACTTTAAGTTGGTCTATCACATAAAATCCCAATAAAATACATTTACGTTTTTGGTTGTAACATGACAAAATGTGGAAAATTTCAAGGGGTATGAATAATTCTTCAAAGCACTGTATTAACTATGTTTACCGACTATAACCCACGTTGATCTCTATGCTGATCTAAAAGTTATTTTGATTCTCTTTTTGTCCTGTTTCCATCTCATTCTCAATGCACATACAGTATATCCCATATATACTGAGGTCTGTTTAAACTCTGACTAACCTGAACAAATTTCATTAAACTTCCTATAAGTATCCCTATATAAATGCCCCAGTTCCTCCTTTAACCACGTTTGATCCACTTCCATAAACTAATCTGCTATAGTTGGTACCTTCCTTGTTTTTCAATATTTATGAATCAGCGATTTCACTGAATTTAGTAGGTATGGTGTTATGAATTTATCAATTTTGTCTCTTGAGGTTTTCATGTCATGACAAAAGACATTGTCAGGGAGACTCGCCTTTTCTTTCTCGTACATCACGGGACACAGAGCGACATAGTCATTACTATGTGGGTTATATAGATACCTTCAGGTGCTGGCACTGGCAACTTCCAAAACCGGAAGTACCCTCCCCTATATAAGCCCTTCCCATCCGGGAGTACCTCAGTTTTTTGCCAGTGTCTAAGGTGTTGGCCAAAGATTAACATGTTTTTTCATCTGGGCTTGTGTACAGGTTCTTTTGGGCCTCAGCAAGCTAATCCGGATCCAACCAAAAAAGCTTCATAGCTAAACGGTCGGTACCCGGGCCTTGCAGAGAAGAGCAAGGTTTTGCCTGTAATGCCTCTCTTAGGAGGGCTGGACCCTGGGATCCAGATCTCTGGTCATACCCACGACCAAGATGTTGTCTGTGCAGGGTGCTATACAGGTCCAGGGGAGTGGAATCCTTGGGAACCCGGTCCCTGAAGGTTTAAGTACATTGCCTGCCGTGAGAGGTGAAGTTTGGGCTCCTGTGGACCAAACAGAGTCCTGCGGCGGGGAAAAGGTAAGTGGGGGCCCCTCAGGAACTTGGTTCTATTGAGGGGACCCCCAAGCCTAATATGTCTTTCTGCCTGTTACCTAACGGTATTCCCGCTAAATATCTGTGCATGCCTAAAACTGCTAGAAAATGTAATAATTTTAATGGTGGTCAAGAATAAAAAAAAAAAAATGGACAAACCGCGGTACCTGTGTTAAACCACTAGAGGCCGCTGTGGAACGTCGTTTTTTTCTGTGGACTGTTTCCTTCTGAGGTCAAGTCCAGGCAGATGGTGAGTTCTCTTCAGGGAAACTGCTTCCTCTGTCATTTTGCAAATGCTCGTCCATCCCCGGGCCCTGCTGCAAACAGGGACCCTGGCTCCTCTCCCTAGTCTGTTTCAAAAGAAGCGCCGAAGGTGCACGTGCCCGCGCGCGTGCACGCGCCTCTATATATAGAGGTGAGCTTGAAAAGGGGGCGGAGCTTGGGCGGATGACGCTCTGTGCGCGCCGCAGCGCTTCTGCGCATGTGCGGGCGTCCCAGCATGCCAAAAGGCACAATTTTTTGTTGTGAGCTGGCTATGGAGTGCAGAGACGGAGCTGGTAACATTTAACAAAGGCATACAGCAGGCGGTTGATGCAGGCATCCCCATAGAAAGGCACATTAGTAGACACCAACTGTTTATATAGCAGCAATTGTGCTAGACTATTTTCAGTAAGTGGTGTATTACGGCTGGAATACCTCAGCTTTGGGCTTAGGAATATGCCGTCCAAAGTCTCCGGGACTAAGACTCCCAGGAAGCAAAGGGGGTCTCCGTCGGGCTCTGAGGATCTTGGGCATGCTTTGGCTGCACCAGTCTCCCCTGAAAAATCAGAGGTTGGTGCCCGTAGAGAACCCTCAGGAGTACCTGGTACTGTGGCTGTCCTCAGTTCACCTGCTCCTGTGTATGTAACAGAGGAGGTTTTTTCCTCAGCTCTGGGAGGACTGGAAGAGAGATTGACAACATTGATCGCTGCTTCCCTGTCAGAGGGAAAGCGCGCCCGATCTCCGTCTCCTCCCTCAGAGTACCTGTTAGCGGAGCAACAGTCCCATGCAGGGATCGACCTACCTGAAGGGGATCAGGATGAGGTTGATTCTGTTCTAGAGGAATCAACAGTGGAAAAGCCATTTTCAGCATCACATGCTGAAAGGTTATGGGTTCAGTCCCTGACTGATATGGTCCGATCAGCATTTAAAATGCCCCTTGCGGAACCATCAACCACTTCTGTCTCCTCGTTGGGGTCGCTAAAAGCTCCCCAGACTGTTTGTTCCTTTCCAATCCATCCTTTATTGGAAGGACTCATTTACCAGGATTGGGAACATCCTGATAAAATATTTACTCCCCCTAAGAGATTTCCGGTGGTCTATCCCATGGAGGATAAGTTCATCCGAAAATGGAAGGTGCCTATAGTGGACACAGCCATCTCTTGTGTGAACAAATCACTGACATGTCCAGTAGATAATGTTCAAATGTTCAAGGACCCAATAGATAAAAAATTGGAGTCCTTATTAAAATCTTCTTTTACTACAGCAAGCTTGGTGACACAACCAGCAGTAGCAGCTATTGAGGTCTGCCAAGCGGTGAAGGATCAGTTAAAACAGGTCTTAAGGGACTTGCCGGATCAGCAGGCCCTTGCCCTAGCTGATCTGCCTAGAGCCTTATGCTTTGCGGTTGACGCCATCAAGGATTCAATCCATCAGGCCTCCCGCCTTACGCTGTCTGTAGTACATATGCGTAGGCTTCTATGGCTCAAGAACTGGTCTGCTGAAGCTCCCTGTAAAAGATTGCTGGTTGGCTTCCCATTTCATGGTGAACGCTTATTCGGGGAAGACCTGGACAAATATATCCAGAAAATTTCCAGCGGTAAAAGTATACTCTTGCCGGTTAAAAAGAGATTTAGAGGTCCCTCTTTTAAGAGGCCTGCCTCTCCAGTCCCTGGGACATCTGCTGTGAAGCAGTTCCGACGGCCTCCTCGGTCAAATCCCAGGGGTAAGAATCAGGGACAATCACAGGGTAACAAAAAACCCTGGGTCAGGAGAGGTACAAAACCTCCCCCCAAGTCAAATTTATGAAGGGTTGCCCCCACTCAATCGGGTGGGGGGAAGACTTCAGTTGTTCGCAGAGACCTGGCGGGACACGATCAGAGACAGATGGGTGCTCTCCGCAGTAAGTCTGGGATACAAGCTGGAGTTAAAAGACACTCCTCCTTCCCATTTTATGTGGTCAAACGTGGCAAGAGATCCCCGGAAGAGAGGATCCCTCCTGTCGGCACTAGAACAACTATTGCTCCAAGGAGTAATTATGGAGGTTCCCCTGGAAGAATGCGGGTTCGGGTTTTACTCAAACCTCTTTACAGTCCCGAAGCCAAACGGGGACGTAAGGCCCATATTAAATCTAAAAGGGCTAAACAAATTCCTACATATCAGGACTTTCCGGATGGAGTCGATCCGATCGGTGGCCACTGCCCTACAAGGGGAGGAATGGTTAGCCTCGATCGACATCAAAGATGCTTATTTGCACATTCCCATCTTTCCAGTCCACCAAAAATTTCTACGCTTTGCAGTAGAAGGGCGCCATTTTCAGTTCAGAGCCTTACCCTTCGGTCTGGCCACAGCACCACGGGTGTTCACAAAAATTCTGGCCCCACTATTGGCCAATCTAAGAACACGAGGTGTGACGATAATGGCATATCTAGACGACTTGTTGCTGATGGACCACTCAGTGGAAAAACTAGAAATGGTTGTTCACGAGACAATCAAGTATCTGGAATCTCACGGTTGGATCATCAACCGAGACAAGTCAGCCCTAAAACCAGTCAAAAGTCTGGAAATCTTGGGGCTAAGGCTGGATTCAGACCAGAGGAAGATTTTCTTGCCTCAAGAAAAAGTGTCTTCTCTGAGAGATTTGATCCACCTGGTGGGTACAAAAAGACAGCCGTCCATACGCCTGTGCATGAGGCTGCTGGGAAAAATGGTGCCTTCATTCGAAGCGGTGCCCTACGGTCAATTCCATTCAAGGAATTTGCAAAGGGCCATACTGTCAGCCTGGAACAAAAAAGTTCAGGCCCTAGACTTACCAATGTCCTTGTCCCCTTCCGTTCGCAAAAGCCTCCGTTGGTGGTTGGTTCCCCAGAATCTGAAAAAAGGGAAATCCTTCAGTCCGATTTCTTGGAAGGTGGTCACTACAGATGCCAGCCTTATAGGCTGGGGGGCAGTACTGGAGCAATGGTCTCTCCAGGGCAGATGGTCGGATGCAGAGAAGGCCCTGCCCATCAATCTCTTTGAGATACGAGCAGCCCGGTATGCCCTAGTAGCATGGACATCCAAACTCCAAGGGTCCCCTGTCAGAATTCAATCAGACAATGCCACGGCAGTGGCATATATCAATCTGGGCAGAAAGATATATCCCAGCCATATCCACGGTCTTCATTCCAGGGGTGGAGAATTGGAAGGCGGACTTTCTAAGTCGCCAACAATTATGCCCAGGGGAATGGTCCCTTCACCCCAAGGTTTTCCGGGCAATATGTCAGCGGTGGGGAGCACCGGATGTAGATCTGCTAGCATCCAGATACAACGCAAAGGTGGACAGATTTGTCTCTCGGACAAGGGATCCCCTAGTTTGCGGCTCGGATGCTCTAGTGTTCCCTTGGGATCAGTTCAAGCTGATATATGCATTTCCACCGCCACAATTGTTGCCTCGATTACTCCGCAGAATCAGGGTAGAAAAGAAACCAGTGATTCTGGTGGCTCCAGCGTGGCCCCGAAGGGCATGGTCCGCAGAGATTGTAAAAATGTCTGTGGGGAGTCCTTGGACCCTTCCACATCGTCCGGACCTGCTTTCGCAAGGACCGATATACCACCCTTCCTTACTAGCCCTAGGTTTGACGGCCTGGCTATTGAAGCCCACATTCTAAAAAAGAGAGGTCTCTCTAATCCTGTGGTATCTACCATGATCAATGCCAGGAAGCCGGTATCCAGGCAGATTTACTATAGAATCCGGAAGGCGTACATCGCGTGGTGTGAGGCCAAGAAATGGCATCCACGTAAGTACGTAATAGGTAGGATTCTGCACTTCCTACAGTGGGCTGTAGATAGGAAGTTTACCTTGAGTACTATCAAGGGTCAGATTTCGGCCTTGTCAATATTTTTTCAAAGGCCCCTGGCTTCGCATTCACTAGTTAAAACTTTTACACAAGGAGTGATGCGTATTAGCCCTCCGGTTAAAATTCCCATATGTCCATGGGACCTAAACCTGGTTCTATCGGTTCTACAGAAACAACCATTTGAACCATTACAGCACATTTCCTTGGTTCTTCTCACCAGGAAATTGATTTTTTTAGTAGCCATATGTTCAGCTAAAAGAGTGTCGGAATTGGCCGCTATGTCCTGTAAGGAGCCATATCTGGTTATCCATAAGGACAGAGCAGTGTTACGTCCTCATCCAGCCTTTCTTCCCAAGGTGGTATCGAGGTTTCATTTGAACCAAGATGTGGTTCTTCCTTCCTTTTTCCCCAAACCTAGCTCGGTAGAGGAAAAGTTATTACATTCTTTGAATGTAGTAAGAGCAGTTAAAGCTTATCTAAAAGCCACTGCTCAGATTCGTAGAACGGATACTTTGTTTATTCTGCCGGAAGGCCCCAGAAAGGGTCAGGCAGCGTCAAAATCTACTTTAGCCAAGTGGATTCGACAGGTCATAATGCAAGCCTATGGCTTGAGAAGGAGACCGCCTCCGTTCAAAGTTAGGGCGCACTCCACGAGAGCAGTTGGAACTTCATGGGCAGTGCATCACCAGGCCTCCCTGGCTCAAATCTGTAAGGCCGCAACATGGTCTTCAGTACACACGTTTACTAGGTTCTACCAGGTGGACGTTAGAAGTCAGGAGGATGTCGCCTTTGGGCGCAGTGTGTTGCAGGCCGCAAAAGATCCTCATGTCTGATAGCGCCCAGCTTATGTATGGTGTATCCCCCCCCCTCATTTGGCATTGCTTTGGGACGTCCCACATAGTAATGACTATGTCGCTCTGTGTCCCGTGATGTACGAGAAAGAAAATAGGATTTTTATAACAGCTTACCTGTAAAATCCTTTTCTTGGAGTACATCACGGGACACAGAGCTCCCACCCCTCTTTGGGGACACTTATTGCTTTGCTACAAAACTGAGGTACTCCCGGATGGGAGGGGCTTATATAGGGGAGGGTACTTCCGGTTTTGGAAGTTGCCAGTGCCAGCACCTGAAGGTATCTATATAACCCACATAGTAATGACTATGTCGCTCTGTGTCCTGTGATGTACTCCAAGAAAAGGATTTTACAGGTAAGCTTTTATAAAAATCCTATTATCTCGGATTTGCTAATCGGCTCAAATGTATATATGGGCAATGCCACCATATATGAGCATGAGTTCCTACTCCCTTACAGCCTCTTTAAGTCATTGATGGTGAAGATGGTTTCATCTGATGAAGTTTTGATGGTACATGCAGTAGTACCACCTGGCAAAGCGCTTTTAATTTAATTTATTTTCGTATCCACCGAAGATGAAAACAGAAGATCCACTATTTTATGTTTCTAATCATCTGATATGGTTTGATTCAGCTCTTGCTCCCATTTATTTAAGAAGAATGGATACTCTAGATCCATGAGAGATAGTAATATTTTGTAAATATTAGATATACCGTGCTCAGAGAAGTTTTGGAAATGAAGTGTTGGAGTTGCATGTATCCCATCGAGAGGGGCCATATTTGGCTCTTAATTCTTGTAATGAGCATAAAGAGCACAAATCATTCCCTTTTAAAACATCTTAATCTCAGACAGTCTGCTGTTGACCATTTTGTAAAAGCCTTGTTTTCCTTTCCAGGAGCAAAGTATTCTGTACCCGAAAGAAACATTAATAGACAATTAGACTGCCATTTTAGGCCGTCTAAAATGGCCGTAGTGTTTCTGTTAGATTGCTTCTGATAGATTTACATCATATATTGGTTAGGAATATATTGGTTCAGAACCCAGATGGTTCACCCCAAATTACCTCCCCCTCCAGGTTTTCCTCCAGCGTCACTCAGCTTTTGCTAGAAGCATTGTACAGTATGTCAAGTCTATTATTCTAACCAATACCACCACTGTATGGTAACAACATTTAAAAAGCAAAAAATTGTTCTATCCATTTGATTTGGGATTCTTTGAAAAGTGAAACTTCACCACATTCACTAAGCTCTAGGGCAATTTCTCTTGCAAAATGCAACTTTCCTAGCAAAGTGAACTGCCTATTTGCCTTTAGTAAATTAACCCCTTTGTTTAGTTCTTCCAAAATCAGCTAAATTTAATCTGAAGACAGGATGTAATGAAGAAAAAATTGGTTTACAAAACATATACAGTAAGATTCTGCAGAGTAAAAACTGATTAAAAAACACAAAAGACAAAAACTTTAAAAGCAAATAATCTCTGTAAATTTAATTTACTAAAATGCCATAATGACATTTTAGAATACCATGTAACGTACAAACAATATAACTAATGTAACGTAACGTACAAACAATATAACTAAAAGTTGCCAAATAACACATTTCCTTTCCTCACATTGGGTTTCTACTGGGTGTACGTAAAGGGTGATATTTTTTCTTATTTGGGTTTTAACTTTTTTTGGAGTTTATTTAAAAATTATAAATAAAAAATAAAGATGGACTTTGTGCGTAAAAGTACTCTAAGTAATGGAAAAATGTCACTTCGTGAATTTCTAAAATCATGAAATTAGCTTGGATACATTCGATGTTGTTTTTATCATTCGATTTTAAACAAATGAGTCTATTTTTGCTCGACATTTGTTCAAGCATGCACTGTGGCTTACACTACAACATTTTTTTGGCTTCTTGTTCATTGGAAATGTGTCAGAGATACACAGTTTAAAAAAAAGATAAACTGATCTTACCCTTTCAATAAATTTTCTGAAGTATCTTCGTTTTGCTACATTAGTAAAGACAAATTTAACCCTTTGTTGTTTTTAATTCCCAGTTATACTTGCCTGATATGAATATTAATTGTATTTCTTTTTTTTTAACATGATTATTCCAAGTTTCCAAGATGACACTAAAGCTGGGCACACATGGGCCGAATGTTGGGAGACATTTGTCGGTTAAAAAAAAAAAACAGCCGACATTCGGCCCGTGTGTATGTCAGTCTGTCCAAGAGAAGCTGGCCAAAGAAGTTTGATCGGCTTCTGTTGGACTAGCATGCTGGAAAATCAGCAGCCGAACAACTCCCGATCAGTGCTCTCAGCCAATGGCACAACAGTTTAGCGGGGAAGATCACTGTACTTACTTTGCATAGTGAGTACAGCGGAGCTGACAGTTTTTTTTTTCGTTCAACCTGCTGAGTTGAATGGAAAAAAAAACTATAGTGTGTACCAGGCTTAAGACCAGATCCAGACACTATTGTTATTGTTTGTGGATTTTAAATCACACCCTTTATCTATATTCTACAGCCTGTTTGTTTTTCCAATTTAACATAAATTGACACTAATCACAATACAGTAGCTACAAATATATGACTTCACTGGGGGGGGGGGGCATGGCATTGTTGTGGACACGGACTGAACAAAGGAGACAATCACAAGCCCGGATATTTGTTCATAAACTGGGTTGGCTCAGAGGTGTTATATAGGTATAATAAGATCCTAGACCGTTGGGCAGTGGGCACACTTTCAACAATGCCTATTGCCAGTTTCCGCATGTGTAACTGGCTTTCTATCATAAAGAAATAACTCACAGACACTAGCCTTGGAATCTCAGATTTTTACTCTTGCAGAATGCTTCTGTTACAATTACTGTTTAACACACAGGTGGCTCTCACATAAACAAGTTCAGGCATTGCAAGCTTCTTGGAAGTGGGCATACACACTGCTCTAATCCTAAAGGGGTAACTCCACTTCCGTGAAAACAATATAGCATATGCCATTGCTAAACAAGCCATATTGTAATTTAATATTATTTAAAAATTACCTTTCCTTTTCAATAGGCAGTTGCTGCATTTTTTCTGTAACATTGAATGCAATATGGCAACCTGGAGGTATTCTGTGCACAGTAGTTGTACAGAACATTCATAGAAATATAATATCCTACTTGTGTGATTAACTCAGTGTTTTTCCCCCAAAGATTACTCCAAAATAAAAGTAAGATTTTAGGCATCCTTTGCAATAGGAATTATATTTTTGGTGAGATACTTTTTAGGGCACAGGTGTCAAACTGGCGGCCCTCCAGCTTTTATGAAACAATGGGACTTGTAGTTCCACAACAGCTGGACGGCCGCCAGTTTGACACCCCTGGCCTAGAGGATAATTACTTCTAAAGGGATTCAAACTCTGCAATTTTCCTCATTAGAAGACTACAAGTGCATCAACTGATTAAATTAAAACAGACACCCCTATTCAGAAATCAGTATTCCAAGGACATAGTAGGGTTTATTTACCAAAGCAGGAGAGTTCAAAATTGAGCTCACTTCTGCATTGAAATCAATCAGATTCTAACCTGTTCAATTAAAGCGGTTGTATAGTCTTTTTTGTAACTTTTACCTACAGGAAAGCCTATACTAAGGCTTACCTGTAGGTAAAAGAAATATCTCCTAAACCTTTACAGTTTAGGAGTTTTCCCCCTTGCACTGTGCCGCTGACTGCAGCGGCGCATGCGCACAGGGGATTCTCGGCTGAAGGCCCGGCGGACGCCGGACCTTGCCGGAAAGAAGTCTCGCGCGCGCATGCGCGGGACTGACGAATCGCGGCTCCAGCCACTCACAGTGCTGGAGCCGCGATACCCGGAAGACACGCCGAGGCATAATGTCAGCTGCCTCGGCGTGGACCGGGAGGGACACCAACGCCTCGTTCTAAGGTAAGTATTTCATAATGAGCTTGTATGCTGTGCACACAAGCTCATTATGCCTTTTCCTTTACAGGTGTATAAAAAAATAAAAAAAAGTCAGCGGGTTTACAACCGCTTTAATCTTTGGCAATAAAACCTGGAAGCTGATTGGTTACTACGCAGAAGTGAGCCTGATTTTGTACTCTCCAGCTTTAGTAAATAAACCCCAGTAGGACATACAGCTTTTTCTTAGGAACAGAAACAGGTAGGACTCTGCTACAAAGTTTGTTACAATTCTTGCAATGTACAGTACATAGATAACCCAGAGGGGGTTGTTTTTTTCCTTAGTGAAGGTGGAGGTACTCCAGTACATTTCTAAGACTGGTACAAAAGACCGTACAGTACAATGAATTGCTTAACACACTTAATAGGAGAGAGACAGTCATAAAAACGGCTCTCATGTTTATCCAATTTCACTGACAGTCTTGACTTCTTTCTCAGTGTGGGTTCGCTATGGGGGAACCCAGTCATACAACATTTGCAGGTTTACAACACAAATTCATGGTTGTGCTACAAAATCCAAAACTCTGCAGATTTACAAGCAGAATATTCATCTACACATGTATTTCACATTGCAGCAGGACCCAAGGCAGCAGGTCAGGTCTTACTTTAGGGAGTTGGAGGGAGTGGTTCAATGTTCCAACTTAGGAAAAGAAAAAGGACCTCTGTAGACTGAGGAACCCATTTTGTGACTCTCTGGGACACTGGATGATCACTAAATGCATGTCCTGGCACAGCAAGGTATCTGCATTTATTAGCTGCTATTAAGGCTGACATTTTTGTATATTAGTAAATTATTATTCTGCTGTCATTGTTTGTAGATTTGTATACATTTCAAAAAATATATTAATTCTTGAAAGCCTAAATAAGGTACACTAATACAAATTATGTAATACATTTCTTTGAATGTAAATGTGATTTTTGTTGATATTTTTATTTATTCTATGCATTTCCATTACTAGGGTCAATTTCAAACATAACCATCAAAAGGTAAAAACCAAAGACTTTGGAAGTTTAAAGGAAGATTATAATGGTTTGGGGTTATTTTTTTTATTTTTATTTTTTATGTATTTACCTTTTATGTTTGGTTTTACTGTATGTATTTAATTTTTGTTTTATAAATCAACATTTGAAGAGAACCTGAATCTTTGCCTATTTAGGGCACATTTACAGGTTATCTTGAAAGCCTGCCTGCCCACTGATACTCACCTATACTGCACCCCCATCCCCTCCAATTCCTCTGTCGAAAACTTTGGAAATGGCAGGCATGATTCCAGGTATGGGAGAGCATAGGACCTTCTCACTCTCATCCCAGGATGCAATGCTTGGGACAGAACAGCCATGTGGGAGTGGGAAGTAGATCATAAACCCTATGTAAGCCCAATAAATGACTGAAACAGAGCATAAATATGATTTAGACCAATCACTCTGACCCATGAGGTCTAATGGCTTCCTGCTATATTTGTGGCTTGGTGGTTCCTAGTTTCGTCCCCAATGTCATTTGGTGTCTTCTGGGAGTGAAGCTAGTGTTAACACCAAGGATCTGCTGGCTGACACTGAACAGTGCCTTGAAAAAAGTATTCATACCCCTTGAAATTTTCCACATTTTGTCACTTTACAACCAAAAACATAAATGTATTTTATTGGGATTTTATGTGATAGACCAACACAAAGTGGCACATAAAGTGGAAGGAAAATGATAAATGGTTTTCAATTTGTTTTACAAATAAATAAGTAAAAAGTGTGGCGTGCATTTCAACCCCCCTGAGACCACCTCACTGCAATTACAGTTGCAAGTCTTTTTATGGATGTCTCTACCAGCTTTGCACATCTAGAGAGTGACATTTTTTCCCATTCTTCTTTGCAAAATAGATCAAGCTCTGTCAGATTGGATGGAGAGCATATGTGAACAGCAATTTTTAAGTCTTGCCACTCAATTGAAATTAGGTCTGGTCTTTGACTGGGCCATTCTAACACATGAATATGCTTTGATCTAAACCATTCCATTGTAGCTCTGGTTGTATATTTAGGGTCGTTGTCCTGCTGGAAGGTGAACCTTCACCCCAATCTCAAATCTTTTGCAGACTCTAACGGGTTTTCTTCTAAGATTGCCCTGTATTTGGCTCCATCCATCTTCCCATCAATTCTGACCAGCTTCCCTGTCCCTGCTGATAAAAGGCATCCCCACAACATGATGCTGCCCCCACCATGTTTGACAGTGGGGATGGTGTGTTCAGTGTAATGTGCAGTGTTAGTTTTCTTCCACACATAGCGTTTTGCTTTTAGGCCCAATAGTTAAATTCTGATCTCATCAGACCAGAGCACCTTCTTCCACATGTTCGCTGTGTCCCCCACATGGCTTCTCACAAACTGCAAACAAGTTTTCTTATGGCTTTCTTCTTGCCACTCTTCCATAAAGGCCTGATTTGTGGAGCGCACGACTAATAATTATCCTGTGAACAGATTCACCTACCTGAGCTGTGGATCTCTGCAGCTCCTCCAGAGTTACCATGGGCCTCTTGGCTGCCTCTCTGATTAATGCTCTCCTTGCCTGGCCTGTCAGTTTAGGTGGAGTTTTGTCATACTTTTTCCATTTTCGGATGATGGATTGAACAGTGCTGTGTGAGATGTTCAAAGCTTGGGATATTTTATTTATAACCCTGCTTTAAACTTTTCCACAACTTTATCCCTGACCTGTCTGGGGTGTTTCTTGGCCTTCATGATACTGTTTTTTCACTAAGGTTCACTAACAAACCTCTGAGGGCTTCACAGAACAACTGTATTTATACTGAGATTATATTACACACAGGTAGACTCTATTTACGAATTAGGTGACTTCTGAAGGCTACTAGTTGCACTAGATTTTAGTTAGGGGTATCAGAGTAAAGAGGGCTTAATACAAATGCATGCCACAGTTCTCAGATATTTATTTGTAAAAGAAATAATAAAACCATTTATAATTTTCCTTCCACTTCACAATTATGTGGCACTTTGTGTTGATTTAGCACATAAAATCCCAATAAAATACATTTAAGTTTTTGGTTGAAACTTGGCAAAATGCGGAAAATTTCAAGGGGCATGAATACTTTTTCAAGGTACTGTATGTTGGGTCATGGTGATGTTTGGCACACCATGTCAAAATTTAAGGGGTGCATGCATTTTTTTGGGGACCTTTTTTATCTATGCAAAACACTGAAAGGGACAGATCATCTAGCTTCTAAGCTGTCAAGGATAGGACAACTGGCTAGATGTGCTCAGGCTGTGGTTGGCAAAAATACAGAAAGAGGATAGGTGACTCATCAGAGCAAATATGGGACAAATAGTAGAAGATAGTTGCTGTTGGTAGATGATTCAGATAGTCCTACAGGGGTTATTTACTAAAACTGGAGCACTCAGAATCTGGTGCATCTCTGCAAAGAAATCAGCTTCCAGGATTGAGGCCGGGTTCACACTGGTGCGACACGACACTTGTCCTAATTTGGATCTGACTTTGCCCTGCAACTTGAAGCCGACATGCGTCCGACTTTCAATGAACGGGGATCCAACAGTTTGCTGAAGACAAGCAGACTAAGGACATGGATTACTGTAACCATGTCCTGTGGTCTGATGAGACCAAGATAAACTTATTTGGTTCAGATGGTTTCAAGCGTGTGTGGCGGCAACCAGGTGAGGAGTACAAAGACAAGTGTGTCTTGCCTACAGTCATGCAGTCATGCATGGTGGTGGGAGTGTTATGGTCTGGGTCTGCATGAGTGCTGCCGGCACTGGGGAGCTACAATTCATTGAGGGAACCATTAATGCCAACATGTACTGTGACATACATGATCCTCTCCCTTTGGCAACTGGGCCACAGGGCAGTACTCCAACATGATAAGGACCCCAAACTCCTCCAAGATGACTATTGCCTTGCTAAAGAAGCTGAGGGTGAAGGTGATGGACTGGCCAAGCATGTCTCCAGACCTAAACCTTATTGAGCATCTGTGGGGCATTCTCAAATCAAAGGGGGAGGAGTGCAAGGTCTCTAACATCCACCAGCTCTGTGATGTCATCATGGAGGAGTGGAAGAGGACTTCAATGGCAACCTGTGAAGCTCTGATTAACGCCATGCCCAAGAGGGTTAAGGCAGTGCTGGAAAATAATGGTAGCCACACAAAATATTGACAATTTGGGCTCAATTTGGACATTTTCACTTATGGGTGTACTCACTTTTGTTGCCAGCGGTTTAGACATTAATGGCTGTGTGTTGAGTTATTTTGAGGGGACAGCAAATTTACACTGTAATACAAGCTGTACACTCACTACTTTACATTGTAGCAAAGTGTCATTTCTTCAGTGTTGTCATATGAAAAGATATAATAAAATATTTATAAAAATGTGTGAGATAGTGTATACTTATTTTTACATAGCTTTCTTGTTTTTTTTTCGATCACAACAGTTTCAGTCGCAGTTTAACAAAATCAGAGGAACTTCAGATTGAAATGGAAAGATAATTTGTTATACATTACAACTTGGTCTGTGTAAAAATTATTTATGTAATTTTTAGTAAAAAAGTGGTATTGTACTTTGAGAAAAAGACCCACAGTAGTATTGTTCTTTGAGAAAAGGTGAACAGAATTTTCCAGTCTACTTACTGTAGAGATCATAAAATTGCATAAAGCAAGAAAGTTGTGTAAGGATCTGCTGCCCTCTACTGTTAGCTTCTAATATCATAGTGTTATGAATAATTATGTATTAACACTTCCTATCTCTGAGGGGATGGCTTGAAAACCTCAGAAGGGGAGGTGGAAAGAGAGAGGAGGTGACACCACATGTCCACATACAGGAGCTGCATTCCTGCGATACTTTATTTTATCCAGACCAGAAGCAGAGACTATTAGGTAATTGTTCCTGTGTTCTGGCTGTTTAACTGCAGCTCCTGAATTCCAGCGACAGACAAGTTTATGTCCTATTGATTGTATCTAACATGCACAGTGTCGGATAGCTAGGTCCTTGCTACTGCATGTAGTGGTCATCTTCCAGTATATTAGTAGGCAAACTTGTTTAAGGCAAAAGAGTTTATATGCAGCTCCTGTTATTTTAGTTAAATGCAGCTCCTGTTATTTTATTTAACCCTGCCCCTTCTGGTCTGGGATTCCATAGCTAGTTTTAGCTTAGGGCTCAATAGGCAGCATAGGTTAGAATCATGTTAGGCATCCAATGGCCACTTCTGGTAGTTAGAGGTCCAGTTGCATGTCAGAATAGAAACTACTAGGGAGGGATTAAAACACAGAGTTAATAGGCTGACTCTGAGTTCCAGTTCCACACTACGGTTTCTACCAGTGAGAAGCTGCATCCCAGGCTGGTTGGACATCAGTTTGGAGGATCACCCCATCACCACTGATCATGTCTTCAGATCACCAACACAAAGATGGACATCACATCATGATCATCCTCAGGGGCCCCTGCAGTTGGACTTTGCAGCAACATTCATGTGGGGGTATCTCTATTAATAACGATATATACCCAGGTATATGTGCACAATTCCCCTAGGGCTCTTTGCTGATAATATTGCTTTGTACATTGGATAATTGTACTATTAATAATCTTTTCTTTATAAAGCTTATATTATTTCCATACTAGTGTGCATCTATATACTTATGGGTAATGTTATATGCTGGTTGCAGTAGTTCATCTGCTTCCAATTACTTACTGAATTGATTACTGGTTAATTTCCCAGGAAGGAAATCCTCTCTGTTCACTTAGACCCTGTCCTGAGTGGAGGCACTGGCAACTTTATTATCACTCTTCCTCTTAACAAAAGTTCTCATATAATAGTGGAGGTAAGAAAATTATCCCTTACACTATACTATATTCCCTGAACTGACTCACGGTTACAAAAAGAAAGAAAAGGGGGAAAAAAAAGAAGAATTAAAGAAAATGTTGGGAAGATCGGGGAGAGGGGCCGCTGTAAACCGCCCGCGAATGAGCGCCAGCCCTGGATCCATCAAAAAATACATGTCATATGAGGGGGGAAAAGAAAGCCATGGAATAAAAACGGGAGCCAAAAGCAAAGTTACGGAGGGCGCCCAAAAGATCGGATTTAGAAAACAACAAGAAGAAATAGACCCCCCCCCCCTCATCGATAAGTGAAGAAATCGAAGAGGAAGGTGGGTGCATAATCCAGACAAAAAAAGCAATCAATTACAAAAGGAGACATGGCAGAAATGTTGGCGAGGATGGAAGCAAGGTTGGAAACATCAATAAAGGGAGAAATAGCAACTCTACGCGAAGACATGAAACATATGCTCAAGAGGGTAGAGGAAACAGAAGACAGATTGGACAACTATGGGGCTGAAATAAATGGTCTGAAGGAACAGATGGAAGAGATGTATAGAGAACAAAGGTATATGATGTATAAAACCGAAGATCAAGAAAATAGGAATAGAAGGAAAAATATTAGGATTAGAGGTTTA
The DNA here is from genome assembly GCA_029206835.1 of Rana muscosa. Classification (NCBI taxonomy): domain Eukaryota; kingdom Metazoa; phylum Chordata; class Amphibia; order Anura; family Ranidae; genus Rana; species Rana muscosa. The sequence goes on along the minus strand of CM055122.1, from coordinate 636,515,333 downwards.
CCAGAGAAGCAAGGAGAAAATGAGGATCTACAAGATAAAATGGACAAAATATTTGGCCATATGCTGGGAATAACAGAGTTGGATAAAAAAAAATATTTAAAAGGATCCATAGGATCATAAAGCCCGCTGAAATAGCAGGGGACGTTCCAAGAGATGTTATAGCACGATTTCATAACTACCAAGAAAAGGAACAGGTAAGGGCTTACATGAGAACTAACATACCTGTCAAATACGGAGACTCAATGTTACAGGTATTCGTAGACTTGGCAGCTGAAACATTTCCAGGAGAAGAATTCTCAAACTGTTATTGGAACAACTAAAGACGCAGAACATCCAATATTCATGGGGATTCCCAGCTTGCCTAATTGGACGTAAAGAAGGACGTTCAGCAACCCTAAGGTTCCCAGGAGATACCCCGAAATTTTGAAATAGATTGAATATCCCATTAGTTGAGATCCCGGGCTCGTGGGAGGAACAAGAACCCGTAGACAATACGGAGGAACAACAGTCATGGCACCCAGCATGGAACAAGAAACAAGCAAGAACAAAGAAGAAATGAAGAAGGAAGAAATGAAAATATGTTAAATACAAGGAATGAGATTAGGATATCCTGGACTTGTGTTGGGGGGAGGGGGGTGGGGGCGGGAGTAGGGGACCCCAGGTTGGGGGGATGCATTAGCCCTGTTCACAAGACCATCTTAGAGCTCAACCTCTAGGGGGATGAACCAGGTGGCCGGGAGGAATGAGATGGGCCAGGGTTCATTAGGCTTTTGGGAAGCCTTCTTTTCCCTCACATGGGTGGGGGGGTGGGAGGGGGAGGAGGTAGTGGAGAGAGGGTGGGGGGAGGGGGAGTCGAGGGGGGGAGACGAGGTACCTCAAACACTTTGCAGGAAATTATTGGCGGGTGGGAGACGCAGTATAGATGACAACAATAAATTATATGACGTATTACGTACAGGGTTTAAATACACCCACAAAAAGACAAAAGATTCTTAAAGAGCTTCAACACTATGGCGCCGATGTGGCGTCCCTGCAGGAGACCCACCTCACACACGATACAAATGTCAAATTGCACTCCGAGGATTTTCCCACATGGTATTATGCTGATTCAACATCAAGGAGAGTGAGGGGTGTCGCAATTGGATTTGCTAAAGCTATGAGGTTCAAGTTGGAGGACATGATGACGGACCCGGAAGGTAGATATATCTTCCTGAAGGGTAAACTAGGCGAAATTACATGTACATTAGTTAACATATATTCCCCCAATAAGAACCCCATTAAATTCTTGCATGAGGCTTTAGCAAAACTAATGAATTTTAAGATAGGATACGTAATAATAATGGGAGACATGAATTTCTGTATGGACCCAGGGATGGATAGTACTTCCCGTGCACAGGAGACAAATAATTATCAGTTAAAAAAGATTAAACAGAAATTGCATGAGTGCCAAATAATGGACTTATGGAGGGTCTTACACCCTAAAGTACTAGACTACACATTTTAGTCTCCTGTGCACGGGACGTATTCAAGAATAGATTATATCCTGGTTGATCGCAGGGCCCTGGATAATGTGATCGAGTCCAATATAGAAATCTCTACGTTATCCGATCACGCCCCCGTGAGAATAAAAATGAGTATAACCGGACCTCAAAGACTAAATGAAGAACTTCTCCAAGACAAGGAAGTAGCAGAAATAATAAGGAAAGAAATAGAGCAGTATTTCTTTACAAACGACACTCAAGATATATCAGGAGCCACTCTTTGGGAGGCTCGTAAAGTCTATATTAGGGGCATATTAATTGCCATAGGGGCAGGAAAGAAAAAAGAGAGAAAGTATAAAATTCAAACACTAATAGATGAAATACACAAAATAGAACAGGACCATAAAAAAACAGATGGGAGCACAACAGGAACGATTTCAATCTTTGGTAATCAACAGAGATGAAAAGGATTTAATGGAGCAAGAGACGAAAAGAGACGAAAAGGACATTTAATAGAATAGCAAAAGAAAGATACCAGTGGGGGGAATAAAGTAAGTAAACATTTAGCTAGAATATTACAAAAGAAAAATTCTAGAAACTTTATAAAAAAAATCCAAAATAAGAACGGTGAAATGGCATATACAACTAAAGAGATAGCAGAAAGTTTTAAAACCTATTATGAGGCTTTATATTCAGTAAATCAGAAGGAAGAACAGGTTAAAGATAAAATAGAACAAATAAATGAATTTGTAAAAAAATGCCAGATTATATACAATAGCCGAAAATGAAAGGTTACATTTAGATAAACCAATAACGGAGGATGAAATCCTTAATGCGTCCAAAAAATCGACCCCCGGGAAAAGCTCTGGACCCGACGGGTTCACAACCTCCTACCTAAAAAAATACAAAGAAATCCTGACGCCAAGGATGTCTCAGTATATGAATGGATTGGGGGTAGAGTATGATATGAGCAGGGAGGCCCTTTTGGCATCAATAACTGTAATCCCGAAGGAGGGGAAGAATGGCACGTTACGTTACAGACCGATATCGCTCCTCAATGCGGATACTAAATTATACGCTAAAATTTTTGCAGGACGAATGAAAGGTCTGATGACCACCCTGGTCCATCCGGACCAGGTGGGGTTCATCCCAGGAAGAGAGGGGAGTGACAACGAGGTGAGAACGTTGCTCCTCCTCCAGCAACTAAAAAAAGAGGGGTTCCCCGGTCTATTCCTGTCGATAGATGCTGAAAAAGCATTCGACAGGGTAGACTGGGGACTCATGATAAAAACGTTGGAAGCAATGGGTGTCGGCCCAAGAATGATCCAGTGGATTAAAGTACTGTACCATCACCCTACGGCAAATATAAAAATTAATGGCGTGCCGTCCTCCCCCTTTGAAATGAAAAACGGGACAAGACAGGGGTGTCCCCTCTCCCCCCTTCTATTTGTACTGTCGCTTGAACCACTCCTGGCAACAATCCGAAATAATCCCAACATAAGAGGTATTAGGGCAGGTGAGGAGGAACATAAGTTGGCAGCTTTTGCTCTTCTACATCACAAACCCGAGGATTACAATGCCTAACTTATTAAAAAATACTAAAACAATACGGCGACCTGGCCAATTTTAAAATAAACTTGACCAAGTCGGAGATTTTGAATATTAATTTAAGTAATCAGGAAGTCGCGGATTTACAGAATGAATTTCCATTTCCATGGAAAAAAGAGCTAACGTATTTAGGAATTAAACTAGCAAATATGATGAAGACAATACATAAAATCAACTATATACCCTTACTGGATGAAATTAAAGTGAAATAAAGAGAGTAATGTATAGACCCCTATCATGGATAGGGAGGATTAGTACTGTTAAGATGCTTCTGTTACCTAAGATTTTATACAAGTTCCAAATGTTACCCATGGCACTGTCACAATCCTATTTTAGCACACTAATAAGCATTATAAGGAGATTTATCTGGCAAAATAAAAAACCAAGAATCTCATTAGCGGTACTTAACTACTTCAATACAGGGCTTTTCTTACCCCCTCAATACTGGGCCTATTCTGGCACTTCTCTCCTACATGTACAAATCATCATTCTTTTGCTAGAAAATTACTCAGAACCCCCAAACATTATATATGTTTTTCTAGCAGACACCCTAGGGAATAAAATGACGGTCATTGCAGCTTTTTTTCTTGCACGGTATTTGCGCAATAATTTTTCAAATGCCTTTTTTTGGAAGAAAAAAGGTTTTATTATTTAAAAAATAACAAAACAGTAAAGTTAGCCCAATTTTTTTGTAAAATATGAAAGATGATGTTACGCCGAGTAAATAAATACCCAACATGTCACACTTTAAAATTGCGCACACTCATAGAATGGCGCCAAACTTCGGTATTTAAAAATCTCCATAGGCGACGCTTTAATTTTTTTTACAGGTTACCAGGTTAGAGTTACAGAGGAGGTCTAGTGCTAGAATTGTTGCTCTCGCTCTAACGCACGCGGCGATACCTCACATATGTGGTTTGAACGGCGTTTACATATGTGGCCGGGACTTACATGTCCGTTCGCTTCTGATCGCGAGCTACCGGGGACAGGGGCGTTTTAATTTTTTTTTATTATTATTATTTTTTTTTTTTACTTATTTTTATTTATTTTTACACTTATTTTACTTATTTATTTTTTTTGATCACTTTTATTCCTATTACAAGGAATGTAAACATCCCTTGTAATAGGAATGTGTGTGACAGGTTCTCTTTATTGAGAGATGCGGGGTCAATAAGACCCCACATCTCTCCTCCAGGCTGGAAAGCATGAGATCAGTGAAATTTTTTTCACTGATCTCATACTTACAGCCGCAATGGCGGCTTTGTTTACATTTGAGGACCCGGGCGTGATGTCATCACATCGCGCCCGGGCCTCCGACGATCATAGAGATGACTGGTGACCATCTGGTCACCAGTCATCTCTATGCTCATCACGTGACCCACCAACGGCGCCGGAAGATTCGCTCCGGGTCCCCGATCGCACGGGAGAGCCCGGAGAAGCACCGGATGGCGGCGGGAGGGGGGATGGCCCCTCCCACCGCCTATAAGAACGATCAAGCGGCGGAACCGCCACTATGATCATTCTTATGGTGCGCAGAATCGCCGGCTGAACAAAAGGATATCTGAATGATGCCTCTAGTTGCAGGCATCATTCAGATATCCCCCCTCAAAGCCGAGGACGTCATATGACGTCCACTCAGGAGGGGAGATCCCATCTGTGGACGTCATTTGACGGTGGGCGGTAGGGAAGTAGTTAAACAAGGGAAAAAACAAGGGGGGTTAGCGGTCCCAGACATTAAAGAATACTATAAGGCTGTGGTGATATCAAGAGTAGTGGAATGGACTAGGGAGCAAAGTGAAAAAAGATGGGTGAAGTTAGAGAACACAATGAGTGAGGCACATTTAAGAAATATAGTTTGGAACCCACCTCAATTTAGAAAATTAGGCGATAATACACACACACTGACATTAAATGCACTAAAAATTTGGGATGCAATTCATAAAAAAAGTAAGGGGAGATTTAATTCACTTTTAATCTCATTGAAAGATAACGATTATTTCCCACCCGGTAAAAAAGAAATAGGTGGAAATTGGAAAATAAGTGAGAAAGCACAACTAAGAGACATAATTAGAAGGGGGAAAATTATACCATTTCATGAGATGAAACACAAATCTGAATTAAGGTTGATAAATGAATGGTGGTATCTCCAGTTGAGGCACTTTGTTGAGCAACTACCCCAGTCAATAAGATCTGAGACAGATTTAATGCCGCTAGAGCGGCTTTGAATTGCAGAAAACACAAGAGGTAATATATCTCGTATTTACAAAATACTGTTGGCTGGGGAGCAACTGGAGACCCCGCCATTTATAATTAAATAGGAACGGGAACTGGGGTCACACATAGATAAAGCCACTATCAGTAAAATCCTAAATCTAACCCACAGCTCGGCAGTAGACACCAGAACAGTCTAAATGAATTATAAATGCTTAACAAGGTTATTACAATACTTCTATTTATTATAAAAATAGTTGTAAACCTCTGACATATGAAATATGAACAAAGCATAGTGTGTACTTGTCTCAATCAAGAGCACCAAGCTGTGGCGTAGCGTGGGGGGTGCGGGGGGGGGCCGTGGCACCGGGCGCAAAATTTAGGGGGTGCCAGTGTCACTCCGTCCTAATGCTGAATATGTTTATGGACTGTGTCACTTGCTGCGCTGCAGCCGCCATGTGCCGGCTCAGGTATGGGCAGCTGGTGTCCGGTGATTGGACAAACACGGTCATGTGCGGTGGTAGGGCTGGGGTGCTCCGGGAGTCCGCCCCGCCTCGCTGTGTGAACCACCGCCTTCTTCTCCTCCTCCGCTCCAGACTGGATATCTCCTTTCCTTTCCCTATTGCTGCAGCCAGTCTGGCACTGGCGCGGCGGTGCCTGCTCTACCACACATGCACGTGTGACGAAATGACATCTCCTGGGATCTTCCTGACCAAGTGAACTGTGGTATGTGACACGATGTAAAGTACAGTCACATAGGGCACACTACACTCACACAGTGTACACTACACACATACACAAAGCATCACCCTCTCCCCCACTTATCCCCAATGTCCCTCCTGTCCCCCCAATGTTCCTCCTGTCCCCCCACTTATCCCCAATGTCCCCCCTGTCCTCCCACATATCCGCAATGTCCCTCCTGTCCCCCCAATGTTCCTCCTGACCCCCACTTATCCTTAATGTCCCTCCTGTCCCCCCACATATCCGCAATGTCCCTCCTGTCCCCCCAATGTTCCTCCTGTCCCCCCACATATCCCCGATGTTCCTCCTGTCTCCCCACATACCCCCAATGTCCCCCCTGTCCTCCCACTTATCCTCAATGTCCCTCCTGGCCCCCCAATGTTCCCCCTGGCCCCCCAATGTCCCCCCTGTCCTCCCACTTATCCTCAATGCCCCCCTGTCCTCCCACTTATCCTCAATGTCCCCCCTGTCCCCCCACATATCCACAATGTCCCTTGTGTCCCCCCACATATCCCCAATGTTCCTCCTGTCCCCCCACTTATCCCCAATGTCCCTCCTGTCCCCCCAATGCCCCCCCTGTCCTCCCACTTATCCTCAATGTCCCTCCTGTCCCCCCACATAGCCTCAATATCCCTCCTGTCCCCCCAATGTTCCTCCTGTCCCCCAATGTTCCTCCTGTCCCCCCAATGTCCCCCCTGTCCTCCCACTTATCCTCAATGTCCCTCCTGTCCCCCCACATATCCGCAATATCCCTCCTGTCCCCCCAATGTTCATCCTGTCCCCCCACATATCCCCAATGTTCCTCCTGTCCCCCCAATGTCCCCCCTGTCCTCCCACTTATCCTCAATGTCCCTCCTGTCCCCCCCCCAACATATCCTCAATGTCCTCCCAATGTTCCTCCTGTCCTCCTTATCTCCAATGTCCCTTCTGTCCCCCCAATGTTCCTCCTATCCCCCCACTTATCCCCAATGTCCCTCCTGTCCTTCCAATGTTCCTCCTGTTCCCACAATGGTCCTGATATTTATTCTCAATGTCCCTCCTGTCCCTCCAAACTTCCTCCTGTCCTAATGTTCCTCCTGTCCCCCAATTATCCCCAACGTCCCTCCTGTCCCCCCAATGTCCCTCCTGTCCCCCCAATGTTCCCCCTCTCTTCCCACTTATCCCCAATGCCCCTCCTCTCCCCCCACTTATCCCCAATGTCCCTCCTGTCTCGCTATTAATCCCAAATGTCCCTCCCTCTCCTCCCACTTATCCCAAATGTTTCTCCTCTCCCCCCACTTGATCCCAATGTCCCTCCAGTCTCGCCACTTATCCCAAATGTCCCTCCCTCTCCTCCCACTTATCCCCAATGCCCTTCCTCTCCCCCCACTTATCCCCAATGTCCCTCCTGTCTCGCCATTAATCCCAAATGTCCCTCCCTCTCCTCCCACTTATCCCAAATGTTTCTCCTCTCCCCCCACTTGTACCCAATGTCCCTCCTGTCCTCCCAATGTTACACATGTCCCCTCAATGTTCCTCCTGTGCTACCACTTATCCTCAATGTCCTTCCTATCCCCCCAATGTCCCTCCTGTCTTCCCACTTAGACCCAATGTCCGTCCTGCCCCCCCCAATGTTCCTCCTGCCCCCCCACTTATCCCCATTATCCCACTTATCCCAAATGTCCCCCCTCTCTTCCCACTTATCCCAAATGTCCCCACCTTTACTCTCACTTATCCAAAATGTCCCCCCCCTTTCCTCTCACTTATCCCAAATGTCCCCCTTTCCTCCCACTTATCCCAAATGTCCCTCCCTCTCCTCCCACTTATCCCAAATGTTTCTTCTCTCACCCACTTGTCCCCAATGTCCCACATGTCCCCTCAATGTTCCTACTGTCCTACCACTTATCCTCAATGTCCTTCCTATCCCCTCCAATGTCCCTCCTGTCCCCCCACTTATCCCCACTGTCCCTCCTGTCCCCCCCAATGTCCCTCCTGTCCCCCCACTTATCCCCACTGTCCCTCCTGCCCCCCCGTCCCTCCTGTCTCGCTACTCATCCCAAATGTCCCTCCCTTTCCTCCCACTTATCCCCAATGACCCTCCCGCCACCACTTACTCCCAATGTCCCTCCTCTCCCCCCACTTATTCCCAATGTCCCTCCTGTCTCGCCACTTATCCCAAATGTCCCTCCCTCTCCTCCCACTTATCCCAAATGTTTCTCCTCTCCTCCCATGTATCCCCAATATCCCCCACTTAGCACCAATGTTCCCCTCCCCCCACTTAGCACCAATGTTCCAACTCTCCCCCGGGTTATAAATAAGCACATTGCCACCCCCCCATTTAGCACCAATGCCCCTTCAACTGTAAGGGGTAGCTGCTCTTCTGTGGCAGCCCCTCTCTCTGATACTTTGTAGGTGGGGAAGAGAGGATTTGGGGGTGGGAGGAAAGCTCTGTACTGGAAATAGGGTTGTAAACTGTCCTGTGAGATATGCATTCCTGAGCCCTGCAATCTGTACATAGCACACTCATGAACTCTGTAGTGCACTCTCTACGCACTGCATTTCTGAACTCTGCTTACTCTGTGTAACTCACTCCTGAACTCTTTGCACTTTTGAGCTCTTCAATCTGTATGTAGTGCACTCCTGGACCCTGCACTCTGTACCTAGTGCTGTCCTGAACTTTGCACTCTGTACATAGGACAGTCTTGATCTATTGCACTCAGTACATAGTAGAATATTAATCTTTTCTCTTTGTATATAGCACACTCCTAAGCTCTGCACTCTGTACGTAGCGCACTTCTGAATTCTGCATGGTGTACGCAGTGCACTCCTGAACTCTGCATACAGTGCATTTTTGAGCTCTTCACTCTGTATGAAGTGCAAACTCCAAACTCTGGACCTGATGCTCTCCTAAACTTTACACTCTGTTCGTAGGGTATTCCTGATTTTTGCACTCATGACGTAGCATAATCTTGATCTTTGCACTTTCTATATAGCACACTCCTGATCTTTGCACTCTGCAGAATGCAAAAGTAGTATTTAACAATGCCCCATTAAGACTCTCCCACTGTTAGGCAGTGGTGGTGTGGTTAAGATCCTGCACATATTCTCTGAGAAAAAACGCCCTGCCTATAGTATGTCTTCAGTCTCTGACCATCTCCTCTAGTAGGTCTGCAGTCTCTGACCATCTCCTCTAGTATGTCTGCAGTCTCTGACATCTCCTCTAGTATGTCTACAGTCTCTGACCATCTCCTCTAGTATGTCTGCAGTCTCTGACCATCTCCTCTAGTATGTCTGCAGTCTCTGACCATCTCCTCTAGTATGTCTGCAGTCTCTGACCATCTCCTCTAGTATATCTGCAGTCTCTGACCATCTCCTCTTGTATATCTGGCACGCCACTGGCACCAAGTGTCAGTTCGGTCTGCTGCCTTGTTCCTCTGCTATCTGCATGAGTCACTTCTGACAAGTGTTCCTGACACCAATAGAAAAAAGTTTACGGGAGGGAGCTCCAGCACACAGCCTGTGATTGACAGGCTCAGATCTGTTCCTGTTCTTATGTCCTGTGTGAAGGGGGGTGTCCCTTTTCTAAAATCAGCTCTCACTAAGCTCTGCAGTGTGTAATTTCAGCTTCCCACCACTCTGCTTTCTGAAAGCTCAGGCAAGCTGTATAATTTCTGAACTTTGAATGACTATCGAGAAGAGAGGGCTGCAGATAAACAGGTACAACTTATGTAGGAGGATTTGTTTCATCTCCGTGCTTCTCCTGAGACCAATTACTTTGCTGGGTATATGTAAGGGTATATGTAAGGGTAAAAGTATCATTTTCCTTATAACATAGATGTCATGGGCCTTTATACATCTGTAATAATTTTTACAAGTTTTTACAAGTTTTACAAGTATGCTTTTGTTAAAAATAGGGGTGTTTTTTCAAATGAAAATACCATTTCATAACTCCATTTGTAGGATTATTATTTTTAGAAGATAAAAGCTTTTTTTTTTGTTTTTTTGTTTTTTTACATCTACATCTAAACCTTTTGATGTTCCTGTAGAGGCAATTTCTGATAGAAATCCTTTTTTGATCTGTGTGCCCTGTATGATCCCTAAGTGTTACATAGCAGTCCATAGACAAATTAATACAATTTCTGTGCAAGGTTTTTAGTCTACTGTGGGCTCAAAGACCTTCCTTCTATTTCACACAATTTTAATTCAGCATTTTTTTTTTCACATTTTTTTTCTTTTAAGCCTCGTACACACGACCGAGTTTCTCGTCGTTAAAAACACGTCGTTTTTTTAGACGAGATTCTTGTTAACCTTGACGAGTTTCTCGTCAAGCTTTCTATGCGTACACACTGACATTTCCCAATTTCCTCGTTGTTCTCCGCGCTCACGTCCAGCACGTACGACGGCACTATAAAGGGGAAGATAGATTTTCTTGGCGCCATCCCTTGGGCTGCTTTTGCTGATCTCGTGTTACCGCGTGTGAAGTAAAAGTTTGGGAAGAGACGATTCGCGCTTTTCAGTCTTCGAGCTTTTCAGTTCGTTTTCTGAGGTTCAGTTTGTGCTTGTGGGTTCGTATCTTGACTTTCAGGGCGTCTAGGCAGGTCATATCTGTTTTACAGTGCATTCTTGCCCGTTCGTTTCTGATTTTCAGTTCGTTATTCATAGGCCTTGTTGTTCTAAAGTGCGTTCTGTTCTGTACGTTCTGATAAGACGACCGTTTCCTAGCCATGTCGCCTGGACGTTCTCGTCGTCGAGTTCGTGCTGTGCGTGCGCTTGGTGTTGGTCTGCTTGTTTTGGACCAAGACCAGTCCATGAATGGTGTGAGGAGGAGTTCATGGACCAAGAATTGGTTGCTCCAGCGGGACCAATTCTGCCACATGCCTCTGCTGCGGGAGATCGTCGAGAATAATCCTGAGGACTACAGGAATTTTCTGCAGATGTCTGACCCCGTTTTTCAGGAACTGTTGGCTTTGGTGTCCCCCTATATTACCAGGAAGGACACCGTTATGCGGGAAGCCATCAGTGCTGAGCAGAGGCTCATCGCCACGTTACGTTACCTGGCGACAGGGAGAAGTCTTCAGGACCTGAAGTTCACGACAGGCATCTCCCCCCAGGCTCTGGGCCTCATAATCCCAGACACCTGTTCTGCCATTATACAAGTCCTGCAGGAGGACTATATTAGGGTAAGTTTTCTCCTTTAACATCACATTTTATGTATTACATGTATGCTAATGTATTGTATTTCTTTCATCCTTCCCTAATTACCATGATTGTAATATGCATTGCTGAGAATGTCCCCTTTGTCCCCATGCATGCTGGAAGCTTTAGATTGCCCCTTTTTTCTCCTCCATGCATATTTCCCTTCACTAACCTTTCCAGCAGGGGCGCCTGTTGCAACAAATGTTTGGGGGTCCAACCCCAATTTAGGAAATAAACTTCCTCCATTTTTGCAAAGGTGCCTATTAAACGCCCCCAGTTGTCCCCTCCAATGCAGCCATTTTGTCCCCTCCAATGCAGCCATTTTGTTCCCTCCAATGCAGCCATTTTGTCCCCTCCAATGCAGCCATTTTGTCCCCTCCAATGCAGCCATTTTGTCCCCTCCAATGCAGCCAATTTGTCCCCTCCAATGCAGCCAATTTGTCCCCTCCAATGCAGCCATTTTGTCCCCTCCAATGCAGCCATTTTGTCCCCTCCAATGCAGCCATTTTGTCCCCAGCCCTGCACATACCTTCTTGTGGTCAGCGCCATCCTTCTTCTGTCCTTGATGTCTTCTCCTTCCCTTGATGTTGCATCAGCCAATCATGTTACCATTAAACAGACTTGGTGAACATGATTGGCAGAGCAGCCTGTCAGTGTTTACCCAAGGAATGCTCCCCCCCCCTGCGTCCCCTATTTAACTTTTATGAAGCCAATTACATCCCTCAGGCTGTAATGTGCCGACCTATTTGCCTCCCTGTTTCTGATATGCAATTTTCACCCCGTAAATGCCGCAGTTATTCATATGTTGGTCGCTTAACAGGGGGACATCCACCTGAATAGTGGGCGGCATTGACAATACATAGGTTAATGCAAGGCAAGAACCTATGTATTGTTCTGAGTGACGGGCACAGGAGAGAGGGGGCAGTGCTCCAGCACCCACTCTGGACGCACCGCCACTGCACTGCTATCCTGTGGCCAAACACATCTACCCCCCCCCAAAATAATGTACTAATGGACCATCAGAGGGGGTGATGAATATGAAACATGAGCCTTCCATTATACTTATTGAAAACACCTTAATAAACGTAGAATTTGATTGATGTTGGCCTCTAATGTTTTTTATTATAATCTCCTTGTAATGTAATATTTTTAAATTCTAATTTTCTTTCATCTTGTTTGACTCCCCAGCTTCCTTCCACGCCACAGGAATGGCAGACTGTGGCATCGGAGTTTGCCACGCGGTGGGACTTCCCCAACTGCGGTGGTGCCATAGACGGGAAGCACGTCCGCATCGTGCCGCCACCCCGTTCTGGGTCCTACTACTTCAATTACAAGGGGTTTCATAGCATTGTGCTGATGGCGGTGGTGTCAGTACGGTATGAATTCCTCTATGTTGATGTAGGGAAGAATGCCCGGATGTCCGATGGGGGATCCTTCATCCAGACGGAGTTTGCCCTCCGTCTCCAGAGTGACGACCTTGCATTGCCACCGGATGCAGGGAATATTGAAGGACTCCCCTTTGTTTTCTTGGCTGATGAAGCCTTTGGACTCGGACCGCATCTTATGAGGCCATTTCCTCACAGGACCCTGACCCCAGAGAAGAGGGTGTTCAATTACCGGCTGGCCAGGGGCCGAAGAGTCGTTGAAAATGCCTTCGGCATAATGGCCAGCCGGTTCCGCATTTTTATGACTTCAATACACTTGGCGGACTACAAAATAAACTATGTAGTTTTATGCTGCTGTGTGCTACACAATTTTCTCAGCAGAAAATCCAATTCATATATGGCCTCAGTATTGCCTGAGGCTGGACTTTCACCTGCTAATCCCCTGCCGGGCCTGGAATCTGCGGTTCGGGACAAATATATGGAATATTTCACGGGTAGGGGGGCAATTCCTATGCCAGGCTATGGCTAAAGATTCCTGGAGAATGAGTTAAATAAAATTCTGATTTCTAATTTTAACTTTGGTTTGTTTCCTGTCTCCTAGTTTGTCTTAGTGCATTTGTAGTGCCAAGTGTATTTTCCTTTAGTAAATAACAACCATTTCACTATGTAACCTTAAAAAAAACACAAATAAGGTTAGAGCGTATTGAAAAAAGAAGCTACACGTTGTTTCTGTTCAAACATTTTACTCTGTGCACATTCACACACGTTTCCTTTTTTTTTTTTTTCCTGGCCACAAACCGCCAATTATTTTCTTAGGAAAATACAAAAACAGTTGCATTCCAAAAATTACAACATTGGATACCTCTGAGCAATCTGACACATTCACTTACACAAACTATGTCTCTATGTGCCCGTCCTAATATGGGGTCCTGCCACCCCTTGCCCAGCCAAAAATTGAATATGCACACATTTTGTATTATTTTCCACTAGGGATTTGAGACTCCTGATCCCTATTGTCAACATGTGCTATCTGCCATCAGGGGTGATCAATGGACGTGTTTTGGGGGTGCAACCCCTTCCTCAGTTCACCTACTTTAGATACGAGGAAGGGGTTGCACCCCCAAAAGACATACATGGATATCCCCTGATGGCAGATGGCACATGTTGACACACTGTGTGCATATTCAATTTTTGGCTGGTTCCATTGTCAAAAACAGTATAAAAGGTTGATGAACAGTCATTCCTGAAAAAAAAAATGGGGGTTTGGTTGACTTATTCGATTCTCCCCAAAACATCTAGAATGTCTTTAAATGTTTGATCCATCACATGAATTATTTGTTTTATTCTGTCCAGTTCCATGCTACATTCCATCACTTGCTGTATTATTCGGAGGGCACTGTCAGCAGAGAAACGTGTACTATCCTTCACCACAACATTTACATCCCCTAAAAACAAAATAAAAAGGTATTATAACTCTGCAGGCCTACATCTCTTACCTGAAGCTGTGGTGTCAGATACTGACCTGTTGTGGTGACCAGTTCCACAACGTCATCCACCTCTCCTTCCTGCATTTCTCCTTCCTCCACCTCAACTTCCTCAACATCCTTCGGTTGTGGGTCTTTGGGAGTTTGGGGTTGTTGTGAAGCTGTGGGGTTCCTGTGCTCCCTGGAGTGTTCTCCTCCCAGTCTTCTCTCCCCTATGATAATCCAACAAAAGGTCTATTTATCACACTGAAATTCGCTATGAAAAATAAAAACAGGCTAAATTGCTTGGAAGTGGGGTACAAGTGTATGTTTGTGCGGAATTTAAAGATGAATGCATTATTTGGAACCAAAAATATGTTTAGTATTCACCTTTGGCTGTCAGTTTTTAGACATGGAGGCACCACAAAAAATCACTAATGCACCTGTGTGGGACACCCAAAAAAGGCGGGTCTGGTGGCCCACACTATAGTGCTCCAAAGTACAGATGTGGAAGCAGCTGCTGAGTGTCCTCTCCTTTACACTGACTAAAGTTTGCATTTCATTCTCTTTACAAACACATCATGTAGCCTAAAAATTTGGAACAAAAATGTTAGAAAAACATGCAGATGTCTAATTACTTTTGTGGCTATAAAATAAGCCAAAACAGCGGATAGTGGCCGAACGAAGTGTCTGTAACGTAACGAACGATTACTGTGCCAAACCAAGTTCAAATTATTAAATTATGGAAGGGAGTCCAATATGATAAAATCACAAAAAGGAGCAACATGTAAGTTGATAAAAACATTAATAGCCGAAAAGTGTACATTTTACTTACTTTTTGATAGCATTCTCTTAATGCTCCTTAACTGCTCTGGCTCCCTCAGTTTGAGGTCTGACCACCTCTTTCTGAGCTGCTCATTTGAGCGTTTCACCCCGAAATTCGTCTTCAGACTCTTCACGACTTTCTTGAGGATTTTGGCCTTCCTTCTATTTGGTTTGCTATACGGCCCATGCTTTGCGTCATAATCAGACTTGAGCAAGATGTCCACCATCTCCGCCATCTCCGCAAAAGACATATTAGATGCCTTGAATCTCCTCCTTGATCGTGACGTTTCCTCGGTCTCCGGGCTTGTCTCCTCCTCGTTAGTTGCGGAATTATCAGACACCTGCTGTAAATCCGCCATATCTGTCTGCGCGCCGAAAGAGAAGGGGCGGGGAAAAGATGTTAGTTAGAACGTCATGGGCGGGCGACGTGTGCGGAGCGACGTGTTCGTAGATTGACGCATGAGTGGTGTATATATACCAAACACACATGTGACTATACTACGTTCGGTGTGCGGAGAGAGGAGTTTGAGTTACGGACGTGCGAACGAAGGTATGTGATTTTGTGAGTTGGACAAATTGTTGGCCTATACTGTCTTGAGAATGTTGTAGGATATATATGGTGACTACGATGTTAAGGAGGTTAGACTGTTTGCCTCACATTAGTTATATATTATTTATTTTACTTGCAGATACAATATGAATGTCTTCATTAGTGATAGAGATTTCCTGGCGGAATTTATAGACCGGGTAAGGGAGCTGCCCGCTCTGTGGGAGACGAAAAACCCCATCCACAAAAAAAGAGGGGTGAGAAAAGCAGCGCTGGAGACCCTGCTCCCATTTGTGCATACCAAGGTGCCCACAGCCACAGCAAAACAGGTGGACACTAAAATTGGGAGCTTGAGAGGCACCTACAGGACTGAACGCTCTAAGGTCCTGGCTTCTCAGAGGTCAGGAGCAGCAGCAGATGATGTTTATGTCCCGAATTTGTGGTACTACAGCAGGATGTCCTTCCTGGATGACCACATTGAGGCAAGGCCATCACTATCCACTCTTCCCCCCAGACTTCCCTGCAGCCAACCTGAGCCTTCTCTGGAGCAAGAGGAGGCAGCAATCCTGGATGATCCTGATTTGGCCATCTGGAGCCAGGTATAGTATTAAATGAAAATGTATTGGGATAAAATTAATGTTTGACAAATATGTCAAGATGACAAACATAAACTATTTAGAGTTCCACAAGTGAAATCAAGATCTCTAGACATTAGTCTGCACTTAATTGGGTGCTAAATAGTCAATCTGATGTAGTTGTAAATTTTAGAAAATGATTTCAGGATTTACATTCTAATTGCTTCAATCATGATTATAAATTTTGAGGCAAAGATTAAAGCAACATATTAAACTATGTCCCTTTTTCATACACAGGATGAAATCAGCCAGGAGGAGGGTCTGGAAACTGTCAGGCAGGAGGAGGAAGGGCCCAGTGGCAGCCGGGAGGTGGCAGGGCCCAGTGGAAGGCAGGAGGTGGCAGGGCCCAGTGGCAGCCAGGAGGTGGCAGGGCCCAGTGGCAGCCAGGAGGTGGCAGGGCAAAGGAGAAGCACCAGATCACAGGTGTCTCCCATCCGATTTCCCAAAAGAGGCAGGAGGGACAGGACCACCAGTGAGGCAGCAATGGCCCTTATTAAAGAGGCCCATGCCACCCTCAAAGAGCCCACATCCCCTGAAGAGGCCATTGCCGGCCTAGTGGAGGCAAAGTTCAAGGTGATGAGCATGGAGCAACGCCTCCTATGCGAGCCCCTGCTCATCACCTTGCTCAACAAGGGGGTGATGGGAAAAATTACCCCCAATACAGCAATTTGTGAGGTGGCACAACTGTCCCAACCTCAACCTCCTCCTCCACCTCCACCTTCTTCTTCTGCCCCACCCCCTTCTCCTCCACCTCCACCTTCTTCTTCTGCCCCACCCCCTTCTCCTCCACCTCCTCCTCCACCTTGTTCTTCCGCCCCACCCCCTTCTCCTCCACCTCCACCTTGTTCTTCTATGCCACCCCCTTCTCCTCCACCTCCTCCTCCTCCTGACAGGAGTACCCCTCCAGTGGCCCAGCCTCCAGCCAAACGAAGAAGGAAGGCTGCAGGGAAGGCTTCAGGGAAGGTTGCCAGGAAGATGAGGAAGTGATGGCCTTGCTTCATTGTGGTCGGACAGAAGGCAGCCTGTTGTAGTACCACACACTTGGGACATATATCTCACCTGCTGCTGTTCCTGACCTCTGGGAGGCCAGCATCAGATTGTGCTCAGAAATGTTGGCCTTCTCAAGCTCCCAATTTTAGTGTCCACACAGGGTTGATGTGTGGTCTGGGGTCCCTGGGATGCACAAATGGCAGCAGGTTCTCCAGCGCTGCCTTCTCTTTATTTTATTTGAAACATGAATAAATGTTATTTTTGTTTAAGTTCATACTTGACTATGTGTATTTGTAAAAATTTAAAATTTAGCTTTGGAGTAAGCAGAGACATTTGACTGACAAAAAAAGGGACAGATAACAACCCCCCTAAAAAATAAAATAATCTGATTTCCCAAAAAGAGGGTGTAAAATTTAACAACTATATATTAAAATATTCAATGGGAGATCACTATCAAAACATTGCGAAATTAAAATTAACATCAGTTTGAAAAATATAAAAATGTTAAATATTCATAAAAACGTGCACGATATAATACACATAAATCTTCTTAAGAGCAGCATGAAAAAGGTTAAAAAAAGATAGTCATAACTCTGTGTGAATATCAGCAGCAAAAGAAGTTCTTTCGTTTTGATTAATGTAACATTCTAAAGAAGATTTCAATGCACAACATTTAAACGATGCAATAATTTAGAGCGTGACGAATGTGCTATCTCCATTACGAAGGCTTGTTTTACCAGAAGATGCGCTCCCGTCTCATACTAGCTTCTGAGCATGCGCGCTTTTGAAAGACTCGTTAAAGCATACACACGAACCATTTTCTCGTCACAAAACAGGCCGACGAGAAACATGACGACGAAATCTGGAATCCTGACGAGAAAATAGAGAGCAGGTTCTCTATTTTCTCGTCGAGATTCACGGCAATTTTCTCGTCGTAAAACCATACACACAAACGTTTTTCTCGAGGAAAAAGCTCTCGCGGCACTTTTCTTGCCGGTTTTGGACGAGAAAATCGGTCGTGTGTACGAGGCTTTACACTACCACCTTCTATCCCAAACTATTCTAATGTTTTTCTTGTTTTAGTCAAAAATAAAGTAGCTGCATATGATAACACATGCTATAATTTATACAGCATTCTAAAATCTAGTTAGTAGCAGTGAATAAAGAGGAACGTACGTTTTTTTTTAAGTGAGTAGCTACATTCTGTATACTGTAACTATTACTTTAAAAAAGTACTTGCCAGGGCCTGGGGTCCAATGCTCTCTTCCTGCAGCCAGTTTTTCTTACTGCTGCGGGTCTCCAGCACCACCACCTTGGATATGGGAGCTGGCTGTGGATTCCTAAGGAATCACAGCCAAATCCCCACCGCCCATTGTAAATGGTCCTGCAGCGAGGCTGCGGGAGGGGAGGGAAGGGGCAAACAGCTTTTTTTCCTTGTGAGATAAAAAATTTACATAAAAAAAACCTGACCACTGTAAGCAACCCTGTTAGTGTTAATTATAGAGAAAAAGGTTAGTGTTAATTGGTTTGTCTCAACTCTCCAACTGCTACTTTGAACAGCTTGGTCTGTTAAAAGAAGTTGGAAACTAGCAGACTTACTTGCTGAATCACCAGGTGAAAATAAAGAACAAAAATTAAAAACAAAACAAATGCAGCTGCCACAATTAAGAATTAGTAAGCTGCATTTAATACATTTTTGTTTTTGGGTTTAATACCGTTTTAAGTACTGTGACAGCAGGCAGGTAAAATCACCAGGTTGCATCCAGGATGGGAGATATATATGTCCTAGATTCAGGCTTTATGCCAATTTATACCACTAGGGGGAGTGCTGGGAGTCTTGCAGGGGAAGAGTTAATGAGCCCAGCTGAAGCAAGTGGGCTCATTAGGGCCTCTACAAGAACTCCCAGCATGCTAAGGGAGATGCTCCATCCTGGAACCAGTTCTGTGTTGTGTAGACTGGGGAGTCTGCTTTCTGTCCTGTGCGGTGAGACAAAGCCTGTGTGGCTAAAACTTCTAAAACAGGGAGATAGGGGCTGGGGCAGCACAAGGCTGCACCTAGTTGTTAGATAGGGAAACTACGTGTGTAGTAAGCGGTCAAGCTGACCAGGATTTCTTTTCATGTTTCTTTTTGTTTTGCTGTTATATTTTACACTGTATATAGTTTAAATAAACCGCACCTTTTTGTTTTTCACCTACAACTCCGTCTGCTGTGCCTGTTTTTGTGTGGTGAACCCATCCAGGGGGTCACACACACCCGCTGCTGAGCTAACCCCCTCACAGTACTCATAAAGGGGGAAATTGGGGGAGGGGAAAAATGGGACTTTAAATGAGACACCCTAGATGAATGTCTCCATCCCTAATCAATCTATAATAAGAGGGGAGGAAGTTCGGGACTTTAACCACTTAACAACCACCTGCCGACAAATAACGTCTACAAGGTGGTTTCTTAACTCTGGGAGGACGTTATATAACGTCCTCCCAGAATCGCGCTCCCGCGCGCCCCCTGGGGCGCGCACACGGGAAACTCCGTGACCGCCGGGTCCAGAGGACCCGGCGGATCACGAATCGCGGTAAATCGCCGCTGATAGCGGCCGTTTACCACGTGATCGCTCCGTCGAATGACGGAGCAATCACTTGTAAACAGACCGGCGTCATTTGATGACGCCGGTTCCTGCCTCCCCTCTCTGTACCGATCGGTACAGTGTGAGAGGGGAGGGGGAGGGAGCGGATGGCAGCAGCAGCTCTGTGGGCTGGATCTGTGACAATTGCAGTCACAGATCCAGCCATCCATCCATCCCTGCTCAGCCATCCCTGTGCAATACTCTGCAATACACCCTGCCAATACTCTGCAATACACCCTGCCAATACTCTGCAAAATACCCTGCGCAATACTCTGCAAAATACTCTGCAATACCCTGGTGCAATACTCTGCAATACCCTGGTGCAATACTCTGCAATACCCTGGTGCAATACTCTGCAATACCCTGCAAAATACTCTGCAATACCCTGCAAAATACTCTGCAATACCCTGCGCAATACTCTGCAATACCCTGCACAATACTCTGCAATACCCTGCGCAATACTCTGCAATACCCTGCGCAATACTCTGCAATACCCTGCAATACCCTGTGCAATACCCCCTGTGCAATACCCCGTGCAATACCCTGCCATACTCCGCAATGCCCGGCAATACTCCGCAATGCCCGGCAATACTCCGCAATGCCCGGCAATACTCCGCAATGCCCAGCAATACTCCGCAATGCCCAGCAATACTCTGCAATAACCACTTCCCGCCCGCCGGCCGTCATATGATGTCCTTGACTTTGTGCGGGGATATCTGAATGATGCTTGCAGCTACAGGCATCATTCAGATATCAGCTTTTTCAGCCGGCGATTCCCTACACCATAACAACAATCATAGTGGCTGTTCCGATGCTTGATCATTCTTATGGGAGACGAGAGGGGATGCCCCCCGCCACCCTCCGGTGCTTCTACCGACTCGCCGCTACGATCAAAGCCAGGATTGTTGTTTTTTTTTTGTTTTTTTTCAGGCTTCCCAGCCTAGAGGTGAGATGTGGGGTCTTATTGACCCCATATCTCACTGTAAAGAGGACCTGTCATGCCATATTCCTATTACAAGGGATGTTTACGTTCCTTGTAATAGGTATAAAAGTGATCAAAAAAAATTTTGGGGCGGAAAAACATGTCAAACTAAAATAAATAAAGTAAAATGAACAATAAATTTTTTTATTTTTTTTTTAAAGCGCCCCTGTCCCCGTGAGCTCGCATACAGAAGCGAACGCATACGTAAGTCCCGCCCACATATGAAAACGGTTTTCAAACCACACATGTGAGGTATCTCTGCGAACGTTAGAGCGAGAGCAATCATTTTGGCCCTAGACCTCCTCTGTAACTCAAAACATGTAACCAGTAAAAATATTTAAAGTGTCGCCTATGGGGATTTTTTAAGTAGCGAAGTTTGGCGCCATTCCACGAGTGTGTGCAATTTTTAAGGGTGACATGTTAGGTATCTATTTACTCGGCGTAACTTCATCTTTCACATTATGAAAAAACATTGTGCTAACTTTACTGTTTTTTTTTTTTTAAGCACAAAACATTTTTTTTCCGTAAAAAACGCGTTAAAAAAATTGCTGCGCAAATATCGTGCGAGATAAAAAGTTGCAACAACCACCATTATATTCTCTAAGGTCTTTGCTAAAAAAACATATATAATGTTTTGGGGTTCTATGTAATTTTCTAGCAAACAAATGATGATTTTTACATGTAGGAGAGAAATGTCAGAATTGGCCTGGGTGCTCCAGAACGCCTGAAGGTGCTCCCTGCATGTTGGGCCTCTCTATGTGGCCACACTGTGTAAAAGTCTCACACATGTGGTATCGCCATACTCGGGAGTAATAGCAGAATGTATTTTGGGGTGTAATTTGTGGAATGCATATGCTGTGTGTGAGAAATAACCTGCTAATATGACAATTTTGTGAAAAAAAAAAAAAAAGAAAAAAAAATCTTGATTTTGCAAAGAATTGTGGGAAAAAATTACAACTTCAAAAAACTCACAATGCCTCTTTCTGAATACCTTGGAATGTCTTCTTTCCAAAAAGGGGTCATTTGGGGGGTATTTGTACTTTTCTGGCATGTTAGGGTCTCAAGAAATGAGATCGGCCGTCAGTACTTCAGGTGTGATCAATTTTCAGATATTGGCACCATAGCTTGTGGACTCTATAACTTTCACAAAGACCAAATAATATCCACCAATTTGTACTTATTTTTACCAAAGATATGTAGCAGTATAAATTTTGGCCAAAATGTATGAAGAAAAAATAGTCATTTGCAAAATTTTATAACAGAAACGAAAAAAAAAATCATTTTTTTTACAAAATTTTCAGTCTTTTTCCTCTTATAGCGCAAAAAATAAAAAACCCAACAGTGATTAAATACCACCAAAAGAAAGCTCTATTTGTGTGAAAAAAAGGACAAAAAATTCATATGGGTACAATGTTGTATGACTGAGTAATTGTCATTCAAAATGTGAGAGCACCGAAAGCTGAAAATTGGTCTGGTTATTAAGGGGGTTTAAGTGCCCAGTGGTCAAGTGGTTAAATGAGGCACATAAATAGAACAATGAATCACTTGAAAAAACAAGTTTTAATAAATAAACACAAGTTATACAAATATCTCGGCCAGCAGGCTCCATATAGAGATATAAGTTAACAACAATGATTAAAATAGCTACATGACATCATATATGATAACATCAAGCATCTAGGGTAGCCTATAGATTGAGAAGGCCATTGGCTCGACGCGTTTTGGGCGACTGTAGCGCCTCATCAGGAGCAGATGCATATAATCTGAAAAAACATTATACATAAAGATAAGGACCAATAGAGGTATTCAAAACTCTCAAAAAGGGTAAAAAAGAAAAAACATATAATGGGTATAAAGAGAACAAAAATATGGGGGGTATGGAGGAAGGAATTGACCAGCCTCCTACTTACACAGTGTGCACAGAATGTGCTTGTGGCAATGAACCAGCGGTACACGTCACATATATCTGCCAGGAGCTGAGGGGACGAAGAACCCAATGGGAGAGTGACACCAACATTGGGCCTCCAGCAGGAAGACAACGCCCACATTAGCACTGGCGGTCGATGCCGGAAGGAAACCTAGGGAGATGTGTGAGGAATTATTATGGTGAAAAAGTGCTGGGAATGGGAAAATGTATGTTGGTGTAGTGGGCTAAGGAAAGTGCACTGAGGTAGTGGTGTGAAGGGCATGGGCGTCCGCTGAACTTTTTTCAGGGGGGGGCATCATTTTAAGGTCAATTATGCATCTTTGGGGCAGTGGAGCAGCGCTGTATACACCACTCCTCCACCTCCCCTGCCCATTGAAATAAATGGGCACCGCTGCCGAAGCGCCTGCAAAGCGCTTCGGCAGCGGCGATACACAGTTGCATTTAACCCTGTCTTCGACCGATAGCTGGGGTTAAAAGCGCCCCACTAGCAGCCGAATAGCGCCACTAAAACGATGGTAAAGCGCCGCTAAAACTAGCAACGCTTTACCGATAACGCGGCCAGCTGGCAGTGTGAAATAGCTCGAGGATAATTCAGCTTCACTCCACCATGTCCATATAAATATAGCCTAGAGAATGTACAGCTTTCTAAATTGCAGTGTATTGCAATACATCTGTTGTGGCCATATTTTGATCTTTATGAAAACAGCCTATACTGCATAGGTTGTTTTCATCAAGATCAAAATATGGCCGCCCACAACAGATGTATTGCAATACATTGCAATACAAAAAGATGTACACAGTGGTGCCGTGGCACAGGCACTGCTGTTACCTGTAGTTCTTCAGTGATAGGCCCAGGGCAGGCACTGGCAGCGTATTCTCTCGTCTCGACCACTGCACGCCACGCACCTGTGGGAGGAGCCAGCGCATACATTTACACAGGCAGAGGCAGGCTGAGGCAGCAGCCAATCACGGAACAGCCGGGTCACGGACGGCCAGGCAGAGCCAATCTGATGCTCGGGCCGGGGGTGAGGAGGGAGGGACGGATGTGTAGTCAGAAAAGACAGAGCAGCCCCAGGCCAGCAGCAGACGTAGAAAAAAAAGTCCACGGTTGCCGCGGAGGCGGCCATTGCAACACAGGGGGCAAGTGTCTTCACTCTGACTTCCGATTCCAGGGGGGGGGGATTGACCCCCCTTGCCCTATGGAGCGGACACCCATGGTGAAGGGGATTGGATACATGAAAGGAGATGAATAACAAGGGTGGAAAAAGAAGAAAGAGAGAAAAAGAGAGAAAGAGAAAAGAATAAAGGTTCCAACATGGCTCCCCGTGGGGTTTTAGCGTCCTCATTCCTCGCTGTTCATTAGCTGCCGGGTCCATCATCACACATCACTATCACAGTAGTCCGCTGGCACATACCAGGTAACTATCATTGGGTTCTCTCTTTGTAGTTAGTGACCCCTTTATTGATCTTTTTCTTCACCTTACACACATTTTCGTTCCAGCTCCTTCATGGGCCTCTCATTCCTCATACATTTTCACTTTTCAGCCTTACCTTTATTCTTTTCTCTTTCTCTCTTTTTCTCTCTTTCTTCTTTTTTCACCCTTGTTATTCATCCCCTTTCATACATCCAATCCCCTTCACACCACTACCTCAGTGTTCTTTCCTTAGCCCACTACACCAACATACATTTTCCCATTCCCAGCACTTACCCATGGATATCCATGGAAGCAGGAGTCTTCATTCAACAGAAAGTTGCAGGAAATAAATTTGCACTGTCTATGGCCTGCCGAAATGTAAGCCAAAGTACTTTACAAATGTAAAAAAAAAAAAAAAAAATCAGACACCTTCAGTTTCAAATTAGGTTTGGGTGCATGTCATAAAAGCAAAACGATACCCCGAGGAGTCATACAGCACAGAATACTAAAAGAATAAAGTTATTTGAGAAGATTGCCTTTGAATCTTAAATTAGATTAAGACTGCAAAACTCTATGAAATGTTTAGTTACCCTGGAAACATAACTTACAAAGATACATCTACATTCATTATGGGATCTTTGTAAAGGTCCATTATAAGCAATCTTTGCAGACAAGCAGAATAAAAGACCCCTAAAAATGAAGTACTTTAAATGCTATATGGACTTTTATATCAATCCTGCATTAACTGAATGTGTTGAATGTGTTCTTTAGTAATTATTTCTTTCAAAAACACTGTCATCTTTTAGTGTGTTCTGCATAAAAAATAGGATGGAATAAGAGCATTTTAATACACCTTTTTTTAATTATTCTGCTAATAATTGATCAGCTACTCCTGATTATCATAAAGCCAGCACTGTCAGAAAACACAATTTATGGCTCTAAGATGAAGGCATTTACTTGCAATTAAATGCATGCCCATTTCCCAGGTTCTAAAAAGCAACATTGTAAATGATGATGAGACAGCTTTCGCAAGCTTGAAGGTGTTCAAGATCTCTCTTAAAGTGATTGTAAAGTCTATATTTTTTTTCTATTGAAATAACAAACATGTTATATTTACCTGCTCTGTTGCAGTGGATTTGCACCGGGCAGCCCAGATCCACCTCTTCTCGGGTCCCTCTTCGGTTCTTCTGACTCCTCCCTCCTGTTGAGTACCCCCCACAGCAAGCAGCTTGCTATAGGGACACCCGAGCCGAGCCACAGCTCCATGTGTCCATTCAAACATGTAGATGCGGTTTGGCCCTGCCCTTTTCTCTCCTGATTGGCTAACTGAGTTTGATTGACAGCAGTGAGAGCCAATGGCACCTCTGCTGTGTCTCAGCCAATCAGGAGCGAGAGTCCCGGATGGCCAAGGCTCTCATTGACATCGCTGGATCGTGATAAGACTCAAGTAAGTATTAGGGGGCTGAGGGGTGCTGGTGCACATAGAGAGGCTTTTTATTGTAAATAAAAAACCTTCTGCCTTTACAAGCACTTTGAAAACTTTTTATTCCAGTAGCAATTCCCCATCTAATTTATACAGCAAATGGCGATGGGAATAATGCTTTTTTTCCTGCTGGGTTCTTCACAGTTTGCATACACACCCACCCAATGGATCCAGCATTGTCCGAATGAGATCCTCTTCTCTGTAGCCACTGCCGCAGGTCCTGTGTGTTGGAAAAGCAACAGCAAGTAGCTTTATAATCTGAACATTATACTGTATGCATTATACCTATCTATACCAGTAGGTGGCACTGCAGTGTTATAATGTGTATTCTATGGTAATGTAATGAGAGGAAGTGTTTGCCTTTCCTTACTGTGTCCCTGTATGCTCCTTGTTCCTGTTTCCTGTTTCTCATGCTGTAAGACATGTTCTGATATTCCTCCATGAAAGTAAAGTATTCTCTGCATCCAAGAAGCTTCCAGCACATTATATCAAGACTCTGACTACAGGTTATGCGCCCAGCAAACGCAGCAGGCATCCAGGCACTGGAAAGAGGATACTGCAAGTTTGTGAGTACTGTATACAAGCTGCTGAAAGATGGCAAGTAGTTCAGATGTGAAGTTTGAAATTGCAAAACTAAACAATGGCAATTACCAGCTGTGGAAGTTTAAACTAGAAAAGCTTCTGAACAAGGATGACTTGTGGCAAGTGCTGAATACAGACAGACCCACAAATGGAGAGACAGAGAATTGGGACAGGAAGGATAGACAGGCAAAAGCAACTATACGCTTACTAGTGGAAGATGACCAGCTTATCCACATAAGAACAGAGAAAACGACCAAAGGTATGGGGACTTTATTACAGAAACTGCATGAGCGTTCAATTCTAAACGGCAAGCTGTTTCTACTCAGAAAACTGTATAAAATTAGACTAGAAGAAGGTCAGTAGATGTGTGACCACGTGAAAGCTATGATAGAAATCATAGACCAGCTACGCGCCATCGGAGAGGACATCATAGATAACCATACTGTTGCCCTGCTCCTCTGCAGCCTCACAGAGACATATACTGCTCTTATTAACGCTTTAGAAACCAGACCCAAGCAGGAGGTGGCACTGGAATATGTCAAAGAGAAATTAATCAAGGAATATGACATTGGGAATGAAAATATGAAAAAAGGATTGTTGTATCTGGAAAGCCGAGCAGAAAAAGCTATAGCTTTCCACAAAAAGAGTCAAACAAAGGAAACTGCAGACACATCATGGAATGGCACCTTTAAAATGACACAGAGTCGCAAGCCATGTGGCTGGTGCATAGACTCAGGTGTGACAAGCCACATGACTAGCGATGAGACCTTCTTCACAAACATTGATTACAGTGCAAAAAACTAAGTTTTCCTAGCAAACGGGAAAAACATCACTGCAGAAGGTAAAGGCCAGGGCTTCCTGAACTGCATTACACCACAAGGAGGCAAGCAGAGTATCCTTGTAAAGAAAGTGCTGTATGTTTCAGAACTAGAAGGCAGAATTCTATCAGTGAAAAGTCTTGCAAACAACAGTCTCACAGTTAAGTTCCAGGGTGATGAATGCACAATTCACAATAATAAGCGATTCCTCGCAAAAGGAAAACTGGATGATCACCTATACAGGCTCATCACCACAGACCAGCAAGCCAATATAGTCTCTAATGACCGACATAGCAAACATATTCACCAATGCCACAGGCAGCTGGGGCACAGAAGTCCAGAAGCTATACAAGACATCATAAAGAGAGGCTTATCAGAAGATTTGACAATAGTGCCTTGCAAAGTGCTCATGAATTGCAGTGCAGTATTGAAGAAAAAGCCACACATGCTCACCTTTTACAGGCATCTCAAGGAAAAAACACCCACCTAATAATACGCACCAACAATGAGGGGGAAATAAATAAGCAAAGAAGTGGCCTTATACCTGATGAGACAAGGAATAGTACACCAGACAGTGGCAGCTGGTGCTCAAAATTTTTTGGGGGGGAGCGCAAACAAACTGAAAAATTCTGAAAAAAACCTCATCAATTGCAGCCTCACTGTGCCCATCAAACTTTGCCATCAAAAGCAGCCACTATGCCATCAAACGCAGCCACTGTGCCCATCAATTTCTAGCCACTGTGCCCATCAAAAGTTGCCACTGTGCCCATCAAAGGCAGCCACTGTGCCCATCAAACGCTCCCACTGTGCCCATCAAACGCTGCCACTGTGCTCACCGAATGCTCCCACTGTGCCCCCCATCGAATGCTGCCACTCTGCCCATTGAATGCTGCCACTGTGCTCATGGAATGCTGCCACTGTGCCAATTAAATGCTGCCACAGTGCCCATCGAATTCCATCACTGTGATCCCCCCCTGCCCACTCGCTGTCTGCCCGGCACTTACCCTGTCGCGGTGGGGCAGCGAGTGATGGCGAGCGTTGTCCTCCATGGGTCTTCTCCCCTCCTCTCCTCCCATCCTTTCCAATAGGCGATTAGATGCCTATAGGCATCCAATCATATCGCCTGTTGTTTCAGCCAATCAGGTGACTAGTAACAGACCCGAACACCTAATTGGCAGAGAGACGGTTCAGTGTTAGAAAAGCAAATATTCATTAGCTGTTCTAACACACCTGGGTGAACTGCGAGTGCCAAGCATGGCGCTCGCAGGTCACCATTTTTGACACCTATTAGAGCCTATGGCTCTAATCCGGTGCTTTAAAAACACCCCCCGTCGCTGTAATTTAGTCGCCCGGCACCCGAAAAGGGGCCGGGCGCCTGAATAGGAGGGTGGCAGAGGCGGCCAAGGATAGATTCATGCAATGCATGAATCTATCCATTGGTCATAGAGGGGGGTGGCTGGAGAGAGGGGGTGGCGCCCGTGCGCCCTTATGGATGCACCGCCACTGACACCAGACAACCACACCATATACTCCTAAACAAAACGGTGTAGCAGAAAGGAAAAATCGCACTCTTACAGAAATGGCCAAATGCATGTTGTCGGATGCCAACCTACCTCAAAAGTACTGGGGAGAAGCAGTCATGACTGCAACCTACCTACAGAACAGACTACCCTCAAGAGCCATTAAAAGTACTCCATTCGAAATGTGGCATGGATCAAAGCCTAGCATAGGGAACATTAGAGTGTTTGGATGTAAAACATATGCCTATATTCCAAGTGAGAAGCAATCCAAGCTGGAGAACAGAGCCATGGAGGGCATTCTAGTAGGCTACAGTGAGCAAACTAAGGGTTACAGGATCCTACACCCAAAGACTGACAACGTGACAATAAGCTGTAGTGTTTATTTTGATGAGAGCCCATCACTAGAAACACCAATCCCTGAAAGCTGTGAAGTGAATATACCCAGAAAACCAGAAGAAAAGGTCGACCAAAGCAAACCTGTGCAGGAGTCAGAACAAGAGGTGGAACTCACAATGCCTAAATCAAGTTCCCCACCAGATCCTGCTATACTGCCTGAAGTCAGAAGATACACTCGGACTACAAAGGGGATACCACCCCGCAAGCTGTCATACACTGTCAAAACACACAGCATACTTGAACCAAGATTATGGGAAGACGTAGAAAAATGTAAAGCCAATAAATGGAGAAAGGCAGCAGAAGAAGAAAATAAAACCTGGACACTCACGGAGCTCCCTCCTAACCGCAAAACTATAGGAAGTAAGTGGACTTTCAAAATAAAGTCAGACGTAAAAGGGAATATCCAGAAATACAAAGCCAGACTAGTTGCAAAGGGTTACTCCCAGAAATTCAGTGAAGATTACGATGAAACATTCAATCCCGTCGTAAAACACTCCACCATCAAATCGCTTCTTAGCGTTGCAGCCGGGTAGGGCATGCAAGTGAAACACCTAGACGTTAAAACTGCTTTCCTATATGGAGACATCGGTGGAGGCACTGCAGGCATTGCCATTTCGTGGGTTAAAATCCAGACATGACCTGACCCTGTCGATGATAACAACAGTAAAAGTATGGAGAGATGGCATAGCAAGGGAGAGTTATTCGAAAACAAATATATCCCCAAACACTCCATTATGGAGAAATCTCGAGCTTCCACATCTAGACTCTATTCAAGATCCAGGAGTATGGACAAAATTTGGAGTTAAAAAACTATCACAAGTAATATATGGGGGAAAAATATCTTCATTTGTATAAATGAGGCAACGCTGGAGTATACCTGAAAACTATGTGTAGCGGGGTCCCCTTTAAGACTCCCAGGACTACCTTACCCAGAACCCCTTTCGGCAATGTTTCACCCCAGAGACTCATGGGAGGGGTTATATAAGGAATAGGCGAGGCGGAGCTCGGCCTCTTTGGGACACGAGGCTTCAGTGGAGAGATCTTCCTGTGCGGATCCGCTGTGGTGCAAGGCCTGAAGCCTGGGGCCTTGCGCTGCTACCCAAAAGAGCCTTCCACCCCATCTCGAGCCTGGGTGGCATCTGACTCAGTTTCTTCAACTGCTGCTGAGCCGGAGACCCGACCGCTGCGGACGCTGTGTGTGGAGACACAGCGGGTGGAAGTTCCCGGACTGGGATCGCGTCCGGAGGGGTGAGCGAGCACATGCTCAATCCACAAATACTGTATACCATTGTTAGGCCTACAGACTGCCGTGGCCCACCAGTTCCTAATTCAGTTCTTTCTCCCCACTGGAGATCCATAGCAGAACTGAGTCAAACGGATCTCTAGTGGAGTGTACTGTGTTGGTATTTTTACCCCCCCCCCTGGATTACAAATGTGTTCCTGAAATATGCACCACCGTTTAAAGACTTGCATGCAAAGAATTTTACCCCCTAGAGACTGAGTTATATGGTCAGGCCTGGCCATCTAGATAGTTTATTTAGTTGCTGCACCATAGGGCGCATAGTGAAGTACTGTTACACGTGGCGCGTGTGCGCCATATCTTAATAGTTATAGTGTGACTACTGCTGCAGGGCTCTGCAGATAGATTTATGTGATCTGTTACAACTGTTGATTTTATTGCCAGTAGAAAGTAAATTCGTTATTCTTCTATCACTGCATTGGTGTCTGAATTTAACCATAGAGCATAAGATATACACATATTACCCTAGACTAACTGTGCCAGAAGGGGGTCGAGTAAATTGCCGGGGGTTGGCGGAGCTGTCTTCAGGGCCCAAACTAAATCTGCGGCCTTCTTAATTGAAGGTAACGCTACATATACTTTCAGATATATGCAGTTGGCACACGCCTTATCAGCCCAGTTCCCCTTCACCCCATCACCACAAGCCCTTAGGTTTTGGATCAAGCCGGATCTTACAGTATAGGCAAAAGAAATATGTCATACCTCGACAATTGCAACTCCTTCCTTGTTGGCCTACCCTAACACATGCTATCCCACTTTCAGTATACCATTATTGCTGCTTCCAGACTCATCCAAATTACCAACCATTCAAGGTCTGTCACCTCCCTCTGCCACTCCCTCAACTGGTTTATGCTTACCCAACAAATACAATTTAAAACACTAACATACAAAGCCATTCACAAATCTGCCCTGAGTGACATAATTAACCTCACCCCAAAATGTTACCCAAACCCTCCACTTCGCTCCTCCCAAGACCTTCTCTTGTCTAGCCATCAACTCCTCCCATGCTTGCCTACAGGATTTCTCCAGAGCCGCTCTCATCCTTTTATACTCCCTACCCCAATCTGTCCGACTATCCAGCTTTAGGTGATTCCGACTATCCAGCTTTAGGCGATTTCTGAAAACTCATCTCTTCAGGGAAGCCTATCCCACTTTTACCCAACGACTAAAAAAATTTACTCTCTCCCTCAACTCATCTTCATAGAGTTATTAACTTTGTATTACTTGCCCCTCCATTCAGTGGCGTACTAAGTAGGGGGTGGGGGGGGGGCGTGCCGCACCGGGTGCCACTCACTGGGGGGGTGTCAGGCCGGCGCCCCCCTCCGCGACCAAAGAGGACTTAGCCACACACTGGGACTTAGCCACACACTGGGGGGGGTGTCAGGCCGGCACCCCCCTCAGCGACCGAAGAGGACGGGCGGCATGGCGCAGTGACAGGTAGGCAGAGGGGGGGGTACGAGCCGCACCCGAGTGATACCCGTCGGCACACCCGGGACACGGCCGCAACGATCCCCTTCCGTCGTGGCCGCGCCGCGGCTCTGATAAGTCTCGGCTGTGACTGTCTCACAGTCACAGCCGAGCAGAGTGAACGAAGCCGCCTCCCCCTCCTCTGTGTAGTCTGTCAAGTGCACGAGGCGCGCTGATCATTACGGGTCTGAAGGGGGGGTGGTTCTGTATTGTAGGGGGGTGTCTGCACTATTGGGGGGTTCTGTATTGTAGGGGGGTGTCTGCACCATTATGGGGGGGTGGTGTATTGTAGGGGGGTCTGTATTGTAGGGGGGGTGTCTGCACTATTGTAGGGGGGGAGGTTCTGTATTGTAGGGGGGTGTCTGCACTATTGGGGGGGTTCTGTATTGTAGCGGGGTGTCTGCACCATTGTGGGGGGTGGTGTATTGTAGGGGGTTCTGTATTGTAGGGGGGTGTCCACACTATTGTAGGGGGGGAGGCTGCACTATTGTAGGGGGGTTCTGTATTGTGGGGGGGTGTCTGCACCATTGTAGGGGGGTGTCTGCACCATTGTAGGGGGGGTTCTGTATTTTCGGGGGGTTCTGTATTATAAGGGGGGTGTCTGCACTATTGCAGGGGGGGTTCTGTATTGTAGGGGGGTGTCTGCACTATTGTAGGGGGTTCTGTATTGTAGGGGAGGGGGGTCTGTATTGTAGGGGAGGGGGGTCTGCACTGTAGGGGGAGGGGTCTGCACTGTAGGGGGGTCTGTGTAACATGCAGGGGGTCCAGAACTGTTAGGGGGGTGTCTGTGTAACATACAGGTGTCTAGAGCTGTGGGGTGCTGTGTAATATAAAGGGGTCCAGAGGTGCAGTCTAATGTAAAGGGGTGCAGTGTAATGTAAAGGGGCCCAAAGGTACAAGGGCTGTGTAATGTAAAGGGGTCCAGAGGTGCAGTCTAATGTAAAGGAGTGCAGTGTAATGTAAAGGGATCCAGAGGTGCAGTGTAATGTAAAGGGGTCCAGAGGTGCAGTGTAATGTAAAGGGGTCCAGAGGTGCAGGGTACTGTGTAATGTAAAGGGGTCCAGAGGTACAAGGGCTGTGTAATGTAAAGGGGTCCAGAGGTGCAGTGTAATGTAAAGGAGTGCAGTCTAATGTAAAGGGGTCCAGAGGTGCAGTGTAATGTAAAGGGGTCCAGAGATGCAGGGTGCTGTGTAATGTAAAGGGGTCCAGTGATGCAGGATGCTGTGTAATGTAAAGGGGTCCAGTGATGCAGGGTGCTGTGTAATGTAAAGGGATCCAGTGATGCAGGGTGCTGTGCAATGTAAAGGGGTCCAGTGGTGCGGGGTGCTGTGTAATGTAAAGGGGTCTAGTGATGCAAGGTGCCGTGTAATGTAAAGGGGTCCAGTGGTGCAGGGTGCTGTGTAATGTAAAGGGGTGCAAGGTGATGTGTAATGTAAAGGGGTCCGGAGGTGCAGTCTAATGTAAAGAGGTGCAGTGTAATATAAAGGGGTCCAGAGGTGCAGTGTAATGTAAAGGGGTCCAGAGGTGCAGGGTGCTGTGTAATGTAAAGGGGTCCAGAGGTGCAGTCTAATGTTAAGTGGCGATGTGTAATGTAAAAGGGGTCCAGTGATGCAGGGTGTTGTGTAATGTAAAGGGGTCCAGTGATGCAGGGTGCTGTGTAATGTAAAGGGGTCCAGAGATGCAGGGTGCTGTGTAATGTAAAGGGGTCCAGAGATGCAGGGTGCTGTGTAATGTAAAGGGGTCCAGTGGTGAAGGGTGCTGTGTAATTTAAAGGGGTCCAGAGCTGTGGGGTGCTGTATAATATAAAGGGGTCCAGAGGTGCATGGTGCTGTGTAATGTAAAGGGGTGCAGGGTGCTGTGTAAAGTAAAGGGGTCCAGAGGTGCAGTCTAATGTAAAGGGGTGCTGTGTAATGTAAAAGGGGTCCGATGGTGCAGGGTGCTGTGTAATGTAAAGGGGTCCAGAGGTGCAGGGTGCTGTGTAATGTAAAGGGGTGCAAGGTGCTGTGTAATGTAAAGGGGTCCAGAGCTGTGGGGTGCTGTATAATGTAAAGGGGTCCAGTGGTGCAGGGTGCTGTGTAATGTAAAGGGGTGCAAGGTGCTGTGTAATGTAAAGGGGTCCAGAGCTGTGGGGTGCTGTGTAATGTAAAGGGGTTCAGGGGTGCAGTTGTGGAGAGGGGGTACACAGTAGTGACAAAGATATTGAAGGATACAGGGGGCACAGTGGGGTGTTTTTACATTTTACCATGGGGGGGTGCCAGATATTGGATCCGCCCCGGGTGCCAAATGCTCTAGGTACGCCCCTGCCTCCCTTTTAGATTATAGGTACCCATGATCAGAGCCCACCTAACCCTCTTGTCTTGTATTGTAACTGTACTGTGCAAATTGTTGGAGTTATATAAATGATGTATTACCATATTAATAAAAAAAAAAATATGCCCTATATAGTCCCTACATTGCTAAAGTAATCAACACAATAAATGATTAACATGCACTCTCTGCTTTGTACTCCTGCCACCGTCTTGTACACAGAGTTTCATATAGGTTACACTGACCCCTAAGAGGTAGGGATCATGCACAGCGGCTGGCTGTCAATATGCTGAGACTTTTAGCTCTTGTGCTACTAGCAGAACTCAGTGTCAGCAGAATTGTTATAAACTTTATTAGTCAGAAATGATGGATGAGCTAAGAGCTAAGATATTCTGATTTGGTCATTCCTTTACTGCAACACATCTGATGTCTTATCCTATGTTCTTATCATGTCGTCCTTTTGTGTATATCTGTTTAATAATATGAATTGGTACTTGCATTTTTTTTATTTCAGAATTACATTTTTGTTACATATACACCTAATATGTTTTTTGCCCCAAACCAGACATTTTGGTAGGTTCAGACAATAGTTTGGTCATTTATACTGTACAGCAGGGATATGCAATTAGCGGACCTCCAGTTGTTTCAGAACTACAAGTCCCATGAGGCATAGCAAGACTCTGTCAGCCACAAGCATGACACCCAGAGGCAGAGGCATGATGGGACTTGTAGTTTTGAAACAGCTGGAGGTCCGCTAATTGCATATTCCTGCTGTACAGTATCTACGACTGAAAATTTTTACTCCAGTAGCAGATTTAAACATTGATCTGGTAGGTTGTCCTTTAAAGATGGTGCCAAAATAAGTATGCAGAGATAACAGAGGCAGTTGAACAGTTCATAGCTGAAAATTCTTCATAGAAGTGAGTATACATGGGTAAATGCCAGTTAAAGTTTGGTTGAATACTAATGTATTTAGATTCCTAACTTTAGGCTCCTTTCACACAAGACTGACTCTGGCCGCGGATCCAATCCGCTCAGCAGGGGATCTCTCCGCAGAGATCCCCACTGAGCAAGCGGATGACACAGCCTGCTGTTCTCTATTGGCTATCAGATGGAAACGGACAGCCTGTCTGTTTCCATTCATCTGTCATCCGATCCAACGGATGGATGGGGAACCGCATCCGCCTGTTTTTAGCAGACAGGATCGGATCAGATGTCAGTGGACACGTATCCGTTGACATCCCCCGCTCTATAGAGAGCAATAAATGGTCCAATCGGGTCCGCCTGAAAAACTGACAGTCATCGGTCCATCAGTGTGAAAGGGGCTTAAGGGTTCAAATTGTATTATATAAAAACTGTCTCTGAGCCCTGGTTCACAGTGATCTGCGGGAATAAAGCCGTGTGAGTTCGACTGAACTCAAATGATTTCACTCCCGCATGTCAGTCCTGTTTCTGCACAGATGTCAATGGAAATCGCACCCCAAAATCGTAAAAAGTAGTACAGAAACTACTTTTTGAAAGTGTTGCACCGATTAGGACGGTGCCATTGCCGGCAATTGCCGCCGATTTAACATGAGATTTGACATGTCAAATTGCATGTCAAAACGCACCAATGTGAACCAGGGCTTAAAAAGATTCTTTATTAAAAGTAATAAAAAAATATATCTGTCAAGGCACATATACAGCATATATCATGTCCTGTAGCTAAATGCCACTTGATGAGTAGCATGTCATAGAGATACATCTTTGTTGAAGTGGTACGTCAATAGCACTTATATTATAATTATTATGTTGAACATGCTTAAATTTAGCTAAAGAGGGGCTAATTAACCATTGTTATTGCTTAATATATTAATTTAATCCGTTTCTCTCCTGTCCTAAATTTAACATGAATAGCACTGTTATACTGCTTTATTTGACAATTGGTGTGAAAAGGGTGCAACTACATGTTAACACTGGAAATTTAGATTTAACTGTTTGCACACTGCTGTACACCCTTACATAGTTATAGTAAACTTTTGTGTTAAAGCAGAGATGTTATATACTGTATATGTAAACTATTTGGATTGGAGCACAGACATCTCTCAATTCCTATTGCATAGTGCAGGTCAGAGACCAGACCTGAGTGGGTGATTTACTAACAACAGTGCGCTGCGCTGGTTCATACCTTAATTGGTGCGCCGGATAAATCCTTAATTGGGCGCATGAACCGGCGGCGCACTGTGATAGTAAATAAAAATGTCAGCGGCACTTGTGTCCCTATTCAAAATGAATGGTTCCCTATGGGAGCCCATTGATTTGAATAGAGGTCGCACGGGAAGTCGGATCTAGACGATCCGACTTGCGGGGCGACTCGTGTGCCGGTTGACACAGGGGCAGCGTGACTTTGCGAGGCAACTTGGACATGACTTGAGCGTGAAGCAGACGCTTAAGTCGTGTCCTGGAGGCGACTTGAAGTTGCCTCCAGTACAGGCTATTTTGCCAGTACCTGCCCGCGAGAATATTTCCAGCACGATGCCATCGCGCTGGTTCTCAGCAACAGGGTACTGCAAGCCTCGCGCTCACTGTCCCCTGTGTTTGGTATGAATCATGAAGGGGAACTCCACGCCAAATTTTAAATAAAAAACCAGCATGGGTTCCCCTCCAGGAGCATACCAGGCCCTTAGGTCTGGTATGGATTTTAAGGGAAACCCCCTACGCCGAAAAAACGGCACGGGGGTTCCCCCAAAAACCATACCAGACCCTTATCCGAGCACACAGCCTGGCAGGTCAGGAAAGGGGGCAAGCGAGCCCCACGCCATTTATTTTTTTAATTTTGGTGTGGGGGAGGGGGGATCCCCTCTGAATCCATACTAGACCCAAGGGCCTGGTATGGACCTGGGGGGGGGGAACCCCACGCTGTTTTTTTCTCTATTTTTTTTTCTAGCCGGCAATGTTTATTTTTTTACATTTCCTTTAACAACCAGCTATAAACAGGTTAAAAAAAAACGCAAATCGCGGCAAAATCGCGGTACTTGCATTTTGGATGCGGGTCCATTGAATTCTATTACATGCAAAGCGCTGTTTTTTGCTGTGAAAAAAAAGTCCCCGACCCTTTCCAAAAACGCAGAGGCACAAAAATGCATTGATGTGAACATGTTCCATAGGAACCCATGTTAAAAAATTTCGCTGCATTTATGCAAAATGCAAAATGCACCAAAAAACGCATTAGTGTGAATCGAGCCTTACAGGCCGTTTTTTAAAATGTCCGCCCATGGGCATGAGGCCTAAGAAAAAAGAGGGGAGAAAAAAGCACTGGACTGCATCAAAAACGCGCATGCAGAAAAGCACCTGGAATGCATCCGGACAGCGTTTCCAAGGTGTGAACTGGCCCTTAGGCAGTTGCGTTTAACCTCGTTTTTCAGAAAGCCAAAAAATACATTCAGACGGCAAAGATTTCCACGTTTCAGACGCGGTACCGGCGTTAAGCCGCGTTTTCGTTTAGAAGCGTTTTTAAAGGTGACCTTTTTTTTACATTGAAAAACTCAAAAATTATGACAAATGATGAAAAAACATTAAAAATATATATATATTAAAAAAAATGTAATTGCTTGCATTGCATTGTGGACAATCCACAACTTGTGCCAGGTGACATGGCAAGTGGACAATCCACAACTTGTGCCAGGTGACATGGCAAGTGGACAATCCACAACTTGTGCCAGGTGACATGGCAAGTGGACAATCCACAACTTGTGCCAGGTGACATGGCAAGTGAACAATCAACAACTTGTGCCAGGTGACGTGGCAAGTGGACAATCAACAACTTGTGCCAGGTGACGTGGCAAGTGGACAATCTACAAGTGACACGCTAAATACAAGTACACTGCTGCTCTCTCAGCTGCTGCTACTCACTCTGGTCTCACAAAATAGCTGAAATGGTTAATAATACAGTTTTTTGAGCTTAGGGCGGCTCCTTAACATGTTTTCTAACTAAACGCTTATAGACGCAAATGCGGTAAAACGCGGCATGCAAACGCGACAAAACGCGCATTTCTAAACGCCGCTTTCAACCTAAGTTCTGAAGACTTTGCACCAGCGTCCCGTGTACATGGGGCCTAAAAACGGCTATGCCATTTACAGCTCAAAAACGCCATGGTGGCCATGAGGCCATAGGCTAACATGGAGAGGCGTTTTTAAGCTGCAAAAAACGCTCAAACAAGCGGCTGGAAAAACGTCCGTGTGCATGTAGCCTTGTATTAACCACTTGCTTACTGGCCACTTAAACCCCCTTCCTGCCCAGACCAATTTTCTAATTTCAGCGCTTATGCACTTTGAATGACAATTGCGCGCTCATACAACACTGTAACCCAATGAAAATGTAATCATTTTTTGCACACAAATAGAGCTTTCTTTTGGTGCTATTTGATCACCTCTGCGTTTGTTTTTTGTTTTTTTCTATAAATACAAAAGACAAAAAAAAAAATTAGGATATTTTAATCACTTCAGCACCGGGCCTATTCTGGCACTTCTCTCCTTCATGTAAAAATCTTAATTTTTTGCTATAAAATTACTTAGAACCCCCAAACATTATATATGTTTTTTTAGCAGACACCCTAGGGAATAGAATGGCAGTCATTGCTAATTTTTATCTCGCACAGTATTTGCGCAATAAATTTTCAAACGCCCTTTTTTGGGGGAAAAAAATGGTTTCATGAATTAAAAGATAACAAAACAGTAAAGTTAGCCCAATTTTTTTGTATAATGTGAAAGATGTTGTTATGCTGAGTAAATAGATACCTAACACGTCACGCTTTAAAATTGCGCCCACTCATGGAATGACACCAAACTTCAGTACTTAAAAATCTCCATAGGCGATGCTTTAATATTTTTTACACGTTACCATTTTAGCATTACAGAGGAGGTCTAGTGCTAGAATTGTTGCACTCGTTCTAACGCACGCAGCAGTACCTCACATGTGTGGTTTGAACGGCGTTTACATATGTGGGCGGGACTTACGTGTGTGTTCGCTTCTGAGTGCGAGCTACCAGGAACAGGGGCATTTTAAAAAAATATATTATTTTTTTTGTTTGTTTTTTACTTTTATTTATTATTTTTTTACACTTTTTTTAACTTTTTTTTTTTTTTATCACTTTTATTCCTATTACAAGGAATGTAAACATCCCTTGTAATAGGAATCTATTGTGACAGGTCCTCTTTATGGAGAGATGCGGGGTCAATAAGACCCCACTGCTAGGTGGCACTGATTGGCACCAGTGGTGGGCATTGATAGGTGGCACTGGCAGGGGCTACTGATTGTCACAGATGACGCAGAATTGCCTCTTCCTCTTCGGGCCCGATGTCCCTTGCACATAAGCCGGTGATTGCCTTTTTTTATGCTCATGCTGTCAGCACAAGGAGAAAACAAAAACCATTACCGAGCTTTTGTTTACATCACGTGATCAGCTGTCATTGGCTGACAGCTGATCACGTGGTAAGGGGCAGGGATCGGCCCCTTACTCGGATCTGTCATCACCCGAGTCTCAGTGACTCGGTGACCACAGCGCGCGCGAAGGGGAGGACGTCTATTGACGGACTCCCGGCAATTGAGGACCATGCTGTGGCTGTCGATCAGCTATAGCGCTGATCTCAAGTGATTAAAGAGGGTCTAAATGGGCCATTGACATGCATCACAATTCAACTTAGGAATGTGTCTTTGCAAAGTTAAACTAAATTAAATCCTTTCTTATTTTTCCTTGTTAGAGTGCAGAGGGATTAGAAGTCTAGACAATTTTTGGGGATGTCTGCACAGATTAAAATAGTGGGTGTTGCGTTTTTTTTTCCACACAGTATTTGCGCAGCGATTTTTCAAACGCATTTTTTGGGGAAAAAACACACTTTATTTTTAATGCACGAAAACACACTATATTGCTCAAATGTTTGATGAAATAAAAAAGATGATCTTAGGCCGAGTACATGGATACCAAACACAACATGCTTTAAAATTGCGCACAAACGCGCAGCGGCGACAAACTACATACATTTTTAAAAGCATTTAAAAGCCTTTACAGGTTACCACATTAGATTTACAGAGGAGGTCTACTGCTAAAATTACTGCCCTCAATCTGACTGTCGCGGTGATACCTCACA
The DNA here is from genome assembly GCA_029206835.1 of Rana muscosa. Taxonomy (NCBI): domain Eukaryota; kingdom Metazoa; phylum Chordata; class Amphibia; order Anura; family Ranidae; genus Rana; species Rana muscosa. Next base: position 636,475,328 of record CM055122.1, on the reverse strand, counting down.
TGCATGGTGCAATTGCTGTTTACATATGACGCTAGACCGACGCTTGCGTTCGCCTTTGCGCAAGAGCAGGGGGGGACAGGGGTGCTTTTTTTTATTATTATTTATTTTGCTTTTTTATTTTATTTTTAAACTGTTCCTTCCATATATTTTTTTTTTTTACCATTTTTATTGTTATCTCAGGGAATGTAAATATCCCCATGATAGCAATAGGTAGTGACAAGTACTCTTTTTTTGAAAAAAATTGAGGGGTTAGACCCTAGATCTTTCCTCTGCCCTCAAAGCATCTGACCACACCAAGATCGGTGTGATAAAATTCTTTCCCAATGGCGCTGTTTATATCCGGGGGGGGGGGGGACATTCCCTCCCACTGCTTGTAAAAGCAGTCTAGAGGCTAATTATCTGCTAGGATTGCTTTTACATGAAAGTCGGCCGCTGGCTGAAAAGAATGATACCAAGATGATACCTAAACCCGCAGGCATCATTCTGGTATAAACATTCAAAGTCCAGCAACATACCAGTACGTTGCTGGTCCTTGTTGGACATGTATTGTAATCTTTTTTTTTCATGCAGCCTGTTGGCTGAACGAAAAAAAGAGATTGATCGGTGGGTATGCCCACCATTAGAATACCTCCCTTCATCCACCCACTTCTAATGATGGGCATACATGCACCATTTATATATGCCAAAGCATGGGGGCATCCTCCCGCATAAAAGGTTATGCCGCGTACACACGTCAGACTTTTCCACGGGCAAGCCTCCGTCGGAATTTCGACCGTATGTACGCGGCATTAGGAGCAAAATCACACCTCCGCCCCTGCTGCCCCCATGCTTCGGCATATATGCTCTTTTTTTTTTAACTGTGGTGGTGAAATCACCTCCTACAGCGTTGGAGTCACGGCTTTATGTATCGTGGGAGCAAACGCTGTTGCTGTCAAGATAAATAAATCCGTGCCGCAACTTAATGGCGTACCTGCTAAGCAAATGATGGTTAACATTAACCACTTAACGACCGCTCACTGTATATATACGTCGGCAGAATGGCACCGCAGGCACAATCACGTAGAGTGTACGTGATTGCCTTTGTATAGTTGGGGGGTCCAATCGGACCCCCCTCCTATACAGTGAGCGGTGGCTAAGTGTCCGGGAGCGTTCCGGGATGAGGGGGCAGCCATTCGTTTCCGGCCACCCCCTCGCAATCACTCCCGGCGAATGGAAATGCCCCCTCTGTCTGTGTCAGGCAGAGGAAGCAGGAGGAAGTGATGTCATCTCTGGTGCGGCGCTCACATATACCGAGCGCCGTACAAGAGAAGACATCAGGTCAGTGCACACAACACTACACTGACACCAGGACACATAGGGACATAAATCGCCCCCCCAGGCCCCCCCAGACACCCCCAGATCACCCCCCAGATCACCCCCCAGATCACCCCCCCCCAGCCCCCAGTCACAGTGTCACTGATTGCAGTGACCATTTATTTACTGATCACTGCAATCAGTGACATTTGTGACTGTAAAAGTGTCAGTACATTCAGTTTTAGGTCCAGTGTAGCCCCCTAACCCCCCCTAATAAAGGTTTAACCCCCTGATCACCCCCCAGATAACCCTTTCACCCCCTATCACCACTGTCGCTAAGCGATCATTTTTCTGATCGCTGTCTTAGCGTCAGTGATGCCGATCGGCAGCCAGTAATTTTTTTTAGGTTCGCCGCATGTTTTTATAGCGTCAGGTACCCCAATATATTATCTAATAAAGGTTTAACCCCCTTGATCGCCCCCCAGGTAACCCTTTCACCCCCTATCACCACTGTCGCTAAGCGATCGTTTTTCTAAACGCTGTCTTAGTGTCGGTGAAGCAGATCGGTAGCCGGTAATTTTTTTTAGGTTCGCCGCAGGTTTTTATAGCGTCAGGTACCCCAATATATTATCTAATAAAGGTTTAACCCCCTTGATCACCCCCCAGGTAACCCTTTCACCCCCTATCACCACTGTCGCTAAGCGATCGTTTTTCTAAACGCTGTCTTAGTGTCGGTGATGCAGATCGGTAGCCAGTAATTTTTTTTAGGTTCGCCGCATGTTTTTATAGCGTCAGGTACCCCAATATATTATCTAATAAAGGTTTAACCCCCTTGATCGCCCCCCAGGTAACCCTTTCACCCCCTATCACCACTGTCGCTAAGCGATCGTTTTTCTAAACGCTGTCTTAGTGTCGGTGATGCAGATCGGTAGCCAGTAATTTTTTTTAGGTTCGCCGCAGGTTTTTATAGCGTCAGGTACCCCAATATATTATCTAGTAAAGGTTTAACCCCCTTGATCGCCCCCCAGGTAACCCTTTCACCCCCTATCACCACTGTCGCTAAGCGATCGTTTTTCTGATCGCTGTCTTAGTGTCGGTGATGCAGATCGGTAGCCAGTAATTTTTTTTAGGTTCGCCGCAGGTTTTTATAGCGTCAGGTACCCCCATATATTATCTAATAAAGGTTTTAACCCCCTGATTGCCCCTAGTTAACCCTTTCACCAGTGATCACCATATAAGTGTTACGGGTGACGCTGGTTAGTTAGTTTGCTTTTTATAGTGCCAGGGCACCCGCCGTATATAACCCAATAAAGGTTTAACCCCCTGATCGCCCGGCGGGTGATATCAATTAGGTTTTAGCGTCAGAGAGGGTCTGCGTCACACCCCAGGCAGCGTCAGGTTAGTGCCAGTAATGCTAACACCCACGCGTGAAGCATACACCCCCCTTAGTGGTATAGTATCTGAACAGATCAATATCTGATCTGATCAGATCTATACTAGCGTCCCCAGCAGTTTAGGGTTCCCAAAAACGCAGTGTTAGCGGGATCAGCCTAGATACCTGCTAGCACCTGCGTTTTGCCCCTCCGTCCAGCCCAGGCCACCCAAGTGCAGTATCGATCGATCACTGTCACTTACAAAACAAAAACACACATAACTGCAGCGTTCGCAGAGACAGGCCTGATCCCTGCGACTCCAGTGCTGTAGGAGGTGATTTCACCACCACAGTTAAATAAAAAAAGCATATATGCCGAAGCATTGGGGCAGCAGGAGCGGAGGAGCGATTTTGCTCCTAATGCCGCGTACATACGGTCGAAATTCCGACAGAGGCTTGCCCGTGGAAAAGTCCGACCATGTGTGTGCGGCATAACTTTTTTGCGGGAGGATGCCCCCATGCTTCGGCATATATAAATGGTGCATGTATGCCCATCATTGGAAGTGGGTGGATGAAGGGCGGTATTCTAATGGTGGGCATACCCACCGATCAATCTCTTTTTTCGTTCAGCCAACTGGCTGCATGAAAAAAAAAAGATTACAATACATGTCCAACAAGGACCAGCAACGTACTGGTATGTTGCTGGACTTTGAATGCTTATACCAGAATGATGCCTGCGGGTTTAGGTATCATCTTGGTATCATTCTTTTCAGCCTGTGGCCGGCTTTCATGTAAAAGCAATCCTAGCGGCTAATTAGCCTCTGGACTGCTTTTACAAGCAGTGGGAGGGAATGCCCCCCCCCCGGATATAAAAAGCGCCATTGGGAAATTGGGAAAGCATTTTATCACACCGATCTTGGTGTGGTCAGATGCTTTGAGGGCAGAGGAAAAATCTAGGGTCTAGAAGACCCCAGTTTTTTTCAAAAAAGTGTACCTGTCACTACCTATTGCTATCATAGGGGATATTTACATTCCCTGAGATAACAATAAAAATGATAAAAAAAACAAAAACTTGGAAGGAACAATTTAAAAAAAAAAAAAGGAAAATTAATAATAAATAAAAAAAAAAGCACCCCTCTCCTGCCCTGCTCTTGCCCAATGGCGAATGCAAGCGTCGGTCTGGCGTCATATGTAAACAGCAATTGCACCATGCATGTGAGGTATCACCGCGAAGGTCAGATCGAGGGCAGTCATTTTAGCAGTAGACCTCCTCTGTAAATCTACTGGGGTAACCTGTAAAGGCTTTTAAAGGCTTTTAAAAATGTATGTAGTTTGTCGCCAATGCGCGTTTGTGCGAAATTTTAAAGCATGTCGTGTTTGGTATCTATGTACTCGGCCTAAGATCATCTTTTTTATTACATCAAACATTTGGGCAATATAGTGTGTTTTAGTGCATTAAAATTAAAAAAAGTGTATTTTTTAACCCAAAAAATGCGTTTGAAAAATCGCTGCGCAAATACTGTGTAGAAAAAAAAAATGCAACACCCACCATTTTTTAAATATTCTTTATTTATACTTCAAAAAGGGATACATCCAATAGATTATTTATACCTTTTCCATTGCATATCTATTCATAATATATTTCTCATCCCAATCCTTTACTTCAATCTTATTTATTTAAACATCAGTCTCACCTCGAGACCTCCATGTCAATGAGTTCCCTGCCCTTATGTCCTCTATATGTCTCTCCTTAGCCGGAGAGGCACACAGAGTCCCTTTCTATACTAAGTTATCTTTGATATCTTTAATTTTCACAACCTTACTTATTCTCCTTTCCTTTTTATTTATTCCCCCCTACCTCCCTCCCAAAGCAAACCCAAACAATGAGGAGAAAAAAAAAAAAAAAAAAACCAAAGGAATTTCTCTCCCCCACTTTCCCCCTCCACCTCTAAGTAAACCGCAACCTCTTAATTACTTCTTTGACCCGGCGGGCTCACATCCCCATTAGTCTTTTCCCTTCTTCTGTCTGCATAAATTTATTCCAGGGTGCCCAGATCTTAATATGTTGCTCTTTTCTGTCTTGGGCCGAAAACACCAATTCCTCTATAGTTCCCACTTTCCTGACCCTATTAAGCCATTCTGCAATTGTAGGAGGGTTGGAACTTTTCCAGCCTCTCGCAATGCATGCCTTGGCCTCATTAACTAGGTGACATAATACTGAGTTTTTATAGGTTTGTGTGGGTATTTGCGTTTCGTGCAGTAGAAAAAAGCCTGGGTCGTCCGGTACAAAATAAGGCTCAATTCTTTGAGCAATCCTTCGTACCTCTGTCCAATATTGTCTAATTCGAGGACATGTCCAATATATATGGAACAAGGTTCCCCGCTCCCTATTACATCTCCAGCACTTATCAGAAATATCGGGATAGAACCTACCTAGTTTTGAAGGCGTATAGTACCACCTTGTCAATAATTTATAATTTGATTCTTGCATTTTCGTGCTTATTGATGAGTGTAACGCAAGGTATATTATCTTCTGGTGTTGAGCTGGTGTGAAAGTCCTACCAAGGTCTCTCTCCCACTTTCTAATTGCTGTCATTTCAAAATTCTCTGATGGGGTCGTTAGCATCGTATATATCTTTGATATTATTCGGTTGATGGGTTCCTTCTCCTCACAATATACTTCAAACCTAGTTAGTTCCCGTTTAAAGTTACTTATTGGCCCTAGTGTCCCCAGGTAGTGTCGGAGTTGTATTGCCTGCCAATACTCTACTTCGAATTGGCCACCTACTTTTGTCAATTCCGCTATTGTTGGCCATATTTCTGATTGCGTAAAATGCGATACCTGCGTATATCCCTTCTCTCGAAGTCTCCAAAATGCCCTTTTCTCCATCCCCGGCTCGAAACTTGGGTTTCCCAGTATTGGGTACAGTGGGGAATATCTTGGCGAGTATTTAGGGTTTCGACACGTCTTAACCCCTATAGACAGTGTCGGCCCTATCAAGGGATGTTTTTTGAGTGTGTCTGGTAATTTTGTATAGCACCAAGGGGCTCTACCCAGTGGTATCTGACTGATCTCCTGCTCCACTTTTATCCATAGTTTAAGTTCTTTATGTCTGCACCAGTCTATGACCCTCCCCAAGTGAACTGCTTGATGGTATTTAGATATATCTGGGACTGCTAAGCCCCCGTAACACTTGGGGAGGGTCATTTGACTTCTGCTAATCCGTGGTCGCTTATTGGCCCATATAAACTTAGTGAAAAGTGCATTTATTTGCTGAAAGTAGGCCTTGTCAATTCTAATTGGTACAGCTTGAAACAAATACAAAAATTTGGGCAAGATATTCATTTTGATAGCGTTGCATCGGCCGAACCATGAGTGGAATCCCTGTTGCCATTTATCTAATAAGGATCTGACTACTTTATATAGTGGGGGAAAATTTACAGCGAACACCTTCTCTAATCTTGCTGGTATATTTATCCCTAAGTATTTTAGTGAAGACCCTACCCATTTAAAATTAAAATTTGGCTGTAAATTTTGCTGGGCTTCCCTAGAAAGGGCTACCCCCATCGCTTCCGATTTTACGTAATTAATTTTTAGATTTGCTAATTTCCCATATCCTTCTATTTCCTTCATCAAATTTGGCAATGAAACATGGGGTCTTGATAGGGAAAACAACAGATCATCTGCGTAAGCAGAGATTTTATATTCTTGCTTACCTATTTGCAGTCCCTGTATGTCTGAATTTTGCCGAATCCTATTTAATAGGGGTTCTAGAGAGAGGGAGAACAACATCGGAGAGAGTGGGCACCCTTGACGCGTGCCATTTGAGATTTTAAATGGCTCAGAGTAAACTCCGTTCACTTTTACTAAGGCTTGGGGTGTAGCGTAAACCCCTGCTATCCAACTCCGTATATGTTCTCCCAGTCCCATTTGCCTCAATACTTCAAACATAAATCGCCAGCTAATCCTATCGAACGCTTTCTCAGCGTCGGTACTTAAAAAAATACTAGGCGTTTTTGAAATATTAGCATAGTGTACCAGGTTGAGGACGTTTACGGTATTATCCCTGGCCTCACGGGTTGGGATAAACCCAACCTGGTCTTGATGTACCAACTGATTCAAGAACGGCTGAAGACGGGAGGCAAGTAGTTTAGTGAAAAGTTTTAAATCTGTATTTAGCAGTGAGATCGGGCGATAGCTCCCGCACTCCGCCGGGTCCTTCCCTTCCTTCGGAATAACCGAAATGTGTGCCGTAAGGGCATCCGGCGGTAGTGCGAACACCCACCATTTTAATCTGTAGGACCTTTGCTTTAAAAATATATATAATGTTTGGGGGTTCAACATAATTTTCTTGCAAAAAAAAAAATGTTTTCATGTAAACAAAAAGTGTCAAAAAGGGCTTTGTCTTCAAGTGGTTAGAAGAGTGGATGTAAGCTTCCTAATGTTGTGTATAAAATGCCAGAACAGTTCAAAACCCCCCCAAATGACCCCATTTTGGAAAGTAGACACCCCAAGCTATATACTGAGAGGCATGTCGAGTCCATGGAATATTTTATATGTTGACACAAGTTGCGGAAAAAACGACAATTTTTTTTTTTTTTTGCACAAAGTTGTCACTAAATTATATATTGCTCAAACATGCCATGGGCATATGTGGAATTACACCCCAAAATACATTCTGTTGCTTCTCCTGAGTACGGGGATACCACATGTGTGAGACTTTTTGGGAGCCTAGCCATGTACGGGACCCCAAAAACCAAGCACCGCCTTCAGGCTTTCTAAGGGTGTAAATTTTTGATTTCACTTCTCACTGCCTATCACAGTTTCGGAGGCCATGGAATGCCCAGATGGCACAACCCCCCCCCCCCCCCAAATGACCCCATTTTGGAAAGTAGACACCCCAAGCTATTTGCTGAGAGGTATTGTGAGTATTTTGCAGATCTCGCTTTTTGTCACAAAGTTTTGAAAATTGAAAAAAATATATATATATATATTTGCTTTCTTCATTTTCAAAAACAAATGAGAGCTGTAAAATACTCACCATGCCTCTCAGCAAATAGCTTGGGGTGTCTATATTCCAAAATGGGGTCATTTGGGGGGGTTTTGTGCTATTTTGGCATTTTATGGCCTTCGAAACTGTGATAGGTAGTGAGGAGTGAAATCAAAAATTTGTGCCTAGAAATCCTGAAGGCGGTGCTTGGTTTTCGGGGTCCCGTACGCGGCTAGGCTCCTAAAAAGTCCCACACATGTGGTATCCCCGTACTCAGGAGAAGCAGAAAAATTTATTTTGGGGTGTAATTCCACATATAACCATGGCATGTGTGAGCAATATATCATTTAGTGACAACTTTTTGTAATTTTTTATTTTTTTTTGTCATTATTCAATCACTTGGGACAAAAAAAATATATTCAATGGGCTCAACAGGCCTCTCAGCAATTTCCTTGGGGTGTCTACTTTCTAAAATGGGGTCATTTGGGGGGGTTTTGTGCTATTTTGGCATTTTATGGCCTTCGAAACTGTGATAGGTAGTGAGGAGTGAAATCAAAAATTTGTGCCCTTAGAAATCCTGAAGGCGGTGCTTGGTTTCTGGGGTCCCGTACGCGGCTAGGCTCCCAAAAAGTCCCACACATGTGGTATACCCGTACTCAGGAGAAGCAGCAAAATGTATTCTGGGGTGAAATTCCACATATAACCATGGCATGTGTGAGCAATATATCATTCAGTGACAACTTTTTGTATTTTTTTTTTTTTTTGTCATTATTCAATCACTTAAGACAAAAGAAAACAAAATTCAATGGGCTCAACATGCCTCTCAGCAATTTCCTTGGGGTGTCTACTTTCCAAAATGGGGTCATTTGGGGGGGTTTTGTACTGCCCTGTCATTTTAGCACCTCAAGAAATGAGATAGGCAGTCATAAATTTAAAGCTGTGTAAATTTCAGAAAATGTACCCTAGTTTGTAAACTCTATAACTTTTGTGCAAACCAATAAATATACGCTTATTGACATTATTTTTACTAAAGACATGTGGCTGAATACATTTTGGCCTAAATGTATGACTAAAATTGAGTTTATTTGATTTTTCTTATAACAAAAAGTAGAAAATATCATTTTTTTTCAAAATTTACGGTCTTTTTCCGTTTATATCGCAAAAAAATAAAATCGTAGAGGCAATCAAATACCATTAAAAGAAAGCTCTATTTGTGGGAAGAAAAGGACGCAAATTTCGTTTGGGTACAACATTGCATGTCCGCACAATTTACAGATAAAGCAGCGCAGTGCCAAATTCTGAAAACACCTCTGGTCCTTTAGCTACCAAATGGTCCGGGGCTTAAGTGGTTAAAACAAAGTAACATTACAATATAACAGTAAGACCTTACCATACCATATCTGCAAAGCAAATACCAAAAAAAAACCTAGTAAAAAATAAAATATTTTTTTAACGCAACCTGTGCCTAAAATATATATATATAATCTGTAGGGCCTTTGCTTTAAAAAAATGTATAATGTTTGGGGGTTCAACGTAATTTTCTTGCAAAAAAAAAATGTTTTCATGTAAACAAAAAGTGTCAGAAAGGGCTTTGTCTTCAAGTGGTTAGAAGAGTGGATGATGTGTGACATAAGCTTCCTAATGTTGTGCATAAAATGCCAGGACAGTTCAAACCCCCCCCCCCCCCCCCCCACAAATGACCCCATTTTGGAAAGTAGACACCCCAAGCTATTTGCCGAGAGGCATGTTGAGCCCATTGAATATTTTTTTTTTGTCCCAAGTGATTGAATAATGACAAAAAGAAAAAAAAATGTACAAAATGTTGTCACTAAATGATATATTGCATGAATCAGAAATTTGTGCCCTTAGAAATCCTGAAGGCGGTGCTTGGTTTTCGGGGTCCCATACGCGGCTAGGCTCCTAAAAAGTCCCACACATGTGGTATCCCCATACTCAGGAGAAGCTGCAAAATGTATTTTGGGGTGCAATTCCACATATAACCATGGCATGTGTGAGCAATATATCATTTAGTGACAACTTTTTGTAATTTTTTTTTTTTTTTGTCATTATTCAATCACTTGGGACAAAAAAAAAAAATATTCAATGGGCTCAACATGCATCTCACCAAATTTCCTTGGGGTGTCTACTTTCCAAAATGGGGTCATTTGGGGGGGGGGGGGGGTTTGTACTGCCCTGCCATTTTAGCACCTCAAGAAATGAGATAGGCAGTCATAAATTAAAAGCTGTGTAAATTCCAGAAAATGTACCCTAGTTTGTAGACGCTATAACTTTTGCGCAAACCAATAAACATACGCTTATTGACATTTTTTTTACTAAAAACATGTGGCTGAATACATTTTGGCCAAAATGTATGACTAAAATTGAGTTTATTCGATTTTTCTTATAACAAAAAGTAGAAAATATAATTTTTTTTCCAAATTTTCAGTCTTTTTCCGTTTATATCGCAAAAAAAAAATCGCAGAAGCAATCAAATACCATTAAAAGAAAGCTCTATTTGTGGGAAGAAAAGGACGCAAATTTCGTTTGGGTACAACATTGCATGTCCGCACAATTTACAGTTAAAGCAGCGCAGTGCCAAATTGCGAAATCACCTCTGGTCATTATGCCCCATACACACGATCGTTTTTCATGCCATTTTTTAAACAGACTTTTTTCTCATCATTTTTTTTCATGTTTCCTCTCAAGCTTGTCTTGCGTACACACGATCATTAAAAAAAAAATTCAAGCAAAGCGCAGTGACGTACAACACGTACGACGGCACTATAAAGGGGAAGTTCCGTTCGGATGGCGCCCCCTTCATGTTAGTAAAGTTTGTTGAGCGACGATTCGCGCTTTTCAGCCTCGTGCTTTTCAGTCCGTTACAGCGTGACGAATGTGCTATCTCCATCACAAACGCTAGTTTTACCAGAACGAGCGCTCCCGTCTCATATTTGATTCTGAGCATGCGCGTTTTTTTTCACCTCATAAAAGCATACACACTATCGTTTTTCACGTCGTTAAAAAAAAAAAACGACATGAAAAAATAGAGCATGTTTGAAATTTTTAATGGCCGTCTTTCACGCCGTTAAAAATGCTCTGGAGCATACACACGATCGGTTTTAATGCCCATTTTTAAAAATGGCATTTTTAACTACATGAAAAACGATCATGTGTATGGGGCATAATGGTCCGTATTGGTCCGGGGCTTAAGTGGTTAAGCTGCAGCTGTCACATTTGTTGCATAGAAAACAAAACACAAACATTAAACTTTGCATCAAATTTTATTGGTCAACAAAACAGGACTTGGAAAACACAAAGGGAAGCAAAAAAAAAAAAAAACACATGAAGGTAAATTTGAAACATTAGTCACATCTTGAGAAAGATTTAGCAAAATAATGCAGCACAGACAATTAAATCAAAGTGAACAAACGACACACATTAACAACATCAAAAATATTTCAGGGGAACATATCCCCCACACAAAAAAAAACAATCAACAAAAGTAAAACAAACATCCGTTTTGCAAAGACATAACAAATAAAATGCATGTGTTACAAACTCGATAAGGACACCAAAATGTATATTTTGCCGGCCGGCGCCACACACACACAATCTTGCCTCTTTTCAGGGCAAGGGAGAGAATGCTATCTGCAAGCTTTATATAACATAGGTTTGTGTGCTAATGAGGCAATTGAAAACACATGCACAGTCCATGAAACACCCAAAATGCAAGTTCACCCAATGTAGAGACTGAACTTCAAAGTGGGTACACCTGTTAAGGATGTCCTTCAATTACTAACCCAAAAAACACACTCTCTCTGAGCATGCCCAGAAATATCCAGGTGCTGTTCACACACAAAAAGCACCAAAAAAAAATCTAAGTTCCTGAGCATGCTCAGACCAACACAAATGCAGCTAGCAGAAAATAAGCCCCCCCCCCCCATCCTAAATTAAGCACATCATCCAGCATGCTACAAAATTAGAGATGGGACAATAAGCCCCCCCCCCCCCGGGGGACAAACAAAGAGCCTAACATGGGCAAAAGTTATACAACAAATACCATTGCAGTCTATGGGAACTGACTTGTTAATTTTGCTAGTCCCCACTTGGCTGGCTTATCTTCTAGTTATTGGCCTTAAAATCGGGCCCATGTCCCACCCTAAGGGACACATATCAATGTCACCAATTTGGACAACACCAAAAACAAAACAAGGAGAAGTGCCTTTAAATATGCCAAATTGCTTAAGGGCCATTTCACACCACATGCAGTCCATTGCGTTTTTTATGCATCAAAAATGCATGGAAAGTTGGTTATATGGTTCTAAATGGCAGTGTTTGGACCAGTGCATTCCAGTTCCACAAAAAAAGTAGAACATGCTGCATTTGACCTGCACTGGACTGTACTGGAGCGCTGCAAAACCCATCAAAAATGCACAGGAACGCACCCTCCCTAAGGGCCAGTTCACACCATAGAAATGCAGTCTGGATGCTTTCCAGGTGCTTTTCTGCATGCGCGTTTTTGACGCATTCCAGTGCATTTTTGATGCGTTTTTGATGCAGTCCAGAGCTTTTCCCCCCTCCTTTCACTTAACCTTAAGGGCCAGTTCACACCAGACGCAGTTCCGTTCAGTTTCGTGCACATTTTTTCTGCACTAAAAATGCATGCACAGTGTTTTCCATGTATTCCAATGGCTCTTGTTGGCTCTAGTTCACACCATACAGTCAGTTTACGGTCAGTTTCCGGTGCAGAAACTGACCGGAAACTGACTGCATGGTGTAAACTAGAGCCAACTAGAGCCATTGGAATACTTGGAAAATACTGTGCATGCATTTTGTGCAGAAAAAAAGCACACGGAACTGAACGGAACTGCGTCTGGTGTGAACTGGCCCTAATCCTTATTAGGATATTATTACAAGTGTGTTGCAGTGCGTCTTTGGTGCATTTAGGTGCGTTCCAGGTACGTTCTGGTGCGTTTTTGATGTGTTTTACTGCGGTCCAGTACAGTTCTGTACATAACAAATTCAGCATGACCAATTTTTTTTTCCTTTCTGAAACGCACTGGAAAGGACTGCAGTGGTGTGAACTATGCCATTGGCATTAATATGATCAACTTTCTTTGCGTTTTTCATGCATCAAAAAAACGCACTGCACTGCATCCGGTGTGAACTGGCCCTAAATATCATACCTGGGGGGAGTCTATAGTATGCCTGTAAGGTAGCGCATGTTTTCCATGTTTATAACAGTCCGAGAGCAAAATGAAATTTCTAAAGTAAAATAATAGTAATTTAAAAGTACTCACGGCTGTAATGAATTGCTGGTTCCCGTCAATACAGATAAAAGTCATTGAAAAAAAAAAATGCGTGGGGGTCCTCCCAAATTCCATTACCAGGCCCTTCAGGTCTGGTATGGATATATGGATATTAAGGGGAACTTCGCACCAAATAAAAAAAATGGCGTGGGGGTTCCCCTCAAAAATCCGTACCAGGCCCTTCAGGTCTGGTATGGATTTTAAGGGGACCCCCACGCCAAACTTTAAAAAAAATGGCGTGGGGGTCCCCCTAAAAATCCACACCAGACCCTTATCCGAGCACGCAACCTGGCAGGCCGCAGGAAAAGAGGGGGGACGAGAGAGCGCCCCCCTCCTGAACCGTACCAGGCCATATGCCCTCAACATGGGGAGGATGCTTTGGGGGTCTGTGACCCCTCAAAGCACCATGTCCCCATGTTGATGGGGACAAGGGCCTCATCCCCACAACCCTTGCCCGGTAGTTGTGGGGGTCTGCGGGCGGGAGGCTTATTGAAATCTGGAAGCCCCCTTTAAAAAAGGGGACCCCCAGATCCTGGCCCCCCCTGTGTGAAATGGTAATGGGGTACAAATGTACCCCTACCATTTTACAAAAAAAGTGTCAAAAATGTTAAAACAGACAATAGCCGGTTTTTGAAAATTCCTCTATTAATGTCTTCTCCTTTCATCCATCTTCTTCCATCTTCTTCTTCCATCTTCTTCTTTTCTCCATTCGGGTTTCTTCCTCCATCTTGTTCTTCATCTTCATCCTCCTTCTAACTTCGGTGTTCTCGTCCGCATCTTGCTCCGGCTTCTTGTTTTCCTCTTCTTTCTCCGGACGATCCGCTTGAATTCGAGGTTCCCGCTGTGTGACGCTTCAGTTCTGACAGTTCTCCTCTGAGTCCGCAGCCACCCGGTGGCTCCGCCCCCCTCTGACACCACGGGGAAAGTCCCCGTGAAATCCATGTGCATTTTTGACGAGAACACTGAAGGAAGAAGAAAGATGAAGATGAAGAACAAGATGGAGGAAGAAATCCGAATGGAGAAAAGAAGATGATGGAAGAAGAAGGTGGAAGAAGAAGATGGAAGAAGATGGAAGAAAGGAGAAGACATTAATAAAGGAATTGTCAAAAACCGGCTATTGTCATTTTTACAATTTTTGACACTTTCTTTGTGAAATGGTAGGGGTACATTTGTACCCCATTACCATTTCACACAGGTGGGGGGCCGGGATCTGGGGGTCCCCTTTGTTAAAGGGGTCTTCCAGATTCCGATAAGCCCCCTGCCCGCAGACCCCCACAACCACCGCGCAAGGGTTGTGGGGATGAGGCCCTTGTCCCCATCAACATGGGGACATGGTGCTTTGAGGGGTCACAGACCCCCAAAGCATCCTCCCCATGTTGAGGGCATGTGGCCTGGTACGGTTCAGGAGGGGGGGCGCGCTCTCGTCCCCCCTCTTTTCCTGCGGCCTACCAGGTTGCGTGCTCGGATAAGGGTCTGGTGTGGATTTTTAGGGGGAACCCCCACGTAATATTTTTTTTTTATTTGGTGCGGAGTTCCCCTTAATATCCATACCAGACCTGAAGGGCCTGGTAATGGAATTTGGGGGAACCCCACGCATTTTTTTTTTTCAAAGACTTTCAATTACTTTTCTCTGTATTGCTGGGAGCCGACAATTCAATTATAGCCACGAGTGCTTTTAAATGCCTTTTTTTCTTCCTTTAGAAATGTCATTTTGTGCAGGGACTGTTATATAATGGCAAGTTTAGGAGGTGCGCCTGTTCAACTTATGCAAATGCATTTACGTGACTTGACATCTACTAAGATTTTGCCGGCGCAGTGAACCGGCGCATTTGAACGAGTGAAATTGCCGCGCAGTGCACAAAAAAAACCCTTGCAGTTATAAACGTAATTGCAGGCGCAGCAGGCTGGTTCAGAAAAAGTTACTTTCTCATTCTATTTTTGGCATATTTGTTACTTGGGCAGTTGTCACTATACTTCCTCACATCACCGCACATCACCCCATTATATTGGCACTTCCAGCTTCTTTATATTTTTATTTGAAGATGCCGTGCGCCAGGGCCATAGTGGCGCACTGAGTGCCTCCTCCCGTGCGCCGAGCACACTATAGTAAATAGGGAATAGCGCTGCGTTACCAGCACAAATGTTTCGTAAATACCAAAATGGCCGTTGGGCGCGCAGATGCACCGATACTCATGGTGCAAACGTTTCGTAAATCAGCCCCCATGTGCGTCAGAGGGGGCGGGGTTTATCGGGTGGCAGCGGACCCAGAGGAGAACTGATGAACTGAAGCGTCACACACCGGGAACCTCGAATGCAAGCGGATCGTCCGGAGAAAGAAGAGGGGAACAAGAAGCCGGATGAAGATGCGGACGAGAACACCGAAGGAAGAAAGAAGATGAAGATGAAGATGAAGAACAAGATGGAGGAAGAAACCTGAATGGAGAAAAGAAGAAGATGGAAGAAGAAGATGGAAGAAAGGAGAAGACATTAATAAAGGAATTGTCAAAAACCGGCTATTGTCATTTTTAACATTTTTGACACTTTTTTTGTGAAATGGTAGGGGTACATGTGTACCCGATTACCATTTCACATAGGGGGGCCGGGATCTGGGGGTCTCCTTTGTTAAAGGGGGCTTCCAGATTCCGATAAGCCCCCCGCCCGCAGACCCCCACAACCACCAGCAAGGGTTGTGGGGATGAGGCCCTTGTCCCCATCAACATGGGGACATGGTGCTTTGAGGGGTCACAGACCCCTAAAGCATCCTCCCCATGTTGGGGGCATGTGACCTGGTACGGTTCAGGAGGGGGGGGCGCGCTCTCTCGTTCCCCTTTTTTCCTGCGGCCTGCCAGGTTGCTGCTCGGATAAGGGTCTGGTGTGGATTTTTAGGGGGACTCCAGGCAATTTTTTTTTTAAGTTTGGCGTGGGGGTCCCTGAAGGGCCTGGTACGGATTTTGAGGGGAACCCCCACGTATTTTTTTTTTTAAATTTGGCACGGAATTCCCCTTAATATCCATACCAGACCTGAAGGGCCTGGTAATAGAATTTAGGGGACCCCCACGCATTTTTATTTTTTTTTCAAAGACTTTCAATGACTTTTCTCTGTATTGCCGGGAGCCGACAATTCAATTATAGCCGCGAGTGCTTTTAAATGCCTTTTTTTTCCTTTAGAAGTGTCATTTTGTGCAGGGACTGTTATACAATGGCAAGTTTAGGAGGTGCGCCTGTTCAACTTATGCAAATGCATTTATGTGACTTGACATTTACTAATATTTTGCCGGCGCAGTGAACCGGCGCATTTGAACGAGTGAAATTGCCGCGCAGTGCACAAAAAGACCTCTCGCAGTTATAAACGTAATTGCAGGCACAGCAGGCTGGTTCAGAAAAAGTTACTTTCTCATTCTATTTTGGGCAGTTGTCACTATACTTCCTCACATCACCGCCCATCACCCCATTATATTGGCACTTCCAGCTTCTTTATATTTTTATTTGAAGATGCCGTGCGCCAGTCCATAGTGGCGCACGGAGCGCCTCCTCCCGTGCGCCGAGAACACTATAGTAAATAGGGAATAGCGCTGCGTTACCGGCGCAAATGTTTCGTAAATACCAAAACTGCCGTTGCGCACGCAGATGCGCCGATACTCATGGCGCAAAAGTTTCGTAAATCAGCCCCATAGAGTCTTTACAAACTTTTAAGGCATGCAGCTTTGCCACATGACAAAATGCATGTCTGCTCATTGCATTTGGGGTGCCATTAACAATTAATGGCACCACAAGTTCTATTTGCATATGCAGTGCATTTCCAAAATGCACTGCAAATTGCCCATTACCTGTGCACTTTGTCACACATTCAGGAAACCTCAAATGTGAATGTGGCCTAATGCAGTGGTGGTGCCCCCTCTCTCCAGCCATCCCTCTAGCACCAATAGATAGATTCATGTATTGCATGAATGCAATACATTGCGTGTTGAGTTATTTTGAGGGAACAGCAAATTTACACTGTTATACAAGCTGTACACTCACTACTTTACATTGTAGCAAAGTGTCATTTCTTCAGTGTTGTCCCATGAAAAGATGTAATAAAATATTTACAAAAATGTGAGAGGTGTACTCACTTTTGTGAGATACTGTATGTCCCATGTGTCTTACAGGTAAGAAATATAAAATCCAGGGCCATAACTTGCACTATAATCATTTAGTATAATGTTCCTGTGACAAGTAAATGCTGCCACAGGGTAATATGAGAAAAAAAACTGTTTGATTTTTATTGTAGTTTTGCAGGTATATGTTTCTAGTGTACATGACATGTGCTTTTTGCAATCCATTACTAAAATGTTATTCAGACGCATGTGAGACTACTATATGTGCACATTTTTGTGTATGTTTGCTGCATTTTATGATTGTTTTGTTCAGTTGCATCCTGTTCCCCCAGGGTAATATATGTCCCATGTGTCTTGCAGCTACTATCTATTAAACACCCAAATTTCACCCGCCCTTATCGCACTGTGGAATTTATTCATCATATGTACAACACATAGATGTTGGAAGGAGGCAACCAACTTTTCTAGGACATTTGTGAGTACAGATTGCAGTGAGAAAATTTTGAGATGTTTGGGCTATTTCCACCCCCCTGGCTGTGTGTTTGTGTAAAGGGGACATTGGCTGGTGTCCTGAAGAGTTCAGCTTATGTAGTTCTTTGTGAAGGAACTCTGCTCTGATCCCTCAAAGAAAGAAGCTTGTGTGTATTTAAAGGAGAAGTCCAGCTTGAGCTCGTTTGGCTGTACTTCTCCTGTGCATCACAGGAGTGCAATTCGTTTTTCACTCCTGTGACCCGTTTTCAGCAGAAAGCGGGCTGAAGTTAGTTCTCTGCTGACGTCACAGAAGTCGGTCCAGGGTCCGCATTATCATGACAATGGAAGTCGGGATCCACCAGGTTGCTGGACCGACACCCGGCTCAACCCCATTGAGCAGCTGAGAGCCTGAGTCGGCAGTCTGCAGCACTCTGCTCACGGAACTGGCAGAACCAAGCAATCAGTGGAATTCGATCATTTGGTTCTCAGTGCAGAGTAGGGTGACCACAATTCCAAACTTATATTCAGGGACACCCTCCCTTCCCAAAATTCAGCTTGTGCTGTACCGAATCACAGCACAATGATTGGACACAAGAGGCGGGATTTATGATTTCTCCAATCACAAGCAGGGGTCGGGGATTGTGCTCCTCCAGGCATTCCCGGCCAGGACAAGTACTGTCAGTGAGTAAAACGGTGATGTGGCAGCCTTTTTTGGGGGCATCAGATTGGCCCGGGGGTGGCTGTGTCAGTTTCATTCCGGGACACTGTATTGTCCTGGAATGAAGGTGCCCTGGACAGACCTGCAAAATGTGGGACTGTCCCGGGCAATCCGGGACACGTGGTCACCCTAGTGCAGAGGCGTCGGGGGACAGATGCAGCATCAGACCGATCTGCATCCACCTAGGCAAGTATGAATCTGGAACAAAAAAACAAACCCATACTTCTCTTTTAACTGCTTCTACTACAGTACAAAATCCACAGTATGCTTTTGCAATGACTTTTGCTACAACTCTACAGAAGGAAGTTTGCTGTCCTCATCTTGTACATAGTTTTTCTTGGAATATCCCACTCAAATTCCCCATCCCTATCCAAGTTAACGCAAAACGAAAAACACCAAAGAGAACATTCGTGGACTTTGTAATTGAGCCAAAGAGTCACTCTGATTGTGTGTCTGAATGTGGAATAATTACCAGGAAAAGGAATCCCGAGAAATTTCCAGCGGCTCCTTCAGGGGTAGCGCTTCACTTATATTGGTCCAAGCTAAGTAATAAAACGGAAAATTGTATCATACTTACCAGTAATTTTCCTTTCCTGGTGCCTATCCATGGCAGCATACCTGTGATAGAGCTCCGCCTCGACTCCTCCTTCAGGACTAGTGAATAGCATAAATTAAAGGCATAGCCCCTCCCCCAACATTCTCTGTAATATAGAATACCGAGGGTGGGAGCGTATGCTGCCATGGATAGGCACCAGGAAAGGAAAATTACTGGTAAGTATGATACAATTTTCCGTTTTCCTGGTGCCTCCATGGCAGCATACCTGTGATAACTAACTAGCTGACATGGGTGGGATAATTGCTTAACAATAAATGTTTAATTATAAGAGGACATAGCAGCCTGAACTGCCCTCCTTCCAAACTCAACAGTCGTGAGCGCTCCTGGATCAATATGGTAGTGTCTGAGGAACGTATGGTGAGAAGACCAGGTGGCGGCCCCGCACACTGTCTCCAACGAAACATTAGCCCTTGCTGCCCAGGAAGCTGAGACTGCCCTTGTAGAATGAGCATTCACTCGGGATGGAGGCTCCATATTCTTCACCCTGTAGGCCTTCTGGATTAACTTTACAACCCAAGATGCCAGAGTTCTGATGGAAGCTTCTTTGCCCCTGTATTTACCGAACGGTACGATGAAAAGTCTCTCAGAATTTATGAAGGGGCCGGTGGCTTCTAGGTAGGCCCTGAGCACTCTGGATACATCCAGTTCGTGACAAGACTCTGAATCCATGTCTGTAAACACTGGTAGTGCCCAGGGTTCCAACAGGTGGCTTGGAGTAGCAACCTTTGGTGTGAACCCCCGAAGGGGACGAAGTTCCACTCTGTGAAGAAGGAGATGTGGTCGTCACCTATCCCTAAAGAGTGAAGTTCCGAGATTCTTCTGCCAGATGTAATGGCTAGCAGGAAAGACGCCTTTAGTGTCAGGTTCCATATTGTTACTTGTTCCACTGGAGCAAAGGGATGGTCAGATAGAACTTCCAGGACTAGGGACAGATCCCACTTAGGAAATGATCGTCTGACAGGAGGGCGAATCTTCAATATACCTCTGAGGAAAGTGACTACTGAAGGATCCTCCGCCCATCTCTTATTTGTTGCAGCAGAGATTACTGCTACCTGCACTTTGAGAGAGCTCAGACCAAGTCCCAGATCAAGTCCTGTCTGAAGGAATCCTAGAACATGAGATGTAGAAGGAAGGATTGGATGAAATCCATTTTCGGAAACAAACGACAAGAACTTGTCCCATATTCTTGAATATATGGCATTAGTTGCTGGCTTCCTAGCTTTTAGAAGGGTTGATATGACTCCTGGAGAACACCCTAGGGACTCGAACCTTCGCCTCTCAACCTCCAGATTCGAAGATTCAACTTCTGAGGGTTTGGATGAACTAGACTGCTCTGCGATCAGAAGTTGAGGGAAAGGAGGGATCTTGATTGGAGAGCCCACACTGAGGCACAATACGGAAGTACTGCCACCACCTGGACTGGCTCCCTGAGGAGCCTCAGGAGGAATTTGAATATTAATGGCCTGGGAGGAAAGGCATATGCCGTGGTGAACCTCCAGGGACATGACAGGGCATCCACTGCCTCGACTTGTGGATGCGGCAGCCGAGAGAAGAACCTGTCCAGCTTGGCGTTCTTCGGGGAGGTGAACAGATCTACCTGAGGGGGATCCCATATGTTGGCAATCTGAAGGAAGACATGGGGTTGGAGAGCCCACTCATTGTCCAGGAAGTTTCTGGATAAAGTGTCTGCTTCCGTGTTCAACCTGCCTGGCAGATATATCGCTCTGAAGTCCAGGAGGTTCTGCTCCGCCCAGAGCATGATCGGCTCTACCTCCTTGAGGAGTGACCTGCTGCGAGTGCCTCCCTGCTTCTGCAGATAAGCGACAGCTGCTCTGTTGTCTAGGCGTAGGAGTTATCTTTGGCCTCTGATGTGGGGTGCCAAAGAGGTCAGTGCCAAGAAGGCTGCCCTCATCTCCAAGATGTTGGATACCACTCCCTGGGTGGTGCATGCCCATCTCCCCTGTATTCTGGTTTGCCCGCAATGGGCTCCCCAGCCCTGTCTGCTTGCATCGGACGTAATTGTGATCCAAGGAAGGGAGCCCAGGTGATGAGGCTTGGAGAGGTTTTCCGGAACTGTCCACCAGTGAAGGCTCCTGCATATTTTTCCCATCAGCAGGATCATCTGAGATAGTCGTTGTTTCTTCCACTGTGCCAAGAAACCAGTCTGGAAATACCTCAAGTGCCAATGTGCCCAAGGAACCATGGGTATACAGGAAGACATTGTGCCAATGAAGCTCAGGCATTGTGAAGCCGTCAGATACGGGCTCTGGATGACTTTGATCATTCTCTGGATGACAATCCTTGCCTTCGGCAGTGGTAATGACACTGTCCCCTCCTGAGTATCGAACATTGTGCATAGATTATCTGCTGTGTTGGCATTAGTTGACTCTTGTCGGAATTCACCAGCCACCCTAGCTCTTTTAGGGACTGTAGAAGAATGTCCCGGTGACATACCAACTGATCCGGATTGCTTGCTAGGAGTAGGATGTCGTCCAAGTAGTGGTATATCCTCAAGCCCCTCTCCCGCAGGGGAACTAAAGCAGATATTAGTATCTTGGTGAACACCCTGGGAGAGGTGCACAGACCGAAAGGCAGGGCTTGAAACTGTAGGTGGGTCCGTCCCACTGCAAATCTCAGGTATTTTTGAAATGCAGGTAGAATTGGAACATGTAGGTACGCATCCTGCAGATCGACCAAAATCATCCAATCTGATGGCTGGACTGCCTGAATAATCGTCTGCAGGGACTCCATTTTGAAGCTTTCGGGGCGGATATACCGTTGAGCCTCTTTAGGTCTATCACAGGCCTCCACCCCCCTGTCCTCTTTGGGACCAGAAATAGGGTGGAGTATAAGCCTGCGAAGCGCTCTGCCAAGGGAGCCGGAACAGCCGCCCCCTGAAGCTGGAGTGACGTTAGGAAGTTTTTCAGAGCTTGAGCCTTCAGTGGAGAGGATGGAATCTCTGTTCCTTTGAAAGAGTTCCGAGGTGGAGGGTGAGAAAAATTCCAAAAGTGCCCCCATTGAATTGTTGACAGAACCCAGGGGTTGTGGCAGCAGGTGGCCCAGACTGGGGTAAAAAAAAAACTTTAGTCTGGCTCCCACCGGGAGTGCCTGGGTTCCTCTGGCGTCAAAAAGACTGCTTCTGCTCCTGTGGAGCCGGAAGGGCTTTCATCTTCCTGTTCAAAAAGGATCCCCGAGTACCTTTCCAAGGTCTTTTGTTGTCTCTGGGCTGTCTTGACTGCCTAAAATCCCTTGGGTTTGACTGGCGGAACCTAGAGGAACCACCTCTGAATCTTCGCCTACTTCTGTCCTGTGGAAGCATACCAGACTTCCCTCCTGACAGCCTGGAGATAGCTTTATCCATTTTGTCTCCGAATAGTGCTTTCCCATCAAACGGGATTTTGCACCCATTTTGTTTGGAGGATAAGTCAGCCATCCAGGGTTTCAGCCACAAGGCCCTCTTCGCCATCACTGAATGCAACATGGATCTTGCCGAGCACCTGATCGTGTCAATGGCCGCTACGCAGACAAAGTCTGCCGACAATCTAAGCTCTTCTAAGGCCTTAATTATATCCTCCATGGGGACATCCTGATGCAAAGCCATCTCAATATTATCTGTCCAAGATCTTATGGCATTTGATACTGACGTGAGGGAAATAGCTGGCTTACATGCTGCTTCCGCGGCTAAGTAGCACCTCTTCAGCTCCAGGTCGATTCGCCTGTCTAGAGGGTCTTTGAAGGAAGTGGAATCCTCCATTGGTAGAGTACGTTTTTTTGCGAGTCGCACCACGGACGCGTCTACCACTGGCATGGAGTTTGGTGACTACGTTCCCGACTCTGGTAAGGGGTATATAGTTTATTGAACCGACCCCAAAATTATTATTTTTTTTATCAGTCTTTGACCATTCCTTCTGAATGACTTGACTAATCTTGCCCATCAACGGGAAAATAACCTGCTTCCTTTTGAGGAATGGGAAGTAGCTTGTAGACTCTTGGGGAGGCTATTCTGCGTCTTTCCAGGCGATTGCAGTTTTTACTGCCTGGGTGAATGGCTTTACCAAGGAGAGACTGAAGCCAGAAGGTTCTGACTCTTCTCAAGAGTCCCCTGAAGAGTTTTCAGGTGGTGAATCTCTAGCTGGTCGGCCTGACGGCGGCAGAGGTGTACTGACTGCTGACGGACCAGGGAGATTAGGTTCTATATCCTGAACCTGGGATATCTGCTGAAGTGGTTGAGCGGGGACCGAAGCCAAAAGCTCAGAGAAGGAGTCCTTCATTGTTCGCTTGAGCAGATCTACAGCGTGCTGATTTTCTAGCTCGCGGTTGGACGCATAGTCCGTAAAACAGTCCTTACAGACCACTCTGTCTGGTAGCGGTGTAGCCCCACATATCCAGCATCTCTTCTTCCTATAGGTCCTAGGAGAGGGGGGTCGATCACGTCCTCTGGATCTTGACCTCTCTGATCTACGACGTGAAGAATGGGACCTACGCCCTGATGAGCGAGACCCCTTGGAGTGGGTGGGGCTACGGTGTAAGGAACTCACGCTGGACCAGTGAGCGCACTTTTTTTTTTTAATACTCACGTATAGTTGGTCACATACCTAATAGAAGTGTGAGGATCTTTGCTGCGAGATGAATGACTCATTGCGGAGTTGGGCACAAGGATCAGCTCCAGAAATATAGTAAGAAAGGGAAAAGAATCAGGAGTTTTTGGCGTCACTTTTTTTTTTTTTTTTTAAATAAACATTTTTAGATCGTCATCTGTTTTTATTTTTTTATTTTATTTTTTAAACATAAACATTTTTATATTGTTATCTTTCTTTTTTTTTTAACATAAACATTTCTGATCGGCAACATTTTTTTTTTGAGAAAATAAAAAGTACCTACCACAAAGCAGCATCAGAGAGACCTAGCAGGACACAGCTGAGGAGACTGACAGCCATCCCTGAATCTGAACCTAATTAGGCTCAAGGTGCGTGGGCTAATCCCATAAACCATCATTTGGAATTGATTGAAAAAAAGGGCAAATCTAGCCTTCTTTCCAGAATCCAAGATGGCCGCCACTGAACCAAGCGTCTGTGCATGCGCAATCGCAGAAGATCCAGCGTCGCCCAGTACAGAGAGCCGAGAAACTACGGCTCTGTATCACTCCCGAATCGCGCATGCGCAGACGGCGGCGAGGACGCTGCGCCGTGACACTCTCCTACCTGGCGGGACGTACAGAGCACCTGTAGCCCCCCCAAACCCGGAAAAAAGCACCACAATGTTGTTGCACAGAGAGACACCTGCCCTATCCAGTTGCACAGTTTTAAAGGAACAAAAAAGTAAGATAACAATCATTTGAAGGAGCCTAACAAGCAAAGGAAAGGGGAGGGGGAGGGGAAGAGAGGAAAAGAAAGGGGAAAAACACAAATGCCTGGAATAAAAAATGGAAACCACCAGCCTGGGAAGATGGAGCTGATCCTTTTGCGACTTCCACTGCATTCATCATGGATGTGATAGCAGACTGCGTTCCTGTGAGGAAACTCTGCGAAATGACCCCAACAGATCCACAGAGGGGTTCCCAGTCTTATCAGCGCTGTGAGCGGCCCAAGAACAGGGACTGCGCACGGGAAAGGCTAAACCCGGCGGACGCTGCCGACTGCAGAGGTATGGACATACTGCTACTCTTCACCAGCACAAGAAGGTATGAGGAAAAAAAGGAGAATGTTGGGGGAGGGGCTATGCCTTTAATTTATGCTATTCACTAGTCCTGAAGGAGGAGTCGAGGCGGAGCTCTATCACAGGTATGCTGCCATGGAGGCACCAGGAAAATCCATTACCTGGAGTTCAGCTTTAAACCAAAAATGTAGTGTTTGCCCTTTGTCCTGATTGCAAAGCAATAAAGTTTAGCAAAACAGCAGCCTGGAGATTGTGACATTTGATTGCTGGAAGAGCCTGGGAAGTTTTCAGTTGTCACATAAATTAGAGGGCACTGCTCTTTAACACAGTACTATGTTTTCTGCAGCCCGTGTTTGTCATTTATTTCATCTTTTTTTATATTTCTTTGATTTTACTGCTTCCACAACATGTGGTACTTAGCATCCCCTAAACGCAAATTATAAATATTTTTCAAGCTCTGGCAAACTCTGTATTTTCGTTAATGCCCTACTGAAAGCAGCCTGTGGTGGTTTCGAAGCCCACAACCCTGGGTGACAGAACTGTGTTATTTCATTACCACAGCAATAAGCATTAGCATAGAGTGATACTCCCATTAGCCTTGCGGCATACTGAATGCTGGAATACATTTTGAAATAAACTTGACAGTACAAACAGACTAAATATAAGGGTGTTTTATTTTCGCTCTGGAAGTTTTATTTGGTAACAGACAGATCTCTGTTGCTTGAGGTTTTAATAAGATTATGTGAACTTGCTTCTTTGGAAACAGGTTAGTATGACGCCAGGAAAAAGTCTTGTACAATTGTTATATAAGAACTAATGTACAAAAAAGTGTTTTATAATTGTTTACTATTTTTTAGTAAACTTTAAAGCATATATATGCTCAAAATGTAAAATCATTATACTGTATTAATTTCTACATTGTATTTAAAAAAAATCTAGCCTACCCCTATTAATTTGAATGAGCTTGAGGTTTGTAAACTTATGTTGTGAAGATTCCCACACATTTACTCTCTTGAATTCTGTGACACATGTGTAGGCAGGTTTCCTACCTGGGGAATGTTTTCTGTTAGCAAGTGAGACAGGCTGCCCGGGCTGGGAAGGGGTTAAACCTTTCTCTGCAGTTCCCAGTCTTTTGGAACTCTGCCCTCTCCACTGTACTGTAAATAAAAGGGGGAAGGGCTCCACACACAGAGAGCTGCTGTATGGGAAGAAGACACAGACAAGCATAAAGATGTAATCTCCAACTACTTCGGGGACTCTCTGAACAGACATGCTGTGCACCTTATGGTCCGTTAAAGGCACCGGAGGTCCGGAGGACAGCCAGGACATGGAATATGCCAGCTATGGACTATCACCTGTAAAGGTATGCCTGGGTAGTCAAATAGTTGTAGATAGGGTCAGGATATGGACATTGTTCATGTTGGACTTTACTAATGTAGCGGGCTCACCCCTCTCACCCCTTCTTATTCTCGGCTTGCGGTCTTGCCTAGGGAAAACCTGGGGGGAAGGATGAGATCCACCACGGCCCATGTCCTCTTCTGGATAGAGGTGAAGGCCCGAACGTATTTTTTCCATCGGGTCGTGTGTATAACCCGGGGTCAAGTCTTTCCTCTAACTGACCCCCCTTTGCTCCCATTAACCAAAGTTCCACACCACTGAAAAGGTCCAACTCTTATTTATTCCTTAGCAGCAATAAATCGTCACTTAGCACAGACAGGTTGTGACCAACGAACAGTTCAGTACAGGTGGGGAGTAGGTCAAGGCACAATCCCTTAATCAAATTAAACCATTAAGATATCACCAACGGTTATGGCCCACAGTGGCTGTGAATGTACTTCTTTCTTTCTCTGAGTCTCTACCAGCAACTCTGACGAACATGAAATAGGAGTTACCTTCTTTAAGCTGTGGCCCCAGTCAGAGGGAAGACATCCTTCCGAGAGAGTTACCGGAGGCCCCACTGTCACCGGCAAATGCTGCACCGGGCTGTTCGGAAGGGTTACACTCCCCGGCCTCCTCGTCTCAGATTCAGGAGCCCAACACCTTAGGGCCCCTCGGACTCCTCCACCCTTGCGGAACCCAGTCGAAGGTACTGGGTCCCAGGCCTCCTCAATAGTACCTCACCCCAGGGCTAAAGGTGCCTGGGATGGACTCCATCTCCCGCTCCGGCCAGGTCAAGGGCCCCTGTGCCCGGAACTCCGGAACGCCCGCACCCAGGCCGAAGGTGCCTGGGCGCGGCGGTGTCCTCCGACTCTGAAACCTAAACTCAGGGCGTTCGCCCCCTTTATCTCCTCTCCCCAGCGTCACAGCAGGTTCCCCGCCCCACTGTACAACCGCCGGAAAGGGACAAAAGGAGTACAGTCTTGCAGTGAGGGTTCAACCACCGGCCCAGGGCAACATCGCCACCCTCGGACCCCAGGGAACCTTACACTACCAGAGTCCTCCATAAACAATAATCAGCGCATCTGGGTTACACTACCACCCAGATGCTTCCCTTAAATTTAAATACCCGCTACACTAAGAAACTCTGACTTCAGTAAAGTTGCATTAACTGTTCTGAGGCTGGTCTGAAGTCACTTAAAAGTAAAGAGTTATGTCAGGGAGATGTCTTGTTCCCTCCCCTAGTCATGTGGGCTCACGTGGGTGGGATCTCCTTGGATGGGCACTTGGCCATCATTAATAGTCTCCTTGCGGTGGGTGGATGGAGGGAGCTACGCCTGCTCTGTCTTGCTGTGCTTGGAGACTATGTCGTCTGCCCACTATGTGGATGGATCCACCCCTTACCTGGCGGAAGTTGTGCATCAGTCTGCTCCCCAGACAGCGTGATGGTGGCTGTGCTGCCAGGGACCATTATCAACCGTGCAGGCTGGTCACGACACAATGACATCATCAGCCACTGTGTCGGCCGGCGCGGTTTGTTTGGTCCACGTGTTTTGGCGGTGGGGGCATTTAAGCAGGTGGCCGCATTCCCCCATTGCAGTGGCTTCTCTGGGAGGTGATAAGTACCCGAAACATCAGTAGGCAACCTGATTTATATTTGGTGGCTTGTATTATTGGTCTCAATACATATTTAGAGGTTTTATTTTCTCTGCTTTTGTTCTTAGGTTGATGAAATTTGGTGTGGAGGGGGGGGGGATGCATAAGAACTCCCACCTCCCCCTCTTTTTCTTTTTTTTCCCCCAGTGTGAGTAACTTTACATATTTAAAAACATTTGTGTCTGATTTCTATCTGTTGACTGGGACTTTCTAAGATTAGTGCCAGCCACTGGCCAGTATTTGTCCCTCTATACACATCATATAATTTTGGGGGGGTGACTTACCACCTTGATGCCACAGTGTTTCTGCACCTGCGTCCATGGCAATTATACACGTTTAAGTCCCTGCCATTTTATCGCCTTATTCTTGCAAGTAAGTAGTTTATGAGTATGTAAGATTTAATTTGTTGCCTAGACTGTACTTACAGTGAGGGAAAAAAGTACTTGATCCGCTGCTGATTTTGTAAGTTTGCTTACTGACAAAGAAAATAACAGTCTATAATATCAATGGTTTGTTGGTTTGTTAACAGTGAGAGACAGAATAACAACAAAAATATCCAGAAAAATGCATTTCAAAAAAGTTATAAATTAATTTGCATTTTATTGAGTGAAATAAGTATTTTATCCCCTATCAATCAGCAAGATTTCTGGCTCCCAGGTGTCTTTTATACAGGTATTGAGCTGAGATTAAGGCCGGGTTCACACTGGTGTGACACGACAGCCATCCTACTTTGGATCCGACTTTGCCCTGCAACTTGAAGCCGACATACGTCTGACTTTCAATGACTTGGATCCCCGCCAACACCAGGCACTGTGTTTGGTATGAAGACCCCCGAAGTCGGTAGAAGTCCCCGGAAGTCTGTAGAAGACCCCCGGAGCTGCCTAATAAATTACTTTAAAAATCTGTCTAGTGTGTTTTTTTTTATTGACACTTTTCCCCCAGGTGAATGGGTAGGGGTACGATGGACCCCATACTCATTCACATAGGGTGGGGGCCGGGATCTGGGGGCCCCCTTATTTAAGGGGGCTCCCGGATTCTGATAAGCCTCCCACCCGCAGACCCCGACGACCAACGGCCAGGGTTGTCGGGAAAAGGCCCTGTCTTCATCAACATGGGGACAGGGTGCTTTGGGGTGGGGGGGCCACAGGGCGCCCCCCTGACCCAAAGCACTCACCCCCCATGTTGAGGGCATGCGGCCTGGTACGGTTCAGGAGGGGGGCGCTCGCTCGTCCCCACCCCTTTTCCTGACTGGCCGGGCTGCGTGCTCGGATAAGGGTCTGGTGTGGTTTTGGGGGGGACCCCCACGCCGTTTTTTCGGCATAGAGGTTCCCCTTTAAATCCAAACCAGACCCAAGGGCCTGGTATGCTCTTGGAGGGGGAACCCATGCCGTTTTTTTTATTTAAAATTTGGCGTGGAGTTTCCCCTCAAGATCAGCAGAGCATAAGTCGCATGCCAAAGTCGGATAATGCAAGACGGCGTTCCGACTTTGATCCGACTTCAATAATATTCAATGGAGTGAAGTAGGATCAAAGTCGGACTAAAGTAGTACAGGGAGCATTTTCAAAGTCGGTCCGACATGTGTCGGACCAGTTAAGACGGCTCCCATAGGGAAACATTGATTTTCACACGTCATGCGACATAAGCTCCCAATGTCGGAGCGTTTGTCGGACCAGTGTGAACCCGGCCTAAAGGGAGTGCTCCTAATCTGAAGTTTCCTAATGAACGTCTGAATGTTTCAGAGGAGAACTGGGTGAAAGTGTTGGGGTCAGATGAGGCCAAAATCTAGCTCTTTGGCATCAACTCAACTCACCGTGTTTGGAGGAGGAATGCTGCCTATGACTCATAAATTATTGTTTTGAAAGTACATATGCAAACGCAAATACTCCCCTTTCCCTAGGAGTTTATGTATGATCATGGGCTTTTTTGGATTGGGGGGTGATGTTTGGCTGGTTTCTTCTGGTGTGAATCTCTATAGTGAATCCTGTTTTGTCCTGTTGTATATCCTGAGGAAGCGGAAATTGAAACACGTTGATGCACAAGGACTTATTCGACTGTTCATTTCTCTGAAACACCATTACAGTGATCTGGTGTATAAGGGCATGCAGCACAGGCAAACATAAAAAAAATGGGTGGAACTCCACTTTAAGTGGTTAAAAAACAAAACAAAAAAAAAACACAATTTAATTTTTTCATTTTCCAAAAAAGTTTAGCAACAATTTACAGCTTCAAAAAAACTCACCATGCCTCTTACTAAATACCTTGGACTGTCTACTTTCCAAAAAGGGGTTATTAGGTGGTTATTTGTACTGTCCTGACATTTTAGGGCCTCCAGAAATGAGATGAGCAGTCAGGGGTGTTTCTTGAAGAGATGAGCAGTCAGTTCATCATGACTGATCAATTGTCAAATATATACCATAGTTTGTAAGCAAACTGTAACTTTCACACAGACTAAATAATATAGATTTGGGGTATTTTTACCAAAGAAATGTAGCCAAATACATGTTGGCCCAAATTTATAAAGAAAGATTATTTATCTGCAAAATGTTATAAAAGAAACTAAGCAAAACTTTTTTTTTCAAAACTCTCAGTCTTATTTAATTTATATAGCAAAAAAATAAAAACCCAGTGGTGATTAAATACCACTAAAAGGAAACAATCTGTCGCGGAAAAAAAAATACATACCGTATTTAATTTGGCAAAGTGAACAACCTTTACTCAGACTTCAGATGTAAAAAAGTAGTATATTTATAGATATAGTTTAATTCAGTGGCATTAAAGATACAGTATTTTCTTAAATCAGTAATCAATAGTAGACAGGTGTTCCTCAATTAGAATGCGAAAGGATTAAGCAGGCCTGTAGACCAGAGTTGACACCTACTGTAGATGACAGTAGAATTGTCACATCCTTGGAGGTATAGAAAATGATAAATGAACTGTCACCTCCCTGAGCCTCAAAGAGAAGCTCTAGCCAATCTGTCTAGAAGCCAAACAGAGGACAAGGCATATACACCCAGAAGGCCCTGAACTGTCTGCCAATGATTTGTGTCAGATCAGAGGAATATATTTTATCTCTTTTAGTTGCAGGGAAATGAAAATAACTCCTTCTGATCATTCACATTTTGGGGTACACATACATATAAAAAATTGTCTGTGTAGTGTGTATATGAATTTATGAGAAATCCACAAAATGGTTGTTTGGAGCCTGCTTGAGACAGGCTGCTTGCTGACATGCTTTTGTCAGAAATCCTTTGCCCAACCCAGCCATCAGAACCATTCATGGCCCATTCAACTCTGATCACTTTAAGCCCTGGTTCACACTGGTGCGTTTTGACATGCGATTTGGCAAATTGCCGGCAATGGCACGTCCTAATCGGTGCGACGCTGCACCGATTTCAAAAAGTAGTTTCTGTACTACTTTTTGCGATTTCGGCCGCGATTTACATTGACATCTGTGTCAGATGTCTTTGTAATCGCGGCTGAAATCGGGACTGCCAGCGAGAGTGAAATCGTGCGAGTTCAGCTGAACTCGCACGTCTTCACTCCCGCAGCCCAGTGTGAACCTGGGCTAAAACTCAAAACTGCCCCCCTGACTGAGGAGGGAACACCCCCGGGTGGATTGGCCACAGAATAAAGTCCAGCCAACATCCATATCTCAATAAATTGCATGAAGCTGGCCTAAACTGGTGGGTTGCAAATGTTTCTGACATGGTCCTGTAAACAGAATAAACCTCAGTAAAAGTTTATATCAGTTTTTTATTATGATTATATTTTACAGCCAAACTTAGCATGTCCTTTGGTCTTTTTTGTATTTTTTTTTGTAACTCTTTTCTTTGTACATATTTTATGCACTGTCCCCCTATGAAATTATAAAACTAATACGTGGCTTCTATGTACTAAGCTAGGGCTCATATCCATAGAGAGATTGTTGCATTGTAGTGTCTTATGTGCTCGGTCTAAGTTCCTTGCTAATCTGTATGCAAATGCACTGTGTGTTGGCAGATTGCAAAAAGCAGATCTGTCAGATGGTGATCTGTGTGTGTGGTGGCCCTGCAGACCAGTCAGCAGACAAACTGCTAGGTGGTGGCAAGCTACCATAAGTTGTGTGCCTGGTGTGTGAGCCAGTAGTGTATTTAGGTTTTGTGCTGCCCTAGGCCTATGCACCCCCTAATTATAATATGACCCACCCCTTCCTGACAAGGCCACACCCCTTTTTGTCTAAGACCCGCCCTGAAATTTTCGAGTGGGGACACTAGTTCTAAGGACCTGCGGGGGGGGGGGCAATGGATTCCCTTAATTTGAATAAATTTCCTCTCACTTCCTATTTGGCTATGGGGCAGGAAGTGAAGGGAAATCTCTGCAATGGGACAGGGATGGTAAAAAATAAACTGACAGTGGCTATAACCCTCCCTTACTGTATCCAAAATGAAAAAAAAAAGTGTTGCCTATAGTTCTACTTTAAGTAGATGGTGCAGCAGAAACATATAGCACACTAAGGAAGGTTTGTGGTCCCGGATGATAGGACAGTCAAAATTAGAAGCGCATACCTGAAGCAGTGTGGCCGCTTTATAGACTAATTTGCCTAACAGTGTAGCGCAAGCCGGCGGGGACTCTTTTCGTGCTGCCCCCCTGCAAAGTGCTGCCCTAGGCCTGGGCCTTGTTGGCCTAGGCCAGGATACAGCCTTGGTGTGAGCGTGTGTGGACAGTGGGAACAGTCATCAACACTGGGATTCTAGCTTTTAGGCTAGCTTGAGGAATCCAAGAAGTGTGCTATAATTCCTAGATTGCACCCTCACCCTAAAGCCTCGTACACACGATCGTATTTTCTGCGGACAAAGCGTAGGACTTTTGTCCGAAGGGTGTTGGCCAGGAACTTGTATTGCATACAAACGGCAAAGAATTGTCGGCCAACAAACACGAAACTACGTGTTTTTTCAGCACTTTAGTGCCACCCTTTGGGGAACTTCTGCTAATATTGTGTTATGGTGAGCATTGCTTCTGAGCATTGCTTCTGAGCATGCATGTTTGTACTTTGGAGTTTTGTCCGAAGGACTTCTGTAGACACGATCGGATAATCCGACAACACACATTTGTTGACGGACAATTTTAAAGCATGCTATCCCACATTTGTCCACGGAAAATCCAACAACAATTGTCCGATGCCATTTTGGTGGCAGTGGTGGGATAATTTGGTGTGTGTGCAGTTGTATAACTATCACCCATGTAAGGACTGGGAATGTGCGGTTCTCGTAACAATCTGCCAGCGTGCTGGTAAATTTCTGAAGATGCACAATGTAATAGAATGTATAAATAACTGACTCTATTTTCTTTAAGTAGAAATTAACTTTTGAATGTATGTGTTTTGACATAACTGACAGTTTGCATAGAAACACACCCTGTGATGCCGCATACACACGACCGTTTTTCACGTCGTTAAAAATGCCATTTTTTAAATTGGGCATTAAAAACGATCATGTGTAGGCTCCAGAGCATTTTTAACGACGTGAAAAATGGCCTAAAAAAAATGAGAACCTGCTCTATTTTCTCACGTCGTTTTTCATGTTGTTTTTTTTAACGACGTGAAAAACGGTAGTGTGTATGCTTTTACGAGGGGGAAAAAAACGCGTATGCTCAGAATCAAGTATGAGATGGGAGCGCTCGTTCTGGTAAAACTAGCGTTCGTAATGGAGATAGCACATTCGTCACGCTGGAACGGACTGAAAAGCACGAGGCTGAAAAGCGCGAATCGTCGCTCAACAAACTTTACTAACATGAAGGGTGGTGCCATTCGAATGGAACTTCCCCTTTATAGTGCCGTCGTACGTGTCGTACATCACTGCGCTTTGCCTGAGCGTTTTTTTTAATAAACGTGTGTATGCAACACAGGCTTGAGAGGAAACGAGAAAAATCACGTCAAGAAAAATGTCGTTTTTGAAAATGACATTAAAAACGATTGTGTGTACGCGGCATGAGTCATTGTGGTTAAGCTGATTCACAGAGCACCCTGTTATATAAGCAAAATCATCAGCTAGTTTGTGTTAACTAAAGTCAGCAGTTTAAATCATGATAAGAAAGTACTGAGTTTGTATAACTTTTAGAAACATATGCATTAAAACACAGCCCCTCCCTTCTTTCTTCTGCATATAAGCCACTGTGGTACTGAATAAAGACCAGAGATCTTATGAACACACTCGAATCTGTTTCCCTGTGTCTCATTGGTCCCTCACAGATCCGTGGGTCATTGAAGCTCTTTCTGCATTACCTGAAGTACACCTGGGTGGCCGTATTACCTGTTTTCCTCTTCACACAACGGACCGCCATACCTCGCATGTTGGCCAGCCCCTCTCATCCCTGAACCCTCATTACCCACGTCCTTGACACACTCCCCTGAAAGGGCCACACAACCGGCAAGGCTATTGCTGTCAGTAACCCTAACCGTGGTTTAGACAAGGCCTATTGCACTCAGTTAGGTTGTAATATAGCCTGTATCATGTTTGCTCTCCAACTGTAATTCTTTGGTAATTTTGAAGTGTCGGTTGTATTGTAGTGTCGGTTCAGACTAATGCGATGCCAGACATCACATGTGATTTGCACTGTATTGCTGTGCAGATCACATGCAATGCCTGTGCGATGCGATTTCAGCCATACAAATTGTATGGCTGAAAGCGCATTCGCACTAAAATGGTGCAGGATCCTTTTTTTGGTCTGCACTGGAATCGGATTGCATAGGTGTTCACACCTATGTGATCCGATTCCTGCACCATTTCACAGTTCGCACTGCGATCTGTGAACCAATCTGGGGGTGTCATTAACTTTACATTGACACCCCCAGTGGTTCGCAGATTTCAGTGTGAACCACTGTGCGATTCAGGTGCGATGCGGGAATCGGCACTGAATCGCAGGGTTTCCCGCATTGCACCAGTGTGAACCGAGCCGTAGTTTTTTGACTAACGCATTCTCTTCTCAGGGCTTTGTCTAAAATCCTTTTAAACCCCAACAGGCGTGTCAGTGTTCTCAGGGCCAGGTAGTGATGGCTAATCACAGGTGCAGAACAGAGGGAGCCAAAAACATTTAGGCTGGGTTCACACTTTTGCGAATTAGCCCTGCGCGTCTTTTGGTCCATTTCAGGTCCGAATCCCACCAAAATTTTGGTCTTAAATCTAACCTGAAACAGTGAATGGAGACACACCGGACTCCTACTGTGAGCCTCTCTGTGCTGCAGTGTGAACCCAGCCTGAGTGGCTCCTTCAGGGGTGAGCATTAAAATGTGTAAAAGTTTTGTTGGAAAAAATTTACAGAATATGGCTTTTTTCTGAACTTATTCTTCCTAATGAGGTTACTTACCTGTGAGTGCGGGTTAGGGTCTCAACAACACACATATACTGCCATTGTGCCCCTCTTTCATTCTAGTCTTGGCCCACATGTGGAGGCACCAGGCCCTAGGCTCTACAGTGGGAACAGCAGGCACTGCAGGAGATAAGCTTTTCCTTCTCTAGTCTGAGCTCATTATGTGTGTGCCCAGTAATGCTTCTGCTGTGTCTCCATCTGCCAGTAATGTGAATATTACCAGCTTGCAAAATTATCAGCAGATGTATTACTGACAGAATATTCTAAGCTCTGCAGGACTCATAAAAGTTGTATAATTGTATGAGCATGTGGTATGTGTATTTTTCATTCATACTTGTGTTCTTTAATTAGTTACATTATGATCAAATGCTTGCTCCTCCCTATAACAAGTCACTTGAAATGGTACATAGTAATATAATTAAAGTAACATTTTTTAAATAAAAGAAAAAGGTCATCCTTATGATATGATGCAATGATATTGCACAGAAAGCACCTTCTTCTGCTCTTCTGGCAATCCCCCCGCTGGTACTATCATCTTCTCCCTTCTCTCTGCTCCAGGTGCGTCCTTAGCAAGCCGAGTGCTAGGAAGGTACCTGTGAGTGTGCAGTCCAGAGCCAGGCTCTGTACATCCATAGACACAGCACTGACCCGAAGGTAATACAAGAACGTTGCTTATACCGCACTGACACATGTGGTGGAAGCCAGGCGTGGTGTCCCCGCTCCCTCCCCCCTAAGATACCCCTAGACAAGAGAAAGACGAGACGAGAGAAAGAGGGGAGTGAGGAGGGCGCTACACGTGGGGGCTCGGGTCCGGTATAGTGTTTGTGCACCACGGAATTGAACGTGTCTGTTGGAGGAGTTAAGCGAATAGGCAGGCCTTCATTGGCCGAAGTGCATCCCTGCTCGAAGTCGTGGACATGACCCAATGAAGGGAAAGGCCCGCGCAGAAGAGTGGAAAAAGGGGGAAGCTCAGCCGTGTGAAGTAGTACACGTGGGGGTTTCTATTGCACTGCGCCACCAGGCACACCCCCATCGCTTAGTTCGTGGGCGTGACTCAGAAACAGTAAAGAAGAAAAGCCCGCAAACTGGAGCAAAGGGGAGGAGTCCAATACGTGTGAAGGACTTCACGTGGGACGTTGGCGCAAAAACTTTGCAGTGTGCGATGGATCAGCAACAGGTCGCCATGTTCGGACATACATCGTGGATTCCAGTTCACCCTTCCACCACGACATTGACTGCTGCTGCTCCGGTAACAGATACGGGGATCTGGCTAAAGCCAAGGGGTCGATTCGCCCTGTATTCGTGCATGGACGTTGAGGCCCTGGGTGTGATTTGTCCCGGCTGTTCGGGACTGGTGTGCCAGCTGAAGCCATTCGGGCGATGTGAGGCCTGTGGGGAGTTCCTGTTTGAAGTGGATCCGGCGGTTGAAAGGCCGAGAATCATTTACTCCGGCCGTGCTGCGGGCAACACCACTCAGAGAGGAGAAATCACTGCTGTGAGAGCCATCCCTACGCACACTGCAGCGACCGCGGAGGAGGTCGTAAAACCCCAACGGGAGAAATCCGAGGATGCTGACTCGGTCACCACTGTCTCGCAGCGTCTGCCACCGAAGAGAAAGACCGGCATGGTAGCCCCGACCATCGGTTGTGGTGGACCGTCTCTCCCGCTTACGCCCGGCCCAGATGGATCCGTTGACAAGAGTTCCGGACGTCCCGCTTCAAGTAAAGGCCGAGGTAAGCCAGGCGGAGAGATTTGGTGTGTGGGCGGAGGTGTCGGGAAGTCATGGCCCAGCGAGTCCGCGGAAGGTGGTGGCTCCGTTTCTACAACCGGCTACATACCCGCGGAGGAGTGTGACACCTCTGACCTGAAGTCGCTCTCGGACATGGGAGACGATGTTGTCATAGACGATTTGTTTGCCGGGCTGGGACAAAGTACCTCTCGCTTCATCTCGGAGGATCAGAGATCCACCCATGTCAACAGGGGAAAGTACACCCCGGGTGGAGGCACCAGCGCCTGAAGAGAGGTCCCGTCCCCAGCCTGCTTCTACTACCCCGGTGCCATCTGTACCGAAGGCCGGGGAAAAGAGACTGTTGCTGCGGGCACCTATGCCCAGACCAGATGTGGTCAAGGTCCCTCGCTACCCGGACTCGATAGTTTTGCCTGGCAAAGGGGACAAAGCTACCATGCCTCCTTTGGCGAGATTACAGCGTATATTTGGCCAAAAGGTTGCTGCAGAATACGGATGGGAGTATCCGTACTTGTCGAAGGAACTGCTTTATGAGGTGGAAGTGTGCCGGGAGCGCTGGTACAATGACTTTGTTTGGACCCACCTTCAGGTTCCACACGCTAGCAGGTACCTGGCATGCTCTCCAAAGGCCTCTCAACGTTTCAAGGACTGCAAGGCAGAGTGAATGTTGGATGACACATCCATGCAGACAAAGTGCTGATCCGGCGCAAGGAAGGGGAAGATGTGGAGTATCATCTAGAGATCATGGACCAGCACTTGAAGCCGCTTGTTCTGCCGCATCCCCGCTTTTACTTGTAGGAGAGAGAAAGACTCCGTTTGTCCTTGATTATGCTGCTGAACTTTCTGGGGCCGTTGCTTTTGTGCCCAGAGGAATGAAGAACTGTTCCTGTTTTGTTCTTCACTTTTCCCGCAAGAGATTATGGACTCTGGGGTAGATAGGGCCAAAAGAAAAGAGGAAGGTTCCACGGGTGCAGTTACCACGATGCTGTCACCAGGTGGCAGTGTTGCGCAACGTTAAACACTTTTCACGCATTCACTCTTTGGAGAAATGGGATTTCTTCCCGAAGAAGTTTCTTTTCTCTCACACGAATACATGTGTCAGGGTTATGTGTGTTGTTTCTTTCTTTTCCTTCTGCAGGAGAGCATCCATCAAGATCACTGAGAATGGGGTGGATCTTAGTCAGGATGGGTGGGAAGTGTATGATGTAAAATGTGATTCAAAGTTATGGTTAAATGCTGTTGTTTCTTTGTTCCTTTTTTTTTTTTGTTTCAGGGCTCAGACACAATTGCTTCAGTAGGGTAGTTTTTTCTAAAAGTTTTATTTTTGTACAATTGTTAGTGAGTTTCTGGATTGGATTATGTCAGCCGTTGAGGGCATGATTTACTCCAGACACTGGGGACCAGTGTCAAACCACCAGGGGGAGAGTGTAGCAGGTATGTACTTTCCCGGGTGTAAATTTGAACTTGACAGAGACATTGGTGATGTGTAATTCCCTGCAACCCAGCGGGTGGCGCTGTCGCCCTGGGCTGGGGTTGAATCATTACTGTGTGTTGTGCCTCCTTTTTCTCCTCCCTCGGCAGCGGTATGGTGGGGCGGGGAACCCGCCGTGCTTGCTGGGAGAGGGTATAAAGGGGCCAGCCATCTTTGTCGCGGGGTCGAAGTCCCAGGCACCTTCAGCTTGTGGACGGTGGTTCGTGTCGGTCCTCTGGGTGGCCTAGGCCTAGAGGACAACCGGAGGTCGTGTTCCATCCCAGGCACCTTTAGCCTGGGGTGAGGTACACGGATGGAGGTCCGGAGCTCAGTGCCCAACACTGAGTTCCACGAGGGAAGGAGATCCTAGGGAACCCCGGGAGTGGGTACCCGAATCCGGAAGGCGCAATGGACCGGGGGGAGCTCCTCACTTGAAGACCCGGTGCAGCATATTGCCGATGACAGGTGAGCCTCTCGTCGGAGACCGCCTGGAAGGAAATTCCCCCTAGTGCGGAGACCGTAACCCACTTTCAGGAAGGAAAATGGAGAACCAAATTGTGTCTGGGCCTATTTGCATCCACACCTCCTTTCCTGTTCTGTTAACCAAGGGAGTTCAACTGATTGTGTTCATTCGCAGAAGAATAAAGGAGTGTTGAAATTTAATGGTGTGGGGCTCATTTCCTAGCAGACATTGTTCAAGGTGACTCTTGGAGGGAGGATCCAGGTGCACAGCACTGACCCGAAGGTAATACAAGAACGTTGCTTATACCGCACTGACACATGTGGTGGAAGCCAGGCGTGGTGTCCCCGCTCCCTCCCCTCTAAGATACCCCTAGACAAGAGGAAGACGAGACGAGAGAAAGAGGGGAGTGAGGAGGGCGCTACATTTTATTTTAGTGCCATGCAAACTAACCTTAGTATATTTTGTAATCACATTCATTTGTGACCAGCTTAAATTGGCTATAAACCTCTAACATAAGAAATGAGCAAGTGTGTTCTATAGTGTGTACTTGCCTCAATACAAAGCAACGAGTGTAATTTCCCTCTGATCTCTCTTCCCTCTCTGATATCTGCATTAGTCACTGATAAAACTCTGTGCCGATTCCACATCCTTCCGGGTGACACCCCTTCCCCCACCACCAACCACCTTTCCAGCACCAGGAATGAGCCGAACACCCCCCTGTTCGGTTCGCACCAGAACCTGCGAACAGACAAAATGTTCGTGTAAACTTTAGAACTCTATTAAATACAATGGACTCGAACATTCGAAATCTAAAGTGTTAATTATAAAGGCTAATATGCAAGTTATTGTCCTAAAAAGTGTTTGGGGACCCGGGTCCTGCCCCAGGGGACATGTATCAATGCAAAAAGAAGTTTTAAAAACTGCCGTTTTTTTGGGAGCAGTGATTTTAATAATGCTTAAAATGAAAAAATAAAAGTGAAATATTCCTTTAAATTTCGTACCTGGGGGGTGTGTATGATATGCATGTGAAGTGGCGCATGTTTCCCGTGCTTAGAACTGTCCCTGCAAAAAATTTCATTTTTGAAAGAAAAAAATGCATTTAAAACTGACTCGCGGCTATTAATGAATTGTCGGCTCCCGGCAATACATACAAAAGTCATTGATAAAAAAAAAAAAAAAAAAGCGTGGATGTTCCCCAGAATTCAATTACCAGGCCCTTCAGGTCTGGAATGGATATTAAGGGGAACCCTGCCGCAAATTAAAAAAAAAATTGACGTGGGGTTCCCCCAAATATCCATTCCAGGCCCTTCAGATCTGGCATGGATTTTAAGGGGAACTCCAACCCAAATTTTTAAAAAAAATGGCGTGGAGTCCCCCTAAAAATCCATACCAGACCCCTTATCCGAGCACGCAACCTGGCCGGCCGCAGGGGAAAAGGGGGGGACGAGAGAGCGGCTCCCCCTCCCTCCTGAACCGTACCAGGCCACATGCCCTCAACATGGGGAGGATGTCCCCATGTTGATGGGGACAAGGGCCTCATCCCCACAACCCTTGCCCGGTGGTTGTGGGGGTCTGCGGGCGGGGGGCTTATCGGAATCTGGAAGACCCCTTTAACAAAGGGGACCCCCAGATCCCGGCCCTCCCTATGTGAATTGGTAAGGGGTACATTGTACCCCTACCATTTCACGAAGAAAGCGTAAAAAAATGTTTAAAAAAACACACAAACACCTTGAAAAAGTCCTTTATTTAAAAAAAACATTCCAGCGGTGAAATCCAGTGTCCCGCGGCGATCCCGATGTCCAGCGCTGTCCTTCATTGGTTGTGCCTGAGCGGACCTGATGGGGAACTCCCTCTCAGTATTTTAAATGTATAGACCCGCCCCTTCTAAAGTTCCCCATCAGGTCCGCTCAGCGGACCAGATGCGGAACATGAGAAGGGGCGGGTCTATACATGTATTACCAAAGTGAGAGCAGTCCCCCATCAGGTCCGCCCCCTCGGTATGTCAGACCCGCCTACGTCATTGGCTTGAGCGGGGAACTTCCTTCACTATGTAAATTTAAATTACACAGTGAAGGAAGTTCCCCGCTCAAGCCAATGACGTAGGCGGGTCCGACATACCGAGGGAGCGGACCTGATGGGGAACTTTAGAAGGGGCGGGTCTATACTTTTAAAATACAGAGAGGGAGTTCCCCATCAGGTCCGCTCAGGCACAAAACCAATGAAGGACAGCGCTGGACATCGGGATCGCCGCGGGACACTGGATTTCACCGCTGGAATGTTTTTTTTTTTGTTTTTTTTTAATAAAGGACTTTTTCAAGGTGTTTGTGTGTTTTTTTAAACATTTTTTTACGCTTTCTTCGTGAAATGGTAGGGGTACAACGTACCCCTTACCAATTCACATAGGGGGGGCCGGGATCTGGGGGTCCCCTTTGTTAAAGGGGTCTTCCAGATTCCGATAAGCCCCCCGCCCGCAGACCCCCACAACCACCGGGCAAGGGTTGTGGGGATGAGGCCCTTGTCCCCATCAACATGGGGACATCCTCCCCATGTTGAGGGCATGTGGCTTGGTACGGTTCAGGAGGGAGGGGGGGCCGCTCTCTCGTCCCCCCCTTTTCCCCTGCAGCCGGCCAGGTTGCGTGCTCGGATAAGGGGTCTGGTATGGATTTTTAGGGGGACTCCACGCCATTTTTTTTAAAAAATTTGGGGTGGAGTTCCCCTTAAAATCCATGCCAGATCTGAAGGGCCTGGAATGGATATTTGGGGGAACCCCACGTCAATTTTTTTTTAATTTGCGGCGGGGTTCCCCTTAATATCCATTCCAGACCTGAAGGGCCTGGTAATTGAATTCTGGGGAACCCCCACGCTTTTTTTTTTTTTTTTTATCAATGACTTTTGTATGTATTGCCGGGAGCCGACAATTCATTAATAGCCGCGAGTCAGTTTTAAAAGACTTTTTTTCTTTCAAAAATGACATTTTTTGCAGGGACAGTTCTAAGCACGGGAAACATGCGCCACTTCACATGCATATCATACACACCCCCCAGGTACGAAATTTAAAGGAATATTTCATTTTTATTTTTTCATTTTAAGCATTATTAAAATCACTGCTCCCGAAAAAACGGCCGTTTTTAAAACTTCTTTTTGCATTGATACATGTCCCCTGGGGCAGGACCCCGGTCCCCAAACACTTTTTAGGACAATAACTTGCATATAAGCCTTTATAATTAACACTTCAGATTTCTCCCATAGATTTTTCGAATTTGCCGCGAACACCCCAATTTGTTCGCTGTTCGGCGAACGGGCGAACAGGCAATGTTCGAGTCGAACATGAGTTCGACTCGAACTCGAAGCTCATCCCTATCCAGCACACAGCAGGTGACTGACAGCCGCTACTGTGTAGCTTCCCTATCACATTGTGTAGAGGAGGGTGTCTCCATTCCCTTACTCGGGTTTCACTAAACTCTGTGCTCTATCTGTGCAGTGTGTGTGATATAAGTTCCCTGCCCCCTGCCTTCTACTGCTGAGAAAAATCCTTTGATCTGAGTACTTTGAACTGCTGTAAATAAACAGGTAAAACCAGGAGCAGTAGATCACTGTCCTGTCACAAGGCCGAACAGGGAAATGCGTTGTTTACATAGGCATCTCCCCGATCTGTAGCTCCGTGACACGATTGAGGTACACTGGCGGACATTGAGTCCGCGGGTCCCGCGGGCACAGTCACTGAGCTCGCAGCAGGTGCGCCCGCTAGGCGGCAGATTCAAAGCAAAGTACAGGTACGTTGCTTTGGCTGCCCGTGCCATTCTGCCGATGTATATAGTCGTGAGGCAGCCGGCAAGTGGTTAATTGTAAATCCTTTGTACCCTATGACAAAATTAAATTCAGGAGTTGATTTACTAAAACTGAAGAGTGCCTAAATCTAGTGCAGCTCTGCATAGAAACCAGTCAGCTACTAGTTTTGTTTTTGTCAAAGCTTAATTGAACAAGCTAATTTTTGGAAAAATTGTCTAGAAATGTGGGGATGAAAAGCACCACATCCCAAATTTTTTGGCAGTTATTTTTGTGAGAATGCAAAAAGGAATTTTTAAGGTGCTGAAGACACAATACAACAATAAAATAAAATCAGAAAAGTTTTATTATGCGTATTTCAGAAGTTAAAATCAAGCAATTTTTATAAAACCCACATTGACAATTTCATACGGTTGTCATGTATGTACAGTGGTTTCCGCTAAACATGTTTCACCAGAAATATGGCTTCTTCAGGAGACTCATGAAGCCCTGTACACATTATGACTATGAATGAATAAGAAAGCTATACATAATAGATTCAATTTCTTACATAAATAATAATCAGTTAATATCTGCAAATGCAGAAATCATCTCATATTTATTTGTATAGCACCATAATTAGAAAGGTCACCTGAGGAAATATCTTACCCTGAATGTGGGCACGGTTTCACAGAAGATGATAAAATCTATTGGACTGCTTTGTGGAGCATTAGTGTGTCATAGAAGGAGTATACCCAATAATGGAACCTACAGGATACACAACAAAACAAAATCAACCACGTTTTAATGAAAAGGGGCCTGGAGTGTTTATATTCCATAGGATCCCCTATGGGGTAACTATATAGCATAGTACTTATACCCACCATATTAAAAAGGAGCTGTTAGAGAAGGTTGGAGTTATATGAAATTCCACAACTGCCTAAACCATTGATGGCAAACCTTGGCACCCCAGATGTTTTGGAACTACATTTCCCATGATGCTCATGCACTCTGCAGTGTAGTTGAGCATCATGGGAAATGTAGTTCCAAAACATCTGGGGTGCCAAAATTGTACGCAGGTACCTGGCATGCTCTCCAAAGGCCTCTCAACGTTTCAAGGACTGGAAGATTGAAAGTCACATGGACCGGGAATGCAGGTACTGCATATCGCGATCCACAATGACACTAAGGGTGTGTAAAACTAATCGCCCAGCCACTGAGAATGGGCAGCACTGGAAGAGGGCCTCCCAATATGGGCTGAAAGGAACTGGACGAGGTATGAGGTGCTCATCTCCGGGGGGGTCTTGGAATTTCTTAGCACATCTCCTCCATGTGTTTTTTAATTAATCAGATTGATAAGTACCCCAAACTTTATCGATGACTGGTAAGAAACTGATCACATCATTTATTTCTACAATATGCAAT
The DNA here is from genome assembly GCA_029206835.1 of Rana muscosa. Lineage (NCBI taxonomy): Eukaryota > Metazoa > Chordata > Amphibia > Anura > Ranidae > Rana > Rana muscosa. Next base: position 636,431,557 of record CM055122.1, on the reverse strand, counting down.
AATAGTGCAACTATTTTTAGTATGCCCTTATTGAATGATTTTTTTGATTTTGTTATATGTTTTTGCATTCAAATCACTGTATGGATGCCTATAATTATATATTAAAATGTGCTTTCTTTTAATGCATTCACATGAGCGCTCATATTCTTTCTTTGTTACTTCTAGTACATTAGAATGCCACAAATTCATCTCCTGAAGAAGCTCTTTTGGGAGCGAAACATGTTGAGAGAAATGGTCTTATATGTACTCTCTTAGGAACAACTAAGTTTTTTGGATATGTACTGTCTCATATCAAAAAATATGGGAAAGTCCAACTTAGTGGTAGAGACACCCAAGGAAATGCACCTCATCCCATGAAATGTGTATACATAGTAACAAAGGGGAAGAAAGGGATTTTCACGGTGCTAGCTGTAGTAATAAAAAATTCAATTACACTTAGGATAAAAAGAATTCAATATTTTAATGGGATTCACTTTAAAAAGTACATATAAAACCACGTGCAAGTGGTTACTAGTGGAGAGCAGTAAACACACAGCTAGATGGTCAGAAAAGGGAGGGAGTAAAGCTGGTTTTGAAAAGTACAAAATTACTCGTGACGTCCCGACATGTTTCGCAATTCTAGCTTTATCGGGGGACATACGGGTATAGGAAGAGACTTGTACAGTACTAAACATGGATAGAAAGATAAATAAATTAGAGATATTGCATAATAAAGTAGACAGAAATATACAACTATTGCAGGAGAACATATCGTGCCAATATTTAAGTAACATCCACCCCCACCCCTCCGCACACATAGGGGCAAGCACATACCCAGCCGAGAACACCTCCAGGGAAAGTCCACAATCCAGCGTAGAGCACCTGGGAACCCCCTGCGGGGAGCTAATGAGCAGCCAGAGGGAGCATAAACAGGCACAGCTAAAAACAAAATGTGCAAGGGAGAAGAGTGAGTACAAAAATATAAAAGGGAAGGCTGAAAAACAGCTCAATCAGTGTGGAAACGAAAAAGTATAAGGGTACCATTACCAATATATAATATACAATATGGGAGATAGATTTGTTGCAAGTAAGTAGAATTATACCTACTTAAAATCGAGATGAAAAAACGCATGGAACGAAGGATGGCTGAATTGCAGTCATGCAGCAATGCTAGCTGGTAACAAAGCAAAGGACATAGGAATGAGTGGATGATTAGAACAAAGGTAAGGGAAGTAAAGAAAACAATGAATGGAAAGCTGAAAAGCCATATATGTCTGAAATAAACAGTTAAACAGGGAAGGAAAAAACAGCTGCAGACTCAAAAATAGAATCTGATGGGGACAGTGTCTCAATATAAACTAGATTAAATGGTATACATAGGTAAATATCATGCCAATCATAGTAAGATGGAAGGAAGATGGACCAAAAACTAGTCTTTGAAGGAAGCAGCTGAAATAAGGTACAGGTGGCAAAACAGCCAAGTGTATTGAAAAAGATGAAAAGGAAAAGGCTAAAGGAAGATTGAAACTTACTTTGCTAAAGCATAAGGCACAGCTCAGGTCAGCCTTTCGTTTCAAACAGTCAGCCAGACTGAGGGGCCGGCCTATATACGCTCCCCAATCAGTCGAGGTCCGGCATCATCGACTGAGGGCGGGCGCGATGACGTCATCACGCTAGCACCGTCCCGCACTACAGCTAGCAACAGAGAAAACTCAGTTGTCCAAAATGCTGTGCGTCATGAGTGGGAGGGGTCAGGTGTGTCAGCGCCGAACTCGGGAGAGTGTCAGCGCCGACCACAACAAAAAGAGATCTCAGAGTGGCAAGAGACGCCCCTTTCCAAACCACGGCTGACGGAAAAATGGTCATGATGGCCAATAGGTAGAGGAAGGAGAAGAAAGATGTAAAATACTCTCCTGGAAAAGGGGGAGGAAGGGGCTGCAAGTGTGGATGACATTGGCATGGGCACAACAGACATGAAAGCCCTTGCGCCCAGGGGCGCCCGTAAGGCTGCCTAGCACCCAGGATGGGGATCCAATCCAGGGACCGTAGCGGGACAACAGACATCGCAGGGCATGTCACCTGGCCCAGTGAGGCTGCACAGCTAACCATACAGTCATGCAGACCTGGGAGGGGAGGACAGCAAATGATGAAGCTAGAATTGCGAAACATGTCGGGACGTCACGAGTAATTTTGTACTTTTCAAAACCAGCTTTACTCCCTCCCTTTTCTGACCATCTAGCTGTGTGTTTACTGCTCTCCACTAGTAACCACTTGCACGTGGTTTTATATGTACTTTTTAAAGTGAATCCCATTAAAATATTGAATACTTTTTATCCTAAGTGTAATTGAATTTCTTATTACTACAGCTAGCATCGTGAAAATCCCTTTCTTCCACTATGTACTGTCTCATGTTTTTATCAATTTTGTAATAAAATTATTTTCTATTTTTCTATATATGTTTGTGTTGATCGGTATTTGGTCATTTTTTGACACTGTTAAAATCCCGAGGCATGTGACCTTCTGCCCCCCCCCCCTTTCCCTTTTCTCATCTGGGGTGCCAAGGATAGCCATAACTGGCCTCAACCATCATTAGTAAAGCTAGCTTCAAAAATACTTGATAGGTGACAATTATCTATATAAAGACACATAAATATGGCTATAATGCATTATACAAAACCCAAATGAGTACATATAGTAACTTAAATTAAAACCCTCCTATAGCTCTCTCACCTTAATGGCATCATGACAAAAGGCAGACAGAGGAACAGGGAAATTCCTAAATCAACACTTTATATAGAAAATCCTCATCTGGCAATTAGGGATGAGCCGAACACCCCCCGGTTCGGTTCGCACCAGAACCTGCGAACGGACCGAAAGTTTGCGCGAACTTTAGAACCCTATTAAATACAATTGACGCGAACATTCAAAATCAAAAGTGCTAATTATAATGGCTAATATGCAAGTTATTGTCCTAAAAAGGGTTTGGGGACCCGGGTCCTGCCCCAGGGGACATGTATCAATGCAAAAATACGTTTTAAAAACTGAAGTTTTTTCAGGAGCAGTGATTTTAATAATGCTTAAAGTGAAACAATCAAAGTGAAATATTCCTTTAAATTTCGTACCTGGGGGGTGTCTAGAGTATGCCTGTAAAGCAGCACTTGTTTCCCGTGCTTAGAACTGTCCCTGCACAAAATGACATTTCTAAAGGAAAAAAAGTCATTTAAAACTGCTTGCGGCTTTAATGTAATGTCTGGTCCCGGCAATATGGATGAAAATCATTGAGAAAAATGGCACTGGTGCTGGTGCCACAACACTGCAACCCCTCACAGATACTGTAGTTGGAGCACAGCAATGAGCCCTGCTGCAAAGCATTGCATAAAAAATTGTAAATACACGCCCCTGTTAAACAGGGGCTGAAAAATTGGTCCTTAGCCACTGGAGGCGGTGCCAGAGAACCTAAAATGTTCTTTCAAGCTAGCAGCGTGATTATTGAGGAGGAAGAGGATAGTCACTCAGCATAACAGGATAGTCGCTCAGCATCAGCATAGGCAGTCCTGAAGGGATCTGACATTTCCAAAAAAATTATTCGGTTACATCAGCATCAGGTGCTTGGTAGCTGGTGGTGATCCAAGACTGATTCATTTTTATGAAGGTCAGTCGATCGACCGAGTCAGTGGACAGGCGCACCCTGTGATCGGTTCCAAAGCCTCCAGCAGCACTGAATGTGTGTCCCGAAAGAACGCTGGATGCAGGACAGGCCAGTACCTCAATTACATACTGTGCAAGCTCTGGCCAGTGATCCATCCTCAAGACCCAGTAACCCAGAGGATTTTCGGTGGGAAAGGTGTCCAAGTCTGATCTTGCCCCTTGGTATTCCAGCACCATGTAAACCAGATGCTGGCGATGGTTGCTGGAAGCGATCATACCTTGGGGCTGCGTACTAAAAAAATGTCTGAAAGCAACGGTCAGACGGCCACCTTCTCCCCCACTCCTTCTTTGACTGACCGGAGCCTCAGCAACACGTTGTCCAGGACCAGAATTTGTAACCTCCCAGACTCTGGGAATGCGTTGCACAGACCTTTCTGCAAGGCCTCACGAAGATGCTTCATCCTCTGCTCCCTCTGCGACGGCAAGATAAGGTCAGCAACCTTAGCCTTGTAATGTGTATCAATGAGGGTTGCCACCCAGTAATGATCCCTCTCCTTGATCGCACGAATACAAGGATCCTTCCGCAGGCTTTGCAGGATCAGGGAGGCCTTGCAGTGTAGGTTTGCTGAGGCATTCGGTGCGGAGTCCTCTGGGTCACTGAGGACGACATGATCTGCAGCCACCTCCTCCCAGCCACGTACAAGTCCATGGGTGTCTTGGGACTGTAATCGATCCCTTGAAGACTGCTGCTGTAGCTGAGTGCTAGGCTCCACCTCCATGCTGACTCAATAATCCCCCTCCTCCTCCTCTTCCTGTGTGATAGCCGGGCCAGCAGGAACACTGTCTGGATAAAGGGGGCCTTGAGAGGTAAGGAAGTCCTCCTCTTCCCGCCTCTGTTCTGCCTCAAGTGCCCTGTCCATTATTCCATGCAGTGTGTGCTCCAACAGGTGGACAAGAGGGACAGTGTCACTGATGCATGCACTGTCGCTGCTCACCATCCTCGTGGCCTCCTCAAATAGTGCATGGACAGTGCATGCATCCCTGATCGTGGCCCACTGGCGTGGGGAAAAAAATCCAAGCTCCCCTGACCCTGTCCTGGTGCCATATTGCAACAGATACTCATTGATGGCCCTCTGCTGTGTGTGCAGCCGCTGCAGCATGGCCAATGTAGAGTTCCACCTGGTGGGCATGTCACAGATTAGGCGGTTCTTGGGCAGATTGTAATCCTTTTGCTGGTCAGCCAGCCGAGCACTGGCAATATATGACCGACGGAAATGCCCACAGAGTTTCCTGGCCTACTTCAGGACCTCCTGTAAGCCCGGGTACCTGCCCAAGAACCGCTGCACCACCAAGTTAAGGACGTGAGCCAAACAGGGCACATGGGTCAGTTGTCCCTGTCGGAGGGCAATGAGGAGGTTGGTGCCATTGTCGGAAACCGCCTTTCCTGGCTTAAGCTGGCGTAGCGTCAACCACCTCTGAGCCTGCCCCTGCAGAGCTGACAGAATCTCTGCCCCAGTGTGGCTCCTGTCCCCCAAGCACACCAGCTCAAGCACCGTATGGCATCTTTTTGCCTGCGTACTTGCGTAGCCCCTTGAACGCCTATGGAGCACCGCTGGTTCCGAGGACAAAGCACAGGTAGAGGCCATGGAGGAAAAAGAAGAGGGGGTGGAGGAGAGAGGTGTGTCAGAATCACCAGTAGTAACATTTTGGAGGCGTGGTGGCGGAACAACCTCCAACACTACTGCACCTTGTCCTGCATCCTTCTCAGCTGCCAGCAGAGTCACCCAATGTGCCGTGAAAGATAGGTAACGTCCCTGTCCATGCCTGCTGGACCATGAGTCAGCGGTAATATGCACCTTACCGCTGACCGCCCTGTCCAGCGAGGCCAAGACATTGCCTTCCACATGCCGGTAGAGAGCTGGAATCGCCTTCCGGGAGAAAAAGTGGCATTTGGGAACCTGCCACTGAGGAATCGCACATTCCACAAACTCACCGAAAGGGGGCAGAATCTACCAACTGAAAAGGCAGCAGTTGAAGTGCTAGCAATTTATCCAAGCTAGCATTTAACCGCTGAGCATGTGGATGGCTGGGAGCGAACTTCTTTCGGTGGTGCAGCAGCTGGGGCAGGGAAATTTGCCTGGTACAATTGGACGTCAGTGTACCCATAGCAGATTGTCCGCAAGTACTTTGCTGTGACACACCTAAATCTACACCTTCATTCCTCTCAGTGCAGGTTTCAGAGAGGACTGAAGGTATAGTGGGGTTGGAGATCCCAGCTGATGAGGAGCAAGGTGAGGTCCGCTTTGTTCTTTGGTGTGGGTCTTTTAGGTAAGCTTGCCAACGGACTGCATGGCAGGTCGGCATATGTCTAGTCAAGCACGTGGTGCCCAAGCGGCTGATGTTTTGGCCACACGAGATACGCTTTAGACATATGTTGCAAATGGCAATGGTGCGATCTGCTGCACATGTCTGAAAAAAGGCCCACACCAAAGAACTTTTGGAATAACACGCAGAGACAGCAGTGCCCTGCACATAAGGAGCTCTGCGGTGTGATGCAGTCGGTGTGCTGCCCTTAAGCTGGCCCCTAGAGGGCATCCTGCCTCATTGGAGATGTGCCTCCTCCTCCTCTCTCCTATCAGGCACCCATGTGGAGTCAGTGACCTCATCATCCCCTCCCTCTTTATCACTGGAGCAAATCTGGCAGTATGCTGCAGCTGGGGGAACATGACTGCCAGATAGCTGTCCTTGTTGGGCACCCCCTCTCTCTGGGCTCACGTTACTACCCCCTCTCTCTGGGCTCATGTTACTGCCTTCCTCCAGCTGGGTTCCATCATCGGAACCTTCAAAACGCTGGGCATCCTCCAGGAGCATGTACCCAACACTGTGCTCAAACAGTTTGGGGGACTCCTCAAGAGGATATGGTGGGGCTAGGGAAGGAGTGACTGATGCCATTGAGCTGAGGGAAGAGGCCGCTTTGGCAGCTGCTTTGTCAGACAAAGTACCCTGAGCCTGGGTGAGAGAGGACGAGGAAGATGACGACGGCTTGGTCATCCACTCTACCAAGTCTTGGGCATGTTGCGGCTTAACATGGCCAGCTGCCGAAAAGAAGGTCAAGCGTGTCCCACAGCCACGTGTTGATGAGGATGCACCGTGTCCACGACCAGCAGCACTGTTACCTCTAGACACAGAGCCTGCTTACCCTCTTTTATTGCCTCGTGACTGTCTGCCTCTCCTTGTTTGCCTTCCAGACATATTAATGGCCTGCAGTGAGATATAGCTGCACAAAGGTGGGATGTATATATATATATATATATATATATATATATATATATATCTGTGCTGATAATTCACAGATTTTGTCTATCAGAATCAACTGCCTGCTGTGGTATTAGTATGGAGAAAGCAGCAATTGTCTTCAGTTAGTTTTAGGTGAAAACTGTGCAGAGAGGGACACAGTACACTAACTGAAAATACTTGCAGCTCTCTGCCTGTGGTTTAATTATGAGAACACCACTATTAGTAAATAACTGTATTCAGGTAAGCTTTAGGTAAACGCTATGCAAAGCACACAGTACACTAAGTGAAACACTGACTGTCTGCAGCTATCACAATCACCTGCCTGCCTGTCACAGTATAGAGAATAACAGGAATGGATCTAGCTAAACTGAATACAGTGTATAAATATATATAAAACACCTAGGATGCATATATATCCTCTACACACTGTAACTGCAGCTAACTGACTCGCCTGCCTGCTCTATCTAACTCAATATAAATGACACTGTCTGTCTCTGTAATCTCTTATTAAACAACTCCAACACACTACACAAGGCCGCCAAGCCGGCGGCCTTATATAGTGTGGGGCGTGTACTAAACCCTGTGAGCCATAATTGGCCAAAGCCACCCTGGCTTTGGCCAATTACGGCCCTCCATTTTTTCTGCGCTGTGATTGGCCAAAGCATGCGGGTCATAGTGCATGCTTTGCCAATCATCAGCCAGCAATGCACTGCGATGCCGCAGTGAATTATGGGCCGTGACGCGCCACTCGAATTTGTCGCGAACGACCCATAATGTTCGCAATTCGGTGAACAGCCAATGTTCGAGTCAAACATGGGTTCGACTCGAACATGAAGCTCATCCCTACTGGCAATACCATAATAAATATGCCACCAGCTCTCACCTGGCCCAGCTTGTGTTAAGCAACCCCAATAACCAGTATCTTCCTCGTAAAAGAAATTGTTCCAAACAAGAGGATTTTTTGGAAATAGAGGCTAAAGCCCTACAGCAATGATTAATAAATAGGGGGATACAAGAGGTAATGCCTGAAAAAAGCATACCAGAGATGGCCAACACAGGGAGTCTCCAATACATAATCAAAAATTTTGATCAAATAGTCAAAATGTAAGACTCATTACGCGGTATTCTGGACAGCATAGGCAAGTCCGTAAAATTATAAAAAAAAGTTCTGGTACCTCCTGGAGGCAGATGCTATAGTATCTACGGTAAATATGTAAAAAAATTACCTTGAAATTACATTTAGGCAATCCGAATCCCTAAAAGATCAGTTAGTTCACAGCCATTACTGCATTCTATGTGGAAAGGAACTCCACAAATCCACTGGCATGGCATCATGTTGCAAATGTAATTTTTGCAAATATATTTGGAAAGCACAACAAATTACCTTGCCTAATGATAGAGTATATAAACCTCTTTTTTTGCAAATTGCCAGTCGATTGGTATAGTGATCTACATAGAATGTGAGTGTGGCATGTTTTAAGTGGGCAAAACAAATAACACTAATACCGAGGCATATGTCATATAGCAGTTTGGATGAACTGAATTTATGAGAAATATACAGGGACACATTTATTTAATCATCTGTTTGCTTTAGATGCAAGAACAAGCTTGATGTACCTGCACATGTCTTTATAGGTGCTTGCTGATCCAAGTGAATTCAATACCAGCGAGTGAGCACTTTATTGGGATTGTTTCACATTATGATCTCAAATCGCCACAGTGAATTTCTATAGGATGGGGGTATGTTTAAGATTTCGTTTTTTCAGTCTTTGATGAACTAGATACATCTCATCGATACGGTATTCGCATGAATCAAGTACACCAGTATTTTATAATATATGCAGCGTTATCTGCTGGAGGTTGTTTGCTCGCTTTTGAACATCCATGCTTGCCAGCTAATTACACCTGCTGTGCTGGAACACTTACGAACATTGCTTTGTGTCCCTACACCATATACATATCAGATTAATCAATATCTTACTTTGACAAGTTTTCTACACCCACGGATCATCATTTTACTGATTTCATGCTCAATCTATTCTACAGCCATATCTGTCTACCTGTGTTTTCTGGCTTGTCAACATGCAATGTTTCTCTCTTTACTGCAACTGATATGGTGGAAAATCTTTGCATGTCGTCCTGAGGCTATTATTATTATTATTATTATTATGCAGGATTTATATAGCGTCAACAGTTTACGCTGCATTTACAATATAAAAGGGAGACAATACAGTTATAATACAATAAAATACAAGAGGATTAAGAGGGCCCTGCTCAGAAGAGCTTACAATCTAGTAGGGTGGGGCAGGTGGTACAAAAGGTTGTAACTGTGGGGAATGAGCTGATGGAAGTGGTAAAAGATTAGTTGGAGACGTGATAGGCTTCCCTGAATAGATGGGTTTTCAGGGATCGCCTGAAGGTAGCAAGAGTAGGGGATAGCCGAACATGTTGAGGTAGCGAGTTCCAGAGGATGAGAGAGGCTCTGGGGAAATCCTGGAGACGAGCATGGGAGGAGGAGACGAGGGAGCTTGAGAGCAGGAGGTCTTGAGAAGAGTGTAAAGGACGGTTTGGGTGATATTTGGAGACAAGTTTGGTGATGTAGCTCGGGGCAGAGTTGTGAATGGCTTTGTATGTTGTGGTTAGTATTTTAAATGTAATTTGCTGGGTGATTGGGAGCCAGTGTAGGGATTGGAGGAGAGGGTTGGCAGACACTGAGCGATACTTCTATACTTCTATACTTCTTTGTTGCTTTTGTGAGGCAATTAATTTTTTTTCCACCCATATTAATGTTGAACATGCATGTGATGCAGTACAGCCAAATAAAATCAATTATCCTACGTTGCTAAGCTTTTTATACTAGTTATGAAGGCTACTAATGTATATGAAGGATTCAGCATGTGGTTTAGTAGTAAATTCATGAGTGTTTTTAAAATTTGTTTTAGCTTTCCAAAGCTACAATATATACTTTCCAGTTTAATGGATACAATGGGTTGATTTACTAAAGGCAAGTAGACTGTGCACTTTGCAAGTGCAGTTCTCCCGATTTTCCCTAGAGCTTAGGGAATGTGGTGAAGCTTCGGTTTGTAAAGAATACCCAATCAGGTGCAAGGGGGAAAAAAAATCAATAAAAATGAAATAGCATTTTTGCTTGCATAAATGGATGATGGAAAAAAAAAAAAAAATCTGCTTTTTTTTTTCTAATTCTATTTATTGATTTCACAATAGGCTCCATACACACTGGTGTAAAAAACGTTGCTTCTACGGGAGTTTTGTGTTCTGCCTGTAGAAACAACTCATTGGGGGTTATTTACTAAAGGAAAATCCACTTTGCACTACAAGTGCAAACTACAAGTGCACTTGAAATTGCACTGAAAGTGCACATGGAAGTGCAGTTGCTGTAGATCCGAGGGGGCATGCAAGGAAAATAAAAAACAGCATTTTAGCTTGCACAGGATTGGATAATAAAATCAGCAGAGCTTCCCCTCATTTCAGATTTACCTCTCAGATCTACAGCGACTGCACTTCCAAGTGCACTTTCAGTGCAATTTCAAGTGCACTTTGCACTTGTAGTGCAAAGTGGATTTGCCTTTCGTTAATAACTCCAAATGTTATCCTGTGCGGGTTATTTATGAACTGAAAGTGCACTTGGAAGTGCAGTTGCTGTAAATCTGAGGGGTAAATCTGAAATGAGGGGAAGCTCTGCTGATTTTATTATCCAATCATGTGCAAGCTAAAATGCTGTTTTTTTATTTTCCTTGCATGTCCCCCTCGGATCTGCAGCGACTGCACTTCCAAGTGCACTTTTCACTTGTAGTTTGCACTTGTAGCGCAAAGTGGATTTGCCTTTAGTAAATAACCCCCTATGTGTCCATACACATTAGGATGATTACAGGCATATTTTGAGATCAACGTTAAAAGGTACAAAAAGATGCCCACGCAGGGGCCAACACATGTGTAGTTCACAAGTACTGCCGTAGACAGTTCCAAAAAAAAAAAAGAAAAACAGAAAAATGAACAAAACAAGACTGCTGCTTACTTGTGTGTGTGTGGCTCACGTGACCATCATAAAAGCACTATTTACTGAATAAGGCAGAGGCCAATTATTATAGCTCTCCCCAATCTGCATGAAACATAGAAGAACATTAATCAAGAGGAAGCATCTTATGCCTTGAACACACATTTGAAATTTCCGATGGAAAAAGTCAGACGGAATTTTTTCATCGGATATTCCGGCCGTGTGTGTGCCCCATCTGACTTTTTTCCATTGGAATTTAGAAAGAGAACATGTTCTCTTTTTTTCTGATGGAAAAAATTCCTATCGGAAATTCCATTCGTCTGTATGGAACTCCGACGGAGAAAAAAACACGCATGCTCAGAATTAAGTCGACGCATCTCTCGGAAGCATTGAACTTCATTTTTCTCGGCTCGTCGTAGTCAGGCCCGGACTAGCCATAGGGCATACCGGGCAAATACCGGACAGCATGTCACGTCTTCCCCATCATCTCCAATGTCTCCGGAGGCAGCCGGAGTTGGTGGGCAGAGCTGGGGGTGTGGCTGCCCCCTCCACTCCTCCCACAGACTGTTCAGTCTGGCTGATCCCACAGCTGAAGGAGAAAGAAACGAGGACACAGCAGCCAGAGTGTCTTCATCTCCAAGGGCATGCTGTAAGTTACTGCACTGCTGCACATGTCACTACATAGAGTTCTAACCTGGCACGATACCACCCCAGCCTGCCTATGCCACCTCACCCTGCCCTATGCGTGCCACCCCAACCTGCCTTATGCCACCACACCCTGCCCTATGCCACCGTAACCTGCCTTATGCCACCGCAACCTGCCCTATGCCACCGCAACCTGCCCTATGCCACCGCAAACTGCCCTATGCCACCTCAAACTGCCCTATGCCACCTCAAACTGCCCTATGCCACCTCAAACTGCCCTATGCCACCGCAACCTGCCCTATACCACTGCAAAATGCCCTATGCCACCACAACCTGCCCTATGCCACCACAAACTGCTCTATACCACCCCAACCTGCCCTATGCCACCGCAAACTGCCCTATACCACCCCAACCTGCCCTATGCCCCCGCAACCTGCTCTATGCCACCCAGCCTGTCATATACCACCGCAAACTGCCCTATACCACCCAAACCTGCTCTACACCACCCCAGCCTGCCCTATACAACCCCAACCTGCCCTATGCCACCCCAGGCTGCCCTATATCACCACAACCTGCCCTATATCGCCCCAGCCGGCCCAATACCACCCTATACTTTAATTTACAGGGGTCATTTGGGGGTGCGCCTCGTGACCATGCGCTGCCTGCAGGGCGCTGGGCAGGATAGACAGTAGGGGGGTGACACCATGTTTTGCCGCACCAGGTGACACCAACCCTAGTAACGCCACTGCCCCAGTGCACTCTCAGCTGCGAGTCGGAAGCCGCACTCGAGTGACAGTGACACCTGTATTGTAGGGGTGGTCTGAAATGTAGGGGGGGTTCTGTATTGTAGGTGGGTCTGTAATGTAGGGGGGTTCTGTATTGTAGGGGGGTTTTGTATTGTAGGGGGGGCTGTATTGTAGGGGGGCCTGTATTGTAGGGGGGGCCTGTAATGTAGGGGGGTCTCTATTGTAGGTGGGGTCTGTATTGTAGGGGGGTCTGTAATGTAGGGGGGTTCTGTATTGAAGGGGGTCTGAAATGTAGGGGGGTTCTGTATTGTAGGGGGGTCTGAAATGTAGGGGGTTCTGTATTGTAGGGGGTCTGAAATGTAGGGGGTTTCTGTATTGTATGGGGGTCTGTAATGTAGGGGGTTCTGTATTGTAGGGAGGGGGTCTGAAATGTAGGGGGTACTGTATTTTAGGGGGGTCTGAAATGTAGGGGGGTCTGTATTGTAGGGGGTCTGTATTGTAGGGGGGTCTGTATTGTAGGGGGGTCTGAAATGTAAGGGGGGTTCTGTAGTGTAGGGGGGTTCTGTATTGTAGGGGGGGGTCTGAAATGTAGGGGGTTCTGTATTGTAGGGGGGGTCTGAAATGTAGGGGTTCTGTATTGTAGGGGGGTCTGTAATGTAGGGGGGTTCTGTATTGTAGGGGGGTCTGAAATGTAGGGGATTCTGAAATGTATGTGGGGTCTGTATTGTAGGGGGGTCTGTATTGTAGGGGGGTCTGTAATGTAGGGGGGTTCTGTATTGTAGGGGGGTCTGTAATGTAGGGGGGTTCTGTATTGTAGGGGGTCTGTAATGTAGGGGGTTCTGTATTGAAGGGGGTCTGAAATGTAGGGGGGTTCTGTATTGTAGGGGGGTCTGTAATGTAAGGGGGTTCTGTATTGTAGGGGGGTCTGTAATGTAGGGGGGTCTGTATTGTAGGGGGGTTCTGTATTGTAGGGGGGTCTGTATTGTAGAGGGGGTCTGTAATGTAGGGGGGTCTGTAATGTAGGGGGGTCTGTATTGTAGGGGGGTTCTGTATTGTAGGGGGGTCTGTATTGTAGGGGGGTTCTGTATTGTAGGGGGGTCTGTATTGTAGAGGGGGTCTGTAATGTAGGGGGTCTGTAATGTAGGGGGGTCTGTACTGTAGGGAGGGAGTCTGTACTGTAGGGAGGAGGTCTGTACTGTACCACCGCAAACTGCCCTATACCACCCAAACCTGCTCTATACCACCACAGCCTGCCCTATACAACCCCAACCTGCCCTATGCCACCCCAGCCTGCCCTATATCACCACAACCTGCCCTATATTACCCCAACCGGCCCTATATCGCCCCAGCCGGCCCAATACCACCCTATACTTTAATTTACAGGGGTCATTTGGGGGTGCGCCTAGTGACCGTGCGCTGCCTGCAGGGCGCTGGGCAGGATAGACAGTAGGGGGGTGACACCATGTTTTGCCGCACCAGGTGACACCAACCCTAGTGACGCCACTGCCCCAGTGCACTCTCAGCTGTGAGTCGGAGCCGCACTCAAGTGACAGTGACACCGTTTTGTATTGTAGGGGTAGTCTGAAATGTAGGGGGGTTTGTATTGAAGGGGGGTTCTGTATTGTAGGGGGGCCTGTATTGTAGGGGGGCCTGTATTGTAGGGGGGCCTGTAATGTAGGGGGGCCTGTAATGTAGGGGGGTCTGTATTGTAGGGGGTCTGTAATGTAGAGGGGTTCTGTATAAAAGGGGGTCTGAAATGTAGGGGGGGGGTTCTGTATTGTAGGGGGGTCTGAAATGTAGGGGGGTTCTGTATTGTAGGGGGGTCTGAAATGTAGGGGGTTTCTGTATTGTATGGGGGTCTGTAATGTAGGGTGGTTCTGTATTGTAGGGGGGTCTGAAATGTAGGGGGGGTCTGTATTGTAGGGGTCTGTATTGTAGGGGGGTCTGTATTGTAGGGGGGTCTGAAATGTAATGGGGGTTCTGTATTGTAGGGGGGTCTGAAATGTAGGGGTTCTGTATTGTAGGGGGGTCTGTAATGTAGGGGGGTTCTGTATTGTAGGGGGTTCTGTATTGTAGGGGGGTCTGAAATGTATGTGGGGTCTGTATTGTAGGGGGGTCTGTAATGTAGGGGGGTTCTGTATTGTAGGGGGGTTCTGTATTGTAGGGGGGTCTGTAATGTAGGGGGGGTCTGTATTGTAAGGGGGTTCTGTATTGTAAGGGGGTCTGTAATGTAGGGGGGTTCTGTATTGAAGGGGGTCTGAAATGTAGGGGGTTCTGTATTGTAGGGGGGTCTGTAATGTAGGGGGGTTCTGTATTGTAGGGGGGTCTGAAATGTATTTTAGGGGGGTCTGAAATGTAGGGGGGTCTGTATTGTAGGGGGTCTGTATTGTAGGGGGGTTCTGTATTGTAGGGGGGTCTGTATTGTAGAGGGGGGTCTGTAATGTAGGGAGGGGGTCTGTACTGTAGGGAGAGGGTCTGTACTGTAGGGGAGTCTGTAAAGTAGGGGGGGTCTGTATTGTAGAGGGGGGCTGTAATGTAGGGGGTCTGTATTGTAGAAGGGGGCTGTACTGTAGGGGGGTCTGTACTGTAGGGAGGGGGTCTTCACTGTAGGGAGGGGGTCTGCACTGTAGGGAGGGGGTCTGTACTGTAGGGAGGTCTGTGTAACATGCAGGGGGTCCAGAACTGTTAAGGGGTGTCTGTGTGGGGGGCTGTGGGGGGCTGTGTAATGTAAAGGGGTCCAAAGGTGCGGTGCTATGTAATGTAAAGGGGTCCAGAGGTGCAGGGTACTGTGTAATGTAAAGGGGTCCAGAGGTACAAGGTGCTGGAACCCCACATCCCATCATTAACTGCCGCCGCGCCCCCCCCCCCCCCCAGCTGCTCAGTCTAAAATGCCCAGGCCTATTTTTTGTCCCAGTCCGGGCTTGGTCGTAGTGTTGTACGTCACCGCGTTTTGGACAGTTGGAATTTGGTGTGACAGTGTATATGCAAGACAGCTTGAACGGAATTCCGTCGGAAAAATACGTTAGAGTTTATCCTGACGGAAAATCCGATCGTGTGTACAAGGCATTAGGCCTTGTGTACACTGCTGCTGGTAAACAGACGTTTTGGAGCAGTTGGGCATTTTTTTCAGCTGCCCCTGAACTCTCTATGTTATTTTATCAGTAAATGTACACAGGGTCGTTTATAGTCATTTCTAGGCAGTTAAATTTAGAAGCATTTTTTGGAACGCAAAAAAATGCGTTCAGGGCAGATGTTCAAAGGCATTTGAGACGCCAAATGCCTGTAACAGCTTGTAAACGCTGCTGAACGTGGTAACTTGCGTTTAGCAGTGTTTCGTTTACAGATGTTTTTCATTTTAAAACGCTTCTAGGCGCAAACGCGGCTAAACACGGCATTTAAACGTGGCTAATCGAACGTTTTCGGACATCGTTCTCTAGCTGTCAAGTAAAATCGTTCAGGAGAGGTTAAACAACGTCCCGTGTACATGAAGCCTAACAATCTAGCTGTGGAACCATCCTGAAGCTACTTGTATCACACCTTGGTGAACTTTTTCGGGCAGCCACATGTGACAATAGGTATCCTTATAGAGTGGTAGGGCTGTGTTAACCAGCTGTTGCCAAAACGTAATTGTTGGAGAAGTGGGATTTTCCAGGGTAGGGTAATGGCCTTTCTGGCGTAAAACAGGAGGAGCTCCAGTAGGGTCTGCCCAGCTATCGTGGGGGCTAGATCTTTGAAATCATCAGCTTAACCACGTTTACGAAGGTCTAGGGAAAATAAATGCAACTGCACAGTCTACAGCAGGGGTCTCAAACTGGCGGCCCTCCAGCTGTTGCGGAACTACAAGTCCCATCAGGCCTCTGCCTATGGGAGTCATGCTTGTAACTGTCAGCCCTGCAATGCCTCATGGGAATTGTAGTTTTGCAAAAGCTGGAGGGCCACCAGTTTGAGACCCCTGGTCTACAGTATTTGCCTTTAGTAAATCAACCTCAATGTGTGCCCACTTGACTGACAGTTATGGTAGTTTTATGATATACAGGCGGTCCCCTACTTACAAACATCCGACTTACAAACGACTCCTACTTACAAACGGAAGGAGACAACAGGAAGTGAGAGGAAATCTACCCCTAGGAAGGGAAATTCTCTCCTATAAGAGTTAATATGGGAAAAAGGTGTCTCCTCTGATGCTTTATCACCAATTCTTGTTTCCCTAATAACCCAAAATTTTCAAAATCCAATTGTCATTGGGACAGAAAGTGAAGTTAAATCTTCTGAACAGGGGCACAGATAGCAAAACAAATGTTATAGAGCTGATAACCCTTCCCTATGCTATCCAAAAAGCTTAAAAATCGTTTTTTTGGCTGGAGCTACACTTAAACAATGTACCTGTTACAAACAGATTCAACTTAAGAACAAGCCTACAGTCCCTGTCTTGTTTGTAACCTGGGGACCGCCTGTACCTGGTTCAGTTTGATTTGTTATTTATTGGTAGAGGTCCCTGCTATCAAATATGCGAAGGGTTTTAATGGAGTTTTGTAGAAATATAATATGTTTATAGTATGTATTAATAAAATGAGTAAAAATGTATAATATATCTATCTCTATATACAGTATATATATATTTTTTTCTTTCTCTCTTTTTTTTTTTTCTTTGTGTGTTTTATTATTTCATTTTCCTGGCTCTGGTTCTTAAGCCAGTTATGTGTGTTCCCTTGATTCATTTTCAAATAAAACCTTATCGTTTTTACATTAGCTAGGAAGTAGGAACTGTATCTCCCCAATAACAAAATTATAGCTTGGACTGAAAGAGGACCCGGCCTTACTCAGTTTAGCTTCCTCCACCATTCTTATCAAGTGGTATCTTAAGCCTGACATGTCGTATTTTTACTGATGTTCCACCTACACTTTCTTGGTAATTCGCTTATGCTGCACTACTGTACTTATCGTTTAACGCTATTTACAGATATGAAAGATGCATTTGTACCATTGTCTATATGCTACATGTTCAATAAAAATTTATTCTTTAGTTGTACTTTGAAACAATGTCTTCACCTACAAAATTGCCTTATATGGCAAAATGGGAAAGTGATTTAGCTAAAGAATTGGAACAGGTCGAATGGTACAAGATAGCGAGCTATGCCTCGAAAACTTTTATAAATACACCTATCATCAAGGCTAATTATAAAATACTACTTTAATGGTATATGGTTCAAACTAGATTGGCTTCCTTTGTCTCAGGAGCCTCTGCATTGTCCGTCCGTGGTTGTGCTAAGGAAGGTACACTTTATCATATATGGTAGGCGTGCCGAAAGTAAAGCGTTATTGGACGCGCATCTATAATTTTATTTCCTGACCTAAGCTAACCTTAAGAAATTAGTGCAACAAGCTCTATTGGGCTATCCTGTACAGGAGGCACTGAGACATGTAAAAAGGTTGATTTCCTTTATATTAATAGCGGCACGAATTACCATCACCCGATCCTGGAAATCAGCTATTATCCCACTTGTAATGGTCAAAGCTAAGCTATCTTGGATCATGATCAATGAAAGACTATCTGCGCTCCTTAATGACAAAGTGAAGTTGTTTGAAAAGGTTTGGGATCTCTGGATCTCCTACCTCTCAGAAAATGTCTAGTGATGTTATTTTTCTTAGAGAACGGATGGTAACTTGCCTTATCCGCCTTTTTACTATTTTTATTTTTCTTTATTTTCTGGAGAGGTTGTTGCCCTCCACTCCATTGGGGCATCCTGGGCCATTTAGTGACCCTGGGACGGGGCGATGGAGGAGACCTCATCTAGAGATATTCTTTGTTTGCCCAATCTGGGCATGTTTACAGTCTCCTAACACATACTGAATGAGGCTGGTAGGGTCCCATCCATTTATTGTTACATTGTTTGCCTGTAGATTCTGTGCTCGCAGGCTCTAACGTTTGAAGTTGCCTGATTTTTACGTTGCTGCCTACTACCTAAGTTGTGAAATTTGACTTTCATTTGCTTTTTTTCCCCTTTTATATGATGTTTTCTTTATTTCTTGCTCTTTCTATGAATGGGAGACAACTGTACTTATGTGTCAATCCTACTACGTTTTGTATAACCCCTTTTTTCATTGGAAAAACTAATAAAAATTATTGGAAATAAAAAAAATTATTCTTTAAAAAACTAAATTTATTTTTTTATTTTAGACCGAATTATGTCATTGCTAGGCAGGGTGATGTGCATGGTTTCCTGTACTCCTCTTTCAAGATTCCCCAGCCTTTGCATGAGCAGTGGACTAATAGTGGAGTTATGGAAATATCAAAATGCCTTGATGGGTGAATGTCACTCTGGGGGATTGGGCATTCAAGGGCTGACTGCATTTGCATACAGACCACTCTAGCTAATGCCCACATGTGATGGTAAGCCTCCAGGTCTCAAAGAACTGAAATTCAATGATTAATGGGGACAGGCCAGGGACAGTATTGAAAGAACTGAAATCCAATTACTAATAGTAACAGGCCAGGAACAGTAAGGCTGGGGAGGAAAGTGCTAGATAACACTGGAAGCAAGAAAATTAGGTCAGGCTCTGTCTTACTTGCTCCAGCATTTAATGCACACTGCAAGAATCTCACAGTGTACAGTAAAATCAGAATGAGCAATTTCAGTACAAAATTTGAGCACACTTCAGTTCTGCTTTAATCGACCATCTGTGATACTTACTTAAAGGGGTTGTAAACGCTCATGTTTTTTCACCTTAATGCATCCTATGCATTAAGGTGAAAAAAACTTATCACACTGTCCAGCCCCCCCCCCCCCCCCGTTTTACTCACCCGAGCCCGTGCATTCCCACAGCGGAGATGCGCTCTACCTCTCTGCCCGTTGTCTCGGCTCTTGATTAGATAGATTGATAGCAGCGCAGCCATTGGCTCCTGCTGCTGTCAATCAAATCCAATGATGCAGGCGTCGGGGGGGTGGGGCCGAGTCCTGCATTCTGTATGAATGAACACAGATGCAGGATTAGGGAGCGTGCCCCTCCTACACGGGTGTCCACCTTAGGAGAGCGTTTCTCCAACATGGGCACTTGATGCGGGGAGGAGCTACGAGCGCCACCAGAGGACCCCAGAAGAGGAGGAACGGGCCACTCTGTGCAAAACGAGCTGCACAGTGGAGGTAAGTATGACATGTTTGTTATTTTTAAAAAAAAACTAGGGTTTACAACTCCTTTAAGTAGCGTGTATGATGATGATCTTTATTTTCAGAAACAAATTAAATAGGCGCCAGCTGCTTTAATAATGTAAAAGGTTATTCACTGGCACCATAGAACACTGATATGATTCACTTGCCAGGAATAAATCAGGAGAACACAACTGCACTTTACACTAGAAGCTCATGTACCCACCATAGAGGTTTAGACTAAACAGTTAAAATTGTGACTATATTATACACCTAAAGTAACATAAATTTAGCACCCTCAATTAATAATATATCAAATCGTTTTTTTTAATGCAGATAGTAAAAAACTGATTGGGTAAAACTATTCATTCCCATCATTTCTGCATTATTGCATCTTTCTCAATATGGTTATTGTAAAAAAGACAAATTATTTAAAGCCGTATTTGGATGCGAAACCCAGCTGGGACCTGCTAGCCATGCAAACTAGCAAACAGTACAACAGAGATTTCTGCAATTATGCTTTGAAGCATCTGAAAAATAACAAGATATCCTTAAAAGATTTATTGCAACAGGAACTGTGAGACATCTTCTCAGCTTTATTTTCTGGCACCAAAAGTGTTAAAATGCAATCTTTCTTATTTTTCTGGAAAACAGAATAAACTATATACATAGTGTTCAATGATAAAAACAACAAATAAAAAAAAACGAATTAAACTGATCAGCATGAACAGATGTCACAGAGTATTCTTAACACATATTTCTATGCCAACGCCAGGCCTCATCACTAGGGTGTAGAAGGCACATGAAACGCTGACCAATACATGTGAATACAAACAGTCCTTGACGTCACTTATTTAGGTGTGTATTCCTGGTGGCAGTCAAGGTCATTTTTGTAAGTTGCAGAGTTGTAAATACAGGGCTTTTTTCTCAGAGAAAAGGTGCAGGAACTTTCCCTTCCCGGCCAACTTCCCGCCCCAACCACACCCAAACCCGCCCCCAACCATAATGGTAATAAGTAGAAACCCCCCTCTCCCAGCTTTCCTCTCTGCACAAATCTCCCCCTTTCCCACTTCTCCTCTCTGCACAAATCTCCCCTTTTCCCACCTCTGCACAAATCTCCCCCTTTCCCACCTCTGCACAAATCTCCCCCTTTCCAAGCTCTCCTCTCTGCACAAATCTCCCCCTTTCCCAGCTCTCCTCTTTGCACAAATCTCCCCCTTTCCCACCTCTCCTCTCTGCACAAATCTCCCCCTTTCCCACCTCTCCTCTCTGCACAAATCTCCCCCTTTCCCACCTCTCCTCTCTGCACAAATCTCCCCCTTTCCCACCTCTCCTCTCTGGACAAATCTCCCCCTTTCCCACCTCTCCTCTCTGGACAAATCTCCCCCTTTCCCACCTCTCCGCTCTGCACAAATCTCCCCCTTTCCCACCTCTCCTCTCTGCACAAATCTCCCCCTTTCCCATTTATCCTCTCTGCACAAATCTCCCCCATCCTGCTCTCCTCTCTGCTAAATTTGCCCCAAGCTCCCCTATCTGCATAAATCCCCCTCACCACACACTTTCCCAGTTCACCCCTCTGCAAAATCCCGCCCCTCAGCTTCCCGCTCTGCTTAATTCCCCACCCCCAGTTCTCATCCCTACTAACCCCCCATTCCACCTCTCTGCTAAAATCCCCCCACCTCTCTTCTCTGCTGAAATCCCCCAGCTCTCCTCTTTGCACAGAACCCCCCTTCCCCTTTACATTACACAGTTCTCTGGACCGCTATACATTACACAGCCCTGGATGCCTGTATGTTACACAGACACCCCCCTAACAGTTCTGTACCCCCTGCATGTTACACAGACCCCCTACAGTGCAGACCCCCTACAATACAAACCCCCTACAGTACAGACCCCCCCAGTGCAGACCCCCCTATAGAACAGACCCCCCCTACAGTACAGACCCCCGTATAATACAGACCCCCCTATAATACAGACCCCCCCTACAGTACAGACCCCCCCTACAGTACAGAACCCCGTACAATACAGACCCCCCACAGTGCAAAACCCCCCCTTTTACAGTACACTACAGACCCCCCCTTACAATACAGACCCCCTCCTACAGTACACTGCAGTCCCCCCCTTCAGACCCATAATGTACCTCGGCCCTCGGCTCAGAAGATCAACGCGGGACATGATGCACAGTGTAGACTACACGGTGGGAGGGGAGGCGGCGCCGGCGGCTTCACTCTCCTCGGCTGTGTGAGACAGCCGAGACAGATCAGAGCCGCGGCGTGGCCACGAGAGAAGGGGATCGTTGCTGGTCCCGGGTGCGCCGACGGGTGTCACTCGGGTGCAGTGAACACCCCCCCCCCCCCAATTTGCAAAGCCACTACAGGCTCTCTTACCTGCTGCTGCCTTTCACCGCGCTGCTTAAATCCACCCGCTGTCTCTCCTTCAGTCGTGGGGGGGGGGGCGCAAGCCTGACACCCCCACAGTGTGTGGCACCCGGGGCGGCCCGCCCCCCACTTAGTACACCACTGACCCGAGCCGATCAAGGGCAGGACACAAATGGGGGCTAGCACAGAGAAGCTGGTAGAGGAAGTTGTGCAGAAAACTTCCTCTAATGCCGCGTACACATGACCGTTTTTAATGTCATTGAAAAAAACGTCAATTTTCTCGTCGTGATTCTTCTCAAGCCTGCCTTGCCTACACACTATCGTTGAAAAAAATGCTCGAGTAAAGCGCGGTGACGTACAACACGTACAACGGCACTATAAAGGGAAAGTTCCATTCGGATGGCGCCACCCTTCATGTTAGTAAAGTTTGTTGAGAGACGATTCGCCTCGTGCCCTTCAGTCCGTTACAGCGTGACGAATGTGCTACCTCCATTACAAACGCTAGTTTTACCAGAACGAGCGCACCCGTCTCATACTTGATTCTTAGCATGCGCATTTTTTTTCACGTCGTTAAAGCCTACACACGGGCGTTTTTCATGACGAGAAAAACGACAAGGTGAAAAGCGACGAGAAAAATTAGAGCATGTTCCAATTTTTTCATGGCCATTTTTCACGTCGTGAAAAATGCTTTGAAGCCCACACACGATCATTTTTAATGACCATTTTAAAAAATTGCATTTTTCTCGTCATTAAAAACGGTCATGTGTACGCGGCATTACGGCTATTGTGTTACCCCACAAGTCGGAGCAGAGAGGGCTGCCATAGGTTCCGGAAAGGCGTTCCGCCGCTTTCCGGCAGAAAAAAAGCCCTGCATAAATATAATGTTATAGGTCCTATGGAACTGCACGTGTAAGCTTGAATGGTTGTTGAGTGGTATGCTACCTTAGAACTTCACCTTCCACAAAATCATGGGAGCTATAGAACAAGCTTTTCATTTTCTGATATTTTATTTCTAGGATTTTGCCTGTCTATCAGCAAAGGGGGATGAGGACAGCATAGTAGTGATGTGAAGTTCCCCCAAGCTTTGGATCCTGGAAAAACATGTCTGTATGTTCTCCCTGACCTGTGCTTGTTCTTCTACCCTCTCTCATAAGAACACAGCTCTCAGCGGGAGAGTTTTAATCACCCAGGACCATCTGAGATGCCAGTCGAGTAAGGCTCATATTTTGATTTCTCACTGACTAGGGGCTTTCGTTGACTAGTGCATGAAGGTTGCAGAGACAGCTGTAATGCTGAAAGTATTCATCATAGTGAAGCACAGCAGCATTAACTTCTCTGTGGCTGCTGGTGCTGATCATTAGATAAGCAAGGATTTCCCATGAGGGAGACTCAAATGGCCATGATAATGAGCATCAGCAGTCATACTCAAGAGGTTCTAATCACTAAGACATAAGGTCAGAATTATTACACTTACACACATTAAAAGGTTGGTAACATCACATTGCTGATACCAAAGACATACTACATATAGCGCAATAACATCCTGAAAATGACAACTTTTGACACAGTGACCTACTTGGGAAGCACGCTTTCTACTGCTCGACAAAGGGTCACACTTTTGTACTTCATTTATCTGATTCGCTGCACACACTAGAGGTGAAGTAGGGGGATAACCAACCAGTCAGATCTGGTCTTCGGTGGCTACAGCTCACTCCACAGTATCCATGCAAGCAGTGAGATCTTCCCTTAAGACACACAGCTTACCCCCTTGTATCCATGTCACTTGTAAAATATGCACTCCAGCACATACTGTACACTTCACTCTATAGCAGTTCCTCCAGAGGGTGCTAGGGGTTCCTTAAACTATAGGTAATTGACCCCCATTTGATGGTGACTGCATGGTTCCGGGACCAATGCCACTTGACAAAACCAGTAGCATGAGTCCAATTTTATCATGATGTCCTGGTGACAAAACGTGTAATGGTGGAGACTCCCAGTACCACACCACTTCCGCCCGGTGGAACACAGGCTGGCTCCAGCGTGGATCAGAGCAGCGGCAATCCCAAAATGGTTTTCAGCAGATCATTCCAGGTGCCAGGGGGGGCACTGTACATTTTGAATGTACTATGCATTTTTATGGGGATGTTTTTAATAGCACAACACTGTTTATGAGCTTTCTCTGATTCCTTTCCTATGTATAATGGTGGTGTGGAGTTTTACAATCCCATTGAAAGTTATTGACTGCATGAGACTAACCAGAGGCATAAAGCACTTTTGACCTACCTCAGTGTATGCTTGGGTTCAATAATCATTGGTAAGTTCGGTCCCAGGTAGGAGCACGGGTGGTGTGAGAAACAGCTTGGAAGAATTGTTTGCAATAAAGCACATACAGTATATATTTGCACTTTATAGTATGGACTCATTTTATATTGTAGCATTATTTGGATTATGCACTTTGTATTGGGATTCGCACTATTTGGATATTGGTAGCGCAGCTATTTACTATTCAATTAACTTTTTAGCTGTCTGTAAGGGTGGCATTGTGACTATCTTTATAAGGGTTGCATTCTTTCTATTTACCACCGATGCAGGGCTGGTGCAAGCATTTTTGACACCTTAGGCGAAACTGAATTTTGCCGCCCCCCTGGCTCCATCCTTTTCCCTGCCTATGTAAACCCCACCTTTTTAATGAAGCGCCCATCAAATGCAATCAAATTCAGCCTCACCAGCACCCATCAATGCAGCCTCACCAGCACCCATCAAATGCAGCCTACCAGTGCCCATCAAATGCAGCCTACCAGTGCCCATCAATGCAGCCTCACCAGCGTCCATCAAATACAGCCTACCAGTGCCCATGAATGAATGTTTGCTTGCTTCCATTAATTCGGGAGTTGGGACACAGACACAGGCCTCAGCCGCCGCTGCGCCTCTGACATTATGTGCATTTGAAGTGGCGGTTGCTTGCTGATGCTGAGACTTAATTGCTTGCTGCAGAGAGAAGAGAGTAGGAACACCAGTGGCCAGGTGTCCCTAGGCAGCAGTGCGCCCCTAGGCGGCTGCCTAGTTTGCCTAGTGGTAGAACCGGCCCTGCACTGATGTAAGGGACATTTTTGGCATCAACCCACACCACCCCAATGAATGGATTTGAGTAAGAGTTCCCCAAGAAACAGAGAAAGGCTTCTCTATAGTATCAACATCACTAGTGACATATGCACTCCTGCACGTACACCTCACTCCTTAGTATTAACATCACCATTGAAATATGCAGTCCAGCACTCGCAACTTACTCTCAATGATCCATGCTATCAGAAAGAAATTCAATTAAGAAAATACACCTACTCCCCAGTATCCACAGCCCAGTGAAATCTGTCCTCCAGACTACATAGTTCATTCCCTGGAACCCATATCACCAGTGAAGTCTGCAGTTCAGCACACACAGCTCATTCTCCAGTATCTATGTCATGGATACCAGTGAACAAAAGACAAGTAAGAAAGGGAGTGTTCAGTTCATTAAATATTACCAGTACACTCAAGGGTGAAATAAAAGCTTTGGGCCCTGAGCTGTTTTTAGTTTAGGAGTACAGGCAGTACTCATATACCAGGGCTGGGCCCCCAACTGGTCAGCAGGGTTTCAGATAGGAAGCAGAAATCTTCAGGGACTCTTCTGTATCATGGGAGCCGCACAGGCAGTAGCATTATGGGGAGTCCTACTGCAGTGCCCGGCAGCTGTTGGTGTGAGTGAACTGTGTGGAGATGCTGTACACTCCCAGCAATCCATGGCCTGGCCTGTGAACCATGTAAGAAGCTGCCACTGCAGTGCATTGTTTCACCAGTCAGGGAGCGTCCAGTCAGTGGGTCACCAACTAAGTGAGGAGGGGGTGCATCCTGGGGAGCTTGCCAAGTGTGGAGATCCTCAAAGGAGGCACAGAGGGGTATCATGTCTTATGTCTAGGTGGTGTGGTGTAGTGGGAAGAGCCTGTGCAGGGAGGCCTTTGTGTATCTGCCCTGGTGTGGGGGGGGGGGTGTCTGACCCTCTTGTCCATGTGTGTTACCCTGTGTGTCAGATGTCCCCCAGTGTCTGCATATGTGAAATGATTACTGTCTCCTCTGTGTGTATTTGTATTTGTATTTGTAAACTCTGTCCCTTCTACGCCCTCTCTATGTGCAGTTACCTTAATGTGTATCAGTGGCGGAAATACCCGGGTCGCAGCAGTCGCACTTGCGACCGGGCCCTGGCATTTCTCCACTGTCGGGGGCCCCAGCGGGATTGCTAGTCCCACGGCTCTGAGTGGATAGTGTGTCTCTCATACAGCTCAGAGCTGACAGTTCTCTCTGCTCCTCCTCCCTCCCTCCTTCCTCTCTCGCACAGGATGGCACAGCCAATCTGCTCCTTCTCCCCCCACCGTTCTCCTGTGTGTGCTTTGCGGGAAATTAAGTGTGAAGCTAACCAGCTCACACCTCCCACGGCACACATACGGGAGAGAGGTGAGGGGGGAGAAGGAGCAGATCGGCTGTGTCATTCCGTGTAAGAGAGGAAGGAGGGAGGGTGAGCAGGGAGAACTGGGAGAACAGGGAGAACTGTCGGCTCTGAGCTGTATGAGAGACACGCTCTCTGCTTGGAGCCGTGCTGAGGATGCAGGCAGCATCGATGAGCACTGATTAGCTGCACTGATAGGCAGTGTTGATTGGAGGCATTGATGAGCACCAATCTGCTGCACTGATAGGCAGTGCTGATAGGAAGCATTGATGGGCATTAATAGGTGGCAATGATCTGTTGCACGGATAGGCAGCACTCATAGACTGCACTGATGGGCACTGATAGGCGGCATTGATGAGCACTCATAGGTGGGCACTGATAGGTGCTGATAGGCAGCATTGATGAGCACTGATAGGTGGCATTGATAAGCTCTAATAAGTGGAATTTATGGGCACTGATAGGCAGCACTGATAGGCGGCACTGATAGGTGGCACTGATGGACGCTGATAGGTGGCATTAATGGGCACTGATAGGTGGCACTAGACACTGGTAGGCAGCATTGATGGGCACTGATAGGCAGCACTGAAATGGAGCACTGATCGGCTGCACTGTTAGGCAGCATTGATGGACACTAATTGGTGGAATTGATGAGCACTGATAGGCAGCACTGATTATCAGTGTAAACAATTTACTGACATTCTTGGCAGTTAACGCCTCTCCTTTACTTACACAGCGTGGGAGGAAAGGGCTGCCGATACCCAGCAAGTCTGTTTACATGTAATCAGCTAATCACATGGTAAAGGGCCGCCGTGATTGCGCTGGATGCATGTCCCAGGGGCATACGGGAGGCAGAGTTCTGGGAGGATATCTATTTACACCCTCCCCAAAAAAAAAAATTTTAACTTCATATCTTTATTAAACCATTTTCCATCTGAACATTCAATCCCCCCCTTCCCCTGGAACATACAGTACAAAAATCATAATATATTTTAAGACCACAGGGAGTTCCCCGTCCCTAATAAGTTAGACTGTTCCTTCCAGCAACCCCTCCCTTTTCTTCCCTCTAGCTAGACTATCAATCACATTTAACCCGCACTCTCATCCGGTACTTTCATTCATCTACCATTCCCTCTGGTCCTTTGTTTCCTAGATCATCTCTTCCCTTCTTCCATAGCTATTTATTGTGTTTTGATACTGCTTTTCTCCCACCACAGTCTCCAGATTTTATCAAATTTTTTAAGTGCACCTTGTCTGATATAGGTGTCTCTTTCCTTCAATATTGTTATTGTAGCGGCCACCTCCACTCTCCTCTTTGTCTCGTTCTCTTGTCTAGGGGTACCTTAGAGGGGAGGGAGCGGGGACACCACGCCTGGCTTCCACCACAGGTGTTAGTGCGGTATAAGCAACGGTTTTGTATTACCTTCGGGTCAGTGCTGTGCACCTGGATCCTCCCTCCAACAGTCACTGTGAACCATGTCCGTTAGAAAATGAGCTCCACACCATTAAAGTTCAACACTCCTTTATTCTCCTTGTCTGAACACAAACAGTTGAACTCCCTTGATAGAACAGAACAGAAAAGGAGGTGTGGATGCGAACAGGCCCAGACACAATGTAAGCTGCCACTTCCCTTCCTAGAAGTGTGTCCTGGTCTCCGCACGAGGGTAGATTTCCTTCCAGGCGGTCTCCAACGAGAGACTCACTTGTCACCGGCAATATGCTGCACCGGGTCTTCAAATGAGGAGCTCCCCCCGGTCCATTGCGCCTTCCGGATTCGGGTACCCAATCCCTGGGTACCCTAGGATCTCCTTCCCTCGCGGAACCCAGTGTTGGGCACTGAGCTCCGGACCTCCATCTAAGTACCTCACCCCAGGCTAAAGGTGCCTGGGATGGAACTCGACCTCCGCTGTCCTCTGGGCCTAAGCCACCCAGAGGAGCGGCACGACCCACCGTCCGCAAGCTGAAGGTGCCTGGGACTTCGACCCCGTGACCAAGATGGCCGACCCCCTTTATACCCTCTCCCAGCAAGCACGGCGGGTTCCCCGCCCCACCATACCGCTGCCGAGGGAGGACAAAAAGGAGGACGGCACACAGCGATAATCCAACCCAACCCAGGGCGACAGTGCCACCCAATGGGCCGCGGTGAATCACACATCACTGGTGTCACTTCCAACTTCAAATTTACACCCGGGAAAGTACATACCCGCTACATTATATTCATGCTTTGTTCCCATTCTTTGCTAGATGGTGGGAAAGCTGATTGCCACCTCTGTGCGATCAGCTTCCTTGCTTGAAATAGACATCTCAGGATTGCAAGCTGGTTGTTACCAATTTTTCCCTCTCCCTCTGCCCAGCCCAATACACATTGTATAGGTTCCATTTCCATATGTACTTCAAAGGTCTGCTCGATGATTCTCACTACCTCCCTCCAGTACTGAAATAGTTTTGGGCATCTCCAGAACATGTGGATCATATCTCCTTCTGTTCTTCCACATCTGGGGCAGCTGGCGTCTGTTCTACGACCAAACTGAAAACTGAAAAAGCTTATACAGGGTTTAATAGGCTCTATTTAATAAGAACAAATGGGACATCCTCTGGGAGGGAGATAGTGAGACCAATGGGGTGAGTTCCTGGATTCTTTCCCACTGTATCTCAGTTATGTTACCAACATCCCTTTCCCACTTTTTCTTATGTATTGGGCTTTGTGTTCCTCTCAAACTCCCCTTGTATATACTAGGATACATTTTTGATATTAGCCCCTTTGATGTTTTTCTATTGATAATTTCCTGGAGCAGAGGAATCTTATTCCGTTCCATTACCGTTCCTTTATACTGTTCTGCAAGTGCGTGCCTGATCTGTAGATATCTATAAAAGGATTTGTTTGGTAGTGCATATTGTTCTCTTAGTGCCTGAAAGGTTTTTAGTATACCATCTTGATACAGCTGGATAATATACTTTTTTCCTTGTCTCTCCCATTCCCTAATTGTCCCCATCTTCTGTATTTCCCCTAAGTTGTCTTCCCATAAGGGTGTGTAATCTGTTATGCCGTTATATCCCAGTGCTGCCTTTGCTGCCTTCCATACTCTCATCATAAGATCTAAGGTAGGTAGTTTCCGCGGGAAGTATCCTGCCTCCATAATTTCTACTAGAGAACTATGTGTAGTGTTCTGTAGGAGTATCCTCCTCTCTATCCCCCCCCCCCCCCATATTGCATCCCTTCATATATTGGAGCTGTGCCGCAAGGAAATAGCTAAACGGATGCGGAAGTGCCGTACCCCCTTCCTGTTTTGACGTTTGTAGAGTGTTTGATTGAATTCTTGCCACCCTCCTTTCCAGATTAGTTCCCTAAAGATGGTATCTATCTTTTGGAACCACTTTTTGTATATCCATACTGGGGAGTTTTGTAAGACTTAAAGAAGCTGCGGCATTCACACCATTTTTATTAGGTTACAGTGGCCCGCCACCGATAGTGGGAGCCGTTTCCATACTTTAGTTTTCCCCTTATATTTATTCAGTAATGGGACCATATTATCTATGGTATATTGATTGGGATCTCTGGTAATATTTATACCCAGATATTTTATTTGGCTTGCTATTTGGATTTGTGCGGCCTCGTTTAAACCCTCTTATCTCCGGGGCCGATCTAAGGGCTATTGCTAAAGGTTCGATTGCGAGGGCAAAGAGAAGGGGGGACAACGGGCATATCCCAAAATTTTAAGCCTGGGGGTCGTGTGGAGGGGGGGGTCAGGGGGGCCCATCATGGTTTCTTGCACCGGGGACCTGAAGGTTCTAGTTACACCCCTGATGTGTATATGTGTGATTGTTGTCCCCTGTGTCACTTCTGTGCCATGTATGTGTGGGATCACTGTTCTAAGGGCTGCTGTAATGCCGCGTACACACGATCATTTTTCCCGTCGAGAAAAATGAAATTTTTCCCTTTGGACGAGAAAAACGATCGTCTGTGGGCTTTTTGTCGTTTTTCTTGACGGGAAAACCGGCATTAATCACGACGAGAAAAATTAGAACATGCTCTAATTTTTCTCGTCGTGATTCCCGTCGTTTTTTGCCGCAGCAGTTTTCCCATAGGGAAACACTGCCGGGGAGCCCACACACGGTCGTTTTCACCGTCGAAAAAATCGATCGTGTGTACGCGGCATTAGAAATGATGGGAACTTTTACAGCCTACCTGACAGGTTAGCAGACACAAACACAACAACTTACAAAATTCTTGCTAAATCAAAAAGATAAAACTGTATTGAGTTAATAAATAAAGATCTGTGTGTAAATTGGGTCTTGGGAGTCATTCATAAGGGTGCTGTGGCCTGTATAGTGTGAATCAGCGTTTTTCTTTTTTTTAATGTGGCTGTTGCTGTGTGTAGGCAGGCTATGTTATGCTACGAGGTTACAGCAGCTGTACGAACACAGTTGCAGGTCCTAATTTGACAGGCGTGGGGATGCAGGTGTATGGCCCTAAACACAGACAGTGTGCATTCAGGGCCACCCACCCACACCTGTCAAATTAGGACCTGCAGCTGTGTTCATAAAGCCGCTTTTTGGCCCCTTTCACACTGAGGCAGTCTTGAGGCCTGGTTCACACTGGGGCGACAAACGCTCCGACATTGGGAGCTCATGTCGCATGACGTGTGAAAATCAATGTTTCCCTATGGGAGCCGTCTTAACTGGTCCGACACATGTCGGTCCGACTTTGAAAATGCTCCCTGTACTACTTCGGTCCGACTTTGATCCGACTTCAGCCCATTGACTATCATTGAAGTCGGATCAAAGTCGGACCGCAGTCTTGCATGATCCGACTTTGGCATGCGACTTGTGCTGTACTGCTCTTGAGGGGGAACTCCAGGCCAAATTTTAAATAAAAAACCGGCATGGGTTCCCCCTCCAGGAGCATACCAGGCCCTTGGGTCTGGTCTGGATTTGAAGGGGCGCCCCTACGCCGAAAAAACGGCGTGGGGTCCCCCCAAAATCCAAACCAGACCCTTATCCGAGCACACAACCTGGCAGGCCACAGGGGAAGAGAGGGGACGAGAGAGCGGCCCCCCCTACTGAACCGTACCAGGCCGCATGCCCTCAACATGGGGGGTTTGGTGCTCTGGGGCAGGGGGCGACCTGCGGCCCTCACCCCAGAGCACCCTGCCCCCATGTTGATGAGGACAGGGCCTCTTCCCGACAACCCTGGCCATTGGTTGTCGGGGTCTGCGGGCGGGGGGCTTATCGGAATTCGGGAGCCCCCTTCAATAAGGGGGCCCCCGGATCCCGGCCCCCCCACCCTATGTGAATGAGTATGGGGTACATCGTACCCCTACCCATTCACCTGGTGGAAAAAAATTGCAATAAAAAAACCACACAGCTTTTTAAAGTATTTTATTGCACAGCTCCGGGGGTCTTCTTCCGACTTCGGGGGTCTCCGGTGTCATCGCCGCGCTCTCCGGTTCTTTCTTCTGCCGGGCCTCCGCTAACTTCTTTTTAGCTCTTTTGCTAGCGGAGGCCCGGTCTTCTCCGTCGCCTTCTTCTTCTCCCGCTCTCCGGTTCTTTCTTCCGCCGGGCCTCCGCTAACTTCTTTTTAGCTCTTTTGCTAACGGAGGCCCGGTCTTCTCCGTCGTCTCGTCCGGCTCTCCGTTGTCCTTCTGCCGGCCCCTCCACTAACTTCTTTAGCTCTTTTGCTAGTGGAGGGGCCGGTCTTCCCGTCGTCGTCGTCGCCGTCTTCTTCTCTCTTCTCCTTCTCGATGTTGACGCGTCACTTCCTCTCGCTGTAATACTGGCTGTCCGCTCCGCTCCGCATTAATATAGGCTTCTCATGACGTCACAGTCACATGTTCCCATGACGTCACAGTCACATGCTCCGGGGCCATGTGCCCCGGAACATGTGACTGTGACGTCATGAGAAGCCTATATTAATGCGGAGCGGAGCGGAGAGCCAGTATTACAGCGGGAGGAAGCGACGCGTCAACATCGAGGAGGAGAAGAGAGAAGAAGACAGGGACGGCGACGGGAAGACCGGCCCCTCCAC
The DNA here is from genome assembly GCA_029206835.1 of Rana muscosa. Lineage (NCBI taxonomy): Eukaryota > Metazoa > Chordata > Amphibia > Anura > Ranidae > Rana > Rana muscosa. Next base: position 636,399,205 of record CM055122.1, on the reverse strand, counting down.
TAGCAAAAGAGCTAAAGAAGTTAGCGGAGGCCCGGCGGAAGAAAGAACCGGAGAGCGCGGCGACAACACCGGAGACCCCCGAAGTCGGAAGAAGACCCCGGAGCTGTGCAATAAAATACTTTAAAAAGCTGTGTGGTTTTTTTATTGCAATTTTTTTCCACCAGGTGAATGGGTAGGGGTACGATGTACCCCATACTCATTCACATAGGGTGGGGGGGCCGGGATCCGGGGGCCCCCTTATTGAACGGGGCTCCCGGATTCCGATAAGCCCCCCGCCCGCAGACCCCGACAACCAACGGCCAGGGTTGTCGGGAAGAGGCCCTGACCTCATCAACATGGGGGCAGGGTGCTCTGAGGTGGGGGGCCGCAGGTCAGCCCTCCTGCCCCAGAGTACCAAACCCCCCATGTTGAGGGCATGTGGCCTGGTACGGTTCAGGAGGGAGGGGGGCCGCTCTCTCGTCCCTCCCTCTTCCCCTGCGGCCGGCCAGGTTGTGTGCTCGGATAAGGGTCTGGTTTGGATTTTGGGGGGGACCCCCATGCCGTTTTTTCGGCGTAGGGGCGCCCCTTCAAATCCAGACCAGACCCAAGGGCCTGGTATGCCTCTGGAGGGGGAACCCATGCCGGTTTTTTATTTAAAATTTGGCCTGGAGTTCCCCCTCAAGATTCATACCAAACACAGTGCCTGATATTGGCGGGGATCCAAGTCGGATCCCCGTTCATTGAAAGTCGGACATATGTCAGCTTCATGTCGCAGGGCAAAGTCGGATCCAAAGTAGGACAGATGTCGTGTCGCACTAGTGTGAACCCAGCCTCAGGCATTTTAGCACTAGAAATAGCACCTGTTATGTGCCTTAAAACTGCCTCCCATTCATTGTAATGGGTGCTTTCACACCCGGGCAATGCGCTTGCGAAACGTTAGAAAAAGTCATACAGCGCTCCCAAAACCTCCCTGCCCATTTCAATTAATGGGCAGCTTTTCCCGAAGCATCTGAAAAGGGCTTCGGAAAAAGCCGCAACACAAGAGTTTTTAACCCCTACTTTGGGGTTAAAAGCGCACGCTAGCGGCCAAAAAGCGGCACAAAAGCGCTGCTTAAACAGCAGTAAAGAGCCGCTAAAATGAGTGGCGTTTTACCGCTAATGGCCGGCACTTTCAGTGTGAAAGCAGCCTGTCCCAATAGAGTAACTCTAGCTGCACAAACAAACCACTCATTCAAATTGTATGGGCCAGAGAACACGTGTGAATAAGCCCTTACATTTTTGTTTTTATTTTTTACATTTTTTTTTATATTTTTTTAATTGATGTTGGTATTGACATGCGTTTTATGATCTTTTAGGATCTTATTGATCCATTATATTTTAACAATGTAATAAAAAATTGTAAATAGTTTTTTTTAAATCAAGCTTTTTCTCATTTGTACCTGAAAAGTCTGTACATAGTTTTTTGGTGTTTGAGGTTATACAATTTTTTATGACATATTTACCAGCCCACCTCTCTCCATCCTGAAAAGATCCCTATGTTCCCCTGCAGGGAAGAGGAAAGCTGGCAGTGCTGCGGGTGAAGGTTGGGGCACACAGAGGGCCCGGGCAGCAAAGGAAATGTGAGTAGGGATGGTGATCGGTGAGGCAATTACGGTCTTCTCCTCCTCTCCCTCCAGCCAGCTTTCTGCTGCTGCAGAGAAAGCCATACATGGGATTGGTTCCTGTAATTGCTATCAAGCTATCCATGCACTATAGTTGAGTGACTGCACTGAAAATGCTGTCTATTCATTCACTGGAGACCAATTACATTACTGAGAATGCAGCCTATTTGCAAAAGACCAGTGACATCACTGAGAATTCAGCCTATCCATTCACTAGAGCAAGGGTGTCAAACTCAATTTAATCGCCGGCTGCATCAGTATTATGGTTGCCATCAACAGATGTCAAGAGCCCCCCCACCATCAGAAGTCAAGAGTCCCCCATCCTCCCTTACATCACAGTGCACCCTCTGTACCATGTGCTGCTGCCAGGAAGAAGCAGAAGGTGCAGGGTCTGGAGGAGGACCAGAGGAGGGCTGTAGTAAGATGGAGTCTGCTGAATGCTAAAACCAGGGGAGGTGGAGACAAGGGGGTGCTGCGGTTGCACAGAGAGGCACAGGTTCGATAGGAGGAGTTCTGTCCTCCTCCTTGCTGCTGACTGCTGAGACAAGGTGGGGGCTGGGATGAGGGGAGGGGGTGTTCTGTGCATCCATGTGCAGACAATCCCATCCATGTCAAATAGGACATAGTGGCTGCACGGACACAGCCACTGCTCCCAATCTGACAGTGTAAAGCGATTTGAGACCCCTATAATCGATACAAGGTTTCAGTTCACCAGTCTTCTTTTTCACAATAAAAAGCCAGCAGGAGATGAGAATTTGTGGCTGAACCCTCGAGAAAGTGCGTCAGCAACATACTCCTCCATGGCTTTATCCTCCGAGACAGACAAAAGGTAAACCCGGCCATGAGGGGGCATGCCACCAGGTTGAAGATCAATTGCACAATCATACAACCGGTGTGGAGGAAAACTACCGGCTTGACCTTACTCTTCTGGCAGGGAGGAGAGTGAAGAGGTGCACAAGACCTTAGCCACTTTCTGAAAACATGTTTTACTGCATTGTGGCGACCAGGAAAGTACCTTAGCACAAAGCCAATCAAAAGAGTGTTTGTGCCTCTGTAACCACGGATAACCAATAACCACCGGGTAAGGAGAGGAAATGTCTTAGAATTGGATTATCTCATGGTGAAGAGCCCCTACGGTCATGGTCAATGGAGCAGTCTCATGAGTCACATGGGCAGGCTGTAGAGGTCTCCCATCAATAGCCTCAATGGCAAGTGGAGTGGCACGAAGCTACAGCGGAATTGAGTGCTTAGACACAAAGGCACCATCTATGAACAGGCCTGCAGCCCCAGAGTCGACTAGAGCCTGTGTCTCGATGGACGACTCAGACCAAGATAGGGTAACCGGAACTGAAACCTTATCCTTCAGGATAACTGGGGATGTAACAACGCCACCTAAGGTTTGTCCCCTACAGGACCTCAAGGTGCGGGCGTTTCCTGGACGGGTAGGACAAGACTTCAAAAAGTGACCTGCCTGGCCACAATAAAGGCACAATCTCTCCCTTTTCCTAAAGGCCCTCTCATCCGCAGTGAGACGTGTGAAGCCCAACTGCATGGGTTCTACTTCACTGGTGGATTCAGTACAGGAGCCATGGGAGGTGAGGGAGGCAAGGGTGGGACTGCAAAGCTCAGAGCCACAGAGGCTTACGCAAGTGCTCCTTAAAGGAAGGCCTCTCTCAGAGTCTGGAGTCAATGAGAATGGCAAACGTGATCAACCTCTCCAGATCTGTAGGTAAGTCTCGGGCTGCTATCTGTCAGGGCTGGGCTCAGTCCTTCCTTCTCTGAACTGGCCGCTCAGCTGTCGGCTAATTGCCAGCGCCTATCTCTCCACAGTGACTCACCTGTTGATGATCCTGCTCATTAGTCCTGCCTACTTAAACTGTCCACGTCAGATGATCTCTGCCTTCACCTTGGTCAACATCACAGAGACCATCTCCTGCGTTCGTGTTGAAGACTTGTTTGGCTGACGTTCCTTCTGCCTCCAGATCCTGCTTGCTGTTCTACTACGTTTATCTCTGGCTCTCTGACATTTGGCTTGGCTGACGATCCGATCCGGTTGCTGAACTCTGGCTATGTTTTGACTACGTTTACTCTGTTTGTTTAGCTTTTTATTATTATTATTATTATTATTATTATTATTCAACAAGTGTGATTTAACTGTACTTCTGTCTCGGTCTGATTCATGGTTTCTGACACTATCTCATGTTTGATGTTATCCGAGAGACCATGGGAAAAGCAGCCACGAGGGCCGCATTGTTCCAAGCGATGCCAGAGTCCGGATTTCAAGGGCATAATCAAAAACAGTTTTCATACTCTGTATGGTGGACATGAGGCAGCAAAAGTGGAGCGTGCGGGAATGTCAAATACCCTTTTAAAAGCAGCCACAAACTCAGGGTAACTCAGGACAATGGATTTTTGCATCTCCCATAGAGGGTTTGCCCAGGCCAAGGCTCTATCAGAAAGCAAAGAAATAATGAAGCCTACTTTGCTTCTGTCCGTGGGGAACGCCTGGGGCAGCACCTCAAAGTATATCCCAACCTGGTTGAGAAACCCTCTGCATTGAAATGAATCGCCCAAAAATCGCTGGGGAAATGGAGCCGAACCAGACATACCTCTTATAGAGGTAATATTCGAGGCGGGTGCCTGCACAGAGACTGGAGCAGCAACAGGAACGGCCTGAAACACAGATTGTACCGGAACAGCCACCGTGGGAGGATCCAGTTGAGCAGTGCGAATCAGGAGCGTCTGTAAAACTATGGCAAACAAATCCAAGCGGTGGTCCTGCTCATTTAGTCTGGAAAAAATATTACCACTAGGTGGATTGCCTGCATCTTCTGAATTCATGGCCTTCGCCTACTCTCAGGAACCTTGAATCAGACGGAGGCAGAAAATGCAGTTAAAAATCACACCTTTTAAAGTGGTTGTAAACCCCTAAAAATATATATTTTTTTAAACCACCTGTAAGAGAAAGCCATAATGAGCTAATATGACTAGCATAATAGCTCATTATGCATCACTTACCTTAGATCGGGGCCCCTGAAGCCGTCCTCGTCTCCCTCTTCAGCCATCGCTGCGGCGATAGCCGGAAGGTTACTTCCGGGTATCGCCGCACCAGCCAATCACAGCGCCGCTCCGGCGCTGTGATTGGCCGGAGCGGCGAAGACGTGACCGCGGATGCGCGCGGGAGCCATCAAATCCGGCTAAGCCGAAGCATTGCTGGGACTTAGCCGGATTTGTGAATGGGATTAACCGTATGAATGCGCCGTTGTCGCGCCGTAGACACGGATGCATGTAATTTTTAGCAAATATCTCCTAAACCGTGTAGGTTTAGGAGATATTTCTTGCACCTACAGGTAAGCCTTAATCTAGGCTTACCTGTAGGTACAAGTTGCAAAAGTGGGTTTACAACCACTTTAATATAATGGTAAAAATAGCACAAATAGTAAACGTAGTCAAAACAAGCCAGAAATTCAGGAAGCCAGAGATCAGCATAGTTGGAGGCAGCAGACAGGGTCAGGAACCAGAAGGTGCGTCAGCCAGGCAGGTCTTCAACAGGAACACAGCAGAGAGTCACAACATATGTTTGACCAAGGCGAAGGCACGGAAGAAATTAACCAGGCAGAAGGGTCTGGCTGTAGGTGGGACTGACAAGCAGGAAATGATCATCAGGTGAGACACTGGAACGATGAGTGGTGGCAATTAACCGACAGCTGAGCAACTGGAGCACTGAGAAGGGAGGGCTGAGAGCCCAGCCCTGAGAATCCTACAGGGTAGAATAAAGGGCATGCTGCAGGAATTTCTATGCAGAGTGAATTGTCTGGGCGGAGAGGCCTAGTTTACAAGCTGCCTACAATCTGCTTCCCCATCCATGCCTTCCAATTCGGGCCCACATTCATTTCCATAGGCTAGTGCTGGTGGGTTGCCCAGCTCCAACAAGGCAAAAGGTACTGCCAGTTCTTTAAAACCCACTCCCTCTTACAGAGCTTCAGCTTGTCAGGAGCAAATGTCAGACGGGTGCAGAACTACTACAGGCTCGCTGGGAGAAGGTTACAGGGTCAGAGGCAGCGTGGTCAAAATATATTACCCACTTGTGAGGATTTCCAACACCAGGCCGTGGAGGATACCCAGGATGAGCCACAGCAGGACACTGATCCAGAAGTCAGACGCACATAGCAATGCCGCCAAAGTCAGGCAACTGCCAGGTCATGGGATCGCCTGGAGAGAGAGGCAAGACCCTTGCAGAAGAGGAGCAGAAAACCTACATACCCCTACTCCCCATCAGAGGCCCACGGCACCAGGACCTCGAAGGAGAGCTAGTCGAGTGGTAAACAACACTGGGAAAGCAACTATCACGCCTCCAAATCTTCAGGACCAAGCACCCATTTTGGGACAGGAACCAGGACCTTCTTCTGCACTTGGTGAGTGCAATACAGGGGGGTGGGAAGGCACCATGCTTAGTTTTCTCTCATCACTATCCCACTTAGTTCTACGGGTTCTCCTCCATCTTTAACCACACCTTCCTCCCCCTGCTGCTGTTTGGGCATCTACACAATCAGACTCTGATATCCTTAGTGTTCCCCTGGTTCACGCTAGTTTTTCTACTGCATCAGTCGCTCAAACCTCTGTAGTTCCCTCTTGTCAGCCAGTGGTGCATTTGTAGATTCGGTCTGATTTAACCCAGTCTCAGCTAACTGCTGCTCCTACCCAGTGGCGTAGCGTGGGGGATGTGGGGGGGACCGTGGCCCCGGGCGCAACATTAAGGGGGTGAATCCCACGCCAGTGTGTGTCACTCTGTCTTCTAACGACTATTTGTATTCACTGTGTCACCGCGCTCCGGCCGCCATAACATTGTGGTGGGAAGCCTCCCCTCGCCTGTCAGCTGCTCCACCACTCTGGACCATCCGGGGAGTGGGGCCAGGCAGTCAGCGGTGTGGTGGAGCAGCCACCAGACCAGAAGTGGCCACCCACCACGATGCTCTGTGTCTTCTTCCCCACAGACCAAAGCAGCAACCAAAGCCCTAGTCAGACAAAGACTACTGGGACTGCAGTGTGTGCACCTTAAAGAACAGTGCAGAGGCCTTCAAGTGTTCTTTAAGTGCATGTGTAATCATGTGCATAAGGGGACTTCCACTCGTGAGTCTTTTATCCTGCTATCATCTCCTGCTATCATCTTCCTGCACCTCCTGGGGAACACACCATTCCTCAGGGCTGACATTGTTGTGTTCTGACAGGAGGACACCCTCCGCCAGAACACTCCGGTCAGCGCTTTCAGCCATTGACTAAGAGCGCTGATCCGGAGCCAGTTGGCAGATCTTTTTCAGTCATGCCCTTTCAACAAAAGCCGGCTGAACGCCCGGCTTCTGTTGTACCGGCTGCAGTACACAGGGGCGGATGTCCAAATGTCGGACGGTTTTTATTGAACCGGCTGATGCTGCCCAACATTCGGCCCATGTGTACGGGGCGCAGATTACTTGCCTTGCCCTGGGCGCTGCCAACCCATGCTACTCCTACCCAACCTGTCATCAGGCCAGGAGTGGCAGAAAGTTCTTATAGAGAGGCATTGACATGTAAGATTTCCCCTTTGGGTTTTCCTTTACCAGTTGGTGTTAAAGAAAAAATTTGGCAAGGTGGTTATGTAGATATCTTATAATTACTACCCAGTCAGAAGGATTTTGGTCAGAAAGAAAGAAATGACAGTGAAGGAAGAGCGAAGGCATCCTTTGGCCAGAACATTTGCTAAATGGTTACAGGCCTTTTCAATTTATGCAAGTGTACTAGACGAGAAAAGGCCTGATCTCTGTTCAATGTCCATGAGGCTTACAGGCATTTTGGGTCCCTCGCTTGGTTCTATTATGATGAATCTTATAGACAGAAACTGGCAGTCTACACAAACATTAAATTGGGGATCTAAGGATCTAAGGATATTTTGGCCTTTGGCTGAATCTTATGACTCCTCAGCAAATGCATGTTCAGAAGCCCCCAATAACGGCTTTGTCAGCTCTTCCTTTTAAAAAGGAAATCTGCTTTTCTTACAATAAATCGCAGTGTCGATTCCCGCAAACATGCAGGTTAAGAGATGAGTGTATGTACTGTGCTGGCTCACATTCAGCAGTGGGGTGCTATTAGCGGTCTAATCCACAGGCCCCTATGTCTGGGAAGGAGCTTTTTCTGAAAAGCATGGACACCAGTGAGTCTAATAAAAATGCTTCCATGGCTAGGCAACTTCACAGACAAACGGATCAGGCACATGCTCATTAAGGGTTTTGGGATTGGCTTTTACCTGCCCCTTTATTCGGATCAGGGCTGTTTCTGGTTTGATCATTTGAAATCGGTGACCGTTTTACCAGCCATTGTTTGCTGTAAGCTAAGCAAGGAAATCAGGGAAGGGAGGATTGCAGGCCCTTTTTCCTCCCCTCCTTTCAGTAATTTTCACCTTTCACCACAAGAGCTAGTGCCTAAAAAAGAGCCTAATAAATATAGGTTTATTCAATTCACCACCTCTCATTCTCTGGGCTTCTGGTTTGAGGGGGGATTTTATTTGGACATATGTCTCCCAATGGGTTGTTCGGTGTCTTGCATGTACTTTGAAGCATTCTCCTCTTTTCTGGAATGGATGGTCAAGAACTCAAGAACGAACACCCAGAAGGGGTGGTGGTGCATTATTTAGATGATTTTCTGTTCATTGGGCCTGCTGATTCTGCCATTTGTCATACTTTGTTGCAGGTTTTTCACCGGTTGATGGAGCACATTGGTATCCCATTGGCTGCGGAAAAGATGGTTGCTCCATGCACAACCTTAGATTTTTTGGAGATCTCAATCGATACAGTTAATATGGAATTCAGGCTATCCCAGAAAAAATTGGTCGGTTGAGGAGTCTTCTCCAAACCATGCTTAAAAAGAATAGGGCAACAGTACGGGAGATACAACCATTAATAGGGCTGCTGGCATTTGATTCCAGAATTATGCCGGGGAGAATATTTTCCAGGAGGCTTGCCTTTTGTTATCGGAGAACTAAATTCCCCATCCCTACATGTACGTTTAACTAGAGAAGTTAAAGCAGATTTAATGATGTGGCATCGTTTTTTATCCAAGTATAACGGCAGGTCATTTTCATTCTGGGCACTGATTTCCAATTTTACACAGATGCTGCAGGGTCCATAGGCTTTGGTGCCTATTGGAATGGCGAATGGTGTGCTGGGGTGTGGCCTGATTTCTGGAGAGATAATGGTTTTAAAAAAACATTGGGATTATTTACTAAAGGCAAATCTACTTTGCACTACAAGTGCAAACTACAAGTGCAAAGTGCACTTGAAATTGCACTTGAAGTGCACTTGGAAGTGCAGTCCCTGTAGATCCGAGGGAAGATCTGAAACGAGGGGAAGCTCTGCTGATTTTATTATCCAATCATGTGCAAGCTAAAATGCTGTTTTTTATTTTCCTTGCATGTCCCCCTCGGATCTACAGCGACTGCACTTCCAAGTGCACTTTCAGGTGCACTTTGTACTTGTAGTTTGCACTTGTAGTGCAAAGTGGATTTGTCTTCCATAAAACTATTTCCAGTCATAGTTGCAGTGGTATTGTGGGGGCAGCAATTTAGCAAGAAACGTATTGTCTTGCAAACGGATAACAAAAGGTGTCATTTATGCAATTACCTGTCTGGTCTCTTAGTCTCCTCCTGTAGTTTGGCTGTTGAGAAATTTGGTCTTTCATTGTTTACATCTTAACATTTGGCTCAAGGCAAACTACCTGGCAGGCAAACATAATGTAATTGCAAATGCTTTATCTCACCTGAATTTCCAACAGTTCAGATAACTGGCCACAGGAGCAGCAGCCGAGGGTCTGCAGTGCCCAGAGCATTTGTTCCACCTAATCAGCAATTCGTTCAGGATGTGGTGAGAAAGTCTCCATCTGAAAAAAACCTGGAGTGATTACCTATTGGCATGGAAGAGGAGGTGTGACTATACGAATGCCTGTGATTTATCTCTATTTGCTGATTCACCAGAGTTAATTCTGACATTCTTATGTGGCTTGATTCAATCAGGCTAGTCTCATGCACATTTATCCAAAACTTTAGCAGGCGCCTCCTTCTTTAGGAAGCTACACGCTGCTCCAGTTTGTTCTTTGTATTTCACCATAAAACAGTTCCTAAAAGCTTTTAAAAAACAGTGTTACTCCCCTGACAGGAAGTCACCCATTTAATTTAAAGTCTATGTGATCTGCTCGAAGTTACTAACATGGTTTGTTCTTCAGCTTTGGAGGCATTACTGTTCAAAACTTCGTTTTTTATAGCCTTTTTCGGTGTCTTCCACATCTCTGAACTAGTTTCCCGTTCATGTAAATGCAATACAGGTTTGTTGATGAAGAACGTGAGGGTAAGAGAAAACACTGTTAATACATTTTTGTGCAAGTCAAAAACAGATCAGTTGGGTAAAGGTAAATGGTTACCTCTTCGTCCACTTGGTTGTTTGTACTGTCCTGTGGCCTTGGTATCTCAGTGGTTGGCAGTGAAGTCCCTCTATCTCTCCTTTCCAGCACATGCTGACGGTTCTCTTTTGTCCAATTTTCAACTTAAAGCAGTATTAAATAAGTACCGTATTTATCGGCGTATAACATGCACAGGCGTATAACACGCACCCTAACTTTAAAAGGGAAGTTTCAGGAAAAAAACGTTCCACGGCCCCCTGCGTATAACACGCAGGCACAGTTCACCCTCTATTTTCAGGGTAAAAAACTGAGTGTTATACGCCAATAAATACAGTACTTAGCTGCTAATGGTCTAAATGGCACGCACATTTCTGCCCATTCCTTTAGAATTTGGGCAGCTACTGAGGCAGCAAGGCTAGGTCTTAGCTGGGACTGTATCAAGAGGATTGGCAGATGGGAGTCGAGTAGATTTCGATTGTAAGTTCGCCCTGCTCTGAGTTTTTTTTTTCTTTAGAGCCATAAAAAGTGTCTTGGCTTATAGGCCACTCCTTTGTGTTTTGGGCGCATAGAAGGCCTTTAGCATGGAGTTACACAGAGAACCTTTCTTTTTCAACTGATCAACTGCTGGTTTTATGGAAAGGTAGTAGAGGACTCAGATGGGACAACTTAATTAATCTTTTGTTTAATCTGCTAAACGTTTGGCCCACGCCACACATTGTGATCTTTTACATTGGTGGTAATGATATTGGTAATTTATAAAACCCTGGACCTGCTACAAAGAATGCAGTATGATTTAGCTGCAATTCATTCCCATCTGCCGGAGACTGGGTTAATTTTTTCGTAAATTGTTCCTCGCATGATTTGGGCCCTTACTCCTGGGAGTCAGAACATGGACAAAATTAGGAAAAGGGTCAATAGAAAGATGTGTAAATTCATGCCAATGGGGGGTTTTCTTACCCTCAGTCTGAACTGGAAGGTTTTATTCCTGGACTATTTTACAATGATTTGGTTCATTTATCTGACATTGGTCATGATATTTTAAATGCGGGTCTCCAGTCTATGATTGAGATGGCCGCGGCGGTGGGGGGTGCCAAGTCATAACCTGGCGGGTTGGGTAATGTCACCCCACAGGTGTGGGCAGACAGTGTTTATAGTGGTACCTGGTGGTTGGAACAGATTTTGGGTGCTCGAGTCCTGAAAGACTGAGCAGGCGCTTTAGTGAAATTTTAAAGGTGGTGTTGGTCTGTGTGTGTTCAGTGTTAACGGTCTGGTAAAATAAGGTTCAAAGTTATTCATATTCTGTTTTAAAACCCAAATAAAAGGGCCACGTACATAAGTTTCCACACTTCGGTTCTCTGGTTTTATTTATTATCATGATTGGTCAGATGGTTATGGGGTGGGTGGAATCAGGGTGGTTGTTTGTGGGGTTGTACAGTCCCATGCTAGGGACATGGGGCTAACCAAGTGTCCCCATGGGACTTGTCACCCCTACAACCATCTCTTCTTTTCCTTCCTGTATTGTCATGGTTCGCAGCTTTAATTGAATTAGCACAATAAAAAGATACAGAATCCTTCTGCTGGCTTTCTCTGTTTTTTTAGGTCCTGGGATGTCTTCACCCCCTCCCCCTACCTCACATCTCACATCCTGCTCACTGATAAGTAGACACAACAGACAGCTATTCACAAAAGATCATCTCTGCTTTAATTCTAATAAAAAAAATGCCTAGAGTGAAAGCAACCAATGTGGACAAAGTTTGTTCCTTTATAGGTGCCAGCATCTGGTACAACAGTCTGAACCTTCAATCAAACTGTCATCTCCCCTCCCTTCCCTTGTTGTGGCTCTAACTTTATTGGGGTAATGTCGCCCCACAGGTGTGGGCGGACACAGTCTATGGTGGTGGTTATTTGGCGCTCAAGTCCTAAAAGACTGAGCGGGGTAATGTCACCCCACAAGTTTGGGTAGACAGTGTTTATGGTGATTGGTACAGATCTTGGGTGCTTGAGTCCTGAAAGACTAAACAGGCAGTTTGGTAAAAATTTAACGGTGGTATTGGTCTGTGTGTGTTCAGGGCTAACAGCCTGGTAAAATTAAAAGTTCAAGGTTATTCATATTCTGTTTTAAAACCCAAATAAAGGGGCTCCAGACCATAAGTTTCCATACTTTGGCTTCCTGGTTTTATTTATTATCATGATTGGTCAGATGGTTATGGGGTGGGTGGAATCAGGGTGGTTGTTTGTGGGGTTGTACAGTCCCATGTTGGACCCAGTAGACCCAGAAGTTTCAACATACTGCTCTGCTTAGACCTGCCCTTCTCTGCCCCCATAAACCAGAATATAAAAGTATGCTGTTTTCAAGACCAGAGATCTCAATGAAAATGAAAGAGATTTTACAGCCACTTCTAGTGTAGTAACACATGTGCGGGCAGATGTAGGTCCCCTTGGAGTCTGGACGGCCCCTTAAAAAGCCCCAGTCTAGATCAGCCACTGAGCATACTGGGCAACAACTGGACTAAGTGCCGGTTCACACTTGTGCGAGTTGATACCGAATGTGATGCGTTAAACACAAACTAGATTTGCATGTCACCCAAAAAGTAATTGTTTTCAATGATGGTGGTTCACATCTATGCGTCGCGGTTCCTCTCTGAATGCGATGCGATTAAAAAAAGGGTCTTGTGCGAGTTTAGAGCGTTGCGTTGCAAATTTAGTCTCCATAGACATCAATGTAAATCGTTCTGGAATCGCATTTGATGGTTCACATATGTGCGAATTCCACCACACTATTCTCCACAAAAACCAGGAAGTTAACACCTTTTTCTTTTACATTATGATTCTATTGGCTAGAACAATAATCGCAGCCATGTCCCACTCCTGAAATTTGCATTCAAATTGCGGTAAAAACGCGGTAAATTTGCGGTAAATTCGAACCTCATGCCGCGTACACACGATCGTGATTCACGGCGGTGAAAACACCGCCGTGAATCACGGCATGAAAAAAAATGAGAAACGAGGGAATGGCATGTTCCCCCACACACGACCGTTTTTCCCGTCATTTTTTTCTTTGACGAGAAAAACGACCGTCTGTGGGCTCCGCGGCAGTGTCTCCCTATGGGAAAACTGCCGCGGAAAAAAATGATGGAAAAAACGATGAGAAAATTTAGAACATGTTCTAATTTTTCTCGTCGTTTTTCCTGCCGTTTTTCTCAACGAGAAAAACGGCATAAAGCCCACAGACGATCGTTTTTCTCGGCGAAAAAAAAAAATTTCATTTTTCCCGACGGGAAAAACGATCGTGTGTACGCGGCATCAGAATGGACTGAAAAAACTGATCAAATTCACAGCGCAGCAGTGTGAACCGGCACTGATGCCGCGTACACACGATCGTGATTCACGGCGGTGAAAACACCGCCCTGAATCACGACAGGAAAAACGAGGGAACGGCTTGTTCCCCCACACACGGCCGTTTTTCCCATCATTTTTTCTCTTGGCGAGAAAAACGACCGTGTGTAGGCTCCGCGGCAGTGTTTCCCTATGGGAAAACTGCCGCGGAAAAAAATGACAGGAATCACGACGAGAAAAATTAGAGCATGTTCTAATTTTTCTCGTCGAGATTAATGCCGTTTTTCCCGTTGGGAAAAACTGCAAAAAAGCCCACAGACGATCGTTTTTCTCGTCCAAAGGAAAAAATTTAATTTTTCCCGACGGGAAAAATGATCGTGTGTACGCGGCATTAGGCCCGCAAAGGAAAGGAGTGCACACCATTCCCTTATCAACACAGACAGTGCTGACAGAGGAAACCCTCCAGCCAAGCTATTGTCTTCTCCGGAAACACACACACACCTGTCTCCATCACTCACAAGTTATGGGCTTGTGGGAGACTAAAGCCTCGTACACACGATCGGATTTTCTGACGGGAATTGTGTATTGACAGCCTGTTGGCAGAAAATCCGACCTTTTTTTATGCTCCATCGGACAATTGTTGTCGGATTCTCCGAGGACAAATGTTGGATGGCAGGCTTTAAAAAATTTCGTGGACAACGGTCTGTTGCCGGATTTTCCAATCGTGTGTACACAAGTCCGTCGGAGAAATGTCCAAAGTACAAACACGCATGCTCGGAAGCAATGCTCACCAAACACAACATTAGCAGAAGGTGCCCAAAGGGTGGCGCTAAAGAGCTGAAAAAACACGTAGTACGTCACTATGTTCGTTTTTGTTGGCCGACAATTGTGTGCCGTTTGTATGCAAGACAAGTTTCTGGCCAACGCCCTTCAGACAAAAGTCTGTGGCTTTGTCCGTGGAAAATCTGATCGTGTGTACGAGGCTTAAGACTCTTTTGAAAATACACACTGTGCTTTTTCTAGCACTTAAAAGAGCAGCTTAACCAGGGTTGGTGCAGACATATAGGGGTCTGTGTATAACGCTAGATGAAAATTATATAAACAAAATGTGTTGCGCAGTCCCTTTAAATCAGAAATGTTACCACAGTGTAAAACCTGCATTATAAACAGCTACATCATTTGCTCATTGACAAATAGACAGTTCATTCATGAAATATTAATTAACAAGCAAAACAGTAAAGTGATCTGAACATGAACATGAACATGAACATGAACATGAAAGTCCAAAACGTGAATAAATCACAAAACAGCAGAGTATTATACAGTGCCCTGAAAAAGTATTCATACACCTTGAAATTTTACAATTTTTGTCATGTTATAACCAAAAACCTAAATGTATTTTCCTGGTGCCTTCCATGGCAGCATACTAATGGTTGATGGCTCCGCCCCCGATCAACCCCCAGGACCACGTAACTCTATAAAAGAAAGAGTTACTCCCCCCTTCAGACATTCATTTTCCTGTCCTCAATCCCTACAGGATCACTAATCAGCCTTACCTCACCGGCTCATGGTGCTACCGTTGCAGGTTCATGCTCTCCTGCAGTACGGAGTCCCGCATCTTGGGCTGCTAAATGCGCCATATAAGTGTGGGAGCCCCTTTTTCTGTGGATCTTTTTTGGGCATGAAGGGCACACAGGAGCATATTTTTTCTCCTCAGCGGCAGTTACAATCCTCGGGTCACACATTGCTTTACCCGGGTAATGATCTCTATAAGCAGCATAGCACTGCTGCATTTAAAGGTCTGCTTTCTGCAATGTCTCTGGCTAGTGTGGACGCTTCGCGCGCCCCACACAGCCTAGCTTTACTCGTTCCGGGGGCGGAGTCACGGCATGACGCAATCGTGCATGTGCAATAGCCGCAGGAAGTCGCGCGGCGGCCATCTTGGTACACCCAAGCAAAAAATCCTATTTAAACAGCCTGGGAGCACAATCAAATGGCAGATTGTCAGAAAATACACCTTGCTGTGAGTATTAACTATTCTATATGCCAGATGGAACCCAGCCAAGGTAATTACCTGTGTGTTAATGCTAAAATGTTATTTTGCAGCGTAATGATGTTAAACATATAAATGTACATTCGCTGACATTGCACGGTGCTGTATTGACTAGCTAAAATTTGTTTACAAAATTTATCCAGCTGCCCCAGTATTGCCGCATCAAAAAGATCCTCAACATACCACTAGGTAAGGGCTGCAACGTTAGGTAAGTTGTTTTCATTCAAAGAGCACTACTACTTTAGAGGATATATAGAAACACCAGTTGTTTTGTTTCTTTATAGCCCACGCCGTGAAGCAGCCCGCACTTCTTCTCATCGAAGTTCTCGTGACGGACGTTCGGGGGGACATAGAAGCTCGGGTCGCTCACCCTCAACCCATGCTTCCCGTAGTGACCGAAGGTCACCCCGCCACTCCTCAAGTAGACACGACTCCCAGCGCAAATCTTTGCAACCAGGGAGGAAGGATTGCTGGGTATGCGGCAAGCAAACCTTACCAGACAAGCTAGCCTGTGGCCAGTGTTTTTTGGAGGCTACGGCCGACAGACAAGGGTCCATAGGCTCAATCAAAGAATTAGTCAAGGACACCATCAGGGAATTGGCCTCATCCCAGGATCAATCCACCCCACTTGTTGAACAAAGGGTAGCGGAGACAGCTAGTCTCCAGCCTGATTCTGAGCTCAATTCGGAAGATGACGGAAATATACCAGAAGAGGGCACATCAACCTTCGACTTTGGGTTAGTTGAACCCTTTATTGGCACAGTTAAGGACGCAATTCAGTGGGAGGAAGATCCTGAACCTCCACATAAAGCAGGAAAATACTTCCCGCATTTGACCAGGAAGAAATCAGCCTTTCCCCTAATAGAGGAGATTAAAGGGGTGGTATTGGAGGAGTGGAAGAAGGTAGATAAACGACCCTTTGCCTTCAACCCCTTTTCCAAACTCTACCCACTCACGGAAGGAGATGCTCAGATTTTTGATGCCGTCCCGTCAGTAGATGCATCTGTCATGCGACTGGCTAGGAATACAACACTACCTTTAGAAGACGCAGTCTCCTTTAGAGACGCCCTAGACCGCAGAATAGACGCCGATCTGAAAAAAGTATACCAAGCATCGGGGGGAGCCTGCAAACCGGCGGTGGCCCTATCCTCAATCTTCAAAGTCACCAGGGTGTGGACAGATAATATTGAAACGGCCCTCAGACGTGGCCTAGATACTGAAGAAATCATTAAAGCTCTAGATGAATTGAAGCTGACCTCTGATTTCATGGCGGAAGCAGCCATAGACGTTCTAAGATGCTCCTCCAGAGCAATGCTTTACTCTATCACAGCCAGGAGAGCGTTATGGCTTAAGCCATGGTCAGCAGACCCGTCGTCAAAACAGTCATGGTGTCGCATCCCGTATGACGGGAAGTCCTTATTTGGAGATAAAATGGATACGGCAATATCCAGAGTCACAGGCGGGAAAAGCGGTCTTATTCCCCAGGATAGAAGCAGAAGGAGGAAGTTTACTCCGCAGGCAAATTTCCAACAGAGATCAAGAGATTCCAGGGCTTATCGCCCGGGTAAACAATACAGAAGGGACTGGAAAGGCTCACAGGCCTCTTTCCTCAAATTAAAATCAAAGGCCCCTACACTGGCGATAGAAAACCAGAAGTCCTTTTTACACGCCCTCCACCCAAGCCGGGCCAGTGGGAGCAAGACTCACCAGTGTCTCCCCTTTGGGATTTCATCAGCACCCAGAACCTTCACCAAAGTTCTGGTAGCCATCTTAGCCCCCCTTCGGGAGAAGGGCATACGAGTCCTACACTATCTGGACGACATATTAATTCTGTCTCAGCACAGAGAAGTTCTACAGTCTCACCTGCAGATGGTCTTAAACACCTTGACACAATTCGGATGGCTAATCAACCACTCGAAGAGTCAGTTTGTACCTACACAAAAAATGATGTACCTAGGTGCCTTATTCAACACGCCGAGGAAGTCGGTGTCCTTTCCACCAGCCAAAATTCCGGCGTTGGTGCAAAAGGTGAAGCATACATTAGGGAGTCACGCTATGCCAGCGTCAGATTGCCTGAGCCTCCTAGGGTCCCTCTCGGCCTGCATACCGATGGTAAAATGGGCCAGAAGCCACTTACGGGGTTTTCAACAAGGTTTTCTGAAGCAGTGGAGGAGAAAGCGTCTCAGTCAGAGGATAGCTATCACTCCCTCGATGAAGTCCAGCCTCTGGTGGTGGACAAGGTCTCCGAATCTACTAGCTGCTTGTCCTCTCGGCCCAATCTCATGGACCATTATCACATCAGACGCAAGCCAGCTGGGTTGGGGGGCACACCTCCAAGATCAGCTGGTTCAGGGCAGATGGAGTTTCAATGCGGAAGGGATGGTATCCAACATCCTGGAACTAAGGGCAGCATGGATGGCAATCCTGCACTTGGCTCCTCTCCTCAAGGGAAAATCCGTGCTACTACAAATGGACAACAGAGCGGCAGTAGCCTATGTCCAAAATCAAGGGGGAACACACAGCAATGCACTAGCCAGCGAAGCAGCCCCAATTATTGCATGGGCCGAGAAGAATTTATTAGATCTCCAGGCTACCTACATTCCAGCCCCCGAGAATCAGCTAGCAGATCATCTCTCGAGATCCTTCACATCCAACAACGAATGGTCTTTGGATCCACAGGTTTTCAGCTGGATATGCCAACAGTTGGGGAATCCCCAGATAGATCTCTTTGCGTCTCCGCACAACGCGAAAGCACCTCTCTTCTTCACGAGGTCACCATCTCCGATGTCGGCAGGGGCGGATGCTCTAGTCCAACCATGGGAATTCCAGATAGGCTACGCCTTCCCTCCGACACCCTTAATCCTCAGGTTTCTCCAGCGACTGACTCTAGAGAGGGTCACCATCCTGGCGGTTGTTCCTTACTGGCCGAGAAGACCGTGGTTTCCGCTCTTAGTAGAGATGGCCCTGGGCAACCCATTACCCCTCCCACCCACGAGCAAGCTGCTATCTCAAGGCGCTTTTCTACACTCGCATCCAGAGATCCTAGACTTGAGGGTCTGGAAGTTGAAAGGAGGAGGTTGGGCGACCTAGGTTGCTCTCGGGACGTTGTTCAAACGTTATTACAAGCAAGAAAGGCATCCACTAATGCCACCTACTGCAGAATATGGAAAAAATTCTCTACACTGGCCGAAACGAATCGTTTCAACCCTCTGAATCCTGGGGTCCAAGATATCCTACTTTTCCTGCAAAATGGTCTGGACCTAGGCTTAGGTCTCAGCACGCTAAAAGTGCATATTTCAGCCCTGTCAGCCTTTACAGACACACGCTGGGCACTAAACCCCTTGGTGGAACGTTTCTTGAAGGCGGTGTTAAGATTACGTCCTCCCAGGAAAACGCTGTATCCCAAATGGGACCTAACGGTTGTTCTTAACGTCTTAGCAAACTCTCCATTTACACCCACAGAGGAGTGCTCCTTGGAAGATATCACCGGCAAAACGGTTTTCCTGATCGCTGTCACCTCGGGTCGAAGAGTATCAGAGATACAAGCCCTAGGGGCAGAGGAGCCCAACGTCACTTTTTTTCCGGACAGGGTAGTCCTACAGCCTATCCATCAGTTTGTCCCCAAAGTGCCTTCAGTCTACCATTCCAACCAGGAGTGGGTACTCTCAGCTTTCAGAGAGGAACCATCCTCCTCAAAACTACATGAGCTGGACGTGGCCAGATCTCTAAAGCGTTATTTGGAGATGACACAGCAGTTCAGAAGGGATCAACGACTCTTTGTTATCCCCAAAGGCACCAGAAGAGGCTTGGCAACTTCTAAAACAACATTAGCCAGTTGGATCGTGAAAATATTCCAAAAGGCATACCGGGCTAGTGGTCTTCCAGTTCCAAACGCGGTGAATGCACATTCAACAAGAGGAATCGCATCATCCTGGGTGGCTATGGCTAGGGTCTCCCCGGAGACAATTTGTAGAGCAGCTAGCTGGTCATCGTTCAATACCTTTATGTCGCATTATAGCTTGGATCCTGCGGTCCTTACCTCCCGAGATTTTGGGAAAAGGACTCTGGAACTATCACTTTCAAAAAGTCATTAAAAAATTTATTATCGCAGTTCCCTCCCTATGAGCGTGTTATTTACCATTAGTATGCTGCCATGGAAGGCACCAGGAAAACGGAAAATTGTATACTCACCTTTCCGTAATTTTCCTTTCCTGGTGCCGACCCATGGCAGCATGCACCCTCCCTGCTATAATCCTTAAAGTTCTGAAGTCTAATTACAAAGAATGTCTGAAGGGGGGAGTAACTCTTTCTTTTATAGAGTTACGTGGTCCTGGGGGTTGATCGGGGGCGGAGCCATCAACCATTAGTATGCTGCCATGGGTCGGCACCAGGAAAGGAAAATTACGGAAAGGTGAGTATACAATTTTCCGTTTTATTGGGATTTTATGTGATAGACCAACACAAAGTGGCACATAATTGTGAAAATTTACAAATAAATATGAGAAAAGTGTGGCGTGTACAGGGGGTCCCCGACTTACGAAAGCCCGACTTACGAACCCCTCCTACTTAGGAACCGGGCGCTGCGGGGACCCTCTGCTGTTCTTTGCGGTCCATCTGCTGTTCTGCGCATGCGCGGCCAGACGGAGCCTCGGAAAATGACGGAAATGTCTGTAATTGGCCGTGCATGCGCAGAACGGCATTCGACGGAACATCGGAAATGTTCGTAATTGTCGTTCTGCGCATGCACGGCCGACTTACGAACATTTACGATTTACAAACAGGAGGAAAGTCCCTAACGGGTTCATAACCCAGGACCCCCTGTATTTGTATTCAGCCCCCTTTACTCTTAAGCCCCGTACACACGGTCTGACTTTTGCCCAACAAACTTCGTTTTGAGCAAGTTGGACCAACAATCCGACCGTGTGTACGCTCAATCGGACAAACTTTTTTTGCTTTTTTCTTGTTTTCATCGGACAAAAGTTGGGTCTGCAAACGGACAAACTTTTGCCCAACAAAAGTCCGATGGAGCAAAGTCCGACCGTGTGTACAGAAAACCATCGGACTTTTGTCCGATGGACAAAACAACTAATGTTAAAATCTACCAACCATAGCAGAAGTTGACCAAAGGGTGACAGTAAAAAGCAGAAAAACCATGTGATGTTGCAAAAAGTTTTGGGAAAGTTTGCAGAAAAGTCCTGTGGTGTGTAGGCTATGGGTGTTCCCGGCCAACTCCGCTTGGACAAAAATCCACGGAGGAGTCCGATGGAAGTCCGACCGTGTGTATGGGGCTTTATACCCCTAACTGAAATCTAGTGGAACCAATTGCCTTCAGAAGTCAACTAATTAGTAAATATAGTCCACCTGTGTGTAATTTAATCTCAGTATAAATACAGCTGTTCTGTGAAGACCTCAGAGGTTTGTTAGAGAACCTTAGTGAGCATCATGAAGGCACAGTGGCTGGAGGGGGAGACGGCTTGGGGGGCTTCGATCTAAGGTAAGTAATTCATAATGAGCAAGTATGCTAGTCATACTAGCTCATTATGCCTTTGTCTTGCAGGTTTTTATTTTTATTTATTTTTAAATTTTGGGTATATAACCGCTTTAAGTAATGCAGGACATCGGCACCAACAGATCAGAGGGATGCAGCATCGGAGGAGGAGCGTTGGCAGAGGAAGAAGAACACCGGGCAAAGAAGACAGAAGAATAGCGGAAGAAGGGGAAGATCGGAGGATGAAGATGCGGAAGAAGAAGATTTTTAATAAAAGACTTGTCAAAAACTGTTTACTGTATTTTTTAACACTACACTACTTTTTTTTTAGTGAATGGGTAGGGGTACAATGTACCACATACTCATTAACATAGGGGGGGCGGGATCTGGGGGCCCCCAGATTCCGATAAGCACCCCTCCCGCAGACCCCGACAACCACTGGGCAAGGGTTGTTGAGAAGAGGCTCTTGTCCCCATCAACATGGGGGCAAGGTGCTTTGGGGTGGGGGGAGCGGAGCCCCCCCTGCCCCAAAGCACCCATCCCCCCATGTTGAGGCCATGCGGCCTGGTATGGTTGAGGAGGCGGGGGGCGCTCACTCGTCCCCACCCTTTCTTGACCTGCCGGGCTGCATGCTCGGATAAGGGTCTGGTATGGATTTTGAGGGGACCCCCACGCCATTTTTTTTATTTTGGTGTGGGGGCCCCCTTCAAATCCATACTAGACCCAAGGGCCTGGTATGGACCTGGGGGAGACCCCACACTATTTTTTTTCTAGTTTTTTTTTAAGCGGGCAATTCTTTTTTTTTTACATTCAGCGGGGAGCCCGCTGACAACTGATGACTCATCGGTTGTTAAGGACGCAGCGGCCGGCTTCCCAGCCCCCTTCTTAGCAACCAGCTATATACAGTGTAAAAAAAACGCAAATCGCGGTAAAAACGCAGTACTTGCGTTTTGGATGCGGGTCCATTGAATTCTATTACATGCAAAACGCTGTTTTTTGCGGGGAAAAAAGTCCCCGCCCTTTCAAAAAACGCAGAGGCACAAAAATGCATTGATGTGAACATGTTCCATAGGAACCCATGTTAAAAAATGTCCCTGCATTTCTGCAAAATGCATCAAAAAACGCATTAGTGTGAATAGAGCCTAACTGCTTACACACAATGCCGCATATCTCTACTCTACAGTATATTATATAGACAGGGTTTCATACCCAAGTCTAATGCCGCGTACACATGACCGTCTTTAATGTCATTGAAAAAAACTGCATTTTTCTCGACGTGATTCTTCTCAAGCCTGTCTTGCCTACAAACTATCGTGGAAAAAAATGCTCGAGTAAAGCGCGGTGACGTACAACACGTACGACGGCACTATAAAGGGGAAGTTCCATTAGGTGGCGCCACCCTTCATGTTAGTAAAGTTTGTTGAGAGACGATTCGCGCTTTTCAGCCTCGTGCTCTTCAGTCCGTTACAGCGCGACGAATGTGCTATCTCCATTCCGAACGCTAGTTTTACCAGAACGAGCGCTCTCGTCTCATACTTGATTCTGAGCATGCGCATTTTTTTTCACGTCCTTAAAGCCTACACACGGGCGTTTTTCATGATGAGAAAAACGACGAGGTGAAAAACGACGAGAAAAATTAGAGCATGTTCCAGTTTTTTCATGCCTATTTTTCACGTTGTGAAAAATGCTCTGAAGCCCACACACGATCATTTTTAATGACCATTTAAAAAAATTCAATTTTTCTCGTCATTAAAAACGGTCGTGTGTACGCGGCATTACTTTCAGTGCCTCATACCTGTGTAATGCAGGCAGTGCCATATACCTCTATTTTAGAACTTGTTCCTCCATTCCTCTTTAACCACTTGACCACTGGGCACTTAAACCCCCTTAATAACCAGACCAATTTTCAGCTTTCGGTGCTCTCACATTTTGAATGACAATTACTCAGTCATACAACACTGTACCCATATGAAATTTTTGTCCTTTTTTTCACACAAATAGAGCTTTCTTTTGGTGGTATTTAATTACTGTTGGGTTTTTTATTTTTTGCGCTATAAGAGAAAAAAGACTGAAAATTCTGTAAAAAAAATGGGGTTTTTTTCGTTTCCGTTATTAAATTTTGCAAATTACTATTTTTTCTTCACAAATTTTGGCCAAAATTTATACAGCTACATATCTTTGGTAAAAATAAGTACAAATTGGTTCATATTATTTGGTCTTTGTGAAAGTTATAGAGTCCACAAGCTATGGTGCCAATATCTGAAAATTGATCACACCTGAAGTACTGACGGCCTATCTCATTTCTTGAGACCCCAACATGCCAGAAAAGTACAAATACCCCCCAAATGACCCCTTTTTGGAAAGAAGACATTCTAAGGTATTCAGAAAGAGGCATTGTGAGTTTTTTGAAGTTGTAATTTTTTCCCACAATTCTTTGCAAAATCAAGATTTTTTTTTTTCTCTTTTTTTTTTTCACAAAATTGTCATATTAGCAGGTTATTTCTCACACACAGCATATGCATACCACAAATTACACCCCAAAACACATTCTGCTATTCCTCCCGAGTATGGCGATACCACATGTGTGAGACTTTTACACAGCGTGGCCACATACAGAGGCCCAACATGCAGGGAGCATCTTCAGGCGTTCTGGAGCACACAGGCCAATTCTGACATTTCTCTCCTACATGTAAAAATCATCATTTATTTGCTATAAAATTACATAGAACCCCAAAACCTTATATATGTTTTTTTAGCAAAGACCTTAGAGAATATAATGGTGGTTGTTGCAACTTTTTATCTCGCACGATATTTGCGCAGCAATTTTTTTAACGTGTTTTTTACGGAAAAAAAATGTTTTGTGCTTAAAAAAAACAAAAAACAGTAAAGTTAGCCCAATGTTTTTGCATAATGTGAAAGATGAAGTTAGGCCGAGTAAATAGAAACCTAACATGTCACCCTTAAAAATTGCACACGCTTGTGGAATGGCGCCAAACTTCGCTACTTAAAAATCCCCATAGGCGACGCTTTAAATATTTTTACTGGTTACATGTTTTGAGTTACAGAGGAGGTCTAGGGCCAAAATGATTGCTCTCGCTCTAACGTTCGCAGAGATACCTCACATGTGTGGTTTGAAAACCGTTTTCATATGTGGGCGGGACTTACGTATGCGTTCGCTTCTGTATGCGAGCTCACGGGGACAGGGGCGCTTTAAAAAAATATATATTTTTTTATTGTTCATTTTACTTTATTTATTTTAGTTTGACATGTTTTTCCGCCCCAAATTTTTTTTTGATCACTTTTATACCTATTACAAGGAACGTAAACATCCCTTGTAATAGGAATATGGCATGACAGGTCCTCTTTACAGTGAGATATGGGGTCAATAAGACCCCACATCTCACCTCTAGGCTGGGAAGCCTGAAAAACAAAACAAAAAAAAAACAACAATCCTGGCTTTGATCGTAGCGGTGAGTCGGTAGGAGCACCGGAGGGCGGCGGGGGGGTGGACATCCCCTCTCGCCTCCCGTAAGAATGATCAAGCGGCGGAACAGCCACTATGATTGTTGTTATGGTGTAGGGAATTGCCGGCTGAAAAAGCTAATATCTGAACGATGCCTGTAGCTGCTCCCATCATTCAGATATCCCGCACAAAGTCAAGGACGTCATATGACGGCCGGCGGGCGGGAAGTGGTTATTGCAGAGTATTGCCGGGCATTGCGGAGTATGGCAGGGCATTGCGGAGTATGGCAGGGCATTGCGGAGTATGGCAGGGTATTGCATGGGGTAATGCACAGGGGGTATTGCACAGGGTATTGCAGAGTATTGCACAGGGTATTGCAGAGTATTGCACAGGGTGTATTGCGCAGGGTATTGCAGAGTATTGCGCAGGGTATTGCAGAGTATTGCGCAGGGTATTGCAAAGTATTGCACCAGGGTATTGCAGGGTATTGCAGAGTATTGTGCAGGGTATTGCAGAGTATTGCACCAGGGTATTGCAGAGTATTGCACCAGGGTATTGCAGAGTATTGCACCAGGGTATTGCAGAGTATTGCACCAGGGTATTGCAGAGTATTTTGCAGAGTATTGGCAGGGTATTTTGCAGAGTATTGGCAGGGTGTATTGCAGAGTATTGGCAGGGTGTATTGCAGAGTATTGGCAGAGTATTGCACAGGGATGGCTGAGCAGGGATGGATGGATGGCTGGATCTGTGACAATTGCAGTCACAGATCCAGCCATCCATCCATCCCTGCTCAGCCATCCCTGTGCAATACCCTGCCAATACTCTGCAATACACCCTGCCCACAGTGCTGCTGCTGCCATCCGCTCCCTCCCCCTCCCCTCTCACACTGTACCGATCGGTACAGAGAGGGGAGGGAGGAACCGGCGTCATCAAATGACGCCGGTCTGTTTACAAGTGATTGCTCCGTCATTTGACGGAGCGATCACGTGGTAAACGGTCGCTATCAGCGGCGATTTACCGCGATTCGTGATCCGCCGGGTCCACGGAGTTTCCCGTGTGCGCGCCCCAGGGGGCGCGCGGGAGCGCGATTCTGGGAGGACGTTATATAACGTCCTCCCAGAGTTAAGCAACCACCTTGTCAACGTTATTTGTCGGCAGGTGGTTGCTAAGTGGTTAATACACACAATGGAGTTGATTTACTAAAGCTGGAGAGTGCAAAATCTGGTGCAGCTGCGTGTAGAATACAATCAGCTTCCAGTTTTTCTTTTGTCAAAGCTTAACCGCTTGCAGACCATCCGCCGTCATTACACTGCAGAAGGTCGGCTCTCCTGCGCAAACCGCCAAAGGTGTACGTCAGTGCTTGCACAGGAGATATCGGGCTGGTCCGGCGGAGTCGATGTCCGCCGGTGAACCCGCGATCATGGTGTACAGAGGCAGAACGGGGAACTGCTTATGTAAACAAGGCGATTCCCCAATCTGCCAGATGACATGTCAGAGATCTTCTATTCCCAGTGATCGGGAACAGCGATCTCTGTCATGTCCCTGGTAGCTTATCCCCCTTACAGTTAGAACAGACGCAGGGAACACACTTAACTCCTTGATCGCCCCCTAGTGTTAGCCCCAGTTAGAACAAACGCAGGGAACACATTCAACCCCTTGATCGCCCCTAGTGTTAACCCCTCCCTGCCAGTGTAATTTTTACATTGATCAGTGCATTTTTATAGCACTGATCAATGTAATAATGTCACTGGTCCCCAAAAAGTGTCATTTGGGGTCAGATTTGTCCACCGCAATGTCGCAGTCCCGCTAAAAATCACAGATCGCCGCCATTACCAGTAAAAACAATAAAATGGAAAAAGTCCCTAAATCTATCCCATAGTTTGTAAACGCGATAACTTTTGCGCAAACAAATCAATATACGCCTTATGTGATTTTTTTTTACCAAAAATATTTAGAAGAATATATATCGGCATAAACGAATGAATATTTTTTTTTAATAATTTTTTTGAATATGTATGAAGCAGAAAGTAAAAAAAAAATGTATTTTTTTTCTTCAAAATTGACGCTCTTTTTTGTTTATAGCACAAAAAATTAAAAACCGCAGAGGTGATCAAATACCACCAAAAGAAAGCTCTATTTGTGGGGAAAAAACTATACACAGAGGTGGCTCGGGAGCGAGCATGCACGAGTGCCCCAGGATCAAGCAGCTTCTTATGGGCGCACTCAGCAGGGGGGAGGGGCCAGGAGTCCCGGCAGGGGACCGAAGGAGGAGTGCGGCTGCACTGTCCAAAACCAATGAACAGAGCAGGTAAGTATAACAAGTTTGTTATTTAAAAAAATATAAACTAAACCTTTAGTAACACTTTAATTGAAGAAGCTGATTGGCTAACATGCACAGCTGCACCAGATTTTGCACTCTCCAATCTTACTAAATCAACACCAATGATTCATGCATCTCTAAAATTTATAATTATCATCCTTTTAGAATATGATAAAATCTGACTGTAGAATCTGCTAAAGCGTTTTTTAGGAATTATTATATTTTGTACCATTCAACAAACCCTCGTGTTTTTTCACCAATCAAATCCAATGACGCGGGCACCGGGGGGCGGGGCCGAATCCTGCACTCTGTGTGAACACATGCAAAAGCATGACTAGGGAGCACGCCCGCACGGGTGTCCACCGTAGGAGAGCGCTTCTCCAATGGGGCATTCGATGCAGGGAGGAGCTACCAGTGCCAATGAGGGACCCCAGAATAGGAGGATCGGGGCCACTCTGTGCAAAATGAGCTGCACAGTGAAGGTAAGTAGGACATGTTTGATATTTAAAAAAAAAAAAAAACGTTAGGGTTTAGTAACCCTTTAACCACTAGAGGTCCGCGCTATAGCCAAATGACGGCTACAGCGCGAACCTAGAATGCTGGGAGGACGTCAATTGACGTCCGCCCCTTTCCTCGTTCCCAGCGTGCGCTCCCAAGCGCGCATCGGGGAACTTCCGTGCCCGCCGCGTCACGCGGGTGCCGATGCGCGTGCCTGGCTGCCGCAAGGTCCATCAGGTACCCGCGATCGGCATTTACAGAGCCAGGGACGTGGATCTCTGTGTGTAAACACAGAGATCCACTTCCTGTCATGGAGATGGTGTGTCCCTTGTACATAGGGACAACCATCGGTCACCTCCCCCTGTCAGTCCCCTCCCCCCCACAGTAAGAATCACTCCCTTAGGCACACTTAACCCCTTCAGCGCCCCTAGTGGTTAACCCCTTCCCTGCCAGTGTCATTTTTACAGTAACCAGTGCATTTTTTATAGCACTGATCGCTGTAAAAATTACAATGGTCCCAAAATGGTGTCAAAAGTGTTCGATGTGTCCGCCATAATGTCACAGTCACAATAAAAATCGCTGATCACCGCCATTACTAGTAAAAAATAAATTATTAATAAAAATGCTATAAAACTATGCCCTATTTTGTAGACGCTATAACTTTTGCGCAAACCAATCAATAAATGCTTATTGCAATTTTTTTTGTACCAAAAATATGTAGAAGAATACGTATCGGCCTAAACTGAGGAAAAAAATATATATTTTTTTTAAAATGGGGATATTTATAATAGCAAAAAATAAAAAATATTGTGTTTTTTTTTTTTTTTCAAAATTGTCGCTCTTTTTTTGTGTATAGCGCAAAAAATAAAAACCGCAAAGATGATCAAATACCACCAAAAGAAAGCTCTATTTGTGGGGAAAAAAGACGTCAATTTTGTTTGGGAGCTACGTCGCACGACCGCGCAATTGTCATTCAAAGCGTGACAGCGCTGAAAGCTGAAAATTGGCCTGGGCAGGAAGGGGGTTTAAGTGCCCAGTAAGCAAGTGGTTAACAAAGTAGATTGTACACTTAGATGGTAATACGTGTGACCAGCTTTACTGTGTAACCAAGCAACACCCCGTATCTTCTAAATTTAGGTGAAATGCTATAAAACTTTTCAATCTGTGCTTCCTACAGTCGCATCAAATTCTCGGAATACTTTCAGTCCTAAGTAAATGTAACCACTTCTGAACAATGTTAATTACATGTAATGGATTAAATAATCCAATTGTTTTACGTCATCTATAGACTGATTGTTATCTACTGGTATTTCGTTGTTGGCAATGTAAGGATATAAACATTTTTCACTTATTTATTTTTACATTTGATAATAATGTGTGCTTATCCGCCCCAAAGATGTGATACTGTCCTTTGGCCCTTTCTTTGCTAGAGTGTATCGTCATAGCAACCAACAGGCAGGTCAGAAATGGCTCCAGTATCTTCTGCAGTTTATGTTTGTTTTAATGATTATTCTTTAAACAGTATAAATGACAACAGGAATGTGCGGAGGGTGTAAATCCATAGTGCCAAATCAAGTTTCATCTTTGGGAGGGGTCAGCTAACAGTTAATTATGGTTGCTAAGGTTACTGCACATCATCATTGCTCTGCGTTGCCATACTGCTTATTGTATCTTGAGTGGGAAGTGGAAGTCCAGGAAGGTCAGAATATTTCATGTTATATTCTTATTTTCCCCGTTCAGCATACACATACAATATGTTACCTTATATTAAAAAAAATTAAAAAGCCATGTAATGTTTCTGGTTACATTCTTGTAGTGCAATGCAACAGCAATAGTTCACTGTTGAAACTACATAGGAAATCCTAACAATGTCTTCCTGACGCTATTGAAATTTACTGTAAAAATTCAGTGGTCCACTTAAAAGAGGGCAGGATAGATCCAGCTCCTACACACCTCCCAGAACAATAAAGCCCTGTACACACGATTGGATATCCTATGGAAATCCGATGAAACTGTCTTCCATCAGTCTTGCCCACACACCATCAGTCAAAAAACCGACCATTTCAAACGCGGTGACGTAAAAAACACTCCGATGAGCCGAGAAAAATAAAGTTCAATGCTTCTGAGCATGCGTCGACTTGATTCTGAGCATGCGTGGGTTTTTTATCCGATGGAGTTCCCCACAGATGATAGTAATTTGCTATCGGTTTTTTAACCATCGGATAAATTTAAAACGGGTTCTATTTTTAAACACCGATGGAAAAAAGACCGATGGGGCCCATACACGATCGGTTTGTCCGATGAAAAAAGTCCATCGTGTGTACAGGGCTTTAGAGATCTTTAGGCTGGCTGATAGCACAAAGCAACATAGGTGTCTGAGCTGGTAGTTAGCTCAGACTTTGTAATGATGAAGGTTAAATTAGCCTCTGGAGATCCTGTTTCCCCTTCGTGTTTGCCCCCAATTTTCTTTCTCTTTTTTGGGGTCTTATTGGATTCTTTGTAAAAATTTGGATCCTTTTTACCACTCTATGGCACCTCTGCTTCTTATACCGGTGACTTGATTGGCTTACCGAGGCTCTGAATCACTAGGGGAGGTTGTTTTGGATTCCTTATGTTTGGCAGTGCATGTTAACCTTTTGGTTCATGGATTCCTTCATGCTGTAGTAGGCTCTGTGGACAACTGTCTGGGATTTTGGAGTTTTTTGGGTGACTGTTCTGTTCTTTATTGGGATGCACACATATAGATACTGCTATCCTTGAAGAATTTATATGCTCACATATTTCGAAACGCGTCGGAGCCAGCAGTTCTAGCCCCACTAGGACTCCAATCATTTGGGTTCTATACAGTCATTATTTTTGTACTTTATATGGCTATTTACATGTATATTTATGTATTGTTTTTAAATATTATCACCTTTTGGTGATCTATGTTTATGTACAATAATACATTTTCTATTTTTCTATATATATTGTGACAGCAGGCAGGTAAAATCACCAGGTTGCATCCAGGATGGGAGGTATATATGTCCTAGATTCAGGCTTTATGCCGATTTATACCACTAGGGGGAGTGCTGGGAGTCTTGCAGGGGAAGAGTTAATGAGCCCAGCTGAATCAAGTGGCTCATTGAGGCCTCTACAAGAACTCCCAGCATGCTAAGGGAGATGCTCCAACCTGGAACCAGATCTGTGTGAATAGTCTGGGGAGTGTGATCTCTGTGCGGTGAGCCAAAGCCTGTGTGGTTATTGTAAGAACTTCAAAAAGCAGGGAGCTAGGGACTGGGACAGCACAAGGCTGTACCCAGTTGTTAGTTAGGGACACCAACGTGTGTAGTGAGCGGTCAAGTTGACCAGGATTTCTTTTCATGTTTCTTTTTTGTTTGCTGTTTTTCCCTTGTAAATAGTTTGAATAAACCGCACCTTTCGTTTTTGCAACTATAAACTCTGTCTGCTGTGCCTGTTTTGTGTAGTGAACCCATCCAGGGGGGTCACACACACCCACTGCCGAGTTAACCCCCTCACAATATATTTTCAATTTTTTCTATACATGTTTTTCAATGCCCTTAAAATCCCATTATTCTGAGGTACACTTCTTTGTTCATGGCTGTGTTTGGAAGGACTTCCCATTGTTTGCCTGTAGGTGGCGTTACCACCCCAGGCCAATGTTGGAACACAAGCAGGCCAAAGTGTATTGGGTGTCTTTCCCCGGGAAACAGCTCAGTGGTAGTGGTCTCCCCGCTGAGCATGCTGGGGAAGGGTACTTAAGGGGCAGACGCCATTTCTCGGGGCTCTCTTCGTCTCGTTGCCCTCCTGGCTCGAGGTATGTGTTACTGGGATTTCAGCCTCGGAGCCACGCTGGCCCAAAGGCTGCATCTCTGGCAGGTAGGCCCAGTTGTCCTGACTGGGGCCTACACTTTGAAGGTGATCCTGTGCTGTCCGTCCTAAAGGAAGGAAGCCACTCAATGGAGGAAACCAGGGGAGGACCTGTCCTGGAGGAGACCAAGCGGAAGGCTGGTATCTTGAGGAAGACCTGGTGGCCTCATTGAAGGATGCACCATAGCTTAAGTTACCTTACAGTGTGCCGGGTTGGCTTAAAGGCTCTTAAACTGTAAGGCTGGATATCCGGGTACTAAAATCCTGTGGCAGAGGATCATTGAACAGTTCAACTTAATCGATCTAAAGGTCTGTGGCAGAAACTGTTATTTCTTATTTGTTCATGCATCATTCCGGCTGCTAGGCCAAGTGAGAGGGGTCTATCCGGGTGAGCAATACCCACTTGAAGGAGAGTGGTGAGTGTGACTTTTGAAGCTTAGAAGTTTCCCCAGTGATCTTAATGAAGAAAGTAGCGCTGACAAATTAGGAAAAAACAAATAAATGTCTCTCTGAATATATAGTGAAAGATAAATGAATATCACACCAACCTAAAAGGATGTGTATGTGTTCACTACGAAATCCATAAAAAACAACATGTGTAATCGTGAAAGAAAAAACATGTGCAGTGTCCATCAAAATAACCCGTGAAGGCACAATACAGGGAAGGACATGTAGGCTGTAGGTCATCAAGGAAAAAACATCTTCCGACTATAGGAAACAGATGAAACACTCTTACCAGAGTCCGTGGATCTGCCTACCCGTGGTAGCAGATCATGTAAGCATGGGAAATCCAACCACAGGACCAGTCGACTTATCTGATGACTCCTATACTGTTGGAAACTTGGCCGTTACGACTCGACAATCCTCGGATCCAAACCTTGGATGGATATCCCCAATGGATGGAACGAACCTGGACTCCTAGGGTGTCACCCTATTTCCAATTGATGTAAGAGAAATTCGACCACCAAAGACCCCCAAAAGGGGTAACTGAATGATGTAGGGTAACTCCAGATGAGCCCTCTCCAAATCCCATGCAGGAAAAAAAAAAGAGACAAGCAGGTCAAAAAAGTAGTATATGGTTTTATTGGAATAAAACCACAAAAATTGACATAAAAAGTGATCACAAATAAAAATAAAAATAAAACAAAGCAATATGGGGAGTGGCGTACCAAGCCCTACGCGTTTTGTCCAAATAAGACTTCTACTGGGGCATCAACCTACTCCCCCATATTGCTCAAATATTTATACATAAAACACTCCAGACTAAAAGAGGAAACCACCAATCAGGTGGATTGCCACCTTGTGGATCTATGATTGGAGGGGAGCAGATTGGCTGCCAATCAAACTCGCAGCCTCCAAACAAGAGCCAATAGAAAAACAACACAGGCAGAAACTCCTCCCAGGTCAGCTATCACAGCTTGTTTGACCCCGGAAGTGATATTCCCTAAGCCAATGAAACATAATTTAAAAAGCCCGCCAAAAATAAGGGCGGGGGTAATGTGCAGTAATACACACCTACACACTAAACCACCATTCCCCCGTTGGTCAGGTCAAATAATGCAACCGCCTATCCACCATCTACCTATCGGCTTAGAATGTAATCAGCCACTGAATGGATAGGAAAGACTAGGGGGCGTGTCTAATATGTCTATACTATACCTGCATATGTAGGTTATTAAATGCTAATCCCCAGTTGCATGTATAGCATACTTGTCCCCTCGTACGTAACACATGTACGATTAACTTAAGAGCATAGATATCTGTTCCAAACTCTCCCCTCGGAGAGACGCCGGAACACATAAGGAATCACGTGACGCAGCGACGTGAATATCGCGGCCGTCACGTGAACCGCAACAGATGGAATGCATCGCAGGCTGAGTAAACAGCCACAAAGCATACGTATCCACGTTACGTAAGGGGCAAGACCGCACTCCGGATCGGAGAC
This sequence comes from Rana muscosa, assembly GCA_029206835.1. Lineage (NCBI taxonomy): Eukaryota > Metazoa > Chordata > Amphibia > Anura > Ranidae > Rana > Rana muscosa. The sequence goes on along the minus strand of CM055122.1, from coordinate 636,366,171 downwards.
AGTGACCTAGCAGAGGACGAGCGTCTCCACTCGTCATGTGACAGATCCGGGCACGCATCCAAAGTTCTCATCTGGATGCCTGGCCGGGTAACTCACACCGCTCGATAGAGAAGGATTCAGAATGGATCTTAACACATGAAAGGCATCCAATGATAGATTAAAGTGCCATCTTATGGACAAAAATGGAACTGAATCAAATTCCATGTATGCTCACTAATACAATGCTATTATTAACTTCGAGCTTATAAATAATACATTGAAGTGCCATCTTGTGGACAATGAAAGGAGAAATATGCAGGGCTATATCAAAAGGCTTGCATACTCCCTAATCAACAAATATTGCTAGCTTAAAACTTAATTATACAGACACACCGCAAATAGCGGTAGTGCTGGAGAAATACAAAATCTCTAATTAATAACTCTGATACACATGAACCCCAAGGTATGTGGAGCGATGTTCCACCTGAAATCAAAAGAACCACACAGAATCAAAGAATAAAATTATAATATATGGTCTTTCTTCACCACATACTCGGTCCAATCTAGACAAATAAAATAAATCCTGCGAAAAAATTGGGGTGTTCTACAAAACGACAAAATATTGGGACCTGCGTTACCTGAACGGTCCAATGTCATTTTTAGGGGGGCTCGATCTATCCAAGGTCAGATCGCTCCAAATATTATTGACCCTCCCAAAAGGGTGACCTTCTTCCAGGATTGCAAGGGATATTTCCCTTGCCGCAAGTGTAACGTATGTCTACATAACACCCATGGCAGACGGAAAAGTGATACGTTTCAATCAATGGCTAACTTGCAGGTATATCAGATGAAGCGTTTCACTACATGTGCCACACAATTCATTGTGTATCTTTTAACTTGCCCCTGCAAAAGACAATACATTGGTCGCACTATTAGGACTTTTTCGATTCGGGCAACGAGCATATCAATAATATTAAGCTGGGAAAAACCAACCACAGTGTCCCCCGACACTATCTTCAACACCACAACCGTGATCCTATGGGAACACAATTTTTGGTGATTGACCAATTTATCCCACACTGGAGGGGCGAGTCCCGCATACGTGGTGTGTCCCGTTTGGAAACGTTTTGGATCCATGAACTCTGTACAAACCAACCCTTTGGCATGAACGTTGAGTGGGATATAAATTTGTTTATTAATACGGCATGACAATCCCTGTGTTTCATCAATATGTGGGTCACCCCTCTCCATTAGTTATCCCTATATTATAATTTTATTCTTTGATTCTGTGTGGTTCTTTTGATTTCAGGTGGAACATCGTTCCACATACCTTGGGGTTCATGTGTGTCAGAGTTATTAATTAGAGATTTTGTATTTCTCCAGCACTACCGCTATTTGCGGTGTGTCTGTATAATTACGTTTTAAGCTAGCAATATTTGTTGATTAGGGAGTATGCAGGCTTTTTGATATAGCCCTGCATATTTCTCCTTTCATTGTCCACAAGATGGCACTTCAATGTATTATTTATAAGCTCGAAGTTAATAATAGCATTGTATTAGTGAGCATACATGGAATTTGATTCAGTTCCATTTTTGTCCATAAGATGGCACTTTAATCTATCATTGGATGCCTTTCATGTGTTAAGATCCATTCTGAATCCTTCTCTATCGAGCGGTGTGAGTTACCCGGCCAGGCATGCAGATCAGAACTTTGGATGCGTGCCCGGATCTGTCACATGACGAGTGGAGACGCTCGTCCTCTGCTAGGTCACTGTCTCCGATCCGGAGTGTGGTCTTGCCCCTTACGTAACGTGGATACGTATGCTTTGCGGCTGTTTACTCAGGCTGCGATGCGTTCCATCTGTTGCGGTTCACGTGACGGCCGATATATTCACGTCGCTGCGTCACGTGATTCCTTATGTGTTCCGGCGTCTCTCCGATGGGAGAGTTTGGAACAGATATCTATGCTCTTAAGTTATTCGTACATGTGTTAAGTACGAGGGGACAAGTATTCTATACATGCAACTGGGGATTAGCATTTAATAACCTACATATGCAGGTATAGTATAGACATATTAGACACGCCCCCTAGTCTTTCCTATCCATTCAGTGGCTGATTACATTCTAAGCCGATAGGTAGATGGTGGATAGGCGGTTGCATTATTTGACCTGATCAACGGGGGAATGGTGGTTTAGTGTGTAGGTGTGTATTACTGCACATTACCCCCGCCCTTATTTTTGGCGGGCTTTTTAAATTATGTTTCATTGGCTTAGGGAATATCACTTCCGGGGTCAAACAAGCTGTGATAGCTGACCTGGGAGGAGTTTCTGCCTGTGTTGTTTTTCTATTGGCTCTTGTTTGGAGGCTGCGAGTTTGATTGGGCAGCCAATCTGCTCTCCTAAAATCATAGATCCACAAGGTGGCAATCCACCTGATTGGTGGTTTCCTCTTTTAGTCTGGAGTGTTTTATGTATAAATATTTGAGCAATATGGGGGAGTAGGTTGATGCCCCAGTAGAAGACTTATTTGGACGAAACACGTAGGGCTTGGTACGCCACTCCCCATATTGCTTTGTTCTATTTTAATTTGTGATCACTTTTTATGTCAATTTTTGTGGTTTTATTCCAATAAAACCGTATACTACCTTTTGACCTGCACCATTGGAGCCTTGTCTCTTTTTTTTTCCTGCATGGGATTCGGAGAGGGCTCATCTGGAGTTACCCTACATCATTCAGTTACCCCTTTTGGGGGTCTTTGTTGGTCGAATTTCTCTTACATCAATTGGAAATAGGGTGATACCCTAGGAGTCCAGGTTCGTTCCATCCATTGGGGATATCCATCCAAGGTTTGGATCCGAGGATTGTCGAGTCGTAACGGCCAAGATTCCAACAGTATAGGAGTCATCAGATAAGTCGACTGGTCCTGTGGTTGGATTTCCCATGCTTACATGATCTGCTACCACGGGTAGGCAGATCCATGGACTCTGGTAAGAGTGTTTCATCTGTTTCCTATAGTCGGAAGATGTTTTTTCCTTGATGACCTACAGCCTACATGTCCTTCCCTGTATTGTGCCTTCACGGGTTATTTTGATGGACACTGCACATGTTTTTTCTTTCACGATTACACATGTTGTTTTTTATGGATTTCGTAGTGAACACATACACATCCTTTTAGGTTGGTGTGATTTTCATTTATCTTTCACTATATATTCAGAGAGACATTTATTTGTTTTTTCCTAATTTGTCAGCGCTACTTTCTTCTTTAATATCACGTTTACAATTTTTGTCACATTGTTGTGTAGCTGCTTTTTGTTTTCTCTTTTTTTAGTTTTTACACTTAGCGCAATATTTTTTTCTACTTTTTCACTGTTCTATTGACACTTGTATATTGCTGCTTTTTGTATTTTTGTATTTTCATTTTTTGTGTCATTATGGATGTGTTTGATTATAGAACAGCTAGGTCATTTAATATCGACGGTGTATTTACTTCCACCGGATCTGACACTGAAATTAGCAGGAAGTTCATCAGATTAAAAAATCTGATGACCACGGAGATACACCTGCAATGGGATATGGCCTTTTTAGAGCAATACACAAAGGAACATATGGTTCCGAGAGGCCTCCGTTGGGATGTATCCCCACAACAGGGAGATCCAGATACCGCATCTTGGTTTCAGTATTTCAATGAGGTGGGCATAAAACTTCTCTCCTTTTTGGTAGAGAAAAAGCGTCTTAAACTCTCACTCATTGATAAGGAAATCAAGGATTTAAAGGAGAAATTGACTCCTTACAAAACATCTTTGGAGTATACTTCCCTTTCAACAGGTCTAAAAAATCACCTGGAGAAAGAAGAGAAAGATCAGAGATCTAAAAAGCAAAAAAAGTATAGTAGGGATACTATGGACTATAAGTCCAATCTTGTTTTCAATTGGCAAAAGAAACTAAACCAATCTTTGCCTTCTGAGAACGAGATATCTGGGATGGAGATTACTCAATCTGATCCCCAGAACCCTGAGAGAGTACTTACTTTTATGCCCACTGTTAAGGATGTTCCCATTCGGACGTCTAATCCGTCCCAACTTCCAAAGGGGAGACCTTTGAAAGTGCCAGACGTTCGAAATAAACCCCAGACATCCAAACCCTATCCTAATTATCCTCCCCCTAACAGGGGTAGAGGATCTAACAACAGAGGAAGGGGTTCCCAACGGGGTCACTCTGGGGACACCTATCATTATAGGAGTCCCAGAGGACCCTCGTTTGGATGGCAGGATCGTCATGATTATTATCATGATGATCGTGACTACCAATATAGAACCCCTACTCGGATCCAAAATAGGTTCCTCCCCCTACAGGATAACTATAGGAGAGAGGAACATTATGGGCCCCGTAATTATTATAATAGAGATGAGGACTTAATCTCCAGATCTCCATATAATTACAACCATCAGTATCCGGGATCTGTTTATCAGTCGGGTTTTCACAGGGCAGCACAAGAATACCCAGGAAGCCCAGAAGAAAAAGAGGCACCCGAGGTGGGTGGAGGGCCCAAGCCAAAAAGGCAAAGAGTTTAAGTGGTTCGGGTGTCTTCAATCTCAGCTCGGTCAGTCTGACAGAAGAGGAGAAACTTGTCCTTGATAAAGGTTTAAAATATGTTCCTCCTAGGACATTGAACAGGTTCTCCACTTTTGTTGACATACAAAAATATGTCCGTAAGCTGAGTATTCAAAGACACTTCTTGGCCCCATCCAACAATATAGTTACCACCGTTCCAGTGGCATCTAATGATCATGTACACACAGGGTTGGCCAATCCTTCTCTGTTCAACCCTCCGGGAAATATAGCTCCTGCTATTAGTGTTTTTCGTAGTTTGGTTTTAGAAGATGTAGAAAAATTACCCAATAAAAAGATACACATGAACCCCAAAGTCAAAGTTGGTTTAAAGCAGCTTTGTGAACAAAAAGATCTAATCATCCGTCCAGCCGACAAGGGGGGTGCCATTGTCGTGCTGGACAAAACCAATTACATCAAAGAGATGGATAAGATTCTGAGTGATTCAGATACTTATACTATTATAAATAAGAACCCCACCATACAATATAAAAAAGCTCTGGTAGAGTTGATTGATGAGGGTTTCGCACTGGGAATCTTAGACAAAAAGGAGAGGAGTTATCTGGTACCAGTTGCACCTAGGATCCCAGCTATATGTTACCTTCCTAAGGTACACAAAGATCCCGTGAATCCTCCTGGTCGTCCCATAGTGAGTGGGATCGACTCTGTGACGGCCAGGATAGGAAAATATATAGATTTCCATCTCCAACCACTAGTTAAACTTACGCCTTCTTTTTTGAAGGATACCGGTGATACTATTAGGCTTCTGGAATCGGTTGATTTCCAGGCGGGTACAATTTTGGTCACGGCAGATGTAACGGCATTATATACAAGCATCCCTCATGAATTGGGATTCAATGCCATTGAACATTTTCTATCTATCAATAGCACTCTCTCCATTATTCAACGTAATTTTATTATGCAACTCTTGAGGTTTGCGGCAAAACATAATTATTTTTGGTTTCAGAACAATTTTTTTTGCAGACCAAGGGAGTTGCTATAGGGGCAAAATTTGCCCCTAGTTTGGCCAATTTATTCATGGCCAAATGGGAGGACGATGTCGTCTATGCCCTTAAGAGACCAGAATTGGTTCTCTGGGCTAGATATATAGACGACATCCTCCTCCTATGGAGAGGTGATTACGAATCCCTCGGTCAATTTATCTCCACGCTCAACTCTAATGATAGAGGGATTAGGCTGAGCCATGCGGCTAGCTCTTCCTCTATACATTTTCTAGATCTGGAAATTAAAGTAGTTGACCAGCACCTTGAGTTTAACACCTATTTTAAACCCACAGATCGTAATGGGTACATCCCGGTAGATAGTTGCCACCACCCACAGTGGCTTAAATCCATACCAGGTGGTCAGTTCCTTCTAATAAGACGGAACTGTACCCGGGTGGAAGATTTCGTCACCCAATCTGCCATTCTGAAGGAAAGATTTGTCGAGAAGGGCTATGAGATAGGCGACTTGGACATGGAAATTGATCGGATCCTACGGATCGATCGTAGTACATTACTCCAAGAACGCCCTAAAAAAGTGAAAGAAGATAGGTTTAAATGGTCTTTCTTCACCACATACTCGGTCCAATCTAGACAAATAAAATAAATCCTGCGAAAACATTGGGGTGTTCTACAAAACGACAAAATATTGGGACCTGCGTTACCCGAACCGTCCAATGTCATTTTTAGGGGGGCTCGATCTATCCAAGGTCAGATCGCTCCAAATATTATTGACCCTCCCAAAAGGGTGACCTTCTTCCAGGATTGCAAGGGATATTTCCCTTGCCGCAAGTGTAACGTATGTCTACATAACACCCATGGCAGACTGAAAAGTGATACGTTTCAATCAATGGCTACCTTGAAGGTATATCAGATGAAGCGTTTCACTACATGTGCCACACAATTCATTGTGTATCTTTTAACTTGCCCCTGCAAAAGACAATACATTGGTCGCACTATTAGGACTTTTTCGATTCGGGTCAACGAGCATATCAATAATATTAAGCTGGGAAAAACCAACCACAGTGTCCCCCGACACTATCTTCAACACCACAACCGTGATCCTATGGGAACACAATTTTTGGTGATTGACCAATTTATCCCACACTGGAGGGGCGAGTCCCGCATACGTGGTGTGTCCCGTTTGGAAACATTTTGGATCCATGAACTCTGTACATACCAACCCTTTGGCATGAACGTTGAGTGGGATATAAATTAGTTTATTAATATGGCATGACAATCCCTTTGTTTCATCAATATACGGGTCACCCCTCTCCATTAGTTATCCCTATATTATAATTTTATTCTTTGATTCTGTGTAGTTCTTTTGATTTCAGGTGGAACATTGTTCCACATACCTTGGGGTTCATGTGTATCAGAGTTATTAATTAGAGATTTTGTATTTCTCCAGCACTACCGCTATTTGCGGTGTGTCTGTATAATTAAGTTTTAAGCTAGCAATATTTGTTGATTAGGGAGTATGCAGGCTTTTTGATATAGCCCTGCATATTTCTCCTTTCATTGTCCACAAGATGGCACTTCAATGTATTATTTATAAGCTCAAAGTTAATAATAGCATTGTATTAGTGAGCATGCATGGAATTTGATTCAGTTCCATTTTTGTCCATAAGATGGCACTTTAATCTATCATTGGATGCCTTTCATGTGTTAAGATCCATTCTGAATCCTTCTCTATCGAGCGGTGTGAATTACCCGGCCAGGCATCCAGATGAGAACTTTGGATGCGTGCCCGGATCTGTCACATGACGAGTGGAGACGCTCGTCCTCTGCTAGGTCACTGTCTCCGATCCGGAGTGCGGTCTTGCCCCTTACGTAACGTGGATACGTATGCTTTGCGGCTGTTTACTCAGCCTGCGATGCGTTCCATCTGTTGCGGTTCACGTGACGGCCGCGATATTCACGTCGCTGCGTCACGTGATTCCTTATGTGTTCCGGCGTCTCTCCGAGGGGAGAGTTTGGAACAGATATCTATGCTCTTAAGTTAATCGTACATGTGTTACGTACGAGGGGACAAGTATGCTATACATGCAACTGGGGATTAGCATTTAATAACCTACATATGCAGGTATAGTATAGACATATTAGACACGCCCCCTAGTCTTTCCTATCCATTCAGTGGCTGATTACATTCTAAGCTGATAGGTAGATGGTGGATAGGCGGTTGCATTATTTGACCTGACCAATGGGGGAATGGTGGTTTAGTGTGTAGGTGTGTATTACTGCACATTACCCCCGCCCTTATTTTTGGCGGGCTTTTTAAATTATGTTTCATTGGCTTAGGGAATATCACTTTCGGGGTCAAACAAGCTGTGATAGCTGACCTGGGAGGAGTTTCTGCCTGTGTGGTTTTTCTATTGGCTCTTGTTTGGAGGCTTAGAGTTTGATTGGGCAGCCAATCTGCTCTCCTCCAATCATAGATCCACAAGGTGGCAATCCACCTGATTGGTGGTTTCCTCTTTTAGTCTGGAGTGTTTTATGTATAAATATTTGAGCAATATGGGGGAGTAGGTTGATGCCCCAGTAGAAGTTTTATTTGGACGAAACGCGTAGGGCTTGGTACGCCACTCCCCATATTGCTTTGTTTTTTTTTTATTTTAATTTGCGATCACTTTTTATGTCAATTTTTGTGGTTTTATTCCAATAAAACCATATACTACCTTTTTGACCTGCTTGTCTCTTTTTTTTTTCCTGCATGGGATTCGGAGAGGGCTCATCTGGAGTTACCCTACATCATTCAGTTACCCCTTTTGGGGGTCTTTGGTGGTCGAATTTCTCTTACATCAATTGGAAATAGGGTGACACCCTAGGAGTCCAGGTTCGTTCCATCCATTGGGGATATCCATCCAAGGTTTGGATCCGAGGATTGTCGAGTCGTAACGGCCAAGTTTCCAACAGTATAGGAGTCATCAGATAAGTCGACTGGTCCTGTGGTTGGATTTCCCATGCTTACATGATCTGCTACCACGGGTAGGCAGATCCACGGACTCTGGTAAGAGTGTTTCATCTGTTTCCTATAGTCGGAAGATGTTTTTTCCTTGATGACCTACAGCCTACATGTCCTTCCCTGTATTGTGCCTTCACGGGTTATTTTGATGGACACTGCACATGTTTTTTCTTTCACGATTACACATGTTGTTTTTTATGGATTTCGTAGTGAACACATACACATCCTTTTAGGTTGGTGTGATTTTCATTTATCTTTCACTATATATTCAGAGAGACATTTATTTGTTTTTTCCTAATTTGTCAGCGCTACTTTCTTCATTAATAGCACGTTTACAATTTTTGTCACATTGTTGTGTAGCTGCTTTTTGTTTTCTCTTTTTTTAGTTTTTACACTTAGCGCAATATTTTTTCTACTTTTTCCCCAGTGATCTGCTGTGTGTACCTGAACCTTCCCCTCAGTGGTGGGACAAGGTAATTCAGTGCCCAGGGCAAAGATGCCAAAATGCGCCCCCCCCCCCCCCCATCCTGAGCAGGGGGCGGAGCTAGTTGAAGCATGTGCAGCGCACCAAAACATATGTAATGGTGCGGGGTGCACCAGTATTACACACACACACATAGCCAATTTGATTGCTTTGATGATGGCTTGGTTTACAGCCAATAAGGAGTAATCGCAAAAATAGCTGCCCAAAGGTGATTTCTGAAGATTGTAAATGGAGCTCAAGAACTAGCTGAAGCTGACCTTGGCTTCTGTCAAATGGTCCTGCTGGAAATCCTCTTTTGATCAGCAGGCTGCAGCGCTGATCATTGTATTCTGATCAGTGGAGAAGTCCTGCTGTCAGAGTACAATAGCACAGAGTGGTGAGGGGGGTTTCTGAATCCACCTTGTTTGTGTGCATGCAGGGATCTAATCGTTTTTCTTCCTGCAGGCTGAACAAAAAAAAACTAATAGTGTGTACCCAGCTTTAGACAATGTGTCAGGGAAAACATTTGTTATTCTTAAGGCCCGTACACAAGGTCAGACTTTTTGCCAACAAACTTCAAAATGAGCAAGTTTTCCAAAAAATCCGGCCGTGTGTACGCTCCATCGGACAAACTTTTTCGGTTTTCATCGGACAAAAGTTGGCTCTGCAAATGGACAAACTTTTCGGCAACAAAAGTCCGATGGTGCAATGTCCGACCGTGTGTACAGACTTTTGTCCGAAGTACAAATACGCATGCCTAGAACCAATGTTAAAATCAACCAACAATAGCAGAAGTTGACCAAAGGGTGGCGGTAAAGAGCAGAAAAAACACGTGATGTTGGGAAAGTTTGCAGAAAAGTCCTGCCGTGTGTATGCTATAGGTGTGCCCGGCTAACTCCCTTCAGACAAATATCCACGGAATAGTTTGTTTGAAGTCCGACCGTGTGTACGAGGCTTAAGTGCTCCTGCACATGAACAGTAAAGGTAAGCATACACTTTACAATCTGATTGCACAATTTCTGCACAATCTCGCTTCGATTTACCAAAACTTTGTAATATGAGGACAAACCTAAACAATTAATTATCCAATTAGTAGTATCCAATCAGGCAGGCCCTTGTACTACATAGTTGGTGGTAGATCCAAAAGATATTGTACAATCAGATTGTATAGTGAATAGTAAGCTGGCTATAGATGGATCAGATTTTTTGATCAGTTAGTGTCTGATTGAAAAAAACTGAGCAGATCCCCTCATCCACACAAGCGAGGTGGATGGTGGAATCCTCTCCTCTGAGACATTGCATTGTGCTAGTGGTTAGAATACATTGATTAGCGCTGTAGATCAAAAGGAAAAATTTCCAACAAGCTGGTTTGAGAGAAGTTGATCATATTAGATCGACTTCTCTTTAGCAGGAATGGCCATAGATGGATTGAAACTCATCAAGTCCTTGGTGAACCAGCTGAATTTCCATTCATGTCCATACTTAGTAGCGCCTGTGTAAAATCCCTGTTGTTTTCTGATGCCTGGGGAGCTGGGGAAATCACTAAGCCTCCATGTACCTGAGTTGTTTAGGCCCATTCAGACATGTGTGCCCTGTGCAGTGCTCTCTTGTGCATTGTCTGCATCCCTGTGCCAGTGTTCTATTCATTTCTTTTGGGAGCCAAACCTGCATGTCATATTAGAATAGAGTGTGCATGCAACCTCATGTCCCAGTAGAAATGAATGGGGTGCTGGCACAGGAATGCACACAATGCTCATGCATCCCTATGCTGATAAGTTAGGGAGCCACTTGTCTGTACCTCATCTTAAAAGGTCATTAATAAAAACAGAATCAGAAAGAACAGTTGTGTTCACAGCTAGAACTGTGATATCATGCCTGAAAGAAGGTTACCTGTTAGCTGAGTAGTGGCAGCCTCAGCAGCACAGAGACACCACTCACTTTGCAGTAGAGCTGGAAAGGAGGGGACCAGAGAGAAAGGGCACAGGAGGGGAGGGGGTCACAACACAGAGGAGGGGTCACCTCCACATTGTCCAGAGCAGGGAGAAAAAAAACAGGAGGCTAGGGGGCAGAGTTGATGATGTCACACAGACATCGGGGCACTCTGAAAGTAGGAGTGATAGAAATGATTGGAGAGAGGAAGGAGAAGCAGCTGTCCAAGGAAAGCAGAGGAGCAGGAAAGCTGTATGTATCTGTAATCATAGGAAAGCATTGATATGCCTTCCCAACCTCCCAACTTCATGCGCCCGCCCACTCCACTCTACTGTTGTTCAGGGACTAGTACAGTGCACTGTGCAGGCAGGGGGCGGGTGTAGTGCTACAATCTAGCCTACACGCAGGAACAAAGCCGCTCTGTGCCTACCCTGTTAGATTCGGCAGCACATCCTGTGCTGGGCATGGTTACACCCGGCAGACAGCGCCCTCTTCCTCCAACTAAATCATCCCGCCCAGGGCAGCTGCCCGTCCCGCCCACCTAGGGTGACCACATGTACCGGATTGCCTGGGACAGTCCCGCATTTTGCAGGTCTGTCCCGGGCACATTCATTCCAGGACAATACAGTGTCCCGGAATGAAACGGACACAGCCACCCCCGGGCCAATCTGATGCCCCCAAAAAAGGCCGCCACATCACCGCTTTACTCACTGACAGTACTTGTCCTGGCCAGGAATGCCCTGGAGAGGCACAATACCCGCCCCCTGCTTGTGATTGGAGAAATCATAAATCCCACCTCTTGTGTCCAATCACTGTGCTGTGATTCGTTACAGCACAAGCTGATTTTTGGGAAGGGAGGGTGTCCCTGAATGGTAGTTTGGAAATGTGGTCACCCTACGCCCACCCCTAGTACCGGACCTGCTTCCCCTAACCCTCCATCCCTCTACCTATGCAAGTTGTATGGAAATAAAGCCTGACAAAAAGGATTCATAACTTGTGTGGACATTGAACTTTCTGTAGACTCTCATCCTCTGGACAACGAACAGTGAGGTAACGTGCAAGGCCCAAAATTAAACCAGCAGCTCCTGCAGGGGTGTGCTACACCAGTTTTAAATGTGAAAGGCTGCTGCAGAGGTGAATGCTGCACTGGATCAGGTCCATCCTGACCTGTACAACCCCAGATCTTTGGGAACATGTCCGTTACTTCTAAAGACACTGGTTATTCCAGCCATATGGCGTGCAATGGCTTAGGGACTGAGGTAGCTGAAGTGGATCTAACCCTAAATGTATGTTTACATAAATAAATAAGCCAGAACATTTATCTGTGAAATTAGAGCCGATTCACACAGGGGTGACTTGTCAGGCGACTCAGCCGCCTGACAAGTCGCACTCTGCTCTGTTCAATGGAACCGTTCTAATAGGAGCGACTCAAGTCGCTCTGATTTAGAAAAAGGTTCTTGTACGTGTAGCGATACCCTCAGCTTAAGCGGGCCGCAAGGTTTGATTTGGGCCCTGAGTACAGCTCTCCAACCCACCGGCAATCGGCTCTACCCACTCTGGCACAGCTAGTCTAAAAGATACACACATATATCCTTATACTTTAAGAGAGAGATTCAAACATAGAACAGTGATAAAGGGATAACGGATTTTACTTCTTGTTATGCAAAGAAAACACACAGCAATGACAATATGATTTTTAACTTGTATGCAGAGCCCTGCAATGACAGTCACATTACACCATAAGAATAAAGGGGGGTAAAGGAACGCCACGTGGGGCGACCGTTAACTAGGTACCCTATGGCACAACAGCTAAATGTATACCTAACGGATCAGGCCTGATCCCTTACTCTAAAACTTAGTCCTGTAAGAATAATGGGTTCTTCACCGGCTTGCTGTAGAGGTGGTGCACATAAGAATAATAAACACTTTGTAATCCAATAGGGAGAATCTGAACAACTGACCGTACTTCACTAGAGATCCTCTGGATCAGTCCTGCTGCGGATCTCCAGTGAGAGTCTTAAAGTGAGGTGGTAGGCCTCGGCAGTCTATAGGCACAGTACTATAAACAGGTTATTGGATGAGCTTTCGCTCAGCTCACCCTCCGGACGCGACCCGTCCGGGACTTCCACCGGCTGTGTCGTCACTCGCACACAGCGGTTGCTGCCATCGGGTCTCCGATCCAGTCTAGGCTGCAGGCAGGAGATGTTGGATGCCACCCAGGCTCGCAAAGGGTGGAAGGCTCTTTGGTTCGCTGTAAGAAGTCCCCAGGCTTCAGGCCCTCACACAGCACAGCTCCGCACAGGTGGATCAGTCTCAGCCGTCCCGTGTCCACAAAGCGCGAGCTAGGCCTCGCCCCTTCCTTATATCACTTCCCCCATGAGTCTCTGGGGCATAACCCAAAACATCCTGTCAACCAGTGGAGCTCTGGGAACCGTAGTTCTTTCTCCTAATTAAAGGGGAAACACCCCGCTACACACTCCCCCCACTAAAACTCTTTGGTCCCCAAAGCTAAACAATTTAACAACAATTCTGAACCAATTTACTGAATGCGGAGTATGATGTTGGTACAGGGAATTTCCACCAAAACTCAGAGGTGGGGTTCCCTGTACCACAGGTCACACCAGCATGGGTGGCCTGTCTAACTGTGCCAGAGAGTGAGCTGGGGTTGCCTTCCACCAAATGAACAGTGGAAGGATCTGAGCACTCAGTACTTCTTCTGGCAGTGGCAACAGAGTCCTCTGAGCTTTTTCCCAATTGAGGGTAGGTTAATTTCCTGGGAGGCCTCACGACTCTAAGTTCTTTGCTCCCTTGGGACTTCAGGCTCAGGTACCACAGGCTCTGCGTCAGGAACACTTTCTGACATCATCACTGATTCTGGGGCCTCTTCCTCCTCTGCTTCTGAGTAAAGGCCCGGAATATCTTCCCAGCATTCAGGCACATCACTGGATGGAATGAACTCTGTAGCCTCTGGGTTCAGGGTCCCATCTTGTGTATCTTCAGTGGGTGGAAGGTCTATGGCGGAACTCCCTGGAGTTGAGGAGGGCCATAGCCACTCAAGTTCTCCCCTCCCATCTGGTAGCAATGCTCCAGCTGATAAGCAAGCTCCGTGACTTTCTCTGTCCCACCAAACACATTCTGTAACACATCGAGGCACTCTTGTGCAGTACAATCTGCCTTGCTCATCTTCAGGTTGCGTACGGCCTCTAGAGCAGGCCCTTTCAAACTTTCCACAACCCTCTGTTTCTTTCTGCGGTCCGGAACTTCCCATTCCTCTAGTGCCTGAGTTGCGCTGTCTAGCCACTCCTCAAATCCCTCTTCTTCCAAGGGTACTGGTTTCCTCCCTGAAAACATCCGGAGTTTCCTGTACCCCGACATCGGGTAATCTGTGGGCTCTTTCTTGCACTGAGCTACAATCTCCCCCAGAACAGCGCATAATTCTGCACTAAGGGTGCCTGGGCTTGTCCTGGGACTCTTTGTGTCCTTCTGTGGGGATGACGGGGAAGATGGCTGTGGTGACAGTGTTATTTTTGTCTGAGGGCTGTCTCTTGTGCGCGGCAGCGCATGCAGCAAATGATAGACCTGATCGTCCTCATCTTGTATGCTGTTGCCTCTAAACTGTTCAGGAATTTCTGCCTGCCATTCCAGTAAGACATGTGAAAGTCCACCACTAGTTTTCACGTCTATCACCCATGGTTTGTGAATCGGTGATAGGGACATTATGAGTTGTATCATTGCTTGTGTCTGCCATATCCCCGGGAGTTCTATAACTGCCGTCCTGGCTGGGTCTACGCCCCATCTCTTGTACCACTGTCCCACCTCTATCGGGTCCATGCCGGTAGCTTCTGGCGGTTTCACCGCTGTCTCAGTAATCCCGGATGTACGAGCCCCCACGTGTAGCGATACCCTCAGCTTAAGCGGGCCGCAAGGTTTGATTTGGGCCCTGAGTACAGCTCTCCAACCCACCGGCAATCGGCTCTACCCACTCTGGCACAGCTAGTCTAAAAGATACACACATATATCCTTATACTTTAAGAGAGAGATTCAAACATAGAACAGTGATAAAGGGATAACGGATTTTACTTCTTGTTATGCAAAGAAAACACACAGCAATGACAATATGATTTTTAACTTGTATGCAGAGCCCTGCAATGACAGTCACATTACACCATAAGAATAAAGGGGGGTAAAGGAACGCCACGTGGGGCGACCGTTAACTAGGTACCCTATGGCACAACAGCTAAATGTATACCTAACGGATCAGGCCTGATCCCTTACTCTAAAACTTAGTCCTGTAAGAATAATGGGTTCTTCACCGGCTTGCTGTAGAGGTGGTGCACATAAGAATAATAAACACTTTGTAATCCAATAGGGAGAATCTGAACAACTGACCGTACTTCACTAGAGATCCTCTGGATCAGTCCTGCTGCGGATCTCCAGTGAGAGTCTTAAAGTGAGGTGGTAGGCCTCGGCAGTCTATAGGCACAGTACTATAAACAGGTTATTGGATGAGCTTTCGCTCAGCTCACCCTCCGGACGCGACCCGTCCGGGACTTCCACCGGCTGTGTCGTCACTCGCACACAGCGGTTGCTGCCATCGGGTCTCCGATCCAGTCTAGGCTGCAGGCAGGAGATGTTGGATGCCACCCAGGCTCGCAAAGGGTGGAAGGCTCTTTGGTTCGCTGTAAGAAGTCCCCAGGCTTCAGGCCCTCACACAGCACAGCTCCGCACAGGTGGATCAGTCTCAGCCGTCCCGTGTCCACAAAGCGCGAGCTAGGCCTCGCCCCTTCCTTATATCACTTCCCCCATGAGTCTCTGGGGCATAACCCAAAACATCCTGTCAACCAGTGGAGCTCTGGGAACCATAGTTCTTTCTCCTAATTAAAGGGGAAACACCCCGCTACATACGACTTTGGGGGCGACTTGCATTGACTTTAATACAGAAGTAATTTTGCAAGTCGCCTCTGAAGTCGTCTTGAGATCGCCTTGCCGAGTCGCCCCCAAAGTCGTGCCGCTCCTGTGTGAACCAGGTCTAAGGAGCCTGTCTATTAATTTACAGGGGAAAAAAGTATTTGATCCCCTGCTTATTTTGTACATTTGCCAACTGAAAAATAAATTATTAGTCTATAATTTTAATGGTAGATTATGTTTAACAGTGAGAGATAGAATAACAACAAAAAAATCCAGAAAAACGCATTTCAAAAAAGTTATAAATTGATTTGCAATTTAATCAGTGAAACAAGTATTTGACCCCTTCGCAAAACATGACTAAGTACTTGGTGGCAAAACCCTTGTTGGCAATCACAGAGGTCAGAGTTTCTTGTAGTTGGCCACGAGGTTTGCACACATCTCAGGAGGGATTTTGTCCCACTTCTCTTTGCAGATCCTCTCCAAGTCATTAAGGTTTTGAGGCTGATGTTTGGGAACTCGAACCTTCAGCTCCCTCCACATATCTTCTATGGGATTAAGGTCTGAAGACTGGCTAGGCCACTCCAGGACCTTAATGTGCTTCTTCTTGAGCCACTTCTTTGTTGCCTTGGTTGTGTATTTTGGGTCATTGTCATGCTGGAATACCTATCCATGACCCATTTTCAATGCCCTGGCTGAGGGAAGGAGGTTCTCACCGAAAATTTGACGGTATATGGCCCCATCCATCGTCCCTTTGATGCAGTGAAGTTGTCCTGTCCCCTTAGCAGAAAAACACCCCAAAGCATAATGTTTCCACCTCCATGTTTGACGGTGTGGATGGTGTTCTTGGGGTCATAGACAGCATTCCTCCTCCTTCTCCTCCAAACATGGCGATTTGAGATGATGCCAAGGAGCTCAATTTTGGTCTTATCTGACCACAACACTTTCACCCAGTTCTCCTCTGAATCATTCAGGTGTTCATTAGCAAACTTCAGACAGACCTGTACAAGTGCTTTCTTGAGCAGGGGGACCTTGCAGGCGCTGCAGCCTTTCAGTCCTTCACGACGTAGTGTGTTACCAATTGTTTTCTTGGTGACTATGGTCCCAGCTTCCTTGAGATCATTGAAAAGATTCTCCCGTGTGATTCTGGGGCCGATTCCTCACCGTTCTCATGATCATTGAAACTCCACAAGGTGAGAGCTTTCATGGAGCCCCAGATTGAGGGAGATTGACAGTTATTTTGTGCTTCTTCCATTTGCGAATAATCGCACCAACTGTTGTCACCCTCTCACCGAGCTGCTTGGCGATGGTCTTATAGCCCATTCCAGCCTCGTGTAGGTTTACAATCTTGTCCCGGACATCCTTGGACAGCTCTTTGGTCTTGGTCATGGTGGAGAGATTGGAATCTGATTGATTGCTTCTGTGGACAGGTGTCTTTTATACAGGTAAAAAGCTGACATTAGGAGCACTCCCTAATCTCAGCTCGTTACCTGTATAGAAGACACCTGGAATCCAGAAATCTTGCTGATTGATAGAGAATACTTATTTCACTCATTAAAATGCAAATCAATTTATACATTTTTTGAAATGCGTTTTTTTGGATGTATACAGGGCTTTTTTCAGGGGGAACGTGGGGGAACTCAGTTCCGGCACCTCCATCACTGAATTTATGTAATGGCAAGGGGTTCTAGAGGGTCTATGATGCTGGCTGCTGGGGGGTATAATGTTATGTAAGGGATCTATTATTGCTCAGGGGGATATATTGTTGCTGGGGTGGGGTCTATTGTTCTTGGGGGAGATCTATTATTGTTAAGGGGATATATTGTTGCTGGGGTGGGTCTATTGTTGCTGGGGGGAGTTCTATTATTGCTGGGGGGGATATATTGTTGCTGGGGTGGGGTCTATTGTTGCTGGGTGGATCTAATTTGCCTGGGATGGGGGTCTATCATTGCTAGGGGGACCTATTGCAGCTGGGATGGGATCTATTGTTTCTGGCTGCAGGTGATCTATTGTACTGCTTTTTTCGTTATCATTAACAAATTGCATACAAATTACTTAACCAGAAAAGAATACTTGGTTCTGTATTCTCTAAAAGGGGTGTTGCTGGTAGGTGGATAGTGGGTGGAACCAAGAGACAGTACTCGGAGGTGGGTAGGGGGCAGAGACGAGGGGTGGCCTTAAAAGAGGGGGGTTCCTGCACCTATGCTCTGAGAAAAAAAGCCCTGGATGTTGTTCTTTGGTTGCAACTCAGCATTCTCTCTCCTCCAAATACGACGAGGTGTGTTCTTCTTTGGTTTCATCTGACCATATGACATTCTCCCAATCCTCTTCTGGATCATCCAAATGCTCTCTAGCAAACCTCAGACGGGCCCGGACATGTACTGGCTTAAGCAGGGGGACACGTCTGGTACTGCAGGATCTGAGTCCCTGGCGGCGTAGTGTGTTACTGATGGAAGACTTTGTTACGTTTGTCCCAGCTCTCTGCAGGTCATTCACTAGGTCCCCCCGTGTGGTTCTGGGATTTTTGCTCACCTTTCTTGTGATCATTTTGACCCCACGGGGTGAGATCTTGCGTGGAGCCCCAGATCGAGGGAGATTATCAGTGGTCTTGTATGTCTTCCATTTTCTAATTATTGCTCCCACAGTTGATTTCTTTACACCAAGCTGCTTGCCTATTGCAGATTCAGTCTTCCCAGCCTGGTGCAGGTCTACAATTTTGTTTCTGGTGTCCTTCAACAGCTCTTTGGTCTTCATCATAGTGGAGTTTGGAGTGTGACTGTTTGAGGTTGTGGACAGGTGTCTTTTATACTGATAACAAGTTCAAACAGGTGCCATTTAATACAGGTAATGAGTGGAGCCTCTTAAAGAAGAAGATACAGGTCTGTGAGAGCCAGAAATCTTGCTTGTTTGTAGGTGACCAAATACTTATTTTCCACCATAATTTGCAAAAAAAAATCTTTCCAAATCAGACAATGTGATTGTCTGGATTTGTCTCCACATTTTGTCTCTCATAGTTGAGGTATACCTATGATGATAATTACAGGCCTCTCTCATCTTTTTAAGTGGGAGAACTTGCACAATTGGTGGCTGACTAAATACTTTTCCTGGTGCCTATCCATGGCAGCATACCTGTGACAAGCTCCGCCTTGGCTCCTCCCTCAGGACTAATGAATATTATAAAATAGTTGATTAGTACAGCCCCAGCATTCTCCTTTTTTCCCTCATACCTCATGGCAGTGAATTCTGGTCGAACGTCCTTACCTTCTGCATTCGGCAGCTTCCATCTGGGTTCAAGCCTCTCCTGGACGCGGTCCCTTCTCTTGGGCAGCTAAACGCGCTTATAAGGTTGGGAGTCCCTTCTGTAGGATCTTTTGGGACAAGCAGTTTGTCTCTTAACTAAGAGCTCTATCTGCAGCACATCTTCCAGGCATTAGCTCACCCATGGCAACAGAGGCAGCAGCTATTTCTGCATTTCTTTTTTTTTTTTTCCCTTTTCTTTAGCTTTTCTTCTGCCCGTTTTCTTATTTATTGTTTACCATTTCATTTATGCCCCCTGTCTCCTCCTCGCCCTCTGTCACCTCCTCGTCCCCCTTAGGGATCGCGCGCGCTTACCCCCAGCCTTTTTGTTTACTTGCGGCGTCTTTTGCCGCGTTCTGTGCATGCGTCGATGCCCGGGACGTAGTTTTCTTGCCCTTACTCCCAAATTACAGGGCAGAGGCGTTTTCCTCTGTCCACCTGGTCCCATTTATCTCCCTGGCTGCCTCAGTGGGATGCCTGAGATCTACTTAACAGAGAGCTGCAGGGAAGAATACCTGTCGTTTCAGGTAAGTAAAAATATCTATCCGTCGTCGTCGCCCCCCCCCCCCCCCAAAAAAGCAAATTAAATTCTTTTTTTTTAAAAACACGGAGATGTTGTTCCTCTTAGCCGGATTAGGACATGGTCGTTAACCCTTTCCTGTTCCTTTCTTAGCTGCTTTCTCTGCTAAGCCACCCAACATGAGCCATTTGCCGCCCATACAAGATCCTACGTCCAGGTAAGTTTTTACGCATGTTTTAAAAAAAAATAAAAAAGAGTGCACTGAGGCTGGTACTCTTATGTATCTCAGCCTTGTACGCCAGAAAACGTCTAAAAAGACCTCAAGGTGACATGAGGACTCTGATGACTCTAGTCCCAGCAGAGACAGGTGTGGAGACCATGGGAGTGGCAGGAAGTCATCGGCCAAAAAAACGCTGTCACTCACGCTCCCCAAGACCTAGATTTCCAAAGTGTCAGGCCTGTGGAGCCACCCCACTTCCACACAAGCTGATCTGTCGAGATTGTCTAAGGGACTATGCAGCGGACAGAGAGTCCGAAGGCCTGCAAGTGGCAGACCTACTTAAGAAAGCAGTAAAGAATTCCCTTGCGGAACTGGTAGCCACAATGCCGCCGCAACATCTGGTATCTCCTACTTAAGAGCAAACAGCTGAGGCATCCATTCCCGGGCCATCCTGAAGTGAAATCTCTCGCCGGACGCCTGCTTCTTCCTCTAAATATCAGGAAGAGAATGCCATCTCAGGGGACTTCTCTGATCTAGATGCTTGTGGTTTTTGTTTTCGCCATGGTCCAGCCTTATGTGCAGGCGGTAAAACAAGTGATCGGCTAGGAAGAGACTGACACAGAAGTCTAAGTCGTACTTCCCCTCTCTAACGCCAGATTTCCTTTTCCCCACTCATGGGCAAGATCAGGAGTGTGATTGAGGAAGAGTGGAAGAAGACGGAGAAAAGATTCTTCATTGATCGACTGGGAAAGTTATACCCTCTCTCAAAGGCAGATTCGGCAATGCTGGAGGGCCCTCCAGTGGTCGATGCAGCTGTGGTAAGGTTGGCAAAGAGCGTCACATTGCCCATGGAAGACTCGACCTTGTTTAAAGGATCCACCAGACAGAAGGATGGATCTTGATCTCCCACCAGATGGCGGGCATTGCCTGTAAATTGCCATCATGGCCCCTCTGAGAGAATTAGGGCTTTGAGTATACCATTACTTGGACGACCTTCATCTCCTGGCGAAGGATCCAGCCCAGTTAGTGGAACAGAACGGTACAGTATCCCTCCCACCTCAAAAGGTGACATCCACTATTCGGCAGATGAAGAAAATCAGTGTGAGATCCTACCTGTCGACCTCGAACTGTCAGAGCCTGATAGGCCGGATGTCGTCATGCATCTCTATGGTCCCTTGGGCCCATTGGCATTTGAGACATTTCCAGCTGGAGTTCTTGAGGCTGTGGAACAGACGGTATCTATCCCAACCCATACACCTGATGACCCTGATGCTCAGGAGTCTACATTGGTGGATGAAGAAACACACGCCTATGAAATCACGTCCATTAGGACATGTCAACTGGATCACATTTACTACCGGTGCCAGTGAAGAAGGTTGGAGATCACACTACAACCAGATCTCAGGGCAAGGATGATGGTCCTTCCATACAACAGGCCTGGTATCAAATATCCTGGAGGTCTGGGCAGCCTACCTTTTGCATTGCTAGCCCTAGAATTCAAGATTACAGGCAAACCAGTTTTTCTCCGAATGAACAACAGGGCTGCGGTGTCTTATATACACCGACAAGGAGGGACGTGCAGCAGGTCCCTGCTGAGGGAAGTGAAACCATATTCCTTTTGGCAAAAAGGAATCTAAAAGACCTAAGGGCAATCTATCTGCCCGGTCTTCTCAACTCGAGGGCCAACCACCTATCTCGCAGGTTCGTAGATTCCAACGAATAGTCTCTGCACCCAAAAGTTTTCGACTGGTTAGTGGACCAGTGGGGTCCCCTCGGGCTGGGCCTATTTGCAACAGCATTAAATACCAAGTTTTCAAGGTTCATCTCGAGACTTCCTCATCCCCAGGCGGAGGCAGTAGACGCTCTCTCAGCCCCTGGGCATGCAATCTGGCCTATGCCTTCTCTCCATGGCCTCTCATTCAAAAATAAAATAAAACCTCCTGTTGAGGCTTATGGTAGAAACCACAACGGTGATAGCGGTCCTACTGTACTGGCCAAAATGTCCTTGATTCCCCACAGCAATGTACCTGAATACCCAGCCTCCAGTCAATGTTCCAATAATACCTTTTCTCCTGTCACAGGGATGTCACACCCATCCAGATTCCCGCAGGTTGAATCTTCACATCTGGCAGCTGAAAGGGAAAGGTTCCAATCCCTAGGGTGTTCCAACAAAGTTATTGCAACCCTGCTGAGGGCAAGAAAGCCATCCACAAACAGTATATACGATAAGGTGTGGAACAAATTCAGGGCTTTCATGATTGGCAGAAGCTGTGATCCAGATTCTCCATCATCCTCTCAAATTCTCAAACTCTTGCAGGCAGGCTTAGACCTAGGTCTTGATTAAGTACACTAAAGGTGCAGGTAGCGGCAATTTCAGCAGCAACCGGTAAAAGATGGGCCGAGGATTCATTAATAATCCAGTTTTTCAAAGCTGTCAAAAAGATCCGACCACCAACTAAACATTCTTTTCCCACTTGGACCTTGCTATCTTCCTAGAGTCCTTAGCCAATCCACCTCTGGCCTCTTCGGAGTCAGCATCGCTTTGGAATCTAACCACGAAGCTATCTTTCTTGATAGCCATAACTTCTGGCATAAGGGTTTCAGAGCTCCAAGCTTTAGAAGCGGATCTTCATCATATCATATTCTATCCTAAAAGAGTAGAACTCGGAACGGTGCAAGGATTTAGCCCCAAGGTCACATCATCCTCGAACATGTCGGAGCCTTGGGCACTTCCAACATTTTCAGAACAAGACTCAGGTTCTCTTCATGAGCTGGACATTGCCTCCACTTTGAGATGCTATCTGCAGGCTACAGCATCCTTCAGGGCCTATATCAGTTTGTTCATAAACAAAGACAAGGAGGCGTCAGCAAGAACGATTGCCTCATGGTTCGTTAAACTCATCCACAAGGTGTACAGGGCAAAAGGACTGGGATCCCCTTCGATAGTCAGGGCGCACTCCACCAAAACAGTTTCTACCTCTTGGGTGGCAAGAGCGAATGTGTCAATTGAAACTATTTGCAGGGCAGTGACTTGGTCGTTCCAACATACATTTCTGAAACATTACCGAGTAGACCCAGGAGCTCTCTCATCGGTGGAGTTTGGCAGACAGGCGGTCAAATCGGCCTTTGCTTCTTCCTCTAAATGATGATGATAATCTCTTTAAAATAAACCTCTGAGCATCATCCCACCCATATCAGCTAGTTATTTGTCACAGGTATGCTGCCATGGAGGCACCAGGAAAACTGAAAATTGTATCATACTTACCAGTAATTTTCCTGGTGCCTATCCATGGCAGCATATAATCCCACCCTCGGTATTCTATATTATGGAGAATGCTGGGGCTGTACTAATCAACTCTTTTATAATATTCAATAGTCCTGAGGGAGGAGCCAAGGCGGAGCTTGTCACAGGTATGCTGCCATGGATAGGCACCAGGAAAGGAAAATTACTGGTAAGTATGATACAATTTTCAGTTTTTTGCCCCACTGTATATATGTTGTTGTTCTGTCTCTCACTGTTAAAATAAACCTACCATTAAAATTATAGACTGATCATTTATTTGTCTGTATACAATAACAAGATCCTTGTTAAAAGTTACTCATCTTTAAAAGACATTGATTGTGGCACTCGGTACCACTGTTCAAATACACCTCTTACCTTCAGGAAGCACTCTGAATTCTGTATGATAACTACTGCTTTGGCTGCAGCCCAGATAACTCACACATAGGCAGTGCATATGGACTGAACCAAGCTTCAGCTCTATCTGTCCTTTATAGCTGCTGCTGCTTGACATTAAAAATCACCTTGACAGATGATTTCTACAAAACTTGACTTTCATTTATAACAGGCAAAAACATGCTTACTTAACAGCCTAGATTTCCAGTTTATAGAAACATGAGCAGTTTTATGTGTTCCACTGGCACTGCATAGCTTTCCTTATTACTCATACTCTGAAATGGACAAATGTAAGTAGTTATAGTCGTTCTTGTGAAAATGCTAGTAAATTTCATATTGTAAGTAAAATCAACACCGGAGCAGAGCATTTGTTCCAATATAAGTTTCATGAGTGGGAAAAATCAGATTTAAAAGGATAACAATTAATTAATTGTCAATGTAGTTTAAAGTGATTGTAAAGGTACTTTAAAAAAAAAAATATATATATATATATATATATATATATATATATATATATATATATATATCTTTTCAGGTCCCCCGCTGGCTCTCTTGGCCCCTCCCTTCTGTCCAGTGCCCCCATGGGAAGTCGCTTCCCATGGGGGCACCCAAGCCCCACTGCTGCGTCCATTAACACAGACAGTGGGACTCTGCCCTGCCCCCCCACTCCCTCGTCACTGGCTTTAATTGACAGCACTGGGAGCCAATGGTTCCCGGTGCCCAAGCAAAGCCAGCAAGGCCCAGAAGGGGTGGGGAGAGAAGAGCTGCAGACGTGCACGACACTGGATCGAATAAGGGCCCAGGTAAGTAAAAGGGGGGGGGGTAAAGAGGGATGCTGACACTTAAACATTTTTTACCTTAACCACTTCAGCTCCAGAAATGTTTTACCCCCTTCCTGACCAGGCCATTTTTTGCAATGCGGCACTGCGTTACTTTAACTGACAATTGCGCAGTCGTCCGACGCTGTACCCAAATAAAATTGATGTCCATTTTTTCCCACAAATAGAGCTTTCTTCTGGTGGCATTTGATCACTGTGGTTTTTATTTTTTGCGCTATAAACAAAAAAAAGTTGGCCAATTTTGAAAAAAAACACAATATTTTACTTTCTGTTATAAAACATATCCAATAAAAAAAAATCTAATTTCTTCATTCGTTTAGGCAAATATGTATTCTGCTTCATGTTTTTGGTAAAAAAAAATCCAATAAGCGTATATTAATTGGTTTGCGCAAAAGTTATAGCATCTACAACTATGGCAGTGGTTTTCAACTCCAGTCCTCAGGGCCCACCAACAGGCCAGGTTTGCAAGATAACTGAAATGCATGACAGGTGATATAATTTGCTGCTCAGGGATTGCAGTATTCTAGTCTGCATCTCACCAAGGTAATACTTAAAATCTGGCCTGTTAGTGGGTCCTGAGGACAGGAGTTGAGAACCACTGAACTATGGGATAGATTTATGGACTTTTTTCTAAATTGTTTTTACTAGTAATGGCAGCGATCAGCAATTTTTAGTGGGGCTGCTACATTGCGGCAGATAAATCTGAAACTAAGTCACACTTTTTGGGGACCAGTGACACCAATACAGTGATTAGTGCTAAAAATAAATGCACTGTCACTGTACAAATGACACTGGCAGGGAAGGGGTTAACTTCAGGGGAGTGTGCTCCTACGGTGTGCTTTCTAACTGCGGGGGGGAATGCTGTGACAAGAGGAAAACAGATCCGTGTTTCTGCTTAGAAACACAAGATCTAATTTTCCTCCCTCCCAGAACGGCGGTCTGCCTTGTTTACATAGGCAGACCGCCGTTCTGCCTCTCCTGTGAACGATCGCGGATGGCCATCGCTGCCGCAGAACCCGCTGATTGGCAGGGATGCCTTGGCAAAATGCCTAAAAATTGCTGCAAGTTGCCCAAAAGAATGTGAACAAGCCAGCAGGTGGATAAAGTCTGCTTTGTTACACAAAGCCTCACGTTTTTTATCGTGCACCATTACAACTTAGCTGCCAACGTCCTAAGAACCGCTGACGTCATTAGTTAAGAAGGACATCAGACACCTGCATAGCATCCTTGTTCGATCCCCAACCCCTCTCTGTCAGCACTGGGGTCATGTTAGCTGCATAAGGTAGAGACAACGAGGAAGAAGGCATGCTGGAATACTAGTCAGTACCAGTTTGCAAAAGTATATTTTATTTGAAATAATAAATCCCCTCTAATGTTGGGTGTCTTATGTGTGTGGATACTGCTGCAATATGTAAAACTATTTCTTTAATTCTTTACATTTTAAATTGGGGTGCCTCAAGATTGTGCATAATTTTAACTTTGGCTGGAAAAAGGTTGAAAAACACTGCTTTACATGGCACTTTCTAACATTTCCTTAAATACTACTGCCTCCTTGTGGACTAATGCATGCATTGCATGATCCTTTTAAAACCAATAAAATATGTAAAAAGTGAAGCGTTATGTTAATTACATTCAATTTGATAACAGGGCCAATTACTTTTAAACCGAGCCTGTATGGTATAAATAAAGAGATTCACATTTGCAATCTTGCATTTTCCTTAATTGTATGCTTGTCCCAGGTCAGCGACTCAGAAAGCATCAAAGGCAAAGCATCAACATGACAGCCAGGGAATGAGCTTTGTCAAATGGAGGTTAGTAATGGCAGCCTACATTATTCTCTTATGACAGGTGTAAAGTGAAATATGCATTTCTCTGCAAGAGCACTCAAAAACCATGCTGAAAGTGTGAACCGGCCATAAGAGTGAAACCTCAATAGATATTTGTTAAACATAGCCATCTAGTGGACAAATAGGAATATACAGTCAGGAGAACTTTCACATTAGACATTTGTCAAGTAATTATATTAAAGTGGTGTTCCACCCTAAAAAAAAAAAAATACACCAAAATACTTAAAAGCGGTTGTATAGTTATTTTTTTAACAGTTAGCCTGTAGGTAAAAAAAATCTCCTAAACCTTTACAATTTAGGAGATATTTCCCTCGCAAACCGCCGCTGAATGCAGCGACGAATGCGCACAGGGGATTTTCAGCTTAAGGCCCGGCAGATGCCAGACCTTGCCAGAAAGAAGTCTCCCGTACGCATGCGCGGGAGTGATGACTTCGCGGCTCCAGCCACTTAGAGCGCTGGAGCCGCGATACCCGGAAGACACAGCGAGGCAAGATGTCATCTCCCTCGGCGTGGACCAGGTAAGTTACTGATGCCTCATTCTAAGGTAAGTATTTCATAATGAACTAGTATGCGGTGCATCCTAGCTCATTATGCCTTTTGCTTTACGCAGCTACAGGCTGTAGCTGCGGATTGCGGGTGGTATTAACCCTTTTTCAGCCGCTAGCGGGGGTTAAAACCGCACCGCCGAATACCTCAGCAATTCCGAGGATATAGCGCCGCTAAAAATAGCGACGCTTCACCGCCACCGCACCCAGCGCCCCAGTGTGAAACCGCTCTAAAAGAAAATCACGGGTGGAATCCCGCTTTAAAATGGTGTTCCACCCTAAAAAAAAAAAAAAAAAAAAACACCAAAATACTTTAAAAAAAAATTGAAAAAGAAAATAGAAAAAATATATATTTCCTGACAGACTCCATGGCAGACTACGTGTGGGTTAACCCCGCCTCCTCTCCACTGCTATAGGAACCCCTACCCATAAATTTGAGCTCACCTCTACAGTGTTCCTTTTTTGTCCTCCTCACATGGACCTTCATCATGCGATTCTGTGCGATGTCCAGGATGTGTTGGATACTTGGTACTGTTATCTGCGTTGCACCCAGGGCCTAGCTATGAGCGGGCGAATGGTTTCAGGGCTGGAAATACCCCTATGGTGGAAGGGATGTAGCCCCAGAGTACCGGATTGGACGTCGCAGGAATCTCCGGCTGGCAAGGTCTGAAGTTTCTTACTTTCTTCTGCATGGCAGACAAGTTTTTGTGTGTACTCATGTCTTTTGTCATCCCCTGTATATCTGTGTTATCCTGACATGTGGAACGCTTCTGCGTTCCAGGACGCCATATCTATTCCTGGTTCCCGGTCCACTGTACGTTTGCGCATGCGCAGAGCCGCAGTGAAACTGAGGCTTAGTTTTCGTGCATGCGCGGTGCGGCGGAGGGGTCAGGGGCCGCACAGGCGCAATAGGGCTGGTCTCCTGGCGCATGCGCGTGGCGGGACCGGCCATGACCTCATTCCGGCGGGTAATTTAAACCGCTGAAGAGCCCTATACAGGTGGGATAACCTGTGGGCATATAGCGGCAGCATCCCGGAGCCTCGGCACTCCTTGGGCAAGGTAGGCATTACACACTGGCAGCTGTACATTGCATGTCTCTTTAAAGGGACAGTTTAAAAAAAATAAAGTGTATTTTAAAACTTTGTTTGTTATGCTTTCTTAGCCTAAGTAGTCTGTAGCCTTGGATCGTATTGTCTCTTCCTCATCATGGACTCTTCATCACCGCCGTCTAGCCAGCCCTCTCGCACAAGGTATGTGCGGAGTGGGTAGGGGGATGGTGTCATTGTGTCTTTTTTACTGCAGGTGGTTGCTAAAATGCTTACCCTGCCCACCCTCCTCTCCCTCCCTCTGTCTGTATTTCATTGCAGCCCGGCTAGATCAGATCATCCGTCACAAGACAGGGACCTTGCCAGGCCGCAGCATCGTCATCATTCATCCTCCAGGTCCGGACGCGGCACTACGTCTAGGACCACTCATCGTTCACGTTCCCCCTTTAGACACAGGAGATGTTCCCATTCCTCCTCTAGTCACCGCCACCACCACCGCGATAGTCGCTCTAATCAAAGAGCCTGCTGGGGATGTAAGACCAGAGTCCCGGAGGGCAAATCGCTATGCGACCCATGTTATACCCGAGCGGTCGGTGAGAAAGAGACCGAAAAACAAAATCTTGAGTCTCTTGTTAAACGTGTGGTGCAACAATCTATGAAGAAAATGGACATCCCCCACACGAGGAGCCAGTCCACCACCCTGTCTGGCTCCATGGCTGACGAGGCCCAGGAGGATCCCGGCCAATTCCAGCCTCATGATGCCTCCCATAATTCCTCACAAGACGAGATGGAGGGAGATGAGTCTACTGTGGGCTTCGACTATGCTTTAGTCTCCCCACTGATTAAGGAAGTTAAGGAGACCTTAAAGTTGGAGGATACTACTGCCCCCCGCCCCCCCCCCCCCCCCCAGAAAAACAAAGAAAACTTTTTAAACAACTGGGGAAAGAATGCTCCAATTTCCCACTTCCCTCTGAGTTGAAAGACGTGTTTGAGAAAGAATGGAGCAAAGGGGATAAGAAGGTTTCGATGCTAAACAAAACTTCTAGATTGTATCCCTTCAAAGCCGAGGACGTCAAGCATTTGGAAAATGCTCCCCTCGTAGATGCAGCAGTAATGCGCCTAGTGAAGCATGTCACCCTTCCGCTAGAAGATACAGTATCTTTTAAAGATGGCCAGGAACGTAAGATTGACCAAGACCTCAAAATAATCTATAGCTTAACCGGAACAGCCTGCAAACCAGCCTTAGCCCTTGCGGTTACCTCCAAAGCAATGGAGGCCTGGGTGGAAAATGTAGACTCCGTTCTGAAAGGTGTCTCGGAGGAATTAGCACAAAGTTCAGCAGTGCAAGAACTTAAACTGGCAGTTGCCTTTTTGGGGGAAGCATCAATTGACCTCATCCGTTTACTGGCTAGATCAATGTTATCTTCGGTCACAGCAAAACGAGCATTATGGTTGCGCCCCTGGCTTGATGATCCAGCCTCCAAGCAGGCATGGTGCAAAATTCCTTTCGAAGGGACTTCCTTATTTGGGAACAAACTGAATAACGCCATTTCAAAAGCTACTGGAGGGAAGTCGGGGTTTCTCCCTCAGGACAGACGCCCGTTTAACCAAAGAAGACCTCAGCGGAGATACAGTACAGAGCGTTCGAGGGAGGCACGCTCCTATAGACCCGGACGGGATTTTAGGAGAAATGGGAATTGGAATAGAGGGCAAACTTCCTTTCAAAAGTCTGCCAAGAAAGACACCTGGTGGGCGCGAGCCAACTAAGTCCTTTTGAGATTGGGCCCGCCCAAGCGGGTCGGGTAGGGGCTCGCCTACGTCTCTTCCGGCACGTCGGGGTGGCCTCGATCTCAGATTATGGAACCATCAAGACAATCTCAACAGGCCACACATGGTCCTTCACCAAGATTCCTCCCTGCAGACCAATGCAGACCTCACTACCTCGGTCAGAAGAAAAACAACAAGTTCTTTTATCTTATGTGAATGCCCTGAAAGAACAAGTATCAGTGGGACCTGTACAAAGGGTGAGGAATTCCAGGGGGTATACTTCCACCTCTTTCTAGTACAAAAGAAGAACGGCTCTTGGCGCCTAGTTATAGACCTCACCTTTCTGAACAGGTATATAAAGCATGAAAAATTCAAGATGGAGTCACTTTCAACCATCCAAAAAGTTGTTCAACCAGGCGACTGGTTGATCTCAATAGATTTAAAGGACACATATTTTCATGTTCCCGTGGCAGAAGAATTCCACAAATATCTTCGGTTTCAGGTCGAACAAAAGCACTTACATTTGGATTAACGACTTCTCCAAGAGTTTTCTCAAAGGTGCTGTTGACAATAGTGTCTCTTATCAGAGTACAGGGTGTGTGTCTGTACCATTACCTGGACGATTTGCTAGTACTGTCTCAGGACAAGTGATAAAAATAAATAAATGCGCTACCCAAAAAACACATAAATAATAACAACTCTATAGAGGGAGGTGAAGCAGCTGTGCTGGAATGTGACAAATTCAAACAAAGTGGAAGGTAATAGTACAGCGCTACATATAGGCCAGTAAAAACTGGACTGTAACTCAAATGTGACCATAAATGGAAACACACAAAAAAGTGAGAAGGGGCAGGCTGAACGCCCTACCCAATATATATAAAATGTCCACAATAATAAACAAAAACAAAAAAATTGAGAGCCCATTCACACAGGGGCGTCTTTGGATCCGACTCCAAATCGCCCCAGGTCGCCCCTAGTCGCCTCAGGTCGCGCTGGCTGAAGAAATCAATGTAAGTTAATGGAGCCGTCCTTATGCACACTACTGCAGTCGCTCAGACTTCAAAAAAGGTCCCTGTACTACTTCAATCCGACTCCTAGGCAACCTGTAACCATTCATTTCAATGGGAGTCGCCTCTCCCTGTCTTAATAGGAGCGACTCTCCAGGAAGATAACATACATTTCTCCTGCAAAACTCACTCTCCCCCCTCCCTCCCACAGAGCTGATTCTTGTTTGATTGGCCACTGGAATGTCTCTTGTCCTGCAGGCAACTTGGAGTTGCCTTGTAAATAGCTCCAGGTCGTGCTGTGATTCATACTCAGGTCGTGTCTGAGTTGCCTCATAAAATCGCGCTGGAAGTCGTGTTGCCCCTGTGTGAATGGGCTCTAAGAGTGTCCAAAACAGTGAGTAAATAACAAGGAATGGATGTAAAACTTCTGGCACGATTCTTCACGTGGATGGTGACATTCATGTGTGCTTACCAGAAACGTTGTACCCAAATGTCATACGACAGTGGATCAATCGAGCTTGAGAGTATCTCCAACGGCTGCTCCACAGGAACGTCCCCGGATCTCTGATGGATGTAGAGGTATACCGGCTAGACGATCGGATGTCTTCAATCCTGGGTGGAACTGATGGATGCAGTACTTCTCGGGTCTCCAATACCCCCAAGGCTGGAGATCCCACCAGAAGACTGGCACTCTGGATCCCGGTATTCAACCGGACGATGGGATACGATCAAACTTAAATGGAAAATACCCCGACAAGGGTATTGTAGAAGGACCAACTGGAGAAAACTGAAAAAAACTTTTCCTCACCGATTTCATGCAAGGAGAAGAAAAAAATAGGGGTCTCCAATGGTGTAGGTCAAAAAAATTGGGTTTTTAATCAGAAAAACACCAACATACAAAGATAAAAAGTGATCACAGTTCATATATTAAAAGACAACATGGGAAGCAAAATGCATAGCCCGACGCATTTCGTTCCTAACAGGACGTCTCAGGACAAGCAGCAGCTTCTGATCCACAAAGAACAAGTGATCTCTACACTAATAGAGTTTGGATGGCTCCTAAACCGGAAGAAAAGTCAGCTAGAGCCGACCCAGTGCTTAATCTACCTAAAAGCTCAATTCGACACCATAAAGAATACTATCTCCCTTCCAGAAGAAAATATCCTGATCATTCGGGAAAGAATCTCCTTAGCCCTAGACTCCTCACACCTAAGGGTGTCACAGTGCCTGAAGATAATCGGCACAATGTTGGCCACATCCCCTATGATCAAATGGGCAATGTGGAGGCTTCTTTCTTTTCAATCAGGTTTCCTCCAGCAGTGGAGGTCAGACGATCTCAACCAGTTGATCCGGATAACGCAGTCAATGAGGAACAGTCTCCTCTGGTGGCTTCAACCCAAGAACCTGTTAACATGCCACTTCCTTGCTCCCATTCATTGGGTGACTGTTACATCCGATGCCAGCAATGCGGGCTGGGGGGTCCATTGTGGGGCAGAACTGGCTCAGGGCAAATGGGATGCCCGTCTCCACATTCCAGGATCAAACATTCTGGAACTACGTATGGCATGGTGTGCCCTTCAAGCCTTTTCCCACCTCCTGAAAGGGAAGTCGGTCCTACTCAAGATGGACAACACCACCGCTGTGGCATATGTAAAGAGGCAAGGGGGCACTCGGAACTCTGCCCTTCTCCAAGAGGTCGAGCCCATCATGACCTGGGCTCAGAGGAATCTACTCAACTTGACAGCAGTCTTCATTCCAGGGGAGCAGAACATTCAAGCGGACTTCCTGTCATGCAGCAATCTAGACAACAATGAATGGTCACTGCACCCACAAACATTCAAGTGGATCCTATCGTTGGGAATCGATCCAGAGGTGGATCTGTTTGCATCCCCATGCAACTACAAAATCGAATGATACTACACTCGAGGTCGGTGCAGTCAAGCTTTCGTAGTGGATGCGTTACGAGCAAGTGGAATTTCAACAGGGCGTATGCCTTCCCTCCACCTCCGATCATGCTCAAATTCCTACAGCGGCTTCAGTTAGAAACAGTCAATTTTTTACTCACCAGAAAGGGCGGTTGCCATGCGGAACTTGCTAATCTGCCTCTTCCTCCACCTCGGCAGGTCTTCTTCCTCGTCCTCCTTGCGGTATCTTCTGTGGAATGTGGCGCGCTGCCTTCTAGGAACTGTGTGTATCCCAGAAAGCAGCCGCCCCATTCACAAAGCGGCGTGAGCCTCGCGCATGCACAGTAGGAAACGGGCAGTGAAGCCGCAAGGCTTCACTGCCTGTTTCCCTTACTGAGGATGGCGGCGCCGGGACCCTCCACGATCGAGGGGTCGGCCTCGGGGGGGCTGACATCGTGGGCGCCTAGGACAGGTAAGTGTTCTTATTAAAAGTCAGTAGCTACAGTGTTTGTAGCTGCTGACTTTTAAAAATAAAAAACAATGTGGGTGGAATCCCCCTTTAACATCTAGGATTAGTGCTCATTCACATCTGTATGTTTTCCAGTGCAGCTGTGCACAATAACACACTATGATTTTCAAGCACACTCTTCAGATCGTACAGATCAATTAACGAATTTGACAGAATGGTATAAGAAGAATTTAGAAGATTTTTTTTTTCACATGCTAGATCTCTTGGAGTAATGAAGGAAGAAGTGTTAACCACTTGCTTACTGGGCACTTATACCCCCATCCTGCCCAGGCCAATTTTCAGCTTTCAGCGCTATCACACTTTGAATGACAATTGTGTGGTCATGCAACACTGTACCCATATGAAATGTCCATCTTTTTTTTCACATAAATAGAGTTCTCTTTTGGTGGTATTTAATCACCACTGGGTTTTTTATTTTTTGCAAAACAAACAAAAAAAGACTGAAAATTTTGAAAAAAAAACAATTGTTTTTCATATTTTGTCATAACATTTTGTAAACAGGTAATTTTTCTCCTTCATTGATGTGCAATGATGGTCACTGATAGGTGGCACTGATGAGGCTGCACTAATAGGTTGCACTGATGAGGCGGCACTGGTGGGCACTGATCAGGAGGCACTGAAGAGGCTTTACTGATGGGTGGCACTGATAGGTACTGATAGGTGGCACTGGTGGGCACTGGTAGGCAGCACTGATAGGCAGCACTGATGATGAGGCACTGACTGGCAGCATTGATGGGCGCTGATAGGTGGCACTGGCAGGCACTGATAGGTGGCACTGGTGGGCACTGATATGCCCCTGTTGAAGAACATTTGTTCGAAACGCGTAGGGCTTGGTACACTACCTCATTCACTGCCCCTTTTTAAACGTTTTTATTGTTTGTGATCACTTTTATGTTGGTTGAATAAACCCACATTGACCTGCACCATTGGAGCATTCCTTCCCTTCTTTTCTCCTCACATGGGTGGTTGGTCAAGTAATAGCTTCCTTTGGCCACTGGTTACTAATATTCACCGTGGTAAAGAGTCTCCTTGCTGAGTGGCGGTTCCAGTTCCATCGGAGGACCACCTGGATTGGTGTGAAACCCAGAGTCTGCTGTCAAGTCGGGGAGCCTACCGGACAGTCTACATTGGGGACCCATCTGATCCAGTTTCCAGACTAACTGATGAGGAGTGCCACTGGGATTTCGTATGCCTATTTGACCTGCCTAAACCACAGGTCTAATGTTCCGGTAAGAGTATTCTACCTCTCTTTTTCTACAAGAGTTATGTGATGACCCTTCAGTGCTACATGTTCTTTCTTCACAACACGAAAAATTTTCTATGGACACTGTATGGACTCATTATATTGATATTATTTATCACTTTGGTTTGATTGGAGGCCCAAATCATTGGGCTTCATTTCTTCACTTAGCGCTACATCTTCATTCCACTGATATGTAGCACTGGTAGGCACTAATAGGTGGCACTGGTGGGTGCTGATAGATGGCACTAATTAGCAGCACATGCAGGCGCTAAGCGGACCGATGTCCCTCTAACAGAAGCCGTGACTTTTTTTTCCTTCACGCTGACAGCGTGAAGAAAAAAAAACATTAACTGGCATCTGTTATTTCCATGATCAGCTGCCATTGGCTGACAGCTGATCACGTGGTAAAGGGCCTGCTGTCATTGGCCTTTTACCCGATCTATGATCAGCTGAGTCTCACAGACGCGGCGATCACAGAGCGGGCCGCGCGAGAACGGAAGGACATCTATGGACACCCTTCCGGCAATTTAAGCCTGCGCTGTAGCCGTCTTTCAGCTATAGCGGTCGGCAAGGGTTAAATAACATCATATGTGATCATCCACTTATCCCAACATTTCACTATTTACAAAAAGTGTATAAGGACATTAATTACATCAATGGGCAACTTATAGTGAATTGGGTGACTGAATTGATAGTTTTTTTACCACCAATGCAGAGGCTTCCCTTATACCCCAGAGATTCTAAACATGTGATACTAAAATTACAGATTATTGGGTAGCAAAGTGATTGGAAAGGATTCATCTATGATGGTGGGTGCTGTACTTTCCTGACAGACTCCATGGCAGACTACGTGTGGGTTAACACCACCTCCTCTCCAATGCTATAGGACCCCACTCCCATAAATGTGAGCTTACCACTAGAGACTGTGTTCCTTTTTTGTCCTCCTCATTGGACCTACAAGCAATGCACTTACGTTTACGGATGTCCAATCGATCGAGGTTGATGCCGGGCATATGTTTTAGCGGTGTCAGGATAGCACAGGGCCCAGCTATGGGTGGGTGCGTGGCTCCAGGCCTCTGTGTCTGGTGGTCGGGACGGCCTTCGTTTGCCCAGGGGCGGTGGATCAGCTGGTAGGTCTAAAGAACCCTCCATTGCATAAGTTTTTGTATATGTATGTATGTATGTATGTATGTATGTATGTATATACACACACACACATACACAGTGGAACCTCAGTTTAAGAGTAACTTGGTTTGAGAGCAATTTGATTTGCGAGTAACTTTTTTTTTTTAAATTCTGACTAGGTTTGCGAGTGTTGTCTCAAGATTCAACCTAATAGGGCCTGCAGTACGGCATTTGGCCTGACATGCGGGGGAGCCGAGCAGAGCCGAACAGCGGCGATCGCAGCCGTTCGGCAATGCTCGTAAAGACACAGAAATACACAGAAATACTCCGTTTCTGAGCCTTTCCGACATTTGCCAAGGTCAGCCGACGTTTCCGAGGCTCTCCGGCGCCCCCCCCCACCTCTGCCCGGATGCGGTATTGCATCCCATTGAAGTAAATGCGGAACAAATTATTTTAGTTTCCATTGACTTCAAAGGGAAATCTCGCTTTGATATGCGAGTACTTTGGATTACGAGCATTCTCCTGGAACGAATTATGCTCGTAATCCGAGGTTCTACTGTGTATATATTTGCCCCTGTTTGTCTCCCCCTCATGTGCCTTGTCTAAGGGGGCACTCGGAGCTCCACCCTGCCCCAAGAAATTGAGACCATCATGTCCTGGGCTCAGGAAAACCTGGCCAATATTTCAGCATTTCTTTTTCTAAACTTTTCTACTGAAAGCAATCTCTACTGGACCTGTACTATTCTAAAACAATTTTTAACACTGTAGAATACTTGCCGTTTTAAACACAATCTGCCACAGATACCAGAACTATATATTTTTCATTCAAGCCTAAATGTTTCATTTAGCAACCTGTCAAGGGAATTCATGTTTGCATGCTTGAGGAATAGCATATCAAGTATTAATAACAGGTATAGCATTTGCCCTTCAAGTGTTACTAGACCCACAACAGTAAAATCAGTTGGTATAAGCAGTAAAGCATGCTTGGTGTACTCACTGTGGAACCTAAGGGGTTAATCCTCCGCATTGTATAAAAAGGCTGTTGGATCCTGTCTTCTCTGTTCCTCCCCTTCTTTCACAGTCCCCAAACCATCTCCTGATTAGAACAGAGGCTAGGGGACTAACTGCACATGCTCAGTTTGGTGTTTATTGCTATTGAGTTTTTTGTTTTCTTGGGAGAGTGCATGTGATCAGCACAGGGCCAATCAGCACTGTCTAGATCAGGGGTGCCCAACCAGTGGCCCGCGGAGCCCTCTGATGTGGCCCACGACCTCCTGCTCTGGAATGACAGGTTGGCACACCCAGATTGAAGGTTGCCTACCTGCCATGCCAGAGCATCAGTGTTGTGAATGAAGCCAGCGGTAGAGGAAGCAAGCGGCTGCGGAGCAGAGCCGCATAAGCTGTTGCTTACTGTATAGTGCTGACTCCTGTCATAGGTAGAGTGAGATCAAATGCACTCGGCCTGGGACAGCATTAGCCGGCGATACCTGAATGGAAGACTGTTAATAAAGGTAAGTTTATTACTAAAATGACAGTGTGTATATATATATAGGCATAGCTGTTCTACAGTGGTTACTGGGCTGCTTTCAAACTGATCTGCAGGTATAGCGCAGAGCCACCTGCACTGAGCCATAGACTTCTGGTTTTACTTGCGGGTTTGGTGCGCTTTCTGAAAGTGTATTACACCTTTAGGGTATAATAGAATTCTATGGCAAAGTACAGCTAACCCGCAGGAAAGCCACAGGTGCACCGCACTGCACCCGTGGTCTGGGTAAACTGCAGATCATCAGTGTAAAAGCAGCCCTAGACCCCTTTCACCCGATCAGTTCGACCCAATTGGACCCTCCATTCACCTTTATGGAGCAGAAGATTTCTGTGTCCACTTTGCATATGCAGACCTGTCATCTGCTCATCATAGAATCAGGGCCAAACTACATACAGATATTAGAACACCTTATCCCGTTTAAATGTAAGAACAGAGGATTGGGAGGTTGAGCATATACTTGCTCGGGGATTTTTTAACGGTGTTCGTTAAGGATAACTCATTTGAGAAAATTGATAAAATATGAAAACAGTTTATTGAAAAATACATATAGAAAACAATAATATGCAAATTTTTTAAAAAATCTGCCCACTCCGCTCATTGTGGCCCACGACTGGTTACTAAGTCTCTTAAGTGGCCCTCGCTCTTCAAAAGGTTGGGCGCCCCCGGTCTAGACAGAGGGTCAGGGGTCCTGCAGCCTCATAGGACAGTCAGAGGAGAATGAAAACTGCTCCTTCAAGCTTTAACCAGGCACTGATACCGTAGAAGTCACAAGTCTGCTCTTAACTGTTAAATAATAATATTTTGGGGCACTCTTGGTCAAATCAAAAAGCACCACATCCCATTTTGACTTAATATTAAACAAAGGGGGGACAATGGGTATACTCAATACCCTGGGATTTTTTGAAAGAACGGTGCTTGGTAGAGATAAACACAGAAATCAAATCTATAAAAGATTATATTTTATTACATAAAACAATGAAAACAATACAAAAAAGTAACCATCCTTGAAGATATAAAGGTCAGTTATCAAGAGATGCAATTCGCTGCTTAGTTTCCACTCAACTAGTTTCGCTCCAAACGGAGCTTCCTCAGGAGTGTTTAGAACAATAGCAGATTAAACTGTAAATACAGGATATATAACAATTAGTAACATAGAATGGTTAAAAAGTTACAAACTATAGTGTTAAACTTTAGAAAAAACTAGTTGACATGCGTGGGCACGTTAGTGATCAAATTATTCATAGGGACGAATCATTGAAACATTGATCAATTCATATTAAGATCATGGCCCATGCTGAGCATCATGCATACAGAAATATATACAAGCACTCACCAATTTGCAACATAACCACAGACTTGAAGGAAAAAATGGCATTTTCCACTGGTCTACTCAGCCGACTGACCCAATCTAATAAAACAACCCAAAATGATTGCAACCATAGGGGTAAAGAAAATTCCTGTTGAAATATAAGAATATAGAATATATATGATATATATATCCAACAAAACTGTCACAATTGCATTAAAATAGGGACAGGAATGTAGTTCCTGGGATGGGTAAGGATGCAGCCTCTTACCTTAAGAGGTTTTTTCTATGTGTCACTCATTCACAATAGCAATATGCCAATAGGGAATTGTGAGCATTTTAAATGGCAAAGACATTTTTGGCTCAGAAAAAGGAAAACCCTCAGGCTGGAATATTAGAGATCAAAAAGTGGGGAGACTTCAATAGCTAGGCTTCACCCTAGGAGACTAAGTAGGGTCAATGAACTTTTCATCAGCTGTAGATAAAAAAGAAGAAAGGAAAAAGTAATGAGCAACCGCGACCGCTGCGAGGAGAAAAACAATCAACACAGCGGACGAAATGTTGTCCATACAGCATCCTACCTGGGTGAGTATAGAGAATCAGAATCGATCAGGCTGGAGCATGCACGTCTCAATGCCCCAGAGCGACGAGAGATCCTGGCAGACTGTCGGCGGCTAAAGCCGCATTTAAAATACCCCCATCGCGGCGGCGTCTGACGTCATCGCCGCGATGCGGACGTCTATTGGTAGATCAATGATGACGCGCGCCGTCCATGGGTTGGACTGGCGCAAGCGTCATTAGAACAGCGGGCAGCGTGGCACGTCACACGTCCAAAGGGGTGTGTGCTGGCCAGCCGTTTGCTGCTGAGGTCAGCCGCGCCATCTTAAGTTTGGGAAAATAAACAGAATAAACCCGCAATCTGATACATAATGGTGGGAAAAAGGTGTTGAAAGAAGTGGTGAAGCAGCGCAGATGGAACTAAGGGGTGACTGTCAGCATTGATCATCCGTATTGGGGCACCCAGTTGAAAACTCGATTGGCATCAGGAGTCAAATCAAACTTGGGGGCCCCTGGGCGTCCGTATGGTTGCACTGGGTGGATCATAAATTGAGCCAGTCAAGAAATGCCATGTGGAATATAAAGAAAATTAATTAGAAATTTAGTGCAAATGAATTATATGCATAGACATATATTAACTATATAGATAAATAATGCTAGGAAGTTCAGTTGCCATTCCTTCAAGAAAAGTGGTACAATGATGTTGATTAAAACTTTATGCAATTAATAGCAATGGTCTATAATGAATACAAATTGGTGAGATTGGGAAAGCTCAGGATGGAGCATGAACATACAATATGCCAAGTCAAGTCACAAAGTGACATACATCAATCATGTTCAATACATTATAAATGATATTATACACTCTAGATGAAACATGCATTGGAGTCTGAGAGATGCGAGATGTGGTATTCTAAAAAAAAAAAAATATATATATATATATATAAGAAAGAAGGAAATATGAATGTTATGAAAACAATGAAGGTACATATTATGATGATTGTCAACAGAACTCTATAGAAAGGGCTTGAAGCTAAAGGCATCATTTAGACCCGGATGCCTGAGAGCCGATAGTCTATGAATCCACCTGGCCTCTTTCTGAAGCAGAATTTTGTCAAAATTACCCCCTCTGTCTCCTGGAGGAATGTGTTCTAAGGCAGAAAAGTGCATTACTGCACTGTCGAATTGGTGAAACAGACCTACATGTCTACTTATTGGTGTTTCCATTTTTTTCTTATTTATCAAAGAGACATGATCTCGGATACGGTGAAAAAATTGCCTTTTGGTCTTCCCGACATAAAACGCATCACATTGGCATTGCATCAAATATACTATGCCAATGGATTGACAGGTGACTGAGAACAAAGGTCTGTGTACTTGTCCATCAGGAAGAGTAACAATAGATGAGGAATGCAAATATCTGCAGTATTTGCATTTATGACAAGGCCTGGTGCCCCTAAACGGGGTGGCGTTGGATGGTGATGGAGAAAAATGACTATGAACCAAGGTATCTCGTAGGGATCGAGCTCTCTTATAGGTAATCTGTGGGTACGGTTTAATGAATTTGGAAATTTGATCATCACTGGTTAGTAAATACCAATATTTTTGTAGGATGAGGCGCACTTGTTGATGTTGGTTTGAAAATTTGGTTATTAACCGTATACCAGGGTCAGATTTAATTTTCTTAGGACCATGTAGAAGAGCAGTTCTGTTTTGTTTCTTGGTTCTGGCATATGCTTTTTTGAGGCATTTATTACTATAGCCTCGTTCTAGAAAGCGGGCCCTCAGCAGTTTGGCCTCATGTTCAAAGTCCTGTTGACTACTACAGTTCCGCCGCAGTCTGAGGTATTGCCCATAGGGCACACTGGAAATCAAGGGCTTGGGATGGGCACTCTCTGCGTGTAGCAGGGAATTTCCGGCCGAGGATTTCCGATAGAGAGAGGTGCTAATGGTGCCATCGGTTTTTACGCTGATTTTGAGATCAAGAAAAGTCAAATCCGTCTGACTGATTTCAAAGGTGAATTTAAGATTAAAGTCATTGGTCTTGAGGCAATCAAGGAAGGTGGTGAGGGCATCTCTAGGGCCGGTCCAAATAAAGAAAATATCATCAATAAATCGTCGCCATATTGGAATGAAGTCCAAATAGCTCTGTAAATCTTCTCTGAAGAAAAGATTTCTCTCCCACCCCCCCAGATACAGGTTAGCATAGGAGGGGGCACACTTGGTCCCCATTGCCACCCCCTGTATCTGGAGGTAGTGGGAGTCTCCGAACAAAAATATATTGTTTGATAAAATGAATTCCAGAAGATTCAAAATAAATGAGATGTAGGCCCGAGAGATGCCCCTGTCCTCGGTGCCATAGGTACTGTTGCCATATTGGTACTGTAAAGAGGTAAATGGAAAATTGATAACAATATATAGCACCACAAGCAGGCTGTGTACTACAGGGAAACCCGAACATTTGGGCCTTCACAAAACAGGTGACTCTGGAGATAAACCAGTCCAATTGGAAATCACAGGCCGAATCCAACCTCAGTGATTCTCAACGTGATGCACTGCGATCTCTGCAGCTCAACAAGGAGATTATTATTAAGCCCTCCGATAAGGGGGGCAATTTGGTGGTCATGAATTGTCGTGACTATGAGCAAATGGTCATGAATCTATTGACCAACAAAAGTTGGTACCGGAAGGTGTCTAGCGCTCATTTGCATTTAGTCACTGAACGGTATAAATATTTGATTGGCAATGCCTATCATGAAGGTTTAATTACCAAAAAAACTTGGGAGTTTCTCAATGTTACAAATCCCAGAACCCCCACTCTTTATGCATTGCCGAAAGTTCATAAGAGCCTGTCCTCTCCACCGGGACGTCCCATTGTCTCTGGCAATGGTTCCCTGACAGAGACGGCCAGTCAATTGGTCGATGATTTTCTTAGACCTCATGTTGAAGGATTGGTATCATATCTACAAGATACAACTGATCTTCTAAGAACTCTGGATGGCATCTCTGTGCCTGGGGGATCATGGTTGGTGGCACTCGATGTTGAGGCCCTCTACAATTCCATACCACACCGTCTGGGTGTGCGGGTTGTGGAGGGCTTCATCACCGAGGACAGGGGCATCTCTCGGGCCTACATCTCATTTATTTTGAATCTTCTGGAATTCATTTTATCAAACAATATATTTTTGTTCGGAGACTCCCACTACCTCCAGATACAGGGGGTGGCAATGGGGACCAAGTGTGCCCCCTCCTATGCTAACCTGTATCTGGGGGGTGGGAGAGAAATCTTTTCTTCAGAGAAGATTTACAGAGCTATTTGGACTTCATTCCAATATGGCGACGATTTATTGATGATATTTTCTTTATTTGGACCAGCCCTAGAGATGCCCTCACCACCTTCCTTGATTGCCTCAAGACCAATGACTTTAATCTTAAATTCACCTTTGAAATCAGTCAGACGGATTTGACTTTTCTTGATCTCAAAATCAGCGTAAAAACAGATGGCACCATTAGCACCTCTCTCTATCGGAAATCCTCGGCCGGAAA
This sequence comes from Rana muscosa, assembly GCA_029206835.1. Classification (NCBI taxonomy): domain Eukaryota; kingdom Metazoa; phylum Chordata; class Amphibia; order Anura; family Ranidae; genus Rana; species Rana muscosa. The sequence continues at coordinate 636,323,800 of CM055122.1, read as the reverse complement.
TTCCCTGCTACACGCAGAGAGTGCCCATCCCAAGCCCTTGATTTCCAGTGTGCCCTATGGGCAATACCTCAGACTGCGGCGGAACTGTAGTAGTCAACAGGACTTTGAACATGAGGCCAAACTGCTGAGGGCCCGCTTTCTAGAACGAGGCTATAGTAATAAATGCCTCAAAAAAGCATATGCCAGAACCAAGAAACAAAACAGAACTGCTCTTCTACATGGTCCTAAGAAAATTAAATCTGACCCTGGTATACGGTTAATAACCAAATTTTCAAACCAACATCAACAAGTGCGCCTCATCCTACAAAAATATTGGTATTTACTAACCAGTGATGATCAAATTTCCAAATTCATTAAACCGTACCCACAGATTACCTATAAGAGAGCTCGATCCCTACGAGATACCTTGGTTCATAGTCATTTTTCTCCATCACCATCCAACGCCACCCCGTTTAGGGGCACCAGGTCTTGTCATAAATGCAAATACTGCAGATATTTGCATTCCTCATCTATTGTTACTCTTCCTGATGGACAAGTACACAGACCTTTGTTCTCAGTCACCTGTCAATCCATTGGCATAGTATATTTGATGCAATGCCAATGTGATGCGTTTTATTTCGGGAAGACCAAAAGGCCATTTTTTCACCGTATCAGAGATCATGTCTCTTTGATAAATAAGAAAAAAATGGAAACACCAATAAGTAGACATGTAGGTCTGTTTCACCAATTCGACAGTGCAGTAATGCACTTTTCTGCCTTAGAACACATTCCTCCAGGAGACAGAGGGGGTAATTTTGAAAAAAATTCTGCTTCAGAAAGAGGCCAGGTGGATTCATAGACTATCGGCTCTCAGGCATCCGGGTCTAAATGATGCCTTTAGCTTCAAGCCCTTTCTATAGAGTTCTGTTGACAATCATCATAATATGTACCTTCATTGTTTTCATAACATTCATATTTCCTTCTTTCTTATATATATATATATATATTTTTTTTTTTTTAGAATACCACATCTCGCATCTCTCAGACTCCAATGCATGTTTCATCTAGAGTGTATAATATCATTTATAATGTATTGAACATGATTGATGTATGTCACTTTGTGACTTGACTTGGCATATTGTATGTTCATGCTCCATCCTGAGCTTTCCCAATCTCACCAATTTGTATTCATTATAGACCATTGCTATTAATTGCATAAAGTTTTAATCAACATCATTGTACCACTTTTCTTGAAGGAATGGCAACTGAACTTCCTAGCATTATTTATCTATATAGTTAATATATGTCTATGCATATAATTCATTTGCACTAAATTTCTAATTAATTTTCTTTATATTCCACATGGCATTTCTTGACTGGCTCAATTTATGATCCACCCAGTGCAACCATACGGACGCCCAGGGGCCCCCAAGTTTGATTTGACTCCTGATGCCAATCGAGTTTTCAACTGGGTGCCCCAATACGGATGATCAATGCTGACAGTCACCCCTTAGTTCCATCTGCGCTGCTTCACCACTTCTTTCAACACCTTTTTCCCACCATTATGTATCAGATTGCGGGTTTATTCTGTTTATTTTCCCAAACTTAAGATGGCGCGGCTGACCTCAGCAGCAAACGGCTGGCCAGCACACACCCCTTTGGACGTGTGACGTGCCACGCTGCCCGCTGTTCTAATGACGCTTGCGCCAGTCCAACCCATGGACGGCGCGCGTCATCATTGATCTACCAATAGACGTCCGCATCGCGGCGATGACGTCAGACGCCGCCGCAATGGGGGTATTTTAAATGCGGCTTTAGCCGCCGACAGTCTGCCAGGATCTCTCGTCGCTCTGGGGCATTGAGACGTGCATGCTCCAGCCTGATCGATTCTGATTCTCTATACTCACCCAGGTAGGATGCTGTATGGACAACATTTCGTCCGCTGTGTTGATTGTTTTTCTCCTCGCAGCGGTCGCGGTTGCTCATTACTTTTTCCTTTCTTCTTTTTTATCTACAGCTGATGAAAAGTTCATTGACCCTACTTAGTCTCCTAGGGTGAAGCCTAGCTATTGAAGTCTCCCCACTTTTTGATCTCTAATATTCCAGCCTGAGGGTTTTCCTTTTTCTGAGCCAAAAATGTCTTTGCCATTTAAAATGCTCACAATTCCCTATTGGCATATTGCTATTGTGAATGAGTGACACATAGAAAAAACCTCTTAAGGTAAGAGGCTGCATCCTTACCCATCCCAGGAACTACATTCCTGTCCCTATTTTAATGCAATTGTGACAGTTTTGTTGGATATATATATCATATATATTCTATATTCTTATATTTCAACAGGAATTTTCTTTACCCCTATGGTTGCAATCATTTTGGGTTGTTTTATTAGATTGGGTCAGTCGGCTGAGTAGACCAGTGGAAAATGCCATTTTTTCCTTCAAGTCTGTGGTTATGTTGCAAATTGGTGAGTGCTTGTATATATTTCTGTATGCATGATGCTCAGCATGGGCCATGATCTTAATATGAATTGATCAATGTTTCAATGATTCGTCCCTATGAATAATTTGATCACTAACGTGCCCACGCATGTCAACTAGTTTTTTCTAAAGTTTAACACTATAGTTTGTAACTTTTTAACCATTCTATGTTACTAATTGTTATATATCCTGTATTTACAGTTTAATCTGCTATTGTTCTAAACACTCCTGAGGAAGCTCCGTTTGGAGCGAAACTAGTTGAGTGGAAACTAAGCAGCGAATTGCATCTCTTGATAACTGACCTTTATATCTTCAAGGATGGTTACTTTTTTGTATTGTTTTCATTGTTTTATGTAATAAAATATAATCTTTTATAGATTTGATTTCTGTGTTTATCTCTACCAAGCACCGTTCTTTCAAAAAATCCCAGGGTATTGAGTATACCCATTGTCCCCCCTTTGTTTAATATTTGCTCTTAACTGTTGATGAGAAAAGGTATTTAGCAGAGCACTTTCTAATTGGTCCGGCGGCGGAGGAAGAAGGAGGGGGGTGAAAAGGAAGAGGAGAGATGGCGCCCCGTCCTCGTCTCCAGGAAGTGGGGACAGATACCTGTCAAAAACAGGTACCTGTTCCCCCCTCCCCCCCCCGAAAGGTGCCAAATGTGGCACCGGAGGGGGGGGGAGAGATGGATAAGCGGAGGTTCCACTTTTGAGTGCAACGCAGCTTTAAGAAAGTTGGCATGATATCACGTTCAAAATGTGTTGTTATATGACATAGTCACTTCCATTCCACAGGGAAAACTCTGCCAGAGGAATTATGGACATAAAGAGTTGTGCCGCTATAAACAGTAACAAAGGTTTATGATAAGCTACAGCAAGATCATCACAGCCCAATCACGGAAGCTTGCAAAGTTTTAAGGTATGAAACCGTCAAGTAAAAACTAATAGGTCATTGATTTATTTTTCTAAAAAAAAAAAAAAAGCCTATATAGCTCTCTGTGGAACATCTATGAATAGAATAAAGGGATTTTTATAACAGCTTACCTGTAAAATCCTTTTCTTGGAGTACATCACGGGACACAGAGCGACTTAGTCATTACTAATGGGTTATATAGTTTACCTTCAGGTGCTGGCACTGGCAACTTCCAAACCGGAAGTACCCTCCCCTATATAAGCCCCTCCCATCCGGGAGCGCCTCAGTTTTGTAGCAAAGCAATAATTGTCCCAAAAAGAGGGGTGGGAGCTCTGTGTCCCGTGATGTACTCCAAGAAAAGGATTTTACAGGTAAGCTGTTATAAAAATCCCTTTTTCTTTTTCGTACATCACGGGACACAGAGCGACTTAGTCATTACTAATGGGACGTCCCAAAGCAATGCCAAATGAGGGGAGGGATACATAAGCTGGGCGCCATCAGGCATGAGGATCTTTTGCGGCCTGCAACACACTGCGCCCAAAGGCGACATCCTCGTGACTTCTAACGTCTACCTGGTAGAATCTAGTAAACGTGTGTACCGAAGACCATGTTGCGGCCTTACATACTTGAGCCAGGGAGGCCTGGTGATGCACTGCCCATGAAGTTCCAACTGCTCTTGTGGAGTGCGCCCTAACTTTGAACGGAGGCGGTCTCTTTCTCAAGCCATAGGCTTGTATTATGACCTGTCGAATCCACTTGGCTAAAGTAGATTTTGATGCTGCCTGACCCTTTCTAGGGCCTTCCGGCAGAATAAACAAAGTATCCGTTCTGCGAATCTGAGCAGTGGCTTTTAGATAAGCTTTAACTGCTCTTACTACATCCAAAGAATGTAATAACTTTTCCTCTACCGAGCTAGGTTTGGGGAAAAAAGAAGGAAGAACTACATCTTGGTTCAAATGAAACCTCGATACCACCTTGGGAAGAAAGGCTGGATGAGGACGTAATACTACTCTGTCCTTATGGACAACCAGATATGGCTCCTTACAGGACAAGGCGGCTAATTCCGATACTCTTTTAGCTGAACAAATGGCTACTAAGAAAATCAATTTCCTGGTGAGAAGAACCAAGGAAATGTGTTGCAATGGTTCAAACGGTTGTTTCTGTAGAACCGACAGAACCAGGTTTAAGTCCCATGGACATATGGGAATACTAACCGGAGGGGTAATACGCATCACTCCTTGTATGAAAGCTTTGACTAGTGAATGCGAAGCCAAGGGCCTTTGAAAAAATATTGACAAGGCCGAAATCTGACCCTTGATAGTACTCAAGGCCAGCTTCCTATCTACAGCCCACTGTAGGAAGTCCAAAAACCTCCCTACCACGTACTTACGTGGATGCCATTTCTTGGCCTCACACCACGTAATGTACGCTTTCCAGATCCTATAATAGATCTGCCTGGATACCGGCTTCCTGGCATTGATCATGGTAGATACCACAGAATTAGAGAGCCCTCTCTTTTTCAGAATGTGGGCTTCAATAGCCAGGCCGTCAAACCTAGGGCTGGTAAGGAAGGGTGGTATATCGGTCCTTGCGACAGCAGGTCCGGACGATGTGGGAGGGTCCAAGGACTCCTCACTGACATTTTTACAATCTCCGCGTACCATGCCCTTCGGGGCCACGCTGGAGCCACCAGAATCACTGGTTTCTTTTCTACCCTGATTCTGCGGAGTAATCGCGGTAACAATTGTGGCGGTGGGAATGCATATATCAGCTTGAACTGATCCCAAGGGAACACTAGGGCATCCGAGCCGCAAGCTAGGGGATCCCTTGTGCGAGACACAAATCTGTCCACCTTTGCGTTGAATCTGGATGCTAGCAGATCTACATCCGGTGTTCCCCACCGCTGGCATATTGCCTGGAAAATCTCGGGGTGAAGAGACCATTCCCCCGGGCATAATTGATGGCGACTTAAAAAGTCCGCTCTCCAATTTTCCACTCCTGGGATGAAAACCGCGGATATGGCTGGGACATATTTTTCTGCCCACTCCAGGATGCAATTTGCTTCCCTCTGGGCTGCACGACTCCTGGTGCCACCCTGGTGATTGATATATGCCACTGCTGTGGCATTGTCTGATTGAATTCTGACAGGGGACCCTTGGAGTTTGGATGTCCATGCTACTAGGGCATACCGGGCTGCTCGTATCTCTAAGAGATTGATGGGCAGGGCCTTTTCTGCTTCTGACCACTTGCCCTGGAGAGACCATTGCTCCAGTACTGCCCCCCAGCCTATGAGGCTGGCATCTGTAGTGACCACCTTCCAAGAAACCGGACTGAAGGGTTTCCCTTTTTCCAGATTCTGGGGCACCAACCACCAATGGAGGCTCTTGCGAACAGAAGGGGACAGGGACATTGGCAAGTCTAAAGCCTGAACTTTTTTGTTCCAGGCTGACAGTATGGACCTTTGCAAATTCCTTGAATGGAATTGACCGTAGGGTACTGCTTCGAATGAAGCCACCATTTTTCCCAGCAGCCTCATGCACAGGCGTATGGATGGTTTTCTTTTTGTACCCACTAAGTGGGTCAAATCTTTTAAAGACGACACCTTCTCTGGAGGTAAGAAAATCTTTCTCTGATTTGAATCCAGCCTTAGCCCTAAGTATTCCAGACTTTTGACTGGTCTTAGAGCTGACTTGTCCCGGTTGATAATCCAACCGTGATATTGTGAATAGCTACTTCCAGCTTTTCCACTGAGTGGTCTATTAGTAGCAGGTCGTCTAGATATGCCATTATCGTTACACCTTGTGTTCTTAGATTGGCCAATAGTGGGGCCAGAACCTTTGTGAACACTCGTGGTGCTGTGGCCAGACCGAAAGGTAAGGCTCTGAACTGAAAATGGCGCCCTTCTACTGCAAAGCGTAGAAATTTCTGGTGGGCCGGAAAGATGGGAATATGCAGATAAGCATCCCTTATGTCGATCGAGGCTAACCATTCCTGCCCTTGTAGGGCGGTGGCCACCGATCGGATCGACTCCATCCGAAAAGTCCTGATATTTAGGAACTTGTTTAGCCCTTTTAGATTTAATATGGGCCTCACGTCCCCATTTGGTTTGGGGACTGTGAAAAGGTTCGAGTAAAACCCGAATCCGCTTTCTTCCAGGGGAACCTTCATGATTACACCTTGGAGCAATAGTTGTTCTAGTGCCAGAAGGAGGGATCCTCTCTTCTGGGGATCTCTTGGCACGTTTGACCTCATAAATTGGGCAGGAGGAGTGCCTTTTAACTCCAGCTTGTATCCCAGACTTACTGCGGAGAGCACCCATCTGTCTCTGATGGTGTCCCGCCAGGTCTCTGTGAACAACTGAAGCCTTCCCCCCACCCGATTGAGTGGGGGCAACGCTTCATGACTTGGGGGGAGGTTTTGTACCTCTCTTGATCCAGGGCTTCTTGTTACCCTGTGACTGTCCCTGATTTCTGCCCCCTGAATTTGACCGCGGAGGCCGTCGGAACTGCTTCACAGCCGATGTGCCCGGGACTGGAGAAGTAGGCCTCTTAAAAGAAGGACTTCTACTCTTGTTCTTAACCGGTAAGAGTGAACTTTTACCGGCAGAAATTTTCTGGATATATTTGTCCAGATCTTCTCCAAATAAGCGTTCTCCATGAAATGGGAAGCTAACCAGCAGTTTCTTACAGGGAGCTTCAGCAGACCAGTTTTTGAGCCACAGAAGCCTACGCATATGTACTACAGACAGCGTAAAGCGGGAGGCCTGTTGGATTGTATCCTTTATGGCGTCCACCGCAAAACACAAGGCTCTAGGCAGGTCAGCTAGGGCAAGAGCCTGCTGATCTGGTAAGTCCCTTAAGACTTGTTTCAACTGATCTTTCACTGCTTGGCAGACTCCAATCGCTGCTACCGCAGGTTGTGTCACCATGCTTGCTGTAGAGAAAGCAGATTTTAGTAAAGACTCCAATTTTTTATCTATTGGGTCTTTGAACATTGGAACATTATCTACTGGACATGTCAGTGATTTGTTCACAGAAGAGATGGCTGCGTCCACTGTAGGGACCCTCCATTTTTTTATGAACTTATCCTCCATGGGATAGATCACCGGAAATCTCTTGGGGGGAGCAAATATTTTATCAGGATGCTCCCAATCCTGGTAAATAAGCCCTTCTAATAAAGGGTGGATTGGGAAGGAACAGACAGCCTGGGGAGCTTTTAGCGACCCCAGCGAGGAAACCGTAGTGGTTGGTGGTTCCGCCAGAGGCATTTTAAATGCTGATCGGACCATGTTAGTCAGAGACTGAACCCATAATCTTTCAGCCTGAGATGCTGAGAAAGGTTCTTCTACTGTTGATTCCTCCATAACTGAATCAACCTCATCCTGATCCCCTTCAGGTAGGTCGATCTCTGTGTGGGGCTGTTCCTCCACTAACAGGCACTCTGAAGGAGGAGACGGAGATCGGACGCGCTTTCCCTGTGACAGGGAAGCAGCGATCAATGCTGTTAATCTCTCTTCCAATCCTCCCAGAGTTGAGGATAAAACCTCCTCTGTTATATATACAGGAGTAGGTGGACTGGGGACAGCCGCAGCACCAGGCACTCCTGCGGGGTTTCTACGGCTACTGACCTCTGAATTCTCAGGGGAGATTGGTGCAGTACAAGCATGCCCAATATCCTCAGAGCCCGATGGAGACCCCCTTGGCTTCCTGGAAGACTTATTTCCGGAGCGTCTGGACGACATATCCTTTAAGCACAAAGCTGAGGTATTCCCGTCGTCATACACCAATTTTGCTGGTAATAGTCTAACACAGTTGCTGCTATATACCAGCTGGTGTCCACTAAAGTGCCTTTCTATGGGGATGCCTGCATCAACCGCCTCTGTGTGCCACTGTTTGTTGCTAGCTCTGTTTGCATCCAGCTGACACTTGTACTGTGTCTTTATACAAGCTGGGACGCCTGCACATGCGCAGAAGCGCCGTGGCGCGCATCGAGCGTCATCCACCGCCCCGCCCCTTTTTTTTCATAGGAGGCACGTGCACGCGCCCGCGCGCGCGCCCATGCGCCATTGGCGCCCTTTTCGAAAATCAAACAGGGACTAGGAGCCAAGGCCCTTTTTTCTTGACTACTATTAAAATTTTACATTTTCAGTAGTTACAGGCATACACAGATATTAGCGGGAATACCGTTAGGTAACATACAGAAAGACAAATTAGGCTTGGGGGTCCCCCAATAGAACCAAGTTCCTGGGGGCCCCCACTTACCTGATCCCCGCCGCAGGACTCTGTTTGGTCCACAGAAGCCCAAACTTCACCTATCACGGCAGGCATTGTAATTAAACCTTCAGGGACCGGGTTCCCAAGGATTCCACTCCCCTGGACCTGTATAGCACCCTGCACAGACAACATCTTGGTCGTGGGTATGACCAGAGCTCTGGATCCCAGGGTCCAGCCCTCCTAAGAGAGGCATTACAGGCAAAACCTTGCTCTTCTGCTGCAAGGCCCGGGTACCGACCGTTTAGCTATGAAGCTTTTTTGGTGGGATCCGGAACAGCTTACTAAGGCCCAAAAGAACCTGTACGCAAGCCCAGTGAAAACACATGTTACTCTTTGGCCAACACCTTAGACACTGGCAAAAAACTGAGGTGCTCCCGGATGGGAGGGGCTTATATAGGGGAGGGTACTTCCGGTTTGGAAGTTGCCAGTGCCAGCACCTGAAGGTAAACTATATAACCCATTAGTAATGACTAAGTCGCTCTGTGTCCCGTGATGTACGAAAAAGAAACAATGTACTAAAACACTTTAGTACCACTAAAGTGTCATATATATAATTCTGGCAACAGACAGACCCTATTTTGAAAGGTAGAGTCTTGCTTCAGAGCAATCAGTGATTTAGATAATCATAATGCTCAAAATGCTCCTTGGGGATGAAAACTAATGTTTATCAACTTGACAGGAGAAAATACATGAATGGGATCAGAACACCAACAGCTAAGAAAGCATACATAAGGGCAAAACTTTTTTTTTGGTTTCTTTTTTAGATTTAGAGTGGAAAGCAAAGGCATCGCTACGGGGGGGGCAAGGTTATTCCTTGCCACTGCCAGTGGCGGACTGGGCTGCTCTCATGCCCTGTAAAAAGGCTGCACCGCCATTACGCCCGTCAAAAATAAAATATGGCTTTCCACCAACTTTGCAACTGCGAATGCTCGGCTGGGCTCAGACGGGGGCGGCAGTCTAGGCAGGGCTGGGCTCAGGCGGCGGGGGGGTTGGCTCGTAATTAGTGATGAGCCGAACACCCCCGGGTTCGGTTCGCACCAGAACCCGCGAACGGACCGAAAGTTTGCACGAACTTTCGAACCCTATTAAATACAATGGATGCGAACGTTCGAAATCTAAAGTGCTAATTATAACAACTATTATGCATGTTATTGTCCTAAAAAGGGTTTGGGAACCCGGGTTCTGCACCAGGGGACATGTATCAATCCAAAAAAAAGTTTTAAAAACTATCGTTTTTCAGGAGCAGTCATTTTAATGATGCATAAAGTGAAAAAAAAAAGTCAAATATTCCTTTAAATATCGTACCTGGGGGGTGTCTAAAGTATGCCTGTGAAGTGCCACGTGTTTCCCGTGTTTAGAACTGTCCCTGCACAAAATTACATTTCTAAAGGAAAAAAAGCCATTTAAAACTGCTTGCGGCTTTAATGTAATGTCTGGTCCCGGTAATATGGATGAAAATCTTTAAGAAAAATGGCATAGCTACCCCATCACCCCCCCCCCCCCCCCACCCCAGCCCATTACCAGCCCCTTTGGGTCTTGTATGGATATTAAGGGGAACCCCGCACACAAAATAAAAAAGGTTTGTTCTTATGTAGAATCTGTTTGTAATTTTGAACAGGTACATTGTTTAAGTGTAGCTCCAGCCAAGAAATCTATTTTTAAGCTTTTTGGAAAACATAGGGAAGGGTTATCACCCCTGTAACATTTGTTTTGCTGTCTGTGCAGTGTGCACCTGTTCAGAACAGTTCACCTCACTTTCCGTCCTAATGACAAATGTTTTTTGAAAATTTGGGGTTTTTATTGAAACAAGAATTGGTGATAAAGCATCAGTGGAGAGGAGACACTTTTTTTCTCATATTAACTCTTACAGGAGAGAATTTGCCTTCCTAGGGGTAGATTTCCTCTCACTTCCTGTTGAATCCTTCCGTTTGCAAGGAGGAGTCGTTTGTAAGTTGGATGTTTGAAAGTAGGGGCCTGCCGTATATACTCAGCTGAAATTTGCCCCTTACATGTTGGTGTTGCCACAACACTGTGAGCCCTCACAGTTACTCTTGGTGGGCGCATGAATGGGCCCTGCTGTGAATTATTAGATCAAGAATTGTAATTGCATGCCCCTGTTGAACAGGGGCTGAAAAATTGGGCCTTTGGTGGTGGTGGTGTTGACACAACACTGTAAGGCCTCACAGTTACTCTTGGTGGGCGCAGGAATGGGCCCTGCTGTGAATTATTAGATCAGGAATCGTAATTACATGCCCCTGTTAAACAGGGGCAGAAAAATTGGGCCTTAGGCAGTGGTGCCACAACACTGCAACCCCTCACAGATACTGTACTTGGAGCACAGCAATGAGCCCTGTTGCAAAGTATTGCATCAAAAATTTTAATTACACGCCCCTGTTAAACAGGGGCTGAAAAATTGGGCCTTAGCCACTGGTGCTGGTGCCACGACACTGCAACCTCTCCCAGATACTCTAGTTGGAGTGCAGGAATGAGCCATGCTGCAAAGCATTGCATAAAAAATTGTAATTACATGCCCCTGTTAAACAGGGGCTGAAAAATTGGGCCTTAGCCACTGGTGGCGGCACCCAGAAACAAAAATGTTCTTCCAAGCTATCATCATCATCAATCGGATCATTGAGGAGGAGGAGGATAGTCAGTCAACATAACAGGACAGTCTCTCAGCATCAGCATCAGTCTTGAAGGGATGTGACATTTGAAAATAAATTAGTCTGTTATATCAGCTTCAGGTGTTTGGTAGCTGGTGGTGATCCAAGACTGGTTCATCTTTATGAAGGTCAGTCGATCAACAGAGTCGGTGGACAGGCGCACCCTGTGATCCGTGACAAATCCTCCAGCAGCACTGAATGTGCGTTCTGAAAGAACGCTGGATGCAGGACAGGCCAGTAGCTCAATTGCATACTGTGCAAGCTCTGGCCAGTGATCCATCCTCAAGACCCAGTAAGCCAGAGGATTTTCGGTGGGGAAGGTGTCCAAGTCTGACCTTGCCCCTAGGTATTCCTGCACCATGTATATCAGACGCTGGCGATGGTTGCTGGAACCGATCATACCTTGGGGCTGCAGACTAAAGAATTGTCTGAACGCATCGGTCAGACGGCCACCTTCCCCACCGCTCCTTCTTTGACTGACCGAAGCCTCAGCAACTCGTTGTCCAGGACCAGGAGTTTGTAACCTCCCAGTCTCTGGGAACGCATTGCACAGACCTTTCTGCAAGGCCTCCCGGAGTTGTCTCATCCTCTGCTCCCTCTGCGACGGTAAGATAAGGTCCTTACCCTTACCCTTGTACCGTGGATCAAGGAGAGTGGCCAGCCAGTAATGGTCCCTCTCCTTGATCTGAAGAATACGAGGATCCTTCTGCAGACTTTGCAGGATCAGGGAGGCCATGCAGCGTAGGTTAGCTGAGGCATTCGGTCCGGAGTCCTCGGGGTCACTAAGGACGACATGATCCGCAGCCACCTCCTCCCAGCCACGTACAAGTCCACTGGTTTCTTGGGGCTGTAAATCATCCCTAAAAGACTGCTGCTGTTGATGCTGAGTGCCAGGCTCCACCTCCATGCTGACACAATCCTCCTCCTCCTCCTCCTCTTCTTCCTGTGCGATGGGTGGGACAGAAGGAACACTGTCTGGGTAAAGGGGGCCTTGAGAGGCAAGGAAGTCCTCCTCTTCCTGCCTCTGTTCTGCCTCAAGTGCCCTGTCCATTATTCCACGCAGCGTATGTTCCAACAGGTGGACAAGAGGTACAGTGTCACTGATGCATGCACCGTCACTGCTCACCATCCTCGTGGCCTCCTCAAATGGTGCCAGGACAGTGCATGCATCCCTGATCATGCCCCACTGGCGTGGTGAAAAAAACCCGAGCTCCCCTGACCCTGTCCTGGTGCCGTAGTCGCACAGGTACTCATTGATGGCCCTCTGCTGCGTGTGCAGCCGCTGCAGCATGGCCAACGTTGAGTTCCACCTGGTGGGCATGTCACATATAAGGCGGTTCTTGGGCAGGTTCAACTCCTTTTGCAGCTCAGCCAGGCGAGCACTGGCATTATAAGATCTGCGGAAATGCACAGAGACTTTCCTGGCCTGCCTCAGGACATCCTGTAAGCCAGGATACCTGCCCAAGAACCACTGCACCACCAGGTTAAGGACGTGAGCCACACAGGGCACATGGGTCAGTTGTCCCTGTCTGAGAGCGGAGAGGAGGTTGGTGCCATTGTCGCAAACTACCATTCCTGGCTTAAGCTGGCGTGGCGTCAACCACCTCTCGGCCTGCCCCTGCAGAGCAGACAGAACCTCTGCCCCAGTGTGGCTCCTGTCCCCCAAACACACCAGCGCAAGCACGGCATGGCATCTTTTTGCCTGCGTAATTGCATAGCCCCTTGAACGCCTACGGAGCACCGCTGGTTCTGAGGACAAAGCACAGGAAGAGGCCATGGAGGAAGAAGAAGAGGAGGGGGTGGAGGACAGAGGTGTGTCACAACCAGTAGTAGCATTTTGGAGGCGTGGCGGTGGAACAACCTCCAACACTACTGCACCTTGTCCTGCATCCTTCCCAGCTGCCAAAAGAGTGACCCAATGGGCCGTGAAAGAAAGGTAACGTCCCTGTCCATGCCTGCTGGACCATGAGTCAGCGGTAATATGCACCTTACCGCTGACCGCCCTGTCCAGCGAGGCCAAGACATTGCCTTTCACATGCCGGTAGAGAGCCGGAATCGCCTTCCGTGAGAAAAAGTGGCGTTTGGGAACCTGCCACTGAGGAACCGCACATTGCACAAACTCACGGAAGGGGGCCGAGTCTACCAACTGAAAAGGCAGCAGTTGAAGCGCTAGCAATTTAGCCAAGCTAGCATTCAACCGCTGGGCATGTGGATGGCTGGGAGTGAACTTCTTTCGACGGTCCAGCAGCTGGGGCAGGGAAATTTGCCTGCTAGAATCGGACGTTGGTGTACTGCTAGCAGAGTGCCCGCAAGTACTTGGCTGTGACACACCTAATTCTACACCTTCATTCCTCTCAGTGCAGGTTTCAGAGAGGACTGAAGGTATAGTGGGGTTGGAGACCCCAGCTGATGTGGTGCAAGGAGAGGTCCGCTTTGTTTTTTGGTGTGGGTCTTTAAGGTAGGCTTGCCAACGAGCTGCATGGCAGGTCAACATATGTCTGGTCAAGCATGTGGTGCCCAAGCGGCTGATGTTTTGGCCACGCGATATACGCTTGAGACACATGTTGCAAACAGCAGCTGTGCGATCTGATGCACTCGACTCAAAAAAGGCCCACACCAAAGAACTTTTTGAATAACGGGCAGAGGCAGCGCCCTGCACAGGCGGAGCTCTGCAGTGTGATTCCATCGGTGTGCTGCCCTTACGCTGGCCCCCCGAGGGCATCCTGCCTCATTGGAGATGTGCCTCCTCCTCATCCTCCTCCTCCTCCTCTCTCCTATTAGGCACCCACGTGGAGTCAGTGACCTCATCATCCCCTCCCTCCTCATAACTGGAGCCAATCTGGCAGTATGCTGCAGCTGCTGGAACATGACTGCCAGATTGGTGTCCTTCTTGAGCATCCCCTCTCTCTGCTCTCACGCTACTGCCTTCCTCTAGCTGGGTATCATCATCAGACCCTTCGAAACGCTGGGCATCCTCCTGGAGCATGTACCCAACACTGTGCTCAAACAGTTCGGGGGACTACTCAGGGAGGACATGGTTGGTCTAGGGAAGGAGTGACTGATGATGACATTGATACCAGGGAAGAGGACGCTTTGGCAGCTGCTTTGCCAGTACCCTGAGCCTGGGTGAGAGAGGATGAGGAGGATGAGGAGGGCTTGGTCATCCACTCTACCAAGTCTTCGGCATGATGCGGCTCAACACGTCCAGCTGCCGAAAAGAAGGACAAGCGTGTCCCATGGCCACGTGCTGATGGCGATGCACCGCGTCCACAACCAGCACTGTTGTCTCTAGACACAGAGCCTGCTTGCCCTCTTTTATTGGCTCCTGACTGTCTGCCTCTCCTTGTTTGCCTTCCAGACATTCTAATGGCCTGCAGGGAAATGGGAAAACCAGCAATAAGGCCTAGCTTCAGGAGTATATTTTGCAGGAATCACACTACGCCTGCTGTAGGTGCTGCAAATGCCTGTTGGTGTAACACACCAGGAAAAAGCAGCAATACAGGCTAACTTCAGGTGTAATATGATCAGGAGGAACACTCCGCCCGCTGTGTGTGCCGCAAATGCCTGTTGGTGTAACACACCAGGAAAAAGCAGCAATACAGTCTAACTTCAGGTGTAATATGATCAGGAGGCACACTCTGCCCGCTGTAAGTGCCGCAAATGCCTGTTGGTGTAACACACCAGGAAAAAGCAGCAATACAGGCTAACTTCAGGTGTAATATGATCAGGAGGCACACTCCGCCCGCTGTAAGTGCCGCAAATGCCTGTTGGTGTAACACACCAGGAAAAAGCAGCAATACAGGCTAACTTCAGGTGTAATATGATCAGGAGGCACACTCCGCCCGCTGTAAGTGCCGCAAATGCCTGTTGGTGTAACACACCAGGAAAAAGCAGCAATACAGGCTAACTTCAGGTGTAATATGATCAGGAGGCACACTCCGCCCGCTGTAAGTGCCGCAAATGCCTGTTGGTGTAACACACCAGGAAAAGGCAGCAATACAGGCTAACTTCAGGTGTAATATGATCAGGAGGCACACTCCGCCCGCTGTAAGTGCCGCAAATGCCTGTTGGTGTAACACACCAGGAAAAAGCAGCAATACAGGCTAACTTCAGGTGTAATATGCTCAGGAGGCTTAGCAACAATGACACTGACACTGTCCCCTGCCTATCCTTCTCTCTCCCTGCACACAAGGTTTATCAAAGTATATGACACTGACACTCTCCCTGTCTATCCTTCTCTCTCCCTGCACACAAGGTTTAGCAAAGAATGTGACACTGACACTGTCCCCTGCCTATCCTTCTCTCTCCCTACGTGCAAGGTTTAGCAAAGAATATGACACTGACACTGTCCCCTGCCTATCCTTCTCTCTCCCTGCACACAAGGTTTATCAAAGTATATGACACTGACACTCTCCCTGCCTATCCTTCTCTCTCCCTGCACACAAGGTTTAGCAAAGAATATGACACTGACACTCTCCCTGCCTATCCTACTCTCTCCCTACACACAAGTTTGAGGTACAAATAGCACTGACACTGTCCCTGCCTATGTAACTCTTTCCCTGCGCCGGAACACACTACACAAGGCCGCCGCGCTGGCGGCCTTTTATAGTGTGGGGCGTGTGCTAAACCCCCTGAGCTATAATTGGCCACAGGCAACCTGCCTGTGGCCAATTATGGCTCTCCTAGCTGCCGGCGCTGTGATTGGCCAAGCATGCAGGGTCACAGTGCATGCTTGGCCAATCACAGCGCCGGGATTGCACTGCGATGGCGCAGTGTATTGTGGGCCGTTCGCGTCACTCGAATTTGGCGCGAACGGCCCAAATCGTTCGATGTTCGCCGAATGGTCGAACAGCCGATGTTCGAGTCGAACTTATGTTCGACTCGAACACCGAGCTCATCCCTACTTGTAATGATGTAATGGCACCCATTGGCCCCTTTTATGAATCACAGCAACAGCCAGGACTGGCTGGGGAGGCTGGAGTGTTGCCCACCGGCGCTGAGAGCCTCGGGCCGGGGTACTGCTGTCCCTAGACTCCACTGTGATTTGTGACTTTTATCAAATCATCTACTGTACAGAGAGGTGAGCAAAATGAAAAGCATTACAGGAGACTTTTCTATTCCCTGTGTAGCAGGGTGGTCAATTTAAGGGGAGTCTCTGAGTGGTAGTTAGGCTCAGACACCTTGATTTGTTAGTGGCTATGGACCATTTTTGTCCTCGGGGGGATAATGTTGGTGATTTGCCTGCGGGTGGCGCTGCCGTTCTGGGCCGGGGTTGAATCGTGAGCATAGTGCTGTGCCTTTTGTGTCCCCTCTCGGCAGACGTACGGTGGGGTGGGGAACCTGCTGTGCATGCCGGGAGAGGGTATAAAAGGGGCAGACATCTGCTGATCGGGGTCCATGCCCAGGCACCTTCAGCCTGGGAGTGAGTGTGGTTCATCTCCGGGTGCCCTAGGCCCGGAGGCTGTGTTCCTGTTCCATCTCAGGCACCTTTGGCCTGGGATGAGGTACTACCCTGCTGTCCTGTTCGCCTGGGTATGAAGACCCAGGGGATGCGGAGAAGGCCCGGGGCCCAGCACCTTCGGCTGGGGTCCGGTAGGGATTGAGGAGTCTAGGGTGCCACCTTGCGAGGGGCCCCGCACTCAGAGAAGGGAGGATCATTCCAAAGGACCGATGCGGGAGTCACGGTGAAGGAAGGGTCTGTTGACTCTCTGGGGGAACATCTTCTCCTTGATAGGCGCCATGTTCTAAGAAGGAAGTTCACGTTCAGTGGCCTTATTCACCAGGTCTGTGGCAGAGACCAAACTCACGGTCTGTGGCAGAGACTGTGCGCCCAGTATACTGCTCGAGAATCTGAGTAGTGAAGTAAAGAGCTACGTTTGTGCCTGGACCTCCTCCACACCTTGAGCTGTTCTGTTTCTTTGCTTCAACCTTTCTTTTTCCTATCCAAGAGACTGTGTATACTAAAGCGAGAATAAATCTTAAGTTGGAGCTTCAGCTGGTGTGGACATTCATGTTACTGGGGAAATTAAGGACTTGCCTCTACTCACGGTAGAGGCGAGAAACATTCTCGGGAGGATTCTGGCCTGGCTGCAGACAAGACCCAACAATAACACTGCTCAACCTTTTGCACAAGAGGGTACGGGCTGATAGCGCGGTGTGCCTTTCTCCCCCTGCGAGGAGCCGAGTTAAATGCAGGAGGGGGATAGGTGGGTGCGCTAGACCTATGATGACTGAATGCTCATTACTGGGGAGCAGGGGCAGATTGATAACACTCAGGGCCCCCAGACCAAATAAAGCAAGGGACACCTGTCAGGCCCAGCCCATGACCCGCCCTTGGCCCGGCATCTACATTTTGCACAAAGTACAATTTCTGCCTTTTTTTTTTAATGGCATCTCTCTCTAACAGTGTCCATTAGACAGTCTGTTAGAAATCATCCCCTCCAGGTCCCATTAGAGTCTACAACAGAGTCTAATGGGACCTGGAGGGGGGTCACTAGAGAGTCTCTGTTAAAGAGAGACCCCCCTCCAGGACCCATTAGAGACTACATAGGAGTCTCTAACAGAAGCCCTTTCAGTGTCCATTATAGAGTCTGTCAGAAAGAGTCCCCTACAGGTCCCATTAGAGACTACAAAGAAGCATAATGGGACCTGGAGGGGGCCTCTTTCTAACAGAGTGTACAGTGAGCCCCTTCATTCACTCTGGTCCTCACTGGACCCCTCCTTGTGCCATGACTCTCACTCCTGCCCCAACCTCTCACAAATTAGAAATAAAATTGGCACTGTGTAGTGCTCCTCTTACCTTAACTATGGGTACTGTAGCTGTGGCTGGCTCCCGCGTCCTCTGTGGCTGGCTCTCACATCCTCCGTGGCTTGTTCTTACGTCCTCTGTAGTTGGCTACCGCGTCCTCTGTGGCTGGCTCCTATGGGTGGCTGGCTGGCACCCTGCTATGGCTGGCTACCTGCTGTGGGTGGGTGGCTGGCTGGCATGGACGGTGAACACTGCTGTGGGTGGCTGGCCTGGCTCCCTGCTGTGGGTGGGTGGCTGGCATGGAAGATGCACCCTGCTGTGGGTGGCTGGCTGGCACAGATAGTGCACCCTGCTGTGGGTGGCTGGCCTGGCTCCCTGCTGTGGGTTTGTCACCGAGGGTGGCTGGCTGGCACTCTAGCCCTGCTGTGGGTGGGTCAATGTGGCTGGCTGGCACCCTGGCCCTGCTGTGGGTGAGTCCCCGTGGGTGGCTGGCTGGCACCCTGCTGTGGGTGGGTCACCATTGATGGCTGGCTGGCACCTTGGCTCCACTGTGTGTGGGTCACCGTGGGTGGCTGGCACCCTGCTGTGGGTGGGTCACCATTGATGGCTGGCTGGCACCTTGGCTCCACTGTGTATGAGTCACCGTGGGTGGCTGGCTGGCACCCTGCTGTGGGTGGGTCACCATTGGTGGCTGGCTGGCACCCTGGCTCTGCTGTGGGTGGGTCACTGTGGGTGGCTGGCTGGCACCCTGGCCCTGCTGTGGGTCATGGGTGGGTCAACGTGGCTAGCTGGCACCCTGGCCCTGCTGTGGATCACAGGTGGGTCACCGTGGGTGGCTGGCTGTCACCCTGGCCCTGCTGTGGGTCACTGTGGGTGGCTGGCACCCTGGCCCTGCTGTGGGTGGCTGGGTGGCTGGCTGGCACCCTTGCTCTGCTGTAGGTGGGTCATTGTGGGTGGCTGGCTGGCACCTTGGCCCTGCTGTGGGTTCACTGTGGGTGGCTGGCTGGCACCCTGGCCCTGCTGTGGGTCATGGCTGGTGGCTGACTGGCACCCAGGCCCTGCTGTGGGTCACGGGTGGGTGGCTGGCATCCTGGCCCTGCTGTGGGTCACGGGTGGGTGGCTGGCTGGAACCCTGGCCCTGCTGTGGGTCACTGTGGGTAGCTGGCTGGCACCCTGGCCCTGCTGTGGGTCAACATGGGTGGCTGGCTGGCACCCTGGCCCTACTGTGGGTCACCGTGGGTGGTTGGCCCTGCTGTGGGTCACTGTGGGTGGCTGGCTGGCTGGAACCCTGGCCCTGCTGTGGGTGAGTCACCGTGGGTGGCTGGCTGGCACCCTGGCCCTGCTGTGGGTCATGGGTGGGTCAGTGTGGGTGGCTGGCTGGCACCCTGGCCCTGATGTGGGTCACGGGTGGGTCACTGGGTGGCTGGCTGGTACCCTGGCCCTGCTGTGGGTCACGGGAGGGTCACTGTGGGTGGCTGGCCGCCTCCCTGGCCCTGCTGGGGGTAGCTGGCTGGCACCCTGGCCCAGCTGTGGGTGGGTCACTGTGGGTGGCTGCCTGGCACCCTGGTCCTGCTGTGGGTCATGGGTGGGTCACTGTGGGTGTGTGGCTGGCACCCTGGCCCTGCTGTGGGTCACCATGGGTGCGTGGCTGGCACCCTGGCCCTGCTGTGGGTCACCGTGGCCCTGCTGTGGGTCATGGGTGGGTCACTGTGGGTGGCTGACTGGCACCCTGGCCCTGCTGTGGGTCACTGGGTGGCTGGCACCCTGGCTCTGCTGGGGGTCATGGGTGGGTGGCTGGCTGGAACCCTGGCCCTGCTGTGGGTCACTATGGGTGGCTGGCTGGCATCCTGGCCCCGCTGTGGGTAGCTGGCTGGCACCCTGGCCCGCTGTGGGTAGCTGGCTGGCATCTTGGCCCTACTGCGTCTGCAATCTCTAGCCATCTGTTTTCTTGTATTATGTCCATAGTCTCTAACCATCTATTCTATCATGTCTGCCGTCCTGGCCATCTCTTGTATCATGTCCGCAGTCTCTAACCATATCTTCTATCATGTGTGCAGTCTTTGACCATCTCTTGTATCGTGACCCTGCTGTGCGTCACAGGTGGGTCAGTGTGGGTGGCTGGCTGGCACCCTGGCCCTGCTGTGGGTCACAGGTGGGTCAGTGTGGGTGGCTGGCTGGCACCCTGGCCCTGCTGTGTGTCACGGGTGGGTCACTGTGGGTGGCTGGCTGGCACCCTGGCCCTGCTGTGGGTCACAGGAGGGTCACCGTGGGTGGCTGGCTGCCTCCCTGGCCCTGCTGGGGGTAGCTGGCTGGCACCCTGGCCCAGCTGTGGGTGGGTCACCGTGGGTGGCTGGCTGGCACCCTGGTCCTGCTGTGGGTCACTGTGGGTGTCTGGCACCCTGGCCCTGCTGTGGGTCACCGTGGGTGCGTGGCTGGCTGGCACCCTGGCCCTGCTGTGGGTCATGGGTGGGTCACTGTGGGTGGCTGGCTGGCACCCTGGCTCTGCTGTGGGTCATGGGTGGGTGGCTGGCTGGAACCCTGGCCCTGCTGTGGGTCACTGTGGGTGGCTGTCTCCCTGGCCCCGCTGTGGGTAGCTGGCTGGCACCCTGGCCCTACAGCATCTGCAATCTCTAGCCATCTGTTTTCTTGTATTATGTCCATAGTCTCTAACCATCTATTCTATCATGTCTGCCGTCCTGGCCATCTCTTGTATCATGTCCGCAGTCTCTAACCATATCTTCTATCATGTGCGCAGTCTTTGACCATCTCTTGTATCGTGACCCTGCTGTGCGTCACAGGTGGGTCAGTGTGGGTGGCTGGCTGGCACCCTGGCCCTGCTGTGGGTCACAGGTTGGTCAGTGTGGGTGGCTGGCTGGCACCCTGGCCCTGCTGTGTGTCACGGGTGGGTCACTGTGGGTGGCTGGCTGGCACCCTGGCCCTGCTGTGGGTCACAGGAGGGTCACCGTGGGTGGCTGGCTGCCTCCCTGGCCCTGCTGGGGGTAGCTGGCTGGCACCCTGGCCCAGCTGTGGGTGGGTCACCGTGGGTGGCTGGCTGGCACCCTGGTCCTGCTGTGGGTCACTGTGGGTGTCTGGCACCCTGGCCCTGCTGTGGGTCACCGTGGGTGCGTGGCTGGCTGGCACCCTGGCCCTGCTGTGGGTCATGGGTGGGTCACTGTGGGTGGCTGGCTGGCACCCTGGCTCTGCTGTGGGTCATGGGTGGGTGGCTGGCTGGAACCCTGGCCCTGCTGTGGGTCACTGTGGGTGGCTGGCTCCCTGGCCCCGCTGTGGGTAGCTGGCTGGCACCCTGGCCCTACAGCATCTGCAATCTCTAGCCATCTGTTTTCTTGTATTATGTCCATAGTCTCTAACCATCTATTCTATAATGTCTGCAGTCCTGGCCATCTCTTGTATCATGTCCGCAGTCTCTAACCATATCTTCTATCATGTCCACAGTCTTTAACCATCTCTTGTATCGTGACCCTGCTGTGCGTCACAGGTGGGTCACTGTGGGTGGCTGGCACCCTGGCTCTGCTGTGGATCACAGGTGGGTGGCTGGCTGGAACCCTAGCCCTGCTGTGGGTCACGGTGGGTGGCTGGCTGGCTGGCAACCTGGCCCTGCTGTGGGTAGCTGGCTGGCACCCTGACCCTGCTGTGGGTCACTGTGGGTGGCTGGCTGGCACCCTGGCCCTGCTGTGGGTCATGGGTAAGTGGTTGGCTGGCACCCTGGTCATGCTGTGGGTCACGAGTGGGTCACTGTGGGTGGCTGGCTGCCACCCTGGCCCTAGTGTGTCTGCAATCTCTAGCCATCTGTTTTCTTGTATCATGTCTCTAACCATCTCTACTATTATGTCTGCAGTTTCTAACCATCTAATTTATCATGTCTGCAGTATCTGACCTTCTCTTGTATCATGTCCGCAGTCTCTGACCATCTCTTGTATCGTGTCTGCAATCTCTGGCCTTCTGTTATCTTGTATCATGTCTGCAATCTCTGAAGACATTTGTTCTGGTGACCCTGGTGGTCAATCCAGCACTGTGCAAAAGAGCAGCATAGCTGTTCTCTCTCTCTCTCTCTCCTCATTTGCCCAGAAGCAGCAGTAGGAGCCATAGGCTAATGCTGCTGTCAATCAGTCGGTTAGGAGGGAGCAGGGGGTGGGACTGAGCCACACTGCATGTCGGGAGCAAGCCTTCATGAGTGCTCCCATAGCAAGCGGCTTGCTATGGGGGCACTCAGCAGGAGGGAGGAGCCAAGAGTGCCAGCAGGGGACCCAAGAAAAGAGTATTGGGGCTGGTCTGTGCAAAACTATTGCACAGAGCAGATAAGTATACTGTTTTTTTTTGTTTTTAAATTTTACCTTTACAATCACTTTAAAGTGAGGCCCGGAACGGAAAAGACAAAAGAAAGTAGTGCAGGGCCGGGCATGACAGTGTGTTTAGGGTATACAAGCAAGGGTTAACATGTAAGCTGAGTGGGGAGGTGATCTGAGAGGAAAAGACTGAGGGGGAGTGGCATTATTTAAGAGAGAGGTAAAAGAACAGTAAGCTGGGAAAGAAATTGGAGGAGGCAGTTTTTCACTCTGCTCCTCCACAATGGCTAACGTGGATTTCATCTTTGTACAATTAAGGGCGACAGCAGCGAGCAAGGGACCCGAGTGGCTGCACAGCCAGGTCGCGGGCTTGATAGAGGACCAGGTGGGCGGATCAGGACTGGGAGGTCCGCTCCCCCCGCAAAAAGAATCCAGCAGTCTGCCAGTGCAGGCCCCGGGCGGAATCCACGCCGCCGGTCTTGTTCGGTGGCTGCTTCCCCGCCCATGATTCGCGGGTCTTCAGATGCATCACCCCCCCTCTGCCCCGGGAGCCATTAGGGGGAGGCTCGGTGAGGGAGAAGTGCCAGCACGGCCGTGGGGCCTTGTCCAGGCAGGGCCGGCGGTTCCGCGGGTGGGCGTGGCCTATCGGGATGGCGGGACGCAAACCAAGATGGCGGAGATCGGGTGGAAAATGGCGACCACAGTGGCGCACCAGGTGGCCCGCGCGGTTCCGCGTCCAGGGGCGGAGCTGCTCATGCGGGTCGGCCCACACTGCTGAGTGAATCCACGGCTTCCAGGACAACTTCGCCTGGGGGGCTGACATCACCACCGATCCCGGTCAGTGATGACAGGTCTGAGGGTGAGCGGTCAGTGTCGGAGGAGGAGGAGTCCCAGGACCGCAAACCAGCGAGGGAGGTCCGTGCAACGGCTGTTGGGGGTGCTCCCAGTCAGCCCGGTATGTTCACTTACAATTCTAACATTTCCTTGTCTGATGCTTTGTGTGATTTGTTGGGTGTAGGAAAAGGGGGGGAAGCTGGGGCAGTAGTGCCACCGCCGCATGCGGTGGTGGCAGCTGCTGGCCCGCAGGTGGCGGGCAGTGTGCGCGCCAGTTCGGGGTCAGAGGCTCAGCAGTAGGCACCGGCAGTGAGTGTGGCTGTGGGGGATGGCGGGGTGTCGGCTGTGGCTGGGGTTGCAGGGGTGTCCTCTCCCCCTCCGGGGCCTCCGGCTGAACTCTCGGGGGCTGTGTCAGGTACCGAGAAGGCAGGGGGATCAGGGGGGGCCCAGAGGCTGCTGTGCGGGCGGATGTGGTACGTATTGCGGACGCAGCAAAATGTGAGGTGTACGTGTGCTTTGAGGGTCCACTGGGAGCACACTTGAAGCAGGGAGGTAAGAGATAAGATTTGCAAGGGTGAGTATGTAGAGATCTTTTCACTTTTGCCATTAGAAAAGTTTAACTTGGACAGGGTCAAGCCTGATGATTCCAAGAAGGAGGATGAAGAAAAGAGGCGGTACAGGTTGATCCCGCGGACGTTTGTGAACTGGCTTCAGGCGTTCGCCATTATAGCGAGTGTCATAGGGGAGAAGAACCCCGAACATTGTTCGGCGTTGTTCTGTTACATGGATGCCATTGGGAAGGCCCACAGGGTGTATGGGGGCTCGGCTTGGTTGAGATATGATGAACAGTTCAGATAGCGCAGGGCAGTTAGGCCGTCACTTTGTTGGGATCATAAAGACATCAGCCTCTGGATGCGGCTTATGTCGTTGGCGAGCGCCCCCACTCAGTTTCTTCAAGGTGGGGCCGGGGGTACAACCTCCTCAGGACTACCGGCCGGAAAAAAATTGGGGGTCTTGCAGATTTAGGCATGAGTGTTCAGGGTGTGGGGGATCCCACCCCTTGTCCAAGTGCTTTAAAAAGGGTGAGCGTGCTAGCAAACCTGCTCACAAAAGGGACGAAGTGGTAAAGGATGCAGCCTTTCCTAAGTAGATACCCGGATAGGGCAGCGGCTATGCCGCTTGCCTCTGGGTTTCGGGAGGGTTTCAGGACACCGTGTTCATTGGTGGTGGTCCCGCCGGTGGCGCGGAATTTGAAACAGGACCCGGGTCCCCAAACACTTTTTAGGACAATAACTTGCATATAAGCCTTTATAATTAGCACTTTAGATTTCGAACGTTCGAGTCCATTGTATTTAATAGGGTTCTAAAGTTCACGCGAACATTCTGTCTGTTTGCAGGTTCTGGTGCGAACCCAACAGGGGGGTGTTCGGCTCATCCCTGCCCCAGAGCCTATGCTGTGGTTGGGTATGATCAGTCCATCCTGTGTGTTGCTGTGCAGCAGTTTGATACTGTAGTACCACTCAGGGTATTGCTGACTTTCAGGTAAATTTGTATCATCACTATATGTTTTGTAGCTAGACGGCTGTCTGCCACCATAGATTGACTCCCACACATGCCCCCAGGGAGGGATAGTTCATGCCTCTGACCATACTATTT
This sequence comes from Rana muscosa, assembly GCA_029206835.1. NCBI lineage: Eukaryota > Metazoa > Chordata > Amphibia > Anura > Ranidae > Rana > Rana muscosa. The sequence goes on along the minus strand of CM055122.1, from coordinate 636,298,953 downwards.
TGCCACACCTTGTTTGGTGCTGGACTACTCCGGCTTGGTGAGCATATTTTCCAGTCACTTTATTATTGATTAAACTTGTTTTTATTTTGAATTTCATGTTTCACTTTCTTAGCACCCCTTACCCCCAGAGGCTGTTCCCGCATAACGCATTAGAGATCAAAAGACCCCTCACCCATGGAAGACCTCATATTTACATTTTTGTATAAAGATTTGAATTTATTGTGATTGTTACAGTTGTGGTGTCTGTTACTCTATGGGATGAAGCTGAAGGAGGTTTCATATATACATACTCATGTACAGTACAATATTTTATCCATGTGATTTTATCCACATTGTAATATTAAAAATGTTATGATTTCATATTGATTGGTTTTGTTGGCACCTAAAAAGTCCATTGTACTTTCCTACATTTTGACTATGAGGGCAGACACCGAACAGGAGGAGCAGACGCTCCTCCTGCGGGAGAGGACAGCGGGAGACCCGAAAAGAAGACGTTTGGGCCGCTCTGTGCAATATGTGCACAGAGCAGGTAAGTATAACATGTTTGTTATTTTAATTTAAAAAATAGCCTTTAATAACACTTTAATTATCTTTTATTTTTGTGTGTGTGTGTGTGTGTGTAAGGAATGGGGCATTGGGGGTTGTTGAAAGATGATTTTTCCTTTTCTGTAGGCCCTCTGCTTATAGAAAACATATGGTTTGTCAGCCTTCATTGACATTTCTAGTCCATACTATATGATTCAACAGTGTCTTTACCAAAGGCACGCGCACAGGGTGTGCCAGGTGTGCCTGGGCACACCCTAATCACCTTGTGCAATGCAGATTGCCCCTACTGCCCTGGCTCATTCCTGCCCTCCTCCCCCAGCACTGCCGGCTTCCTTCCTCTTCTCTCCAAAAGGCTGCTGCTGCTGGCACATACAAGGAACTTTTAAAAGGAGTGGGGGTAGGGGTCGGTAAATATATCATTTACCAGATCCTTCCCTTTGTGAATGAGCACAGTAAGTGATCGGTACCATGTGTTTGAGCTTTGGAGTGCATACCCTAATGCAATAGGCTGCGCACACCTATAGTCTTTACATAAAAGTAAAACTGGCCCAGTGCAAAAAACAAGCCACTCTGCTACTCTGGTAGTAGAAAAAAAAACAATAAAGTACATAAAACTGCACACCTCTGTTTAGTTTTAATCATACATCTTTTATCATGACATCAGAATGTTTTCTAGGTTAAAGTAATGTATCACATGGCAGGAAAACTGCTTTATTCCAGTTTGCCTCCCCAACAAGAAATCTTTGTTGTTTGCCTGCATAAGCATATACTTTGTAGAACATACATATCTGCTTCTTGTATTGCCCCTTACCAAACATAGTAAATACTAAAAAGCAATAGTGGGTCTACATTATAATTTAGATATTGTAGCACCATGTGCATTATCATCATGTCCACATGATTGGTTCAGCATGTGGGGCTTTAGAAATACAGCTGTCATAGATATCACTTCTTAAGACAACAGCTGCAGCCTTCCAAGCTGTGGACATAGTAGACCTCATTTTCAAAAGTACTATGAACAAAAAGTTGCTGTCTCTAATAACAGACAGATTTTCCATGTTTCTTTTGCAGCATAGGAGAATTAATAGAAGAGCCTGACTAGCTGTTATGGGCAACATGAAGTGTGTACTGTATATGGACACAATAAATTATGAGGCCTACTATGGTAAGGTGACCAGATTTTTAAAATGAAATCCGGGGACATATTTTTTTTTTTACTAGTATTGGCGGCAATCAGCGACTCTCTGCCTGTCGCCGCCGCCCGCCTCACAGCCTGTCAAGTCTTACTCTCCAGGACCTGGCTACTACTGAGTGGGGTGCGGAGGAAGATCACTCCACCAGGGAAGGCAAGGAGATAAGCAAGCAGGAGGCTTGCAGGGACTTGAGCCAAGGCAGAACATGCGAGTGGAGCTGAATGGGCATGCACCCAAAACTGAAGAACTATTCCCTCCGCTCCGACCAGCACATGATCATCAGAAAGGGGCACAGATAATGGAAAAAATACACCCCCCTAAGCTAGTAGGAGCGGCGGAGTCGGGGGGTGTAATTGCCCCAGCCCCTGTTCAAACCCAATCCGGGGACAAAACCGGGGACAGACTTGGTCCGGGGACAGTGTCCTCAATCCGGGGACTGTCCCCTGAAACCGGGGATGTCTGGTCACCCTATACTATGGGATCCCTACAGGGAAAACTTTACAGCACAGATCTTTGTTGCACTTATTTATTTCTCCACTCAAGTAATCAGTTGACAAACAGATCACAAACTGCTGGGAGAAGGTATGAGTTTAGTAACAGTGTAGCGAGCATACAGGCAGACTAGTACTGAGAACAAGTATGGCGTCCCTTTTCTAGACGGCCATTCTGCTTTCCATGGTTGGCAGGAATTATGGGATGAGCAGTAGATAGCTAACTTTATCTCACAGTTGACTTCATGCAGCAAATTGTGATATGTTTCTTCTTTGATTACAGGAGAAAAATTTAATATAGAAATCATTTTCCCAAGTCATCTTCCAGAACCACATAGGAGGGTGGCTACACCCATCCTAAACAGGAAACATCCACAATGATAAAAGACCAAAAAAGACCAATGCATTGTCTTCCCTCAGGCCTAAGGCTGGATTCACACCTATGCATTTTTAGTGCTTTTTGCATTTTGCAGATTTGCACTACAGAATGTGTTCCCTAGGAAACCATGTTAAATGGGCTGTAGTGCAAATCTGCAAAACGCAAAAAGCACTAAAAATGCATCGGTGTGAATCCAGCCTAACAGGGAGAAGTATCGTTTCTGAGGCTTTTTACAGGCTTTTGTGCTAGGCTGCAGGGGCCTCCCTGGCTATTCAACCCCACCCCATTCAGGAACAGTGTACACAATGAAAAGCACCTCTCTAACTGTGAGAGACTCCATTAGTAATGGTTGATCACTGGTATTGCCACTCCAGGTGCTCAGGTTCAGACATCCTCCCACTCGTCACAAACACTTGAATAGAAATGAATTGGAAGAACCGACACTCTGGAATCCATCCATATGCTTTATTCAGATAAAACCAAGTTACAAGATAACTGCTGACATGTTTCAGCAGGTAGCCTTGCTCACAGCCTAGTCACCAACATGAACTATATATATATATATACAGGTCCTTCTCAAAAAATTAGCATATTGTGATAAAGTTCATTATTTTCTGTAATGTACTGATAAACATTAGACTTTCATATATTTTAGATTCATTACACACAACTGAAGTAGTTCAAGCCTTTTCTTGTTTTAATATTGATGATTTTGGCATACAGCTCATGAAAACCCAAAAATCCTATCTCAAAAAATTAGCATATTTCATCCGACCAATAAAAGAAAAGTGTTTTTAATACAAAAAAAGTCAACCTTCAAATAATTATGTTCAGTTATGCACTCAATACTTGGTCAAGAATCCTTTTGCAGAAATGACTGCTTCAATGCGGCGTGGCATGGAGGCAACCAGCCTGTGGCACTGCTGAGGTGTTATGGAGGCCCAGGATGCTTCGATAGCGGCCTTAAGCTCATCCAGAGTGTTGGGTCTTGCGTCTCTCAACTTTCTCTTCCCAATATCCCACAGATTCTCTATGGGGTTCAGGTCAGGAGAGTTGGCAGGCCAATTGAGCACAGTAATACCATGGTCAGTAAACCATTTACCAGTGGTTTTGGCACTGTGAGCAGGTGCCAGGTCGTGCTGAAAAATGAAATCTTCATCTCCATAAAGCTTTTCAGCAGATGGAAGCATGAAGTGCTCCAAAATCTCCTGATAGCTAGCTGCATTGACCCTGCCCTTGATAAAACACAGTGGACCAACACCAGCAGCTGACATGGCACCCCAGACCATCACTGACTGTGGGTACTTGACACTGGACTTCAGGCATTTTGGCATTTCCCTCTCCCCAGTCTTCCTCCAGACTCTGGCACCTTGATTTCCGAATGTACTTTGGACCACTGAGCAACAGTCCAGTGCTGCTTCTCTGTAGCCCAGGTCAGGCGCTTCTGCCGCTGTTTCTGGTTCAAAAGTGGCTTGACCTGGGGAATGCGGCACCTGTAGCCCATTTCCTGCACACGCCTGTTCACAGTGGCTCTGGATGTTTCTACTCCAGACTCAGTCCACTGCTTCCGCAGGTCCTCCAAGGTCTGGAATCGGTCCTTCTCCACAATCTTCTTCAGGGTCCGGTCACCTCTTCTCGTTGTGCAGCGTTTTCTGCCACACTTTTTCCTTCCCACAGACTTCCCACTGAGGTGCCTTGATACAGCACTCTGGGAACAGCCTATTCGTTCAGAAATTTCTTTCTGTGTCTTACCCTCTTGCTTGAGGGTGTCAATGATGGCCTTCTGGACAGCAGTCAGGTCGGCAGTCTTACCCATGATTGCGGTTTTGAGTAATGAACCAGGCTGGGAGTTTTTAAAAGCCTCAGGAATCTTTTGCAGGTGTTTAGAGTTAATTAGTTGATTCAGATGATTAGGTTAATAGCTCGTTTAGAGAACCTTTTCATGATATGCTAATTTTTTGAGATAGGATTTTTGGGTTTTCATGAGCTGTATGCCAAAATCATCAATATTAAAACAAGAAAAGGCTTGAACTACTTCAGTTGTGTGTAATGAATCTAAAATATATGAAAGTCTAATGTTTATCAGTACATTACAGAAAATAATGAACTTTATCACAATATGCTAATTTTTTGAGAAGGACCTGTATATATTGTGAGAGGGGGTTAGCTCGACAGCGGGTGTGTGTGACCCCCTGGATGGGTTCACTACACAAAAATTAGACACAGCAAACAGCAGTGAAGGTGAAAAAACAAAGGTGCAGGTTTATTTACACTATTTACAAAGATCCAAAAACAGCAAAACAAAAAGAAACATGAAAATAAATCCTTGACAAGTTGGCCACTTACTATATACACAGGTTTCCCTGGCTATCAGCTAGGTGCAGCCTTGTGCTGTCCCAGCACCTATCTCCCTGTTACAGAGGCTTGCCACACAAGCGTTGTCTCACCGCACAGACAGGTACCACACTCCCCAGTCTAAACAGGCACAGAACTGGTTCCAGGATGGAGCACCTCCCTAAGCATGCAGGGAGATTTTGTAAAGGTATTTTTTTTTCTTTTTTAAATAATAAACATACTTACCTCCACTGTGCAGTTCGTTTTGCACAGAGTGGCCCCGATTCTCGTCTTCTGGGGTCCCTCTGCGGCTGTCTCAGCTCCTCCTCGCAAGAGCTAATCCCTGTTCTGAGGAGCTCTCTCCCTGATGGGTTTTACTTCCTCTTTAGCCCACTGCAAAGCCTGCAAATGAAAAGCATAATGGTAGCTTTTAATACTAGCCCATTATGTGTCACTTACCTGCAAAATAATCCAGCGATGTCCCCAGAGTAGGCAGCGTCCATCTTCTGGCCCCTCTTTCTTCCAGGCCACGGACTCCTGCTCTGTGATTTCCGGAGCCGCGTGACGTCACTCCTGCGCATGCGCACAGGAGCCGCGATTCACGGCACAGGCTGGGGAAGAAACGGCACTACACCTACGTCATTGGCTGAGTGGACCTGATGGGGAACATGAGAAGGGGCGGGTCTATTCATTTTTTACACTGCGGAGGAAGTTCCCCATCAGGTCCCCGCAGCCAATGACGTAGGCGGGGTCTGAGATACGAGGGGCGCACCCGCCCCCTCGTACCTCAGACCTCGCCTACGTCATTGGCTGAGCGGACCTGATGGGGAACTTCCTCTGCAGTGTAGGTCCACTCAGCCAATGACGTTTCATGTGGAGTGGAGACTGCAGCGCTGGAATGTGTTTTTTATTTTTTTATTTTTAATAAAGGACTTTTCCCAACGTTGTCTGTGTGTTTTTTTTACATTTTTTTTTACACTTTCTTTTTTTCTACCCCATACCAATTCACATAGGGGGGGGATCTGGGGGTCCCCTTTGTTAAAGGGGTCTTCCAGATTCCGATAAGCCCTCTGCCCACAGACCCCCATAACCACCGGGCAAGGGTTGTGGGGATAAGTCCCTTGTCCCCATCAACATGGGGACATCCTCCCCATGTTGAGGGCATGTGGCCTGGTACGGTTCAGGAGGGGGGGGCACTCTCTCGTCCCCCCTCTTTTCCTGTGGCCTGCCAGGTTGCGTGCTCGGATAAAGGATCTGGTATGAATTTTTGGGGGAACTCCACGCTATTTTTTTTTTTACATTTGGGGTGGAGTTCCCCTTAAAATTCATACCAGACCTGAAGGGTCTAGTATGGATATTTAGGGGGGAACCCCAGGTAATTTTTTTTTTATTTGACGCAGGGTTCCCCTTAATATCCATACCAGACCTGAAGGGCCTGGTAATTGAATTTGGGGGGACCCCCACGCATTTTTTTTTTCCATCAATTACTTTTCGCTATATTGCCGGGAGCCGACAATTCATTATAGCCGTGAGTGCTTTTAAATTACTTTTTTTTCCTTCAGAAATTAAATTTTGTGCAGGAACAGTTCTAAGCACGGGAAACAAGCGCTGCTTTACAGGCATACTATACACCCCCCCCCCCCCCCCCCCAGGTACGAAATTTAAAGGAATATTTCACTTTTATTGTTTTATAGTTACATAGTTAGTCAGGTTGAAAAAAGACATAAGTCCATCCAGTTCAACCATTCACTTTAAGCATTATTAAAATCACTGCTCCCGAAAAAACTGCAGTCCCCAAACACTTTTTAGGACAATAACTTGCATATAAGCTTTTAAAATTAGAACTTTAGATTTCTCCCATAGACTTTTACAGGGTGTTCCGCGGCTTTTCGAATTTGCCGCGAACACCCCAAATTGTTCGCTGTTCGGCGAACATGTGAACAGGCAATGTTCGAGTCGAACGTGAGTTTGACTCAAACTTGAAGCTCATCCCTAGTCAGGAATATCAGAGAGATAGAGGCAGGTGGAAGAAAAACAGACTGTGGGCTAATGATAATGATAGCTAATGTCACTAATTAATGTAAAAACAGATCCACATCATATCTGTAGTTCATTCCAGGCTAAATTCTTGTTGTTTTTTTTTAAATCAAAAAGGGTTTTATTGAACACATTAACTATCTTCCAATGCACAAGCCAAAATTTTTAACCAATGACAGTTACACAGTCGGGTTAACATTACAGTTACTACAAATCAAGATACAGCATACGGTACATTTGCATACTACCATGCCAACCCCTCACAGACACAAATCACATTATGCATGGGTCATATATAATGCATATTCACCCCTAGGGACACTGAAGAAGTCGGGACATCACAAGTTCTTTAGGGCTTAGTCCAGGTGTGTCTAGCAACGTGACCATATGCGTTCAAACCTACTCGGGCATCCCCTGTGTTGGTAGATATATGTTTCCATAATAAGGGTATTCCCCATATGCGTTATCCAGGAGGTGGTAGTGGGCGGCGAGGTTGATTTCCATCCCATTAAGATAAGTTTCCTGGCCTGAAATAGCACCCTAGAGAATGCAATCCTGAGCAATTCCTCAGGGATCACTTCCTCCAGAACCCCTAGTATACAACATATAGGGTCAGTAGGCACCTTTGTTTGAAACACCCGGTTGAGTGTTTCGGGCAGCATCACAAGAGATGTATGAGATCTCCGTTGTGTTGTCAAAGGGTCCGCCAGTCGGCCCATCTTATGAAGTTTTTTCGGGGTGTAGTGTGCTCTTAGTATTATATAGAGTTGGGAAACTTTTTGTGCCACATTCAGGGAGTGGATATGGACTGCAGGGCCTCCTCCCACTGATCCCCCGTAATTTGTCCCAGGTTTCTCTCCCATTCAGACACTGCCTTACTGGGGTATGTCCATAGGTGTTGTGTAAGTAACATTTGGTAGGATTGAGATATGATCCCCTTAGTTTCAGTGCTGGAGTGCAACACGTGGAATACAGGAGTGGGTGACAGTGCCCACTCTCCTGCATCCCCCTGTGCCGCAACAGCGCATCGGAGCTGAAGGTAAGAGTAGAACATAGTGGTGGGTAAGTTAAACTTGGTTCATAGTTCAGGGAAGGACAACAGTTTACAGTTACTAAATATGTGGGATAGCAGAGTCACACCATATTCGCGCAATGGAGGCCCCTGTTGTAACTTAGCCAGTTCCACATATGAGTGATTACCCCATATTGGACTGAAATCCATGAATTCCAGCACCCCCTGGAGTTGCCTGCCCTTGTTCCATATTTTTTTGGATTAGTGTGAGCGTTGGCGTCTGTTTATAGGATTTCAGGAACAATTGCGCCTCCAGTCTCATCGGGATGGTCTTGGCCCCCGAGGCAAACAGCATCAGCTGAGCCGACGAGCCGACCGGATCCTGACACATAGAGCCAACCAAATGTTACAGCTGGGCCACTATATAGTACAGCCAAGGGTTGGGGACCGCCAAACCTCCGCTGTCCTTAGAGTGCTGCAACTGCTTCAGTTTAATCCTAGGGGGCTTAGTGTTCCATAGTAACCGTCGAAAAGGGGTGTTTACCACTCTAAAGATTTTAAGGTGTATTAGTACTGGCGAATTGTGTAGGAAATATAACAACTGGGGCATTAAGATCATTTTGATTAGGTTAGCTTTGCCTGCCAGTGACAAGTTAAGGTGGTTCCATGTATTAATCTTATACCGAAAGCGGGACAGTAAGGGATGCACATTTAGGGAGCAGTAATCCCTGAGTCGGGGCAAAATCTGTACACCCAGGTATTTGAAGTTGGTAACCACTGGGATGGGACAAGAATCAGGAAGTTCCACCTCCCAGGCCTCGTCCAGCATCATTAGTGCTGATTTAGACCAGTTTATGGTCAGACCAGAATAGTGGCCAAACTACGATACTATGGACATGACCCCCGTTAATGAGTGGTTGGGGTCCCCCAGGAAGAGTAGCATGTCATCCGCATATAGCATAATTTTTTCATGCAAAGCACCATACTGGAACCCACGGACCCGGGTACTGGCCCTCACCAAGGCTGCTAATGGTTCTATAGCAATTGCAAAGAGCAGGGGAGACAGCGGACAACCCTGCCGAGTTCCCCTGCCCAGAGCAAAAGCAGGTGACATCCTGTCCGCCACCCTGATGGTCGCCTGTGGGGAAGCATAGAGCAGCTTAACCCAGGCAACACACCGGTCCCTGAAGCCAAACTTGGATAGCACTGCCCACAGATACCTCCAGCTGATACTGTCGAACGGTTTGTTGGCGTCGAGGGATAGAAGAGCCATGTGACCCCCATTATCCGCTTGCAGTTGTATGTTAACGAAGAGTCTCCTATGGTTGGTAGCCTTGGACTTTTGTGGCATAAAGCCAGCCTGATCCTGGTGAATAATGGGAGGATATTATCCCGTTGAGCCGAAGCGCCAGGACCTTTGCAAGGATTTTTACATCTCTCTGAAGCAATTAATGGGTCTGTAGGAGCCTGGGTCAACCGGATCCTTCCCTGGCTTAAGCAGCAAAATCACATTCGCTCTGGCCATAGAGGCAGGAAGTTTACCCTCATCTAGAGAGACATTAAAAACCTCCAACAGCTCTGGCAGTAGTTGTTCACCAAATTGAGTGTATACATCCATGGGGAGGCCATCCTCCCCAGGTGCTTTACAGGTGGGAAAAGAGCAGGCCGCCAACTGTAGCTCCTCCAGGGATATCAGGGCATCTAGTTGTTGTTTAGCCTTAGCAGATAAAGAGGGTAAATCAATAGTGGACATATAGTTAGCCAGGTCCTCACCTGAGTATGCCTCCGTCGACCTGTATAGGTCTACATAGAAGGATGCTAGCTTGGATATAATGGCCTCGGAAGAGTTAACCACCTTGCCATTAGAGGCGCGGATAGCACCAATGGCCGGTGACTGTTGTTGGCATTGTTCTATTTTGGAAAGTAGGCGGCCCGTCTTCTCCCCCTTCTCATAAAATGCCAGTTTCGAAAAGCACCGCTTACGCTCTGCAGTGGAGGATCTCAGGCAGTCCAATGAGTCTTGGTCTGACATCCATGCCTCCCTTGCAGAATCGGTTGGGTTAGTCACATATGTCAGTTCCAGCTGTCTCACCTGGTAACCCACCCGCTCCAGCAGAGCAGAGGAGTTTTGTTTAACAATTTGTATTTCAGTTATAAATACACCCCTAAGATATGCTTTGAAGGTCTCCCATTTCTGCAAGCTGTTAGGGTACCACCGGTGAGACCGAAAGAAGTCCCCAATCTGAGAGGCTATCCTGTGAGGTAAATAGTTTGAGCCAGAAGGCGTTAAGCTTCCATGGGGCCCAGGGTAAAGAATTGGGCGGTTGGGTAATCAGCCATAAAGCCAGTGGGGAGTGGTCCGATATGCCCCGTGGGAAGTATTCCACCCTGGAGGTGTAGCTGACCATGTTTGGGGTACCCACACATAGGTCGATACGGGACAGTGAGCCATGGGTCTTGAAGAAACAAGAGAATTGTTTGCTGTCTGGGTTGCGAACGCGCCATATGTCAGTCCATCCCACCTCTGCCAGTAGGCAGCTAAGAGCAGTGCCCCGGCTGCCCTTAGGGGGTGACATGGGGGGGTGTCTGTCCAATCTGGGATCAAGATAACAGTTAAAGTCTCCCATGATCAAGACCGGGGTATCAGGCTTGTTCGCCAGGTATGACAGTAGCAATTGTAGAACCTCCCGAGAAAGGGGGGGTATTAACACAAAAGCTAAAATCATGGTAATTGTATACAGTTTACAATACAGAAACACAAATCTACCAGAAATATCAATGAGAGAATCCAGCTCCTGATAGGCCAGTGCCTTATGTATCAGTACACTCACTCCACGTGAAAAGGCGGAGTGAGTGGATTGATAAGCCTTCCAGGCATATTGTAAGAACCCAACCGTATCTCCCTGCAGGTGGGTCTCCTGCAGGTCAATTATGGCCGGATGGAACTTACGCATGCATGCAGAAATCATGGTTCTCTTCAATAGATCATTCACCCCCCGGACATTCCATGCTACTATAGGTGTAGAAGACATGTCAGATATACATATAACCACTTGTATTTACGGGGAAGTCCCACAAGCATAGGTAGTGTTCATGTATAACACCAGCAGCTGGCTTGTGAACAATCTGGAGCAGTCATTGGGCAGTGTAACAAATAAAATGCAATACTGGAGTAGCTTGCACACTGGAAAGGCATCTGAAAAATTAGGTAGTACAGCTTGCGCAACTGCGCAGCATAGCAAACTGACTGTCAGGTGTAGAATTGCCACTCACCGCCAACTGGACAGAACTGGGGCCTCCCAAATAGTGTGGGGCTTGATCTTTATGAGTCCTCCTTGTGCCAACAGGGCACAGAAACTTGAGCCATGTCAACTATGGTAACAGGCAAAGTACAGGTGGTGTGCACAGTCGCATTAATGTGGTAAGAGAAAAAGTTTGTGGAATTTCACTCGCTGATGGCAGGTACCAAGTATAGGCCCTCTTGAAACCAAATGGAAACTGTAGGGGTAAATGGACGCCCGTCATGCTTTATAGGAATGACAAATGCATCATCAACCTTAACCATCTTCGTGGCCCTGACGACGGAGATCTTGTTCGTTCTGATCCAGCCACCCTGCGGCATCCTGTGCATTTTCAAAAAAGTGATTCTGACCTCTGCCTGTTATTCGTAGCTTGGCCGGGAACAGCATTGCATATGGTAGCTGTAGGCTTTGCAACTGTTTTTTGACGTCTGCGAATTTGGATCGCCTGCGTTGCACTTCTGCTGAGAAGGCGAGGTAGAAGGATATTCTGGTGCCATTGTACTGCACATCACCCTTTTCTCTGGCCAGTCGCAGAACAATCTCCGGTCTCTGTAGTTCAGAAGTCTGGCTAATATCGATCTTGGAGGGTTGCCAGGTGGAAGAGGAGGTGGGGGCACCCTGTGGGCCCGCTCCACTGTGTAGATTGGAGAGAAAGCCTCTTTGCCAAACACTTCTTGCAACCAGCCTTCAATGAATGCAGTGGGGTCCCTGCCCTTCACTTTTTCTGCGAGCCCCACAATGCGGACATTGTTGCGTCAGAGGCGGTTCTCAATGTCATCAGTTTTATTGATGGCCTGGTATGCTTGCTGTGCGGCCACTCTCTGATCCTCTATGTCGCTTACTCTACCCTCTATGGCAGTGGTCCTCTCCCTGATCTTCTGAATGTCCTGGCGGAAGAGAGACACCGTCTCCTTCAGCCCCCCAAACTTTTCTTTCAAATCATCCACAGAGGCAGTGCATCTATGTACAGATCGGGCATAGGATCAGATACAGCCTCCTCGGGTGCAGTGTCATCAAGTCTGTCTGCATGTTCCCTGTCTGCAAGCTCTGGGATAATGGCAGAGTGCTGTGCTTTAGCCTGAGAGGACAAAACAATAACAATCTCCTGTGCTTAAGTGTTTCGGCTATACACGGGTGGTGTGATCCACTTTTTGGATTTAGGCAAAGCCTGTAATCTTGCAGCACTCCTTGGAACAATGGGTATTCTTTAGAACTGGAAAAAATGAAAAAAGGAGGGCGCACCGACCTCGTGCATTACCATTGATAAATGTTTTATTACAAACTTAAAAGCAATAGATATATTCACAAACGAGCAAGAAACAAAGCTTTGTCAAATGATCGGGCTGCGTCCCTTGGCACATGCAGACCAGACCTGATGTGGAGGGGATCGGTTGGTACCCCAAACAGCTGACGCATTTCCAGGGCGTACCCTCTTCTTCAGAGCTTAGGCGGTCAATGACTTGTCTCTCCTACTTGTCCCTATATGCATCCATCTAACCACACCCCCCCGGACAACGAATACCCAGATAGATCACGCTCATCTGCGTGAACTAGCTCCACCCTATACCTCAAATTTGATTTGATCCATAGATGTTTGAATGAATAAATATATACTAATAAATAAAAGTGACAATGAATAGATAAATACAAAATTAATTTAGTAAATAGATGGATAACTATCAGCTATCATCACGAGCTCCATTTGTATGTATTGTACTTGGATTGGTAAAAATATAATATCTATAAAAATAAATATATGTACCGTATTTATCGGCGTATAACACGCGCTGGCGTATAACACGCACCCCAAGTTTAGGAGGGAATTTTAAGGAAAAAAACTTTTAGGAGGAAAATTCAAGGAAAAAAAACGTACATTTAAATGCAGCATGCAGCCTTGCCCAGTGTCCATCTGCAGCCTTGCCCAGTGTCCATCTGTCCAACTGCAGCCTTGCCCAGTGTCCATCTGTCCATCTGCAGCCTTGCCCAGTGACCATCTGTCCATCTGCAGCCTTGCCCAGTGTCCATCTGTCCATCTGCAGCCTTGCCCAGTGCCTTTGCAGCCTTGTCAGTCTCTGCGTTTTTTAAATTTGGCGCCGATTTCTGTGGAGAGGAGCGAGCGGGGCCGAGTGTACTTCGGCTAGACTCGGCTCCTCTCGCAGTCCCGCCCATCCCCACTGACTGCGCCGCTGACAAAGAAAGCCGAGTGTACTTCGGCTAGACTCGGCTCTGCTCACAGTCAGGGGCAGGACTGCGAGAGGAGCCGAGACTAGCCAAAGTACACTCGGCTTTCTCTATGTCAGCGGTGCAGTCAGAGATGGGCGGGACTGCGAGAGGAACCGAGTAAAGCCGAGTGTACTTCGGCTTCGGCTCCTCTCGCTCGTTTCAGCAGGGGAATCAGCGGAGTATCGGCGTATAACACGCACCCACGATTTTCCCCTGATTTTAAGGGGAAAAAAGTGCGTGTTATACGCCGATAAATACGGTATATATTGTGAGGGGGTTAGCTCGGCAGCGGGTATGTGTGACCCCCTGGATGGGTTCACCACACAAAAAACAGGCACAGCAAACAGAGTTTGTAGTTGCAAAAACAGAAGGTGCGGTTTATTTAAGCTATTTACAGGGGAAAAACAGCAAAACAAAAAGAAACATAAAAAAAGAAATCCTGGTCAGCTTGACCGCTTACTACACACGTAGGTTCCCTGTCTGACAACTAGGTGCAGCCTTGTGCTGCCCCAGCCCCTATCTCCCTGTTTTTGAAGGTTTTAGCCACACAGGCTTTGTCTCACCGCACAGGACAGAAACACACTCCCCAGTCTTGCACAACACAGAACTGGTTCCAGGATGGAGCATCTCCCTTAGCATGCTGGGTGTTCTTGTAGAGGCCTTAATGAGCCACTTGATTCAGCTGGGCTCATTAACTCTTCCCCCGCAAGACTCCCAGCACTCCCCCTAGTGGTATGAATTTGCAAAAAGCCTGAATCTAGGGCATACATACCTACCATCCTGGATGCAACCTGGTGATTTTACCTGCCTGCTGTCACATACCCCCCCCTCTTGTTTTAACCTTGGGGTTGGAACACAAGCAATCAGGCATGCATGTACTCGAGACAAAGCATCCACATTCCCCATTTGAATGCCAGGGCAATGCTTTACCGTAAAGTTGAATTCCTGTAGGGCCAGGAACCACCTATTCACTCTTGTATTTGTCTCTTTGTTTTGAGCCATCCACTTTAAAGGAGCGTGATCAGTAATCATGTCAAATTGCCTACCTAGCAGATAGTACCAAAGGGAATCTAGAGCCCACTTCACCGCTAAACACTCCTTCTCAATCGTGGCATAATTTACCTCATGGGACTTCAATTTCCTGCTGAGGTAAATGACTGGGTGCTCTTCCCCGTTCCAGACCTGGGACAATACTGCTCCTAACCCAACGTCGAATGCATCACTTTGTACGACAAAGTCCCTAGAGAAGTCTGGTGAGTACAACACTGGCTGGCTACATAAGGCTTTTTTTAAGAATTGGAATGCTGCCTCAGCCTCTGGGGTCAATTTAACCATGACCGACTCTTTCCCTTTTGTCAGGTTGGTTAGGGGCACAGCCTGAGAAGCAAAGTGGGGAATGAATCGCCGATAATAACCAGCAATTCCCAGAAAGGCTCGTACCTGCTTCTTGCTGTTGGGATGTGGCCAATTCTGTATGGCCTCGACTTTGTTGACTTGGGGTTTTATTACTCCCCTCCCAATGGTGTACCCAAGATATTTGGCCTCCTCCTGCCCAATGGTACACTTCTTGGGGTTGGCCGTAAACCCAGCTTCCCGGATAGAGTCTAGGACTGCTTGCACTTTTGGCAGATGTGAGGCCCAATCTGTGCAATAGATAATTACATCATCCAGGTAAGCTGCAGCATACTTCTGATGGGGCCTCAGTATCTGGCCCATTTTCCGCTGGAATGTGGCCGGCGCATTCTGTAACCCAAACGGCATTCTTTTATATTGGAATGCCCCGTCTGGGGTTACAAATGCGGTTTTCTCCTTGGCCGACTTGGCCAGGGGAATTTGCCAATACCCTTTTGTGAGATCAAGAGTTGTCATGTATCGGGCTGTTCCCAGCCAGTCGATCAACTCATCTATACGTGGCATGGGGTAGGTGTCAAATTTTGTAACTTTGTTCAGTTGTCGAAAATTGTTACAAAATCGCCAGCTCCCATCCGGTTTAGGCACTAACATAATGGGACTTGACCAATCACTTTGGGACTCCTCTATCACCCCTAACTTAAGCATTCTCTGTACTTCCTCACGTATTGCCTCCCGTCGGGCCTCCGGGATCCGATAGGGTTTTAGTTTCACCCTTTCACCGGGTGGGGTAATAATATCATGCTCTACCCCAGACGTTTGTCCCGGCAGCTCAGAGAAAACCTCCTTGTTGCGAAGCACAAACTCCTTAACCTCCTGTTGTTGGGGGTTTGACAAGGTGACTGCTATTCCAACCTCAGGAATCACGCAATCAGAGTGAGCTGGTGACAAAGTTTCCGCGACTAGGGATTCCCTATCCCTCCAGGCTTTCAACAGATTAACGTGATAGATCTGTTCGGGCTTTCGCCTTCCTGGTTGTCTGACCTTGTAATTCACTTCGCTCACTTTTTCCAATATCTCATAGGGGCCTTGCCATTTGGCGAGGAATTTGCTTTCAACCGTAGGGACAAGTACCAATACCCTATCCCCCGGGGAAAAAGTACGGGTCTTGGCTCCACGGTTGTACACTCTCTGCTGTGCCAACTGCGCTTGGGCCAAATGTTCCTTTACGATTGGCATTACCTGTGCAATTCTATCTTGCATCAGGGCGACATGCTCAATCACACTCCTGTGGGGAGAACTCTCACTTTCCCAGGTTTCCTTGGCGATATCCAACAGCCCTCTGGGGTGTCTCCCATAAAGTAACTCAAAGGGTGAGAAACCTGTAGAGGATTGGGGTACCTCCCTAATAGCAAACATTAAATAGGGAATTAGACAGTCCCAATCCTTTCCATCTCTATCCACCACTTTCTTTAACATTTGTTTTAGGGTTTTGTTGAATCTTTCAACCAACCCATCTGTTTGGGGGTGATACACAGATGTACGCAATTGTGTCACTTTGAACAACTTACACAGCTCTTTCATAACCCGGGACATAAAGGGTGTACCTTGGTCCGTAAGCAGTTCTTTACAAATACCCACACGGCTAAAAACAAGAGATAGCTCTTTGGCTATGGTTTTGGCCGAGGAATTTTGGAGAGGAATCGCTTCCGGATAACGGGTGGCATAGTCCATTATAACCAAGATGTACTGCTGCTCCCTAGCGGACTTCATTATCGGACCTACCAAATCCATTGCGATCCTCTCAAAGGGGACCTCAATGATGGGAAGAGGTACCAGCGGGTTACGGAAATGTGGCATCGGTGCCAACCTCTGACACACAGGGCAGGAGGAACAATAATTTTCTGTTTCCTTCATGACCACAGGCCAATAGAATCTCTGCAATACTCTCTCTCTGGTTTTCTCTGTCCCCAGATGACCTCCAAGAATGTGCCCATGGGCCAACTCTAACACCAACTTCCTGTAAGTTTTGGGCACCACAAGCTGCTCAATGGTTTTTTCTGCCCTTTTAGCCACCCGATACAGTAGGTCCTTTTCCACAATGAAGTATGGGTAAGTGCAGGTCTCATCTGGGTTCACTAACTCGCCATCTATTTCCACTACCTTTATTAGGGTGGGGTCTTTTAACTGTTCTGTGGCAAAATTTTCCTTGTGAACCTCAAGATCAGAAAACTCCACAGACTGCATGTTTTCGTCTGAGGATGTTGGCTCTTCCCCAGTTTCTCGAGTCTCCCCTGCCAATACCGACAAGGGAAATTCTGGAGAGTCCTCACCACTCTCCGAGGAATTCTGGCTATCACATTCCTGGTATATAGGGGCACCAGTGGGGGGCTCAGGACAATCCCATAGTTCCCAGAACTTTGGAAAATCCCTTCCCACAATGGCATCATGAGGCAAGTGAGACACTAATCCCACCCGATGAGAGAGGGTACCTTTGGGGGTCTCAAAACACACTGTAGTCACCGGATACTCTCGGGTGTCCCCATGCACACAAATAACCGCTACCTTGCTATTCCCAGAAACCTCTGTAGTAACTAATTCAGCCTTTATCAGTGTCACGAGGCTACCTGAATCCAGCAATACAACAACATTTCTACCATTAACACACATTTTGCATAAATGTTTCTCAGTTCCCCCGAATGGCAGTGCATGCGACTGTCGCAAACAGCGACTGAGGTCTGTCCGTTAGAAAGTCACATTGCATGGGTTAATCCACAACCGGGCAATTTGCTGCAATATGTCCCTCTTGTCGGCAGCGGTAACAAACAATCCTTCTTGCTGCCTCTTGAACCCCTGACTTCCCAGGCTGTTCTCGCCAAACCATGGGTAGAACTCCCACCCTCTCACTCTCTCCACCCTCACCCCTTGGAATCATCTTACCCGCCACTGGGGATGGTCTGGTCTTAGGGTGGAAAGTCCGTGAGTCTCTGGAAGAGGCAGTCAGGTTCTCTGTAGCCAAGTACTTCTCTACACGATCCACAAGATTATCGGACGTTTCTGGGTCTCCATGGCTTACCCACTTTTGGATGGAAGTAGGAAGAGCTCTCAAGAAACGATCCATCACAACACGTTCCACAATCTTTGGTGCGGACAAAGTCTCTGGCTGTAGCCACTTCCTGCTCAGGTGAATGAGATCATACATTTGAGACCTGAGGGGTTTTCCAAGCCGGAAAGTCCAGTTATGCACACGCTGAGCCCGGACAGCCAGGGTGACACCCAGCCTTGCCAATATTTCAGTTTTTAGCATCACATAGTCTTTTGCTTGGTCAGGCTCTAGGTCATAGTAAGCTTTCTGCGATTCACCAGTTAACAGAGGAGCCACCAGTCCAGCCCACTGCTCCTTAGGCCACTTTTATCTTTCAGCAGTCCTTTCAAATGTGGTCAAAAACACCTCTGGATCATCCTCTCCAGTCATTTTTGTCAATAAACGACTCACCCCAAAGGACGCGGTATTAGTGGAACGACTTTCCTCACTGGTCTGCGGACGTTGCTGCATTACTGTTTCCATTTGTTGTAGTCTCTGCTCTTGCTTCTGCAACAGGTCTATGAAACGGGCCTCCGATTGCTGCAGGGCTTGTTGCTGAGCTTCCAGACTCTGTTGGTGAGCTTGCTGCTGGGCTGCAAGGCTCTGTTGATAAGCTTGCTGGTAGGCTGCAAAGCTCTGTTGTTGAGCTGCAAGGCTCTTTTGCAAACCTGCATTTGTCTGCTGCTGATTGGCATTTGCTAGAGCCAGCTGTTTCAATATCTCCTCCATGCTGGCCTTAAAAAAAAAACTGCCCGCATTCTCCACCAACTGTGAGGGGGTTAGCTCGGCAGCGGGTGTGTGTGACCCCCTGGATGGGTTCACCACACAAAAAATAGGATTTTTATAACAGCTTACCTGTAAAATCCTTTTCTTGGAGTACATCACGGGACACAGAGCGACATAGTCATTACTAATGGGTTATATAGATACCGTCAGGTGCTGGCACTGGCAACTTCCAAAACCGGAAGTACCCTCCCCTATATAAGCCCCTTCCATCCGGGAGCACCTCAGTTTTGTAGCAAAGCAATAAGTGTCCCTAAAGAGGGGCGGGAGCTCTGTGTCCCGGGATGTACTCCAAGAAAAGGATTTTACAGGTAAGCTGTTATAAAAATCCTATTTTCTTTCTCGTACATCACGGGACACAGAGCGACATAGTCATTACTAATGGGATGTCCTAAAGCAATGCCAAATGAGGGGGGGATACACCATATATGAGCTGAGCGCTATCAGACATGAGGATCTTTTGCGGCCTGCAACACACTGCGCCCAAAGGCGACATCCTCCTGACTTCTAACGTCCACCTGGTAGAACCTAGTAAACGTGTGTACCGAAGACCATGTTGCGGCCTTACAGATTTGAGCCAGGGAGGCCTGGTGATGCACTGCCCATGAAGTTCCAACTGCTCTCGTGGAGTGTGCCCTAACTTTGAACGGAGGCGGTCTACTTCTCAAGCCATAGGCTTGTATTATGACCTGTCGAATCCACTTGGCTAAAGTAGATTTTGACGCTGCCTGACCCTTTCTGGGGCCTTCCGGCAGAATAAACAAAGTATCCGTTCTGCGAATCTGAGCAGTGGCTTTTAGATAAGCTTTAACTGCTCTTACTACATCCAAAGAATGCAATAACTTTTCCTCTACCGAAGTAGGTTTGGGGAAAAAAGAAGGAAGAACCACATCTTGGTTCAAATGAAAACTCGATACCACCTTAGGAAGAAAGGCTGGATGAGGACGTAACACTACTCTGTCCTTATGGATAACCAGATATGGCTCCTTACAGGACATAGCTGCTAATTCCGATACTCTTTTAGCCGAACAAATGGCTACTAGAAAAATCAATTTCCTGGTGAGAAGCACCAAGGAAATATGCTGTAGTGGTTCAAATGGTTGTTTCTGTAGAACCGACAGAACCAAGTTTAGATCCCATGGACATATGGGAATATTAACCGGAGCACTAATACGCATCACTCCTTGTATAAAGGCTTTGACTAGTGAATGCGAAGCCAAGGGCCTTTGAAAAAATATTGACAAGGCCGAAATCTGACCCTTGATAGTACTCAAGGCAAGCTTCCTATCTACAGCCCATTGTAGGAAGTCCAGAATCCTACCTATTACGTATTTACGTGGATGCCATTTCCTGGCCTCACACCAGGCGATGTACGCCTTCCAGATTCTATAGTAGATCTGCCTGGATACCGGTTTCCTGGCATTGATCATGGTAGACACCACAGCATTAGAGAGCCCTCTCTTTTTTAGAATGTGGGCTTCAATAGCCAGGCCGTCAAACCTAGGGCTGGTAAGGAAGGGTGGTATATCGGTCCCTGCGAAAGCAGGTCCGGACGATGTGGGAGGGTCCAAGGACTCCCCACAGACATTTTTACAATCTCCGCGTACCATGCTCTTCGGGGCCACGCTGGAGCCACCAGAATCACTGGTTTCTTTTCTACCCTGATTCTGCGGAGTAATCGAGGTAACAATTGTGGCGGTGGGAATGCATATATCAGCTTGAACTGATCCCAAGGGAACACTAGGGCATCCGAGCCGCAAGCTAGGGGATCCCTTGTCCAAGAGACAAACCTGTCCACCTTTGCGTTGAATCTGGATGCTAGCAGATCTACATCCGGTGTTCCCCACCGCTGACATATTGTCCGGAAAACCTCGGGATGAAGGGACCATTCCCCTGGGCATAATTGTTGGCGACTTAGAAAGTCCGCCTTCCAATTCTCCACCCCTGGAATGAATACCGCAGATATGGCTGGGACATATCTTTCTGCCCATCTCAGGATGCAATTTACTTCCCTTTGGGCTGCACGACTCCTGGTGTCCCCCTGACGATTGATATATGCCACTGCTGTGGCATTGTCTGATTGAACTCTGACAGGGGACCCTTGGAGTTTGGATGTCCATGCTACTAGGGCATACCGGGCTGCTCGTATCTCTAAGAGATTGATGGGCAGGGCCTTTTCTGCTTCTGACCACTTGCCCTGGAGAGACCATTGCTCCAGTACTGCTCCCCAGCCTATAAGGCTGGCATCTGTAGTGACCACCTTCCAGGAAATCGGACTGAAGGATTTCCCTCTTTCCAGATTCTGGGGAACCAACCACCAGCGGAGGCTCTTGCGAACGGAAGGGGACAAGGACATTGGTAAGTCCAGAGCCTGAACTTTTTTGTTCCAGGCTGACAGTATGGCCCTTTGCAATTTCCTTGAATGGAATTGACCGTAGGGTACTGCTTCGAATGATGCCACCATTTTTCCCAGCAGCCTCATGCACAGGCGTATGGATGGCTGTCTTTTTGAGCCCACTAAGTGGATCAAATCTCTCAAAGACGACCCCTTTTCTTGAGGCAAGAAAATTTTTCTCTGGTCTGAATCCAGCCTTAGCCCCAAGTATTCCAGACTTTTGACTGGTTTTAGGGCTGACTTGTCTCGGTTGATAATCCAACCGTGATATTCCAGATACTTGATTGTCTCGTGAACAACCACTTCTAGTTTTTCCACTGAGTGGTCTATCAGCAACAAGTCGTCTAGATATGCCATTATCGTTACACCTCGTGTTCTTAGATTGGCCAATAATGGGGCCAAAATCTTTGTGAACACTCTTGGTGCTGTGGCCAGACCGAAGGGTAAGGCTCTGAACTGAAAATGGCGGCCTTCTACCGCAAAGCGTAGAAATTTTTGGTGGGCTGGAAAGATGGGAATGTGCAAATAAGCATCCTTGATGTCGATCGAGGCTAACCATTCCTCCCCTTGTAGGGCAGTGGCTACCGATCGGATCGACTCCATCCGGAAAGTTCTGATATGCAGGAATTTGTTTAGCCCTTTTAGATTTAGTATGGGCCTCACGTCCCCGTTTGGCTTCGGAACTGTAAAGAGGTTTGAGTAAAACCCGAACCCCCACTCTTCCAGGGGAACCTCTATAATTACTGCTTGAAGCAATAATTGTTCTAGTGCCAACAGGAGGGATCCTCTCTTCTGGGGATCCCTTGGCACGTTTGACCTTATAAAGCGGGAAGAAGGGGAGTTTTTTAACTCCAATTTGTATCCCAGATTTACTGCGGAGAGCACCCATCTGTCTCGGATCGTGTCCCGCCAGGTCTCTGTGAACAACTGAAGTCTTCCCCCCACCCGATTGGGTGGGGGCAACCCTTCATGCATTTGACTTTGGGGGAGGTTTTGTACCTCTCCTGCTCCAGGGCTTTTTGTTACCCTGCAACTGTCCCTGATTTCTACCTCCGGGATTTGACCGAGGAGGCCGTCGGAACTGTTTCACAGCCGATGTCCTAGGGACTGGAGAGGCCGGCCTTTTAAAAGAGGGACCTCTAACTCTATTTTTAACCGGCAAAAGTGTACTTTTACCGCTGGAAATTCTCTGGATATACTTGTCCAGGTCTTCCCCGAATAAGCGCTCCCCATGAAATGGGAAGCTGACCAGCAATTTTTTACAGGGAGCTTCAGCAGACCAGTTCTTGAGCCATAGAAGCCTGTGCATATGTACTACAGACAGCGTAAGGTGGGAGGCCTGATGGATTGAATCCTTTATAGCGTCCACCGCAAAGCATAAGGCTCTAGGTAGATCAGCTAGGGCAAGAGCCTGCTGATCCGGCAAGTCCCTTAAGACCTGTTTCAACTGATCCTTCACTGCTTGGCAGACCCCAATAGCTGCCACTGCTGGTTGTGTCACCAATCCTGCTGTAGAAAAAGCAGATTTTAATAAGGACTCCAATTTTTTATCTATTGGGTCCTTGAACATTTGGACATTTTCCACCGGACATGTCAGTGATTTATTCACACAAGAGATGGCTGCGTCCACTGTAGGGACCCTCCATTTTCTGATGAACTTATCCTCCATGGGATAGACCACCGGAAATCTCTTGGGGGGAGTAAATATTTTGTCAGGATGCTCCCAATCCTGGTAAATGAGCCCCTCCAGTAAAGGATGGATCGGAAAGGAACAAACAGTCTGGGGAGCTTTTAGCGACCCCAACGAGGAGACAGAAGTGGAGGATGGCTCCGCAAGTGGCATTTTAAATGCTGATCGGACCATATTAGTCAGGGACTGAACCCATAACCTTTCAGCATGTGATGCTGAGAACGGCTCTTCCACTGTTGATTCCTCTGCAACCGAATCGACCTCATCCTGATCCCCCTCAGGTAGGTCGACCTCTGTATGGGACTGTTGCTCTGTTAACAGGCACTCTGAGGGGGGAGACGGAGATCGAGCGCTTTTCTCCTGTGACAGGGAAGCAGCGATCAATGCTGACAATCTCTCTTCCAGCCCTCCCAGAGCTGAGGAAAAAACCTCCTCTGTTACATACACAGGAGCAGGTGAACTGAGGACAGCCACAGTACCAGGTACTCCTGAGGGTGCTCTACGGTCACTAACCTCTGATTCTTCAGGGGAGACTGGTGCAGCCAAAGCATGCCCAAGATCCTCAGAGCCCGATGGAGACCCCCTATTCCTCCTGGAATTTCTAGTCCCGGAGTTTTTAGACGGCATATTCCTAAGCCACAAAGCTGAGGTATTCCAGCCGAAATACACCAGTTACTGATAATAGTCTAGCATAAATGCTGCTATAAGAAACAGTTGGTGTCTACTAATGTGCCTTTCTAGGGGATGCCTGTATCAACCGCTTGCTGTATGCCTTTAAATGTTGCCAGCTCTGTCTCTGTACTTCATAGCCAGCTTACTACAATATTGTGGTTTTTTTAAACTGCTGGGACGCCCGCACATGCGCAGAAGCGCTGCGGCGCGCACAGAGCGTCATCCCCCAGGCTCCGCCCCCTTTCCCGGCTCACCTCTATATATAGAGGCGCGTGCACGCGCACGTGCGCCTTCGGCGCTAATTTCAAAAAATGGAAACAAGGGACAGGAGCCAGGGCCCCTCTTTGCCGCAGGCCGGGGGATGGACGAGCACTGCAACATGGCAGAGGAAGCAGTTTCCTATAAGAGAACTCACCATCTGCCTGGACTTTGCTCTGCTGAGAAGAAACTAGTCCACATGACAAGAAAACATTCCACAGCGGCCTCTAGTGGACAAACACAGGTACCGCAGTCTAATATATTAAATATATATATAAAAAAAATATATATATTTTTTTTTTTTTTCTTTTTTCTTGACCACCATTAAAAATTATTACATTTTTTTTAGTAGTTACAGACATGCACAGAATTTTGCGGGAATACCATTAGGTAACAGACAGAAAGACAAATTAGGCTTGGGGGTCCCCCAATAGAACCAAGTTCCTGGGGGCCCCCACTTACCTGTTCCCCGCCGCAGGACTTTGTTTGGTCCACAAAAGCCCAAACTTCACCTATCACGGCAGGCATTGTAATCAAACCTTCAGGGACCGGGTTCCCAAGGATTCCACTCCCCTGGACCTGTATAGCACCCTGCACAGAAAACATCTTGGTCGTGGGTATGACCAGAGCTCTGGATCCCAGGGTCCAGCTCTCCAAAGAGAAGTATTACAGGCAAAACCTTGCTCTTCTCTGCAAGGCCCGGGTACCGACCGTTTAGCTATGAAGCTTTTTTGGTCGGATCCGGAATAGCTTACTGAGGCCCAAAAGAACCTGTACGCAAGCTCAGTGAAAAACACATGTTTCTTCTTGGCCAACACCTTAGACACTGGCAAAAAACTGAGGTGCTCCCGGATGGGAGGGGCTTATGTAGGGGAGGGTACTTCCGGTTTTGGAAGTTGCCAGTGCCAGCACCTGACGGTATCTATATAACCCATTAGTAATGACTATGTCGCTCTGTGTCCCGTGATGTACGAGAAAGAAACAGGCACAGCAGACAGAGTTTGTAGTTGCAAAAACAAAAGGTGCGGTTTATTTAAACTATTTACAGGGGAAAAACAGCAAAACAAAAAGAAACATAAAAAAATAAATCCTGGTCAGCTTGACCGCTTACTACACACGCAGCCTTGTGCTGCCCCAGCCCCTATCTCCCTGTTTTTGAAGGTTTTAGCCACACAGGCTTTGTCTCACCGCACAGGACAGAAACACACTCCCCAGTCTTGCACAACACAGAACTGGTTCCAGGATGGAGCATCTCCCTTAGCGTGCTGGGAGTTCTTGTAGAGGCCTTAATGAGCCACTTGATTCAGCTGGGCTCATTAACTCTTCCCCCGCAAGACTCCCAGCACTCCCCCTAGTGGTATGAATTTGCAAAAAGCCTGAATCTAGGGCATACATACCTACCATCCTGGATGCAACCTGGTGATTTTACCTGCCTGCTGTCACATACCCCCCCCTCTTGTTTTAACCTTGGGGTTGGAACACAAGCAATCAGGCATGCATGTACTCGAGGCAAAGCATCCACATTCCCCATTTGAATGCCAGGGCGATGCTTTACCGTAAAGTTGAATTCCTGTAGGGCCAGGAACCACCTATTCACTCTTGTATTTGTCTCTTTGTTTTGAGCCATCCACTTTAAAGGAGCGTGATCAGTAATCATGTCAAATTGCCTACCTAGCAGATAGTACCAAAGGGAATCTAGAGCCCACTTCACCGCTAAACACTCCTTCTCAATCGTGGCATAATTTACCTCATGGGACTTCAATTTCCTGCTGAGGTAAATGACTGGGTGCTCTTCCCCGTTCCAGACCTGGGACAATACTGCTCCTAACCCAACGTCGGATGCATCACTTTGTTCGACAAAGTCCCTAGAGAAGTCTGGTGAGTACAACACTGGCTGGCTACATAAGGCTTTTTTTAAGAATTGGAATGCTGCCTCAGCCTCTGGGGTCAATTTAACCATGACCGACTCTTTCCCTTTTGTCAGGTTGGTTAGGGGCACAGCCTGAGAAGCAAAGTGGGGAATGAATCGCCGATAATAACCAGCGATTCCCAGAAAGGCTCGTACCTGCTTCTTGCTGTTGGGACGTGGCCAATTCTGTATGGCCTCGACTTTGTTGACTTGGGGTTTTATTACTCCCCCTCCCAATGGTGTACCCAAGATATTTGGCCTCCTCCTGCCCAATGGTACACTTCTTGGGGTTGGCCGTAAACCCAGCTTCCCGGATAGAGTCTAGGACTGCTTGCACTTTTGGCAGATGTGAGGCCCAATCTGTGCTATAGATAATTACATCATCCAGGTAAGCCGCAGCATACTTCTGATGGGGCCTCAGTATCTGGTCCATTTTCCGCTGGAATGTGGCCGGCGCATTCTGTAACCCAAACGGCATTCTTTTATATTGGAATGCCCCGTCTGGGGTTACAAATGCGGTTTTCTCCTTGGCCGACTTGGCCAGGGGAATTTGCCAATACCCTTTTGTGAGATCAAGAGTTGTCATGTATCGGGCTGTTCCCAGCCAGTCGATCAACTCATCTATACGTGGCATGGGGTAGGTGTCAAATTTTGTAACTTTGTTCAGTTGTCGAAAATTGTTACAAAATCGCCAGCTCCCATCCGGTTTAGGCACTAACATAATGGGACTTGACCAATCACTTTGGGACTCCTCTATCACCCCTAACTTAAGCATTCTCTGTACTTCCTCACGTATTGCCTCCCGTCGGGCCTCCGGGATCCGATAGGGTTTTAGTTTCACCCTTTCACCGGGTGGGGTATATATATATATATATATATATATATATATATATATATATGTGTGTGTGTTTACCCATTAGTGAGCCAGAACCAGAATACTACTGGCATTAATGTGGACGTGGGTCTCCCCAAACCAGGGCAAGGTCTTACCGCCATATCCTTCCCCCCATGGATCAGTAGGAGAATGGGGGAGCACGACCCTGCCAGACGGGCTCACGTCATCCACGGCACAGGGACCCAGACCTTCCTGGTGTGCCGAGTGGAATGCACGCCATCCCATGACCAGCAAGTGTGGGCGCTACTGTGCTTCACCCACTACTTCCGGCCTTTGTTTCTTGCTCGTTTGTGAGTATATATCTATTGCTTTTAAGTTTGTAATAAAACATTTATCAATGGTAATGCACGAGGTCGGTGCGCCCTCCTTTTTTCCTTTTAGCCTGGGAGGATTCAGCAGGGCCTCCTAGCGTCTGTGTATAATAAAGCATGTCTCTGGGTTGGTCTTTGGTCTTAGGGGGTCTGGTGGACTTACCCCCCTGCTCTGTTTTCTTGTCTGGGTCACGTGGTTTCCTCTGAGACTGAGACTGCCAGGCGCCATCTTGGAATTCCTGAGGGGCCGCAGTCGCGACTTCTCCTCGATTCCCGCGGGTCATCATGCCCGTTTTTTTGGCAGCCTCTGGGTCCTGGAGTGTCAGGGGATCGGCTGGCTCCGGTATCGGCCAGTTTCAGGCGTCCAAAGCAGTGAGGGAAGGATCATCAGCAGGATCAACAGCGGAAGCACCGTGGAACAGGTCTGTTCACATGCCTCGTTAGGCCACACCCGGAATTCTTGTTGTCAAGTTGAAAATCTACCAGACTTCTCTTTTTAGAAGCTTACGGTGCCATCTTCTCCCTCGCTGCCGGTTACCAGCTAAAAAAAGTCTTCCTCTGTTGTCTTGTCGCCCACTCTGTCTGGCCTTTGTTATATAGCCATGGGGCATGGGCATCAGATGACGTCACCCTGAGAGCCCACCCCCTATGATGTCAAGGGCGGGCTCTCCGGGTGACATCATCGGATAGGTCCAATAAACCCTCCCACCCGCAGACCCCAACAACCACCGACCAGGGTTGTCGGGAAGAGGCCCTTGTCCCAATCAACATGGGGGCATGGTGCTTTGGGGTTGGGGGCGCACCCACTCCCCCCCATGTTGAGGGAATGCAGACTGGTATGGTTCAGGAGGAGAGGGGGCGCTCCCTCGTCCCCTCCCTTTCCTGACCTGCCAGGCTGCATGCTCAGATAAGGTTCTGGTATGGATTTTGGGGGGACCCGTGGCATTCTTTTTATTTTGCGTGGGGGGGGGTCCCCTCCAAATCTATACTAGACTCAAAGCCGTTTTTTCGCGATTTTTATTTGCTGGCAATTTTATTTATTTTACATTCAGGGGGGCCCAGCTTGTGCTTGACTGAACAACTAGGCAGGTTGTTCCCAGTGGCAGGCCTTTTCCAGCAGTGGACACATGCACAGGGAGTGAGTTGGTTGACCGACATTCTGGGCGGTGTGGCTGACATGGTCCAAGGTTGTTGTACTTCCTACATTGGAGTGGTGACTTACTTCCAATCTGACTTGCTTTCCAAAGACTGGAAAGTGTTTTTCTCTAAGCCAGACTGCCATCCACGAATGTAGCAGCAGGCTGTCATTGAAGGGGTGTTCATTCTGAAGGTGTTCTATCCACAGCACCTGAGAGGAAGCACCTGTGAGCAGAGCCATTAAAGTGATTGTAAAGGCTATTTTTTTTTTTTTTTTTAATAATAAACATGTTATACTTACCTCCTCTGTGCAGTTGGTTTTGCACAGAGCAGCCTGGATCCTCCTCTTCTCAGGTCCCTCTTTGCTGCTCCTGGCCCCTCCTTCTTTTGAGTGCCTCTCAGCCGGCAGCTTGCTACAGGGGGCACCCAAGCCGAGTCAGAGACCCCCGTGTATCCATTCAGACACGGAACCCCAACATGGCCCCCCTCTCTTCCCTAATTTGCTAACTGACTTTAATTGACAGCCGCGGGATTGATGCCCATCTGCAGCCTTGGAGGGGACGCGTGCCAACAGATTACATACAGGAGAATCTCCT
Source organism: Rana muscosa (assembly GCA_029206835.1). Lineage (NCBI taxonomy): Eukaryota > Metazoa > Chordata > Amphibia > Anura > Ranidae > Rana > Rana muscosa. The sequence goes on along the minus strand of CM055122.1, from coordinate 636,270,355 downwards.
GTTTACTCGATGGCCTCTTTAATACAAAGTCCTGCCTCCTATGATAGACAGAACAGTCGTCCAATGGCAGCCCAGGAGATGGGACTTCCTATTACAAACGCCACCAAGTAGACAGGAGATCCTCCTGTATGTAGTCTGACGGCACTCGTCCCGCCCCCTCCGAGGCAGCACCGATAAATACGGTATATACAGTATCTTTTGTGGCCCTGGGTGCCACAAAAGCTATATATATATTCAAATCACCAGGCGGCCGTATTAAACCGCAACGCGGGCCGCGATTGGCCGGCGGGCCGCACTATGGACATGCCTGCCTTATGGTCTACAGCAGGGGTGCCCAACCGCTGGCCCCTCCGATGTGGCCTGCCATGTCTTGCTCTGAGATGGCAGGTCGGCAAGCCCAGATGGTGGGTTCCCGACCCGCCATCTCCGAGCATTGGTGCGAAGAATGGGGTCATGTGCGGTGGACGCGGCGGGGCTGGCCTATCCGTGATCGCGGCGGGGCTGGCCTATCCGTGATCGCGGCGGGGCTGGCCTATCCGTGATCGCGGCGGGGCCGGCCTATCCGTGATCGCGGCGGGGCCGGCCTATCCGTGATCGCGGCGGGGCCGGCCTATCCGTGATCGCGGCGGGGCTGGCCTATCCGTGATCACGGCGGGGCTGGCCTATCCGTGATCGCGGCGGGGCTGGCCTATCCGTGATCGCGGCGGGGCTGGCCTATCAGTGATTGTGGTGGGGCTGGCCTATCCGTGATTGCGGCTGGGCTGGAGTCCCGCCTCCGCCACCACCGCATTGTGAACACTGCTGCCTTCACCTCCTCCAGGCTCCCCCTCTCCTCCGGACTGATGAAAGCTACAAGCTGAAGGTGAGGGGGTGGATACGGTCTGGGGAGAGAGGGAACAGCCAGCCAGAGTTAGAGTCAGTAAATTTTTTTAAAAAACCTCTGGTGTCAGTATAAGTGTAGTGTAGTGTAGTAGTCAGTGTAGAGGGCAGTGCAGTGTAGTGGTCAGCGTAGTAGTCAGTGTAATTGTCAGTGCAGTAAAGTGGACAGTGTAATGGCAAGTGCAGTGTAGTGGTCAGTGCAGTGAGGTGGTCAGTGCAGTGGACAGTGTAGTGTAGTGGTCAGTGTAATTGTCAGTGCAGTAAAGTGTAGTGTAGTAGTCAGTGCAGTGATCAGTGCAGTGGTCAGTGTAGTAGTCAGTGTAATTGTCAGTGCAGTGGTCAGTGTAGTAGTCAGTGTAGTAGTCAGTGTAGTAGTCAGTGTAATTGTCAGTGCAGTGTAGTGGACAGTGTAGTGGGCAGTGCAGTGTAGTGCAGTGGTCAGTGCAGTGGTCAGTGCAGTGTAGTGGTGAGTGCAGTGAAGTGGACAGTGTAGTGGTCAGTGCAGTGAGGTGGTCAGTGTAGTAGTCAGTGCAGTGAGGTGGTCAGTGTAGTAGTCAGTGTATTTGTCAGTGCAGTGTAGTGGTCAGTGCAGTGAGGTGGAGAGTGCAGTGTGGTGCTCAGTGTAATTGTCAGTGCAGTGAAGTGGGCAGTGCAGTGTAGTGTAGTGCTCTGTGTAGTGTAGTGGTCAGTGCAGTGGTCATTGCAGTGAGGTGGACAGTGCAGTGTAGTGGACAGTGTAGTGGTCAGTGTAGAAGTCAGTGCAGTGGTCAGTGCAGTGTAGTGGACAGTGCAGTGGTCAGTGTAGTGTAGTGGTCAGTGTAGTGGTCAGTGCAGTGTAGTGGTCAGTGCAGTGGTCAGTGCAGTGTAGTGGTCTGTGCAATGGTCAGTGTAGTGTAGTGGTCAGTGCAGTGAAGTGGACAGTATAGTGGTCAGTGCAGTGTAGTGTAGTGGTCAGTGTAGTGTAGTGGTCAGTGTAGTGCAGTGGTTAGTGTAGTGGGCAGTGCAGTGGTCAGTGTAGTGGTCAGTGCAGTGAAGTGGACAATGTAGTGGTCAGTGCAGTGAAGTGGTCTGTGTAGTGCAGTGGTCAGTGTAGTGCAGTGGTCAGTGTAGTGGTCAGTGCAGTGTAGTGGTCAGTGCAGTGTAGGTGACAGTGTAATGGTCAGTGCAGTGTAGTGGTCAGTGCAGTGTAGTGGTCAGTGCAGTGTAGTGGTCAGTGCAGTGCAGTGGTCAGTGCAGTGTAGGTGACAGTGTAGTGGTCAGTGCAGTGTAGGTGACAGTGTAGTGGTCAGTGCAGTGTAGTGGTCAGTGCAGTGGTCAGTGCAGTGGTCAGTGCAGTGTAGGTGACAGTGTAGTGGTCAGTGTAGTGTAATGGTTAGTGTAGTGTAGTGGTCAGTGTAGTGTAGTGGTCAGTGTAGTGTAGTGGGTAGTGTAGTGGACAGTGTAGGAATCAGGTAGTGTAGTGGTCAGGATAGTGGACAGGTAGGTCAGTTTAGTGGCAAGTATAGGAACCAGGTATGTTAGTGTAGTGGTCAGTGTAGGTAACAGGTAGGTCAGTGTAGGGGTCAGGTAGGTCAGTGTAGGAATCAGGTAGGTTAATGCAGTGGTCAGGTAGGTCAGTGTAGAAATCAGATAGGTAGGTTAGTGTAGTGGTCAGGTAGGTTAGTGTAGTGCTCAGTGTGGGAATCAGGCTGGTCAGTACTATTGTAGGAAGGGAAGGGACTCAAATTACTTGCCTTGCCCCGGGCGCTGACAACCCACGCTACGCCACTGATGCTCATTGTGGCCCGCGACCGGTGGTTACCAAGTCGATAAAGTAGCCCTTGCTCCTCAAAAGGTTGGGCACCCCTGGTCTACAGTGTTCTGCTACCTGCATCTTGTTCCTGTGTTTGATCTCCTGTTGCTGTTCCACTATCTGTCTGACCATGCTTCAACTTTGCCTGAACCGATCCCTGGCCTGGTCTTCGACCACGTCCCTACCTGATCCTTCTGCCTATCTGCTTACTATTGCCAACTCCAGCTTGAACCTGACTACTCTTCTGCCTGTTGCTCTGTTCTTGATGTGCCTGCTAGTTACCGATCCGGCTTACCTGACCCTGCTCTGTGTCCAGCCTGTGGAGGCTATCCCTACTCCTGTAGCCTGCCAAGTACCTGCTGTCTGCCACCTGCCAAGTGCTTGCTACCTGTGACCTGCCAGCCGCCAAGTGCCTGCTGACTGTCTTCCAGCCTGCTGTGCCTACTGCCCTGCGTTACAATCCAGCCTGCATCCAAGTGCGCACACACCTCTCATCTGCTGCCGTCATCACCAGAACTGCCAGGCATTCATGCCACTCCAGGCTCTTGTGCCTCCTGTTACTTTACCAGGGGTACCAAGCCAGAGATGTAGGAGATCACTTTCCTCTCCACGTCAGGCTCCATCGCCAGGTACGTAACAACTGTACATATCACAACTACTTAGTGTACCCAGGTAGATTATCCACTTGCTTACTGGGCACTTAAACCCCCTTCCTGCCCAGGCCAATTTTCAGCGCTGTCACGCTTTGAATGACAATTGCGCGGTCGTGCGACGTGGCTCCCAAACAAAATTTACGTCCTTTTTTTCCACAAATAGAGCTTTCTTTTGGTGGTATTTGATCACCTCTGCGGTTTTTATTTTTTGCGCTATAAGCAAAAAAAGAGCGACGATTTTGAAAAAAAACACAATATTTTTTACTTTTTGCTATAATAAATATCCCAATTTTTATTTATTGTTTATATTTTTTTCCTCAGTTTAGGCCGATACGTATTCTCCTACATATTTTTGGTAAAAAAAAACGCAATAAGCGTTTATTGATTGGTTTGCGCAAAAGTTATAGCGTCTACAAAATAGGGGATAGTTTTATAGCATTTTTATTAATAATTTTTTTTTTACTAGTAATGGCGGCGATCAGCGATTTTTATTGTGACTGCGACATTATGGCGGACACATCGGACACTTTTGACACCATTTTGGGACCATTGTCATTTTTACAGCGATCAGTGCTATAAAAATGCACTGGTTACTGTAAAAATGACACTGGCAGGGAAGGGGTTAACACTAGGGGGCGAGGAAGGGGTTAAATGTGTGCCCTGGGAGTGATTACTACTGTGTGGGGGAGGGGACTGACTGGGGCTGGGGGAGGTGACCGATCTGTGTCCCTATGTACAAGGGACACAGCATCGGTCTCCACTCCCTGACAGGACGTGGATCTCTGTGTTTACACACACAGATCCACATCCTTGTCTGTGTACCGGCCGATCGCGGGTGCCTGGTGGACATCGCAGCCGCCAGGCACGCGCATTGACATCTCAGTGACGCGCCGGGCGCGCGCCCCCCAGTGGCCGGAATAGCCAAGGCCGTCTATTGACGGACTCCCGGATTTTTAGATCCACCTTGAGGCCGTCATTTGTATATGGCCCGGATCTCAAGAGGTTATAGCTTGTTTTTTTAAGGACAAATTGGGCTTTCATTTAGTGGTAAATAATAATAAAAATAAGTCAGGAGATATTCATTATCAAAGGAAAACTGGCACAAAAACTGGCACAACTCTGACAACTTCGGAGCAGTACCTCTTGCTGTTGATGTTCAACTAGCATTTTTCTTTCCTGCAGACCAGGCCTCATTTATGGAAATCACTATCTGTGACCCTGCATATGTGATATTTTGATGGTCTTTATGGCACAGGCCTCATCTGCATAAGTGGCTACATGAAATTGGAGGGTTTTTTACGTAGTTCCCTCTAGTGTGCTAGAATAGGTTGTGTACAGTTAGTGATAGTGCAGGCAAATTTTGGTCTGGCTGAGAGTAAGGCTGGGTTGAATCTGGGTCAGGGATGAATGACTCAGGGAAGCTGGATGACTCATCAGGCAGCACCTCTGGTACCTACCCCTACTTGCTGGAGCCTTGGAGAAGCTTCCAGAAGAATAGGAGGGAGGTTAGGAGGCACTGCCTGGAGTATTGAGGAGGGCCCCAGCCAATCCCCAGCAAGTGGGCTGGCAGTGGGTGGGCACCTCCTAAATACTCTGAGTCATGCCAGTAGGGGGGAGTCAGTGGAAGCTGGAGATGGAGTGCTGAGGAGGTGCCCCCTAGTCTGGGGGGGGGGGTTTGACCTCAGGCCTGGGGATCAGGTGCAGGAGGGATCCTCTCAAGACACACAGAGGGTCCTGTCCTTGATGTACAGCAGCAGGTGCGAGGACAGCAGGAGAGAGTCAGCATGTCCAGGAGATCTCCAGGGAGAAGACAGCCGGGTGGCTGGTGAGTATGCAATCTGGGAGGACTGTGGAGAAGTAGCCAGGTGGGCTAGTGAGAGAGGCAGCTGCAGCCAGGTGGGCTGGCAGTGCCTCAAGAGGTGTGGTGCACTACATTCAGGGCCGCCATCAGGAATTTTGGGGCCCCTTACACAGCTTCAGACATGGGGCCCCCCCTGGAGCAGAGGAGAACCGGGGGGGTGCTGCCGCCGCAAATTGAGAAGTGGGGGGGCTGCCACAAATTGAGAAGCGGGGGGGTGCCACGAATTGAGAAGCAGGGGGTTTGGGTGCTGACGAACACAAAAAAAAAAGGGGGGTTGCCATCCAGGGCCCTGGGGACCTCCGGGCCTCTGGGGACCTCCTGGGCCCCTTACAAAAAAAAAATAAAAAAATATATAAAAAAAAAAAATAATAATAATCATTTTTATAAAAAAAAAAAAAAAAAAAAGAGGGAGGTTTCCATCCGGGGCGCTGGGGACCTCTGGGCCTCTGGGGACCTCTGGGCCCCTTACAAAAAAAAAAGATTTAATTAAATAAATAAATAAAAAAAATTAAATAAAAAAATTTAATAAAAAAATGTATAATTATAAAAAAAAAATTAACAATAAATAAAAAAAAGGGAGGTTTCCATCCGGGGCCCTGGGGACCTCCGGGCCCCTTACAAAAAAAATTAAAATTAAAATTTTTTTTTAAAAAAATTTAATAAAAAAATTAATAATAAAAAAAATTCTTAAAAAAAAAATACAAAAAAGGGGGTTGACATTCGGGGCCCTGGGGAACTCCGGGCCCCTGGGGACCTCTGGGCCCCTTACAAAAAAAAGGGGGCCATCCGGGCCCCTGGGGACCTCCGGGCTTCTTACAGGTGTACTACCTGTACCCCCCTGATGGCGGCCCTGACTACATTTATATGAATATACCCTAACACTGACTTCATTCATTCTGCAATATATTTGTCTCTATGCATAAAAGTACATTAACAACATGGTAGTGAATTATTTTGGCTACTTATGCCTGCCCATTAAAATCTCTATGCTGCGACTCAGGCCCCTTATATGAAATTCACAATTTATTTGTTACAAATGTGTTATTTCTAATTTGAGAAATATTTTACAGGCTATTTTCATTTTTTGTTATTTGACATGCTTGACATTAGAATCAGTTACTTATACATGTATTATTTGGGTTACAATTACCGGTAGCTGTATTTGCCCTTTAATTTGTACATGGATGGCTCAGGAATTCTGTTTGTTCAAGGCTTACTCCACCAGGGGAGCCAAATCTTCTCACGTTTGGGCATTATCAGATACACTTTCTGTGCCTGAGACTAGTAGGGTTATAGGACACAGTTCCAGTCACCTACAATATGAGAAATATTAACAAAACTTCTTAGTTTCTTAGTAAAGCATATAACACACAAAGTTCCTTATGAGTTGTCCCCATCATGTGTTATTTAAATGCATGTATTGTTTCCTACAGTAGAGGACTTCTTCATGTTAGCCACTTGCCGCCCACCCACAGTACTCAGCAACATAAATATACAGGTCCTTCTCAAAAAATTAGCATATTGTGATAAAGTTCATTATTTTCTGTAATGTACTGATAAACATTAGACTTTCATATATTTTAGATTCATTACACACAACTGAAGTAGTTCAAGCCTTTTCTTGTTTTAATAGTGATGATTTTGGCATACAGCTCATGAAAACCCAAAAATCCTATCTCAAAAAATTAGCATATCATGAAAAGGTTCTCTAAACGAGCTATTAACCTAATCATCTGAATCAACTAATTAACTCTAAACACCTGCAAAAGATTCCTGAGGCTTTTAAAAACTCCCAGCCTGGTTCATTATTCAAAACCGCAATCATGGGTAAGACTGCCGACCTGACTGCTGTCCAGAAGGCCATCATTGACACCCTCAAGCAAGAGGGTAAGACACAGAAAGAAATTTCTGAACGAATAGGCTGTTCCCAGAGTGCTGTATCAAGGCACCTCAGTGGGAAGTCTGTGGGAAGGAAAAAGTGTGGCAGATAACGCTGCACAACGAGAAGAGGTGACCGGACCCTGAAGAAGATTGTGGAGAAGGACCGATTCCAGACCTTGGAGGACCTGCGGAAGCAGTGGACTGAGTCTGGAGTAGAAACATCCAGAGCCACCGTGAACAGGCGTGTGCAGGAAATGGGCTACAGGTGCCGCATTCCCCAGGTCAAGCCACTTTTGAACCAGAAACAGCGGCAGAAGCGCCTGACCTGGGCTACAGAGAAGCAGCACTGGACTGTTGCTCAGTGGTCCAAAGCACTTTTTTCGGATGAAAGCAAATTTTGCATGTCATTCGGAAATCAAGGTGCCAGAGTCTGGAGGAAGACTGGGGAGAGGGAAATGCCAAAATGCCTGAAGTCCAGTGTCAAGTACCCACAGTCAGTGATGGTCTGGGGTGCCATGTCAGCTGCTGGTGTTGGTCCACTGTGTTTTATCAAGGGCAGGGTCAATGCAGCTAGCTATCAGGAGATCTTGGAGCACTTCAGGCTTCCATCTGCTGAAAAGCTTTATGGAAATGAAGATTTCATTTTTCAGCACGACCTGGCACCTGCTCACAGTGCCAAAACCACTGGTAAATGGTTTACTGACCATGGTATTACTGTGCTCAATTGGCCTGCCAACTCTCCTGACCTGAACCCCATAGAGAATCTGTGGGATATTGGGAAGAGAAAGTTGAGAGACGCAAGACCCAACACTCTGGATGAGCTTAAGGCCGCTATCGAAGCATCCTGGGCCTCCATAACACCTCAGCAGTGCCACAGGCTGGTTGCCTCCATGCCACGCCGCATTGAAGCAGTCATTTCTGCAAAAGGATTCCCGACCAAGTAGTGAGTGCATAACTGAACATAATTATTTGAAGGTTGACTTTTTTGTATTAAAAACACTTTTCTTTTATTGGTCGGATGAAATATGCTAATTTTTTGAGATAGGATTTTTGGGTTTTCATGAGCTGTATGCCAAAATCATCAATATTAAAACAAGAAAAGGCTTGAACTACTTCAGTTGTGTGTAATGAATCTAAAATATATGAAAGTCTAATGTTTATCAGTACATTACAGAAAATAATGAACTTTATCACAATATGCTAATTTTTTGAGAAGGACATGTACATTGCCTGGCAAATGTGCATTGGCGCACCCCCTGGGGAAAGCAGCGTGCCGGTTATTACAGTTTTTGGTATCCGAAGGCATTGAGTGGCCGGGGAGTTATGTGATCGCCATACGCTCACATGGTCAACAAAGTAGTTATTAATGAATTCATCACTCCTGTAGAGTGATATTGTGATTGGCTGTCAGCCAACACATGGTACTCAGGCCAATCACAGCACTCTGTACCATGTGATTAGCTGTAGCTAATCACAGCATGCCAACAATAAGTCCAGCTGTTATGAATGTAACCCATTAATGACAGTTTAAACGACTGCTGTCACTGTAGCAGCACAGTGTAGAAAAAATAAAATAAAAATCCCTGATCACCTCAAGTTAAAAAAAACTTGCCATGCCTCTTACTAAATACCACAGACTGTCTTCTTCCAAAAAGGGGTAATTTAATAATACCTTTTCTTTCCTGGCAGCTTAGGGCCTCAATAAATTAGATTGGCACATAATTGTGAAGTGAAAGAAAAATATTAAATGGTTTTCAATTATTATTTTTTTCAGTATCTGAAATTGTGGCATGCATTTTTATTCAGCACCCGAGTCCATACTTTGTAGAACCACCTTTCGCTGCAATTACAGCTGCAAGTCTTTTTGGGAATGTCTCTGCCAGCTTTGCACATCTAGAGAATGAAATTTTTGCCCATTCTTCTTTGCAAAATAGCTTGAGCTCTGTCAGCTTGGATGGAGAGCGTCTGTGAAAATAAATTTTCAAGTCTTGCCACAGATTCTCAATTGATTTAAGTCTGGACTTTGACTGGGCCATTATAACACACTAATATGCTTTGATCTAAATCATTCCATTGTAGCTCTGGCTATATGTTTAGGGCAGTGTTGGCAACCGTCAGTATTTTTACTGGCAGCCAGTAAAAACAGGCAATTTTCTCCTGCCAGTAAATGCCAGTAAAAGGTTGCCAGTAAAAAATATGGCTGTGACGCTCGGCTTGGTCCGGAGCTGGCTGAGACCATCCGAGTGCCTGCTACAGTGTGATCGGGTGACTCTGGTGGAGGCGTATCCTTAGCATGTCATGTGATGTCATGGTGCAATGGAGCCAAGACGTAGCGGCCTTGTGTGTGGGTATGTGGTATGGGAGCAAGGCAGGCTGGGACCTTATGGCAGTGCTGTTTAGACTGGATTGGACTGGAGGGATCACTTGGCTTGGAGAGAGACTGTCACTGGGACATGTCGTGTCGGTGAGGTCTCATCATCATCTGTGCTGCTGCACACTGCTGTCAGCAGTGGCGGATCCAGGGGGGGGGCAACAGGGCAATTGCCCCCCCCGAGACCATCTGTCACACTCACTTGCTTGCTCTGTTTTTTTTTTTTGCGCCTGATCTCCCGGACTTTGGGGACCCGGTACCGGCCCGCCGTAAGTCCCCTGGACTCCAAACTTGGCACAAATGTAGCCCCATGTCTCCTCTACAAGTGTGCAAAGTTTGGTGTCTGGGGGACCTATGGCCGGGGAGCACTGATTTTTTTAAAGCCGGGCACCCCTTCCATAGACTCCAATGTTAAACTGTAATTTCTCCGGTGACTTTGCGGACACGGTACCGGCCGGTCGTAGGTCTCCTGGACCCAAATCTTGGCACACATGTAGCCCCATGTCTCCTCTACAAGTGTGCAAAGCTTGGTGTCTGGGGGACCTACAGCCGGGGAGCACAGATTTTTTAAAGACGGGCACCCCTTCCATAGACTCCAATGTTAAACGGTAATTTCTCCTGTGAATTTGCGGACCGGGTACCGGATGGTTGTTGGTCCCCTGGACCCCAAACTTGGCACACATGTAGCCCCATGTCTTCTCTATAAGTGTGCAAAGTTTGGTTTCCGGGGGACCGACGGCCGGTAAGATCCGATTTTTCAAAGCCGGGCACTCCTTCCATAGACTCCTATGTTAAACATCAGTCTAGTCATGGGCACAGTGAAGCGTGGGCACAGTGAGGCATGGGCACAGTGAGGCAAAGTGAGGCACAGTGAGGTATGCAGATGGAAACCCTAAGCTTATACTCAAGTGTAACGGCACCCCCCAATATGAAAGGGGTATACGCCGTTTAGAATATTCCCTCTCTGAACACACAACCACTATCGACCCTCCACAGCCAGGCGACCACTTTCCATAGGATTAATCCTTCCAGAGATACGAGACAACGCTCTGTATTTCAAGTTCCAAAACAGGGAATAACTTTATTTTCAAAACACATGGTAACACATTTCTCTTCAAAACCCTTTCCCTCCCATCCTTGGGGGAACAGGGCGGGTTAAACTATCCAATGACAATGGTGATACAGGTCAGGTGTGTTCAAACTTCTCATTTGATAACCAGTCTTAGCAGGAGGGGTGATTTCCCCCCCCCCTCCTCACAGAAGACACTTAAACATCCCATAATAATAGGCAGCCAGACGGTCTACTAAGCTCCAATCCACATCATCACAATGAAAGGACCTGTAGCCTAGGTGAGGCTCATTAGCATTACACAAGCAGATAGGTGACACATCAGCATTTCTCAACTAACCTGTTGAGTTCAGAAACAGTAAATAGTCCTTCACAGATATCCTTGGGGATATGGTGGATAAATATTACAGACCCATTTTAGGTAGCCCAAGAGATATTTCTTAATGTCCATTATTTTCTGGCTCACCCTGTGTCCAAAGTGACCCTCCTGTCACACATCTCCCCTTTCGGCAGAAGACTAACAAAGGAGGTGACCCCAGACGGGTTGACTCCGAAGTTAGTCCATAGGTCCATTCTTCTAATGCCGGTAGCCACACAGTACCCCAAATAAATTGCTCCAAACAGAGCATTACTTACCCAGCCAACCTCTGCCTCTCTCAGAGAACATACCCGCCGCTTGGGAGAAGACAGGGTGACTGGGCTCAATCCGTCATGCTGTTGGGGATCTGGGCGGACTGCCCAGCATCCCTGGGGTATACAAGTGGAGACTGAAGTCCCATCCCCTTGTGGTAGGTGAAAATACCCCAGTGCTTGCAAAGCAAGGCTGACATCCTCCTGTCCCAGTGTCACACCATTTTCTGGGGTTGTGTCAGTGAGGACCGAAGTCCCATCCAGTACCACAGGAACTCCCTCTTCTGTTAGTTGAGAGCAGAGGCCCGCGGCACTCTGCTCTGTTGCCAGCTCTTGTGCTGGGTCGCTGTGAGTGGAGACCGCAGTCCCATCCACCGATATCCGCTCAAGTGGCAGTTGTGTGCAGCGGCCAGTAGCATTCTGCCCTGCTACCAGTGGTTCAGCTGGGGGTAAAAGCTTTACCACCTCAGCTTGTTGCTGGAGAGGGGGGCCAACTGCCCCGGCTCCCTGAAACTCCACAGTTGTTTCCGGTGCTGGGCAGAGGTTGCTATCACTCTGCCCTGTTGCCAGCACTTCTGCTGGGGACTCCACACCATCTGCTCTGGCTAACTGTTGGGGAGGGAAAAGGGCTGCTTCTCCCCCCTGCATCTCTGAAATCCCCTGGGAAAGAGGAACCATCACCTTCTCACCTCGGGCCTCCAAAACTGCCACGGGTGTAGAGCAGGGGTCTGCAGTACTCTGTCCTTCTGCCAGTACTTGGGCAGGCGATGCATAATCCCTAACATCCTCTGAATAGTCCCTTAAATCCATACCTTCTGTAATCTGTGGCTGGGGAGATGAGCCAACTGCCCTAGCTCCCTGGAACTCCATATCATCCATTTTGGCTTTAGGGAGGGCAATCTTCAGCTTTTCCACTGCCGATTCTTCAGCCAGGCTAGCTCCCTGGAACTCCATATCATCCACTTCGGCTTTAAGGGTGGTAATCTTCAGATTTTCCACTGCCGATTCTTCAGCCAGGCTAGCTCCCTGGAACTCCGTATCATTCACTTCGGCTTTAGGGATGGCAATCTTCAGATTTTCCACTGCTGATTCTTCAGCCAGGATTTCATAGTTGTCAACTGGTATTTCCTGATAGTCCCAGGCAAAGGGAGCCCCACCCTGCTGCTGAGCAGATTCTAGCAGCTGTCTGTAGGCGATCTCCGATTGTCGTATTTCCGCCATTCTCCACTCATGTTGCCGCTCTAGTTCTCTCTCTTGTCGCTCTAGTTCTCGCTTTTGTCGCTGTTGTTCTTTTTCTTGTCGCTGTCGTTCTTTTTCTCGTCGCGCATCCTGCAGCTGGATGCCTTTAATGGCTTCCTGTATGGCGGTCTCTGATGAGTTAGCACCATATAATGCCAACCGCTGTTGAACACGTTGCTGAAACAGGTCTTCAACTGACCGGGGTCCTGCATCACCAACCCTCTGATCCATCTCGGTTAGCTCCCTGATCAAGATGGCCTTGTTCTTTGTCCCACCGGACCCTCCACGGCTCTCAAGTAAGTCTTTCAGCGTGGCTTTCCTGCCGGCTGCATAGCTGGTCATTCACTGTGGTGGTTTGGAGTGTCCCAGGAACTGGAGGGAAAATCCCGCTGCTGCCAACCAATGTAACGGCACCCCCCAATATGAAAGGGGTATACGCCATTTAGAATATTCCCTCTCTGAACACACAACCACTATCGACCCTCCACAGCCAGGCGACCACTTCCCATAGGATTAATCCTTCCAGAGATACGAGATAACGCTCTGTATTTCAAGTTCCAAAACAGGGAATAACTTTATTTTCAAAACACATGGTAACACATTTCTCTTCAAAACCCTTCCCTCCCATCCTTGGGGGAACAGGGCGGGTTAAACTATCCAATGACAATGGTGATACAGGTCAGGTGTGTTCAAACTTCTCCTTTGATAACCAGTCTTAGCAGGAGGGGTGATTTCCCCCCCCCTCACAGAAGACACTTAAACATCCCATAATAATAGGCAGCCAGACGGTCTACTAAGCTCCAATCCACATCATCACAATGAAAGGACCTGTAGCCTAGGTGAGGCTCATTAGCATTACACAAGCAGATAGGTGACACATCAGCATCTCTCAATTAACCTGTTGAGTTCAGAAACAGTAAATAGTCCTTCACAGATATCCTTGGGGATATGGTGGATAAATATTACAGACCGATTTTAGGTAGCCCAAGAGATATTTCTTAATGTCCATTTTTTCCTGGCTCACCCTGTGTCCAAAGTGACCCTCCTGTCACATCAAGTCAATAAGTTTTCCCAGTTTTTTGGGGTAAAATTAGGTGCCTCGGCTTATACTTGGGTCGGCTTATACTCGAGTATATACAGTACTTGTTCTGCAGCTGCTGCTGCCCCAATCTTGGCACACATGTAGCCCAATGTCTCTTCTACAAGTGTGCAAAGTTTGGTGTCTGGGGGACCTACGGCCGGGGAGCACTGATTTTTTAAAGCCGGGCACCCCTTCCATAGACTCCAATGTTAAACTGTAATTTCTCTGGTAAATTTGCGGACCCGGTACCGGCCGGTCGTAGGTCTTCTGGACCCTAATCTTGGCACACATGTAGCCCAATGTCTCTTCTACAAGTGTGCAAAGTTTGGTGTCTGGAAAACCTACGGCCGGGGAGCACTGATTTTTTAAAGCCGGGCACCCCTTCCATAGACTCCAATGTTAAACTGTAATTTCTCTGGTGAATTTGCGGACCCGGTACCGGCCGGTCGTAGGTCTTCTGGACCCCAATCTTGGCACACATGTAGCCCAATGTCTCTTCTACAAGTGTGCAAAGTTTGGTGTCTGGAAAACCTACGGCCGGGGAGCACTGATTTTTTAAAGCCGGGCACCCCTTTCATAGACTCCAATGTTAAACGGTAATTTCTCTGGTGAATTTAAAACATATTTTTTGGCAGTGCCCCCCCCCCCGAGAAAAGACTCTGGATCCGCCCCTGGCTGTCAGTGTCACTGTGAGAGTCAATTTAATGTGTGTGTGCCTGCCCATTCTAATTTCTTGCCCTCCTGACTCCTGTCCCTGAGCTACTTACTTACTTACTATATCAAAAATAGAATAAGAAATATGTTTTTTGCCTTATTATCTGCCTTAAATCATATTGCTAATTGCATATGGTATTTGTTTGTAGCCTAAATACTCAAATTTGCACTTAAAACTGTAATTTTGTAACTTTTGGAAATGCCAGTAAAAACATGGCTGTTCCAGTAAAATTTGGGTGTTGTGTCAGTAAATTTCAATCTTGTAGGTTGGCAACACTGGTTTAGGGTCGTTGTCCTGCTGGAAGGTGACCCTCCGCCCCAGTCTCAAGTCTTTTGCAGACTCTAAGACCCCATACACACATTTTCTGCAGATTTTTGTATTCAGATTTACCAAAACGATGTAGTGCAAGGGCCTGCCTGCTTGCATACAAATTTAAACTCTTAAGGTTTGACTTCATATTATATGGTTTTGTTAAATTCGACGACAAAAATCTGCAGAAAATCTAATAGTGTGTAAGTGAGTGAGTAAGTGAATAACTTGTATAGCACTGCAAATGCGAACTGAATCGCCTCAAGGCGCTTTGCCTCCATGGACGTCCTGATCCTTCAGAAGAGGTGGGTCTTAAGTTTTTTCCTGAAGGCCTGATGGTTTTTTTCCATGCGGATGTCCGTGGGTAGGGCGTTCCATAGCCGTGGTCCTTGGACTGCAAATCTTCCTTCTCCCTTCGATTTGTAGCGGGATTTGGGGATATGGAGAAGGTTTTGGCTGGCTGATCGGAGAATGCGATTGGGGGTGTAGTGTTTTATCTTCTCGCATAAATATTGAGGAGCGTTTCCTTGTGTGCACTAATGGGTGAGGCAGAGGGTCTTGAATGTGACCCGATCGTTTACGCTTAGCCAATGCAGGGTCCTCAGTGAAGGGGTGATGGATTCCCAAGGTTTTTTCCCTGTTACCAGTCTGGCTGCCGTGTTCTGGACGACTTGTAGGCGCAAAATCTGGTATTTAGGTAGTCCTATGTAGAGGGAGTTTGTGTAGTTGAGTCGGGAGTTGATGATTGTTCCAACTACTACTGCTATGTCCTCTTCCGGGATGAAGGGGATGAGTCTACGCAGCAGGCAAAGGAGATGATGCGATCCGCTGACTACTGATCCTATTTGTGCATCCATCGACATCTCCGTGTCAAAGATGACTCAGAGACTTTTGACTTTGGTGCTCGGGGTAATGGTCTGTCCAAGAATGGTGGGTGGTGTCCAAGAAGTGTTGGTTTTTGTCTTTCGGTTTGCGTGTAGGAGAAGAAGAAGTTCTGTTTTGGATCCATTGAGTTTTAGGGAACTCTCAGTCATCCAATCATCGATCAATGTGAGGCAATTTTTCAGTCCCTGATATTGGTCTTCTTTCCCGGTGATACGAAAGTAGAGTTGGGTGTCATCAGCGTATGAGTGGTAGCACAGGTCCTGTTTGCTGATGATTTTGAGGAGTGGGTGGAGGTAGATATTGAAGAGCACGGGTGACAGTCGTGATCCTTGAGGGACTCCGCAAGAAATTGCGCGAGTTTCAGAGGTGAAGGCTCCTAGTTTCACTGTCTGGGAACGATTTTCTAGGAAGGATGCGAACTAGGGTAGGTCAGGGTCTGCGACTCCTGCTACTTCTTTAAGGCGGATTAGTAAAGTTTTGTGGTCTACTGTGTCGAATGCTGCACTGTGTATGGGGCTTAACAGGTTTTCTTCTAAGATTGCCCTGTATTTGGCTCTATCCATCTTCCCATCAACTCTTACCAACTTCCCTGTCCCTGCTGAAGAAAAGCATCCCACAACATGATGCTACCACCATCATGTTTCACGGTGGGGATGGTGCGTTCAGAGTGACGTGCAGTGTTAGTTTTCTGCCACACATAGCGTTTTGCTTTTGGGCCAAAAAGTTTAATTTTGGTCTCATCTGACCAGAACACGTTTGCAGTGTCCCCCCACATGGCTTCTCGCTAACTGCAAACAGGAGTTATGGCTTTCTTTCAACAATGGCTTTCTTCTTGCCACTCTTCCATAAAGGCCAGATTTGTGGAGTGCACAACTAATAGTTTTCCCATGGACAGATTCTCCCACCTCAGCTGTGGATCTCTGCAGCTCCTCCAGAGTTACCATGGGCCTCTTGGTTGCTTCTCTGGTTAATGCTCTCCTTGCCCGGCCTGTCAGTTTAGGTGGACGGCCATGTCTTGGTAGGTTTGCAGTTGTGCCATACTCTTTCCGTTTTCAAGTGATGGATTTAACCGCTTCAGCCCCGGAAGATTTTACCCCCTTCCCGACCAGAGCACTTTTTACAATTTGGCACTGCGTCGTTTTAACTGACAATTGTGCGGTCATTCGACGCTGTACCTAAATGAAATGTTCATCCTTTTTTTCCCACAAACAGAGCTTTCTTTTGGTGGTATTTGATCACATTATTTTTTGCGCTATAAACAAAAAAAGAGCGACGATTTTGAAAAAAGAAAAAACTATATTTTTAACTTTTTGCTATGATAAATATCATCAAAAGTTAAAAAAAAAAAATTTCATCAGTTTAGGCCAATATATATTCTTTTTTTTTTTTTAACCAAAAATATGTAGATCGCAATAAGCGTATATTGATTGATTTTCCCAAAAGTTATAGCGTCTGCAAACTATGGGAAAGATTTTTGGCATTTTTATAATTTTTTTTTTTTACTAGTAATGGCGGTGATCTGCGATTTTTAGTGGTACCGCGACAATGCGACGGATAAATCGGAGACTTTTGACACTTTTTTGGGACCATTGTCATTTATACAGCGATCAGTGCTATAAAACTGCATTGATTACTGTGTAAATGTCACTGGCAGGGAAGGGGTTAACACTAGGGGGCGATCAAGGGGTTAAATGTGTGTTCCCTCAGCATTTTCTAACTGTGTGGGGATGTGAGTGACTAGGAGAAAAGCCATATCGTTTTTCCCACCAGCCACGCGCATTGGGTCCCCCGCCGTGCAGTCCTCTGGTGGCCGAAAACGGATAAGACGTACCTGTATGGGATTTTGCCCAGGAGAGCTATTGTGCCCCAGTTAATCTGCGTGACACAGTTGGCAAGTGGTTAATAGTGCTCTGTGAGATGTTCAAAGCTTGGGATATTTTTTTATAACCTAACCCTGCTTTAAACTTCTCCACAACCTTATCCCTGACCTGTCTGGTGTGTTCCTTGGCCTTCATGATGCGGTTTGTTCACTAAGTTCTCCATCAAACCTCTGAGGGCTTCACAGAACAGTTGTATTTTTACTGAGAATAAATTACACACAGGTGGACTCTATTTAATAATTAGGTGTCTTCTGAAGGTAATTGGTTCTACTAGATTTTAGTTAGGGGTATAAGAGTAAAGGGGGCTGAATACAAATGCACGCCACACGTTTCAGATATTTATTTGTAAAATATTTTGAAAACCATTTAACATTTTCCTTCCACTTCACAATTATGTGCTGATTTGCGTTGGTCTATAACATAAGTAAAATCCAAGTAAAATACATTTACGTTTTTGGTTGTAACATGACAAAATGTGGAAAATCTCAAGGGGTATGAATACTTTTTCAGGGCACTCTACCTCATATAAACCATAGTTTATATACTCTATAGCTTTCACACAACCCAAATCAGTGTAAATTATTTAGTCTATTTTTACCAAAGAAATGCAGCAGAGTAAATTTTAGCCTACATTTATGAAGAAAGATTATTTATTTGCAAAATATTATTTAACATATATTTATTTAAAAGAGAAGTATGGGTTTTCTTTTTATTTTATATTTATACTTACCTCGGTGGATGGAGCATCAGACCGACGCTCCAGCTGTCCCCCGCCATCTGTTCTCACAGATCCCCGAGAGGAAAGCTGCTGACTGTCAGTCAAGCCTCGTACACACGGCCGAGATTCTCGTCGAAAAAAACATGTCGTTTTTTTCGACGAGATTCTTGGACAAGAAACTTGTCCCGGCCGAGTGTACACACGCTCGATTCAAAGAACCCGCCGTTCTTTGAATGGAGCGAACGCGGTGACGTCATTGAATACGACGAGCATGCGCTCGTCACATTCGATGCCGTCGCCGCCATCTTGGTATACCCTACCTATGCCTAGGAAGCTACCGCGCATGCGTCAAATTCATTTCGAACATGCGCGGGCTTCCCGGAGGACAGGTAAGTGTACACACTCACTTTTCTCGTCGAGAAACAGGCTGACGAGAATCTCGACGAGAAAATAGAGAGCAGGTTCTCTATTTTCTCGTCGAGATTACTTGTCGGTTTTCTTGACGAGAAACCATACACACGAACGAATTTCTCGGCAAGACATCTCTGCCAGCAAGTTTCTTGCTGGTTCTTGCAGAGAAACTCGGTCATGTGTACGAGGCCTCAGAGTCTTTCCTCTCTGCTTCTCCACACTCATTGGAGCGCTGAGCCGTGGAGGGGCGGGGAGAGGCTGTCTCAGCGGCTCACTGATATGCTGAGACTGCCATCAATCAGGGCAGCTGGCGGAACCCGACTTGAAAGTCGTGATGACGTGCTGCCCCGACTGATGGCAGTGATGTCAGCGGAGAGCGGACTTCAGACCGATCTCCGCTGAAAACGGGTCACAGGAGTGCAAAACGAATTGCACTCCTGTGACCCAGAGGAGAAGCCCAGTCTAAAAAGCTCAGGCTGGACTTTAATATATTTAACAGAAACATCGATTTTTTTTCACAAATTTCGGTATTTTCTCATCTATATAGCATAAAATAAAAAACTCAGTAGTGATTAAATACAACTAAAAAAAGCTTTATTTGTGTGAAAAAAATTATAAAAATCTAATTTGAGTAAAGTGTTGCATGACCACGCAATTGCCAGTTAAAGTAGCATATAGTGCTGAATAGCAAGAATTGCTTTGGTCATGAAGGGGGTAAAACCTTCCTGAGGTCAAGTGGTTATTAAAGCGGAGTTCCACCCATTTAGAAGTAAGCAGCTACAAAAAGTGTAGCTGCTGACTTTTATTAATCAGACACTCACCTGTCCCATGGTCTAGCGATGCGGGCGTACGAAGCCCTACTCCTCTCTGAGGCGCCGACATTCTAACTGTGGGCGCCTGGCTGTGGCTTCACAGCCGGGCACGCACTGTGCGAGCCGCTCTGCGTGATGTGAATGGCCGGGCAATCTACTGGAACCTGTGATGTGTCCCAGAAGATTGCAGGGAGGGAGGGGAGAGAGGTGAACTTCCTTCCCGGCACCGTGGAGCCTCGGGAGGAAGTGGGAGCTGGGTGCCCCTTAAAACTGGGTATCCGCTCCCCCCTAAAAATGACATGCCAAATGGGGGTCACCATCACTTAAAGCAGAAGTTACATTTTTGGGTGGAACTCCGCTTTAACAACAATGCACAATGAAGGCCCCTTGAACCGCCTTTAGGGAAAGGGAGCCTTGACTGCTGGAAGCATGGCATCACTGTAGGTGTGAACCTAAAAGAGAAGTTAAGCAGCTCCCCTAGGATTGGCTACAAGACCTAAAGGTGACTGGGTGGAACCTGAACTCTAGGAAAAAGCTATGCTGAGGCACATACAACTGCTCTGAGGAGATTCAGCTATCACAAGAGTTGCCCACCCTCCTGCCTGTTGTGATGTTTTGTTACAGCTTTATTGGCGGTTTTTATCTTGCCAGCAATTGATGTTGCTTTATGGGCTATGCCCTCAAGTTAAATTTTGGGGTCAGTCTAATGCCTGTCTGACACTGATGGTAAGGACAGGCCTCTTAGACTATGTGAGTTTATATTTATGGGTGCTCATGGTATACTGTGACTGGCATTGTTTAGTACATTTGGAAAGTTGTACTTTTGAAAGGTTCAATAAAGCTGTGGCCTTGCCCTATTTCCAACTTAATCAGCTTCCGTGTCTTTTTGGGGGGGCAAGGTATTGGTTTATTAGTTGGTCAAAAATTAGCCTATGCTTCTCAGCAGTCAAGCCGCATAAAATACCAAACTTGCCTCTTTACATAAGGTTGTTTGGTCACCATACTCTTTTGTAGTGTCTCTATTCTATACAACAGTATGTAGCGCCCTGCCCCCGATGATTGGGGCGCTATTGTATGTAGCGGCCTCACCCCTTCTCCCTTGCTCTATCTGTTATATGGCTGTTGTCTAGAGGTATCTGGGAGAGGGAAATGAGACACACCATGGCCCATGTCCTCCGTTACTAAGAGGTGAAGGCCAGAAGATTGGGCTTTTGTGTAGGTGTCCTAGAGTCAAGTCCAGTCCTTCGTCCCTGACTCCTTTGCTTTAGTAACCCAAGTTCCACACAGTGAATAGGTAAAACTCTGTTTTATTGCTTGGCAAGAAGAATAAAACTATCTCTTTTCTTTGGAAAATGGGGGACAGATCGAGGCACAATCCTTTCCCTTCTTGCTGCTGCCCACTGTGCTGTCACCAGTGGTGAATAGTCACTGCCACTGACTAGGTAATACAGAACGTGAATTACCGTCGCTCACTTTGCCCCTGTCAGAGGAAGAAATCCGTCCAAGGGAGAAATGGAGGCCCCTCCGTCACCAGCGATGCTGCGCCGGACTCTTCGGAGAAGTTACTGCTCACCAGTCCTCATGAACTCAGACACGGACACCCAAGGAGTTAGGGCCCCCTCGGATTCCTTCACCCTCGCGAAACTCAGTCGAAGGTACTGAGCCCCAGGCATCCGCCATAGTACCTCACCCCAGGCTAAAGGTGCCTGAGATGGACTCCATCCTAGGCCTGGAACACTGGAACGCCAGCACCCAAGCTGAAGGTGCCTGGGTGCGGCCGCGTCCTCCAACTCTGAACCCCCAGGTCAGGGCGTCCGCCCCTTTTATGACCTCTCCCCCTTTGCGTCACAGCGGGTTCCCCACCCCGCTGTACCAGCTCCAGGGGAGGACAAAAAGGCACAGTCTTGCAGTGCGAGCCCAACCCCGGTCCAAGGCAACAACGCCACCTTTAGGCCGAGGAGAACTTCACACCACCAGAGTCCTCCAAGGCTCACAAAGGGAACCTTGAATTTCCTAACAATCAAAGCACCTGGGTTACACTAGCCCCCAGATGCTCCCCCTAAATTCAAGTACCCGCTACATGTAAATTTAGGGGGTGTCTGAGCCAATAGTTGGGCTCAGACTTATGTAATTATATACAAATTGCTTCTGTCCTGGCTAAGGTGGTGCCTGGTAGTATTTTCCCTTGTTGCCTGAAGGTGGCGGTACCACCTCAGGTCCATGTTGGAACGCAGGCAGACCATGGTGTATTGGGTGTCCCTTCTCGGCAGCGGTTCAGTGGGAGTGGTGCCCCGCTGTGCATGCTGGGGAGGGATACTTAAGGGGCAGACATCATTGCGCGGGGCTCTTCTTTGCCTCGTGGCCCTCCTGGCGCAAGGTATGTGTGTGTGTGTGTGTGTCCTCGGCCCGGGGGCCACGTTGGCCCGAGGCTGTATCTCTAGCGAGTAGGCCCAGTTATGATGACTGGGGCCTATAATCCTAAAGGGGATCCCAAGCTGTCCACCAAGAAGGAGGAAGCTGGGGGAGGACCTGCCCTTGAGGAGACCAGCAAAGTGCTAATGTCTCGGGATAGGCTTGGTGACCTCGTTAAGAAGGGATCCGCTGCTTGATCGTTCTTACGCGCAGCGGAAGGGGACGTCCCCCCTCCAGCCGCCCTCCAGTGTTTCTCCCGACTCACCTGTGCGATCGGTGAGTTGGTGACAGGATCCGCTGGCCCTGGATGTTGATCACATTGATTTCTATGATCGTCGGAGGCCGGGCACGATGTTATGACGTCACGCCCGGCCTCTGCATTCAAAAAAACGGTGCCGCTTCGGGTGTGAAGCGGTGATCTTTTTTTTTTTTTTTTTTTTAGGCTTCCCAGCCTAGTGGTGAGATGTGGGGTCTTATTGACCCCATATCTCACTGTAAAGAGGTCCTGTCATGTCATATTCCTATTACAAGGGATGTTTACATTCCTTGTAATAGGAATAAAAGTGATCAAAATATTTTTTTTTTAAAGTGTCAAAATAAAAAATAAGTAAAATTAACAATAAAGTACCAAACACGTGCCCCTGTCCCCGTGTGCTCGCGCTCAGAAGCAAACGCATACGTAAGTCCCGCCCACATATGAAAACGGTGTTCAAACCACACGTTGAGGTGTCGCCGCAAATGTTAGAGCGAGAGCAATAATTCTAGCCCTAGACCTCCTCTGTAACTCAAAAAATGTAACCAGTAAAAAAAATTAAAGCATCGCCTATGGGTATTTTTAAGTACCAAAGTTTGGCGCCATTCCACGAGCGTGTGCAATTTTGAAGCGTGACATGTTAGGTATCCATTTACTCTGCGTAACTTCATCTTTCACATTATGCAAAAGAATTGGGCTAACTTTACGTTTTATTTTTTTTAAAGCATGAAACTGTTTTTTTTTCCCAAAAAAACGCGTTTGAAAAATTGCTGCGCAAATACCGTGTAAGATAAAAAGTTGCAATGACTGCCATTGTATTCTCTAGGGTCTTTGCTAAAAAAACATATATAGTGTTTGGGGGTTCTATGTAATTTTCTAGCAAAAAAATTATGATTTTTACATGTAGGAGCGAAGTGTCAGAATTGGCCCGGGCCTGAAGTGGTTAAAAAGTCAATATATGTCTCTTATGCTTTATGCAGCCCTCATAACAGAACATTGTGTAGCAATTCAATGTAAATTTTATTTTGGTACTGCTACAGGCACAGTCTCCTGAAGCTGCATAATATAACTCACACCAGTATCATGATATGCTCTATGGTGCTATAGTGGAGTTACCGTATTTTTCGCACCATAAGACGCACCTGACCATAAGACGCACCTAGGTTTTAGAGGAGGAAAACAAGAAAAAAAATATTCTGAACCAAATGGTGTACTAAAATATTTTCCAGTGCCCATGAAATGCAGCCTGACCATTGCCATAGTAAATGCAGAGTGACCATGCCATAGTAAACGCAGGGTGACCATTGCCATAGTAAACGCAGAGTGACCATTGCCATAGTAAACGCAGAGTGACCATTGCCATAGTAAACGCAGAGTGACCATTGCCATAGTAAACGCAGAGTGACCATTGCCATAGTAAACGCAGAGTGACCATTGCCATAGTAAACGCAGAGTGACCATTGCCATAGTAAACGCAGAGTGACCATTGCCATAGAAAACGCAGAGTGACCATGCCATAGTAAACGCAGAGTGACCATGCCATAGTAAACGCAGAGTGACCATGCCATAGTAAACGCAGAGTGACCATGCCATAGTAAACGCAGAGTGACCATGCCATAGTAAACGCAGAGTGACCATGCCATAGTAAACGCAGAGTGACCATGTCATAGAAATGCAGAGTGACCATGAGTGACCATGCCATAGAAATGCAGAGTGACCATGCCATAGAAATGCAGAGTGAACATGCCATAGAAATGCAGAGTGACCATGAGTGACCATGCCATAGTAAATGCAGAGTGACCATGCCATACTAAATGCAGAGTGACCATGAGTGACTATGCCATAGAAATGCAGTGAACATTGCCACAAATGCAGCCTTACCTCTTCCACCTAACAGAAGACAGAGCAGCCCGAGCGGCCGAATGCTCAGCAGCGTCATGGAGCGGTGGCAGGGGGCGGTGCCAGCGGTGGCAGGGGAGGCGGGGGGCGGTGCCAGTGGCGGCGGGGGGCGGTGCCTGTCATATATTCGCACTATAAGACGCAGGGACATTTTCCCCCATATTTCTGGGGGGGAAAAGTGCGTCTTATAGTCAGAAAAATACGGTAGATGCCAAACATCAGGCAGGGAACCTGACATTTGCAATGATCATGTAGTGCTTCTACTTCTAGGTATAGAGGGAGCACATACATAACTGCCATTCCAGAATTCAGATATCCCCTATACTATACTGTCCACTACACTGCGCTGACCACTATACTGTACACTACGCTGACCACTATACTACACTGACCACTATACTGTACACTACACTGACTACTATACTACACTGACCACTATACTGTACACTACACTAACCACTATACTATACGCTGTACTACACTAACCACTATACTGTCCACTACACTGACTACTATACTATATTGTTCACTACACTGACCACTATACTGTACACTACACTAACTACTATACTACACTGACCACTACACTGTCTTGTCTACAGTAACTCTCTCTCTCTGCCTCGGCCTCTGTCTCTGCCTCTCCCTCTCCCCATTCCGTCTCTGTGTTCCTCCTCACCTGCTTGTCCTGCATCGGTCTGGCCTCCGGAGGATAGGAGGAGGAGGAGGAAGAGGAGGAGGAGAAGACAGCGGCCGTGGCGGCTTTTCATTACTTGTCTCCCCCCGCGTTCTGGCCACCATGTTCAGTGTCCGGTGCACTATGATTGGGCATATGGGGGTCATGTGCAGAGGCGGGACTTCAGGAGCTACCGTGATCATGGACAGGCCAGCCCCACGCCGCACATGACCCCAATCACAGGGCGGCGGACACTGAACATGGCGGCCGGAGTGCCGGGGACACAGGAAAACGGAAAATTTATTACCAAATACTTACCGTAATTTTCCTTTCCTGATAGACTCCATGGCAGACTACGTGTGGGTTAACCCCGCCTCCTCTCCACAGCTATAGGACCCCTTACCCATAAATTTGAGCTCACCTCCACAGACAGGTGTTCCGTAACTAGCCGACTCACATTTCAACTCTCATATTTTTAATTCATGGGTGGGAACTCCGTCTGCCATGGAGTCTATCAGGAAAGGAAAATTACGGTAAGTATTTGGTAATAAATTTTCCGTTTTCCTGACAGACTCCATGGCAGACTACGTGTGGGAAATAACTAGCCAAACCACACGGGAGGGTATGCTGAACAAAAATATATTTAATCTTTCCCGTCAACTGACAGGATTTTTCGACCAAAATTAACAGAGGAAAGGGAAGCAGGCTCAATACAATAATGAGACATAAATGTATGAATAGAAGACCACGAGGCTGCCTTGCATATCACTTCAGGAGCCACGTGTCGAGCTGCTGCCCATGAGGCTGCCATGCCTCTGGTGGAATGAGCCGTCACCGCCTCTGGAGGAGCCAAGCCCTTTGCCCTGTAAGCCTGTTGAATAGATTGGACGATCCAGGCTGCTATTGTTCTGGAAGAAGCCCTCTTCCCTTTGTTGCTACCGGTGTGTAACAAGAACAGGTAGTTCGAGCTTCTAAAAGATGAAGTAACTCGCAAGTATTCTTTCAGAGTCTCACCTACATCCAAGGGATGAACATCTACTGAATCTGGAGAATCGAAAGTAGGAAGGACTATTTCTTGGTTTTCGTGAAAAACTGATGTGACCTTTGGTTTTGACCCAAGCATGGGAATAAGGACCACTCGGTCCGGGAAGAAAGTCAAAAAGGGTTCTTGACAACCCAGGAAGCTTATTTCTGAAACCCTTTTGGCTGAAGTAATGGCCACTAGAAAGGCCAGTTTGATTGATAAGTCCTTAACAGAAAGATCCTTGTTGTTGAGTGCTGAAAGAGCATCAAGGACGAGTGGAAGATCCCATTTGGGGAATCTAGGTTTCCTCTGAGGCCTGATTCTCGATGCCCCCCGAAAGAACTGTTGAACCAGGGGATGAGTTGCCCATGACGTTCCCGAAAAAGCTGATAAGGCTGATACTTGTACCCTGAGGGAACTAATCGATAAAGGCAGGTCTAAGCCTGATTGGAGAAAACTCAAGATGTCTTGAACACTAGGGTTTCTAGATGACTTTCCTGCAGTAGTCGTGAAGCTGACAAATCTGGCCCAGATTCTATTGTAAGTTTTATTTGTGTTGGACTTTCTGGAGCTCATAAGGGTAGAGATTACCCCTGAAGCACACCGAAGAGACTCTAGCCTCTCCCTCTCAAAAACCAGACCATCAGTCTCAGCATTGCTGGACAGGGGTGCAGGGTCGTCCCCTGAGAAAGAAGGTCCGGCCTGAGAGGAAGAAGCAGCGGGTCCCTGAAGCTCATTAGATTCAGGAGAGGAAACCAAGGTCTGCTCGGCCAGTATGGTGCTATTGTTACCACCTCGACTTTCTCCAACTGAAGCCGCTGTAGGAATTTTAGCATGATCGGAAGAGGAGGGAAGGCATATGCCCTGTTGAAGTCCCATTGACTCGTTAATGCATCTATTCCGAAGGCTTGATTGTACCGAGCTCGGGTGTAGTATCTGTCGATCTTGTAATTGCAGGGGGATGCAAACAGATCCACCTCTGGATCGAAATCCAACGATAGGATCCACTTGAAGGTTTGTGGATGCAGAGACCATTCGTTGTTGTCTAGCATGCTGCGTGACAGGAAGTCCGCTTGAATGTTCTGCTCCCCTGGAATGAAGACTGCTGTTAAGTTGAGCAGATTCCTCTGAGCCCAGGTCATAATGGGCTCGACCTCTTGGAGAAGGGCAGAGCTCCGAGTGCCCCCTTGTCTCTTCACATATGCCACAGCGGTGGTATTGTCCATTTTGAGTAGGACCGACTTCCCTTTCAGAAGGTGGGAGAAGGCTTGAAGGGCACACCATGCCGCGCGCAGTTCCAGAATGTTCGAACCTGGAGAGTGGAGACGGGCATCCCATTTGCCCTGAGCCAGTTCTGCCCCACAATGTGCGCCCCAGCCCGCATTGCTGGCATCGGATGTAACAGTCACCCAATGGATGGGGGCAAGGGAGTGGCAAGTTGACAAGTTCTTGGTTTGAAGCCACCAGAGGAGACTGTTGCTCATTGACTGTGTTATCCGGATCCGCTGATTGAGATCGTCTGTCTTCCATTGCTGGAGGAATCCGGATTGAAAAGGACGAAGCCTCCACATCGCCCACTTGACCATGGGGGATGTGGCCACCATCGTGCCGATTATCTTCAGGCACTGTGATGCCCTTAGGTGAGAGAAGTCTAGAGCTAAGGAGATTCTTTTCCGAATGATCGGTATTTTTTCTTCTGGAAGAGAGATGGTGTTCTCTATGGTGTCGAACTGGGCTCCTAGATAGACCAAGCGCTGGGTCGGATCCAACTGACTCTTCTCCCGGTTTAGGAGCCATCCGAACTCCAACAGTGTAGAGATCACCTGTTCTTTGTGGACTAGCAGCTGCTGCTTGTCTTGGGACAGTACTAGTAGATCGTCCAGATAATGATACAGGCGCACACCCTGTACTCTGAGAAGGGACACAACTGCTAACAGCACCTTGGAAAAGACTCTTGGAGAAGTCGTTAGCCCGAATGGAAGACAAATAAATTGTAAGTGCTCTTGTTCGACCTGGAACCGCAGATATTTGTGAACGTTTTCTGCCACCGGAACATGAAAGTACGCGTCTTTTAGATCTATTGAGATCAACCAGTCGCCTGGTTGAACTATTTTTTGGATGGTTGAGAGTGACTCCATTTTGAACTTCTCGTGCTTTATGTACTTGTTCAGGAAAGTGAGATCTATGACTGGACGCCAAGAGCCGTTCTTCTTTTGTACTAGGAAGAGGGGGGAGTATACCCCCTGGAATTCCTCGTCCTTTGGGACGGGCACCACTGCTCTTTGATCTTTCAGGACATTCACATATGAGAGAAGAACTTGTTGTTTCTCCTCTGACCGAGGAAGTGAAGTTTGCATTGGTCTGCATGGAGGGATCTTGGTGAAGGACCATGTGTGACCTGTTGAGACCGTCTTGATGGTCCAATAGTCCGAGATCGAGGCCACCCAGACGTGCCGGAAGAGACGTAGGCGAGCCCCTACCCGACCCGCCTGGGCGGGTCCAATCTCAAAAAGACTTGGTTGGTTCACGCCCACCGGGCGTCTGTTTCTTGCCAGACTTTTGAAAAGAAGATTGGCCTCTATTCCAATTCCAGCTTCTCCTAAAATCCCGTCCGGGCTTATAGGAACGTGCCTCTCTCGAGTGCTCAGTACTGCGTCTCTGTTGAGGTTTTCTCTGATTAAACTGGCGCCTGTCCTGGGGAAGAAAACCCGACTTTCCGCCTGTAGCTTTTGAAATGGCGTTGTCAAGTTTGTTCCCAAACAACGAAGTCCCTTCAAAGGGAATTTTGCACCACGCCTGCTTGGAGGCTGGATCAGCAAGCCAGGGACGTAACCACAGTGCTCGTTTGGCCGTGACCGAGGACAACATTGATCTGGCCAGTAAACGGATGAGGTCAATTGAAGCTTCCCCCAAAAAGGCGACTGCCATTTTAAGTTCTTGCACTGCTGAACTTTGAGCCAGTTCTTCCGAGACACCCTTCAGAATGGAGTCTACGTTTTCCACCCAGGCCTCCATTGCTTTGGAGGTCACTGCAAGGGCTAAAGCTGGTTTGCATGCCGTTCCGGCCAGGCTATATATTCTTTTGAGGTCCTGGTCGATCTTCCGATCCAGACCATCTTTAAATGATACGGTGTCATCTAGCGGGAGGGTGACATGCTTCGCTAGGCGCATTACTGCTGCATCTACGAGGAGAGCATTCTCCAGATGCTTGACATCCTCCGATTTAAAGGGATACAGTCTAGAGGTTTTGCTTAGCATAGAAACCTTCTTATCTCCCTTGCTCCATTCTTCCTCAAACACTCCTTTCAGCTCAGAGGGAAGTGGGAAATTGGAGCGTTCTTTCCCCAGTTGTTTAAACAATTTCCTTTGTTTTTCTGGGGGGGCAGTGGTATCCTCCAACTTCAAAGTTTCCTTCACTGCCTTGATCAGTGGAGAGACTAAGGCGTAGTCGAATCCCACCGTAGAATCATCTCCCTCCATCTCGTCTTGCGAGGAATAATGGGAGGAATCATGGGGCTGGAATTGGCCGGGATCCTCCTGGGCCTCGTCAGCCAAGGAGCCAGACAAGGTGGTGGACTGGCTCCTTGTGTGGGGGGCAACTATTTCTTTCATAGATTGCTGTACCACACGTTTCACAAGAGACTCAAGGTTTTGATTTTCCGTCTCTTTCTCACCAACCGCTCGGGCATAACATGGGTCGCATAGCGATTTGCCCTCCGGGATTCTGGTCTTGCATCCCCAACAGGCTCTGTGGACAGAGCGATCATCGCGGTGGTGGTGGCGGTGACTAGAGGAGGAATGGGAACATCTCCTATGTCTAGAGGGGGTATGTGAACGTCCCCTATGATGATGGGTCCTAGACGTAGTGTCGCGTCTAGACCTAGATGATGAGTGATGATGCGGCCTGGCAAGGTCCCTTTCTTGTGACCGATGAACTGAAGTTGCCGGGCTGTAAGAGATAATACAGACAGAGGGAGGGGGGAAGGTGGGCAGGATGTAACCGTTAGCAACCACCAGATAGGCACAAAAGACACCAACCCCCTACCCACTCCGCACATACCTTGTGCGGGAGGGCTGGCCACATGGCGGTGAGGATGAGTCCATGATGAGGGAGACAGGAATCCGTACTACACTGCCTAGACTAAGGATAAGCAAATCAATGCAAAGAAGCATAAGAAAAGAAAAAAAGTTTTTTTTATTTTTTTTTTAAAACTGTCCCTTTAAGAGACACTAAGCATAACAAGCATACATTGCATAATGAAGTGCTTACCCCGTCCTAGCAGTAATGAGGCTCCGGGAGGCTGTCGCTCTATGCCCACAGGTTGTCCCACCTGTATAGGGCTCTTCAGCGGTTTAAATAAACCGCCGAAATGACGTCACGGCCGGTCCCGCTGCGCGCATGCGCCGAAGAGACCCGACCCACTGCGCCTGCGCGGCCCCTGACCCCTCCGCCGCATTGCGCATGCGCGGAAACCAAGCCTCGGTTTCACACAGCTCGGCGCATGCGCAGAAGCGCGGCGGACCGGGAACCAGGAAGGGAAATGGCATCCTGGGACGCAAAAAGCATTCCACATGCCGCACACAGGAGGAAGGAAAACAGGGGAGACAAAAACAACATACACAAACTTGTCTGCCATGAAAGAAGATATGAAATCAAAATCTTCAGACCTTGCCAGCCGAGGAATCCTGCGACATCCGATCCGGTACTCTGGGGCCACATCCCTTCCACCATAGGGGTATTTTCCAGCCCTGAAACCACTCGCCCGCTCATAGCTGGGCCCTGGGTGCACCGCAGTAACAGTACCGATCGATCCAAGCAATCCACATCCTGGACATCGCACCGAATTGCATGATGAAGGTCCATGTGAGGAGGATAAAAAAGGAACACCTGTCTGTGGAGGTGAGCTCAAATTTATGGGTAAGGGGTCCTATAGCTGTGGAGAGGAGGCGGGGTTAACCCACACGTAGTCTGCCATGGAGTCTGTCAGGAAATTAAATTTAGGAGGAGGCAGCCAGTAGTGACACACACTTGCTCGAAATTTTGCCCCCCTAAATGTCGTGCCCGGGGCCACGGCACCCCCTACGCTACACCACTGATGTATGACACTGGGGTAAGAGATCCTGTAGAACTCCTTTCCCTTTTCAGGCCTTTTAGCACAAAAAATAGTGCCTGTAAAGCGACTCTCAAGCCACCCCAGTGTGAAAGCCTGAGTGCTTTCACACTGGGCAGTGCGCTTGCAGGACAGGAAAAAAAAAGTCCTGCAAGCAGCATCTTTGGGGCGGTGGTGTATAACGCCCTGCCCATTGAAATGAATGGGCAGCGCTGCCTAAGCGCCTGCCAAAGTGCTTTGGCAGCGCTGCAACACGGGCGCTATTAACCCTTTCTTCGGCCGCTAGAGAGGGTTATTAGCACCCAGCTAGCAGCCGAAAAGAGCCGCTATAACAGCGATAAAGCAACACTAAAACTAGCAGCGCTTTACCGCTAATGCTCCAGTGTGAAAGAGGTCTTAGGAAGAGCAGTCTACTGTCTAATTGTCCAAATGCATTGCTCTTACATGCAAGTTATCACTATATCTGCTTGAAGGTATTGTATGCAAGAGAATTACTAAACGAGGAGCAGACAGAATCGGGAGCAGCTGTGTATGTCAACCAATCAGCTTATGTCTTTTATTTTCAAAGCTTAACGGAACAAGCAGAAGATAGAAACTTCAGCAGATTCTGTTTGCCCCACTTTTAGTAAAGTACCCTAAATGTTGTGCAGCGCTACCCCCACAGGAGCCGCTGATGTTGTTTTCCAGGTTCTTTTCCCAGTAAGTGCACTAGAAGCCAGGCACACAGTCTTAGTTAGTCTTTAGGCTCAATGATTAGGTCCCAGAAGACAGCAGGGACCAGTTAGGAAACACAGCGCGACTCGTGCAGTAGGGAACCAGGCTGTGAAGCCGCAAGGTTTCACTTCCTGATTCCCTTACTGAAGATGGCGCCACCTCCATCCAGGAGCCAAAGGACAGGTCTGCTTCAGGTGAGGTCAACACAGGCCCCCCCGGACAGGTAAGCGTCCATATTTTAAAAGTCAGCAGCTGCAGTATTTGTAGCTGCTGACTTTTAATTTTTTTCTTTTTTTTGTCGGAACTCCGCTTTAAAGTGGTTGTAAACCCACTTTTCGTTTGTTTGTTTTTTTCCCCCACCTGCAAGAGAAAGGCATAATGAGCTAGTATGACTAGCATATTAGCTCATTATGTACCACTTACCTTAGATCGGGGCCCCCGAAGCAGTCCACGTCCCTCTGTCCAGCCGCAGACATCACTGCGGCGATAGCCGGAATGTTAGTTCCGGGTATCGCCGCACCAGCCAATCACAGCGCCGCTCCGGCGCTGTGATTGGCCGGAGCGGCGAAGACGTGACTCTGCGCATGCGCGCATGACCCGTCGAATTCGGCTACGTCGTCGAATACTGCGACCTAGCCGAATTTGTGAATGGGATTAACCCCATGCGCATGACGTCACCGTCACCGCATTTAAATGCAAATATCTCCTTAACCGTGTAGGTTAAGGAGATATTTCATGCACCTACAGGTAAGCCTTAATCTAGGCTCACCTGTAGGTGTTTGTTTAGAAAGTGGGTTTACAACCACTTTAAGACTGTTTTGCTACAGTGCCTTGAAAAAGTATTCACACCCCTAGAAATTTACCAAATTTTGTCATGTTATAACTGTAGCGCCCTGCTCCTGATGACCAGGCGCTATGTTAAATTTAGTGGGTGTCTGAGCTGGTAGTTAGCTCAGACTCTGTAAATAATTAATGCTAAATCAGCCTCTGTTCCGGCTATGGCTGTGTTGGAAGACTTCCCACTGTTTGCCTGTAGGTGGTGTTACCACCCCAGGCCAATGTGGAAGACTGCCAGGCCAAAGTGTATTGGGTGCCTTTCCCCGGGAAAAGTTCAGTGGGTGTGGTCTACCCGCTGAGCATGCTGGGGAAGGGTACTTAAGGGGCAGACACCATGTTGTGGGGTCCTTTTTTCCCCTCGTGGCCCTCCTGGCACGAGGGGTGTGTGTGTGATCTTGGCCTCGGGACCATGTTGGTCCGAGGCTGCAACTCTACCAAGTAGGACCAGTTATGCTGACTGCATACCTCCCAACCTGCACGGAATTTGCGGGTTTTACCCGCAGTGACACAACTTTCCCGCAGTCCAGCGATACCTTCTGTATTCCCGCACAGCAGCCACAGCAGGACACAGAAGGCAGAGGAAGGAGGAGGAGGTAAGTTCTGAGCGACGTCCCTGTCCCTGTGTTTTGTGAAGTCCGGCACTCCCCCCCCTTCTCGCGGCGCCCCCCCGCTTTGAAAGTAAAAAAAACGTCAGTCCGTCGCGGCCCCCCCCCTCCGCTCTCTGTGTTTATAACTAAAAATAATCGTCCAGCGGCAGACACCACCCCCCCCCCCTGCTCAACAAGTGCAGAGTGCAGTCTATCAGTAAAACAAAAACGTCTGTCCCGCAGCGCCACCCCCCCTGCTCAACAACTTTAGTGCCTAGGTAAAATCAGTATGAATGTCCCGCAGAGAACATTTAAAAAGTTGGGAGGTATGTGACTGGGGCCTACACTTTAAAGGTGATCCTGTGCTGTCCGTCCTGCGGGAGGAAGCTACTCAATGGAGTAAACCAGGGGAGGACCTGTCCTGGAAAAGACCGAGCGGAAGGCTGGTGTCTTGAGGAGGGCCTGGTAATTCTATTGGAGGATGCACCGTAGCTAAAGTTCACCTTGCAGTCTGCCGGGTCGGCTTAAAGGCTCTTTGACCGTTTGGCTGAAAGTTCGGGCGCCAAGTCCTGTGGCAGAGGATCCCGGATTATTCAATTTTGTGCACAACCAGTCTGTGGCAGAGACTGGTCCTGATCATTGTCCGAGCATCATTCCGGCTGCTAGGCCAGGTGAGAGGGGCCTATCCGGGTGAGCAATACCCACTCGAGGAGGAGTGGTGAATGACTTTGTAGTTGAGAAGTTTTCCCCAGTGATCTGTACTGTGTACCTGAACCTACCCCTTCCCTTCTACGATTCTTCATATGTTTTATGCAGAAGAAAATAAAACCTAACAGCAGAAGGTTTTACATCCTGTGTGGACATTGGAGTTCTTACAGACTTTCTTCCCCTAGACAATGAATACTGAGGTAACGTGCAAGGCCCAAATGTAAACCAGCAGCTCCTGCGGGGGTGTGCTACATAACCAAACACGTAATTGTATTTTATTGGGATTGTATGTGATAGACCAACACAAAGTGGCACATAATTCATAGTTGCCAACAGTCCCGTTTTTCCCGGGACAATCACGGATTTGGGACCCTCGTCCCGTATTTATTTTGTCCCGTCTATTTTCCCGGTATTTTGCCTTTGTCCCGGCCGCCGGGAAAATCGGGAATGCTTGAGGTAAAAAAACGGCGGGCTACACAAAGATGGCCGCCGCTGCAGACACAAGGATTATTTCCTCTTGTGTTCAGTGGTGAGGGGAGGAGCACTGAGTGAAGGGGCGGCGCCGCCCGTCCTCCCGCGGCCGCCTCCCGCACTAATGTAGCTCCCGGCGCCGCGGCCGGCCTGCTGGAGCGCGGCGCTGGCACAGCAAATGCTACTGATCCTACTTGGCCTGGGGAGGGGAGTGACAGGCACCCCCATGACGGCCGATGACTGGCCAGAGTGGCGGAAACAGAGCCTAATGCTCCGCCTACCTTTCCTCTGCGCGCCATCACCTCCTCCCCCCCTGAGCGGGGAATATGAAGTGAGGTGAAGAGGAGAAGAGAGGACGGGAGAAAGAATATATGGCAGCCCGATG
Source organism: Rana muscosa (assembly GCA_029206835.1). NCBI lineage: Eukaryota > Metazoa > Chordata > Amphibia > Anura > Ranidae > Rana > Rana muscosa. Next base: position 636,236,095 of record CM055122.1, on the reverse strand, counting down.
GGGAACCCCCAGCAGCAGCACCAAGAAAAGCACCAGCCAGGTACTACTTCTTGATAATGCTCAGTGGATTCAATAAATATTCATAGCCATAGCATAAATAAACTGTAATAAAGTGATTTGTGAACAGCTGTTGCACAAATCACTGTATTACACTTTATTAATGATATCTATGGCTATGCCTATTTATAATTTATTTAATCCATATTGAGCACTATATTTGATGCCTGGCACACACGCACAATCGCACATGATGATGGCTTAAAAGTTTTTTAAGTCATCATCATGTGCGATTGTGCGTGTGTGCCAGGCATCAAATATAGTGCTCAATATGGATTAAATAAATTATAAATAGGCATAGCCATAGATATCATTAATAAAGTGTAATAAAGTGATTTGTGCAACAAGTTCATTAAACAGTCCACATTCAGTGAAAGTTCATCTACTACAAACTTTGCAGTGCATTAACTTTCACTGAATGTGGACTGTTTAATGAGCAGGGGCTATTGATGGGTACATTAGCTGCGTTTGATGGGTACATTAGCTGCGTTTGATTGGCACAGTGGCTGCGTTTGATTGGCACAGTGGCTGTGTTTGATGGGCACAGTGGTAGCAATTGATTGCACAGTGGCTGCGTTTGATGGGCACAGTGGCTGTGTTTGATGGGCACAGTGGCTGCGTTTGATGGGCACAGTGGCTGCATTTGATTGGTACAGTGGCTACGCTTGATGGGCACAGTGGCTGCGTTTGATATGCACAGTGGCTGCGTTTGATGGGCACAGTGGTGGCAATTGATGGCACAGTGGCTGCGTTTGATATGCACAGTTGTGGCAATTGATGGCACAGTGGCTGCGTTTGATGGGCAGTGGCTGCATTTGATAGGGGCGGATATGGTTAGAAGAGCCCCTTGCTGTATTGAGAAAAGCATCCGCCCATCATAAATCACTGGCCATCATGCTATTTCTAACCATATCCGCCCATATCCGCCCCTTTGAGAAAAGCAACCGCTTGCTTGCTGGGGGGGGGATATTGAAGGACCCGGCCTTGGGGCGGCAAAGGGAGTAAATCCGGGCCTGGATAGGAGTCGGGAGAGCCAGGGGGAACAGAATCCGGCGGGGGAACCATTCTCGGCACGACACCGCTGGGAAATGATCATGGACCGCGGAGCTGCCTCTGCCTCCAGCACATACACGGAGACGCCGGGAGGTGAGAGCATCTGTTCCCCGGGGCTGGCTGCCGCTGCTAGGGGACACAGACCTGTAAGGAGGGCTCCGCTGCTGCTGGGGGACACCACCAGATGTAAAGGAGGACACCAGATGTAAAGGAGGGCTCTGCTGCTGGAGGACACCAGATGTAAAGGAGGGCTCTGCTGCTGGAGGACACCAGATGTAAAGGAGGGCTCTGCTGCTGGAGGACACCAGATGTAAAGGAGGGCTCTGCTGCTGGAGGACACCAGATGTAAAGGAGGGCTCCGCTGTTGGGGGACACCAGATGTAAAGGAGAGCTCTGCTGCCGGGGACACCAGATGTAAAGGAGGGCTCCGCTGCTGCCAGCTGCTGGGGACACTGAAGTAAGGAGGGCTCTGTTGCTGGGGGACACAGATCTGTAAGGAGGGCTCCACTGCCGGGAACACCAGATGTAAAGGAGGGCTCCGCTGCCAGGGACACAGTTCTGTAAAGAGGGGCTATGCTTCTGGGAGCACCTGATGCAAGGACGGACTGCTGGGGAGGCATCTGGTGGCAGGTGACACACTTCCACTGATTCGGCATTATGGTGAGTTGAATGATTTCATTTTATATTACAATGTAATAATAGAAATAATGCACTTCAATCATCCTGACACCGTAACAACCATGGTGCCGGGATGATTGAAGCGCCAACAGGTGTTTTGGAGTATCCTTATCTGCCAATTTTGTTACACATTACTATTGTGGTGTAGGATCTGGCTTTCTTTCTATTTCTTTCTCTCACCTCGGACTCTAGCCACACCCCTTTGAACCACGCCCATTTAAACCACACCCACTATCGTGCGTAAACCACGCCCATTTTTCGCCGCGGCGCGCCACATTTTTCTCTCCGGCATGACACGCCTACAAACGAATGCCCCGCCCCCTGATTATAGCAAGGCTCCGCCTCAATACAAAAAAAGGGTCCCAGATGTTTTTTTTGCAATGTTGGCAACTATGTATGATGTGTTCCAAAAAACTATAATACACACTATTCCTCCCAATGATGGGGCACTGTTCCTCCCACCGACACCAACCACGGGGCACTGTTCCTTCTGCTGAAACCTGAAATGGGGCACTTTTTCTCCCAATGACATCAATGATGAGGCAAGATTTACTCCCATTGACGCCAGGATATACTCGTTCTAGCTATAGTCCGGCCCAACAAAGTTTGAAGAATAGCAAACTGGCCCCTTTGTTTAGAAAGCTTGGAGACCCCTGATCTATGGGACCAAAACGCACACTGTCACATAAAAAAAAAAAATATATATATATATGGCTGCTGCTGTTCACATGTAATGGCTTATCTGAGTGGATACATGCGAATAAAGCCTCTGACTAACCCTGGACACAGCCAGTGGCCATTCAAGATTGGCCTTTCTGCAAATTCTGACCGCACCCAAACTGCCCACAGCTAATCACCCAACTTGTATGTGGCCCTAGCACAAATTGTTGCAGTGTCCACAGGTGGGGGTTTAGCAGAAAATTATTTACCCATGTGAACATAGACTTATACCCCATACACACGAGCGGTTTTCCAGTCAGAAAAAGTCATATGAAAGCTGTTGGTCGGGAATCCCGACCGTGTGTATGCTCCATCGAACTTTTTCCAACAGAAAAACTGCCCGGAAAAAGAAAGAGAGCATGTTCTCCATTTTCCTGGCGGGAAAAAAATCCTAGCAGGAAAACCGTTCGTCTGTATGCTTTTCTGACACGCAAAAAAACATGCACACTCGGAAACAATTCGACGCATGCTCAGAAGCATAGAACTTAATTTTCTCGGCTCATCGTACTCTTTTACGTCACCACGTTCTTGGCAGTCAAAAGTTCACTGAACTTTTGTGTGACCGTCTGTATGCAGGGCAGGCTTGAGAGGAATTCCGTCGGGAAAACCAATCGGTTTTTTTTCTGACGGGAAAACCGCTCGTGTGTACAGGGCATTAGTAGTTCCAAAGCCTGAGAATTTTTTACCTGACCATAATTGTACCACCCCCTCACCTCCCTCTATTCTTACCTGAGTCTTATGTCAATCCAGTACTGTGACTATATGCAGGGTCTCTCTGCTCAAAGAGGCAGCAGTGGGAGCCATTGGCTCCTGCTGCTGTCAATAACATCCTGTGTGCAGAAAGTGGAGGCATGGCTGAGCCGTGCTGTGTGTCAATAGACGCACACAGCCCAGCTTGTCATTGAGCCTGCAGGTGTACCACCATAGGAGGCAGCTTCCTATAGTGTTGCACTGAGAAGAGGAGGAGCCTGGAGCGCCAGTGGGGGACACAAGAAGAGGAGGTGGTTTGGGCTGCTCTGTGCAAAACCATTGCTTAGGCCCCTTTCACACTGGGGCGGGCAGGAGCGGTGGCGGTATAGCAGCGCGATTTTCAGCACTGCTATACCATCGTTATTACCGCGGTATGCGGTCGCTAGGGGGGTTAATTTAACCCCCGCTAGCGGCCGAAAAAGGGTTAATACCGCCCGCAAACCGCGGCTATTGCCGCGGTTTGCGGGCGGTATTACCGCGCTGTCCCATTGATTTCAATGGGAGACCGCGGTAAAGGAGCGGTGAACACACCGCTCCTTTACCGCTGTAAAGAAGCGGCTAGCAGGACTTTTGGAGCGGTCCTGCTAGCGCACCGCTTCAGTGTGTAAGCCTTCGGGCTTTCACATTGAAGGCACAGGGCAGGATTTTTTCATGCGGTATAACAGCGCTATTATTAGCGCTAAACCGCATGAAAAACGCCCCAGTGTGAAAGGGGCCTTAGAGTAGGCAAGTTTAGCATGTCTGTTATTTTTTTTATTATTACCTTTACAAAGCTTTAAAAAGTATAACTAAAAAGGCAAAACTTTTTTTTTTTCCCCCGTTTTGGATCGAATGAAGAGGGATTAGAACGCTTGTCAGTGCCCCTTTTAGGAAGATTCACCCTCTCTTTGTCCTGTTTACCATTATTGAAAGTAAAAGAAATCCCAAATTATGGGTTGCCCCCAGAAAAGTAAGGGGAAATCTTCCAATGGGGACACTAGTTCTGGTGACTTGGGGGTCCCAAAGGAATTCCCTTAACTTGCAGAGGTTTCCTCTCGCTTCCAGTTTTGGCTATGGGACAGGAAGTCTCCGCAATGGGAGTCAGATGGCGGGAAAAGAAAACAAGCAGTTAATCTCCCCTTGCTCTATCAAAGATGAAAAACAAGGTTTTGCCTATAGTTCTACTTTAACTTCCCCAATCTGGAGGTGAATAGTGCATTGAAGGTGGTTTCAGACAAGACTGCTGAAGCTTGCTGTACACTCGGCTCTCAGACAAGCTGAACAAAACCCAAAAGAGACGGTGGAGGTTGATTTTACCCCCCGTCCAGACGAAGCTACGCCACTCGTTGTTGCGAAACGCATTGACGTCATTACGATCATGTGACGCCATTCATAAAATCCTCCATCCACCAGGTATCTGGAGAGTAGGAGCCTGATTAGCGGTCGAAAGAGCTCACGGACTTGCTTGGAACTAGCGCGGTACACTCCGCGGTTACTATACGAATCGTCTATCCGCATCTACTATCAAGCAGCAGTGTCTCTTCACCTGGCTACGGATAGCCTGAGACACACAGTACGGACCCCATGATTGCGGCCGTGAGACCGGAAGGTAGTCGAATCACAAGCTACAGGATCTGGTAATGTAGGATAGGGATGAGCTTTATGTTCGAGTCGAACAGCGAACAACTTGGGGTGTTCGCGGCAAATTTGAAAAGCTTCCCTATGATAAGGACGGGTGATCCCGCCCCCTCTTACACGTCATGGGGGTTTCGTTCCTGCTGGAGAGGGGAGACTGCAGCGTCGCTGGAGAATGGATCACCGTTGGACATCGACGGGATTACATCGCTGGAATTTATTTATTTTTAACTTGTCCAACTGTGTCTTTTTTTACACTTTCTTTGTGAAATGGTAGGGGTACAATGTACCCCGTTACCAATTCACATAGGGGGGGCCAGGATCTGGAGTTCCCCTTTGTTAAAGGGGGCTTCCAGATTTCGATAAGCCCCCCACAACCACCAGGCAAGGGTTGTGGGGATGAGGCCCTTGTCCTCATCAACACGGGGACAGCCTCCCCATGTTGAGGGCATGTGGCCTGGTACGGTTCAGGAGGGGGGGGCACTCTCTCTCGTCCCCCTCTCTTTTCCTGCGGCCTGTCAGGTTGCATGCTTGGATAAGGGTCTGGTATGGATTTTGGGGGGGGGACGCCATGCCATTTTTTTTTTGGTTCGAGGTTCCCCTTAATATTCATACCAGACCCAAAGGGCCTGGTAATGGACTGTGGGGGGGACCCCTGACGTTTTTTCCAATGACTTTTATCTGTATTGCCGGGACCCGACAAATCATGAATAGCCGCGAGTAGTTTTAAATGACTTTTTTTCTTCCTTTAGAAATGACATTTTGTGCAGGGACAATTGTAAACACGGGAAACATGCGCTACTTTACAGGCATACTATACACCCCCCCCCCCCGGTACGAAATTTAAAGGAATATTTCACTTTTATTGTTTCACTTTAAACATTATTAAAATCACTGCTCCTGAAAAAAACTGCCGTTTTTAAAACTTTTTTTGCATTGATACATGTCCCCTGGGGCAGGACTCGGGTCCCCAAACACCTTTTATGACAATAACTTGCATATTAGCCTTTAAAATTAAGCACTTTTGATTTTTCATGTTCGTGTCCCATAGACTTTAACGGTGTTTGAACAAATTTTTTGCCAGTTCGCATGTTTTGGTGCGGACCGAACAGGGGGGTGTTCGGCTCAACCCCAATGCAGGACTGCTTCCTTGCCACAAGCCCTGCTTCAGAACCGCTATGGCTATGCACCATTGCAAATACCGATCGGTCTGCTTGCTAAATCTGACACATAACCTGTCCATTAAACAGAACTTTTTTCCTATTGTGGTTAGCACTTCTAGGTATTGCTAGCTACTGACATGCATGTGTCTATGTCCGATTGATGCGCATATGACTATATTTGGCATACCAGTGAATCCACAAACCAGAAGAACTTCACACGTTAAGGCATTTACTTTGAGATCTAACATTGTTTACTTCCCAGGAACCAGCAGTCAATTCAGTGCACATAGGGATTCACTTTGAGGCCAACGACTTATCGTCCATCAGTAACCAGCAGCCATCTCAGCAGCAATTTTGGTGCATTATTATTATACAGGATTTATATAGCGCCAACAGTTTATGCAGTGGATTCAGGGATTTGGTGCCATACTCTACTAGTTGGTTATCCACAACCATAAAAAACGAACCAGTTTATGCAGCGCTTTACAATATAAAAAGGGAGACAGACAATACAGGTACAATACAATAAAATACAAGAGGATTAATAGGGCCCTGCTCAGAATAGCTTACAATCTAATAGGGTGGGGCAGGTGGTACAAAAGATTGTAACTGTGGGGAATGAGGTGATGGAAGTGGTAAAAGATTTGTTGGAGACGTGATAGGCTTCCCTGAAGAGATGAGTTTTCAGGGATCGCCTGAAGGTAGCAAGAGTAGGGGATAGCCGGACAGGTTGAGGTAGCGAGTTGCAGAGGATGGGAGAGGCTCTGGAGAAATCCTGGAGACGAGTATGGGAGGAGGAGGAGGAGGAGACGAGAGAGCTTGACAGTAGGAGGTCTTGGTGCATCCACTTTGTGGTTATCATAACATGCAGAATAGTACATGTTTGTTGCAGGACTTTCCTAAGTGACAGGAGCAAAGTATACGCATTTTCCTGACCACAGTAAATGCATCTTTGAAATATACGAACTCAGAGGCTTTATGCACTGTATAGCAGCTTGTGATTCCATCCTAGGAGCTCCAGCACTAGTTACCTTCCGTTTGGTGCACAGCAGGCTCTCCACATTGTAATCTTCCCATACCCCGGGGGCCATACACACATAGATCGCCTAGACAGGATTCCTCATTTGAGAACTCCCATTTTCTTTACACTCACAAAGCGGCTTTTTCCGTCGGCGATCTCTGAATGTATGGTAATCTGGCATCCGGACCTTTTGTTGTTACTTGTTTGCAATTTGTTTTTACATGTCTATGTCCATTGTCTATGTTCCACACTCTATTCCAGTAGTGTGGGACTTTATAAATTGTAACCAGTGTAGATGTAACTTTATTTCTCAGTAACTTGAGCAATGCTTTTATTCTCTATATTTTTTTGAATTGCATAAACTCTTTTGTATTTTTATCAGACTCCAGTATTGCCCTTTTCTGCCCTAGTAGCTGCTTTATCGACCAGAGTTTCCTTCTCTGAGATTTCTCCACCTTTCCTTTCGTCTGGTTGATTTACTATAACTGGAGAGTGCAAAATCAAGCACAACCGTGCATGGTAGCCAATCAGCTTCTAACTTCAGCTTGTTCAATTAAAGGGGTTGTAAGCTACTGGACTTCTTTTTTACCCTGCAAAGTAAAGACATAATGTGCTAGTATGCATAGCATACTAGCACATTATGTTAAACTTACCTTAAAGCGAAGCCCTCCTGTGCTGAGATGTCAGATCTGGAAGGCGCTTCTGTCGCCTGTCCGAATTCACAGACTCAGGCTGGCTCTGTGACTGGCCAAAGCCGCAATGACGTCACTCCTGAGCATGCTGGTCACGGCAGGGGGCTCTGAAGAAACACCACAGGTGGCCGTTCCTTTAGAGCGCATGCGCCAGTGATTTCACTGGCTGAACTTACAGTAAATATCTCCTAAATGGTGCATGTTTAGGAGATATTTACATTACCTATAGGTAAATGTCATGTATGGACGTTATCTTCCACTTTAAGCCTGGGTTCACACTGTAGCGATGAGAGAACCAGCGCAATTCCAGTGCTATTTCCTGCATTGCAACTCTTCCTCAGGCAGTTCACACTGCCCTCTGCAAACCGCTGTGTGTCAATACATTGTTAATGACACCCCCAGAATGGTTTACAGACCGCAGTGTGAACTGTGGATTCGGATTGCATGGGTGAGAAAACCCATGCAGTCCAATTCCAGTGCGGGGGGGAAAAAAAAAAGTCCCTGCAACTTTTTTGTGCGAGTCCAACGCGAGTTTAGCCATACAACTGTATGGCTGAACTCCCATTGAAGACATCACATGCGATTGGCACTGCGGGTGTGAATCACATGCGATGTCTGTGTTCACACTATAGCGAATCCTTGAAAAGGAAAAAAAAAGCTGATTGGTTTATATGCAGATCTGCTCTTCAGTTTTGGTAAATCAAACTCTGTGGGTTTCTGAGTTTATTATGAATCTTAGCACACATATACCTAGCTTTGGAAAGGAAAAAAGGGGATCAAGTGATGAATGAATGGATCATGCCTTCTCATTTCCTACAAGATTAATCACGTTAAAGGGGAAATCTTATAAATAATCAGCAAAAGGCAGCTTGCATAGGATTCATCAGCATTTAAAGTAGGGTTCATACTCCAACCATGAGTGTATTGCAATGTATGTGAACTAAATATTCATTGCATAGATTGCTGGAAAGGATATCGCAGTGTGTCCATCCAGAATTCATACTCTAACCTTGTCCCTTGTAAACAATGCAGGAATCAGCAGAACATATTATTTAGTTTGCAATAGCAAAAGAAAGCAACAGGCGTGTTTCCATCTACCGATAGCACGATTATGGAAAATCCCTGTAGATAAACTATACATATAGTGACATGACCTGGGCTCATTGTAGATTACATGAAACACTGTTACCTGGATCACTCCTCCTGTGTTATTTAGATGTTCTCCACAAATCGGAGTTACCACAGTAGAAGGAAATGAGGGTTGATTAGGATACAAAGTATCATCCCATACACGTACCCGGATTGCAGCCACTATAGGCACTGCTCGGGTCACACAACACACACGGAGCACTCATCCCTCTCTATATCCTCCAGTCGTACTTTACTGTTTTCAGTTTCCCTGTTACCATTGCACAGCTACAAAACAACTCTCTGAAAAACAGAACCCAAGCAAACTTTATTTGTACGGACAGAGCAGGGTACGCGCTTAGAACCCACGTGTGCCTCACTCACAACGCCGCCATCTTGCCGTCTCTATTGACCACATGGTACAGTCTCCCAAAATGGCTACAACGCCGAGCCGCATTCCGCTTCCTGATAGGTCAGTGTTAGCCCCGCTCTGTCATTGGTGCGCACTTTGCGTTCCAAGGCAGCTTCTCAGCACGCTATTGGCCGCTCCTTCGGACATGCTCAGTATAGCACTCCGAGCCCAGGATGACGCCTCCCCCTAGGCTCGCTCTCATTGGCTAGCCTCAGACACGTGATAAGCAATCTTTATTAGCGCCTTCTCTAGAGATCTCCTACCAGTCGGTTTCTAGTCACAAGCCCGTAACGTTCTTTAGAAGCGGAGCAGACCCACGTGACATTCCATCCAGCGGATCCGACTGCAGACATGGTTAAGTTAGCGAAGGTAATATTTTAACGCAAAGGAGCTGCCTCTGCGCTTTATTGATTTCATTATTTATTTGTTTTTTTTTTATTGTTATTATTGAATGTGCATATGTACAGTAACCGTACAGGGCGGCGTATGTGTGATGGGTAATAGATCGGTAAAGGGGGAGAGCCGAGAGCTGCGGCCTTGATCCGCGCTGCATAGTACGGCAAAGCCCCGGGGCTGTACGCAGGCGCGGAGCTCGGTCGGTGACGTCATGCGGCTTTCCTGCTTATTTTTCTAGTGGTCGATGAGGGGGTCCGGTGGGGTGTCTCATCGTACGTTCGGGTTTAGGGACGGTGGATGAGGCTTTGTTCGCTGTGGGGATTAGAGCTCTCGTACGACGTAAGCCCCTGTGTGGTAGGTGTGCGGCTCTTTATCGGCGCCATTTTGTTTTCCCGCGAGCCGAGCGTGAGAGAAGCTCGGGCCTCACTTCCGCTCCCCACGCACGTTGGGTGAACCCGCGTAACGGCTGCACGTGGTCCTAGGGCGGCGTGTTTGGAACACGTGGCCTTCCCTTCCGAGGGTAGCACGCTGCTCCCGTTCTAATCGAGGGTTTTCATCGAAGGGGGCGGGCACATCGTGCCTCTCTCCTCCATACAAAGCATGTTGGTGCATTTCCACAACACCTGTACACATTGATGTCTAACCTCATGTCACCGTGTGGGGTCCCCCCTCCATGACCGGATACACACGGCCGCAGCATGCGTGTATCCAGTTTGGAGCCATTTTAGCTTTTTATTAGGGCAAGTGTTTTTCTTTTCTTTTGAACAAAAATCTCTCCTGCTACATCTGTAGGGGTGCTTTTACACTAGCAAATCATGGGAAAATGCATATGCCATGATTTTGCTGTTGCGTTTCCTGTGCATTTTTGGGTTGCCTGTGAAAAATTGACATGTTTCAAATGCAAATCGCGGTGCGTTTTTACTGTGGTTTACATTCATTTTATTTATAGGAAGCTTTTTTTTTTTTTTCCTGCCGGTTTTAAAACCACACCAAAGATGCAGGACTTTTCAAAACGCACCGCCCCTGTAATGCAGTGATGTCAAGAGTCTCATTGGGTTTAAAGTGGTTATAAATCTACAAGACAAAGGCATAATGAGCTAATATGCTATGCATACTAGCTCATTATGAAATGCCTTTGATCGAATCGCCTGTCCGGGTGGCATCACCCATCGGGCGCTGTGATTGGACGGAACTGTGATACTACCGCGCGAAAGCCGCTGGTAATGGCACATCAGCTGAAGAAACTGCACGCTCGGGCTGTTCGAGGCACATGTGCCGATTACGTCCGGCACATGCTGATGCATTGGATATCTCCTAAACAGTGCAGGTTTAGGAGATATTGAAGGTACCTACAGGTAAGCCTCATTATAGGCTTACCTGTAGGTAAAAGTGGTCTGTAAGGGTTTACATCAGCTTTTAAAGGGGGGGGGGGCTTCTTGCAAGATAAAAACGGATTGGTGTGAAAGGGTCCTTGGTGTGCTTTCAGAAAAACACAAGACCTGTTGGGGCTGAAAAAAGTACACCCGCACAGTACCGTAAAACCAGTTTTAGCCTAGGTTCACATTGGAGCAATTTGTCATGCGATTTGACTTTGAATCACATGACAAGTTGCAGTTTTTTGGAGGCAATGGCACTGTTCCAGTTGGTGCAACACAGATTTTTGCATGAAGCTACACAGATGTCTATCAAGTAGCACCTGAAATTGTGTTGCCCTTGCTACTTTGAAATCGCACTACTTTAAGTGAAGTAGTGCGATTTCAAAGTAGCATTGATGTGAACCAGGGCTTAATGTTTTGTATTTAAAAAAAAAAAAAAAAGTTTTGGTATCTGCTGCCTTTCACCCCATCTGGTAAGGAAGCACGCACTGCAATTATGTGATGCTTTGGAAAAACAAGTACCATTAATTCTTGTCCACCTGTTAAAGCAGAGCTCAATCCAGGAAGCTCAGCTTGAAAATCAATGTAGTAGTCTGCACTTCTACAGTGATGACCATGATCCTTGGGGTGCTGCTCCACCAGCTCCCTCTTTGCTTACTGAGCAAAGGGGAAAGCTTGCCTGGCACTACCACCATTTAGAAGATGCCTATAACCTGTCTATTGCGTCAACTTGGTGTTGCCCTTTTGTAGGTATTGTCTCATTCTCCCCTGTAAATTTGTTCTCATTAGGTTGCAGTGAAAACTTTTTTTTTATGGAGCTTCGCCTAAGAGACTGACTTGAGTACACAATGTTTTGCATTCTTTAATGCTTCTGTACCACCATTGTTGGAAGTGTGTACAAGAGGCATTGAGGTGGGGGGGTAGGGTCTGATGGGGAAACTCTAAGACAAGTTCTTCACCAGGTCCAGCTCTCGTTAGTAGTGAATGGATTACATGGCTGCCTACACAGCCCAATAGTGTCTAGAATTTGCCCACTGCTGTCCGCTGTAAATTATAAGAAAGGCAGACCTGAACTAGTCTCAGTATCCCCATCAGGCTTTGGCATTATTTGTTGCTAGGATGCTTGCCTGCCTGCATCCTAGCAACCAATGAAGCAAATGCGAAACACGCTAAGTTAAAACTTTCATTGAGCATACTTTCTCTGAATGCAAAAAGTGAGGCTCTTCTAGAGTGACACAATTTTTTATTTATTGCAGGGAGCAAAGGCACAAGGAAAACCTAAGAAGGCACCTCCTCCAAAAGAAGTAGAAGACAGTGAGGAGGACGAAGAAATGGAAGAGGAAAGCAGTGAAGAAGAGGTAACCTCAATTCTGCAATAAATATTTAGCACATTAATGATGAATCCTTGTCTATTTGATCAACTTAAAGTAGAATTCCAGATTTTATTTCACAAGCTGACCCAAACTATTTCTGATACATTACATAAGTATGTTGCTGTGTGCGCTGCAATGTGCTGTAGTAACATTAGCCATGTGCGTTAAACGGCACTGCTTTCTGACCAACTTTCCATCTGCTGCCAGCATGTGATGCGGTTTGCAGTGTGATTAAGACCCCTTTCACACTGAGGCAGTTTTCGGGCATTTTAGCACTAGAAATGGCACGTGAAAACCGCCTTCTATTTCAGTGTGACTTTTAACACTGGGGCAGTGCGTTTGCAGGATGTTAGGGAGATATCCTGCAAGCAGCATCTTTGTGGTGGTTTGGTAGCGATGTATACAGCGCTCCCAAAACGCTTCCTGCCCATTGAAATCACTGGCTAGCACTTTGGAAGCGCATCAACACGGGTGCTTTTAACACCACCTTTGGCCACTAGTGGCTTGGTTTAAAAGCGTTCTGCTAGCGACTGTAAAGCGCTGCTTAAACAGCAGTAGAGGTGCTAAATTTGAGCAGAGCGTTACTGCTAACGCTCGGCGGCCCCAGTGTAAGGGGTCTTGCTTTTTTTAGGTGCTGTTCAAATAAATGGCATCTGAAATGTGTGATTTTTGTCATTCCTACTTGGGTCTTTTCAAATTACAAGTAGGATCGTGTCAAACCTGCCCAAGATGCATCCAGGTGTGAATTCAACCTAAGCATGGCTGAAAACGCTGCAAAATCGTAGCGGTGTTCGGCAGTCATCTGCTTTTTTTCCCAGCAACGCTGGCTGAAAACAATTTAAATGGGGCAAAGAGAGGGTGAATCTCCCTACCGGGGGCAGAAGTAGCAAGAAAAACCCAATGGGTGTTCTAATCCCTCTCTACTCTATCCAAAACAAAAAACGTTGCTTTTAGTTACTTTAACCAGTTTAGCCCCTGACCATTTGTCAGCCTAAGGACCAGAGGTCTTTTTACAATTTCGCACTGCTTTAACTGGTAATTGCGCGGTCATTAATGTTGTACCCAAACAAAATTTGCATTTTTTTCCCCCCACAAATAGAGCTTTCTTTTGGTGGTAGTTGATCGCCTCTTCGTTTTTTTTTATTTGCGCTATAAAAAAAGCGACAATTTTGAAAAAATTCAATATTTTTTGCTATAATATCCCCAAAAAATAGACATTTTTTCCCCACAGTTTAGGCCGATATTCTTCTACATATTTTTGGCAAAAAAAAATGCAATAAGCGTTTGGTTTGCGCAAAAGTTATAGCGTCTACAAAGTAGGGGACTGTTTTATATAATTTTTTTTTTTTTTTTTTTACTAGTTATGGTGGCGATCTGCCATTTTTATCATGACTGCAACATTATGGCGGACACTTTTTTGACATGACACTGATCTCCGACTACACGGAGCAGAGATCAGTGGCATTGTCACTAGGCAGAGCGGGCAGATGCTTGTTTACATAAGCATCTTCCGGCTCTCTGGAGCGCGTGACCACCTTAAAGGGGACGTACAGGTACGTGGTTATGTCTGTCCGTGCCGCTATGCCGACGTATATGTACAGGCCGCGGTCGTTAAGCTTATTGAAAATAGAAAGTTTGTCAATGTGGCTCATGGTAACAATATTGGTTTGATCCTGTGATTGAAAACTCGGGTTTGCTTTTTTTCCCACTTGCATAAAGTATACATTATGACCCCACTTTCCTCTTTATAGGTCCCAGTGAAGAATACACCAGCCAAAAAAGCAGCCACTCCAGCTAAGGCAACTCCAGGGAAGAAAGCTGCCACTCCAGCAAAGCCTGTAGCCACACCAGGAAAGAAAGCTACTCCAGCAGTAGCAAAGAATGGAAAACGTGCAAAGCAGCAAGAGAGTGAAGACGAGGAAGACAGCGGTATGTTTATTTTAGTTTTCATTATATTGCAGCTATACAGGAGTCTTACAATCCAACCCCCCCCCCCCCCCCGCCTTTGTATATGCTAGTGTTTCTCAACTCCAGTCCTCAAGGTGCCCCAACAGGTCATGTTTTCAGGCTTTCCATTATTTTGCACAGGTGATTTGATCAGTTTCACTGCCTTAGTAATTACCACAGCTGTTTTATGAGGGAAATCCTGAAAACATGACCTGTTGGGGCACCTTGAGGACTGGAGTTGAGAAACACTGGTATATGCAATACCTTTTAATATTGGAGCATCAGTGGTTAAGACCTGTGTATGTGCAAGGATATGAGTTCTTGTGCACACTTCATGTATTGATGTCATTTTTAAAATGGTGGTTGTTTTTAAAGATGAAGAAGAGTCTGAAGAGGAAACGGTTGCCAAGAAACCTGCTGCCAAAAAACCTGTAGCAAAGAAAGAAGAATCAGAAGAGGAAGAAGAAGATGACGACGATGAGGAAGATGGTATGCTAAATGTGGACAATAGTGTGTTTGTTAGTGGGAATATTTTGTTGGGCATGGATTGGTCAAAACACTGGCACACATGATGAATACTTTGGGACTTAATACAGAATAAGTCTTCATGTTGAGATCCTCAGCTGATGTGCTGTTTTTTGCATGTACACAGATGTATCTGCTTTGTTTAATGTTGCTAGATGGTGTAACTGAAAATAAGTGTTAATCGAATGATGAAATTCTTTAGATGAATCTGAAGAAGAGCAAAAACCTGTTGCCAAGACAGCTCCTGCCAAAAAGCCACAAGTTAAGAAACCTGCAAAGGAGGAGTCTGACGAGGGTAAGCTGCCTTCTGTCTTGTGAGTTGTTGGCACAAATGATGAACAATTTTGGGACTTAATACTGATCCTTGATGACTGTTTGCTGATGTGCCGTAAATATGTCTTTAGAATGCAAGAGTTATCAATTATATTAATATTTTAGACTTGGATAATGAGGGGTTAAAACCTTTGTCAGGTTTTTATTGCTGTGTCCCCATTGTGGAGACTAAAAATGTTACCACTGGAACAGAAATAGGGGACAATCGAGGCACTTTGTGACATTTGTCTAGAATATCCTTCTGTAAAGAGATCCCACTTCCTTTTGCTACAGAAAAGGAAGTGAAGGGAAATCTCTTGACACAGTTGGTTAAAGTGTTCGTAAACCTTTCTTCTATCCAACATAAGAAAAATGCCCTTGGCTGTACTTTACTGCATTGATGTTTTGCTAAAAAAAAAAACTGTTTTCAAATTTTAGAATCTGAATCTGAAGAAGCAATGGAAGTGACACCATCTGTTGCTAAAGGAAAAAAAGCTGCTCCTGCCAAAAAGGAGCAATCAGAGGACGAGGATGATGAGGATGAGGATGAAGATGACGATGAGGAGGAAGATGAAGATGATGAAAGTATGTTATCTACTTATGTTGCATCTTGTATAATCTATAGTGGTTTCCTCTGCTAACTTCTGTTATTTTCAGAGGTCACAAAAGACTCTGCAAAGCGCAAAAAAGAAATGCCCAAGAATAAAGCTACTCCTGAAGCAAAGAAGCAGAAGACAGAAGGAAATGAAGGTACTTGGTTTCATAACCGCAAAGTATAACTCGGTTATCTGGGACCATCTTAAAAAATGTACTAGGGAAAGGTCTAAGCAAGTACTTTTGAAACGTGGAGTGATCTTTACTTTTGATCCTGCCATAAATTCTGCAGAATCGGCATTTAAAACAAATGCTGAGCCGCTAAAGCAGTTGACTCCCCCCCCGGATTAGCTGAGCCTAGAAGAGCACTTCAGATGCTCTGACAAGAGGAAAGCTAACTGAGCACAGTCTGAAAAATGTGCTTTAGCAGAGTGCAGGTGTGACATTAGGATTTTAATGCCCCCTTGTGAGGGGACTACATTTTAAACTTGCCAAAATATTTTTTTCAAAAGCACTTATGAACAGAAATGTGCATGTTGGGTGCCCATGGGCAGAAAGCTATTGTACCACTTGTATTAATGCAAGTGCCAGAGTCGGCAATATTTCAAGGGTTATTGCTGTGATGCTGCAGCTGTCCCTTGCCTTTAAGTCCAAGAACTGAGCGATCACATGACCGTTATGAGCAGAGTGGCAACAGTTGGTCACTGGTTTCTGCTCTGCCCTTCCAGTGCTCACAGGAGCGCTTGGGAGGAAGTAGAAGTACCAAATTGAGAGGCTAAACCAGCTGCTGGGCAGGTGCAGATAATGGTGGGTTACATCCAGGGCCGGGAGTGTCTGACTTTAGCCTGCTGTCGGCTGATTCTGGGTAACCTGCTGTCAGCTTATTCTGGGTAACCCGCATGAGAAGTGTTCTCATTTGAAGTTTGAACTGTACAGGCTTTTTAACCCTATTGCTGCCTGGTCTGTACACCAATTGCTTCCACTAGAACGCCCACTCTTGCCATGTTTACCTGATCTTGCCTCAGTGTCCCTGGCCAGCGTGGCTCTCAAAATGTAATGCAGTCAGTATTTTTTGTAAGTTACACCCAAGCGCATAAAACCCCACATACGCACGTACGGTAACGGTGGCACCGACGCATGAAAACTGATTGCAGTAAACATTGCATATTGACACATGCTGGAGTGAGCAATATTTCTAGCACCAAACCCCTCTGTAACACTAAACTGATTACCTTTAAGGGGCTTTTAAAGTGTCGTATGGAAAATCTAGGGTACTGAAGTTTGTCACCATTTCACAGGCACATGCAAATTTAAGGTTTGACATGTTGGGTATCTGTTTACTTGGTGCAACTTCATCTTTTATATTTTACCAAGAAAATAAGGTAATTTATTGCGTTTGTGTGCCCTAAATAACGTTCGTGTCCTATTGTACTGAAACTTTGCATTCCCTCGACCATTGCTGTAATATTGTGCAACGTAATTTTTTTGACAACTCCCACTTTCAGAAAAATGTTTGGGTGGTTTTATAACCTCCATGCCTAAAAACTATTTTTTTTTTCTTTGGAGCAGTTTTACATTTTCACAAATGCATGACAGCGAAAAGTTAAAGCATTTTGAACAATTTTGGGTACTGTAGTTTGCTGCTTGACAGGTTCATGCAGTTTTGAGGGTTGACTCAAAAGTACTGACCACAACCTCTTTTATGCTTTACCAAGAAATTAAGGATTGGTTTTTCTTAGTTTCTGTTGTCCTGGACTCTTTGGTTTCTAGCACTTATAGACCTTCGTGTGCTACACATAGTTTAACTGAGTGCTATGCCTATCCAAATGCAGTTTAGGGAAAGTGACAGGTGACATGTTGGCTGTGTGCATTCCAGTTAATACAATTTGAGAACAATTCACCTGGCAATATAATGGCCCATTTGGGGTATAGGTGTCATAAGAAAATGCCAGGAAGAAACCCAGGAGGTGACGTTTGTGTTTCACACTGACCTCCATGCTTCTTCTGGTTTGAAGAAGCACTGAGGTCAGTGTGAAACGCCCGCATCACCTTTTGGGTTTGGACACTGTCTTTGGCTGATATTTATTGGAATAAAATCTTTGGAACGTTCTTGTGGTGTGCAGCTGTTCTTCCTATTATTGGTGGCAGGCCATGGAAAATGCCAATTGAGTTTCTTCTCTGAATGCTGTTAATACTAGCAGTCTACATGTGTCAAATGGTAAAAATGAAAGCCAAACTTAGGCTTCCTATCCTTTACAGCCATAGAAGCTGCCACCTTAGCCTCTGTTTGATCTGCAGTTGCATGGGTACTGCACATGTGCTCAGTTTTAACACTAGCCATTTGGTTTGACAGTTTTTAGTTGGAAGCGAAAACTAACCATTGCCATTCATGTTAAATTGGTGTTTTTTATGCTTGTGTTCATATAGTGGCATAGTTGTTTATCCTGGAGACAAAGGAACATTGTCTGAAGTTTCTACTTGCAAATCATATGCTTTATTGTTGGCTACCATTTAAAGTATTTGCTATTGTGCATTTAATATTTCTTTCTGGTTTAAATGTTTTTACTCTTTTGCTAGGTATGTCAGTGTTTGTTGCAAATCTGAATGCTTCAAAAGATTATGATGAACTTAAAGATGCTCTGAGGGAGTTTTTTTCAAAGAAGAACTTGCCAGTGCAGGATGTACGGATTGGAGCCTCCAAGTAAGTATTTTTGATGTAATACGCTGAATAGGCATCCTGTGCTGCAGCTCCTTTATGCTTCCATCTGTATTGCAGGAGGTTTGGCTATGTGGAGTTTGCTACTGCGGAGGAAGTGGAAGACGCACTGAAATTAAATGGAAAGAAGGTTCTTGGTTTTGAGATTAAAGTAGAGAAGGCCAACACTCCTGCCGAGAAATCAAAAAATGCAGAGAACAAAAAAGGTAAGATTTTGTCCTCTTCCCATATATTACTTTGATTTAAATTGCCCAGTTGGCTGGTCTTGCATTTATTTGATCTAATTGTATATTAACCACTTCAGTCCCAGGCCAATTCTGACACTTCACTCCTACATGTAAAAATGTTTTTTTTGCTAAAAAAAATTGCATAGAACCCCCAAACTGTTTTTTTAGTACTCTAGAGCAGGGGTGCCCAACCAGTGGCCCGTGACCTCCTGCTCTGGAACGGCGGGTTGCAGTGTTGTGAATGAAGCCAGCAGTAGAGGAAGCAAGCAGCTGCGGAGCAGAGCCGCATAAGCCAATGCTTGCTGTATAGCACCGGCTCCTGTCATAGGTGGAGTGATACCAAATGCACTTTGCCTGGGACAGCAAGTTTATTACTAAAATCAGTGTATATATGGACATATCTGTTCTGCAGTGGTTACTGGGCTGCTTTCAAACTGTTCCGCCGGTGTAGCGCAGGGTACGTGCGGCTTACCTGCACTGAGCCATAGACTTCTGGTTTTTACCTGTGGGTTGGGGGAACTTTCAGAGTGCACCACACCTGCAGGATATGATAGAATTCTATGGCAAAGTACAGCTAACACTTGCAGGAAAGCTACAGGTGCACTGCATCCACGGTGTTGGTAGACCGCAGTCCATCAGTGTAAAAGTAGCCTTAGGCTCCTTTAAAGTGATCTGTCTGACCCAATCGGACCCTCCATTCACCTCTATGGAGCGGTAGATGTAAACAGAACGGTAAAGTTGGCCCAATTTTTTTGCATAATGTGAAAGATGAAGTTACGCCGAGTGAATAGATATCCAACATGTCACGCTTGTGGAATGGCGTTTAAACTTCGGTACTTAAAAATCCCCATATGATCAGCATCCGGGGCTGGCGGATCAGTTCTCCGACTCACCGATCGTACAGGTGAGTCGGTAGAAGCACCGTAGGAACGATCAAGCGATGGAACAGCCCCTATGATCGTTCCTCTGGTTTAGGAATCGCTGGCTGAAAATGCCGATATCTGAATGATGCCTGTAGCCTTTTGATCTTTACTTTTGTTTTCAAAGGGCTTAATCCCTGCTACCAAAGTCAGTAAGCGCCCATTCACACGGGCAACACAACTTTGCGAGGCGACCCGAGCGCGCACCACAGCGTGACTTCAAGACGCCTCCAGGACAGGCGACTTTCCAGTTGCCAATCAAACTAAAATTGGCTCTGGGAGGAAGGGGTTTGCCCTGAACTATTATCACTTCCTGAAAAGTCGCTGCAGTAAAGAAAGTGATCTGACTTCTGAGGTGACTTCCATTGACATCAATGGATTGAAGTCGGAGCGACTTCAGTAGTGTACAATAAGACGGCTCCATTCACTTCAATTGCTTTTCTCAACAGCGTGACTTGGGGCAACTAAGTCGGATCCAGTCACCCCTGTGTGAATGGGCCCTCACTGCTTACTGTATACCCTTTATAGATGCTTTCAGTTGCTCCAAAATATGTTGGTAGCCTGGCTTATGCTGACACACTGACATCAGTGCTTATTCAACAGTTTTGAAAGTGTGCAGATGGGGAAAATTTAGCATTTATATCTACATCCTTTTTCCAACAATGGCTTCAGATTACCTCTGACATGTTTCCTTTTTTTAAGTAAAGCCTTCGATACTAAACAATTATAATTTGAGAGGAGTATGCAAAGGAAGACAGTAGTTGCCACATTATGGTGCATGTTCCGAGGCCATACAAATTCAGGCCTGTTCAGAGTTGGCCATTCACAAAAGGCTTTATTCTTTGAAAAACTAAAACTTTGCTTTTCACTGGTTTTCTAGAGATGGATCTGCAAAGCATAGTCTGCAGTGAAAATCAATGACTTTTCAAAGCTGGGCTGGTCTAAACTAAATCTAGCAGAACGAGGTGGTAGTTCTGGAGCTGCATATTTTGCTGGGTGGGTTATCTGAATGGGATTTCTATAATGAAAAATATTTTGGGGCTTAAGAGTGATATGTTCAACTTCATAACTCATTTCTAATTTTAGAGAGAGATGCACGAACTCTGTTTGTTAAGAACATCCCCTATAGCACAACTTCAGAGGACTTGCAAGAGATTTTTGATAATGCCAAAGAAATTCGTCTTCCAACTGCAAAAGATGGTACTAGTAAAGGGTAAGTTCATTCATGCTGTCTTCATTTCATGCCTGCCAGCAACATAATTTGATAAGGAAATGCTTATTTTTAATAGGTTTAAGTGAATTCATATTCTTGCTCCTTACTGCATTGGGCAGCCCACTCACTACTGCCAGTGCATTGTAAACACAACAGCACTATAAGCACGTGCATTATCTACAGGCTGCAGTTTTCCCACATGTGATTTGGCCACCTGTGACTACAGGCGGTTTATCGTCTTTTTGGCATTGTGTAAATGCAGGCAGCTAGAAACCTACTCCAGCTTTATTTAAATTTTATCGCAGAACCATTAGGATTTCAGAGTCAAATGGGGTAGAAAAACCTATTGCAATACAGTAACTGGGTTCCTGTGCATATGTTGGTGTTCTAAATGGGTGAAAATGTTGCAAAACAGGTCTCTTGTAATTAAGAGGCTGGTACCCCTTAGTTAAAATTGTAAAACCAAACCATTTTGGGCAATACATAGTCACCATTGGAGACGTATGGTGTTTTTGTCAACCTTTTATTGTAAACTGAGTGCACAACTCCTGCTTAGTTGGCATCAGTTAATTTAACTCGTATGTAAGCTTTGTGTTCTTCTGCAGTGTGGCACTACTTGAACTTAACCTTCATACTGTACATAGGCTCAGTTTTAATTAACTGTTCAGTATTTGGTTTGTTGTAAGGTCTGACACAGCCAAATGCATGTACCTCTTTTCCCCCCTGCGCCTCACCAACACAGATCACAACACTTAATTTAGTTAACATTCCTGGTGCCCATTTTTGTCATCTAAACTATTGGCCACATGTTTTTACATTCTTTCAGGATTTGAATGATCAGCCTTGTGTGTGCAAATAAAACTAACAAGATGTGTAGCATGTTCTTAAATACTTGTCTTTTTTAGGATTGCCTATGTGGAATTTGCCACTGAAGCTGAGGCAGATAAAGCTATTGAAGAAAAACAAGGTGCAGAGGTTGAAGGCCGTGCTATCTTCATAGATTACACCGGAGATAAAAGTCAAAATTCTGCAGGCAAAAAAGCACCAGGAGGTTTGTGGCGTTTAAATTTAAAGAAAATCCAGCTGAAGCTCGTTTTGGCTGGGCTTCTCCTATGGGTCATAGGAGTGCAATTTTGTTCTCCTGTGACTTGTTTTCAGTAGACTGAAGTCCGCTCTTTGCTGACGTCGTAGGAATCGGTCCAGGCACCGTGTCATCACGACAATGTACGTCGGGATCTGCCAGGTGCCTGGACGGTACCTGTCTCAGCCAGCCACTGAGATGGCCGCTCCCCGCCCCTTCACAGCTTAGTGCTCCCAGTGAGGGTGGAGGAGCAGAGTACTGTTGAATACAGTCAGCAGCTCTTTGTTCAGGGCTGTTAGAACCAAGCCTTCGGTGATGTTTGCTCGGTTTTCAGTGTAGAGGTGCCAGGGGACAAATGCAAGTACTTTAATCTAAAACCCCCTCTGTAATTTCAAGCTTCAGGTGAAGAATTTCCTGAACTATAAGCATCCTAAACAAAATTGCACTTGTTCACATTTTGGGTTTTAAAACTAATGATTTAAAGAGGAAGTAAACCCTGCAACGTAAAAGCATACTGGCCCATTGTGTGCCACTTGCCTGCAAACGATGCCCTGCTGGTGGCCGCATCATCTTCGCCCATTTTCCTTCTGGGGCTGCAGCCTCCTGCTCTGTGACTGGCCAGAGATGTGGGACATCACTGGCATGCAAGAGCCGTCACATGCTAGTGAAGAAACGGCATTGAGGGCTGTTTCTGCACAGCGCATGCACGATGATATTGGCGCACGACAAGGTTAAGTATCTCCTAAACGGCGCACATTTAAGAGATATTTACCGTACCTAATAGGTAAGCCTTTACAGCAGGGGTCTCAAACTCAAATTGCCTGAGGGCCACATGACAAGTTTTCATATCCCATGGGGGCCGCATGCAAACTTTTAAAACCATAAACTATACCAGCAATAATATACTATACTATACCCAGCACTGATGTCAGCAAACGCATTATTAACCCCCATCACTGGTGTCAGCAAACGCATTATTAACCCCCATCACTGGTGTCAGCAAACGCATTATTAACCCCCATCACTGGTGTCAGCAAACGCATTATCCCCCCACACTGCACAAATAGCCCCAAACACTGCACAAATAGCCCCAAACTACACAATTACCCCCCCTCCATAAAATACCCCATTCACCCTACTAAGGACTTTGCCTCACTCACCTCTCCTGGCAGTCAGAATCGTCTGGCTCCCGAGTCCTCTCCTGGCTTCCACAGAGGCCTAGTGACAGGGCACCCAGAGAACACAATCTCCCGCTCTGAGCAGCAGGACCCTGGATCAGGGCTCTGATCGTCGGTGCTTAGGTGGGCGGGGCGATGTGCGGATCCTTCCTCCGCTCTGTTCTCTCTCTGGGCTGCGGCAGTGTGCAGCAGAGAGGACAGAGGTGATAGAGAGGTAAAGCTCTTCGGCGCCTCCCCCTCTGCGGTGCCTGTGCAAAAAGACGTCCTGGATCAGCGCTGCGGGCCATTTTTAACCAGTCCGCGGGCCGGTACTTTGAGACCCCTGCTTTACAGGCTTGCCTGTAGGTGCAACTTCCACATTGGGGTATACAACCACTTTAAGGCTGGAAATGATGATTGTTAACTCAGAATAATTATGGTGAAATAACATTTTATAAGATAGTCAAGTTCTGATCCAGCTGTTCATATTGGATATATAGACAATTTTAAAAACTTCCTACTTGAGTTTGTTGCCATGAATGTAACATGTAATGGTCTCTTTGTTTTTTTAGGAGAGTCAAAGGTAATTGTTGTTAACAACCTGTCTTATAATGCCACTGAAGACAGTTTGCAAGAAGTTTTTGAAAAGGCAACTTCTATTAGGATACCACAGAATAATCAAGGCCGGCCAAAAGGGTATGTATTTAGACTTGTATTGTAAAAGATTTTTGCATCTAGTTTATAGAAATGTTATGGGTGTATTCACGCCTATTTTTAAATGTGAATGGGTACACTTGCTAGTAACTAGACATGTGCACTGCCAAAAAATTCGTTCGTTTTAGTTTTTTTTTTTTTTTTTTCGGGTCATTCGTTATGATCGCAATTCGTAAATTTGTACATTCGGAAATTTGGAAATTCGATATTTTCGAAAACCCGAAAATTTGAAAATCTGAAAAAATAACTATTAAATTATAGGTATTGTAATTTCCTTTAAAATTTGGCTGTTAGCGAACGTAACGAATACAAATTTATCTGAAGTTACGCATAACCTGAAATAACAAATGCCGCATCTAAACAAATGGAACGGAACAAATTAATAATAAAACGTTTTTATTATTATTGATTATTATTATTATTAATTCATTACGTTCCATTCGTTTAGATACGGCATTCATTATGTCGGAAAACAATTCGTAACTTTAAGTTCACTAACAGCCAAATTTGAAAGGAAATTACAATACCTATAATTGAATAGTTAGTAATAGTTAAGTTATTAGTTAATTATTCAGATTTCCTAATTTACGATTGTACGAATGTACAAATTTACGAATATTCGGAAATTCGTAAATTCAAATTTACGAATTTCCGGATAGTTGTAAATTCGTGCATTGGTAAATTCGTATATTCGTACATTCGTAAATTTGAATTTACGAATATTCGTTAAATGAGTTTTCGTTAATTCGGATATTAACGAATTTGTCGAAATTCGTTATGTGCAATTCGTTTCGTTCCGAATTCGTTTGTCTACTAGTAACTGTTGAAATGTAAAATCCTGAAAAGGTTTCTTCATTATGCTAAGCTATAACCTTTTTACACTTGCAGGTTTGCCTTTATAGAATTCCCTTCTGTAGAGGAAGCAAAGGAAGCGTTGGAGTCCTGTAATAATACAGAGGTTGAAGGAAGAACGATAAGACTGGAGTACAGCCAGTCAGGAGGATCTCCAGGTGGGGATATGTTGCGTAACACTACCAAATAAATTCAAGCTGGAAATGATGACTACTGTATCTGATTACCCTTGATGAAAAATGTTCTAGATAGTCAAGTACTGATCCAGCTTTAACCCACAAAGATAGTGTGGTGGTCCACTGAGTCTGCCCTTAAAACTTCTTGTTGTGCAGCCTGTTCATTTTATTGGGCTGTTTAAATGCAGCACATACGTTTGTTTTGCGTCTTGCCCTGTGGATCTGTTTAGTTTCTTGCAAGTTACAACTGAGAAACCTCCCAGTTTTTTTTGTTTTTTTTTTTTCCCCCTCTTCCTGGTAGGCAAGTGCTTCACCTGTTGGCTGTATTGCTAATATGGACTTGTCTTTGGGGTTGTCCATTCCCTTGCCCTAGATTCTTGTATGAACATTGGTTAACCCTTTGGCTCCTTTCACACATGCGGCCTGTTTAGGTCCACCTGTCGGTTGTTTTTTTTTAATTTATTTTTAGGCGGACCTGAACCTCCATACAGTTCTATGGAGCGACGCATGTCAGCGGTGACATGTCCGCTGGCATCAATCCACTAAACTCAGACACATGGAAACCCTATTTTCCATCCGTCTGGCGGGTCGGATGAAAATGGGCAGGTGGATCTGTTCATCTTATTTGCACGCCCCCCCCCCATAGAGATCTGACAGGCCCGTCTCTCCACAGTGAGCAGAGACTGACCTGTCATCTGCCTGCTCAGCAGGGATTAGTGGAGCGATTCCCTGCTGAGCAAACGTCCGTCAAACGGACATTATGTGTGAAAGGCATTTAGTGACCTCCCCAGGGTAATTGGAGGTTCCCCTGTCTTGTAAGGAATGTCGCATCTGGTTCAGATTCAAGCGTTGGTCCTTATGGCTAGATAGCTCCTACTCTGGATTTGTAATTGGCTGCTGCCAATTCAGTTGGACTGCTTTTGGATATCTAGAAATTGCTGCATTTCTTTTGTCCCTCAATAGGCTATCAAAAATGTTCTTCAAGTTGCCTTTAACCACTATAAGACTGGAAGGATTTACCCGATTTAATGACCAGGCCATTTTTTGTTACGGCACTGCGTCTTAACTGACAATTGTGCGATGTATCCAAAATTTCCTTCCCCCCCCCCCACAAATAGAGCTTTTCTTTTGGTGGTATTTGATCACCTACAATTTTTTTGGGGCTATTTACTTTATTAGATGTAAACAAATTTCTTCCTCAGTTTAGGCCAATATGTATTCTACATATTTTAGGTTAAAAAATTGCAATAATCGTTTATTGCTTTGCGCAAGTTATTCAAACTTTGGGATAGATTTTCATTTATTTTCTCTTCTAATGGCAGTGATAAGCAGTTTTTTTGCGGCATACAGAGCAGGCACTTTTGCCTTTTTTGGGACCAGTGCCATGATTGGTGATCAGAGCTAAAAATAGCCACTGATACACTGGCAGGGCAGAGGTTAACACTAGGGGGCAATTAAGGGTTTAAGTTTGTCCTCCAGTCAAACGCCTCCATAGGACAGATCGCTGTTCCTGATCACTAGGCACAGACTATCTCCCTGTACTCTCCTGTCAGAACGGAGATCTACTTTGTTTACAAAGGCCGCTCCCCGTTCTTGCTCTCTGATAAACAATCGCTGCTACGTGCCCAGTAACTCATGCACGAAACTACTTTTCCACCACCCCTATTGAAAGATGCAAATTCATGGTTGGTCTTTTGCATACTTTAACAAACCTATAGTTGGGATCAGTGGGGTGCAAAGATGTTTTAATTCTAGAAATGGGTTTGTTTTAATGATTTACCCTGACGTTCAAATTACTGTTTTTGTTATGCCTTAGGATCCAATCAGTCAAAGACACTTTTTGTCAGAGGACTTTCTGAAGACACATCTGAAGAAACCTTAAAAGAGGCTTTTGATGGCTCTGTAAATGCTAGGATAGTAACCGATCGAGACACTGGAGCTTCAAAGGGGTGAGTGGTAAATCTTAAGCTGTAGCTGCTAGCAGAAATGACCCCTGCAAACAAGATCTTGCTCTTATGGGTATTGTATAACTTCTCTTTGAGCTCTACCCTGCCAGCTTCCTGTGGCAGTGATTGGATTCGCAAGGGAAGGATAGAAAGCGCACTCCTAGCCTAAAGTTGCCCCTCGCATGAGGAGTGAATGGCTTCTGTGCAACAAGTTTGCGTAACCGTTTAGTGAAATATCCATAACAGAACTCCTTCATAAAACGTTGGGCTTAAGTCACATTCTTTTGACCGAATTACTTCAAAGTGTGTAGTGCTACTCTTATGTTTAGATGGTCCTACACACAAACTTAGATAAAAAAAATACTCACACTTCTGGTACTTAATAGCCACTTAATTTAGAGTGGTTTCTGGGCAAAAATACATGCAGTAAATTTCTGCAACACGTGTCTGTGTTTTTGCCTCTTTAAAACCGCTACAAGTACCATTTCCATAACATAAAATGGGGAGTGCTAGGTATTTTCTATCAAATGTAGAATATCATTCTAAATCATTTAATAAAGGTCTGATTTATTCACTTCCTATGTTTTTGGATATTTCAGTTATCTGGTTATGTCAATACATACCTCATGCTAAAAAGAAATTCACTTAAATCTTCTATCCTGTATTGTATGTAAACCTTTGAAATTATAGAGCTACATGTTGAAAGTATTTACCACTACTTCCAAACATTTTGTATTTAACAATTTCAGATTATTTCACGGTTTCATTTTTCTCACCTGTGGTGTTTTTTCTCTCCACATCAAACAGATTTGGCTTTGTAGATTTCTCCACTGCTGAAGATGCTAAAGCTGCGAAGGAAGCAATGGAGGATGGGGAGATAGATGGAAACAAAGTTACCTTAGATTTTGCAAAGCCTAAAGGTGAAGGTCAGCGAGGCGGCCGTGGTGGCTTTGGCGGCAGAGGAGGCGGCCGTGGTGGCTTTGGCGGCAGAGGAGGCGGCCGTGGTGGCTTTGGCGGCAGGGGTGGAGGACGTGGCGGCTTTGGCGGCAGGGGTGGAGGACGTGGCGGAGGTTTTAAAGGTAAGCTGGGCATATTCCTATTTCTAGTTGGTCTACTACAGTAGTGCTAAGTTTGTGGGGGGGTTTTATTTTTCATCCCTTAATTTTTTTTTAATTTTTTTTAGGAAGAGGAGGTGGAGGATTCAGAGGTGGAAACCAAGGAGGGCAAGGAAAGAGAATCAAATTTGATGACTGAAGAGTTTTTTTTTTATTCTTGTCTCCTTCAAATTTCAAGCCATCTCCCTTAACTGAAAGGACTCTGAGCTGAAGGGGGCAATGAAATTCCCCTCAATCTTATCTAGCTATGGCAGAGCCTTCTGTGTGGACATTCCAGTGTGGAGACATATACCTTTTTCCTGTTAACATCCGGACACCAAGTCATTTCATGGAAGATGTGTGACTGCTTGACTGTCCTTACAGACTTTTTTTTAAAGAAGTGTGTGTGTGTGTGAGAAGAAACAATGTCCTGAAGTTTGTCTGTTTTACTCACTGTACAATTTTTTTCCTACAAATCCTGTAGTATTTTGCTATAAATGCAGAATGTTAATGGTTTGTGCTTCAGCCGCTGTCTTCAGATTAAAGGACCTCATCTGGTTACATAATTATTTTATTTTAAATGTCAGGTCTGTAATGTAACACTACAATTCTGACATAATGATGTACTTGGAACTCCAGCCAGAGCCTTTTGGTGTTCAGAGCGGTTTGTCGCCATAATGGGGTTTTCTTGCCACTTAGGTGGCAACAGTAGGTACTTGTAAGGCTTTAAAGCCTTAATTTCAACTAGTTCCCTCCTACTTTTTGTACTATTACATGACTTCCCATGTCTTCTGGGACTCCTATCCAAATGGAGACTCTGCTTCTTGCGCCTAATCTGGGCTGTGTATGTCTCCCCCCTCGCCCACACTCTACCTGGTACTAAACAGGATGATCACTTCTCTTTTTTTTTTGAGGGCACTTCTGATCTACAAAGTTGACCAGGATCAGTTCTGGCTTTTTTTTCCTACCTTGGCAAGGACCTGCCCCCTTATGTCCTTTATACCCAAGCACTACAAATAGTGGGTGAATTTGGTCTCCACCCTAAGTGCTCATTCATGGCATCGCCAGTGTGGAATTGTCAAGACAACTTCTGACAAGGGTCTGTTTTTCTGATCCTTGGATACATTCTGAATGGCCTAACGCAAGCTTTTGGTGTATATGGCTGCCTCTCTTTTTTGGGTATCTTTCAGTAACAGGTGAGCCTATTCATCTCTCTTGGGCTGCTTTCTTTCACACTGGGGTGCTTTTTATAGCACCTGCAAAACGCCCCAGTGTGAAAGCAGCCTAAGATGAAATGGGCTGAAAGCCACTCCTTTTTCTCACTGGAGCGGTGCGCTGGCAGGGCGGTAAAAGTCCTGCCAGCCGCATCTTTGAGGTGCTGTAGGAGCAGTGAATACACCGCTCCTAAAGCGCCCCTGCCCATTGAAATCAATGGGCAGCGCGGCCGTACCGCCTGCAAAGTGCCGCTGCAGCAGCGTTTTGTGGGCGGGTTTAACCCCCTTTCGGCCTCTAGCAGGGGTTAAAAGCGCTTTGCTAGCGGCCCAAAAAACGGTAAATCGCCACTAAAAACAGCGGCACTTTACCACAGACGCCCCAGTGTGGAAGTACGAAGTAAACCCTCTTTTTTTTTGAAGAAAAAAAACCTGAAAGGCATAATGAGCTAGTATGCTATGAATACTAGCTCATTTATGTGGCACTTACCTGAGATCGAAGCGTTCCTCGCCGCCATGTCCCCTCTGAGCGCCTTCCGGGTTTCGCCGGTGCTGTGACTGGCCATGATGTCACTCCCACGCATGCGTGCGGGATGGCACGATCCCCACGCATGTTCCGGACATTTTCCCATTCGAAAACCGGCAGGCTCAGTGCACCTGCGCCGCTGTCTACAGCACGCATGTGCCGTAGACATCGGTGCAGTCATTTCTGCAAATATCTCCTTAACCATGTAGGTTAAGGAGATATTTCTTGCACTTAAAAGGTAAGCCTTAATCTAGGCTTACCGGTAGGTGCAAGTTGTCTGTGGGTTTACAACCACTTTAAGGACCAGAAGGATTCACCCCCTTAATGTCCAGGCCATTTTTTGCGATACGGCACTGCGTTGCTTCAACCGACAGTGGCATAGGCGTGCGACACTATACTCAAATTTATGTTCTTTTCCCACAAATGGAGCTTTCGTTTGTGATTTGATTACCTCTGCAGTTTAATTGTTGCGCTACAAACAAAAGACCAATTTTGAGGAAATATATTTTTTACTTTTGAGATATGCATTATAGCAAAAACAAATTCTTCAGTATAGACCAATATATATTCTGCTATATATTTTTGGTAAAAAAATCCCAATAAGCATATATTGATTTGCGCAAGTGTTATAGCATCTACAAAATAGGGGATAGATTTAGGGACTTTTTTTTTTTTTTCATACTGGTTATGACAGTGATTAGAGTTTTTTTTTTTTTTTTTTTTTTTTTTTTTTTTTTTTTATATAGCACGACTGCTGCGGACAAATCTGACCCTAAATGACACCAATACAGTGATCAGTGCTAGAAAATTAACTGATTACTGTATAAATGACACTGGCAGGGAAGGGGTTAACACCAGGGGTGTTCAAAGGTTAAGTGTGTCCTAGGGAGGTGATGTCTAACGAACTAGGAACAGACTAGCTCTGTACTCCTGTCAGAACAGGGATATGCCTTCTTTACATAGTTCCAGAGGGAGAACGGGGATCTGTCTATCGTGTGGCCGGCAGACATTACAGCCGCCCGCCATGCGTCTCGGCTCCCGCTCCGTGCCACGAGGGTGCGCCCACAGTATTGCATAAAACGACGTGCGGGTACATCGTTTCGCGTGATAGATATACTGCAGCAGGGCAGCTCTGTGGCGGTTGGTCCTTGAGTGACTAACAGTCAGGTTACCCCTTTTCTTTCAGGAGTGCGTGGGGTGTTGAACACACTTTTGGCATAGGATCATTGATGCTCAGCCCTGCTCTTCATTGCTGGGTGCCTGGGCTGAGTGACCTATCTAAATGGTCTCTGTAGGAAGTCCTGGCTTCAGCATAATTGGTTTGACTGCTGAATATAAGTTTTCAGAACCTTTGCCTCTGGAAAAGTTTTAATCCTCCCTGTGACGGACAAGTGGCTTGGCTGAATGCTGTTGTCTGTGCTATCCTTTCTAGAGAAAATGCGTTGATGTCTTGCTCTCTACCAGCGGCCTCGGCGCACACATGTGCAAACCTCTTTGGGCATAATTTCTTGCGTATTTTAAAAGATCTCTGCTTCACTGGGTACTCGGCAGCCAGAATATGCTTGCCTTTTGCTAGGAAAGGAGTATTACCAGAAGCTTTGGGATCCAATTACCTGAAATTGGCTCTTTCTGTGGCTGATCCATAGCATCTTTAAGTTCCCTCTGTTCTGCCTTTTTAATCAAGTGGGTGTTGTCTAGTAATGTGGCTAAGGCTCGTAAGTGTTGTCTAGTAGTGTGGCTAAGGCTCGTAATTCATATTCCATCATGGGGTGCTTCTCTGGACTATGGTGCGTAGTAAACCATGTTCTGTGCTTAAGGTAAAAGATCCTGCCAAGTCCTCTTGTCAGGCCCCAAAGATTGCTGGGTGTTAAAGTGTATAATTTACTCATTTTTGTACTTCTAGTGGTTGTGACCCAGTCTAGGGTAGTGTTTATACCCTTTCTTGCCTACCCACTTTTGTGCACCTGTTTTTATTTTTTTGCCCAGGGGGACTTCATGTTTGGCTCACTTGAGTTTTCTACTTGTTGTACTGCTACCTTCATATAAATAGAAACTTGGCAGGTTTCTTTGCCCTACCATAGTATCACTCGAACAAGCCTCAGTTTTGAGCTACTGTTCAGACACATCCATTACCTATGAAGAGTGATGTAGACTTCAGGTGGTTATACTTTGATGCTGGCTGCAGGTATCACCCCAGTAGTGTTGTGGCTTTTTCTTTCTTTTTTTTTTTTTAAAGGGCCGGCCATCGGCTCTCTGGTAAAAGCAATTCTAGTGGCTAACTAGCTGTTGGCTTGATTTTACAAGGAGGGTATGTCCCCCTTCATTTGCTGTCTGTGGCTTCACCGGGTCTCTGATAAACCAGCTGATGCTTCTGCGGACAGATCAGAGAGCTGATCCAGTTTTGGCTATAGACTACGGTAACCTGGATTTGATGACCTAAAAAGCATTTGAATACACAACTTGCAGACCCGCAGATCTCTTCATAAAGAGTACCTGTCCCCATGCCTATTGCTGCCAGAAAGGATGTTTTGCCTTTCTTGTGCTATCAAAAAAATTGAATGACAGAACAAATTACAAAAATAACTTGCTAGCGCACTAGTCCCACATGTGCGCTATCGCTGCGAGCAGCAGCTCTAGGGCAGTAATTTTAGCACTTGACCTGTGCCCTTCTAAAGTGGTAACCTGTAATGGCTTTTTAAAGGTTTGTCTATGGATGGCAAACTTTTTGCCGCCATTGCATGGGCGTGTGCAATTTTAAAGTGTGACATGTTTGGTATCTACTGTGTAACATTTTATCGTTTACAGAAAATGTGGTTATAATTTTATTTTTTTAATTCATTTTTTTTTTCAAGCTGGCATTGAAAAACTGCTGCCCAAATACTGTGACCTACCCTTTTGCCCCAGAAAAAGATGGCAAAATCTGTTGCGTGAACCCCCACTTCCTGTAACTCATTTCTATCCTGGAGTCTGCAAGCAAGTCCCCCTCACGATGAGAGGTGCCCCGTTTGTTAATGTGGGGAGAGGTTTGTTGGCCTTTGTAGCGGTTTGGGTACAGAATGTAGTATGCAGAGGCTACAAATTGGAATTTCAGTCCGTTTCCACCCAACTTAATGTCACTTGCCAGGCGCCAACTGACCCCTCTGTTATTGCCTAATGGTGTATACCTTCAACCACTTTTAAGACAACTTTTTTGTGCACTATTTTTTTTTAGGAGAAACCCTAGGGAATAAAATGGCGATAATTGCAAATTGTCACATGGTATTTGCGCGAGTGGTTTTGCAAACGCTCTTTTAATTCATTAAAGTGTATTGCTTTTAAACACTATACCCCTTTTTTTTTTTAAATGTGAGATTTTACACCAGGCGGTAGGCACCCCCCTTGCACGGGTGCAGCAAACGGCACTCGACTCCCTCCCTATCAGCAGTGCAGGGAAGTGTCAGCATTCCAATTTCAGATTTCCCCACACCACCCCTGCAGGCACATTGTAAATGTTTGGTTCTTTAACTTTGCTGTAGCTGTGATTGCCAGCTATTGTGATGGGGGAGAGAATGGGTGCAGTTCTGCTGGGGGGCGGTCCCTGTTTCCAGGACTGATCGGGCACTACTAAAGGCAATCGCAGTCCTGCTAGCCCTGTCTTTCATCTGGAGGAAGATTACTCGCTTGCTTGCCACTACAAATCGCAGAAAGAAGGTATTTCACAGAATAATTCCACAAACTGTCACCTGATTGTGGTTTTCTCACTGTTGAGCTTCTGGGACCTTTGAAATTATTCCTAAACTTCTGCATCTCTACGGAACCCCTGCACTTTGTGTCCAGCCAGTATTCAGTGCAATGAAAATTGCACCCAACTTTTGCGTGCGCCACATTTTTCTCAGCTGTGGGGGCCCAACTTATGATCCTGCACACAGGCCCACTACTTTCAGAAAATGCCCCTGAGCTCATTGCGCGTCACATACAAGCATCTGAAATGGATGCGCAATCACATGGTAGGGCAGAAGAGCAGAGGTGAGACAGATGTGCAGGAGGTACATTGATGAGGCAGATGCGAAAGCAGGTTACAGTGGTGGGGCAGATGAGTTCAGTGTTAGGATAGGTGAGAAGGTGATTAAGCAGCGAGACAGAAGAGCATGAGGGTACAACTGTGGTGGGGCAGATGAGCAGAGGGTTACAGTAATCTAAGGTGCATGAATTGGGGCTGATCTGAAGTGTGGAGTTGCTCTAACGTTTGTGGCACTACTTCATGTGTAGTGCTAATACCGTTTACATGTGTGCACAACTTCTGTATGCGTTTGCTTCTGCGCCTGATCGCAGAGTGGTGGGGGATATATGTTTCTCTTTTCGTCCATGGATGGACACAGCTCCTTAAATCTTGACTTGGGTTATGTTCCTGTTCATAGGAGAGGACTAGGCAGAACATGTTTGTTTAAAGTTACATGTTTTAAGATAACTGAGTTGAACAGCCCCACCCAGGGGGCGGTCCCTCCGTACATAACCCTGCAGTCAGCAGCCTTTGTTTTTTTTTTTCTTCTGCCTAGCAGAGAAGGATGTGGCTCCCTTTGGGCCCAGAGTCAGAAGATATCACAAAAAAATTCTTCAGCTCTACTGCCGGCTGGGCGACAGACTGGATATATAGATCCTTGTAGTCGTGCCAGTCCTTAGCTTTCACGCTGGTTCTGCCACAACGTACCCCATGGCTCCAGGGGTGGCCGGTGAGCACATGCTCGGGGGGTCCACATATGACTGGGCTGCTTGCTCACTCAGTGGACCGGGCCGACAGCTACTCCATGCCATCGGTTGTGGGTCTGTCAGGGACGCGCCAGCATGTCCTCGCAAGGACGGTTCCTTCCTGTCTCGGCAGGATGGAACGGTTGGGCATTCCCGGGATTAAGGGGGTTCTCCTGTCCTCCCTTTCCCCTCCTGCCCGCTGTGACCAGGGTGTACCTGTGGCGCGCCGGGGTCTGCTTTCTGTGAGGGGGGGGTCTGTCTCCTGGGAAGTCTCTGCACGGCCTTCTCGTCCACATCCGGGGCTCGGGCGCCATTTTTTTGCTGCGCCGATGCCATTTTTAGTGTGCCTGTTTTCTCTTGAAATTTCCATTGGTGGCCATTTTGTTGTGGCCGCGCTGTGGCGCAGGTCGGTATTGCGGGCACCCATTTTCTTGTTGTCCGCGCCCTTTTTATCTGAGGCGTCTGGCAGCCAGTTTGGAGTGGGTTTTGGCCTCTAGCACTGGCTTTCTGAACGGCGCACAGCTCATTCTCCTCAGTTTTTTTTCCCTCACACGCTGTGTATACAAGGAAGGCGGGCAGCGGTGCTGAGCGGTCTCCCTCTGGGTGGTGAGTCCCCTGGGTTACCAAACCCCCCCCCCCCCCCGGTCGGTGCAGCAAGGAGGGTGGACTTAAGTGTTTTTTTCACTTGGTCCCTGAGGGCTGTGTCAGTGGGTCTTAAAGCGGTTGTATACCCAAAATGATATGCACCTACAGGTAAGCCTACATTAAGGCTTACCTGTAGGTGCTTGCAATATCTCCTCAGATATTTTCCAAAAAGTCTGTACTGATATCTACGGCAAAGGTGCACTGAGCGCGGCGGCTCTTGAATGGCAGCCCGCCGGACACTGCCGGATTTTGCACATGCGCGGGGATCGTGCCATTCCTCGCGCATTCGTGGGAGTGACATCACAGCTCCGGCCAATCACAGCGCCGGAGCGGCGATACCCGGAAGTCATTTCGGGTATCATGGCGGCGACGGAGGATGTGTCCGAGGACCGCTGCGGGGGCTTCGATCTAAGGTAAGTGATTGATAATGAGCTAGTATGCTAGTTCTTCCCCTAAATTGCATGAGGCAGCTAACTGCTCCTGCACCTGCGGTTTCCATGGCTACGCTGTTGACAGTCCTGGAATCATTTGTTGCCAGGGTAGAAATGGCGTGCGGGTGTAAGGGGGTTAAAAAGCGCCCCCTCCCCCCCGCCATCTTCTGGGGAGTGCAAGACAGGGCACTTGTGAGTGCACTTCTTGATGCTGTGAGGGACACACTCAAGCTGGTAGATGCAGCTGGGATTTCCGCTGAGTAGTCCGTCTCTTTTGGGTCACACAAATCTAACCGCTTTGTGAAAGTTTTTCCTTATGTTACTTTCTTTGATAAGTTCATAGATAAGGAATGGTAACGGCCGCAGAGGTCCTTTGTGGTCCCCCAGCACATGGCGGTCCGTTTATACTTTCGGGGAGAGCCTTTTTTAAAAAAAAAAAAATGGGCCTCTCCTCCGGTCGTGGACACCCCGGTCTCTTGGCTACATAAGGTAACCCCATTAAACACAAAAAATCATGCGCTTCCTGATTGTATAGCAGCTCACACAACCAATTGAAAAATGGTGGAATACGAACAAGACAAAAAAGTGTAGAGCTAAACTAAATGAGAACTGCACTGGAACGAAGTGCAGTATGTAACAGTGATAAACATTTTAGTTTATCGCTGTTACATACTGCACTTCATTCCAGTGCAGTTCTCATTTCGTTTAGTGCTACACTTTTTTGTCTTGTACATAAGGTAACCAACCACTCTCCTGGTAGAGGGAACCCTTGCCTTTAAGGACCCTACTGATAGGAGGTCCGAAGCAGTGACCCGCTCCAGGTTCATGCTGGGGTCAGCGTTGCGACCTATATTGGCTGCGACTTTGATGTCTCAGACATTCACTGAATGGAGGGCAGCACAGTGGTGTAGTGGTTACCTCCCTCGCCTGGCAGCAAGGGGGTCACTGGTTTGAACCCGCACCCCGACACCATCTGCCTGGAGTTTGCATGTTCTCCCTGTGTCTGCGTGGGTTTCCTCCCACACTCCAAAGACATGCGCGCCTTCTGCGCCACAGTAAAAACATATACACTAATACATACACAGTGTGTGTATGTAAAATGATTTCCAGAGACTCTGTATCTGCGGTGGTACTGCACCGCCTGTTTTGGCTGGAATGCTGGTCCATGGAATGCTGGTCCACTAACCAAGCATCCAAGAGGTTTTTCAGAGGCTTTTTGGTACCTCGCTGGATGACATTATTAAGGATGTCACTGGAGGTAAGAGCACACTTCTCCCGCAGTCCTCCAGGGGGAAGGAGCCGCGCCTGGGGCCCTCCTATTCCGCGCAGAAGCGGTATTTTCGTCAGTCAGGGTAAGCCGGCAGACCCTCCCAGACTGACGAGGGTTTAGCTGGGGGACAGAACCGCACCAAAAGTTTTTAACAAGGTGCTCGCCCCGATCTGGCTTTGCTGAGAAAGCGAGGCATTGCTATCGTGGGCTACTTGGACGACCTTCTGAGAGCTGCTTCTGGCTCAGAATTAGAGGACATGTCTATAGCCAGTCAGACCCTCTGGGAAATTGGTTGGGTACTGAACATACAGAAGTCGGTGTTGGTACCGACTTAGCGTCTGGAGTACTTAGGCTTGATCCTGGACTCCTCGGAGGCGAAGGTTTTCCTTCCTTTATAGCAGTTGCAGACGCTCTGGTTGGCGGTTAAATTGTTAGCATCCCGCAAATGGTCGTCGCCCTGTTTTTTGTATGAGTTCTGGGCCTCATGATGGCCTCCTTCGAGGCAGCACCGTATGCCCAATTCCACACTCGAGTATTGCAGAAGGATATCCTGTCCAAATGGAACAGATCTCCATTGTGTCTGGATTCAGGTAAGTCACCTGGTCAAGGCTTCCCTGAGAGGGTGGCTGAGATCCCCGGCTTTTCAGTCCGGGAGGTCGTTCCTTCCTTTCCATTGGATTGTGATCACGATGGACGACAGCCTCACAGGTTGGGGGGGTCCAGTTGGCCCAGGGTTGCTGGTCTCCGGACGAATCTCGCCTGCCGATCAATGTCCTCGAACTTCGAGCGATCAGACTGTGCCTCTCCAAGTGGTCGCAGAGACTTCAAGGGTGTCCAGTCGGACAACGCCACGGCGGCTTCTGTCAACTATCAGGGAGGAACAAGGAGCTCGGCCGCAGCGTCTGAAGTCTGTCCCATTCTAAGATGGGCCGAAAGGAGCGTGCCGGATCTATCGGCTGTTTACATTCTGGGCGTAAAAAACTGGCAGGCGGACTATCTGAGTCGCCAGATGCTGGACCAAGGGAAATGGTTGTTACACCCGAAGGTGTTTCAACTCCTTTGTCAGAAAGGGGGCACACCAGTTGTGAATCTCCTGGCCTCTCGACTCAATCGCAAGGTGTCGAGGTTTGTGGCCAAGTCCAGGGATCCCTGGGCAGACGCGTCAGTCGCGTTGGTGGCTCCATGGGGTCAGTATTGGCTAATTTATTCCTTTCCCCCAATGAAATTGCTTCCTCGTCTGCTCTGCAGAGTGGGGGCCGAGGGGATTCTGGTGATTCTCAACGCCCCAGACTGGCCCCGGCATCCCTGGTATGCTGACCTCGTGAGACTGGTAGCAGATGCTCCCTGGTGGCTGCCAATCTGGGAGGACCTTTTGTCTTAAGGTCCCATACTTCATCCTGCTTTGGTCGCTGGCTTTACCGGCATGGCTATTGAAAGCCAGGTACTAAGGGACCGTGGTCTGTCAGATTCGGTAATCTCCACCATGTTAAGGGCCCGGAAATCTTCCCGGATGATCTACCATCACACTTGGAAGGCCTACATCTCTATGTGTGAAGAGATGGCTTGGCCCCCCACGGGCATATTCGGTTTCTCAGATCCTGCTGTTCTTACAGCGCGGAGTGGACCTGAAACTTGCCTTAAGCACTATTAAGGGGCAGATTTCAGCCTTGGCTGTCTTCTTCCAACGATCCCTGGCGGCTCACTCACTGGTAAGTACGTTTGTACAGGGGGTCCGACGCGTGGTTCCCCCGATTAGACCACCGCTTCCTCCGTGGGACTTGAATCTGGCGCTCTCGATACTTCAGGATCCTCCCTTTGGGAACATCAAGGAGATTCCTCTCGCTGCTTTCTCAGAAAGTTGCCTTTCTAGTTGCCATTACATCGGTCAGAAGCGTTTCTGAATTGGCAGCCTTGTCTTGCAAGTAACCCTTACTTGGTCCTCCATAAGGATAAAGCGGGTACTACGCCCGCAGCCTTCATTCCTTCTTAAGGTAGTTTCGGCTTTTCACCTAAACGAGGACATTGTACTTCCATCCTTGTGTCCTCTACGCTACTACATACCTTGGACGTGGTACGTGCCCTACGGGTGTACCTGTCTGCTGCTGCTCCGTTCCGGAGTTCTGACTCACTGTTCGTGTTGGTGTCTGGTCCACAGAAGGGCCTGGCGGTCTTGTCGGCCACCATTTCTAGGTGGATCAGACAGACCGTCATCCAGGCCTATGCCCTTAAGTGGCAGGCACCTCCCTTTCCTTTTTACGGCGCATTCAACCAGGGCAATTTGTGCCTCCCGGGCTTTCCGACATCTATCATCTGTCTCACAGGTGT
Source organism: Rana muscosa (assembly GCA_029206835.1). Taxonomy (NCBI): domain Eukaryota; kingdom Metazoa; phylum Chordata; class Amphibia; order Anura; family Ranidae; genus Rana; species Rana muscosa. Next base: position 636,197,055 of record CM055122.1, on the reverse strand, counting down.
GTAAGACAGCGACCTGGTCGTCTGTTCACACTTTCTCAAAGTTTTACAAGGTTGATGTGAGTGCATCTTCGGATGCTTCCTTTGGCCGCAAGGTTTTGCAGGCGGCTGTTTGAGGTTGCAACTCCTGCGTTTGTTTGGGGTGAAGTTAAGTCTTTGATTGCTGTTCCCACCCCTCGTTTTTTCTGACACAGCTTGGGGATGTCCCACATGTCAAGATTTAAGGAGCTGTGTCCGTCCATGGACGAAAAGAGAAAATAGGATTTCTCTTATCGTCCATGGACTGACAGCTGGATAATGTAAACGTGTAGGTATATGTCCCTGCTCGCAGGAGAAGATCTAGGCAGAATGTTAGATTGTTAGAAACATACATTCTAGAACAAACCAGAGCTGAACAGCCCCGCCCAGGTGGGCGGTCCCTCCGGACATTTACCCTCCCACCTGCAGCCTCAGTTTTTTTTCTGCCTAGCAGAAGAAGACGTGGCTCTCTCAGGAGCCAGTCTCCTGGAAGATTTTACTTTTTAAATTTTATTCCTTTGGGAATTTTTATTTTTGAGACCTTCAATCAACTGTCGGCTGGGCAACAGGTTGGGTACACTGGTATCCTCGTAGTCTTCCCTGTCCGACCATTGTGCGTGCTGATCCTCGCCTTGTGTGCGTGAGACTCGGTTCACGACATGCCCCATGACTCCAAGGGTGGCCGGGTTGCTTTCATGCTCCAGCGGTCCTCTCAAGATTGAACAGTACCTGACTGACTGTATCTCTCGCGGTGGACCGGGCCGACAGCTACGCAGTACTGCTCTGTGAAAGGTCTGTCTGAAACAAGCCAGTGGGTCCCTGAAAGCGACGGGTAAGTAGTCTCTCCTACTGCAGGTGAGTACATGCTGGCTGTGTTTCTTTATATGGGGCGTTTCTCCCTGTCTCTCCCCTGTTATGCTGCTCTCTGCACCCTGTACTGGTGCTATGGGGGTCACTGGCCTGGCTGGGCGCTCATGTCTGTAGTGGGTTCTGGAGAGAGGGGCAGTTTTTCTGGTGTGAGGTGGTTATTGCGTGCGCCATTAGCGCGCATTAGAGCTTTGAATTTCGCGCTCGGTGGCCATCTTGGTGTGGTTCAATGGCGCAGTTATAGCTGCGGCTGGCGGCCATTTTCTTGTAGCTGCCGCGCATTTACTTTCGGTTTCGGCCTCTAGCTGCGGCGCGAATCCCCTCACAATCTCCTCACAGATTCTTCACTCTCCTCAGGCTCACAGGGCGGTTTCTTCAGCAGGACTGAGCGGTCCTGAAGGGTTGGCGAGTCCTCCGGGTATCCCCTCCTCAGCCTCTCAGCGTAGCCAGTGGGTGGACTGTAGATTCACTGTATAGTGTATAAGGTCTCAGAAGGTGGCGTTATGGAGTCTGATACACCTGCTCTCCACACTTGCCTGGGGCAACTGGCAGTGCTGCACAGTTAAACATGTTCATATGTTTCCTGCACCTACGGTCCTTATGGACCAGTTGTCGGCAGTCCTGGAATCATTCCTTGTCAGAATGGAAGCGGTGTGCGAGCGAAAGGAGCTATCCCCACAAAAATCTTTAGTGCAGGAGTGCTCGGATTCAGATATGGGCCTAGCTACTGTGCTCAGGACCCTAGCTCTGAATATTTAATGTTTATGAACAGGACATTCCCTTGTGAGGAAGACTCAAGTTCTGTGTCAGTGAATGACAGGGCGCTTGTAAGTGAACTCATTGATGTGAGGAACACCCTCAAGCTGGGTGCTGTGGCTGAGGTACCTCAGGTGGACGCTGTTTCCCTTGGTTCCTTCAAGCTTTTCTTTTACACAGCTTCCTCACTGTTTTCCTCACACGCTGCGTCAAGAGCAGCATGGATGATACAGTGTTTCCCTCCCCCTGGTCGGTGCAGCATGGTGGGGGGGGGGGGGGGGGACTTTATTCATTTATGTCTCTAGTCCCTGTGAGCCTTCTGTGTGATGTCCTGAGGCAACAACAGGGTCTCTGCACCTGTGGTTTCATGCCATTTCCTGGGGAACGCTCTGGGCTCTGACAGACACACGGTCTGAGGATCAGAGGTTACCTGCATGCTGCCTCAGAAGCTTGGTCAAGCAGGTTGGAATGATACAGAGAAGATTATGCGCCTCTGCGCCATAATTTAAACTCATCCTATACCTCTACACTGCATACATTCACAGTGTATGTATGTGTTATTGGTCTCTGTGTCTGCGTGGGTGTCCCCCCAAGTTCCAATGCTGTGTTTCAGTGCCATACAGGATATAAACCTACAAAATATGTTTATGCACGACTCCAGATACATACATATACTGTGAATGTATTATACTCTCTGGGTCTGCGCGGGTTTCCGCCGGGGGCTCCGGTGTCCTCCCATGGTATGTGCGCTTTGGCTCTCTGCACAGTATAGACATGTTCAATATGTTTATTGCACATACTATACATGTTTACAGTATGGGTATACTGTTTGCGTGGGGTTCCTCCGGGTACTCCGGTTTCCCCCCATGCTCCATTGGAAATGCACAGCATAAACATGTGCAATATGTTTATTCACATGCTATCATTCCTACACGGTATCTGTGCTGTCTGCGTGGGGTTCTTCCGGGTGTTCTGGTTTCCTCCCACGTGCTGACGGTTTGTGCGCCTTTTGGCCTTCTGCACAGTTAAACACGTTCAATGTTTATCACGCATGCTATAATACCTACACGGTATGTGTATGCAGTCTGTGTGGGTTTCCTCCGGGTACTCGGGTTCCCACTTCGGCGCTATGCACAGTCTAAATTTGTGCGATTGGATATCCACATACTAACATACCTACCAGGTATGTCTGTGCAGTCAGTGTGGGTTTCCTCCGGGTCTCCGCCCACGCTACATGACATGTGTGCCTTTGGTGCAATACACGGTGTAAACATACACATTATGTTTATACACAACACTAAATACATTCACAGTAGTTGTAGGTATTGCATTCTCTGAGTATGCGTGGGGTACTTCGGTTCCTACCACGCGCCAACGGTGTGCACGCCTTCGGTGCTATGCACACATGGGCTTGTGCAAAATGTTTAGCACACATACTATAATACCTACACGGTATGCGTATGCAGTCTGCATGGGTTTCATCCGGGTGCTCAGGTTTCTCCCCTGCGTTCCAATGGTGTGCGCATTTTTAGCGCTATGCACAGTATAAACATGTGCAATTTGTTTATTCGCAGGCTAACATACCTACACGGTTGTGTACGTAATCTGCGTGGCTGGTTTTTGTCCAAGCCCCGATGATGTGCGGGCCTTCGTCGCTGGCACAGTATAAACGTGTTTAATAGGTTTATCCACACATACTAAACTACATACGCCGTATGTGGTTGTATTATGCTCTTTGTGGCTGGATGGGTTTCCTCCCACACTCTATTTGCGCGTTTGACGCAATACATAGTATAAACTATGTGTTTGTAGAATCAGCACTTATCCATGGGTAGCTGCTGGATGGAGCATTGTCACAAGGATCCCTGGTTTCAGGGGTACCACTTTCCACCTGCTTTCAGTGGTGATCAGAAGCGCTGGCTTGGACTGTGTTCGCCAGGCTGAGGTTAGCGTTACGCCCGTTAGTGGCTGCGTCTGGCGTTTTTGTAGCTCAATGACTGGGCAAAAGCCTCTGCTTCATCCATCAGTCATCTAGCAGGTGCACTGCAACTGCTTTAGCCTTTAGGGTCTCTGTGCCCGGGGTGGGTTTGCGCCACCTGTAGAGGCTGAGGTACTAGTCCTCTGACCGAGTTTCTAGGGAAGTTCCGTCAAGTTGCCTTTATTGGCCAACAGTTGAGGCACCCTGTACACCGGGGCCTCTCTTCTCCGATATATTGTGGAATCTTATGGGATTTTCATACATCTCGCTGCAAGACGGTCCTGTCGGCCATGTGCATTGCAGGGGGAAGGGTCCTTGCATCCGGAGGTGTTTCCACCTCCTTTACCGGAGGAGAGACGCCGGAAGTGGACCTTATGGCCTCTCGACTCACTCGCAAGGTGGCAAGATCGTGGCCAGGTCCAGGGACCCCTGGGCGGACGCGTCAGATGCGTTGGAAGCCCGTGGGGGCAGTATCGCCTGATATATGCTTACCCTCTGCTACTGTTGCCTCGCCTGCTTCGCAGAGTAGGGGCTGAGGCCATTCCGGTGATTCTCATTGCTCCAGAACGGCGACATTGGTACGCCGATCTACTTCGGCTAGTCGCAGACATTCCTGGTGACGGCCTATTGGGGTGGACCTTCTGTCTCATGATCCCATACTTCATCCTGCTTTACAGTCCTTGGCTTTAATGGCATGGCTGTTTAAAGCCAGGTACTGAAGGGACCGAGTTCTCTCGTATTCGGTCATCTCTTCTATGTTGTTGACACGGGAATCTTCCTCCAGAAAGATATCTCACCGTACCTGGAAGGCTTACATCGCTATGTGCGAGGAACTTGAGTGGCGTCCTCGGATGTATTCCGTTCCCAGGATTTTGCTTTTCTTACAGCGTGGTGTGACCCAAAAGCTGGCCTTGCATACCTTTTTTGAGGGTCGGATTTCGGCCCGGGCTGTCTTTTTCAACGACCGCTACCGGGCCATTCCTTGATTAGCACCTTTTGTGCAGGGGGTTCGCCATGTGATTCCCCCCTGTCAAGCCTCCTCTCCCTACTTGCGATCTGAATTGGATGCATCTCGGTTCTCCAAGAACATCCCTTTGAGAATATCAGAGATTCCTCTCTTGACCTTGTCCCGGAAGGTGGCCGTCTTAGCGGCCATTGCTTCGGTTAGACGGGTGTCTGAGTTGGCGGCCTTGTCCTGCAAGTCGCCTTACTTGGTCCTCCATAAGGATATGGCGGTGTTGCGCCCACGACCGTCCTTCTTTTCAAAAGATGGTCTCGGCCTTTTACCTTAAGAAGGACATTGTTCTTCCGTCCTTGTGTCCTCACCCATCGCATCCCTGAGAGTTTGCACTTCATACATTAAGATGGGTACAAGTCTTATGGGTGTACCTGTCTGCTACTGTTTCCATTCGGAAGTCTGTGTCTGGTCCAAAACAGGGCTGAGCGGTGTGGTCTGCCACCGTCTCTAGGTGGATCAGGCAGACCGTCATACAGGCCTATGCCCTTAAGGGGCGGGCGCCTCCCTTTCCGGTTGCGGCGCATTCCACCAAGGCAATTGTTGCTTCCTGGGCCTTCCGACACCAAGCGTCAGTTGCACAAGTGTGCAAGGCTGCGACCTGGTCGTCCGTTCATACCTTTTCAAAATTTTATAAGGTTGATGTGGCTGCATCTTCGGATGCTTCCTTCGGCCGCAAAGCATTTCAGGCCGCTGTTTAATGTTGCAACTCCTCCGTTGAGGAGCTCTGCTTGTTTGGAGTGAAGTTTTGGTTGTTCCTTTACTACTGCTCCCATCCTTCTGATACTGCTTTGGGACGTCCCACACGTTTACAGTATCCAGCTGTGTCAGTCCATGGACGATAAGAGAAAATAGGATTTTTATACTCACCGTAAAATCCATTTCTCTGACGTCCATGGACTGACACGGCACCCACCCTTCCTGCTACTGCTTTGTTACGAACTGAGGCTGCTAGCTGCAGGTGGGATGGTAATGTCCGGAGGGACCGCCCCCCTGGGCGGGGCTGTTCAGCTCTGGTTTGTTCTAGAATGTATGTTTCTAACAATCTAACATTCTGCCTAGATCTTCTCCTGCGAGTAGGGACATATACCCACACGTTTACAGTATCCAGCTGCGTCAGTCCATGGACGTCAGAGAAATGGATTTTACGGTGAGTACAAAAATCCTATTTTTTTTGTACTCCCCGTAAAATCCTTTTCTCTGTCGTCCATGGACGGACACAGCACCCACCCCTCCTTTTTTAGTTTGTACTGCTTTTCTACGAACTGAGGCTGCTGACTGCAGGGTGGAGGGTTACGTACGGAGGGACCGCCCCCTGGGCGGGGCTGTTCAACTCTTTTGAAGTTACATGTTTTGCCTAGTCCTCTCCTATGAACAGGAGCATAACCCACATGTCAAGATTTAAGGAGCTGTGTCCGTCCATGGACGACAGAGAAAAGGATTTTACGGTGAGTACAAAAAATCCTATTTTTTTTACACTTATTTTTATTTTCCCTCTTGCAAGGAATGTAAACATCTATGTCATAGAAATAAGGATGAGATGATCTTTGTGGAGAGATTTAGGGCTTAAAGCAGAGGTCCGCCAAAATATTTTTTTTAAAAGTCAGCAGCTACAAAAACTGCAGCTGCTGACTTCTAAAATATGGACACTTACCTGTCCAGCGCGCCCACGATGACGGCACCCGAGGCCGACCCGTGCCTCGGTCCTCGGATGCTGCCACCATCTTCGCTAAGGGAATCGGGAAAGGAAGCCTTGCGGCTTCACTTCCCGGTTCCCTACTGCGCATGCGCGAGTCATGCTGCGCAATCAAAATGGTCCCTGTCTTCCAGAAGACAGCGGGGGACGTTGGGATGTGACGTTATTATACAGGTATCTGCACCTCCCTCCCCCCCTGAAAGGTGCCAAATGTGACACCGGAGGGGAGGGGAGGAGAGGGTTCCATTTTTGTGTGGACCTCCGCTTTAAGGTCCAGGCTTATTTTTCAAACTTGTTTACAGGCTAAAATCAGTTTTTTGTTTTGCTTTTTTGCTAGAAAATTACTTTGACTCCCCAAACATACCTAGAATTTTTTTTTTTATAACACCCTAGAGAATAAAATGGTGGTCGTTGCAATACTTTTTGTCACACCGTATTTGCGCAGGGATCTTGCAAGCGTGCACTTTTTTTTGGAAAAAAATCTCGTTTTTGAATTAAAAGGGACATTTTTAATTGGGCTAACTTTAGGCCGCTTTCACACTGAAGCGCTGGATGCGCAAGCGGTATACCGTCGTTTTTGCGGCGCGGGTTTAACCCACCTCCCCCCCGCTAGCGGCCAAGAAGGGGTTAAACACTGCAAAGCGCCTTGATTTCAATGGGCAGCTCCTTCACTGCCTCAAAGATGCTGCTTGCAGGACTTTTTTTTCTCGTCCTGCCAGTGCATCGCCTCAGTGTGAAAGCACTCTGGCTTTCACATTGAGACTGCAGGGGCAGGAGTTTTTTAGGCACTATTTTTAGCGCAAAACACCTGAAAAACTCCTTAATGTGAAAGGGGCCTTACTGTTGTCTTATTTTTTTTATTTATTTTTTAAGAGCTATGGGCAGAAGTGACGTTTTGACGGCGCTTCCTCCCTGCAATGAGATGGAGATCTTCCCCCTCACTCATCTCTATACCAAGCCAGGGAGAGAACATGATCGCCTCCGGCGGCTGCGGAGACCGCCACTGCCAAAAGTGATCTCATGGCGAATCTGCCGCAGAGACCACTTTTATCTGAAAACGGACCGCACGCTGAAGAGGATACCGGGGTTATGGTAGCTAGCTGCTGCCATAACGGTATTCCTCTTCAAAGTACCGACATATAACGATGGTGCACGGTCCGTAAGTGGTTAAAATAAATTTAAAAAAGTTTACTTCCTGCCTGGACTAGAAGTGATGTCATGACACAACATGGCTGTAGGTTTGGGGTCGTCCTGCTGCAGCATAAATTTGGTGCCAATTGCGTGCTTCCTTGACGGTATGGCATGATGGCTAAATATCTGCCTGTAATTCTCAGTATTGAGGGCCGTAGATGCAGTGGTCAGCCAAGGAAATGTAACCACTTAAGGACCGCCGCACGCCGATGTTCATCGGCAAAATGGCACGGCTGGGCACATGGGCATACAGGTCCGTCGGCGGCGCGCTCGCGACCCGGTCCTCTTCTCCGTGACCATCCCCGATCGGGTCACAGAGAGAGAACGGGGAGAGGTAAGTGTAAACAAACCTCTCCCCGTGCTTCCTAGTGTGACTGCAGAAAATGCACCAAAAACTGTAAAGTTCGGGTTCGTACCGGACTTTTGGGTTTTTGGTACCCGAACAATGTACTGTATGTTCGGGTTCGTTAATGTAATGGCGCATTTTAAAAAGCTGCAGGGCAGCCAATCAACATTTGTTTAACTTGTGTGCCCTTAGAAGCCATCACAGCCATGCCTGCTAATGGAGAGCCTGCAGCGGTATTTGGTCGGGCCTAATGCGGCTCTACGAATGTTGAGGCCAGGCCCAGGACAAGTACAGGCGATAGTAGATTGGGTTGCTGACAGTGCCTCCAGTTCCTTCACGTTGTCTCCCACCCAGTCTACTGCTGAAAGATCAGAGTTGGCACCTGCAGCCAATGTCCATCAGTCTTTCACCTCGCCCCCTTGCAAATCAGCCAAGCAGTCTGAGCCCCAAGTCATGCAGCAGTCTCTTCTGTGCAGAATAGACATGTATACCGGCCTTACCCAGCCATTGTTGTATTTTTGATCTTTCTCACTCTTTTGGGGTGTACCCCAATTAAAAAAAAAAAAACAGTGTTGGCTACCTCGTCTACCTCCACCGCCGATTCCACCTACACCGCCACATGAACCTCCTACTCCATATGGACCTCGTCCTCCTAGGTCAAGATTACTTTTTTTTTATTTTTATGTTATTTTAAGTTATTATTTCCCTATCCACATTTGTTTGCAGAGCAATTGCCATCCTCTTAACAACATGTTGCTGCAATTTGCAGCCCTCTAGCCCTTTCCATTACTTTTTTAGAGCCATTTTAGAGCCATTTAGTTCGGGTCCCCATTGACTTCAATGGGGTTCGGGGTCAAGTTCGGGTCCCGAACCTGAACTTTTTTCCGAAGTTCGGCCGAACCCGAACATCCAGGTGTCCACTCAAACCTAGTCAGGATCAATGGCATCCTTAAAGGGGTTGTAAATGTTCATGTTTTTCACCTTAATGC